>CM067371.1:49203122-50493122 GCA_034401795.1 Chaetoderma sp. LZ-2023a | reverse complement strand
CTTAATCGCGTCTTCGTGAATACGACGTAGTCTGGTCGTGTAAATAACTGTAAGTAGTTAGGTGGGTGCGTAACTTCGGCGGTCTTCATGAATACAGCCCCTTTAATGTATTCAAGCGATGGGTGTTTGATGACATGTATAATGTATAATGTACATGTAGGTGTATGGCATTATTTTGATATAGTTTATTTGAAAATTGTCTTTTAGATTCAACACCTACAGAAAGTTTTGGTGAAGAAGCGTGATCCTGTTACTCATGTGTGCTTTATTGATGAACTCACCAAGGTAAGATAGGGCATGTTCATTTTGATGTAACTTCACTTCCGAGAAAGAGATTTCGTGCAATGACCATGGCGAATTGATTGTAGAAAGATAATAGGCCAGTGGTCAGCCAGAAAGCCTTGTACCTAATTAGCCGTTTAATTGATGAATCCAGTTTCTCAGTCAATCATATAATGTCATAATCAACTACGTCACATGTAGACTGATGTCATAATCAATTATTTCATGGATGACACAATTTAGTCCATCTTAAACACTAAGTAGTCTGTCAAGTTATACAAAATCTATGTATTTAGTATTTAATAAACATTCTGTTGAATATTTTGAAACTATATTAACTGGCCGCTGTTTAGTCAAATTAGTGTCAAAATATACAACAGCTTACCTGTATAGTTTTCTGGAAACTGAGATTCAGAGTACAGGGATCGATTGATCCCAACACAGACAAAGAGTCGGTGAAGCTTATCTAGAGATGGGCGGGGCATAACTAAAACTTCATTGCTTGTTTGTGTACTTTAGCAAAATATGTGTACAACATATACTTACATGTGGAATTTTTCGTCAATATAAATATCTTTACAAATTAGCCATCTAATGATCAAATTTGGTCTTGAAAGAAAATTTCAATTTCCCCATACAAAATGGCCATTTGCAGACCAAGAGAAAATTTTTAGCTCATCTGGCCTGAAAGGCCAAGTGAGTTTATGTCGTGGCGATTGTCCGTAAACTTTTCCTTTAAAACGACTTCTCAAGAACCGCTGGGACGATTTCAATTATATTTGGCAGGAAGCATCCTTAGGGCATAGGGATCCAAGTTTGTTCAAACGAAGCCGATTGGCCAGTGGCCATCTTGTTTAAAATTTAGCACTGGAAGGACTGCTTCAAGACAAGCCAGTCATTTCAGTATTTAGTTTTTAAAAAAATAGTCTTATTTCTCAAAACTACTCCAGTATGTTTTAATCTGGTTTGACCATTAACATGTTACTGAATGTCACTGGGTGCTTGCTTATTTCTTCAATTTTAACCGTAACATCCTTAGCATGCTGATGTCAGAAGGTTTTAAACTATTAAAACTCTTTAAGCCTTCAGTTTGTTCAAGAAAATTTCAAAATTTGCAGACTAAGAGAAGGCTATTTTTGAAAATGTATCACTGGAATGACTGGCTCGGTTATCGAGCCAGTCATTCCAGTGGTAAAATTTCAAAAATAGTCTTCTCTTGGTCTGCAAATTTACATTTCTCAAGACCACTGTAGAATGCGTTTTTGTCTGATATACGTGTTAAAGGGTCAAAGACTATGAAAGTGGGTGTGGATTTTGAAAATAATGTTTAGAAAAGCTGTTTAAAAACAGCTGTGTCATAGACAGCAACTGCTCCCAGTGAAACTAGTTTCAAAATATTCAACAGATTACCTGTATATTTACCTTGAAATTGAGATTCTGAGAATTCACAGGTTTCAATGTTTCAAATTCATTCCAACACAACTAAAAGATGGTTGGAGCTTAGCTAGAAATGGGTGGGGCAAAGCTATATACTGAATACTCAACTCATCTCGAGAGCTTTATTGCTGGGATAGATTATGTCAAATAGTTTTCATATTCACTTTCAGATAAAATTCCTTTATTTATACCACAATAAGTTGCTTTTGAATATCACATTAATGTTGGCTGTGCAGTAATCTCCATTCTGTCTCCTCAAGTGATAGGTCATGATGTCACGTAGTTTCAGACACAACGAATTCTTTAGGCCTTTAGTGGCCAAATGGGGTCAAGAAAATCTAAATATTTGCTTAATAAATGCCCATTTACAGGCCAAGAAAAGACTATTCTTGAAAATTTACCAGTGCTTGACTGGCTCATTTACGCATGGCATACTTTATCATCTGAATAACCAGAATAAGATGAGTTGAGTATTCCTTTAAATTGTTGGAATACCTTACATTTATGTGATAAAGAATCTTCTTAAATTCAATGTGTTGCAGCATAAAGATGGTCCAGTTAGTATAATGCAATCATTTTGGCAGACAGTTACAGAAATGCTTTCAACACAACTTGCTGAATCGGCAAATGGTAGGTGTTTGTGGAATCCCTTATAGCGTTAACCCATCTTTTACTTTATCAATAGCAAAGAACGTGGTGTCAATTTTTCAACAGTTTTGGTGGACGATGTTGCTGTCTACGGCGGCACCATCTTCCACCAAATTTGTTGAAAAATGAACACCAGTTCATCTTTTAATTTAATTTGAAAATTTGAAATCAGTGTGGTAAAGATTAATTAACACGCACGCACGCACACACACACACACACCAGCAATTAGATTATTTTAGTCAATTGAGTTTCACAGTATTAGAGCAGTATTTTAGAAATAACATGTCGTATACATGATAACAGATCAAAAATGCGATTGAGATAGAGGACATAAGAGAATGATAGAGCTCTATGCGTAGTCTGCCTGTTCCTGTACATGTATACCTTGCGCTGAGTCTTGTCGTGACTTCAAAGTCTCGATCGTTTGAAGCTTTATTGGTTCACGCTATGATCTCAGCCAGGTACATGCAGACAGTACCTGGCCACCTCTTAATGCTACTGCGTCGGAGCACCAACATCTATTGTCTGGGCTGGGTACTTTCTTCAGGTATCCGGAGACAAGGTGTCAATTTATATGGGTGAGGAATCGGAAGTACCAATGTGACTTGCCATTAGTTGATACCTCTAAAATCAACAATCTTGTCAAGAAAAATCTCAATTCACCCTTCCAGAGTACCCATCTATCAATCTGATGGCATATGGCGTCATAATCAGCTAAGCGGCATGTAGGATGATGTCATAATCATTATGTCATAAATGATTCTATATGGCCCGTCTTTAACTCTTAATAGACTGACACATTGTACGAATTGTATGTCTCTACTATTTAATAAACATGCTGTTTAATATTTTGAAACTAATTTGACTGAACATTTTTGCTGCCATTAGGCAGCAACAGTGCCCAGTCAAATTAGTTCCAAAATATTCAATAGCTTACCTGTATAGGTTTCTGGAAATTGATAGTCAAGCAGTTCAGAGATCGATTGGTCCCAACACGAGCGAGGTGTGGGCGGAGCTTAGCTAGAGATGGGCAGGGCATAGCTAAAAATGGAAAGGTCCATTTCTAACTGTACAAGCCACAATTTGTGGTTAATCTATCTGCTTCAGTAATATCCAGACAACCACATGCTCACACAAATACATGCACACAAGTACCCCTAGTACTCCAATTCTGATGACGATATGTCGAACTGGCCACCTGTTTGTGGTTGTTAACCCTTTAATGGTCAAGCCAGCCAAAACCGGCCTCTGTAGTGGTGATGGGGAATGTCCATTTGCAGGACAAGAGAAAACAATTTTTGAAAATTTACGACAGGAATGGCTGTGTCGATAAATTGTCAAAAATAGTTTTCTCTTGTTATGAAACTGAATATCCAATATGTAAATTTAAATTTTGTTGAAACATTTGACCGTTAAAGAGTTAAATGTCCTGTGCAATCTCGTATGAAATGAGTGTCCCGTTATGGGATTTTAATATTTCGTAAAACCATCTTTGGCTTTAATTATGTTGAACTGACAGCACATAATACCATGATTAACCCAGCTCTTAACATATTTTCATGAATTGAATTAATATTTAAACAATCTGAATTATCCTGAAGTGTATCCAAGAAGAGATTTTGTGCCCATACCAAGTTTGATGTGAATGAGCATGGGTTTTTTAGAATTGAGCATTAATATCAGTCTGTCTATTTTTGCTGGAGTTCCCTTAAAACCCATTCATAAAAACTTTTTGATTTGGATTTGCAAAAATGTTGTAGAATATGATCCCAACACCGCTCTTTTCCATGTACAGCATCCATCTTTCTCAAACAAGCATTTGAAGGCGAGTATCCGAAGCTATTGCGTTTGTACAATGACTTATGGAAGCGGCTTCAACAGTTCAGCGCAAACATGAATGTATCCATGACAACAGCTGCAGGCTCTAACATCACTGAATACCCAGGACCAGATGACAAGGAAGATTTATTTCGAGAGCAAAGCAAGACAAAGACAGAATATGAGTAAGTACAGAATAGGGTGGAATAGACCATTCGAGTTTATCCATCACTCATATGACATAATCTACTACGTGTCATGGAGGATGACGTAGTAATCAATGAAGTTATGAATGACATAGATAACATCGTCACGAATGCTTAATTGAAGACGGACTAAGCATTGTACGAATTGTATAACTTTACTATTTAATAAACATGCTGTTGAATGTTTTGTAACTAATTTGACTAGCACCCACTCAAATTAGTTTCAAAATATTCAACAGCTTACCTGAATTGTTTTCTGGAAATTGAGATTCATTGCGTGCAGAGATCAATCGATCCCAACACAGGCAAAGCCTGGGTGGAACTTAACTTGGGATGGGCGGGGCATAGCTAAAACTAGATTCCTCAATTACGACCTTATAAGTTTTACTTAAATAGTAAATTCTTACAACAAGCTTTCGTGATGAGCTTAATTATGTCATTCATGACGTCTACATGTCACATAGTTTATTATGATGTCATATGATTGATTGATAAACTGGAAAGGTCCATTACATGGAGCTAATACAGAAATGATTTTGAATATTCAATGTTGAGATTGAGTACCAACGTGAGACATAATAGTGATCTGAACTTTTAGTTGTTTTGCTACTAATTGCTTTGTATCTCGCGTTTCAGTGCTATTCTGTTAGCTATGTTAATTATTATAATAAATATCATCTTACTTCATCATCATTTTACAGCCCAGAAAAGGCATTGAGAGATTCATTACAGGCATTTGAAACCGCGTACTTATCACGCTCGCTGTCGCGCTTGTTCGATCCTATCAACCTCGTGTTCAGTGGTGCTTCCATGAATCCCCCGACAACAGAAGAGATTGACAGCATTGTTAAGACTATCACCAGGTACACACGGATAGTTAACCCTTACCAATCTGATGTAAAATTTTTAAATTTTCAAATTAAATTAAAAGATCAACTGGTGTTCATTTTTCAACAAATTTAATTGAAGATGTTGCTGTCACAGACAGCAACATCGTCTACCAAAATTGTTGAAAAATATGCAACAGTTTCTTCGCTATTGACATGGTATTTTAATATATATTGACATCAGAGTGGTAAGGGTTAAAGCGATTTCTGTTAGATTCATATAGGTTGATTAAACCCCTTTAATGGGCAAGCCAGCCAAAACCGACCTCTGTGATTGTCTTGGGAAATGTTTATTTGCAGGCCATGAGAAGAGTATTTTTGAAAATCTTTCACTGGAAAGTCTGGCTCGATGAATGAACCAGTTACTCCAGTGATAAACTTTCAAAAATACTCTTCTATTGGCCTGCAAATGAAGAGTCACTAAGAAAAGACTTCAATTTTGTTGACAGATCTTGAGCATTAAAGGGTCATATTTTTTATTTAACTGGCAGAAAGAAATTTATTTTGCTGTGCCTTGTACATGTGCATGCTTGCCAATGTTCTCCACAATATTTGTCATTATTAGCTAATCTAGTCAGAATGGCAAAGTGAGCTTATGCCCTGGCGACCGTCCGTCTGTGCATCCGGCCGTCAAGTTTTTCTCTAAACAACTTATCAAGAACTACTGGGCTGATTTGAATTATATTTGGCAGGAAACATCCTTAGGGCATGGAGATCCAGGTTTGTTCAAATAAAGCCAATTTGGCCAGTGGCCATCTTGGATTTTGGTCGATTTTTAAAAAGGTATTTAAAAATCTCCGAAACCGCTTGGGGAATTGATTCAAAACTCATGAAACATCATCTAGGGTAAGAGCTAAGCCAAGTGTGTTCAAGAGGACTTGCTTAACCAAATGGTTCGGAGGCCATCTTGGATGTACTAGTTTTCATGAAAAGGACTTCTCCAGAACCGCTGAAGGGATCGGGCCGAATTTGGAAATTGATTGCTATAGTATTATTCCTATATAGGTCATTCCATTCATCCGAAAACGCAATCCAGTTATTACAGGGTAAACGGATGACCAGTGCGTTAAAAAACATTTGCATATACGGATTCCGGATGAATGGAAACGTAGCCTTTGTCGATAATTTTCTCAACATTTCTGACAAAAGTGGCTACTTCGCAATTAAAAGGTATACGTGTGCTTCTTTATAAATTGTCATTTGCATTATTAGCTCACCTGGCCTGAAAGGCCAAGTAGGCCAAGTGAGCTTATGCCGTGATGACTGTCCATCTGCTCAGGTGTGTCTATCAAATTTTTCTTTAAACGACTTCTTCTCAAGCACCACTGAGCCGATTTCAATTATATTTGACAAGAAGCATGCTTAGGGCATAGAAATGCAAATTTGTTTAAACGGAGCCGAGCGGCCAATTTGACCGACAGCCATCTTAGATTTTGACCATTTTTTTTGTTCTTAAATGTCTTTAAAAATCTTCTCCGAAACCACTTGAGGATAAATTCAAAACTCATGAAATATCATCTATGGCAAGAGCTGAGCCAAGTTTGTTAAGGGATCTTGATTGGCAAAATGGGGTGGCGGTCATCTTGGATGACCTAGTTTTGGTGAAAACGACTTCTCCAGAAGAGATTTGGCCCGAATTTCTGAGATGATTAGGAGCTAAGGGCCATTCAAGTTTGTTCAAGGGAATTTGATACGTAAAAAACATGGCTGCCTTTTCAAATTTTCCACTTTGGAAACTATAGAATAAAGGGGCTGGTGGACATCTTGGATTTTTCCCTGCAAAAACTCCCATACTAAAACCATTGGAAATTTAAAAAGACTGGTAGGAAGCATCCTTGTTGCAATTCTGGCCAAAACCGTACGGTTCTGCTTATAGCCAATGACCTTTCTAGTTGAAATGCCTATGATCTAGATGAGTGATACAGGCCTCTTGTAATTTATAGACATAATGTAGTGCGTAGTCTTCTTTGTTTTAAGCTATAATTACAGTCAGTTCTAATTTCCTACTCCAGTGAACTGAACGTCTCTGCTGTGGACATGAAGCTTAGCATCCTCATCTCGAAGAATGTCGCAAAGACGCTGCAGCTATTCTGCGTAAAAAGCGAACAATTGGTGAGTAGTTAGAAAAGCGAACATTAACCCTTTAATGGTAAAGAAAATTGTGACTTATTTAGTCAGTGTCCTTTCACTTCAAGAGATATACTTACCGCCCTAACACTATGATATTTCCTAAATATCGACCTTCACTCAATAACCCCAGATTAAAAAAAGAAAGCTGCCCCTACTGGGCAAGTAGACAGGTGACAGTCCGCTGGATGCCGGCCCCAACCTCGCGCATGCGGAGACTGACACTGCCTCATTCCTAACTATTGGTCTAACCACATGCAGTGCTAACTTGTTTTGCTTGCTAAGTGCTAAGTTTTTGATCAAATATCTTTGGAAAATTATTTTAAGAGGTGTTGGACATGTCTGATCATCATAATCTACCGGAGGCTGTTGTTGGACCAAGTTATCAGGTGAACTCTAGTACAATTTTTATCTTAATTACGTCTTAATTACGCGGTGTTACCTATTTCCGTGACTCAGTATAGACGTGATAGGCGCCCAGAAAACTGGTATATTATTTTCTGGCGCCATAAAATACTAATCTCTATATGTTTGTGTCCACAGGTTCATGTCAGGAGGTTTGTACACATCTAAGAGGGTTTGTATCCACCTTTTCCCTATAAAATGTTAGGAAAAAAGAATGTGCCCAGGGTAATATAAGCTCCCATAAGAGCGAGCTTGTCATTCTGCCCTCTGGTCCCACCCCTCCCGTTATAAGTGAGTGGTGAAGAGGAGTGGTTCGTCTGCTGGAGTTTTCAAGAGCAGGACGCGCTAGTATGCCTTTGCTAAAGACCTATATATCACTCTAATTTTTTATAGAAATATTTGTGATTATTTGCTGCCAATATTTTTTGTCATACTGTTTATCTGTATCATTATTAGCTCACCTGGCCTGAAAGGCCAAGTGTTCTTATGTCGGGGCAACCGTCCGTCAGCGTTTCCTTTAAAACAACTTCTTCTCAAGAACCACTGGGCTGATTTCAATTATATTTGGCAGGAAGCATCTCTAGGGCATAGAGATTCAGGTTTGTTCAAATGAAGCCGATCGGCTAAAATCCAAGATGGCCGTCAGCCAAAATAGCCGATTTTTAGAAACCATTTAAAAAATCTTCTCCGAAACCGCTGGAGGAATTGATTCAAAACTCATAACACATCATCTATTGCAACGGTAGACCCAAGTTTGTTCAAGGCAACCTGATTGGCCTATTTGCCTGGCGGCCATCTTGGATGACCTAGTTTTCGCGAAAATGACTTTTTCCGAACCGCTGAAGGGATAGACCTGAAATTTGGTAAATATGCTTAGGGACCAAGGTCCATTCAAGTTTGTTCAAGGGAAGTTCGTACGTTAAAAAACATGGCCGCCATCAACCAATTTAAAATTTAGCGTTTGTTGGTCATATTGGCTTTTTTGTATTTGATGTATTTTGATGGCGAAAATTGCTTTATATATGCTTATCAGTGTGACGAGTTCAAATATGCCACTTTCGAGACTGTCGGATAAACGGTTTGGCTGCCATCTTGGTTTGTTTTCCCGCCATAGGCTCCTATGGTAAAGCAATTGGCCCATAGTAAAGCAATGGGGAATTCTTTAAACGACTTCTTCTCAAGAACCACTGGGCCAATTTCAATTATATTTTGGAGGAAGCATTCATAGAGCATAGAGATCTAAGTTTGTTCAAACGAAGCGGATCGGTCAAAATCCAAGATGGCCGTCGGCCAAAATGGCTGATTTTTAGAAACACTAAAAATCTTCTCCGAAACCGCTTGAGGAATTGATTCAAACCTAATAACACGTCATCTGTGGCAGCGGTAGACCCAAGTTTGTTCAAGGCAACCTGATTGGCCTATTTGCCTGGCGGCCATCTTGGATGACCTAGTTTTCGCGAAAATGACTTTTTCCGAACCGCTGAAGGGATAGACCTGAAATTTGGTAAATATGCTTAGGGACCAAGCGCCTTTCAAGTTTGTTCAAGGGAAGTTTGTTCGTTAAAAAACATGGCCACCATCAACCAATCAAAATTCAGCGTTTCTAGGTCATATTGGCTTTTTTGTATTTGATGTATTTTGATGGCGAAAATTGCTTTATATATGCTTATCAGTGTGGCGAGTTCAAATATGCCACTTTCGAGACTGTCGGATAAAGGCTTTGGCTGCCATCTTGGTTTGTTTTCCCGCCAAAGGCTCCCATAGTAAAGCAATGGGCCCATAGTAAAGCAATGGGGAATTCTTTAAACGACTTCTCAAGAACCACTAGGCCGATTTCAATTATATTTGGGGAGGAAGCATTCATAGGGCATAGAGATCTTAGTTTGTTCAAATGAACCCGATCGGCCATTTTGTCCGGCGGCCATCTTGGATTTAGGCCGATTTTAGGAAACGTCTTTAAAAATCTCCGAAACGGCTTGGGGGGATTGATGCAAACCTCATAAAATATGATTTATGGCAAGGGAACTTGATTGGTCAAATGGTTCGGCCATCTTGGTTGACCTAGTTGTAGTGAAAATGACTTATTCTCTAGAAGCGCTGAAGGGATCGGGCCGAAATTTGGCAGATATGATTAGGGCCTAAGGGCCATTAAAGTTTGTTCAAGAGAAGTTGATCCGTCAAAAAACATGGCCGCCGTGGGCCAATCAAAATATAGCATGTTTGGTGGCCATATTGTATTTTTTTTATTTGATGGATTTTGAGGCCGAAATTGTTTTTATATGCGTTTTTGGGTATTCTGATCTCAAATTTGTAATTTTCGAAACTGTCTGTTAAATGGTTTGCTGGCCATCTTGTTGATAAAGAGCATTCTAGTGTTACATATGCAATGGCGACCATCCGTCGTCTGGCATCCGTCAACTTTTCCTTTAAACAACTTCTTCTCAAGAACCACTGGGCCGATTTTAATTATATTTGGCAGGAAGCATCCTTAGGGTATAGGGATTCAAGTTTGTGCAAACGGGGCCGGTCGGCCAAAATCCAAGATGGCCGTCTGCCAAATCGGCCGATTTTAGAAATGTCTTTGAAAATCTCCGAAACCGCTCAGGGGATCGATTCAAAATTCATGGAATATCATCTAGGCGTGTAGCTGAACCAAGTTTGTTCAAGGGAACTTGATACTCCATATGGTCTGGTGGCCATCTTGGATGACCTACTTTTCGCGAAAACGATTTCTCAAAAACCACTGAATGGATCAGGCCCAAATTTGGGAAATATTATTAGCTCACCTGGCCTGAAAGGCCAAGTGAGCTTATGTTGTGGTGACCGTCCGTTGTGTGTCCGTCGTCCATCCGTCAACTTTTCCTTTAAACGACTTCTCAAGAACTGCTGGGCCAATTTCAATTATATTTGGCAGGATGCATCCTTAGGGCATAGGGATCCAAGTTTGTTCAAATGAAGCCAATTAGGCCGGTAGCCATCTTGGATTTTGGCCGATTTTTAGAAACGTCTAAAAATCTCCGAAACTTCTTGAAGGATTGAAGGAAACCTGATGAAATATGATCTAGGGCAAGAGCTCAACCAAATTTGTACAAGGGAACTTAATTGGTCAAATAATTTGGTGGCCATCGTGGTTGACCTAGTTTTAGCGAAAATAACTTCTCCAGAACCGCTGAAGGGATCAGGCCGAAATTTGGCAGATATGATTAGGGACTAAGGGCCATTAAAGTTTGTTCAAGAAAAACATGGCCTCCGTGGGCCAATCAAAATATAGCATGTTTGGCGGCCATATTGGGTTTTTTTATTTGATGAATTTTGACGCCGAAATTGGTTTTATCTAGGTTTTTGGGTATTCTGATCTCAAATTTGCAATTTGCGAAACTGTCGGATAAACGGTTTGGCGGCCATCATGGATCATTTTCTCGCCAAAAGCTCCCATACTAAAGCAATGGGAAATTTAAAATATCTTCTCAAGAACTACTGGCCCGATTATAGGGTAAGCGCTGAATCAAGTTTGTTCAAGGGAACTTGATTGATGAAATGGTTCAGTGGCCATCTTGGATGACATAATTTTCACAAAAACGACTTCTTCCCCAGAACCACTGAAGCGATCAGGCCGAAATTTGTGATATATAATTAGCAACTAAGGGCAATTAAGATTTGTTCAAGAGAAGTTGATTCGTCGAAAAACATGGCCGCGGTGGACCAATCAAAATATAGTGCGTTTGGCAGCCATATTGGATTTTTTTATTTGATGGATTTTGAGGCCGAAATTCGTTTTATATAGGTTTTTGGGTATTCTGATCTCAAATTTGCAATTTTCAAAACTGTCGGATAAACAGTTTGGCAGCCATGTTGGATCATTTTCCCGCCAAAAGCTCACATACTAAAGCAATGGGAAATTTAAAATGTCTGAACTACTGGGCCGATTTGAATTATATTTGGCAGGAAGCATCCTTATGGCATAGAAATTTCTTTTTGTTCAAACGAAGCTGATCGGCCAGTTTGGCCGGTGGCCATCTTTGATTTTGGCTGATTTTTAGAAATGTCTAAAAATTGTGTTCTCCGAAACGGCTTGGGGAATCGATTCAAAACTTATGAAACCTCATCTAGGCAAAGAGGTAAGCCAAGTTTGTTCAAGACAACTTGATTGACTGAATGGTTCAGCAGCCATCTTGGATGACCTGGTTTTCCCGAAAATGACTTCCAGAACCGCTGAATGGATCAGGACAAAATTTGGGAGATATGATTAGGGACTAAGGATCATTAAAGTTTGTTCAAGGGAAGTTGCTCCGTCAAAAAACATATCCGCCATGGGCCAATCAAAAGTAGCGTGTTTGGCGGACATATTGGAGTTTTTTATTTGATGGATTTTGAGGCCAAAATTGGTTCTATATATGTTTTTGCGTATTCTGAGCTCAAATTTGCAATTTTCGAAACTGTCGGATAAATGGTTTGGCGGCCATCTTGCATAATTTTCTCGTCAAAAGCTCCCGTGCTTAAGCAATGGGAAATTTAAAATTTTTTCTCGAGAACTACCTGGCCAATTTCAATTATATTTGGCAGGAAGCATCCTTAGGGCATAAGGATCCAAGTTTGTTCAAATGAACCCGATCGGCCAATTTGCCCAGCGGCCATTTTGGATTTCGGCCAATTTCAGGAATTGTCTTTATAAATCTTCTCCGAAACTACTTGCAGAATCTTCATCTGGGCCACGAGGTAAGCCAAGTTTGTTCAAGAGGACTTGATTTACCAAATGGTTTAACGACCATCTTGGATGACCTGGTTTTCACGAAAATGACTCCTTCAGAGCCGCTGAAGGGATCACGCCAAAATTTGGGCCATTAAAATTTGTGCACGGGAAGTTGATCCATAAAAAAAACATGGGCGCCGTGGGCCAATCAAAATGTAGTCTGTTTGGTGGCCATATTGCACTTGCAAAAATGTCCACCAACTCATTTAAAAGACTGCTAAACCATAGGTTTTTGGGTATTCTGATCTCAAATTTGCAATTTTCGAAACTGTCGGATAAATGGTTTGGCGGCCATCTTGGATCATTTTCCCGCCAAAAGCTCCCATACTAAAGCAATGGGAAATTTAAAATATCTTCTCGAGAACTGCTGGGCCGATTTCAATTATATTTGGCATTATGATTAAGGACTAAGGGCCATTAAAGTTTGTTCAACAGAAGTTGATCCATCAAAAAAACTGGCTGCTGTAAACTGTCTAAAAATTGTCTCCAAAACCGCTTCGGGGATCAATTCAAAACGCATGAAATATCATCTAGAGCAAGAGCTGCACCAAGTTTGTTTCAAGGGAACCTGATTGGCCAAATGGTTTGGTGGCCATCTTGGATAACCTAATTTTTGCCAAAATGACTCCAGAGCCACTGGGCGGATTGGGCCGAAATTTGGGAGATATGATTAGGCACTGAGTGCCATTAAAGTTATTTCAAGGGAAGGCGCTATGTCAGAAACATGGCTGCAGTGGGCCAATCAAAATGTAGTGTGTTTGGCAGCCATATTGGACTTGCAAAAATGTCCACAAACTCATTTAGAAGGCTACTCCTAAACCACCCACCAACAATTGGGCCTCTTGTCATGAGTTATTACTGTGTTCATTTACTGTCTTACACCTGGATGTTGTTCGTCTGTTTCTATATATGGAAATTATGATGTCATAATCAGCCATGTTATTATTATTAATTTCCTCCTTGAGGTAGGCTGTTCATCTTTTTTCACCCGTCCTGTTATGGCCTGTAGGTGAATTCTCTCTTTAAATGGGTTAGTTTATTTAATTTTATAAAATATATAAAAGAAACTTTAGCTCATTGTTGTTGTCTTTTCCCTTTTTTAAGAAGCCTTCTTGTGCCGGTTGTAACCATTCTATCAAGCTTAATTTTGCTCCTCACCTGTGTGTTAAATGTTCACCTTGCGGTCCATTATTAAAATGTGATGTCTGTAAAACAGAGGGGGTGGGGGTGCCGACTTATTCTCTGAATTCTTGTCATTACAGGCGAAGGATAAGGCATCGTCGGAGAAGTTTATGAAAAAGAGTGTACGTGGGAAGGGTAAGAGAAAGGCCTCTGTTTCCCCGGATATGCAGTCTTTCACTTCAAGAGTATACTTACCTCCCTAATACTTTTGATATTGCTAAATATTGGCTTTCACTCAATAAACACTCAGATTTAAAACAGTTAGGTGCCCCTACTGGGCAGGGAGTCAGAGCGTAGTCCGGCGGATGCCAGCCCCACCACCGCGCATGCGCAGACTAGCACTTCCTCTTTGCTAGATTATTGGCAAAGAGAACACACATGTTTTTCAGTCATAAGCTTTTCTTGCTCATTAACGTTGTTATTGGTGTTATTTTGGAAGTGATAAGACCTGATTTGGATGGCGGGAGGATACACTTCGCCACCGGAGGACGTTGGACCTTTAAATCAGGTGACTTCTAGTAAAATTAGCGAGTTTTCTTCCCGGTGTATTGTGTTTCCGGGACTCGCGTTTACCGTGATAAGCGCCTTAGTTAGTTGGTTTAGGTCAACTCGGTGCTACCTAGGACTAATTTCTCTTTCTGTTTCTGTCCACAGGTCTGTATGACGCTAGGTTGTGACGTCACAGTACCAGAGAATTAGTATTCTCTCCACCATGGTTCCATTTCCTACTAACACTGTCAGGTTATCTAACCAAATGAAAAATTATGCCCAGTGAGTTGGAGGCCTGGTATAAAGGTCTTCTCACTTTGCCCTCTTGTTCCAATTCCTTCCCCATGAGGTGGAGAGAGTTAAGAGGCGTGCAGATGGTGGAGTTTCCGGTTCGTCACGTTGGATGGTTTGTCTATACAAAGTGTCAGGTATCTAGTCATTGGTAATGTGGTGATGTTAATTATTGTAAACAATCAAAGGGAGATAATTAACATTTTTGCCAGTAAAGAGTTATCTATATGTATCTGATGGTTGTGTAGTCAACTTATCCATTCAGCATACAATTCGTCTTTGCACTTGGATGTTTTGTTGGGATCGAATTTTTCCTGTCACGGGATTAATGACGTCATAATCAGCTGGCTATGTATTTATTAGCAATTCAAGCGCTAGGCTGGTTTTTGATGTATATTGATCTTTATGATCGTTTTTCCTTCTCCTTGAGTTGGATTGAGTTTCTAAGCTTAACTAGTTGCTCATACTCCTTGTCCTTTGCCCTGTTTCAGGGACCGGGTTGCGCGTCCTGTGGACGTTTTATGCATGTGAAGTTCTGGCCGCATCTGTGTTATCGATGTAGCCCTTGTGGTCCATTGATTAATTGTGACATATGTAAGCACTGGGGGGGCGTGTTAATGTCCGAATTCTTGTGCTGCTTACAGGCGACGGACAAGGTGGTAGTGGTGGAGAAGAAGAAGAAGCGGAAACGAGAGGTTGTAAGTGAGAAGGGTAAGGGGAAGGTCTCGTCCGCGGTGGATATGGAGACCTTCCGGACCGAGATGTTGGGAGAGATGAGGAGGACAATAAAAGATTTGGTTCCAGGGTTGCTTCGTGGCATGCTTCCTGGACCAGATCCTTTATTGTCCTCGTCATCGGCTTCGGAGCAGGTAATCCCCGCCTCTGGATCGATTTTCCTTAGTCCGCTTCCGTTGTCCGACGATTCAGAGGTGGCCCCATTAGAGGGGGCGTTCCACGGCCCTGGCAGCAGGCTTATTGCCGCGCCGATAGGGGACCGTGGACGGTTGTCGCTGGAACCCGCTGGCTGCTTATCAGTCCAGGGGTATCCGCACGCCGCGGTGGCCAGTACCTCCTATGGCACCGTTCCTGGTCAGCCCGGGTTAGCTCTCTTTGCTGACCCGGGGTCTAATCTTTCTGACCAGGGTGATGAGGATTACCTGCTAGGGTCGCCGTCTGACGACGTGGACATGGATGAAGACGTTTGTGCACCCCTCGCGGGGAATACAGGCGCTTTTTTCCACGGTATTACTCACCCTGGAGTAAGGTCCGCGGTTCAGGTGGTGGCCCAGGGCGCTGCTGATGGCCAGCGGTACCGCATACCTCGGCTTGCCGAGAGTGTAGCTGGTGCTGGCCGGGCCCGTGGTAGAGCTATATATACCCCGCGCTCTACCGCGGTGCCTGCTCCTGGTCAAACCAGTGATATTCTCATGCCGGTGCTGACAGGCCCGCATGTTTTCCCTGGCTTGCCAGGTGTATCAGCGTACCCGCCGTCAAGTACTGCTTGCGCTCAGGAGGAAGACGAAGGACCCCGTCTTGTAGAGCGCTCGCAGTTAGCCACGGAGGAGGATTGGTATAACGCTTGCCAGTGGTTGGTGAGCGTTAGGCCTGATCTGCCCGTGGAGCAGTCGGCTAGCCACCGTGTTCACACGCCGTGGTTAGCTGGGAATCCAACTGCTAACGCTATGCCTTCTCTGCCGCTGGCGGAGCATGTCGTTGACATGTTCAAGGCGGCGGAGGCGTCCATTAACACGAGTGGACGTCTCGCGAAGGCCCCTCGCGAGGTGGCCAAGCGTTGTCGCATCGTGCCCCTGGACTACCAGCGGTACGGTGTGGTACCCAAGCCCAGCGTGGATGACCGCGCGGCTTTGGGTGAGGATACGCGGCCAGGATCCCGTTCTGACGCGGGGGTCTTGTGCGCGAACGCGTTGCGTTCGGCGAATACCGCGTTGCGTGATGCGGAGGAGAGTGGGCGGGCTTCGATTGCCGCTCTGTCCCACGTCTCCCAGCTGTTACAGGGGGTAGTAACGGCATCCGCATCGCGCCAGCCAGGCCCGCTCGCGGTCCAGCGTACCATCCAGGATGGTATTAACCTGGCGCTGGACTGTATGACGCGGGCGGTGACCAGGAGTGTCAGGGCAAGACGCACATTTGCCCTGGACAATTTGTGCCCGTCTCAGGACCTGTATAATAGGCTACTCCGTACGCCTATGACGGGTCCTGGTCTTTTTGGAGGTGAGGGATGTCGCCACCTCCAGGAGACGGTCACCCTGGTGAATAACCAGAGGGCGCTGCGCGAACAGTTTGAGGTACTGCGTCGTGCTAACGTTCGCGCCGCGGCCCCTGCGTATCGTCCCCTGCAGGCTCGAGGTGGTGCTGGCCAAGTCAGAGGCCGGCCGCCGTCGCAGCGCCGGCCTCGGCCGCGTGCGATTCGGCCAGCAGTGAGGGGGGCGCAGGCTCCTCAGCCGCCGTCAGCCAGGCAGCCGCCCGTGCACCGAGGTGCGCGCGGGGCGGGGCGGGTCGCGCGAGGATCTGGGCGTGGTTATCGTTCCTGACAGGGCGCTTACCGCGGTAAGGACCACGCCGGTGTGTATGGCGACGGAGACAGTGCCGCTCTTGCATGCCTTGTGTCCACCGCGGTCCCTAGGTGGACCGGTGGGAGGCCGGCTTGCCGACCACATGCAAGAGTGGGAACGGTTAACTCAGGACCGTTTAGTCTTGCGATGGCTTTCCGTGGGGTATCATCCAGAGTGGGTGACAGGCCCGCCGTCGCGACTGTCTCTGGTGCCAATCTGGACTCCCGTTCCGAGAGATCCAGATCAAAGGTTGTGTATCGAGGAGGAGATAAATTCCCTCGTACAAAAAGGAGCTATTCAGCCGGCACAGAGGTGTCCGGGCTTCTATTCAACCCTGTTCTTGGTAACAAAACGCACCGGTGGGTGGAGACCGATTCTCAACCTCAAGCCATTGAACAAGTTCATCGAGACGCCCAGTTTCAAGATGGAAACGGTGCGCTCGGTGTTGGCGGGGTTGGAGAGGGGGATGTGGACGGCGTCGATAGATTTGAAGGACGCTTATTTCCACATCCCCATCCACAGGAGTTTCTGTCGCTTCCTGAGATTTGCATTCCAGGGCAGACAGTGGGAATTCAGGGTGTTGCCCTTCGGAATTTCCACGGCTCCTCGGGTTTTCACCCGTGTGGTTCTTGCGATCACAGCATACCTCCGCAGGAGAAGCATAGCAGTCCACACGTACATAGACGACTGGCTGTTGAAAGCGCACACCCGGGAAAGTTTGTCCGCCAATCTGGAGATTGTTTTGAAAATTCTCACAGACTTGGGCTGGATGATCAATTTCCCAAAATCAGAGCTGACTCCATCCCAGAAGTTTGTTTACCTGGGGATGTTCTTCGATCTGGAGACAGGATATGTTTATCCTACTCAGGAGAGGGTTCAAATACTCATCTCGTTGATTCAGTCAGTGTGCGACAGTCGTCATGTCCTGGCACGGGTTTACTTGAGAATGCTGGGGTTGATGGTTTCGTTGGAACCAGTCATTCCTCAGGCCGCCTTACGCAGGCGGCCGATCCAGTTGTTTCTCATGACACAATGGACCCAGAGTACAGGTTCGCTGGACTCGAATGTGTCAGTGTTGGCGCCTCTGATTCACCACCTGCAATGGTGGTTGAATACAGAGAATCTCTTACCGGGGGTTTTGCTAACCCCTCCCCACCCTCAGGTGACTGTGTATACAGATGCATCGATGGAGGGCTGGGGAGCTTGCCTGGAAGAATCCACGATATCAGGGCTTTGGAATCTGGAACAGTCACAGGAACATATAAATCTACTGGAGCTAAGAGCAGTAGTCCTGGGCCTGGAACATTTCTTACAGAAAGTTCAGGGCAAGATTGTTCTTATTCGTTCAGACAACTCAACAGTTGTGACTTACATAAACCGCCAGGGCGGAACGAAGTCGCCCAGTCTCTGTATGATGACATGGAAACTGCTATGTTGGTGTCTGGATCACCAGATTACCTTGAAAGCAGTTCATATTCCGGGAAGGTTAAACCTGCTTGCAGACTCATTGAGCCGAAGGATGAGTGTTTTACCCACGGAATGGCAACTAAATCAATGTGTGGCGGATCGTCTGTTCGACCATTGGGGGAAACCCAACATCGATTTGTTCGCAACGAGCAAGAATGCGAAGATGACGACGTACGTCTCTCCGATTCCGGATCCAAGCGCTTTCGCAACAGATGCGTTAGCTATCAGCTGGGGGAGAATGTATGCATACGCATTCCCTCCAGCAATCCTGATTCCAAAAATTCTTCAGAAAATCAGACAAGAGGAATGCCAAGTGCTTCTGATCGCCCCGGATTGGCCAAGCCGATCATGGTATACGGATCTGCTGGACCTTCTGGTCTGCAATCCGGTTCCTCTGCCTCTGATGGAAGATATTATCTTCCAGGGCAAGGCCCTTCACAACAATCCGTCAATGTTCAGATTGACTGCGTGGATGTTGTCAAGGAATCTAGAATTAAGGAGGGCTTTTCTGAGCAAGCAGCCATGTTTATGGCCAAAGCCAGGAGGGGGTCAACCTCCAGAGCATATAATTATAAAATCAACAGATTTGCAGAATGGTGCTCAAAAAGATGTATTGATCCAATGGATTCATCTATTCAAGTAGTAGCTGATTTCCTCTGTCACCTCTATGATGCCTATAGCCTCAAGCCTAACTCTATTGCTGGTTATAAGTCAGCATTAATGTCTGTTATTCCTTGCTTGGCTAAGAGGGGAAGTGATGAAGTAAATACATTGAATGTATTAATTAAAGGCATGGGCAATCTAAGACCAAGGAATCCTCCTGTGATTCCGTCTTGGAGTTTATCGCTAGTGCTTCAAGTGCTAGGTGATAAGCCTTTTGAACCACTTAGTTCCATTTCTATGAAACTATTAACACTGAAGACTGTGTTTTTAATTGCTGCGGCCTCGGCTAGGCGTAGGAGTGAGATTCATGCCTTATCAGCCGAGGATGACCGTTTTGTGGTTTCAGGGGAAGGCCTTAAGCTGCTACCTAGGATTAATTTCTTGGCTAAAATCAGTCGTTGAAATATCCAGGTCAACCTATTATTTTGCCTGCTTTAACTAGATATGATCCTAATTCTAAAGCATGGTGTCCCGTCCGGGCGCTGCGCCGGTACAAACAACGTACGGCGGCATGGCGCACCGACCAGTCAGCGTTATGGTTGTCATATATTGAACCCCATGGGAGGGCTTCTAAGGACACCATTTCCAGGTGGATTGTGGAATGCATTCAGTTTTGCCATAAATCCGCCACCGGGAAACAGGTTGACGTGGCCAAGGCTCACAGTGTCCGCGGCGTAGTGACATCCACGGCCCTATTTAATGGGGTCCCTGTGGATGATATTATGTCGGTGGCTCAGTGGCACTGTGAGTCAAGTTTTACAGACCATTATCTCCGTGACACCTCTAATCCTCTCGCCTTGTCGGTTTTGAAAAAATAAATCGGTTTATATTTTTTGAGGTGATTTCCTCATTACTTATATATATCACAATTAATTTATGGAAACACCCACTTTTTTGGGCCTGCATCAGTCTTTACCGATGGGAAGATGATGTCAGCAGCCATTGTCAACAAGGTCAGTCTTGTTCATGTGTTGTCCGTTGTTGATTGTATTGTCACGATTACCCGTTATTAATATGGTGATGGTTTGTGTATTTGTGTGGTTCATTGTTGAGAGTTACGAAAATGGAGCTTTTTCGTCTCTGTCCTGTAGTACATGGCACTTGTACGTAGAGAGCGTATAGGACATTGAGGTCAGTCGACTCTTCCTCCCAGGAAGGAGGGGGGGGAGCGCATATGACATTCGGTCATCTCTCATACATCGGTGGTGTTATCCGATGGTTAGTCAAATCCTGACTGTTTTTCTTACAGTTTCAGAAGTTTTAGTGCCTTAAACGCAGAAAAGCGTATAGGGATGAGCTGGTCTTTTGACCTCGCCTCCCTCCCGCCAGATTCACTTTCGAATTCTGGCAATATCAAAAGTATTAGGGAGGTAAGTATACTCTTGAAGTGAAATAAACGAAATCTAGGATTTCTTTTTTCACGAGAGAGTTGATACTTACCTCCCTAGATACGGACCCGGCCTCTCCACCCCACAGAGGCTCGGTCTTCAGGCTCTTAATAGTTGCATGTGTGTCAGCCAATAATCTAGTCAGAGGAAGTGCTAGTCTGCGCATGCGCGGTGGTGGGGCTGGCATCCGCCGGACTACGCTCTGACTCCCTGCCCAGTAGGGGCACCTAACTGTTTTAAATCTGAGTGTTTATTGAGTGAAAGCCAATATTTAGCAATATCAAAAGTATTAGGGAGGTAAGTATCAACTCTCTCGTGAAAAAAGAAATCCTAGATTTCGTTTATTTCGGGTTAGAGATGATGGGGGAGATGAAAAAGAGAATAAAAGATCTGGTTCCAGAGCTGCTTCGCAGCATGCTCCCTGGGCCGGGTGCTTTATTGTCTTCTTCATCTGCCCCCGAGCAGAAAATCCCCACTGCTGATTCTAGTGTCCGTCGTGGTCCGGAAATGTTCCAGAATCAGGGGTGGTTTCAGTAGATCTTGGAAGGCCCGCCGCCTTGCCAATGGATCTTGGAGCAGGCCTAAATGATCCCGGCTGGAAGCTTGCCTCGTTGGTTGATCTTGGGCCGGGGCCGCTGGAGCCAGGTTCGCGCCTGGTGATTCTACTTCGAATAATACTTACCAGATGTACTATTATGATAATGTCTATTATCTAGTCTAGCTCAAAATAAACAATTAAAAACTCCGCACTGTCCTGGTCCTGCCCATACTGTGTCCGGCAATTACCATAGCCCCAGGTACCAAGTCAATTCCCAATCGCAGTCAGATTCATCTATTTTGCTTGACTTGAAAGTCGCGTTTTTTTGTCAGCTCAATTTAAGTCAAATTTTTGCGTTCCGAGTGTGTAGTTAGAGTTTCTAATGGTGTCTTCATGGAAGGAAAAGGAAAATCATCACAGGGGCAGGTTGTATCAATCTAGAATTTATACATTCGTGCCATAATGACCGTTTGAAATTTTCTTAAATTGGCACATTGTTTTAAAATAGTAGCCATTGTTGGAGTCGCTATGGTACCCGTTAACTATTTAATCTTATCCAGGTACTCGGTTAATTTCTCTTGCGACTCGGTTCCTTCCAAGATGGATGCGCCTGTAGCCAAGATGGCGGCGCCCATGATTAACGTTTTGTTTGGCTTGGCGTGTCTATGCACTCGTTTTGATGCCGATTTTTAGCTTTCACTTCATTGTGGAGAGTGTTTGTAGCTTTCGGTATTTATTTCTTGGCTGTATTAACGTTAGTTAATTACCAAGTCGTGTTTGTAAATTTCACTCTAAAAAGTTTCAAATATTTCCTGCCTAAAGACTTGATTATCATTAATTTAAGAGAAAGTTAATGTTTTCTAAGTAATTTTAAATTACAATCAAGTAAATTGTGCGTGTTGCTTGTCATTGTATGTCGTGTGCAGCGTTTTAATTTTTACTCTGTTCGCAGAAGGCCAAAAACCAGGACACGCTGTGTCAGAAGTGTAATCGGTTCATGAAGCGCAAGTACTCTCGTCATCACTGTGTGGCTTGCGCGAAGTGCAAGGTTGGAAGTCCTTGTGATGTGTGTGCGAAGTGGTTGTCAGAGTTGGTGGCGGAGTTCGATCGTGATTGACGTGCGCATTTGGAGAGGATCGCAAGGGATAAGGCGGCCAAGCTGGATTGGGCGTCAGTAAACGGTCTTGAAGAGCATCTGAACGAGCGTATGGACTCAGCATTGGGTGTATGGGCGGCCCAGTTCAAGGCGATGTTTGAGTCTTTTCAGTCCACGGTCCTGGCGATGCAGGCTGGTGCAGGGCAACCTATCAGTGGTCCGGCCAGTTCTGTGGAGGGACAAGCACCTGTCCTTCCTCCGGTCTTGGCTCAAGAGCCGACGGCGGAGGAGGAAGATCTGCTTATGGAAGATTCCGGCATACTGGATCCTTCATTAGTGGTAGAAGCGAGTATGTCCCAAGGGTCTCCCTCGGGTTTTGTATGGGTCTGCCAGCCGGGTGGTGATGTCGACATTCCGTCGGGCATATTTCACCTGGACTTCGCTCAACCCGCGTTGTCGGTAGAGCCGTGTTTTTCGGTTCCTGTCGGCATGCCGGCGGCGGTAGGTGTGGCTCCTCTCGGAGTTCCATTGTCTGCCGTGGTAAAAACGGCTGTAGTCCCGGCTCCTGTGCTGGAGTCGATGGACTGCGGTGAATCCGTGTCCGGCGATTCGCTGGATACTGGTGCCACAAGTAGTCGGGATATGGACTCACTTCATGTTGGAAGGAGTGGGGTCCATAGTTCTCAGCATGGGTCGTCGGTGGCCTACTCATCTAAGGGTGAGAAGGAAGATGAGAATGGTAGTCCATTGATGGACGAATCCTCATTCTGCACCGAAGCTGAATGGGTGCAGGTCCTTGGCTGGATGTCCAACCGTCTCGGGTTGGCATCGGATCAAGGATCTCAGCGCGATGGAGCGGATGTCAGAGCGAGCAGCTAGCGCTCTGTCAAGTGGCTGTTCGGCCATGTCGACATTCCCCTTGGGCACACAAACTTCTGACATGTTGGAAGTTGCGGCGTATCATCTGGTTCAGCCAAATTATTCATTGCCCAAGGCCCCAAAGGGGATAAGGAGTAGGGTCCGCTTTCCAGAGCAGGCCTATCATCAATATGCCCGGGTTCCACGGCTTACCGTCGGGGAGAGCGTTGGCTGGTAAATCGAAGGGTCGTTCTCGTCCCTTAGTTTCCCAGGCCAATAAGGATCCTTTTAATGAGTTAACGCTCATTGAGGATGCGGTGAGGGCAGCTATCGCTGCACTCTCGCACGGCTGTATCATCCTGCAGCGTATGCTGACCTGCGTGGTGGAAGGTGGGGAAGTGCCAGAGGCTGCTCCCGGAGTTGTCCGGGACACCATACGCTTGTCCCAAGATTGCATGGCCAGGGTGATCACCAGATCATTGGCGGAGCGGAGGAGAATGGTTCTCGATTGTGTAGAACCAGGACCTGAGATGAGGGCTGCATTATCTTCTGCGCCTTTCATTGGTCCAGGTTTGTTCGGCGGCTCAGCACTACAAGCCTTATCCAAGGTCGGGTCAATGGTCGCAGAGCAGGAAGTAGTCGGCAAGTCGTGGAAGCCGACGAAGAGGACTCAGCCGCAGCAGTCCTATAAGCAGCATCGGCAAGAGCAACAGAGGCAGTGCCAGAGATCGCCCTTCCATCCGTCTGGCCATGATGCCCATCGGTCATCAGGATCACAGGGACCGGGCCATTCATCCTCATACAAGTCCTCTAATAAGAGGCCGTATGAGGAGGACAGGAAGGGTGGTGGTTCAGGTCGCGCCGGTTATCGTAAGGATAGCCGTGGCGGCCTTCGCGGACCGTCATATTCCAAGAAACCGCGGGGTGGCTGTGGAGGACAGTCCGGACAGGTTTCCGGCAGGCTCCGTTCCGGTGACTTCAGGAATGAAGGGAGTCGAGAATCTTCACCTAAGCGAATTAGCGTCTTATCGTGCAATATCGACCGCCAGCTGTGTACAGATTCCTACCGTCGGAGGCAGACTTCAACTGTTCTCAAGCCAATGGGAACAGGTCGTGCAAGATTGTTTAGTCTGTCAGTGGTTAAGAAATGGCTACGAACCGGACTGGCTCATCCGTCAATCGTTAGTTCCATTAACATCGACTCCAGTTTGGACTCCCGTTCCAAGGGAATCCGATCGTCTAGATGCCATTTGCTCAGAAGTCAAAGATCTTCAGCAGAAGAACGCGATTCATCTAGTCCGCAATCGGTCATCCCTAGGCTTCTATTCGATGATGTTCCTCGTTCCGAAACGTACCGGAGGTTGGAGACCAATTCTCAATCTCAAACCGTTGAACAAATTTATTCTTTCTCCAAAGTTTCAGATGGAGACTGTAGCAGCGGTGATGACGGGGCTGAGAAAAGGCATGTGGGCAGTATCAATAGATCTGAAGAATGCATATTTTCATATTCCAATGTCAATTCCTTTTCAGAAATACCTTCGCTTTGCATTTCAAGACAATGTTTGGGAATTCAATGCGCTTCCGTTCGGTCTGACCACAGCCCTGAGGGTGTTCACCAAAGTCGTTCTTGCCATGACTTCTTATCTTCGCAGGAGAAACATAGCTGTTCACACTTACATAGATGACTGGCTGTTGTAGGCGGGGAATCCAGTCACTCTGCGCAACAATCTTCAGGTAGTCCTAGCCTTACTAAAGGACCTAGGATGGATTGTGAATCTAGAGAAATCAGAATTGCCTCCATCCCAGGAGTTTGTTTATCTGGGAATTTTTTTTCAATCCGGGATGGCGTAGCTGTTCCGGCGGAGAGCAGAGTCAAGACTTTGTTTTTGTACTGGAGTCAGTTTCTCTAGGAGCCTTTCTGACGGCGCGCCAATTTCTCAGAATACTGGGTTTACTAGTATCTCTAGAGAAAGTGGTTCCTTATGCGGCACTCAGGCGCAGGCTGATTCAGATGGATCTAATATCATTCTGGTCTCAGAGAACGGATCCGTTATCTCTGAGAATTCCAGTAAAAGAACCATTGATATTCCACCTTCAGTGGTGGTTATCAGAACAGAATCTCCTGCAAGGTGTTCCTCTACAGCCTCCTCAACCGCAGATGTCCATCTTCACAGATGCGTCGACGACGGGTTGGGGAGTGGTATTGGACGATCAGTCAGTGTCAGAGGAATGGGATTGGACCAATGCACAGAAACATATCAATGTTCTCGAATTATTAGCGGTGGCATTAGCACTTCGAAAATTCGAGAGCTTAATCCAAGACAAAATTGTCCTAGTCAGGACAGACATCTCAACAGTGGTGTCTTATTTGAACCGCCAGGGCGGGACAAGATCACCAGAGTTGTGTATGATGATTCGGAACCTTCTGCTGTGGTGCCAAGAGAGGAATATTCTTCGGGCAGCACACATTCCAGGAAGATTGAACATCCTAGCAGATGCTCTCAGTCGAAGGACGGTTTGTCGTCCGACGGAATGGCAGCTCAACCAATCGGTAGCGGAGGTTCTCTTCAAACATTGCGGCAAGTCAAATGTGGATCTATTTGCGATGAAACAAAATGCAAAGATGGTCACATACGTGTCACCGATCCCGGACCCGCTAGCCTTAGTAGTAGACGCACTGGCGATAAGTTGGAAGGGAATGTACGCGTATGCGTATCCTCCAACGATTTTCATCCCAAAAGTTCTGCCAAAGATAAGAGAGGGTGTGTGCCAAGTACTTCTGATCGCCCCTCATTGGCCAGGCCGATAATGGTTTACGGATCTGCTGGACCTTCTGGTCTGCAATCCAATCCCTCTTCCAGACAGAAGAGATCTAATCTCTCAGCACAAGGGTCTGTATCTCCACGACAGACCGGAAATGTTCAAATTGACTGCATGGATGTTATCAAGCAGCGTGCAATTAAGGGTGGCTTTTCTGAGCAAGCAGTGAAGTTTGCCGCTTCAGCCAGAAGAGGGTCAACCACAAGAACATATAATTATAGAATCAACAAATTTGCAGAGTGGTGTAAAGGAAGAGATATTGATCCCTTTTCTGCATCTGTTCAACACGTAGCAGATTTTATCTGTCATTTATACGAAGTTGACAAACTTGTACCTTCAACCCTAGCAGCATATAAGTCTGCATTAGCTTCAGTCGTTCCCAGTCTGGCCATTGAAGGAGTGGAGAATGACACTTTAAATGAAGTTATTAAAGGAATGAGCAATTTGCGACCTAGACAGCCAATTCCTATCCCAGCATGGAATCTATCTCTTGTTCTACAGGTTTTAGGGCATGCTCCCTTTGAACCAATTAGATCTATAAATATTAAACTTAACTATTAAATCCGGTTTCGTGGTTGCAGCAGCATCGGCGAGAAGGAGAAGCGAAATACATGCGCTTTCTGCCGAACAAGACCGTTTTGTCGTCATGGGTGAAGGTTTAAGATTACTTCCACGTCTTTGTTTCCTGGAAAAGAATCAGTCACTTAAATATCCCAGACAGCCGATCAATTTGCCAAGTTTAATTAGACATGACCCAAACTCTTCTGCTTGGTGTCCTGTTAGATGTCTGAAAATGTATAAGAAACGTACTGAGGGGTGGAGAGATGACCCGAAATCTCTGTAGTTATGTCTTAAAGCTCCTCATTTGCATGCCTCGAAAGATACCATTTCTCGTTGGATAGTCGATGCTATTCAGATGTCGCACAAAATCGCTACAGGAAAGCAGATTGATCGTGCGAACGCCCATCAGGTCCGAGCACTAGCAGCAGCATCGGCCCTTTATAAGGGTGTCTCATTAAAGGAGGTGATGTCTGTAGCACAATGGCATGCCGAGTCATCATTCACTGATTTCTACCTTCGCGACATCTCCAGCGCACTTAATCCGGTAGCCGTCGCCAATTTATCGAATCGTAGCTAAAGCCACATCCGACCACTATTTCGTACACATCGCAAGGTTCTTCCACATGCACTGAATAATGCTATGCACATGATCCGAGGATGACCGTGGATTGGGCCGAGCTCCTGTGATGAACAAGAAAAGACCAAGCACTCAAAATGGTGAGTGTTTACATTAATTAAGTGACTAATATTAGTTTACTTACAGTCGATTTACCAGACTGAATAAGTAAATAGTCTGGCCAAGAGTATCTTATTCTTTCAACAGACATTAGACTCATTCCAATTTGAAAATCTTTTCAATATACTGATAGTGTTTTTCAAAATTAGAAGTAGTAGTAGCTTCTTTGCACTCTACTGGACTGCCCTAGCTGAGACTTGGGGCTGACACGTGTCTGGTGGGTGTTGCATCCCCATTGACAGCCCTCTGGATTTTGTGCAGACAAAAGAGGGGGGGGGGGGGGGGAGCGTTGTCTAGACCATGGAAGTTTAGCACTCTATGAGTCAGATAGCGGAACCCAAGCGTATGCCAGGGTTCTAGTCTCTTCACAACCTTCTCTGTCGGATGGTAGATGAGTGCTGTTTCGAGCCTGACCTCCTCCCACCGGTATTTCTTGGCTGTCGAAATCCGGAGTTTATCATAATAGTACATCTGGTAAGTATTATTTGAAGTAGAATCAAATAAGCATCCGCTTTTGTTTCTACAAGAATTCTTAATACTTAACAAATGTACTATGGCCCTGCCTCAGCCACCCCGCTGAGGTGAGGCTGAGCTGCTTTCGCTGTTTGTCACGGCAAACATAAGCCGAATCTGACTGTGATTGGGAATTGACTCAGTACCTGGGGCTATGGTAATTCCCGGACACAGTATGGGCAGGACCAGGAGAGTGCGGAGTTTTTAATTGTTTCTTTTTAACTAGACTAGATAATAGGCATTATCATAATAGTACATCTGGTAAGTATTAAGAATTCTTGTAGAAACAAAAGCGGATGCTTTTTTTAGTCTGCGCCCTAGAGGGACTGCTTTCTCTTAGGTTACCTTCCCTGGCCAGCCCGGGTTAGCGTTCTTTGCTATCCCAGAGGCAGTCTTTTATGGCCAGGAGGAAGAACATTTTCTGCTGGGCTCACCCATTGAAGCCGTGGACATGGAAATGGACCAACGTGCACCCCTCGTGGGGAGCACGGGTGAGCTTCACAGCTCAAAGGGTGGCCCGGGTTGGAGCGGATGACCACCGTTGCCATATACCTCGGCTTGCCGAGGATATGACGGCGGCTGGTCCGGGCCATGGTGTGGTGAATTACATTCCACATGCTTCCATGGCGCTGGCTCCTGGCTTAGCTACGGTGCAAAGCATGTCCGGTCTCTCGGGTCCGCATGTTTTCACTTCAAGAGTATACTTACCTCCCTAATACTTTTGGATATTGCTAAATATCGGCTTTCACTTAATAAAAACTCAGATTAACAAAGTTAGGTGCCCCTACTGGGAAGGTAGTCAGATGACAGTCTGGCGGATGCTAGCCCCAACCTCCGCACATGCACAGACTAGTACTTCCTCTTTGCTAATTTATTGGCAGAGGGTCCACATGCAAAATTTTTCTACAAAGTTTTCTGCTGGTTTATTCAATAAATTCCCAGGACCTAATCATCAGGTGAATTCAACTACATTTTAGTGAGTTTTGTTCCGTTGTAATGTGTTTCAGGGACTCGCGTTAACGTGATAAGCGCCTAAATAACTGGTTTATTTCTATTATGGCGCTATGAAATACTAATCTCTCTTTGTGTTTGTGTCCACAGGTGTCTATCTATGATTGAACAGGACAGCATGTCGTCAGAGGGTTTGTTTTTCTCTCCACCAAGGTTCCATTTCCTACTAATCTATGCCCAGTTAGTTGGAGGCCTCGGGAGAAGGTCTTCTCACTTTGCCCTCTTGGTACACTTCCTTCCCCTTATAGGTGGAGAGAGTTAGGAGGTCATAGTGTTGGTGGAGTTTCCAGTGCATCAGATCGGATGGTTTGTCTATGCTAAAGACTCAGGTATTCTAGTTATGATATGAGGCACTTCAATTATATTTGAAAATATTTATAAAATCTGCTACCATTTTATCATTGTTTATCTGATGTTTGTATAGTCTGTATATACTATCCTTTCCAGTTAGGATGTTCTGGATATGAATACAATTTGTCCTTACACCTGGATGTTTGTTTCGGATTGATTTAACTTCTTATTTTTGAAGTTATGACATCATAATCAGCCTTGCACCTTACTATCTTTTAAAAGTTTGTCCAACGCGGGTTTATTATTAGCTTGGGTCTTTATGGCCCCCAGCCTCCTTGTTTATTTTGGTTTTGAGTTTCTAATTCAATAACTGAAATACTCATTGTCTTCGTCCTCTGCCTTGTTTCAGAGACCTGGTTGTCCTTCATGTGGAAGGTTTATCAAGGATAGATTCGCCCCCCCCCCCCACTTATGCTCCCAGTGCAGCCCATGTGGGCCATTGCTTAAATGTGAGATCTGTAAAAAGTGTGTGTGTGGGGGGATAGAGCTAATGTCTGACTATCTATCTTTGCAGACCAAAGAGAAGGCTCTAGAGGAGGACAGGAAAGTTAAGAAGGAGGGTTCTGGTAAGAAAGGTAAGAGGAAGACCTCGTCCACTATGAATATGGAGGCCTTCCGTATTGAGATGATGGGAGAGATGAAGAGGACAATTAAGGATTTGGCCCCAGAGTTGCTTCGTGGCATGCTTCCTGGGTCAAATCCTTCGTTGCTCTCTTCATCTGCTTCGGAACAGATAATCCCCACCTCTGAATCTGTGTTTCCTAGGGACTTACCAGTTTTCGTCCATGATTCAGAGGTGACCCTAATAGAGGGTAATATCCACTATAAGGACACTGGCAGCAGGCTCGCCGCGCCGGCTGTTCGTGGACAGGTGTCGCTGGAGCCTGGTGCCTGCTTATCAGGCCAGGATTATCCGCACACCTTAGGTACCGATTACTCCAATGGTACATTCCTGGCCAGTCCGGGTTAGCGTGAGCTGTGACGCGCGAGGATCTGGTCATGGTAATCGTGCCTGATGGGCCGATTTCCACAGGAACCACACACATGCTAGAACCAGGTACAGTCCCACTCTTTCACTGCTTATGTCCACCTCTCTCCCTAGGTGGGCCAGTGGGAGGTCGATTGACCCTACACAAGCAGGAGTGGGGGCGGTTAATCCAGGATCGCTAGTCCTGTGATGGCTTTCAGCCGGGTACCAGCCCGACTGGGCGATAGGCGCACCATCGCACCTGTCTCTGGTTCTGATCTGGACTCAAATTCCAAGAGATCCAGATCAACGGTTGTGTATAGAGGAAGAGATAAATTCCCTCATACAAAAAGGAGCAATTCAACCGGCACAAAATTGCCCGGGCTATTCAACCGTATTTCTAGTGACAAAGAGCACGAGGGCGGAGACCAATTCTCAACCTCAAACCATTGAACAAGTTCATAGACATACCGAGTTTCAAAATGGAAACAATCAAGACGGTGTTGCCGGGGTTGGAGAAAGGAATGTGGACAGTGTCAATAGATCTGAAGGATGCTTATTTCAAATTCCTATTGCGAAGAGTTTTCATCGGTACCTGAGATTTGCTTTTCTGGGCCGACGGTGGGAATTCAAGGTTCTACCCTTTGGAATTTCCACGGCTTCTCGGGTTTTCACCAGGCTGGTTCTTGCAATTACAGCATACCTCCGCAGGAGAAGCAAAGCAGTCCACACTTACATAGACGACTGGCTGTTAAAAGCACACAATCAGGAAAGTCTATCAGCAAACCTGGAGATAGTTTTGAAAACTCTCATAGACTTAGGCTGGATAATAAACTTTCAGAAATCAAAGCTGACTCCATCCCAGAAGTTTGTTTACCTGGGAATGTTCTTCGATCTAGAGATAGGATATGTTTATCCTACTCAGGAGAGAGTAGAAATACTCATCTCAGTGATACAGTCAGTGTGCAACAGTCGTCATGTACTGGCACAGGTTTACTTGAGAATGCTGGGGTTGATGATTTCTCTGGAACCAGTCATTCCACAGATGGCATTGCGCAGGCGGCCTATCCAGTTATTTCTCATAACGGAGTGGACCTAGAGGACAGGTTCCGGGAACTCAGAGGTGTCAGTGTTGGAACCTCTTATTCACCACCTTCAATGGTGGATGAAAAGAGAGAATCTCCTGGCGGGAGTGATGCTCACCCCTCCCCACCCTCAAGTAACGATGTACATAGATTCATCAATGGAAGGATGGGGAGCTTGCCTGGAAGAAGCCACAGTATCAGGGCTTTGGAATCTGGATCAGTCACAAGAACATATAAATCTACTGGAATTACGAGCAGTAGTTCTGGGCCTGGAACATTTCTTAAAGAAAGTTTAGGGCAAGATTGTTCTAGTTCGATCAGACAACTCAACAGTAGTGACTTACATAAACTGCCAGGGTGGAACGAAGTCGCCCAGTCTCTGTATGATGACTTGGAGACTGCTTTGCTGTTGTATAGATCATATGATCACCTTGAAGGCAGTTCACATTCCGGGAAGGCTAAATCTTTTATTAGGCTTATTGAGCCGAAGGATGAGTGTTTTGCCAACGGAATGACAACTAAATCAATGTGTGGCTGATCGTCTGTTCGACTTGGGGCAGCCCAACATTGTTCGCAATGAAGAAGAATCCGAAGATAACGACGTGCGTCTCTCCGATTCCAGATCCAAGCACTTTCGCAACAGATGTGCTAGCTATCAGTTGGGAGGGAATGTATGCATACGCATTCACGCCAGCAATCCTGATTCCAAAGGTTCTTCAGAAAATCAGGCAGGAGTGCCAAGTGCTTCTGATCACCCCAAATTGGCCAAGCCAATCATGGTACATGGATCTGCTGGACCTTCTGGATTGCAATCCGGTTCCTGTGAATGCATCTATTCAGGTAGTAGCCGATTTCGTTTGTCACCCATATGATGCCTATAACCTCAAGCCTAACTGTATTGCTGGCTACAAGTCGGCTTAAATGTTAGTTATCCCTTGCTTGGCTGATAGGGGAAGTGACGAAGTCTTTTCATTGAACACTAATAAAAGGCATGGGTAGTTTAAGACCAAGAAATCCCCAAACGATTCCATCTTGGAGTTTATCTCTAGAGCTTCAAGTTCTAGCTGATAAACCCTTTGAACCACTAAGCTCCATTTCTATGAAAATGTTGCCGCTTAAGACTATTTTTAATTGCTGCTGCCTCTGCAAGACGGAGAAGCGAAATTCATGCCTTATCTGCCGAGGCAGACCATTATGCTTTAGACTTCTACCTAGGATTAATTTCATGGCTAAAAATCAGTCTAAAATATCCAGGTCAACCTATTATTTTACCAGCTTTTACTAGGTATGATCCTAATTCAAATGCATGGTGTCCGGTCCGTGTCCGGTCCGTGCATTAAACAGGTACAAACAACGTACACAGAAATGGGAGACGGACCCATCCTCGTTATGGTTGTCTTATATTGAACCCCATGGCAAGGCTTCAAAAGACTATATCTAGGTGGATTGTGGAATGTATTAAATTTTGCCACAAATCTGCCACTGGTAAACAAGTTGACTTAGCCAAGGCTCACTGATCTGTGGCGTAGTGGCATCCACCGACCTGTTTAACGGGGTGCCGGTGGATGACATTGTCGGTAGCTCAGTGGCACTGCGAGTCAAGTTTTACCGACCATTACCTCCGTGACACCACTAATCCACTTGCCTTATCGATTTTCAAAAGATGCTCAGGTGTATATATTGTAGATAAGTTGTACATGTACTTGCTTTTTAATTGTGGAAACAACCGCATAATCGTGTATCATTTTTTTTCCTTCACTGAAGTAGACTGGATGGATACAGCTTACATGCATAAGGTCAGTACTGCCTTTTGTTACATAATTTATTGTCACGATGAATTACCCTTTTTTAATGAAAAGGCAATGGTACCTGTGTATCATGTGGTTCATTTACTGAGGGTATACGAAAATGAAGCCCTTTGTCTCATGGCCTGTAGTGCTTAGCACCAGTACTTAGAGAGCATATGGGACATTGAGGGCATAGCCTCTCCTTTCCCAAAAGGAGGGGGGAAGCGCATTTGACATACAGTCATTACTCTCACCATCGGTTTGTGTTATCTAATGTTCAAATCATTGCCTGATTGTGTGTGCCACACAATTTCAGATGTTAGTGCTTCATGGTCAAAAACGCGCAAGGGATGAGCTGGTCTTTTTACCTCGCCTCCTTCCTGCCGAATTCACTGACGAATTCTGGCAATATCATAACATGTTAGGGAGGAAAGTAAACTAAACGAAATCACGGATTTCTTTTTTCACGAGAGGGTAGTTATACTTACCTCCCTAACATGGACCCTGCCTCTGCCCCACAGAAGCTCGGTCTTCAGGCTTGTAAGTTGCATGTGTCGGCCAATAATCAAGCTGAGGCAGCGTGTCTGCGCATGCTCGAGGTTGGGGCCGGCATCTGGCAGACTCACCTATCTACCTGCCCAGTAGGGGCACCTTTCTTTTTTAATCTGGTTTTATTGAGTGAAGGTTGATATTTAGGAAATATCATAGTGTTAGGGAAGTAAGTATAACTACATGTACTCTCTCATGAAAAAAAGAAATCCGTGATTTTGTTTAATTTACAGGTCAAGAGAAGACTATTTTTGAAAATTTACCACTGGCATGACTGGCTTCATTACCGAGCCAGTTATTCCTTTGGTAAATTTTCAAAAATGTTATCTTCACCTGCAAATGGACATTGTGCATGACCACTGCAGGGGCCATTTTTGACCAGTTTGACCATTTAAGCATTAACCCTTTAATCGCCATAATTGGTTTATAAAATAGACAGTTTCTCATATAGAATGGCCATTTGCTAACCCATTAAGCCCGTTATTCTTCTCTTGATGTGGAAATGTAAGACATTTTTGGATGGCTTGACTTAGACCTTACAGACTAGAAATGGGAAATTCTTTTTGATTTAAGGCATGTAAGGAATATTCTGAAGTGAATATTTTGAAATTAAATTTGACTGCTAGCTGTTGCTGCCTAGGGCAACAACAGGTTCCTGTAAAATTAGTTTCACTAAATTGAATAGCTTTCCTATATAATTGTCTTGAAATTGTGACACAGAACCTTCAGGGGTTAAAGGGTTAACCTTTGAATTTGTTCAAGAAAATTTTTGATTCCTGAGAAAATGTCCATCTGTAGACCAAGAGTCATTCCAGTTGTAAATTTTCAAAAATATGTCACTTAGCTCATGTTACTGTCAAAATAATGTAGGTCTATCATGAACGTGGAGAAGGTCACGAACGCATCTGAATTGTATGGCCTTCATAAATGTACAATTTAGTTAACATTCTGTTGAATATTTTGAAACTAATTTCACTGGGAGCTCAGCAGCAACAGCTCCCAGTTAAATTAGTTTCATAGCTTGCATGCATAGTTACCGTTACTAGGTCAAGAGAAGACTATTTTTGAAGATTTACCACTGGACTGACAGGCTCGATAACTGAGATGATGGCCGAGTCAGTCATTTCATGGACTTGATAGTGGGATTCGGGGATTTCATGGTTCAAAGTGTATAAATTCAAATTAGGCTTCTGCAATTCATATTCATTTGAAGCATATCCATGACTAAGATGACCACAGGTGCAATGGTGTTTAGAAATGTCCATTTACAGGCCAAGAGAAAACTATTTTTGAAAATGTACTGCTGAAATGCCTGGTTCGATTCTCGAACCCGTCATTCCAGAGATACATTTTCAAAAACAGTCTTCTCTGGGCCTCCAAATGGACATACATTCTCTAAGCAAAATGTCAATTTCCTCAAAATATCGCATTAAAATGTAATTAAAATGTAGATTTTGAAATATTTAAGCAGTAGAAATTATTCACGATTATTCGATTATTTAATTTTTTTATCATAAATTCACAATTTAAAAAATAATCGCGATTTTCGATTTAATCACGTAATCATGCAAGCCTAATTCAAATGCATGTATAAAGTGCGCAGAGCTTACCTAGAAACAGGGATAGCATAGCTAGAGATGGGTCCCTCCAATGACACAAATGGGCATTACTATTCTAATCCTATTCAAATCATAGCTATCTAGTTCAAACCTACTATGCCATTACCGAGCCATGCCATAGCATACCATAGTGTACCGTGACTTATTAGAAGAGCAAGGATTAGATTATGAAACTTAATATATAATATGCCTTGCTGTGACATTAATTTTACTTTATAACTGCATGTAGCAGCTCAATAAATGGCTATGTTCATTAGGCACTCACTCACTCACTCACTCACTCACTCACTCACTCACTCACTCACTCACTCACTCACTCACTCACTCACTCACTCACTCACTCACTCACTCACTCACTCAATCTATAAACCTTATTATCTTACTTACAGCTCTCAACAGATGGTGAAGCAAGTCAAGTTATTGGCCCGGCATCTCCTGGTCAGATACACAATGTCGAAGTTGTCAACACACTGTACTATTTCTTTACTGCTGTGTCCAAGGTAAGTTCTGCTGTTTGTGTCACAAGGTAAAGCTCGAACCGCGAAATTGGGTTTTAAAAAATTTCAATCTTCACATAGAAAATGTCCATTTGTAGACAAAGAGATTATCTTTGAAAATTTACCACTGAAATGACTGGCTCGCTTATCGAGCCAGTCATTCCAGGGGTATATTTTCAAAAATAGTCTTCTTCATCTGCAAATGGACATTTCTCAAGGTCACAGCAGAAACCATTTTTGGTTGACTTCGCAGCTAAGGCACTAAGACTGTTATAAAGCATTATAATCTACATTAGAACAACTGTGCATGGATACAGGTGAGGTTGTGTCTTTCCTGATGGCAAGCTGCTGCCTGAGTAAAACATTAATGCTGTAGTTGATTCTTTGAGAGTACTCAATTGTTTCTAGTGATTTCATAATATATCCTATCATAATATATCCTATTATAATATATTGTGTCTTATTATGCGCCTGTATATATTAGCCAATGAAATTGCTACCATGTGACCGTCCAATAAAAAGGGTTATTGTACTCTGAAAAGTGTTATTGGACTCTGGAGGCTATTTGTTGTCATAATAATTTTACGTCGCCGTGGTTTATGACATCATTTGTATCGGAATTGTTGCATCGCGTAAACATTACATCATAATAGTATTACTCAATGCGGTATTGCATCATAAATGAACTCGTATCATTCATGCTGTACATTTGGTAAATGATAAATTCAACGAGCATGTTTCTTTGAATTGTTTATTTTCAAATTATTTCATTATATAGGTGTATAATAAATAGATCATTTAACATTTCCGAGTACAATATGGATTTTTTATTGTACTCGTCCACGTTGTGGTTAAAGATCTGTATTGAACATCGGCGTCTCATCCAACACTGATTTTTAAAAACAATATGGACTCGTACAATAAAAATCCATATTGTACTCGGAAATGTTAAATAACCTAATAATATTTGGTAAATACATGCTTGCACAAGAAACCATATCAATATATTTTATATGAATTTTGACCTTTTAACACTCAAGCCAGCCAAAACGGCTCTCCTGCAGTGGTCTTGAGAAATTTCTCTTTGCATAAAGAGAAAACCATTTTTGAATATTTACCACTGGAATTACTGGCTCAAGAACTGAGCCCATTATTCCAGTAGTAAATTGTCAAAAATAATCTCTTAATCTGCAAATAGATATTTTCTTTGAGAAAATTGAAATTTTCTGAAACAAATTTGAGAATTAAAGGGTTACCTGATTCGCACATGATGATATGCTCTGTGTCTTGTTCACATTAGACTTAATTTTATTGTATATAATTTCAGGCCATAGAGGGAATGGCACATATTCCTGAGGTTGCTTTGGATATCTTGGATACTGTTCTGAAGGTATTGTCATGGATTGGTCATTACCCTTGCCCTGTAAAGGGAAGAGGGTACTCTATTCAAGTCTGTCTCTCTGTGTATCTGTAGGTTTGTGTCCGGAGCTGTATCTCAAAAACTACTTATCCGATTAGGCGTAAATTTTAACATGCCTCTGCCGGCAACAGCTCTCTGTCAAATTAGTTTCAACTTTTTCAACAGAATGCTTTTAAATTGTAAATTTGTCAACTACATATAATTCAGACACTTTCATGATGGACAATTGCCACTTTCATGACGGGCCTACATCATGTTAATGGACTTTGCCAGTTTATCCATCAATCATATGACATCATTATCAACTAAGTGACATGTACGATGATGTAATAATCTATGACATCATGAATGACATAGATAACTTCATCAGGAACGCTTAATTGATGATGGAATAAGCATTGTGCGAATTGTATGTCTGCTATTTAATAGTCATGCTGTTGAATATTTTGAAACTAATTTAACTAGGTGCTGTTGCTGCCTATGCCTATAATTTTCTGGAAATTGATAGTCAGGGAGTTCAGGGATCGATCGTTCCCAACACCAGCGAAGCATGGGTGGGGCTTATCTAGAGATAGGCGGGGCATAGCTAAAACTGGATTCTGCCATTGTGATGTCAGCTAACAAGTAACATATTTTCTAATGACATCAGATACTTGAATGACATATCAGTTCCCTCCATTGGTAGATCTGTCCTTGTGAAATCATTCATAGCTTGCTAATTTTTTTTGTTTGATTTCACCACATTGTTGAGTGGGGTGAATTTCACATCATGAGAACATACTTACCTCCCTAACACTCTTGATATACTAGTATACCAGCTCTAAATTCAATAAAATTTAGAATTATAACAAGTTAGGTGCCCCTACTGGGCAGGTGGAATGTACACAGTCATGCACATGTCAGACCCCACCTCAGCGCATGCGCATACTGGTACTTCGGTTTTCTAATATATTGGCTTCAAAGCAACTTGGAAAACAATTTTCAAGCGCTTGTTTTGTGAATTTTCAATTCTATTTCCATCCATCTATCATGGCTGATGTTAATGCGCCCGAGGAGTCTGCCTCATCATCTAATAAGGTGATATTTTTCCATATATTTATTTAAGACCTGTAACAATGATGCGTTACCGGTCTTTGTAACGCGGACGCCCGGTGCTAGTGTGATTTTAGGCGTTGGGAATCCGTGTTAAATTATCCCAGCACCTAAATTCTACTAATCTCTTGTGTCTTTGTGTCCACAGGCTCATCTTATAATGGTAGAGCTCCTGTTCTTCACACAAAGTCGATCACATCTCCCTATATCAAATGATTATGCCTAACGGTCGGAGATCTAAAACGAAAAGGATCTCCCTCCTTTTATCCCATCCCCTCATCAGACTCTACATATTCGGCGGATGGTATGGACGTGATTGTCCGCTCAAGAGGACGGTTTAGCTTTGTTCAGTTTAAGGGAGTTTATTAGTTATGTCACCTAATTATTTGAAATTTTTAACAATTTTTGCTGCCATCTTTATTGCACTGTATTCTCTCTTGTGTTTGTGCATGGGTTCTCCGATATATAATTATAGTGTTATACTATTCTTGAGTGATGAATGTATGCACTCCTAAGTATTTCTTGCATTCATAATCTGATATCTCCTCCCCCTGAAGGGGCTTTTTTGCATTGAGGTTTGATGTCATAATCAGCCAGTAGTCCCTTTATCTTGATGTATAATCTCTTGTTTATTATGGGTTCTTGATGTCATTATCTTATGCTATAAATGTGTAGCGTTAGCTTGGTGTCATAATCAGCCTCTCACAAATTTTCTAACATTCTCTTTTTATCCCTGGTTACGTTTATTCCTTATTATTTTGAAGACAACTGTCCCTTCGGGTTTTTTAGTAAAAGTGGTTGTCTTCTATCTCTCTAGTTTGTTTTTTAATTTTTTAACAAAATTAACAAACTAAAATACTCATTCTCTTCGTATGTCTTACGGCTAGATTCTTCCCCCACCTCTGTCCATCTTGTACCGGCTGTAGGCCTAATAAAAAATGTGGTATTTGTAATGAGGTGGGGTGGGGGGTGGTGGGTGGGATCTAACCTCTGAATTCTTCTCATTGCAGGCGAAGATGATGATGGATGACAGCAAGAGAATGAGGAAAGAAGAGGAGAAGGGTAAGAGGAAGGCCTCCGAGAAGGGTGAGCTGCAGGCCTTCAAAGTAGAGTTAGTGAGTGGGCTGCTCAGGACATTGAATGCCTGACATGCTTCGGGGCATGTTGCCGGGCACAGGTCTTTCAACTTCCTGTGCATAATGAGGTGGGGTGGGGGGTGGTGGGTGGGATCTAACCTCTGAATTCTTCTCATTGCAGGCGAAGATGATGATGGGTGACAGCAAGAGAATGAGGAAAGAAGAGGAGAAGGGTAAGAGGAAGGCCTCCGAGAAGGGTGAGCTGCAGGCCTTCAAAGTAGAGTTAGTGAGTGGGCTGCTCAGGACATTGAATGCCTGACATGCTTCGGGGCATGTTGCCGGGCACAGGTCTTTCAACTTCCTGTGCATCAACCTCAGAGCAAGTAACACACACACCCCTCCGTCCCTGGATCATGCCGTCCTAGTTCAGACAAAGTTTTCAATGATCCAGGGGCAGCCGACTCGGACCCAGGCTTAATGTTTGCATCACCTGGTCATCCAGCGGCGCGAGTAGCATCAGGCAGGACCCGACCATGGTCACTCTCAGAGTACCCTCGTCATCTGCCCTTGGGCATTCTCCTGGTCAGTCTGGGTTGGCTCTCCTTGCTAACCCAGAGTCTAACTTTCCTGACCAGGAAGATGATGAAGACTACCTGCTCGGCCCACGGGACAAATGTGAAACCATGCATGCGAGCGTTTACACTCCCCTCATGGGGATCACAGGTGCTCGCACCTATGGTACCGCTCCCTCGTGAGTGGGTTTCATGATTCAACCTGTGGGCCGCTTGGGAGCGGATGGCCGCCCATATAAGATACCACGCTTAGCCGTGGAATCTTATACGGATGACCCGGAGCGCGCTAATGTGTCTTATGCCCCTCACACGAACGCGGCCACATTTCTCAGCTGCTATCAGGGGTAGTAGCAGCCTCGGTTGACCAGCAGCCTAGTCCAGTTACAGTCCAACGAGCCATCCAGGATGGTATCAACCTGGCATTGGACTGCTTGACTAGATCTGTGATCAAGTCTGAGGACGAGGCGCACGTTTGCTCTAAACAATCTGTGCCCATCCCAGGAGCTCAAGTCGCTCTTATTGCAAGCGCCGATGGCGGGCCCTGGTCTGTTTGGAGGTGAGGGTTGTCGGCCCCTCCAAGAGACAGTGAACCTGGTTAACAACCAGAGGGCGATACACACACAATTTGAAGTGCTGCGCAGAGAACATGTGCGTGTTCCGCCCTCGGCTGCTCGTCAGCAGTACGCTCATGGCGGCGCTGGCATTGTCAGAGGCCAGCAGGCCGGCCAGGTTCACAAACCTCGCCGACATCGCCAGCAGCAGCGTGTTGCTGTACGTCAGCCAGCGCTCCAAGCGCAGCCAGCAAGGCAGCAGCCCACACACCGAGGTGCACGTGGTGCTGGCCACGGAGCAGCACGTGGTAACAGGGCCTGCTGGCCCAATAGAATTTTCGGTTACGACTCAGGTGTTGTCACACGTACCAGAGACACGCCCACTTCTAAAATTTATGTGCACCCAGCAAACCCTAGGTGCACCAGTGGGAGGTCGAGTGACTTTCCACATTCAGGAGTGGGAGTGGTTAATTCAGAGACGCTTAGTCTTGCAATGGCTTTCACTCGGATACAGTCCAGAGTGGATAATAGGTCCACCATTGCATCTGTCTGGTCCCGGTCTGGACTCAAAATCCAAGAGATCTAGACAAGCGGTTGTGCATAGAAGAGGAAATAGAATCTCTAATTCGCAAAGAAGCAATTGAACCGGCGCAAGATTGCCCGGGCTTCTATTCAACTGTGTTTCTTGTGACAAAGAACACCGGAGGGTGGAGACGAATTCTCAACCTCAAACCTCTAAACAAATTTATAGACACACCGAGTTTCAAAATGGAAACAATAAAATCGGTGTTGTTGGGGTTAGAGAAGGCAATATGGACATCATCGATAGATCTGAAAGATGCTTATTTCCACATTCCCATTGCAAGGAGTTTTCGTCGTTTCCTGAGATTCGCTTTCCAAGGACGCCAATGGGAATTCAAAGTTCTCCCATTTGGAATCTCAATGGCTCTAAGGGGCTTCACTCGAGTTGTCCTACCTATCACAGCATACCTCCGCAGGAGAAATATAGCAGTCCACACTTACATAGATGACTGGTTGCTAAAAGCACACAACCCAGAAAGCTTGGCAGCAAATCGGGAGATAGTTTTGAAAACTCACAGATTTAGGCTGGATAATCAACTTTCAAAAATCAGAGCTGACTCCACCCCAGAAGTTTGTTTACCTGGGTATGTTCTTCGATCTGGAGATAGGATATGTTTATCCATCCCAGAAGAGAGTGGAGAATCTCCTCTCGTGCATACAATTGGTTTGCAGCCGTCGTTATATTCTAGTACAAGTTTATCTGAGAATGCTAGGTCTGATGGTTTCAATGGGGCCAGTCATTCCTCAGGCAGCCTAGCACAGGCGGCTGATTCAGCTGTTACTCATGACTCAGTGGACGCAGTGTTCAGGATCTCTGGACTCGCGCATTCAAGTGTTGGATCCTCTCATTCATCACTTTCATTGGTGGATGGAGAGAGAAAATCTCCTGGCGGGGTTCATGCTGACCCCTCGCCACCCTCAGATAATGATGTTTACAGATGCATCGATGGAGGGATGGGGAGCTTGCAAGCCACAATATCAGGGCTTTGGAATCTGGATCAGTCAAAGGAGCATATCAACATGCTAGAATTACGAGCTGTAATTCTAGGCCTGGAACCCTTCTTAAAGGAAGTGGAGGGAAAGTTTGTGTTGATACATTCAGACAACTCAATAGTAGTGAGTTACATAAACTGCCAGGGTGGAACGAAGATGCCCAGTCTCTGTATGTTGACAAGGAAACTGCTTTGCTGGTGCATGGATCATATGATCACCTTGAAAGCAGTTCATATGCCGGGAAGGCTGAATCTGTTAGCAGACTCATTGAGCCGAAGGATGAGCTTTCTGCATACAGAATGGGAACTAAATCAATGTGTGATAGATCATCTGTTCAATCATTGGGGAAAACCCAACAGATTTATTCGTAATGAAGAAGAATGAGAAGATGACGACGTATGTTTCTCCGATTCCAGATCCAAGCGCTATCGCAATAGATGCGCTAGCTATCAGTTGGAAGGGAATGTATGCGGATGCATACCCCTTCCCCCCCCCCCCCCAACAATCCTGATTCCAAGGATTCTTCAGAAGATCAAGCAGGAGGAATGCCAAGTGCTTCTGATCGCCCCGAATTGGCCAAGCCAATCATGGTTTACGGATCTGCTGGACCTTCTGGTCTGCAATCCAGTTCCTCTGCCTCTGATGTACAATATTATCTTCCAGGGCAAGACCCTTCACAACAATCCGTCAATGTTTTAATTGACTGCTTGGATGTTGTCAAAAAATCGCAATTAAGGAGGGCTTTTCTGAGCAAGCAGCCAATTTCATGGCCAGAGCCAGAAGCGGGTCAACCTCCAGAGCATATAATTATGAAATCAACAGATTTGCAGAATGGTGCTCAAAGAGATGTATCAATCCAATGGATGCATCTATTCAGGTAATAGTTGATTTTCTCTGTCACCTGTATGATGCCTATAGTCTTAAGTCTAATTCTATTGCTGGATACAAATCAGCATTAGTGACTGTTATCCCTTGCTTGGCAAAGAGGGGAAGTGATGAAGTATGTGTTCTAAATACTCTTATGAAAGGTATGGGCAATCTTAGACCGAGAAATCCTCCACAGACACCATCATGAAGTCTCTCTGGTTCTTCAAGTTTTGAGTGATAAACCTTTTGAACCACTTAGTGCTATTTTTATAAAATCATTGACACTTGTAACTATTTTTAACTGCGGCAGCCTCAGCCAGACGCAGGAGTGAAATTCATGCTTTGTCTTCTGAGCCTAACCGTTATATGCTCCCTATGGTTGTCATATATTGAACCCCATGGTAGGGGGGTCAAGAGACACTATTTCCAGATGGATAGTAGAATGCATTCAATTCTATCATGACAGCCACTGGAACACAAGTAGATAGAGCCAAGGGTCATAGTGTATGTGATGTGGTAACTTCCACGGCATTATTTAATGGTGTTTCTGTTGAAGACATTATGTCAGTAGCCCAGTGGCACTGTGAATCGAGTTTTACCGACCATTATCCCCGTGACACTCGCCGTCTCAATCCTCAGAAAATAATGCAGAGGTATTTATTTGTAATTAGTTTTCCTCCTCCGCTATTTACAAATATCACATTTGTTTGTAGGGGATCCCTACTATTTCCGGTTACATTCTCTTCATCCGTATGGGGGAAGAAGTGATTTCCGCGCTCAAGACATCAGAGGTCAGTTTATGTGACCTTGTCTTGTTGGTTGTGTTATGTTATTATTTAATATGGTGATGGTCAAAGTCTCTTAATTGTGGTTCTTTCAGAGTTTTTTTAAAATGAAGCCATTCTTCTTTTTTCCAATGTCTATTAATACTTAATTCAAGTGTTAGAGAACGTGCTAGTCATTTAGAGCAGCGGGGTGGGTTTTTTTCCTAACATTCCTCAGAAAGAGAGGGGGAGGTGGGGGAGGGCATTTGCCTTTCGATCAATCTCTCTTCATCGGTCGATTATCCGATGCAAAATTCTATTCCTGGTTGTGTTTTCAGACACAATTTCAGATGTTTTAAATCTTTTGAAAATTCAAAGTGCTAGGGTGAACTGGTTTTAGACCTTGCCTCCCTCCCACCAAATTTACTTTCAAATTCTGGCTTTTATCAAGAGTGTTAGGGAGGTAAGTATGTTCTCATGATGTGAAATAAGAAAATTTACCAAATTTCTTTTTCATGAGTGAGATGACATACTTACCTCCCTAACAGGATCCCGGCCTCTCCACCCCACGGAGGCCTGGTCCTTTGGTTATTAGAATAGTTGCTTCTTTGTCAGCCAATATTTAGTAACAGAAGTACCAGTATGCGTATGCGCAGTAGGTGGGGTCTGACATGTCCATGACTCTGTACATTCCCCCTCCCCAGTAGGGTCACATAACTTTTTATAATTGTGAATATTATTGAATTTAGAGCTGATATACTAGTATATCAAGAGTGTTAGGGAGGTAAGTATGTCATCTCACTCGTGAAAAAGAAATTTGATAAAATTTTTTATGATCCTGTGTACATTAGGGCTGCGCGATATACCGATACCATATTTAAAACCGATATCATACACTGACGGTTTCATAATGGATTATAAAAAATAAATATCGAAAAACCGAATATGAACATATGTTCGGTTTTTCGTATCAGGATTGTTAAAAGTAAAAGATACTAACGCGCATGAAAAGCGTAATGAATAATAATGGCCATACTGTCTATTAAGCTACATACGGGGCAACTAATAATTGAACGTGGGCCCCAATTGCGCATATTGTGTAACTCGCTGTACGCCGAGAGAAATCAAGCAGCGAATTAATTAAATAAATATCCACTCGTCTTTTCTCTCGTAACCTCAGATAAATTTGCAATATAAAACACAATACTAACGCGGGAATTTGTCATTGAAATTTGTATCGGGGAAAACATTTCTAAACATTTCTAATTAACATAATGTAAAGTCGTCCCAAAACTAAATCGCCCGAATGCATAAAAATCTCGCCAATAAATATAATGCTGAATACATTTTGCTGATTAGGATATAATTTTAAATAAAAGTATTACTCCAACCATTTTTAAAACGTTATCTTCTATACACAATATCATATTAACTTATGAAATTCACGTTAGCAAAATATTACAGTTAATATTTTCTTCAAGGCATAAATTGGAAATGAAAGAAGAAAGGGAGATTATTACATCATAATTAATTACAATCACGTGATATACGTCTTTTCGCAACATGTTTTGCTGATTTATGATTAATTTTGACAAAATAGACGATGTTTATTTAACTGTGCGTAATATTTAAGCAGTCTAATTAATAATTTCACTCCAGCAATGATGGATATTATAAGGTTTATTAAGCTTTAAAGGCATAAAACGTTACGAATGTATCAGGGCGTGAAAACACGTTCTGTTTTTGTGCTATTTTTTATCATTTAAATTTTTTGTTTCATGTCCATAAAACCGATATTCGGTTAAAACCGATATGAAAAGTCATATCGAAACCGATATGGCTGTAAGCCAAACCGCGCAGCCCTAGTATACATGTATATAATGAATAAAACTTATTTCTATCCTTTTATCTTTGTTTATATGCAGAATGTACCTTTCTGTATTTGCCGTAATTTTTAGGAGGTGCTTGTATTGATAAGCAATGCCATTGAGCCTCTCTTCTCGTCTGTGGCGGATGCTCTGGAGGCCATTATCCTCACGATGCATCAAGAGGATTTCTCAGGGTTTGTTCAACTTTCTTGATAGACCACCACCTACCTGACTGTTAAGGTTCACAGGATGATGGGCCTCTAGCTGTTTGCGTGCTGAATTTCTGCAGACTACATTTTCCATGGGGTTTAACTCTGACTATGCTGAGCATTTTGAAATAAATTTGACTGAAAGTTGTTGGTGGCTAAGCCACCAACAACTTTCAGTCAAATTGTTTTCAAAATATTAAGCCGATTCAGAGTTATTGCCAATGGAAATTATTGTCTAGTGGCTTAACAGGCAAGATTGGTCAAGAAAACCATAATTTTGGCCAAGATAAGTCTATTTGTGAAACCTTTATCTTGCCCTGCAAATGGATGTCTTTAAAAATGGTTATGATGTTTGGTACATCGGCCATCTTGTGTCCCCAAAAAGTAGTTCTTACGATAACTTAATGGTGATGTGGTTGATTGTTTTGTTACTAGAACCCTCATTGGTTGAATCAGGTCATGTGCTATTATTACATAGCGTTACACTTATTTTAAAATGCTAATTGTTACAGTGTTAGTAGAATAAAGGCTGGTGTACCTTTTGGTAACAATGTTGCTGTCAACTGTTGCTGTGATAGATGGCAATAGTTTACAGCAACATCATTTCCAAAATGGTCCCTAGTTCTCATATGAATGGGAGTGGAAGGTAGAAATATGGCATTTCAATGCTTTATGGGTTCAGGGGTGTTAACAGCTGTTGGAAAGTGATCTTTATGATGACGGGTTAAGTATTTAATGGACAATAAAATTTCAAATTTCTCAGAAAATGTCCATTTGCAGACCAAGAGAAGGTTGCTTTTAAAAATTTAACACTAGAATGGCTGGCTCAATTATCACGACAGTCATTTCAGTCCTAAGCTTTCAAAAAGTCTGTTTGTCTGCAAATGAACATTTCTCAAAACGACTGCAAATACCTTTTTTGACTGGCTTGACGATTAAATGGTTAGCCCTTTAATTGTCAAGCAGGCCACAACCGGCCATTGCAGTGGGCTGGCAAATGTCCATTTGCAGGCCAAGAGAAGACTATTTTTAACATTTACCACAGTCATTCCAGTGGTAAATTTTCAAAAATAGTCTTCTCTTAGCTGTCAAATGGACATTTAATAAGCAAATATTCTGATTTTGTTAACAAAATTTGGCCATTAAATCTAGTGCCCTTTACAGAAAGGGCACTTTAGTACAAATAAAAGTATATGTGCTCATTTGTTATCAAAGGCATTAGTTATTCCAGACATAGCTATGCCCCTTTCTTGACACAGAATACTATTTTTGAAAATTTACCACTGGAATGACTGGCTCGGTTATCGAGCCAGTCATTCCAGTGGTAAATTTTCAAAAATAGTCTTCTTGTGGTCTGCAAATGGACATTTCTCAAGACCACTGCAGAAGCCGTTTTTGGCTAATATGAGGGTTAAAGAGTTAAGGAATGTCCATTCGCAGATGAGGAGAAAACTAGCTTTAATATTTACCATTGGAATGACTGCCTCAGTGACCGGATCCTAACAATCATTCTAGTGGTAAATATAGTCAGATTTGTTGTGCAAGTGGACATTCAGTAGGGAAAATTTCCAATTTTCTTGACCATTAAATGGTTAATATAGTATTCCATATATTGATCACAAAAGGTAGCAAAAAGCTGGTTTAGCTATTCTTATTTATTATGCTTCCCTCAAGATCAGGGTTACAACAAAGTCTCTTTGATGTAAGCAATATTCTGTTAAGTGTTTAGAAACTAATTTGACTTTGAATTATAGCTGCCTATGGTAACAAAGGTTCCAGTCAAAGTATTTTCAAAATATTCATCAGCTTACCTGTATACTTATATTATAATTGAGACATTAGAATTTCAGGGATTAACGGCACTGATACCTTTCCGGATGATAGGTCAAGTTTGCTAGAGGTATTTTATCCAAACCTTTATGAGGTTGCCCTCTTTGATTTTTGGGTCAACAGTCATGGTGACCCAATTTAAGAAAATGTGTCTATATCTGATTGCCAATCTTGTTTATTATTTATTTTGCTAGGGGTGCTCCTGTTGATGGAGCCACAGAAGCACCATGTTCTTTATACATGAAAGAGCTGCAAGGATTTGTGGCTCGTGCTTACACGGATTACCTGTCTCAGTTTGTTTGTTCCGACTTTATAATGGACAGGTGAGTCATCTCATATTTTTTCATCACCCCACCCCGCCCTAAAATAATTTGATTGAATAACAGACAGCTATACCAACTTAGACTAGTTAGCTCACCTGGCCTGAAAGGCCAAGTGAGCTTATGCCGTGGCGAGCGTCCCGCCGTCGTCCGTCACCATTATCTTTAAACGACTTCTCAAGAACCACTGGGCCGATTTTAATTATATGTGGCAGGAAGCATCCTTAGGGCATAGGGATCAAAGTTTGTTCAAACGAAGCCGATTGGCCAATTTGGCCGACGGCCATCTTGGATTTTGGCTGATTTTTAGAAACGTCTTAAAAAATATCTGAAACCGCTTGGTGGATTGAAGCTGACCCCATGAAATACATGTATGATCTAGGGCAAGAAGTGAACCAAGTTTGTTCAAGGGAATTTGATTGCTCCCATGGTTCGGTGGCCATCTTGGTTGACATAGTTTTAGCAAAAATTACTTCTCCAGAACCGCTGAATGCATCGGGGCAAAATTTGGCAGATATGATTAGGGACTAAGGGACATTAAAGTTTGTTCAAGGGAAGTTGATACGTCAAAAAACATGGCCACCGGGGACCAATCAAAATATAGTGTGTTTGGCGGCCATAGTGGATTATTTTATTTGATAGATTTTGAAGCTGAAATTGGTTTTATCTATGTTTTTGGGTATTCTGATCTCAAATTTGCAATTTTCGAAACTGTCGGAGAAACGGTTTGGTGGCCATCTTGGATCATTTTCCCGCCAAAAACTACCATACTAAAGCAATGGGAAATTTAAAATATCTTCTCGATAACTACTGGACTGATTTCAATTATACTTGGCAGGAAACATCCTTAGGGTGTAGAGATTCAAGTTTGTTCAAACGAAGCCGATCGGCCAATTTGGCCGGTGGCCATCTTGGATTTCGGCTGATTTTTAGAAATTACTAAAAATCCTCTTCTCCGAAACCGTTTAAGGGATCGATTCAGAACTCGTGAAATATCATCTAGGGCAAGCGCTGAACTAAATTTGTTCACTTGTGAACTTGATTGGCCAAATGGTTGGGCGGCCATCTTGGATGGCCTGATTTTCATGAAAGCCGCTGAATGGATTGGGCCGAAATTTGGGAGATGATGATATTGATGACTAAGGGCCATTAAAACTTGTTCAAGAGACATAAAGAAATATGGCGTCTGTTTTCTTGTTACAAGTCTGCTCAACTCATTAGAGTTCTACTTATTGTTAATGACCATTCTAGTTGAGATGCCTATGGTCCAGGTGAGCAATACAGGCCTCTTGTTTTTGAGTAACAGCTAAAAATATAGATTAAAGGAATACCTCTCGTTTCAAATGTTGTATTGAACGTCTTATAGGTTATGAAGAAATCTTGGAAAATGTTATAAATTCTCTCACTAGGCTTTACACAAAGCAATTTGACTATCAGTTTTTCATTCCTTATATTGGTATATTCTATTTGAACCTGAAGCTAATTCCCCAATTTGATTTTAGTAAGTTGCTGTCAAATACTGCCTGACAAATGCCTGAAACATGGGTTATCCTTCATATATGAGTGTATCTAGTATTGTTCCGATTAATCGATGATTGATTGGTTTGCATGTTCAACCAACCAATCAATCATGATTTCAGAAATCAATTTTGGTTGTTTATAAATTGACTATTAATATATTTTAACTGGTCAAGGTAGAAAACTCATACTTTTTGGAAAAGAGTTTAAGTGTAATTGTTAAAACTATATAGTATTACTCCTTAGTCTAAGACATTAATTCTCTCAGCACTGAAATAGTATATTAAATTCCAAGCAACCATACCCATAACATGTTGAATATTTTGAAGCGTATTTGACTGGAAGCTATTGCTTCCTAAGGCAGCAACAGCTTCCAGTCAAATTAGTTTCAAAATATTCAACGGATTATTTCTTAAGTTATTAAGAATCTGTCATACCCATGACTTGGTTTGAAAGGGGTAATTATCCTTGAACATGCTATAATTACTGCATTCAAAATGGGTAAAAATGAGTACCTGTTATGATCAATGATTAATTGATCATCGGTTAGTATATAAAGCCAATCATCGATCACAAATATAGTACCAATTCCCAACACTAGGTGTATCCATGTTGGATGTTATTTAACCCCTCTTGCATCAACAGCACATTAAGCCGCTCATATCAATTAACCATTGTCACAATCTCTCAAGAAAATGATAATTTTGGCAGGCTAAGAAAAGACTATTTTTTTGTTAAATTTAGCACAATAGCTTTGGACTTGCTTGATCATCAACTGGTCAGGAGAATTAGAGTATTTGCTTTGTCAGTGTCCATTTGCATGCCAAGAGAAGACTATTTTTTTAATGTACCACTGGAGAATGACTGCCTCGGTTACCAAGCTAGTCAGTCCAGAGGTAAATTTTAAAAAAATAGTCTTCTTGATCTGCAAATGAACATTTTTCAAGGCAACTGTAGAGGCTGCTTTGAACGACTTGCCAATGGACCTTTCCATTTTTAGCCATGCCCCGCCCATCACTAGCTAAGCTCCACCCACACCTCGCAGTGTTGGAATTGATCGATCCCCCAAATGCCCTAGCTATCAATTTCCTGAAAACTACAGGGAAGCTGTTAAATATTTTGTAACTAATTTGACTGGGTGCTGTTGCACCAGTCAAATTAGTTTCAAAATATTCAACAGAATATTTCTTAAATAGTAAAAGCAAACAATTTGTACAACAAAGCATAGACCGTCTTTAAATATGTGTTCCTGACGTACTTATCATTCATGATGTCATTCATTATGATGTCATTGTACACATCACGCAGTTCATTATGACGTCATATGATGGGTGGGTACTCTGGAAAGGTGAATTAGATGTTTAAGTTGGCATAACAGGGTTTAAGACATTCTATCCGAATATAATCGTTAATCAATATGCATGTTTGTTTTTGGTAATACCAGCTTGCAGCCAGTTGCCTGTCGATGTCTTGAGTTGTTCGTCCGCCACGCAAGCCTAATACGACCACTGGGGGATGGTGGTAAACTCCGCATAGCTGCAGATTTTGCACAGATTGAAATGGCAATAGGACCTGTGTGTCGACGAGTCACAGACCTCGGCAAGTCTTACAGGATACTCAGGGCATTGAGGTATACGTTAGCACTGACAATACTAAATTTACTATGCATATTTTTGTGCAGGCTAACTGGAGTTCATTTTGAGGACAGTGTTGATAACAATAACAATAGTTTCAAAATCTGTTAGGTACTTGATAATGGACCTTTCCAGTATTAACTATGCTCCGCCCATCCCTAGTTAAGCCCCGCCCACACCTCACTCGTGTTGGGATCAATCAATCCCTAAATGCCCTCTATCAATTTCTTGAAAACTATACAGGTAAGCTGTTAAATATTTTGTAACTAATATGACTGGGTGTTGTTGCTGACTATGGCAGCAACAGCGCCCAGTCAAATAAGTTTCAAAATATTCAACAGAATTTTTATTAAGTCGCAATAACATAGAATTCATACAACGTGTCAGACTCTTAAGCATTAAAGACAGACTATTTCGAAAATATATCTGCCTTGTATTTCACTAAGCTTATTTAAGATGCATATATAACAAGAGCAATGAGAGATTGCAAACCCTCACACTCCCATTTTGTCATATTGGAAAAGCTTTTGGGACCAAAGTTGTTGAATCTTAGTTTATCATCACACACACCCTTTCTTGTGTTACAATTTGAGCAAGATATCTATAGATCCACAATTTTATCTGATCAGGATCCATGTTTTTATCCTGATCATGACCAAGGTCTGGAACTCTACTTTAGTAGTAAGATGTTGTTTTGTGTTAAAATTTGTGCGAAATGGAATCAGTATTTTTAGCTCACCTGGCCAGAATGGCCAAGTGAGCTTATTCGATGGCGACCGTCCGTCGTCTGTCTGTCGTCCGTCAGCTTTTTCTTTAAACAACTTCTCAGGAACCACTGGGCCGATTTCAATTATATTTGGCAGTAAGCATCCCTAGGGCATAGATATTCAAGTTTGTTCAAACGAAGCCCATCGGCCAAAATCCTAGATGGCCACTGGCCAAAATGGCCGGCCAAAATGGCCGATTTTTAGAAACACTTAAAAAAATCTCCGAAACCGCTGGAAGAATTGATTCAAAACTCATAACACATCATCTATTGCAACGGTAGTATGGCCAGTTCACTTTCGAGACTCGGGTAAACGGTTTTCCTACCATCTTGGTTTGTTTTCCCACCATAGTCTCCCATAGTAAAGCAATGGGCCCATAGTAAAGCTGAAAGAGTTAAAACTAGACTCATCAGGTTCAGAGTAGCAGCCGCGTCTTGCGTGGGCCGATGTGGTAGACGACGTTCACGTCCTTATGCTTGGTGAATATCGTGGGCTTCTTAGATGAGTGTTCACTATTTACAGATGAAGATGAGCAACAATGATGAACTATGTACAGCAACAATTTGTCTATGAACATCCACGAATCTTCCAGTATCACAGCCAGAACTTCCTGTTCTCAATATTGAAGGATCCTCCAATAATACACACACTGAAGTCTGAATTCTAATCGTCATAAACAATCACAACTTCTTCATATCCTCTCCAATTCCAAAAAACATGTCCTGAAAACTCCCAGTCTGTAGAGAGCGCACTTCCTGCCGGCTGTTGCGAAAATTCAGACTTCATATAATTTCAGGAATCTTATTTTACATATTTACAAAGCAATGGGGAATTCTTTAAACGACTTCTTCTCAAGAACCACTGGGCCGATTTCAATTATATTTGGGAGGAAGCATTCATAGGGCATAGAGATTTAAGTTTGTTCAAACGAAGCAGATCGGTCAAAATCCAAGATGGCCACCGACCAAAATGGCCGATTTGTAGAAACACTAAAAAATCTCTGAAACTGCAAGAGAAATTGATTCAATACTCATAACACATCATCTATGGCAACGTTAGACCCAAGTTTGTTCAAGCCAACCTTATTAGCCTATTTGCTTGGCGGCCATCATGGATGACATAGTTTGCCCGAAAACTACTTCTCCCGAACCGCTGAAGGGATAGAGCTGAAATTTATTAAATATGCTTAGGGACCAAGGGCCATTCAAATTTGTTCAAAGGAATTTCGTACGTTAAAAAACATGGCCGGCATCAACCAATCAAAATTTTCTCATTTGTTGGTCATATTGGGTTTTTTGTATTTGATGTATTTTAATGACGAAAATTGCTCTATATATGCTTATCATGGTGGCAAGTTCAAATATGCCACTTTCGAGACTGTTTTGTTTTCCTGCCATAGGCTCCCATAGTAAAGCAATTGGCCCATAGTAAAGCAATGGGGAATTCTTTAAGCGACTTCTCAAGAACCAGTAGGCCGATTTCAATTATATTTGGCAGGAACAATCCTTAGGGCATAGATATTCAAGTTTGTTCAAATGAAGCTGGTCGGACAATTTGGGCGGTGACCATCTTGGATGTTGGCCGATTTTTTGAAAACTTATTAAATATGATCTAGGGCAACAGCTGAAACAAGTTTGTTCAAGAGAACTTGATTGGCCAAATAGTTCGGTGGCCATCTTGGATGACCTAGTTTTTTTCGAAAACAACTGCAGAACCTCTGGAAGGATTAGGCTGAAATTTGGGAGATTTGATTAGGGCCTAAGGGCCATTAAAATTTGTTCAAGGGAAGTTGATCCATCAAACAATATGGCTGCCCTGGCCCAATCAAAATGTAGCATGTTTGGTGGCCATATTGAATTTTTTTATTTTGACGAATCTTGAAGCCGAAATTGGTTTTATATATGTGTTTGGGCATTCTGATTTCAGATTTGCCATTCTCGAAACTGTCGGATAGACGTTTTAGCGGCCATCATGGATCATTTTCCAACTAGAAACTCCCATGTACTAAAGCAATAGGAAATTTCAAGTGTATTTTGCAGAAAACATACTTAGGGCATAGAGATACACGTTTGTTCAAATAAAGCTGGTCTGTAATTTGCCTGACGGCCTACCTGGATTTTTGAAATGCCTTTAAAAATCTTCTTTTCCAAATCCGCATGGGGATTGATTCAAAACTCATGACAGGTTATTTACGGAAACAGCTGAACCCAGTTTGTTCAATGGAACTTGATTGCCTAATGCTTTAGCAGTCATCTTGGATGACCTGGTTTTCATGAAAACAACTTCGTATCCATAATCGCTGAACGGATTGGGCCGAAATTTGGGAGATATACTAAGGGCCGTTAAGTTTTGTTCAAAAGTAGCTGATACATAAAGAAACATGGCTTCTGTTTTCTTGTTATAATTCTTCTCAATTCTGTAGGGTTCTACTTATTGTTGATCGCCTTTCTGGTTGAAATGCCTATGATGCAGGTGAGCGATACAGGCCCCTTGGGCCTCTTGTTTTTAGATACTGCTCCAGACATGCATGCAAGCACACACACACACGCACGCACACACACACACATCCATAATCGCGGAACGGATTGGTTCGAAATTTGGGAGATATGATAAGAGACTAAGGGCCGTTAAGTTTTGTTCAAAAGTAGTTGATACATAAAGAAACATGGCTTCTGTTTTCTTCTTATAATTCTGCTCAACTCTGTAGGGTTCTACTTATTATTGTTTATGGCCTTTCTGGTTGAAATGCCTATGATGCAGGTGAGCGATACAGGCCCCTTGGGCCTCTTGTTTTTAGATACTGCTCCAGACACACATGCATGCATGCACACGTATGCACGCACACACACACACGCACGCACACCCGCACGCACGCACACACACAAGTGAATGCAATACATGGACCTTTTCCTCTTATTGAGTAATATTAATAAATATATTTATCTATATAGTCCATGTCTCTACAGAGCTATACTCAAAAACAATACAATAACATTTCTTTTATGTCTGTGAGTGTCTATCCTTGATTGATGAAGAACATGAAATGTAACTTGATACGGATCTCATGTTCCAAAAAATATAAAACTATTTGTTGCATCCCAGGTCACCTTCTCTACTCTTCTCTTCCCAGGCCATTGCTGTTCCAGACAAGTGACCATATCAATGCCAGTCCAAGTCTAGCTGATGTCATACCATACAGTACAGCATTGCACTTCCTCTTTGCCAGAGCACCTTTAGAGCTGAAGTCTCCACATCATGTAATTATAGCAACTTATTTAACCCTGTAATGGTCAAATTTGGTCAAGAAAGTTAAAATATTGGCCAGGAGAGGGGTATTTTTTTTACTTTACTACTGTAATGACTGGCTCGGTTATCGAGCCAGGTATTCCCATGGTAAATCTTCAAAAATAGTCTTATCTTGGTCTACAAATGGACATTCCTCAAGAACACTTCGGAGGCCGGTTTTGGCTGGCTTGTCCTAATCCTTTAATGGTCAAGTTTCCTGAAACAAGCAACAGTGCACTCTCACTTCTCCATGCAATGGTCTTGAGGAATGGCCATTTACCGACCAAGAGAAGACTACGTTTAACAATTTACCACTGGAATGATTCTAATAATAAATGTCAAAAATAGGGTCTTGGTCTGTAAATCGGCATTTTCTGTGAGAAAACTGGAATCTTCTTAACAAAATCTGAGCATTCCTATAACACTCATATAAGCTAAAAACGTCGTCTGCTGTGGTCTTGAGAAATGTCCATTTGCAGATCAAGAGAAGACTATTTTTGAAAATTCCCCAGTAGAATGACTTATCGAGCCAGTCATTCCAGTGGGAAATTTTCCAAAATAGTCTCTTGGTCTGCAAATGGATATTTTCTGAGAGAGAATTGAAATTTTCTTGAACAAATTCAAGGGTTAAAGGGTTAAAATATAGTTGTTTGCATACAAAACAGAATCGAATGACATACAATGACATTAGACCATGATTCTGTAGGATAAGGACTAACAAAAATAATCTCCATATCTGTGAAGTAAGAGGTGGTAAATAATCTATAGGCCTAGCTTAATTTAGTATTCACTAGTCCTGCTATCATCCAGGTTAGTTCACCTTTCCAGAGAATTCATCTATCAATCTGACGTCATATGACGTCATAATCAGCTAAGCGGCGTGTAGGATGACTTCATAATCATTACGTCATAAATGATTCTATATTGCCCGTCTTTAACTCTTAATAGTCTGACATGTATGAATTGTATGTCTTTACCATTTAATAAACATGCTGTTGAATGTTTTGAAACTAATTTGACTGAGTGCTGTTGCTGCCATGGGCATTATCAACAGCTTATCTGTATAGTTTTCTTGAAATTCATAGTCAGGCGGTTCAGAGATCGATCGATGCCAACACGAGCGAGGTGTAGGTGGAGCTTAGCTAGAGATTGGCAGGGCACAGTTAAATATGGAAAGGTCCATTTCAATCCATACGTTTGAATCATATTAGCATTATTGTCATGCAGTTTTCACATCATGAGAACATACTTACCTCCCTAACACTCTTGATATACTAGTATATCGGCCCTAAGTTCAATGATATTCAGAATTATAAAAGTTAGGTGCCCCTAATGGGCAGGTGGATGTACACAGTAATGCACATGGCAGACCCCACCTACTGCGCATGCGCATACTGGTACTTTTGTTTCACATCAAGAGTATACTTACCTCCCTAATACTTTTGATATTGCTAAATATCGGCTTTCACTCAATAAAACACTCAGATTAAAAACAGTTAGGTGCCCCTACTGGGCAGGGAGTCAGAGGTAGTCCGGCGGATGCTCGCCCCACCACCGCGCATGCGCCGACTACTACTTCCTCTTTGCTCATTTATTGGCAAAGGGTTACATGCGGTTTTGTGTTCTTTATACTTTTCTGCGCGTTACCTTGTTTTTTGCTCACGTTTGACGATTATTTTTCGGTGGAAGCATGTCGGAAAGGGAGGATTCGCCTTTAGAAGGAGCGGGATCGCTTTATCAGGTGAATTCTTTGATATGCTAGCGTGTTTTGTCCCGGTTTAATGTATTTCCGGGACTCGCGCTTACCGTGATTAGCGCCTGATTATGTTGGTTTTTTACAACATGGTGCTTCATATGTCTCATTTCTCTTTGTGTTTTGTCCACAGGTATCGCATAGACGCTTTGATGGACTTCTCGGCACAAGAGGATATGTTTTCTCTCCACCACGGTTCCATTTCCTACTAATACTGTTAGGTTATCTAACCAAAAAATCTATGTTCAGTGAGTTGGAGGCCTGTTATAAAGGTCTTCTCACTTTGCCCTCTTGCTCCAATTCCTTCCCCTTAGGTGGAGAGAATGTAGAGGCGTACTATGGTGGAGTTCTCCGGTTCATCACGTTGGATGGTTTGTCTATACAAGGGTCAGGTATCTAATTATTGTAAACAAAAGGGGAGATAATTTCCCTTTTTGCCAATGCTAGAATTGGAAGGAGTTATCTCTGTATATCTGATTGTTGTGTACTCGAAATGCCAATTCAACGGAAATGTTCCGGTTACTTATACAATTCGTTCTTGCACTTGGTGCTTGTTGCGGATCGATTTATTTGGTCACGAGAGTGATGACGTCATAATCGGCCTTGGCCTTTTTATTAACAATTAACGTTTTGTCCATGGCTGGTTCTTCTTGATTTCTGATCTTGATGATCCTGTCCTCTCTTTTTAGTTGGTTTTGAGTTCGCTTACCTTAACTATCTTGCTCATTGTCCCTGTCCTTTGTCCTGTTTCAGAGACCTGGTTGCCCGTCCTGCGGGAGGTTTCTTAAAAGCCGCTTCGTCCCGCACTTGTGCTTCAGCTGCAGTCCCTGTGGACCGTTGCTGAAGTGCGACGTATGTAAGCAGTGGGGGGGCGAATTAATGTCTGATTTTCTCGCATTGCAGGCAAGGGAGAAGGTAATGGAGGAAGAGAGGAAGAAGAAGGAGAAAGTTTGTAAGAAGGGTAAGAAGAAGGCCTCATCCGCGGTGGATATGGAGGCCTTCAGGTCCGAAATGTTGCAAGAGATGCAGAGGACAATAAAGGATCTGGTCCCAGAGTTGCTTCGTGGCATGCTCCCTGGGCCAGCTCCTTTGTTGTCCTCGGCATCTGCTTACGAGCAGGTGATCCCCGCCTCTGAATCCGGTCTCTTTAGGTCCGGTCCGGTTGTGGATTCAGAGGTGGCCCCTTTGTTGGGGGCAGTCCAAGGCCCTGGCAGCAGGCATGGCGCCGCGCCGAGGGGCCGTGGACAACGGTTGTTGCTGGGACCCGCGGTCTGCTCATCAGACCCCGGGTATCCGCGCGCCGAAGGTGCCAAACCCTCCTATGGCACCTTTCCTGGCCAGTCCGGGTTAGCTCTCTTTGCTGACCCGGAGTCTAATCTTTCTGGCCAGGAAGAAGAGGATCTCCTGCTGGGGTCGCCTTCTGAGGACGTGGCCATGGAATACGACGTCTGTGCACCCCTCGCGGGGAATGCAGGCGACGTGTTCCATGGTTCTACTCACGCAGGAGTAGATTTCACGGTCCAGAGGGTGTCCCCGGGCGGTGCTGTTGACCACGGATACCGCATACCTCGGCTTGCCGATGGTATGGCTGGTGCTGGTCAGACCCGTGGTAGAGCGGTGTTTACCCCGCGCTCTGCCACGGCGCCTGCTCCTGGTCAAGCCGCGGAATTTAGCATGCCTGCTCTCTCGGGCCCGCATGCTTTTCCAGGCTTGCCAGGGGTATCAGCTTACCCGCCGTCGACATCAACTGCGAGTGCTCTGGAGGAAGACGAAGGCCCTCGTCTAGTAGAGCGCTCGCAGTTAGCCACGGAGGAGGATTGGTCGGACGCTTGCCAGTGGCTGGTAAGTGTTCGGCCAGATCTACCCGTGGAGCTGCCGGCTAGCCAGCGTGACCATAGGCCGTGGTTAGCTGGTAGGCCGGCGGCTACCGCTATGCCATCTCTGCCGCTTGCTGAGCATGTCGTGGACATGTTCGAAGCGGCAGAGGCGTCCATTAAGGTGAATGGACGTCTCGCGAAGGCCCCTCGCGAGGTGGCGAAGCGGTGCCGCATCGTGCCCCTGGATTACCAGCGGTACGGTGTGGTGCCGAAGCCAAGCGTTGATGATCGCGCGGCTTTGGGCGAAGATGCGCGGCCGGGCTCCCGTTCTGACACGGGAGTCTTGTGCTCGAACGCGTTGCGTTCGGCGAATGCCGCGCTGCGGGATGCGGAGGAGAGTGGGAGGGCGTCGATTGCCGCTCTGTCCCACGTCTCCCAGCTGCTACAAGGGGTGGTAGCGGCTTCCGCATCACGCCAACCAAGCCCGGTGACAGTCCAGAGAGCCATTCAGGATGGTATCAACCTGGCTTTGGACTGTTTGACGCGGGCGGTAACCAGAAGTGTCCGGGCGAGGCGCACGTTTGCGCTTGACAATCTGTGCCCGTCCCAGGACCTGTATAATAGGCTGCTGCGGACGCCTATGACAGGTCCTGGTCTCTTTGGAGGTGAGGGATGCAGGCACCTCCAGGAGACGGTCACTCTGGTTAATAACCAGAGGGCGCTGCGGGAACAATTTGAGGTGCTCCGGCGGGAGCGTGTTCGCGCGGCACCCCCTGCGTATCGTCCTCTGCAGGCTCGAGGTGGTGCTGGCCAGGTCAGAGGCCAGCCACCGTCGCAACGTAGGCCTAGGCCACGGGCGATTCGGCCAGCAGTGAGGGGGGCGCAGGCTCCCCAGCCGCACCCAGCCAGACAGCCGCCCGCGCACCGTGGTGCGCGCGGCGCTGGGCGGGGCGCGCGGGGATCTGGTCGCGGTAATCGGGTCTGATGGCCTGGTTACCGCGGTGGGAACCACTCCGGTGTTTCAGGCCGAGAGAACAGTGCCACTCTGGCCCTCCTTATGTCCACCTCTATCCCTAGGTGGACCGGTGGGCGGCCGTTTGGCCGCCCACTTGCCAGAGTGGAAGCGGTTGACTCAGGACCGTTTAGTCTTGCGATGGCTTTCGGTCGGGTATCGTCCCGACTGGGTGTCAGGCCCGCCATCGCGACTGTCTCTCGCGCCGATCTGGACTCCCATTCCACGGGATCCGGATCAGAGGTTGTGTATAGAGGAGGAAATAAATTCCCTCATACTAAAAGAAGCCATTCAGCCGGCACAGAGGTGCCCGGGCTTCTATTCAACCCTGTTCTTGGTAACAAAAAACACCGGAGGGTGGAGGCCGATTCTCAACCTCAAGCCGTTGAACAAGTTCATCGAGACACCCAGTTTCAAGATGGAGACTGTGCGCTCGGTGTTGGCGGGGTTAGAGCGAGGGATGTGGACAGCGTCGATAGATTTGAAGGATGCTTATTTCCACATTCCCATAGAGAGGAGTTTCCGTCGCTTCCTGAGATTTGCATTTCAGGGCCGGCGGTGGGAATTCAGGGTGTTACCCTTCGGAATTTCCACGGCTCCTCGGGTCTTCACCCGTGTGGTTCTCGCGATCACTGCATACCTCCGCAGGAGAAGCATAGCAGTCCACACGTACATAGACGACTGGCTGTTGAAAGCACACACCCGGGAATCGTTGTCAGCCAATCTGGAGATTGTTTTGAAAACTCTCGGACTTGGGCTGGCTGATCAATTTCCCGAAATCAGAGCTAACTCCATCCCAGAAGTTTGTTTACCTGGGCATGTTCTTCGATCTGGAGACGGGGTATGTGTACCCCACTCAGGAGAGGGTTCAAGTACTCATCTCGGTAATTCAGTCGGTGTGCGACAGTCGTCATGTCCTGGCACGGGTTTACTTGAGAATGCTGGGTTTGATGGTTTCTTTGGAACCAGTCATTCCGCAGGCCGCCTTGCGCAGGCGCCCGATCCAGTTGTTTCTCATGACACAGTGGACCCAGAGTTCAGGTTCGCTGGACTCGAACGTGTCGGTGTTGGCGCCTCTGATTCACCACCTGCAATGGTGGTTGAATACAGAGAATCTCTTGCCGGGGGTTTTGCTAACCCCTCCCCACCCTCAGGTGACTGTGTATACAGATGCATCGATGGAGGGGTGGGGAGCTTGTCTGGAAGAGTCCACAGTATCAGGGCTTTGGGATCTGGATCAGTCCAAGGAACATATCAATCTACTGGAGCTAAGAGCAGTAGTCCTGGGCCTGGAACATTTCTTAAAGAATGTTCAGGGCAAGATTGTTCTCATTCGTTCAGACAACTCGACAGTAGTGACTTACATAAACCGCCAGGGCGGAACGAAGTCGCCCAGTCTCTGTATGATGACATGGAAACTGCTTTGTTGGTGCCTGGATCATGGGATCACCTTGAAAGCAGTTCATATTCCGGGGAGGTTAAATCTGCTAGCAGACTCATTGAGCCGAAGGATGAGTGTTTTACCCACGGAATGGCAACTAAATCAATGTGTGGCGGATCGTCTGTTCGACCATTGGGGGAAACCCAACATAGATTTGTTCGCAATGAAGAAGAATGCGAAGATGACGACGTACGTCTCTCCGATTCCAGACCCAAGCGCTTTCGCAACAGATGCGTTAGCTATCAGCTGGGAGGGAATGTATGCATACGCATTCCCCCCAGCAATCCTGATTCCAAAGGTGCTTCAGAAAATCAGGCAGCAGGAGTGCCAAGTGCTTCTGATCGCCCCGGATTGGCCAAGCCGATCGTGGTATACGGATCTGCTGGACCTTCTGGTCTGCAATCCGGTTCCGCTGCCTCTGATGGACAACCTTATCTTCCAGGGCAAGGCCCTTCACGACAATCCGTCAATGTTCCGATTGACTGCGTGGATGTTGTCAAGGAATCTAGAATTAAGGAGGGCTTTTCTGAGCAAGCGGCCATGTTTATGGCCAAAGCCAGGAGGGGGTCAACCTCCAGAGCATATAATTATAAAATCAACAGATTTGCAGAGTGGTGCTCAAAAAGATGTATTGATCCAATGGAATCATCTATTCAGGTAGTGGCTGATTTCCTCTGTCACCTATATGATGCCTATAGCCTCAAGCCTAACTCTATTGCTGGTTATAAGTCAGCTTTAATGACTGTTATTCCTTGCTTGGCTAATAGGGGGAGTGATGAAGTAAGTACATTAAATGTATTAATTAAAGGCATGGGCAATCTAAGACCAAGGAATCCTCCACTGATTCCGTCTTGGAGTTTATCACTGGTGCTCCAGGTACTAGGTGATAAGCCTTTTGAACCACTTAGTTCCATTTCTATGAAAATGTTAACTCTTAAAACTGTATTTTTAATTGCTGCGGCCTCGGCGAGGCGTAGGAGTGAAATTCACGCCTTATCAGCCGAGGTTGACCGTTTTGTGGTTACAGGGGAAGGCCTTAAGCTTCTACCTAGGATTAATTTCTTGTCTAAAAATCAGTCATTGAAATATCCAGGTCAACCTATTTTTTTGCCATCTTTAACTAGATATGATCCTAATTCTAAAGTATGGTGCCCCGTACGGGCGCTGCTTCGGTACAAACAGCGTACTTCGGAGTGGCGTACCGACCAGTCAGCGTTATGGTTGTCATATATTGAACCCCATGGTAGGGCGTCTAAGGACACCATTTCTAGGTGGATTGTGGAATGTATTCAATTTTGTCACAAATCCGCCACCGGGCGACAGGTTGACGTGGCCAAGGCTCACAGTGTCCGCGGTGTCGTGACATCCACTGCCCTGTTTAATGGGGTCCCTGTGGATGATATTATGTCAGTGGCTCAGTGGCACTGTGAGTCAAGTTTTACAGACCATTACCTCCGTGACACCTCTAACCCTCTCGCCTTGTCGATTTTGAAACAATAACCGCTTTATGTTTGTGAAGAGTGCCTCCGCATTGCTTATATACTTCGCCATTCAGCGACGGTGACAACCACTTGTCGGGACTGTATCATCCTTCTCTACTGGATTCATGATGACAGCTTCCTAGTACAACAAGGTCAGTCTTGTTCATGTGTTGTTCATTGTTTTGTATTGTCACGTTACCCAGTGTTATTAATATGGTGAGGGTTTATGTGGGTTGTGGTTCTTTAGAGAGAGTATACGAAAATGGAGCCTTTTCGTCTCTGTCCTATAGTACTTAGCACTAGTACGAAGAGAGCGTGTAGGACATTGAGGTCATTTAATCTTCCTCCCAAGGGAGGGGGGGGAGCGCATATGACAAATCGGTCATCTCTCAGGCATCGGTTGTGTTATCCGATGGTTTATCAAATCCTGACTGTGTTTTCACACAGTTTCAGACGTCATAAGTGCCTTAAACGCTTGAAAGCGTATAGGGAAGAGCTGGTCTTTTGACCTCGCCTCCCTCCCGCCAGATTCACTTTCGAATTCTGGCAATATCAAAAGTATTAGGGAGGTAAGTATACTCTTGATGTGAAATAAACGAAATCTAGGATTTCTTTTTTCACGAGAGAGTTGATACTTACCTCCCTAGATACTGACCCGGCCTCTCCGCCCCACAGAGGCTCGGTCTTCAGGCTCTTGGTAGTTGCATGTGTTAGCCAATAAATGAGCCAGAGGAAGTAGTAGTCGGCGCATGCGCGGTGGTGGGGCGAGCATCCGCCGGACTACCTCTGACTCCCTGCCCAGTAGGGGCACCTAACTGTTTTTAATCTGAGTGTTTTATTGAGTGAAAGCCGATATTTAGCAATATCAAAAGTATTAGGGAGGTAAGTATCAACTCTCTCGTGAAAAAAGAAATCCTAGATTTCGTTTATTTTCTAATATATTGGCTGATAAGCAACACCTGGAAAACATTCCTAGCTCTCTTTTGAGAAATTTCAGTCATCATTTTATATAATGGCTGATTCAAAATCATCAGAGGAATCTTCCTCATCATCCATTAAGGTGATATTGTTCCATATATTAATTTAGACTTGTAACTTTTATATGTTACCGGTTTTCATTGGCGGCCGATTTGGCATTAACGCGATTTCAGGCACTGGGAATCCTTGTTAAATTCTCCCAGCGCCTAGGGCTATTAATCCCTTGTTCTTTGTGTCCACAGGTTGAACTTATGGATGGTAAGGGTTCCTGTTCTTCTCTCGGAGGTTGTTCATGTCTCTTTTTCTGACTTATCATTATGATATGTCTAAGGGTCGGAGATATAGGACAAATAAATATCTCCCTCCTTTTGTCCCATCCCCTTCATCAGTCTCTACAGAAAGAAGTCTCGGCGGATGGATAGACGTATTCTGCAAAAGAGGATGGCTTGCCTTTGCTCAGAATAAGGGAGTTTATTAATTATGGCACCTAATTATTTTAAAATATTTACAATTTCTGCTGCCATCTATATTGCACTGTATTCTCTCTTGTATGCGCATGGTCTCTCGGCTATATATAATTTAATATTATATTATTCGTAAGTAATTAAGGTTTTAGTCACTAGGTATTTCTTGCATTCATTTTCTGATGTCCCCTCTCCTTGACAGAGCTGTTGCATTGAGGTTTGATGTCATAATCAACCAGAGATTTTGCTCTTTCCTTGATGTCATAATCTTAGTTTAGAGAAATCTTATTGATGTTATTATCATCCTTTATTATGAATGTGGAGAGATATCTCGATAGTCATAATCTTTCTCTCTCGTCCTCTAACAATCTTAATTCGGTTTCCCTAGCAGTTTTTTGTTATTCTTTAACAAGAGAAGACATCTGTCCCTTCAGGGTTGTAAGTGGGTGTCTTCTCTCTCGAGTTTGTTCTTGTATTTACTAAAAAGAAATAACAAAGTTTACAAACTATGATACTCATTGTCTTCGTATGCCTTCCTTTCAGAAGTCATGTCCATCTTGTTTCAAGTCCATGAGGGCTAGATTCTTCCCCCACCCTTGCCCATCTTGTACAGTTTGTAGGCTGTCCAACAAATGTGCCATTTGTAAAGAGGGGGGTTGCGGGTGTTGGAATCTAACCTGTGAATTCTTTGAATTGCAGGCAAAGCTGATGGTCGAGGATGGCAAGAAGGCAAAGAAGGAGGGTAAGAAGAAGGCCTCTGAGAAGGGTGAGCTCGAGGCCTTCAAGGTAGAGTTAGTGAGTGAGATGCACAGGACTTTGAAAGACCTGATGCCTGACATGCTTCGCGGCATGTTGCCAGGCACAGGTGTTTCAACTTCCTGCGCATCGACCTCAGTGCAGGTCACCCCCATCCCTGGATCATGCCCTACTACGTCGGACAAAGCTTTCTGTGATCCAGGGGTGGCCGTCTTGGACCCAGGCTTGATGTTCGCATCGCCTGCTGATCAAGCGGTGCGAGCAGCATCAGGTGGGATCCGACCAGCGGGCCAGACCACGATCACTCGCAGAGTACCCTCATCATCTGCCCTCGGGTATTCTCCGGGTCAATCTGGGTTAGTGTTTCTTGCTAACCCAGAGTTTAACTTTCCTGACCAGGAAGATGATGAAGACTACCTGCTCGACCCACAGGATGGTCATGAAGACATGGATGCAAGCGTCTACCCTGCTCTCATGGGGAGCGCGGCCACTCGCACCTATGGTTCTGTTCCCTCGGGAGCAGGTTTCATAATTCAACCTGTGGGCCGATTTGGAGCGGACGGCCGCCCGTATAAGATACCACGCTTAGACGTGGAATCTCATATGGATGATCCGGGCTGCGCTAGTGTGCTTTATGCCCCACACACGAGCGCGACCTCGGTGCTCGGCCAGCCCGTTGAGAATGTCATCCCAGCCCTCGCGGGCCCGTATGCATTCCCTGGGCAGCCGGGTTCATTTATAGCCTCCTCCACGGCCCTACCTGCAAATGCCATTGAAGATGATGAGGGCCTGCTGCTCGTCGGCAATTCACAGGTAGCTACGGACGAAGACTGGTCTGACGCGTGCGCGTGGCTCCTCGCAGTCAGACCAGAGCTCTCCATGGACGGAACGGCCGCCAGTAACCCTCGGGCATGGTTACAGGCAAAGCCATTGGCCAACACGACTCAGTCTCTGCCGTATGCTGAACATATCTTACTGCGGCAGAGGAGTCGATCAGACCGAAAGTCGCCTCGCGAAGCTCCCCCGTGAGGTTGCTAGGCGATGTCAAGTTACTACTAGTCAGTACACTCAATATGGTTTAGTGCCCAGACCGAGCGCGGACGACTGCATCACTCTGGGAGAAGATTGCTTGGCAAAGAGGGGAAGTGATGAAGTATGTGTATTAAATACTCTTATTAAAGGTATGGGCAATCTCAGACCGAGAAATCCTCCACTGACACCATCATGGAGTCTTTCTCTGGTTCTTCAAGTTTTGAGTGATAAACCTTTTGAACCACTTAGTGCTTTTTCTATTAAATTATTGACACTTAAAACTGTATTTTTAGTTGCGGCAGCATCAGCCAGACGCAGAAGTGAAATTCATACCTTGTCTGCTGAGCCTGATCGTTATATAGTTACAGGTGAAGGCCTTAAGCTTCTACCGAGATTGAATTTCTTGGATAAGAATCAATCTTTAAAATATCCAGGTCAACCTATTATTTTACCTGCCATAACCAGATATGATCCTGGTGCTAAAATATGGTGTCCTGTCCGTGCTTTAAATAAGTACAAGAGAAGAACTCGGGTTTGGCGGACGGACCCATGCTCCCTATGGTTGTCATATATTGAACCCCATGATAGGGCGTCAAGAGACACTATTTCCAGTTGTATAGTAGAATGCATTCAATTCTGTCATAAGACAGCCACTGGAATTCAAGTAGATAGAGCCAAGGCTCATAGTGTCCGTGGTGTGGTAACTTCCACTGCATTATTTAATGGTGTTTCTATTGAAGACATTATGTCAGTAGCCCAGTGGCACTGTGAGTCAAGTTTTACCGACCATTACCTCTGTGACACTTCTAACCCGCTCGCCGTCTCTGTCCTCAGAAAATAATTAAATGTAGAGGTATGTATGTGTAATTAGTTTTCCTCCTCTGCTATTTACAAATATCACATTTGTTAGTAGGGTATCCCTACTATTATCTGGTACCATTCTCTTCATCCGGTTGGGGAAGAGATGAGTTCTGCATCCAAGACATCAGAGGTATGTATATGTGACCATTTAGTTTTTTGTCTTGGTGATGGTGTCATATTTTTTACTTTTAATATGGTGATGGTTAATGTCTCTTAATTGTGGTTCTTTCAGAGTTTTTTGAAAATGAAGCAATTCTTCTTTTTCCAATGTCTAGTAATACTTTTCATCAAGTATTAGAGAACGTGCTAGTCATTTAAAGCAGCGTTTTTTCCTAACCTTTCTCAGAAAGAGGGGGGGTGGGGTGGGGGAGCGCATTTGCTTTTTGATCAATCTCTCTTCATCGGTCGATTATCCGATGCAAAATTCTATTCCTGGTTGTGTTTTCAGACACAATTTCAGATGTTTAAATCTCTTGAAAATTCAGAGCTAGTCTCTTCGAGGGTGTGCTGGTTATCAGGACCGTACATCCCTCCCGCCAAATTTACTTTCAAATTCTGGCTTTTAGCAAGAGTGTTAGGGAGGTAAGTATGTTCTCATGATGTAAAATAAGAAAATTTACCAAATTTCTTTTTCATGAGTGAGATGACATACTTACCTCCCTAACAGGATCCCGGCCTCCACCCCACGGAGGCCTGGTCCTTTGGTTATTTGAATAGTTGCTTCTATGTCAGCCAATATTTAGTAACGGAAGTGCCAGTATGCGCATGCGCAGTAGATGGGGTCTGTCATGTTCATGACTGTGTACATCCACCTGCCCATTAGGGGCACCTAACTTTTTGTAATTCTGAATATTATTGAACTTAAGAGCCGATATACTAGTATATCAAGAGTGTTAGGGAGGTAAATATGTCATCTCACTCGTGAAAAAGAAATTTGGTAAATTTTCTTAGTTCATTCTATCTTATGTCAATGTTTAGGGAACAAGCCCCTACCTGGCATCCTCAGCTAAAATGTGGAGACAGGAAAAAAATGAGGGACACAGTGAATATTCACGAACTTATAGTATGGGAATGTTTGAGATATATATATCGAAATTCAATGTTCTTGCCCGGGAGATCGATCTGGCAAATACTTTCATCGTGAAAATCACTGTATCTCAATTTCAAGTCATCCATACTGGCAAGCTGTTTAATATTTTGAAACTAATTTGCCTGAAAGCTGTTGCTTGCTCCATGTCAAAGTATTTCCATGTATGTTTGATAACTTGATTTAGCAGTTGAGTAATAATGAAGACGCCTATGGTGTCTGTAGTATACTAGATTGCATCTAGACTTCAGTGCTGGAGGCGATGTATTTATTTTTTAAATGTCTTAGAAGCGAATCTGTTTCCAGTATTAATTGTTTAATGGTCAAATTTGGATAAGAAAATCAAAATATTTGCTTATTTGAATGTCCATTTATAGGGCAAGAGAAGAGTATTTTACCACTGGAATCACTGGCTCATTTATCGAGCCAGGCATTCCAGTGGTAAATTTAAAAACACTTCTCTTGCCCTCGAAATGGGCATTCGTTAATACTCCTGGAGAGGACATTTTTGGCTGGCTTCATCATTAAAGAGTTAACCCTTTAAGATTCAATTTTTTCAAACAAATTTCAATTTGTTCAAAGAAAATCTCAATTTGCAGACCATGAGAAGACTTTTTGAAATTTTACCGCTGGAATGACTGGCTCGGTTAACGAGCCAGTCATTCCAGTTGTAAATTTTCAAAAATTGGGTTCTTGGTCTGCAAATGGACATACATGTATCGCAAAACCTGTAGAAGCCATTTTTTTCTCATAATGAGAACTGAAAATGTATGTGAAAAATTATTCATATTTATAAGTTTATTATTTATTATTTGTCTTCCCAGTTGTCCGAGTGGTCAGTAGCACGGTATTCCCAGTGGCTAGACGGACACCCATCAGAAAAAGACAGACTAACTCTTATTAAGTATGTTAACCAATTGATTGTTCTAGTATTTTTAGATCGGCTAACTTGTCTGAGGTCAAGCTATAGCCACTATAGCCACCCCTCACATTCCAGTCTTGTGTCTATGTTTGTTGTTAACCAAGTTTTGTTGTTGTTTTGCCACACAACACCCCCCAACCCCCCCCCCCCCCCCCCACCCCCCGGAAATAGATTTATGGGGTATATAGCATTTGCGTTGTCCATCCAGTTAGTTAGTTAGTTTGTTTGTTTGGCCATTCAGGCTTTCATTTTTGTGTAATAACTCAGGTTCTACTGAAGGGATTATCACCAAACTTGACCTGTATGTTGCCCTTGGCGCCAAAGAACATTATTAGTTTTTTAGTCACGGTTATGGTAAAATAAGGAAATTTGATTATGTTTCCAGTTAATAACTTGTTTTACTAAAGAAATTTTCACCAAACTTGGCTTGGAGGTCCGAAAAAGCATATTATGGTTGGGGTCAAAAGGTCATGGTCATAGTTATAGTTAGCCAAATTACGGAAAATGAGTTGTGTTTCCGCTGTATGTGAGGGGGTGGGGTGGGAGGGTTGTGGAATTCAGAGATGAAATGGTTGATTAGTTTAGAAGAAAATATTACTAGAAGCCGGGTCAAAATAAAGGCTTTTTTACAGCAGGTAAAAATGGCTGTAGAACTTTATATGAACCCTTTCACCGATAAATTCCCCATAGCTCATTTTCAAGGCAACAAGACAGGAAAACTTTATATTTTGAAAGTAATTTGACTGGAAGCCATTGCTGCCTCAACTGGCAACGGCTTCCAGTCAACTTAGTCTCAAAATATTCAACAGAATAAATGTTATATTATAAAGTATATATACATTTTCTGGGGTTTGTCAGTGAAAGGTGTAATATTGATTTAAGATGTTCCTCACAAATAATTGGAGGTAATGATATTTAAAAAATTCATAATAAACCATAAAATTAATCATTTGTATCTAAATAATTTTCAAATCTTGTTTACTGTTAGCCAGATTAAAATTTTCCTATCACTTGGCTAGTGAGTTGGTCAGTCATTCCCTGATCTTGTATATGTTTAACACTTTAATGGTCAAGGCTGCCAAAACCGGCCTCTACACTGATCTTTACTAATGTCCATTTGCAGGCCAAGAGAAGACTGTTTCTGAAAATTTACCACTGGAATGCCTGGCTCGGTAACCGAGCCAGTCATTCTGGTGATAAATTTTCAAAAATATTCTCTTGGCCTCTAAATGGACAGTCAAAAATTTGCTTGAACAAATTTGGCTATTAACGGTTTAACTGTTTCTGAATGTTTTGTCTTTACAGAGGTACTCTGGAGGCGTATGTTCAGTATGTGCGGACGCGACAAGGCAAAGAGTTCACACCTATCTACCCTGTGATGTTAAACATGCTACAAAAAGGACTAGCAATGTACTCGTGATAATTCCTCACTCTGTCGGTGCCACGTCCATCAAGCAGCGACAGTTCATTATCATGATGAATTACAATTATGACATTTTCAGAAAATCCATCTATCAGACTATCGTTTTCACTATGGTCTAGCTATGTAGTTCCTGGCACCTGTGACGTTTGATAATCAACATCTACAGATAATCTAGAGACTTGAGGTGATAAGTTCTTTGAACCCTGTAATGGTCGATCTGGCCCAAACCGGGCTCTGTAGTGGTCTTGAGGACTGCCCATTTGCAGGCCAAGTCGAACTGAAGAATGTTATTTGAAAATTTATCACTAAAATGACTGGCTCGGTAAATTTTCAAAAACAATCTTGGCCTGCAAATTGGCATTCACTGGTATTTCTTTACCACTCATAACCATTAAAGGGTTAAAATCTAAAAAATATTCTGTAAAAATATTTTTTTAAATTATTTCTGCAACTAATCTGTATGGCTGACTTGAAACTGACAAGAGAATCCTGCAAGAAATATGCCTTTTTTAGCAATGCTGGGCATTGCGATAATGTGTTATAAATTGTATCAATTTTACATAATTGTACATTTCTGTATTAATTATGGGGGGTGATTGTTAAGATTACTGGGAAAATTTATTTATGAACTATGTGTATAAATTCTTTAAATGAGGGATCAATATAATGTTTAATGTATATTTATAAATGAAAACTATGAGTACTTATGCATTTATGTCTCTTATTATCCTCCAGTCCCACATCTAATGACCTGAAATAGGATCTATGCATCGATTCATATGTTTGTACATCCACCTATCGGCCCATCATTGCAGATTTGATACTTAGTGCTTTCACCGATAAATTCCCCATATCTTAATGTCAAGACAATAATATAAGACATGCAAGAAAACGGCTGAATATTTAGAAATTAATATGACAGGAAGAGTAAAGAGTACTATTAAAATTTTATATCATAAAGAATACTATTAAATTTTTTTTGTCATATTACATGTTCTATAATCGAGCATATTCTTTGAGCACATTTCTTTAGTCAAGTTTCGTAAAAAAAAAAAATGATAGCACGGTACAAATTGACTATGTTTAATGTATACCCCAAAACATCATCATGGTGAAATTATTCAATTTGAGCGCCTAAATATTGCGTATCCATTAATAAATATCATTTATTACATCAAAATTAATTTGACATAATATGGCATCCAGAAAAGATATAAATCACGTGATTCACAAAAGATTGTTTTTAATTAGAGCGAGTACTCTGATAAAATATTCTGGACTCGGAACTCTGAATACTATATATTATCATTGCGCGATAGGAACTAAGTATTGTACGTTAGGTTTTATCCTTACCGTTTGATAACAAACTCCCGTTAGCGTATAAGATCTCGCGACAACACGGCGTCTCCAATCGCAAAAGAGCCAGCGGTTTGACAACATAAGAAGCGCTTTATCTCATTTTAATTCTGATAACGTTTTGGATGATTTAATGTTGGTCGGCGTTGCAAAATTAATGCGCAATATGAGCCTAAACACTGTTCCATTATTAATTTTTTCTGAAGAGAAGTATTATTTCTCTGTTCTGATTGGATAACATCTCCAGTACAAGCCAATGAAAATAGAGAATGGCAGATATTAGAAGAATTCTAGTAAACATAACTGCTGATCTTGCCGCATTCCTAATATCACATGATTTCCATATTTTCTAAGCTACATTTTATGTCAAAAGTATCATTGATTTTGATGTAATAAACTATCTTTATGGAAGATACGCAATATTTAGGCGCTCCCATTAATAATTTCACTTCCACGATTATATTTTTTAGGCATACATTAAACATATTAGAGTATCGAGATCGATTTCAATTTCTCTGCATCCTTTCTATGAGTATAAGGATTTTTGGGCAGGATTTGGGCCAAAATTTAGCCTGCCTCCAATACAAGCTAGCATCCTTTCCTCAGGATTTGGTGAAATGGTAAGCTTAAGTGAAAGTTGATCATATTAGTCGCAGTCCCTTAAACTTTCGTCGAAAATCAGAATTTATCACAAGTTTGTTTTCTGTGCGATAACATTTAAGACACTTCCAACCTTGTGCGAAATCTCACACCTTAATACTGTGGGGGAAAATACGCTGATGCCTTGGCTGTATTCACACATTACTTCTGTCATGCATCTATATCAACAATCCTCGTATAACACCCAGTTTCTAGACAATTCAATCTCTGCCAAAAATGGCTCCTGCAGTGCTCTTGAAAAATGTCCATTTGTGAACCAAGAGATTATTTTTGAAAATTTACCACTGGAATGACTGGCATGAAAACTGAGCCAGTCATTCAATGGTGAATTTTCAAAAATAGTCTTATCTTACCCTTCAAATGGACAATTCTTGAAACACTCGGGATATCATTGTTAATCAGTGGCAAAAGTAACCTGCACTATGCCTACCATGTTACCCTAAGACACTACATCAGTCCACAGATAGGGACTACAACAGATTGATACCATCAGAAAGTATCGTCTCGAAGCCGAAAATTATGACACAACAGTCTCACCCGCATGATCACTGTAACGGGTGTGATTGGAGTCAGTACTTGTGTGGCGACCACTGTTACATGAGTAGGTGCCATACTCAAGAGGGCTACTGTTCAGATCACAAGGCTGGAATTGTACAATGCTTGGTCATGAGGAAGCTTGGAAAGCATTGGAACTAGTCTGTGGCTCCCTTACCCAGTGTCCTCTGGCTTGTCAAATATCACACGAAAATTACCACTACATCAGTTCTACTTCCATACAACCCCCTTTACCTCTTTGCTATTGTGCCATACTTTCACGCTCTTGATCTCCGGCTATGTGACATGACACAGAGCCAATCAACATTGAATATGGGTTTCATGTGCACCAATCAGATTTCAGCATGATGACATTTACAATTCAAGTTGATGACACTGTTGAACCCAGTTATCTCAATTTAAAAACAACCAGAAAGCATCATTCTTGAATACGTTGAAACTACTGCTGCAGCAAGAATTTGCCTTCAAATTAATTTCAAAATATCCGGCGATTCTCATAAAGGTCATTTTGAGGGTATGTATATACTCACAAAATGCAAACTGAGGCCCCCAAAATTAATGGCTGTGGGTCCTATGTGACACCTGAAAATTGTATATGATTGTTAAATATTAATTAGTTTTATAGCTTTTTGCACAAAAAATATCTACAATCTAGCATGAAACACGCACACACGCACACTTCATAACTGAGTCCATCTAAAATTAGTATATGGAAAATTGGATTGGAAACCCAGATGTCACTGGGATTCCTATATTTCAGCTTGGGAGCCCCAGATTTCAGAGTATGTTTTCCTGATAGATGGCATGGGAAACACTGAACAGAATATTTCCGAAAGCATAGAATTTTACATTCCTTCGTGTATGGCAATTTAATTAGCTGAATCTGAAGAAAGAATAATTCTTAGGTTTCATAACCTTAGCACAGTCATCAATGGGCTGACAGCACTCCTTAATTCATGTTCGTGTTAGCCTCTACAGGTGCAGATAGTTTGTTGCTTTATGATCAGCACTATAGATGGTCTTGAAACTCAGGACAGTCATGCAGAGCCAACTGCCCCTCCTTGGTACACTTTGGATAGGCCTTGAGAGGTTGCTGCGTAGTATACCAAACATACCATCTCTATCAATCACAGTCATTGATGGGCTGTCCCACATTATCTTCTCCATCAGCCAATGACCACTGACCAACCACCCCATCACCATCAAGAATTCACAGAAAACTTAGGCCTGGATGGTCGGCTCAAACCTATTGTTCGGAAACCAACATGTATAATTTGGCACTGTGGTGTTCCACAGCAGGATGTAGAGTTGTCAGCGGGATGTGGATTTGGCACAGTTGCTCTATTCGAACACCGCCATGCCTGAGACTGCTCATTTACAGCTATTTCCAGTTCCATGGATACTACTCATTGCACTGAACCTTCCACATGCTAGGTGCAAGCTTGCTCGATACAGACCACTTTGACCCACAGCTCTAGATCAGACTATAGTAGATCATACAATAGACTACCCTTAGTCTTGGCTATGGCAGTTGTAGTTCTAGCTTGAACTGCTCGACTGGCCCTGCAAATGGCTAGAAGTTTCAGTAGTACATTCATTTTCCAACCTGTACTATGCGGGTAATATCATGGCTGCTTGCAGTTACTGTAAGAAATCTAGATAGCTCCAATTATTGTAGACGACTGACCTGTAGGAGCTGCTCAGTGACCTTCCCACTCATGATGAGGATGAGGTGGTCGATGAAGCAGATCTCTCCCTTACTAAAGCATGGCCAATCTATCAGGCTCTCTTTTAGCTTTGCACTAGAGATCTGAGGGAGCTGTCAGTGTTCTTGTGCACTGCTGTCCTAGGGAACGACATACCATAGTACATCGATATATGTGACATCATTGTGTAAGCTTTCTGAATATTGAGTGTCATTGGCTGATAAGGGTTTGATTATTGAGTATTATGCACCGCAATGCTTTACAACTACCGCCTGGAAGCAATAGCTCATTATGGACAAATGCCAATTAATTCAACTGAAAACTATATACCATCACACAATAATGCAGCTGTCCGATCATACCCTAAAGATCCAGGTTAGCTCCAATACCTCCACGACTACAAGCTGATTACACTGAGCAGATGCCACCACTACGATTCCATCAGATAGTCATACCCATCAAGAATTCTCTGGACAATCTCATTGCCAGTGTCTAATGCATCTGTGGGTCTGTTCTATCAAATTTCATCGGCATCTACATCCTGACCAAAACAGATGCAACTAGCTTAGCTAGAGATGGGTGGGACATAGCTAAAACTGAATTCCTCCATTGGAACCGGCTCAACAGATACAGCCAAAAGCACTCATGTCTTACTCTTAGCACATGCCACCCGTTGACTGATTATCAGGTACAGCAATACTGCAAGAAATGATACCTGCTAGTCAGACCAAGACTTCTATTAATACTGTTGTCACCAACAGAGCCCAAGCAAACATAGTTCTGTTTAGAACAACTACATCATATACTACAAATGTTAATGCCTGGACAATCGTAATCTCATCAATTAGCATAACATATTATTGATGCTCCAGAGATCAACAGGAAGAGAACCAGTATATGATAATATGACATGAATCGCAGTATGACGAGTGCAAACAATGTACTTCCAATATGACATAACAGTACCAGTCACCAGAATGAGTCCATCCCTGAAAATACCAACACAGATTGAGTGGAAGATTGGCAATACGCCAATAGATAGGCAAATCAAACTTATGTGTAGGCCCACTATCAAATAACTCAAGATAGCCATCCTTAATGTGAGAATCATTTTACACTTTATACCCAAGGGGACTAGCTGATGAATGTGACATTACACGAGAACGCCAGCGGAATGCTCACATCGATCTGCTCAGAAGTCATACTCTATATGCAGCTGTGATGAGAGAACACCCATCTCGCCTTTCCAACTACCATGCCGATATGGAGGAGTCAGCATTGAATGGAGACATGAGTTAGAGGACATAAGTGAGCACATATTAGTGTTACACTTGGGACAACACTTCCCATCCTTATTCTTTCTGCCTATTGCCCTGTAAAAATGAAATAAGACTGTCATAATGAGTACTTAGATATGGTGGCTGAATAAAGAAACATGATAATCAAATATCCCAATACTCATAAGATTATAACCTCCATTCAAGAAAATTTGTATGGGCCTGTCGATGCACTGCTGAAGACCACAGATTTCATCTCAAGAGCTGCTCTCCAAGTGTGATCCCAGCGAATGAAAAGAAAATGATAAGATTGTGATAGTGGAGACTTAAATGCATCACATCACGCTTTGAAGCCTGATAATAGGGATACCATACTGAGAAATGATCATCAAGCCTATCCACCTATCGAAGATGTCCACCTAACCATTGTAACAAACAATAACCCAGCATCTCCAAATCACCTCTACCGGAAGGGCACACTCCCGGATGAGCATCACAGCTAGTGAATTCTAGTGTTCCATCATGAGTCAAACTCGTGTCCTTTTTATATGCCCGCGCAAGCGGGTTTCGTATTATGTGATAGCCCTCACCGTCCGTCTGTGCGTGCGTCCATCTGTGTGTCTATCCATCTGATTTCTTGTCCGGAGCTGATCTCGAAGATTTTTTAACCTACAATTTTTTTTCAGCAGATGTGTTAGGGCTAGACGAAGTGCAATGATTTTGTTTCTGCAAAATCCGGCCATATGTGCTCGAGTTATCTCCCCTGGTACGCTCAAATTCGTTCTTGTCCGGATAAGATCTCGAAGAGTTTTGAACCTACACTCACAATTTTCTTTCAGCAGATGTGTTAGGGATAGACGAAGTGCAATGATTTCGCTTCGGCAAAATCTGACCATATTTGCCCAAGTTATCTCCCCTGAAAAGCTCAAATTTGTCAAAATTTGCTTGTCCGGAGCAGGTCTCAGAATTTGGAACCTACACTCACAATTTATTTTTCACCAGATGTGTTAGGGATAGACGAAGTGTCGTGATTTCGTTTCGACAAAATCTGCCAATATTTGCCAGAGTTATCTCCCGTCAGAATCGGTCCAGATCGCGAAGAGTTTTGAACCTACACTCACAATTTTTTGTTCAACAGGTTTTAGGGATAGATGAAGTGTAATTTATCAAAGACAAACTGTTCACATTAAGCATTCCTCAAACAAGTATGCCTGCGGGCCGTATGTTGAGTTTCACTAAAACTTGTTAAATTCATGATAATAACCATTAACTGAAAAACGAAAAGCATTCCCATAATCAAATAAATACATCTGATTTTCAGTCTGACAATTCATTAAGATGTTATCTGCTTTTATGTCAACATGAGCATACTCCAATCCATACAGATACTCTAACACATCCAATAATCGAAACACTAAAACCAGCACAGTATTCTCTGACAAGATACTTCCAAAATCATCGAAAGCTTCTTGTAAATTTAGATGATACCAAGTATAGTCAAAAATCTGTAATCCACTCCATTGCAAAGATGAATTCCATGGGCAATACATTTAGGAATAGCTAGGTATTCTAACTTTTGATTTTTAGCCCAACCAGTTCCATGTGACAGGGGTGCAATCTTAATGACTTTCTTTTCTGTAACCTCAATGAACACGTCAACGTTTCCAAAAACTATATATTACCCCCATCCACCCTGTCTAAGTTTGTTGCCAATACCCTGCTGTTGTTTTTATATCAACGAATGTCTCTCCCACTAGCAAAGCTGCTGTTTGACACACTAATTGCAGAACTTCCCCGAGACTCTCCTGATGGTTCACTACCCAATCCTCCAACTCTAGAAGACTTATTTTCTTGAGGAACTAATAAATTGTCCATGCTCAATGTGGTTCCTGACAAATAATAATAAATACGGAGAATATTCGTTAGACAAATTGTTGATATTGTAGGCCAAGATCAATTCAGTTAAATATTTTGGCTGCCTATGTTTATTTTCTGGATAAGGAACGAAGTACATTATGAAAGTATGATTTACTCTTTATTTGACAACTACCATGTGGTCAGTAGGGGGTGGTTCTTGATTCCATAGAGATGACAACATTCTACAGACTCAAAATTCCTCCCCTGATCACTATGCAAGGACAGGTGGAATATCATACTTAGCAAACCAATGAGTAATCAATTCCTCGGCAACTTTCTGTCATTAGTAGGGATACATTGAACAAATTTGGTAAATACATCTGTCATCACCAATACATTTTCCCTACCATCACTTGCCTTTTCCATCAAGGTTAAATCAGTAGCCAATGCTTCTAATGGATTTTCGGCCAGTAGATGTTTCATAAAGGGTTTGACTTGAACACTCACCTTGGAAATAAAAACACCTCACACTTTTAGCAATACTGTTCCACCCCTAAGTACATACCAGGCCAGTAACATCGTGATAGAGGTAGTAACCAAGTGCGCTCCTTGCCCTAGTGTCCCAATTCATCATGAAAACCTTTCATCACTTTTTGATCTGTCTAGCTACCCCCCCCCCCTGCCCCACCCCCCCCCCCCCCATTCACCTGTATGAATACAAAACCCTGGAAAATCTTGAATCTGATTCCACTGTTGAACCAGTTTTCTGACATTCATTCTTGCTTTAGAGTTTTCTTTGATGGTTTACCCAACTACTTACGAAAAAAGATCAGTCTGGATATGTATGGATCTAATTTCTGAAACTTGATAAAATCATCACTACTGAAACTGGGTAAATTACAAAAATAGTGGTCATTTCATTAACTGAACAATTTACCGTAGTTAATGTTTTGTTCAGAGAATGTTTACTAGACAACATTTGATCTCTCAACACAATGGGTATGGTAGACAAGACGGTCTTGTTTACTTCAGCTCTACGTTGGTACAAGGGGATTCTACTTAAAGCATCTGCATTGACATCGGCCTGTCCAGATCGGTACTGAATAATATAATCAAACTATGCCAATTGGGCCACCCATCTCACTTCTGTCGCTCCTAATTTAGTGGTATTAATGTAAGCCCGAGGATTATCCGTAAAAGCCACAAGTTTCTAACCAATTAAACAATCCCCAAATTTGTCTGTGACAGCCCACTTTAGATCTAGCCTCTCTAATTCCATAGAACTTTAATTGGCGTTGTGGTTGCGTTCAGGCTGTTTTAATCCATGACTCGCATAGTCAATAATGACTAATTTACCATCTTGAACCTGAGATAGCACTGCACCCAACCCATTAAAGCTGGCATACGTTTCCACAATAAAAGGCTCTGCAAAATCAGGATAATTCAATAATGGATCTGACATCAACATTTCTTTCACCTTAGCGAAGGCAATATCAAATTGACTATCTCATTTTTCCTTAAATGAACCTGTATCTTAATGTTGCTTCTTATTTATCCTCTGACCTCCTAAAAGTGCATTTAAAGGCTTAGCCACTTGTGCGTAACCTTTCAGGAATCTCTGAAAATATGAAACCTACCCTGAGAAGGAATGCAGTTCCGCTTCATTTTTATTGGAGTTTTCCATTCTTTACTACATGCAATCTTATCAGGGTCCGTAGTAACATCTGCACTGGAGATAACATCATCTAGATAATTGACCTTTTCTTGGAATAAATGACATTTTAGGCTTCATTTTAAGACAAGAATGCTCCAACCATGAAAACACTAAATCCAATCTTTCCACTATTTCCTCAAAGGATTTACCAAACACCATGATATCATCAATGACTGTACACAACTAAGGAAAGTAGATTTTGGTTACCCAAACAAGTACACATCATTCTGGAAAAGGTGGCTGGGGAATTGCAAAGGACCAGGGGTACACGAATATATTCATATAACCCAGAAAACCCCACACCGAAAGCTGTCTTGGGGATATCCTCTTCGATAGCACACTGTAAAAAGCAATGAGTCAAATCAATGGTTGAGAAATATTTTGACCATTTTAAAGCATCAAAAGCCTCCTCAACCCATGGTAAGAGATGGGCGTCTTTCACTGTTTTTGAATTAAGAAGACGAAAATCCCCACAGATTCTTAAGGTATGATCTGGATTCTTTACCAGAACCACCGCTGATGCATATGACTTACTAGGCCTAATAATTCCAGCCTTCAATTGTGTATTCACATATTCCTGGACTTGTAATTGATTCAGAGGAATTCTTCAGTGAGGAAGTCAAATAGGTCTCAAATTTGTTAACTTAAAGTGCATGCTTGCATCCAATAACCCAAATCATGGTCCACTTGTCTGAAGACGTGGCAATACTTTCTAACACAGCACAAACGCTGTTTCTCATTTGCAGAAAGATTTGCTCTAATCTTTATTTGAGACATAAGATTATCTACCTCTGAATCTGTAGGAGCAGACCTAGATCGTGGATCATTTGTACTCGCACTATTTTCTTGTACAATAATATTCCTTTTCAATAAACCAATTCTCTGTCCACATCTTAAATAAACATCTTTATCACTAAAGTTGGCTACCATAACTGGTGGCAGGCCACTTTTCACCTGTACTAATGGGGGACTAACCAATACTCTTTCAGGAAGATTGTTTCAAACACTAAGATGTTCCACTAAAACATGATATTACGTCACTAAAAACTAAAAGAAAGTATATTGAGTTGCTTTGGACAGTCTGCTAGCTGTATCGGTTAACATTTTAGAAGTACCTGCAGGAAGATGGTTAGACTGTCTTCCTCATTGTAGTACTATACCAACTTCAGAATCTGCCTCACCAAGAGCCTCTCCGAATAAAGATAATACCTGTAACCATGATCTCTGATTTCGAAAATGGTCCAGAGCATTATCCGTTTCTTCCAAAATTATTTGATGCAAAAATCTCAGAATATTGCTTCCTAACACTCCAGGCAATCTCTCCTTTCTGTTAAAGGTATGTGGTGTAGCGTGGATCGCCGTCGGGTGCGAACCGATCCAGTCAATCTGGGTATGGAATGTCCCGATCTGGGATGCTCCAAACTTGCCCCATGGACAGCCTAAGACAAGCGTGTATAGCTATATAATAGATACTCGGAATAGCAGTCCATGAGATGGCCCATTGTGCATGCTCGGCCATAAGAGATAGCCTACATACACGCGTTTGCGTGTGCAGAATGGCATCTTATGTATATATTTTGCTGGGTTCCATAATACGTTAAAACAGTCCCATCCTCGCTTTTCTTGCTATGAGTCACTACCAGAATTGAATGAGGAATTCAAAACTATTTATACATCTGAAATCGGTTCAGAACTGGCAGAGATATCAAGAATAAAAAGGCATTATTTTGAAGCTCTGATTAAAAGAGACATCGCGATAGCGCGTGTTGGTAGGTTGAAGGCCAGCGATCACGCGGTCAGCGCCCATACCGTGTGTATAATGTGTGCGTTGATTGATCGAGTCTCGCTGGTATAACGTCACCATTTAGTATAAAAGGAGCTCTCAAGCTTCGATCGAGAGACAGTTGAAGCGTGGGTCCGGTCCGCATGGGAACAAACAAGTGCTTACTGCGTAGAGGTCGTGTTCTGCAATCTACACCAACGCACCTCATATCAGTCAAGTTCCCCTCAGGACAACCACGCTTCACGCTGCACATAAGTTTTTGGATACTCCTGGAAAAGATATCACCAGGTGCAATTATCTAAATTAAAAGAAGCCTCACCCACTACCAATAACTTCAAATGGACCTTCTCTGCAGCGTGGCCTTTTGACCGCAAGTACCGTCCTAACTAGTATATAGAACGTTTGGTGTTCGCTGATATCTCACCAGATCTACCGTACCAATCGAAATAGTGGTGATGAACAATGCACGTATCTAGTGCCTCGGTTTAAAGTTTTTTACTGCAGTCCGGATTAGTCCATTGCTTTACGCGCCGCAAGAGCTAAGCAACGTGGATCGTCTTTTGACTTTGATTGGAACTATTGCTGCTTTAGGTTTCAGAATATTGTACATAATATTTATTAAATTCATAAAATCTGGTATTGTTGAAATTTTAGTTTATTACTAATTTTTATGCGTATTTGGAAAAAACAATAAATGCACATCTACAGGTCAAATATGGTTTTTTGAAAACTTAGCCAGTTAATCCAATCAATTTAAAATATATATTCTGACCAGATACTATCAGGCAGACATCCCATTGGTAATTTAAAAAAAGAATTTATATGCATATGTGCTTTTATAGAAATTTTCAGTAAAAGTTGGGTAAAATTGGCTAAGTTTGCAAGCCACTGAGGGGAACATAGACCCCCCCCCCACCCCTTTCTGGGAAATTAGCCTAGGGGCCCCAATGTATCTTAATCCGCCACTGTAAACAAGTTGTCTGTCATCTCCGTGTCATACACTCCATTTAGGATTTTGTAAACTTCAATCATGTCACCTGTCAGTCTTCTATATTTGAGTGATGGCAGGCCAAGCTTCCTTAGTCTGGCTGGGTAATCTAACTCTTTCAGTGTTGGGAAAGCTTTGTTGCCCGCTTTTGTACAGTTCAAGTTCAGTTCAAAGTTGCTTTATTCATGGTTTTTCTATACATGTAAATATTTTCTAAACATGCAGTTCATCAAAGGCATGGCTTATTGAGTGATGGACTCCTTACACACATTACAAAACATTTATACATTAACATATATATGACACACACGACATTGGCACAGTGACAGAATGCTGAAAAGCTACCTTGATATGAAAACTTATACAGGGACTTGACTACCTTTCTGGGATTATTAGCCAGTAAATTAACCTATTTAGCAATTTTATTAGTCATACAGATTTTCGGTTAGAAAGGATATGAGTCTCGCCTCAGACTTATAATGTACAATACATACATACATACAAACATATACATACACACATACCAGGGTTTCAACAAACTTCTAAATACAGGAAGTCTGGGACTTTTTGGGTAGAACTACAGGCGAATATGTCTGCAGAACTACGGTCTCTGAGAGAGTTAACAATTGTGACATCACGTGTCAATCATGACACACTGACCTTGCCAAATCCGCCGCACAAAACAAATGCTGAGTATAGACATAGGGATAATAGTAAGCCCAGATCTAGACATCATTCCCCGATGGGATATCAGCGATATCCTGACAGTTCTCGACATGAGGCTAAGAATAGACACAGAGGCTCGGAAAGATATTCCTCGAGATATCGTCAATGGTCTTATTCAAGCACTCGCTATGCAGATGCACACTATGATGATGGCGCGGTTGCAAATAAAGCGAAGTCCAGTAGATACTGGGCCGACTCACAGTACGATGGTCACTCAGACAGTCATAATGCGTACTTCAGCAGACACCTGGCAGATACACAGTACGATGACCATTCAGACAGGCATGATGCGCAGTCCAACAGACACCGGGCAGATGCACAGTACAAAGGTCACTCTGACAGACGTAATGTGTATTCCAGCAGATACCGGGCAGATGCACAGCATGATGATTACTCAGACAGGTGTAATGCATATTCCAGCAGATACCGGGTGGGGGGGGGGGGGGGGATACACAGTACGATGACCACTCAGACAGGTGTAATGCGTACTTCAGCAAACACTGGGGCGGATGCACAGCACGATGGTCACTCAGACAGGCAATATGTGTATTCCAGCAGGCACCGGGCAGATGCACAGTTCAAAGATCACCCAGACAGACGTAATGCATACTCCAGTAGAAACTGGGTAGATACACAGTACGAAGACCACCCACGCAGACGTAACACATACTCTAGACGACAACGGGCAGATGCACAGTACGATGACCACTCAGGCCGACATAATGCGCAGTCCAGCAGACACTGGGCTGATGCACTATATGATGATCGCTCTGATATGCGCAGTTCAGCAGATACCGGGCTGATGCCCAGCACGATGATATCTCAGGCAGGCGTAATGCACTGCTCAACAGACACTGGGATGATGCACAGTACAGTGATCACTCAGACAGTCATAATGCTCATGCAAATAGGTATAACGTGCACTCTAACAGCTATCGGGTAGATGCCTAATATGTTAATCATTCAGCCAGGAATAATACACAGCCCAGCCGTGACTGGTCAGATGTCCAGACAGCACAGTGCAGTGAATATTCTGCAGAGCCTCGGCATAACGATGGCTCATACAGACGCGAAGCACAATCCAGTGGATATCATACAGATATGCTGCATGAAGATGACTCATATAAAGATATAGCACAGCCCAGCAGATACCAGGTAGAAACACAATGTGATAATTGAACAGGCGATAGGAGTAATGCGCAAGCAAATAGATATGCTCAGGATGCGCGACACGGTGACAGAGCTCTGAGTAGGATTGATGTTTCTAAACCACCTCCCACTTTAATCTTTAGTGAGGGATGTGTTGAGTATAGTTATGACCGACCATCTATGGGAAAGGATGCAGACAACAGTCCAGCTGTGATAGAAAGACGCCTACAGTCACAAAATGGTGCAGCAGTTAGTCATCTGTACAATCCCACTTTGAATGAAGTGAATCCTACATGCAGCACTCAAGCTGTGACAGAAAGTAGTCTGCAGTCACAAAATGGTGCAGCAGCTAGTCATCTAGACGATCTCGTTATGAATGAAATGAATCCTGCATGCAACAATCAAACTGTGATAGAAAGTAGTCTGCAGTCACAAAATGGTGCAGCAGTTTGTCATCTATACACTCCTACTGGGAAAGAGATGAATCCTATATGCAGCAATTATGCTGTGACAGAAGGTAGTCTGCAGTCACAAAATGGTGCCATAGTTAACCACCTGTATAATCTTACTGTGGATGAGATGAATCCTGCATGCAGCAATCATGCTGTGACAGAAAGTAGTCTGCAGTCACAAAATGGTGCAGCAGTTAGTCATCTGTACGATCCCATTATGAGAGAAATGAATCATGCATGCAGCAATCAAACTGTGACAGAAAGTATTCTGCAGTCACAGAATGGTGCAGCAGTTAATCATATGTACAATCTTACTGTGAATGAGATGAATTCTACATACAGCAGTCAAACTGTGACAGAAAGTAGTCTGCAGTCGCAAAATGGTGCAGCAGTTAGTCACCTATACATTCCTACTGGGAAAGAGATGAATCCTACATGCAGCAATTGTGCTGTGACAGCAGTTAGTCACTTATACAATCTCGTTATGAATGAAATGAATCCTACGTGCAGCAACCAAACTGTGACAGAAAGTAGTCTGCAGTCACAAAATGGTGCAGCAGTTAGTCATCTAGACAATCTCGCTATGAATGATATGAATCCCACATGTAGCAATCAAACTGTGACAGAAGATAATCGACAGCCACAAAATGATAATATCCCAACAGTAGTTGAGTGTGATGCTGAAGCCATACAGAGAACAGACGTTACTGATGTACCTATAGTAGCTCCATGTAGTGAGTCGATATGCCCTGAGACACATGATTTTTTATGCATGGTCTGGCCGAGAGAAGCACCCATTTAGCGGCACATGGTATGACGGGTGCGTACAAAATGGATATTATGAAGCAGCCAAAGGTGATGTGTAGCTCAACAAAGGATTTACAAATAAAACCGTGTCACATCCAGATGTGCAAATGTCATAGTCAGATCAGTAAAAAGCTATTAATTGTCAGTTATAATATCCATGACTTGACAAATAAAATAAACAGTGTCCTACATGTACTAGCTCACTGCCACATACTCATACTACAAGAACACTGGTGCCATATGTTTGAAGTAGAAGCCCTCTTCTGTGAACTTGCATGTTATGGAATCACAGGGAAAATGAAGACCTATGATGAAGATGACCCAATTCCACATACCTCAAGAAGAAGGAATCAGGCTGGTGTTGCAGTATTATGGCATAACAGTCTATCAAGATGCATAGAGGTTACGGATGATGGTAGTGAACGCATTATTGTTACGCATCTAAAGTTCCCTCAGTGAACAATCTGTCTTATTGGAGCATATATGCCGTGCGATGGATATAAGTCCTCAGTTCTGGATTATGATGATGTATCACTAGAGATCGAAGAGATTATGAGCAGATATAGTTTGGATGATGTCATCTTCTGTGGCGATATGAATGCATCCTTACATACCCGTACCACTGATCGAAAATATCAACTTGACCCACTAATAGCTGATATGTGCAAAAGATTATCATTGCGTCTCCCAATCAGCGATTACCCTGAGGTTGCCACATTCGCTCCATCAGGTACTGCCAGGTCTATTATTGACAATGTCCTAGTGAGGGATAATAACTTCTGCAGAATTGAGCATGTCTATGTTATGGATGATGCTGAACTGCTTTCAGATCACCGTGTTGTCTTCTTTACACTTAACGTAGAAATTCTGACTGTGCGGAAGGGATAGCATGAGGTATCACACATCGGTTGACCGAAATGGTATCAGGCGGATCTCGAACAGTACAGGTTGAATATCTGTAATCAGATCAGAGAGATTCCAGCAAGGGACCTGAGTAGCAGTCTGAATATCTAGTATATGTCGCTTGATATCATAAGAGCCCTCCACCGCAGTGAGGAAGGAGCAGTTAAGCGAGTGAAGATGGGAAAGACTCAAATGAAATCTCAACCAGAGTCAATAATTGACTTGCGCAGGGAATTGAAGAAAATATTCTGGCAGTGGAAAGAAGTTGGTCGTCCGGCGGCTCATCCCATAAAAGATAGAATCATAGAGTATAAGAGACAGCTCCGGGATATGCAGAGACTTAATGTCTCAGAAAGATGCAATCAGCTATATGAGGAGATTATGAACGCAAATTCTCAAGACCAAGGATTATTCTTCAAGTTGGTCAATATGCAACGCATGTCGAGCCAGACATGCACAGATAATCTCATTGTTAATAACATGATGTACAACACTCCAGATACAGTCCTGAATGCATGGGCAGAATACTTTGGTGACCTTGCAGTGTCCAAGAACAATGATGATTTTGATGATGACCACAGATTTCAGGTTGCACAGGAAATGGAGGTCATTTCAGCAGTTGCCAATGCTCTTCCTGTGACTACTGAACCATTTTCAGCTCATGAGGTTGCGATCAGCATTAGTAAAATGAACAGGAAGAAAGCGGCAGATGGAAGTGGAATAACGGAATTGTATAATGCAATGATTTATTGAGGCATGGTCCCGTCAATATTCAAGGAGGGTATCCAAAATCCTTTGCTCAAGAAGAGAGATAAGCCGAAACATCTACCTACCAATTATCGTGGCATCACTTTAATCTGAATCCCGGGGAAAGTTCTTGAGCTATTGTTGATTCTCTGATTTAACTCCAAATTTAGAGCTGCACAATCCGGACTCCAGCGAGGATTTACAGAGGGTGTTGCACCGCTATTTGCTGCACTGATCCTGGTCGAACTAATTTCTGAATTTGGTGACAAAAGAGGTCTGACTATCGTCTTCCTTGATGCAGCGAAGGCATTTGACACTGTATGGCATGACGGGCTATTCAGAAAACTGGCTTTATTCGGTATTGATCCTGCTCTTTGGACAGTCATGCGTGACTGGTACACTAGCTTCACAGCCAGAGTAAAATGGATGGGACAGCTTTCAAGGCCATATAAAATTCTTCGAGGTACAATGCAAGGCGGCGGTCTGTCACCAGATTTATTTAAGATTGACAGCAACTGCCTCTTACAAGATGTCACAGGCCGTTACCTTGGCGTGAAGATAGGTACAGTCTGCTGCAGTGTTCCTACTGTGGCGGATGATATAGCGATAGCAGCAAGTACAAGTTCCAATGATGCTCAAAGGATATTATCCATTGTCTCCAGTCACCTCAGCTCTGATAAAAGGTCCTGCAATACTGACAAGTCTGGTGCTATATTTTATGGACCTGAGGGGAATAGAGAATGTGTTCAGCTTACTATGAATGATGTTAGCATCCCAGGTGAAAATGAAAAGGTGCATCTTGGTATACTTCATGGTGCATCATCAGCGATCAATGAACGTAGAGTGGATCGGAACATAAAACTATCCACCAGTACCCTTTATGCACTTATGGGAGCGGGGTTCCATGCCCGAAATGGCATATCACCAGCTATTTCATGCAAGATTTTTCAGACTTTTGTTCTTCCAAGAGCTCCATATGGAACTGAACTATGGAAGCTGTCCTCAAGTCTGCTATCCAAATTGGAACATTTTCAATTATCTAAGCTGCGCCAACTCCAAGGTCTTCCAGCTCGCACAGCGAATATTGCCATACGTGGACTGCTTGGTGTCCTTCCGATTGAAGCTGAAGCCAATAAGCATATGCTCTCCTTCTATAGAAATCTGGTCGTGGATCCCGACTGTGTTGAATATCATATTGCATTATGGCAGCTTGCAATGAAGGACATTGACTCAGAAATCTGGTTTATGCATCTGGAGAAAATCCTAGAAAAGTATCAGTTACCTAGTGAATTCTCAGTTCTACAAACAACGCCAACCAAGAGTCAATGGAAACGAGATGTAAATGGTGCAGTAGTTAAATTTTGGACTGCCAAAACGAGTGCAGAATCACAGGCTTTACCTTCAGTTAGATGTGTGTCAACAGGATCTCTAAGTCATACCTCTATCGCTCTTGTGTGGAACACGGCAGTATCATCACTGCATGAGACCAAGAAGGCTTTTGTGAAAGCAAAACTCCTGACAGGAAGCTATAAGCTTCAGGCACACGATGCACTCTTTCATCGGAATAAGCATGCTGCTGCCTCAACATGGTATTTATGTAAAGCTGAGACAGAAGACAGGAAACACTTTTTACTGTGGTGTACTGCTCTCGAAGCTTACAGACAGACACCAAGACAGAAGTTATCCAGATGTCTCTCCACCGTGGGGCTAGAGCACCTCTTAGAAGACGGAGAAATAACAACTCACATGATCTTGGATGCATCCCATGAAAATGTACCGGAAGAGATTAGCCTGAATTATGACATTCTTCAGGAAATCGAGGAAATGTCTCAGGAATGGATCTACACACTACATGTCAATCGTTGGTGCATCCTGCACTTAGAGCTGTGATGGCGTTGTCAACCCATTATTAAAAAAAAACACAAAAAAAACCCAACAACTGAGTCTTATTTACCTGTTGTGCCAAAATAATATAACTGAACTTTTACGCACACTCAAGTCATGTTCCTGCATAAATTCAGCTTCCATATGAACTTTCATTTATCGGTATAGAAAGGAACTGACATTACTGTTTTGTATCCGGCTCTATTAAATAGGATTTTGCTAGTTACAAAACCGACTAGAATAGGTGATGTTTCGCCCACAATTATTGATAATATATTCAGCAATAACATTAACTTCAGTAATAAATCGGAGGTAGGAATTCTCGTTACTGACACATCAGACCACCTACCAATTTTTCTTCTCGAAAGACAGCTGACCTGCACAAAGCCATTCAAATATGAAAAAAATTAAATGCAGAGAAATAAATCAGGTCAATACTGAACAATTTAAAAAATACATGTCTGAGGTGGATTGGCATGCAGTCACAGACATACAGTGCTGCGAAAGGGCCTACACCAAGTTCCACGAAATTTGCACGTACATCTTTGAAAACAGCTTTCCCATAAAAGAAAAGAAGAAATTTAAACACAACCCGACTATATCATGGATAGCAACTGGACTGATAGCTGCCTGTCATAAAAACATAAACTTTATTTGACGTTTATCAAATGTCAAACAAAGTATAATGAACAGAAATTCAAGATATACAGAAACAAGTTGGACCAAATCATCAAAACAGCAAAAAAACCTTACTACCATAACAAATTTGAACTATGCAAGAATGACATAAATGAAACATGGAAAATAATCAAATCACTTTTGAATAAAAATAACCGCAAAGTGGAACAAACACAATTTCTTTATAATAACAAGATAATAACTGATGATTTAAAAATTGCAACAGGATTCAATGACATTTTTGTTAATATAGGTCCAACACTTTCAGATAAAATCAAATCAACATCCTCTAATAAATATAGTGATTATCTCACAGGCGACTATCAATCCTCTTTTTTCGCTAACCCGGTCACAAATGAGGAAACTTTTAGCATTCTTAACAAACTAAATCCTGAAAAAAGTGCTGGCTTGGATGGTTTCAAGTGGAGTATTTTCAAACACTGCACGTTAGCGCTACTAATAACCCTTAACCACATCTGTAACTTATCTTTCACTCAAGGCATATTTCCATCAAAATTAAAAGCAGCACGAGTAACACCTATATACAAAGCAAAGGATTCATCTAATTTCATAAACTATAGACCTGTCTCACTTTTCTCCAAATTAATGGAACGACTTATGTACAATCGGCTTATCAGCTACTTAGATAAAAAGGCAATCCTCTATACATCACAATACGGGTTCCGTGAAAAACATTCAACAATGCTAGCACTAATTGAAATGACAGAAAAAATAATAGAATCAATTGAAAAGAAAAAGCACATAATAGGCATTTTTTGGATCTTTCAAAAGCTTTCGACACTATCAGTCCTTAAAATCCTACTAGAAAAACTTGCCTATTATGGAATCCGAGGAAGTGCACTCATCTGGTTTGAAAGTTATCTAAGTGACAGAACGCAATGTGTGCAATTCAATGCAACTTGCTCTGAAAATAGGAGACTAACTTGCGGTGTCCCTCAGGGGTCCATCCTTGGCCCTCTGCTGTTCCTCTTGTATATGAACGATCTGCCTAACATATGCAAACATATGTCACTAATACTATTTGCTGATGACACCAATGCCTTTTGCTCTGACGAAGACATAGCTACATTATATAAAAATGTAAATAAGGAAATGGAGGAAATTACTAACTGGTTTTCACTAAATAAATTATCACTAAATGTGGATAAAACAAACTATATGTTATTTTCAAAATCTAGATAATTAATAAATAAAGCGGTTCCAAAATTGTACATTAGCAATAAGGAAATTGAAGAGGCCCCTTATGCAAAGTTCCTAGGAGTATATTTAGATAAAAACTTGACCGGGGCCAAACAAATCGAAACAGTTACTGCAAAAGTAGCAAGAGGAATAGGTGTCATCCAAAGACTAAAACCATATATGACACAGGCCACGGTTAAAACATTGTACAGCACCTTGATCCTCCCGCACCTCACTTACTTCAATGCTGTTTGGACTAACACCTACAAAAACAGAATATCCAAAATTCAAAGTCTCCAAAAAAAAGCATCAAACTATTTTCTAGGCCAGCAGAGGGCCAAAACATGTTCAAAGCAGAAAAATTGCTTACGCTCACCGACATAGGAAAATCTCAAATGCTAACTATTGTCAAAGACTTCCACCACGACACTTTACCCAAATCTATAGCCCCCTTCTTTATAAACAATATTAACATCCACCAACATAGCACTAGAAGCAGACATAAACTACATGAGCAATACACATGGACAGACATAGGAAAACACTTAATATCATTTGCAGCCACTAAACTATGGAACAACACAAAACAGGAAACACGTGAGAAAATCTATCAACAAAATTCTGCAAGAAAACAATAAAAAAAACTACTTGATTAACACATACTAGTATTATCTAACTCATGCAGTACAGTTCAAAAATGGCCCGACTCGTCTACAAAACAAGGTAAAGAATGCTGTTTTATACGCGTGCATAATTGGATCCTAAGACATTGCTGTCTAATAGGACAGCGATGTCTATCGGTCCAAATAGTTTTATAGTATTTGCCAGAAAATTTTTTCTATCTATATAACATGCTTCTTTTCTTGTTTTGAATAAACTATTGACCTGCTACTAATACTGATGCTACTTCTGCTGCTACCACTGCGACTAGCCCTACTACTACATGTACTACTACTACTACTACTACTACTACTACTACTACTACTACTACTACTACTACTACTACTACTACTACTACTACTACTACTACTACTACTACTACAACAACTACTACTACTACTACTACTACTACCACCACTACTACTACTACTACTACTACTGCTGCTGCTGCTGCTGCTGCTGCTGCTGCTGCTACTGCTACTACTACTACTACTACTACTACTACTACTACTACTACTACTAGAATTATGAGTAGATGATTCCACTTGCTATTATATCCAATAATAATTTCAATTACCATAGTACCAAACTACAGGACGAGCAGGAGAATGAGCACCCCTCCCCTCCATCCCCCTTCCCTTGCCCAAGGATGCTCCCCATTAGCCAGCATCCTGTAAACAGTATATCATCATTATAAGTCAAAGTACCCTCCCCCAAAAATATATAGATATTTATTGTTGTATCTATAATCATAGACATCCATGTATATTATTGAACTTGACTATGTTCTGTGCTTGTCTGTTACGTAACTGTCTTGTCCTTATTTACTACCCATATGTATTGCAAAATAATAATAATAATAATAATAATAATAATAATAATAATAATAATAATAATAATAATAATAATAATAATAATAATAGGGTGGTCTCCTCTTGACCCGCGAATTGACATATTTCCTCTTTGAAATTTAAACTGTGTATGTGGATCAAGGGTCAAAGGGTTAATAAGGAAGTAGTAAATGTAATGTCTGAATTTATAATTGTTTGTGTAAGTGCTGTCTTGTCTAATTTATATATACCTGTATATATGTGTTTAAGGTGTCCGCCATAACAATAGGCACTGCCTTAGGCGGACAACCTGGTATGATTCGTGAATTCGTTTATCTTGGAATTATTGATATAAAAAAAAAAAAAAATGAATTATGTTGTCTCTCTAAGTAGTACTCCGAGTAATTTTAATGAAAGTAATGGAGTGGAATTGTATAATAATAATAATAATAATAATAATAATAATAATAATAATAATAATAATAATAATGCTTTGCAACAAAATTTTCGCAATGGGTGGAGGAATGGGAGGAGGCATCAACCGCTACAATACCAGGAACAATATGCAAACCATTTACCTTATTAGAGCATGTAAGACTATCTAACAGCTTCAAGTTTCTAAATAATCTGCACAATTCAAACTACCCAAGTCAAACAAACCATGTTGACAAAACTAAAAACTCAACAGTTAACCCTATGTGTGATAAAACTGTAACTACCAGTAACATACAGAAGTCCAGGCATATATTATGCAAATCAAAGGAAGCACCCTCTATGCAAACACAACAAAATAAGTTAAAAGTATTTTATACAAATGCTGACTCTATCATAAATAAACGACAAGAACTTTTAGTAATGGTTCTTGATACACAGCCAGATATCATTGTATTAACAGAAGTACTTCCCAAACACTTCAGATTCAAGGTGTATAAAGAGGAATTACAAATTGATGGATATTCCTTATTTACAAATGCAGAAGACTATAGCAGCCTGGGGAAAGTAGACCGGGGTGTGTGTATATATATACGCTCAGTATTCAATCCAGTAGAAGCTCTATTAACAATAGATGACCTACCAGATGAAATAGTGGTAGTGGAAATTAGGCTAAAACAAAGAGACAAATTGCTAATAATGGGAACATACAGAAGTCCAAACTCAAATGAAATAAATGATAACAGATTACTGGATACAATTAAAAGATCTGTTCAAAGCAAGCATTCACATTTACTACTGATAGGTGACTATAATTATCCTGAAATTGCCTTGGAGATAGAACCACAAATTAGTAAACCATCAATAAGAGCATCTAAATTTCTTGAGGCAGTATCTGATGCTTTTCTCTACCAACATGTTACCATTCCGACCCGTTATCGTCCAAATAACGAACCTAGTACTTTAGATTTAGTCTTCACAAATGAACAGTATATGTTTGAAAATATTTCTACTTTTCCTAGCTTGGGAAAAAGTGACCATATCTGTTTTACTTTTGATTTGATATGCTACACCAAAATAACTCAAAGTAAGGTTACAAAATTCTTATATGACAAAGGAGATTATGAAGGGTTATGTAGGGAATTGGACAAGAATTGGGAGACACAATTTGAAGGACTGTCACTGGATCAATGCTGGGTGAAGTTAAAAGAGAGTATAAGTCAAGCAATGCCAATATATATACCGCACAAAAAAATAATTCCCTCAAACAAACATAGACCACCATGGCTAAATAGACAATTACTTAGGTTAATAAGAAAAAAAGAAAAGTACTGGAAAACATATTTGGGCACACAAGATACACATCATTATAACAAATATGCGCGTGTGAGAAATCAAGTAAAAGCACAATGTAAAAAGTCAGTCAGGCTCTTTGAAAGAAACACCACGACTAACATTAAAAAGAACCCTAAATCATTTTGGCGCTATGTCAATAATAAACTAAAAACAAAAGAAAGTGTGGGAGATCTTGAAGACATAAATGGTAACCTTACTGTAACAGACTAAGATAAAGCAGAATTATTAAATCAACTTTTTTCTAGTATATTTACCCAAGAAAATATAAATATTATTCCCATTATGAAATTTAAAACCGAAACCAATGCATTGAGCAACATTAAAGTCAATCTGGATACTGTGAAAGAAAAACTAGGCAACTTAAAACAAAACAAATCCCCAGGACCTGATGGTTTACATCCTCGGCTACTCAAAGAATTAAAGGATGTCATAGCAAGGCCCTTGACACTTATATACCAAAAATCATTAGACACAGGTTCAGTGCCGACAGATTGGAAATATGCCCATGTCATACCCATACATAAGAAGGGGTAAAAAAGACAACCAAATAACTATAGACCGGTTAGCCTTACTTCCATTTCCTGTAAGGTACTGGAGAGCATTGTGAGGGACAAGGTAGTAGCCCACATGATAAATAACAGTTTTTTTACTGAATATCAACATGGTTTCATGGCTGGGCGATCTACAGTTACACAATTATTAGAAGTGTTAGAGGCCTGGACGACTGCTCTAGACAGGGGTGAAGATATAGATGTCCTGTATCTTGATTTCATGAAGGCATTTGACACAGTGCCTCATGAACGCCTTCTAAGTAAATTAAGCCAATACAAAATTTCAGGTAATCTACTAAACTGGCTAAGATCCTTTTTAACAAATCGCCAACAGAGGGTTGTAGTAAATGGAGCCTTTTCGTCATGGACACCTGTTTTGAGTGGAGTTCCACAGGGCAGTGTACTCGGTCCAGTACTTTTCACTATTTTTATCAATGACATGCCATCTGTGATTGAATCTGACATTTCCTTATTTGCGGATGATACTAAAGCTTATAGAACCATAACACATGCAGATGATTGTAAAGAACTACAACAAGACCTTAACTCACTGCAGCAGTGGTCAGAAACATGGCAGGTCCGATTTAATCCTCAAAAATGTTCTGTAATGCACATAGGCCATAATCACTGTAATACTTCCTATCAAATGATAGATAATGGGAAAACCCTAAAATTACATGACGAAAATATAATCAATGACCTAGGCATGTCAATAGATACAAAACTAACATTTGAGAGCCATATAGAGAAGATAACTTCCAAGGCTAATAAAATGACAGGCATAATATGGCGTACATTCCAATATATAGATGAAGACCTGTTCATGAAACTTTATCCAACATTAATACGCTCTAACCTGGAGTATGCTGCCCCTGTATGGTCACCAAACACATGGAAACAAGCAGAAAAACTTGAAAAAATTCAAAGACGAGCTACGAAATTGGTGCCCAACTTAAAAAATCTAAATTACCAGGCAAGATTAGAATATTTAGAACTACCAAGTTTAGTATACAGAAGAATAAGAGGGGATCTTATAAATGTCTATAAGTACATGCATAACCTGTATACTGTGGACTCTAGAAAACTTCTAATTATCCGTCCAAGAAAGAGAACTAGAGGTCATAAATTTACATTACTAAAACCAAGAGCAAATACATCCCTTAGACAAAGCTTTTTCTCTAACCGTGTCATAGACCGGTGGAACTCCCTGACGCCTGAAGTTGTTGAAGCTCCATCTCTAAATAGTTTTAAAACCAGACTAGATAAACTATTTATTCAACATCCTGTATACTATAATTATAGAGCTCTAGATAAACCATGTAATCCAAAAATGACTATTAGATAATGTAGCTCATCACCAAATTTATTGAATTAGCTGATAATAGGATACAATGTCCTAAAAAGCTGTACATGTTATGATTATGATTATGATTAATAATCTTGAATCTTGAATCTAGTGCCTCAGTGTTGTTTGCGACTTGCGGATTTTATCTACATACTTTAAGTACGGATTATTAGCGACTAATAGTAGGGTGTTCAGCTCTGAGACTTTAATCAGTTGGATACAACAAATACCGGAAAGGATCTTCAATATCGCGTGTGATTGTTCGATTCATGACCAACACTTCTGCTGACGACGAGCTTACTGTATCTGTATGTGTACTGATACTAGGCAAAATCCTAAAGGACATCACGCCTAGGTTCTTCACATGAGGGAATCTCCAATACAAGAAGAAGTAGGAGAGGAAAAAAAGATGGAACATCGTGCGTATCCTTTGAACTATTAAAATATATCGTGCAACTAATATATTTCCTTTTTATTTCACCACATGATTTGATACTATGTGATAATGATGACAATTTAATGCAATTTTATAAACTACACCCTAAAGAACCGGTTTTCGTAACTAACCTTTTTGCTCACTTTTCCTGAAACTGAAATGGAAGATAAGCGTATGTCATGCCAACCGAATCGTCCAGCATCCGCCAAACTTTGCTTTAAAACATTGCTCCTCATTAACCGCTCGCCGGACTTCATCCTCATTTTGTCTATATTCATATTGTCAATCTTAGATTGTCCTAACGGGTCGGGTAGGGCCTAGATTGAATCTAGGCCCTATCTGTCAGGCGTCATGAAAACTGGGCGGTACTAATCACTGTGCTGTACTGTTTATTACACATGAAACTCAATAACTTGGATGTAAAGTGGCTATATATTGCGTAAATTGAACAAACCTGGCAGATAACGGTAGATATTAACAGGTATAGCATATTTATCAAACCACTTATTTATGATTTCATGCGCTAGTTTGCAGTGATTATTAGCCTGTTACACAGACTCATGACAGAGTCCAGGCAACAGTATTGGAAATTATATTATGCTCGAGAAGGGTGCCTAAGTTCGTGTAAGTATAAAATGGACCACTTTAACAGAATGCGTATCACACACGGGTGACGGGGCATAAAATAATAATTTATACCATTATATATTCTTGATCTGTATGTTTCAGATCAGATGGCATATGGGGCCATGCAGGAACAAGGGTTAATGGAGTCATGCAAAATCATGGACATATGGACAGTGGAATAATAATATTAATATTATTATTTGATCGACAGACGGACAGATTACTTTGCATGTTTCGCCATTTTATGAGCTAAGCGCAATGTGGAAATGAAAGACTAATGTAATTACAGAATCTGAATCATTTATTGGCACAATATCGTTACATAGCGATACACATCAAATTACAATAACATTATATACATGACTGGAAAGTGTGCAATATAAAGTGAAACATTTTTAGTATAAAATTACATACACTATTACAATAGAACTTGGCTATAGCTATAGAGTACACATACAACACATTGCCGCCATAGACAGTTTTGATGTTTATGATGTAAAACTTAATCTGTTGAATATTTTGAAAGAAAAAGCTTCCAATAAAATTTTTCAAAATATTCAACATATTCTTTTTAACAGCAAGAATATTGCATAAAATGGTTTCTCAGACGATCTAACTCTCACGGTATCTCTACCCATTAACCCTAGAATTTGTATAGAAAATGTCCAAGAGAATACTATTTTTGAAAATTTATCAGTGGAATGACTGGTTTGGATATCGACGACAATGGTATTGTAATAACATGAATTGCTGAGCCAGTCATTCCAGTGGTAAATTTTCAAAAATAGTCTTCTCTTGGACTGATACTCATTAGATACATTAGAATTACTTAATAGTGGTATTGCGGCATGCTTTAACGCGTTTCCGTTGACCTGGTTTCTTTGCTGTTCTTGGGGTTTTCGGGATAGTTAGTTGTTCATTTGTTGATGTCACAGTTTTTTTAGATTTAGGTAGACCTTTCATGAATTTGTCGAACGCTCTGTCTTTCTCTGCAGCCGTCATGCTCCCCCAATTAATCTGTTGAATGCAGAATTTTGTAGCTCGTTGTGCCTGTTCATAATTCTCCTGCCCGTGTAATGCCCGTCTTATGTCGTATTGTAGTTTGATGATGTTGTGGATTTTCTCTATTAAGTCGGGTATCTTACACACTTTCGAATTTGTTTCTAGCTTCAGCAGGAAATTCGACTCGCACGCATTGTTGATCCAGTTCAGTTGAACCATTTATTAGTTTGCCGAGGTATGAATACGTCGTTTCGCAAAGTGTCACAAAATCTATTTAAATGTCCTGAAAAGGTCGGTATTAACTGGTCCATTTCCGTTATGATTTCAAATCTTCCTGTATCAAATTCATAGTCATCTGATTGTGTTAATAGTCCGTCTGTTCCGAGTATTATTTGGTCGACACGTTTCTTAGTTTTCTCGTCAATGCCGATGATGTCCTGGAGATGTCTTTTAATGTTTTCCCGAAAATGTCTAACGCACAGAATGGTGTCAGCTGTGAGGAAGCACTCCCGTAGAGCCGTCATCAATGCCTATTCTTCATCCGAGCCAAAAATTAATTTGCCGCCAGTCTGCCACCAATTTCCTTACTGTGACTGTTATCATACAATGTAGTCTGTAAGTGGAAAAATAATCTCTAATATATGTAATACCGCCAGTCCCAGTGTAAGTATGTTGGTCCTAGCATAATAGAGTGCGGGCATGTTGACTTTCTATATAAATTGGTATTCTGAAATACAGTGGTGGTAAAGTAACATGCGCCTAAGTTGAATGTCCTATCCAGTCCTAAAACACTTGGTTTCTTAACGCTAGGGGAACATAAATTTTTGATGTCTCTAATTTGATTAGGTATATATAAAATGATATTGGGCGGCGAATCTTTATTCCATATATTTATGTTAATGCTTAATATTATGGTCCTAATAACGCCATACCCTTCACCCCACACCCTCCCCTCCGCACCCCTCACAGTCTTTTATATTCAGTTATAGGGCACAGCGCTATACAGTGCAGTGATTAGTATGCCCGTGAAAACTGTTAACTTAGGTTTATTTCTTTTATTAGCTCATCTGGTTAGATGAGCTGTAGTCTATGGTATAAGCTTACCTTATTCCTCCATCACTTAGTGTGGCTCATGGACGCTGTGTGCTAAAATTAAGGGGAACATTTCAAACAGCTCGCCCAGCAATGAGCATTGACAGAGGAAGATGCGATTAAACTAATCCTGGATATAACTCACTTCGTTGACATAAACAATTCAATCAGAATCCTTGAAGATGTATCACAGGATTTCTGCTTCAATCTACACCACGCTCGTGCATCAAAACTCAGCAGAACATCATAATATACCCATTTACGACTGAAAAGACATGGTACAAGATTGAAATAACGATGACATGACCAACATACAGTTTACGTCGGTCCAGTCCCGGCTGATGGTTCGCCTAGAAGTGGAGAGGCGGTATACACAGGACAAGTAACAAGTAAGTCACATTACTAAATAATCTTAAAGTTAAAGTTAAAAATATTACAGAACGCAGGCAATGGCTTTATAAATGCCTTTTAACCCGGCAAAAAACACAGGAATTGACAATCTTAAATGGCGAATCTTTAAGCACTGAAATTTAGAAATACTTACACCACTCATTCATATCTTTGACGCGAGTCTTCTCCAGAAAAAACTCAAAATAGCACCTGGTACACCTATTTTCAAAGCAAAAGACCTGCAGGACTTCTCTAATTATCGGCCTGTCTTGATACTTCCAATCTTCTCCAAACTATTTGAAGACTCATGTATAATCGATTGGTTAATTATTTAAACAAAAAATCTACTCTATTTCACAATTCAGCTTTCGAGTAAATCACTCTGGGCACCATGTATCCATTAATTGACTTGGTTGAAAAAATTATAGAATCTCTATAAAATTCAAAACACAATACCGGTGGTTATTTTTCTGGACTTATCCAAAGCTTTCGACACAATAGAACATTCCATACTTCTAGAAAAGCTGAACTACTATGGTATAAGAGGTGTTGCACTATGCTAGTTCAAGAGCTATTTATCCAATAGAAGACAATGTGTGTGTAGTTTGACGGCATATGCTCTGACACCAGTTATTTAACCTTTGGTGCTCCTCATGGATCCATCCTTGGGCCTTTGCTGTTCTTGTTATATATGAATGATCTACCAACCATTTGCAGACACCTATCATTAATTCTATTCACAGATGACTAATCATGTAAGGCGGAAAATTTTCTGGAAAGATACCCAGACATTTTTTCCAGAAAATTATCCAGTTTTTATCTGAGACTTCATTTCTCAACTCATTACGTAAATTGTATTATTTATTCTTAGAATTATTTTTAACGTAAACTAATTAATAGAAAAAGTGCACCAGCAACATGTTTTATGTTAATGCTAATACCCCAATGAGTCCAATACTTGTTGGGGATTAAGAGTTGATCATATTGAATTGTAGAACCCAGTGTGATCTACTTTTGTTGCATTTATATATGATGAAACCTAACAATGCATGTATACACCAAGGTTGATAAATTAATATTCTGTTGAATATTTTGAAACTAATTTGACTGGGAGCTGTTGCTGCAGCAACAGCTTCCAGTCAAATTAGTTTCAAAATATTCAACAGTTTGCCTGTATCATTGTCTTGAAATTCAGTTTTCTGGGACTGTAGCATTAAAAGGGTTAATAATGCTTACAGGTCCTACATGTGAGACAGCACCAACCTTCAGTCAAATTGTTTTCAAAATGCATACCAGTCTTTCTCCTACCAGTTCTTTAAAACTGGATTTCTAACTACCAGTTTTCATTCCACCAGCTCTTTAATCATTTACATTTATCACTAAATATTTTGTAATTTGATATGCATAATGCATATGACGTCGTTTGTTCACTGAATTGAAAGAATAATTCTAATTAAGTATTTAACTTGTTTCCTTTTAACAAATACGAAAAACTACATATAAGACATAAGTGGAAAATTTTCAGGAAAATAATGGAAAATTTTCAGGAAAATTAAAATCATTACAGATGACACCGATGTTGATGATAATATATATTTTTACAAATTATACAGAAATGTCAATAACGAAATGGAACAAATTATGGATGTGATTGAACTAATTAAACTTTCATTAAATGTAGACAAAATCAATTATATGCTTTTTACCAATTCACAGAAATTAAGAAGTCACACATTACCAAAAATTTACATAAACAACCAAGAAATTCAAGAAGCTCATTTTATCAAATTTTTAGGAGAGTATTTGGACCCCAAATTGACCTTGGAAAAACATATCGAAATTATCACATCAAAGGTGTCACGAGGTATTGGTGTCATCCGATGACTCAAACCATATTTGCCACTGGATACAGCTAAAACACTCTACTGCACACTAATATTACCACACATCACATATTGCAACTTAATTTGGAGCAACACACGCACGCACACTTAAATTAGCAAAACTAACATGACTACAATAAAGGTGCATCAAACGTGTTTCCATAGCAGCAAACTGCCAAGATATCTTGAAATCAGAAAATGTACTACAGCTTAAGGATATTAGGATAAAGCAACATGGTTCCCAGTTATTCTGGAAAGCAGGGAAAACCTTGAAAATAGATTTCGATCTTTCCAGTCAGGTAAAGCTTAGGGAATTTGGAAAAAACATAAAAAATCAGGGAAAACACTGGGAGTTTGTCAATGACTCAGCTTCACATTTTGCCACTTTGACGTACGTGCGCCTTGTGTCATGTTTGCAAGTTGTTGCCATTGACTGAAAATGGAATTAAATTACAAAATTATTGTATGCACAGGCTACCATCAACTACCTCTTGACCTTCCAACAACCTTGTTAAAGTGAAAATATTTCAGGGAAATATCAGAGAAAATTCAGGGAATGTTCTTTTGATAAAGTGCAGGGAATCCTGAGCAACTGTACATCATACTAAGAAACCTACACAATAACAACCTACCTACAACTTTATCCAAGCTATTTAAACACAGCACTCATACAACGCAAGGAAAAAACATAACCTACACACACAACGCATGCAACAGAATTAGGTTGACCAAGAATATCACACACTGCTACTAATCTTTGGAACAATACAGAAGATGAAATAAGAACACAAATTTTCACATCATGAGGACATACTTACCTCCCTAACACTCTTGATATACTAGTATATCGGCTCTAAATTCAATAATTTTCAGAATTATAAAAAGTTATGTGCCCCTAATTGGCAGGTGGATGTACACAGTCATGCACATGACAGACCCCACCCACTGCGCATGCGCATTCTGGTACTTCTGTTTTCTAATATTTTGGCTGACCAACCACATGTTGAAAAATTTCCTAGTCTCTTTTTGAGAATTCTCAATAATTATTATCACCTTTTGGATTAATGGCTGATTCTAAGTCTGCAGAGGAGTCTTCCTCATCATCTGTTAAGGTGATATTGTTCCATTTATTAATTTAGACTTGTAATTTTTATATGTTACCGGTTTTCGTCGCGGTCGTTACCGCGTTTTCAGGCACTGGGAGTCCTTGTTAAATTTCTCCCAACGCCTAGGGCTATTAATCCCGTGTGCTTTGTGTTCACAGGCTCAACTTATGGATGAGTAAGGGGTTCTGTTCTTCACTCGAAGGTTGTTCACGTCTCTTTTTTTACTTATCATTGTGATATGTCTAAGAGTTGGAGATATATTAAATGAATAAAAGAAATATCGCCTTCCTTTTGTCCCATCCCCGTCATCAGTTCTTCTGAAAGAAGAGTCTCGGCGGATGGATGGACGTGTTCTCCTGCACAAGAGGATGGTTTTGCCTGTGCTCAGGCTAAGGGAGTTTATTAGTTATGGCACATAATTATTTGAAAATAATCACAATTTTCTGCTGCCTTTTGTTATTGCACTGTATTCTCTCTTGTGTGCGTGTGTTCTGGAATATATATAATTTGATATTTGTTATTGCACTGTATTCTCTCTTGTGTGCGTGTGTTCTCGAATATATATAATTTGATATTATATTATTCGGGAGTAATGAATGTCTTTAGTCTCTAGATATTTCTTGCATTCATTTCTGACGTCCCCTCTCCTTGAAGGAGCTGTTGCATTGAGGTTTGATGCCATAATCAACAAGAGTTTTTTCTCTTTCCTTGATGTCATAATCTTAGTTTAGAGAAGTCTTTGATGTGTTTATCACCCTTTATAATGAAGGTGGAGAGATATCTAGATAGTCATTAATCTTTCTTAATTTGGGATCCTGGTTGTGATTGGTTATTATTAACTAGAGAAGTCAGCTGTTGTTTGTAATAAAAGTGGATGTCTTCTCTCGAGTTTGTTCTTGTTTTGTGCTAATAGTCAATTAACAAGTGTTTGCAAACTATAATACTCATTGTCTTCATATGCCTTCCCTTTTTCAGAAGTCATGTCCATCTTGCTTCAAGCCTATGAAGGCTAGATTCTTCCCCCACCCTTGCCATCTTTGTTCAGTGTGTAGGCTGTCTAACAAATGTGTCATTTGTAAAGAGTGGGGTGGGGTGGGTGATCTAACCTCTGAATTCTTTGCTTTTCAGGCTAAGCCGATGGCTGAGGAGGGCAAGAAGGCAAAGAAGAAGGCCTCTGAGAAGAGTGAGCTCGAGGCCTTCAAGGTTGAGTTAGTGAGTGAGATGCGCAGGACTTTGAAAGATCTGATGCCTGACATGCTTCGCGGCATGTTGCCTGGCTCAGGTGTTTCAACTTCCTGCGCATCGACCTCAGTGCAGGTAGCCCCCGTCCCTGGATCATGCCCTACTAGCTCGGACAAAGTGTTTAGTGATCCAGGGGTGGCCGTCTTGGACCCAGGCTTGATGTTCGCATCGCCTGGTGATCCAGTGGCACGAGCAGCATCAGGCGGGACCCAACCAGCAGGCTTGACCACGATTGCTCATGGAGTACCCTCGTCATCTGCTTTCGGGCATTCTCCTGGTCAGTCTGGGTTAGTTTTTCTTGCTAACCCAGAGTCTAACTTTCCTGACCAGGAAGATGCTGAAGACTACCTGCTCAGTCCACAGGATGAGCATGAAGACATGGATGCGAGCGTCTACACTCCTCTCATGGACCTTCTGGTCTGCAATCCAGTTCCTCTGCCTCTGATGGGCAATATTGTTTTCCAGGGCAAGTCCCTTCACAACAACTCGTCAATGTTCCAATTGACTGCGTGGATGTTGTCAAGGAATCTAAAGTTAAGGAGGGTTTTTCTGAGCAAGCAGCCATGTTTATGGCAAAAGCCAGAAGGGGGTCAACCTCCAGAGCATATAACTATAAAATCAATCGATTTGCAGAATGGTGCTGAAACAGAGATATTAATCCAACGGATGCATCTATTCATGTAGTAGCCGATTTCCTCTGTCACCTGTATGATGCCGATAGCCTCAAGCCTAACTCTATTGCTGGCTACAAGTCAGCTTTCATGGACCCGGGTCTACTTCCAGCTTCCGTTTCCGGTTCTTCCGCTTCCGATTTAACTTTCGGTTTTTTTCAGGACATCAGGGTCCTCAGGTAAAGCCCTCTCGTGCAGACAGGAGATTCGGTCAATAATACAGAAATTTTGAGTCTCTAGGAAGAGGCTCTCGAAGGTGAACTCGAGTAGATCACCGGGGCAAATCCACATGAGTCTTGAGGAAGGGCATTGCCCTCAAGCAGTGGTGGCAGTGGCTGAAGCCCCCGACCTCAACATCTATGCCATCGTCAAATTTTTGGTCATACCAGTAGCCAGGAACGTTATAAGATCATCTGTGTCTAGCTTAATGCAATCAGGGAGTTCAGTAACTTCTTCAGCCCCCGACCTCAACATCTATGCCATCGTCAAATTTTTGGTCATACCAGTAGCCAGGAACGTTATAAGATCGTCTGTGTCTAGCTTAATGTAATCAGGGAGTTCAGTAACTTCCGGTTTAGCAAGCACTTCCGGTTTGTGCTCAGTAGATTCGGGTCTCCAAGACCTGGGGCTACTTCCGGTTTCCGTTCCTTCCTCTTCCGCTTCCGGTTTTCTTCTGGTTTGCGTATTTCCGGTTCCTATGCTTCTGTTTTTTTACTGTACATCCGGGTTGTAGGATCCTGTTCAGTTTCCGGTTGTCTACTTCCATTTCCATTTCCTATTTTTCCACTTCCGGATTTCGTACCTCCGGGGAAAGGGTCATTTCTGGTTTTCATGGATCTTTCTGGTGTTCTAGGATTAACTTCCGGTTCTGTCTTCCTGTTTTGCATTTCCAGTGATAGAGAACTCCTGGGGTTCCAGGTTTGTTCTTCAGGTCCGGTTTCCGGTTTACATGTTCGCTTTCCTAGGCTCTAGTCATCATCTTGCCTAAAGAATTAGTTTTATTTCCGTAATTCCTTTTAAAAATCTGAATGTTTAATGGCTGAAAATATTCATACCGAGACATTGCCAGTCTTGAAGTCTCTCTTGGAATTGTAGATATTCAGCATTTATTCTTTTATCAGTGACAGTTTTCAACGTAATTAAAGACTTCCGACTGGTTGCCGTATGGGTTTTTTGTTGCAGCTTATTTTATATGCGCATATCATCAATTAATTTCGAATGGTCTCACTCAGCCGATAAGTCATCTGTATTCTACGCAATATCTCTAGATACATGTACGTAATTTTTCCTTTCATCCAACTTTAGATGGCCAGTTGTCTTCGGGCCGTTCAGCCTTTTTTGCGCTCTTTTTTCCTCTTATGTCGGCAGGTTGACATATTTATCTTAACTAAAGGGAGTTAATTTGTTGAAGAAAAACCCTGATTCTAGCGTTATTCTTAGTCTAAATCTGACATGCACTGAAAGGAATTAGATTCAGTAGAGAATACAAAGGGAAGAGAATGGCTCCAAGATTAATGACTACAAGAACAAAAAGACGCTAAGCAAAGAGAAATAAGACAAAAAAGGAAGAAGGTATAAAAGCCGAGTTTTTTCTTCTGCATTGTCATGGTTTCGGTGAGTCAATTCGCTTTGCTTTCATATCGCCTCTGTCTTTTCAGCGTTTTTTGTAATTTTTCTCTATTATTTTCCAAATTTGTATTGTTTTCCTTTTTTCTAGCGTAATTTTTTACTCTTAATCTCAGTTTTTATTTTAATTTGGCAGTTAATTTTCATCTATGGGCATGATTAGGTATGACTTCTCTGCTCGTGATTCAATCCAGTAGTGTGTATTTCGCTTTATTTCATCATAAATGCGTATATAGGATGTCTTCATTTGTTTTTAATCAAGTATCAGTGTTTTGTGTATTTTACATTCGAGCTAATCCAGGAGATTCATTATCAATCAATCAATCATTCATTTTATTGGCATATCAAACACAATGACTTACGTCATTACAAAGATGAAAATACTGATTCTAAGACTTTAAATATAAAAATATATAAATAAGTAAAGAATTTACCGGTTTAATGTGTAGGACTATGTTTTAAGTTTACTGCCTCTCGGCATAAATATCAGATTGTTTGGGATATCTAATTAATCAATATATCAAATACCAAGACTTGAAGCTGGCTTGTTTCCCAATGAAATTGATTTGGATGTTGATTTAAATATAGGACACAGTTATGCAATCATTATAGGAACCTGCCTCATGTACAGGATGACGATCTGACAAGCCGAGCGACTAACGTTGATGTAATCAATAACAATTTTTATTAGATCACCTTCACCATTATTATATGATTTAAAAAAAATCAAAATTGGCTACTATCAAGCGAGACAAAATTTAGTAATCTCATTAAGCTTTTTAAAGAGCGTTTGTCTGTCCTGATTGTATTGTGGTTTTTCCTTTATAAAGTGTTTTTTCATCCGCGATTAGGTTCTGTTTGCAAAGCTTACAGAATTCAAAATGAGCAGGTATTAGTGGTGTTTTGTGCCTATCTTCCTCATTTTGTAAGGTGTGTGCTCTTATCCTGAGTTTTGTAAAGTTTCTGCATTTTGTGAAATTCTTTTCAAATTGAAGATATTTTCAATGGCAAAGCTTTGTTTTTATTTTGATTCCTGTTTATGTCAGATTCCAAGACAGTCAAAGGTTTGCCATAGTTTTCTTAACAAGCCCATGTCATGCATTCTATTCGTAGAATTGTGATGATGTCATCGCAAGTAAATTTCCCTCAGTTCCCTGGAGTGACGCCATTTTTGGAGGGACTAATTTAACATTTCGAGCAGTGGTTTGAGAATCCCTAACTTCATTTTCCTTACTATCTTGCTAAAGTCAGTCACGATTTGATGTTTTCGATTTCCAGACGGGATTATTGCAGATTCTCAGGTACAATATTTAGCTATATCTTGATTCGAACCACTCCCAGAGGCTTACTATGGGTTATCGGTTTACCACGATATCTGGTTAAATCTCTATAAATAAAATTATCTATAATATTTTCAGGGGCTTCAACATTTTAATAAGTAAGGCTATACTTATATGATACTTTTTTCTCCATTCAAACTAAGCGGTAAAATTAAAATATCCAAAATAAACGTGAGTTACTACATTAAGTGAGGGCTAAGCATAAGGATATAACCCAGGATTTTATGGTTGGAGCATCATGGCATATGTAAACTATGTGTTTCTATGAACAGTCCTCTTTAGCATATAGTAAGTTTGCCCTATCTTTAAGGGCGGCCCTTACTGTATCAAAAGGGCCAGATGTTCTTGGATCTAGAACCCTTCTCTGTAGTCTCTTCTCCCAAATGGTCTTCTGATCTTTCCAATCAGAAGCTATTAGCATTAGAGGGGTTGTTGGTTTTCTATGATTGTCACGGTGTCTATAGAAGAGGCTTTACCTTGGAAAGTATACCCAGGCTTCTGTTCAACGATCATCATCGTTTTCAATTCTTATACGGCTGGCGTCCTTTTATCTCCCGAAGAAGTTATATCTTTTTTCTTTATCTCGTAAATTCAGGATGGAGTCCTCCCCTATCGCAAGTCTATTTTTCAGGCATGTGATCCTTTTCTGTCGATCGTTAGGATGCCTATTTCATGTGCCTTTTTTACCTTTCCTTCGGAAGGTATATGAGTTTTGCTTTCAAGGATAGGGAATAGCAGTTTGAGACATGCTCTTCGATCTATCCTTGGCGCCTTTCTTTCACACGTCTGGTCTCAGCTGTGGCAGGTGTCTTGCGGCGGCATTTTATTCTTCAGTCTTTATAGACGTTCGGTTAATAAAAGCTAGGTCTTTCTCAATTCTTTTCAGATTTATTCCAACGGTTTGCAGTTCGCCTTGCAGCCTAGCTTGAATTTTTCAATAAGTCAAGCCTAGTTCCATCTCAAGTTTCTCCCAATCTAGGCATCTCCCTTGAGCTGTTTTCAGGGTTAAGTTTTATTGTTGAGTAACCTACCCGGGGCACATTGACGCACTGGTTCAACCGTTTTCGTCTTGTAATTCCGTACCATATTCTGAAAAGATAGAAAGATCTCCACATTATTCTGGGAGTCACGAACTGCATTGATTTGCCTGGACCTACATATAGGCCTAGACCAATAAGATGAATATACCTTGACCGCTGTCCAGGTTATCAGGTTTCATGCGGACATACAAAGGGTTAATATTAAAAAGAACACACAGATAAATGGTTCAAGTTGCCTTTTTCATAAATTATTGCTGAGTAACCCACCCGGGGCACATTGACGCACTGGTTCAATATACCCCAGAGTGGGCGGCTCAAATTGCCCCGGCTAATTCTTTGCTGAAAATTTAAACAAAATGGCCATATGCAAGCATTTACATCCTTGATCATTTCGACATATGTGCACAAGTCCTAGATGGATAAGAATAATAATTACTTGTCTCTAAAGCTTCTATAGATACGTAGTATTTAAGGGATTTAAAAAAAATCCAGAAACTCACTTTTTATGCCTCTAAAATGTTGTTGTTGATAAATCGGAAGTTGCTTGACATAAACATATTATGATCTGGTTATCTCCCTTTACAATAGAGGTCTCTTCAGTTCCAGTTTGAAATTTAAAGCTGAAGCTGTAATAAAATAACGCAGGGTGGCTCAATGTGAATGGGTGGTCAATGTGCCCCGGTCTCGCCTACGATACCAGATGATTGGAGAAAAGCCAACATTGTTCCAATCTTTAAGAAGAGAGATCAACATCTGGCATCGAACTATCCACCAGTATCTCCAACAGCAATCATCAGTGAACTACTTGAGTACATCATTCACAGCAACATCATGGATCACTTGGATCAACACAAGATCGTAGCTAAGCAACAACATGCCTTCCATTCCAGGCAATCCTGTGAGACCCAGCTCATCATCAGCAACCAGATAGCTGAGATGTCTCTCTCTAAAAGACAACAGGTTGATGGCATTCTGTTAGACTTTTCAAAGGCATTTGATAAAGTGCCCCACCGACAACTGATGTATAAACTCGACTACTATGTCGTAAGAGGAATCACCTGGAAATGGATTAAAGACTTCCTAACAGACCGAACACAATGTGTCATCCAAGAGAATAAATGATCCAGTACTGCTGATGTCATCTCCAGCATTCCTCTGGGAACAGTACTTTATTTGCTCAGGACTGTTCCTTGCATTCATAAATGACATGCCTGAGGTAACATATATGTAGTCTCAAGTCCAGTTATTTGCAGATGCCTCATTACTTTTTCAGACAATCACCAAGCGGTCCACGCCAGCAGATTCTGTTATGCTACAGCAAGACCTTTCAGCTCTGGAACATCGGGAAACAGACTGGCAAATGGCATTTAATCATGACAAATGTAGATGTCCTGCACATAGCTAATCGCTATCGCAAACCCACTGTCAACTATCAACTACATGGACGCATATTCCAAAAATAGGCAACCTTCAAGTACCTTGGTGTCACCATCAGCCAGGTCTTACGATGGACTGACCACAAATACCATCACCAGCAAAGTTAGCAGATCCCTTGGATTCATCAAGTGGAATCTGCATGGGACTAAGCCTAGCATCAGAATAACAGCATGCCAAGCCTAGTCTCCGAATAACAGCGTACCAAGCCACCGTCCGACCATCACTTAAGTATGTCTCTGGACACTGTATGAGACCCACACATCAAGAACTGCATTACATCCATCGAAAGTGTTCAACGGAGAGCATCCGCATTCATCACCAACAACTACTATGACTTCGCACCGGTCAACGTCACAAAGATGATTACCTAAACTGGGAGTCCCTAGGATATTGTAGGAAGACCAATCGCATTACAATGATGTACAGAACAATCAATAACCTGATTGACATACTAGCTGAACAACATTTGCATGCTGGTGACAGGTGTGCCAGAGGGGCCCACAAACTAAGACACATCCATACCAACTAAGGACTGTAACATGTTTTCATTTTTCCTGAGACGAATCAATCAATGGAACTTGCTGACACTAGAAGCAGCAAAAGCTGACTTACTTGACAGCTTTAAGATCATGCTGGACAGATTACCAGCTGATCATCTTGTCTTCATTGAAAGAAAGAGTGGAGCACTGTACATGTAGTGCATTCTTAAGAAGCATTCTCATTATTTTGGAAGATGAAGAAGAAGAATACACACATATACACACATGTACTAAAATACCCCTCAAAGTTAGGTAAGTATGCTCTCAAAAGTGTATCAGGAAGTTGCATGTCTTTGCCATGACGATATTTAACTAAGAAAGCATATCATTGCAACCTCAACAGTATTCGTTAAAGGTGCATTGCAACAGTTGGCCAGTTGCGAGTGCTTTCTTTAAGATTTCTTCAAGCGGTTTGTGATCATTGTACACATAAACACGTATGCCAAAAATGTAGCAATGAAACTTATTGTAAGCATGAACTATTGAAATCATTTCTTTTTCTATCTGTGTATAACGAGACTCAACAGATGATACTGATCATGATGTGTAGGCGATAGGTCGGTCATCTTGAAGCTCTAAGACCGCTTTTTGGCTGCAGTCACAATGTGTTTCAACAGCTTCGCTTACATCATAATAAGTGAGCATAGGTTGATTACAGCAGAGTTCTTTCATTTTGCAAATGATTGTGCCTGTGGTGGTTGGCATGCAAAGATATCAGCAGACTTAAGAAGCAGGCGGAGTGGTGCATCGACTTCATTTATATAACGGTATGAATTTGTAGAAATTATGTTACAAATCCTAAGAATCGTTTCAGATGTTCTTTGTCAAATGAGATGGTGCAGACATGTTGCGCACAGTTTCAACTTTTAAAGGGTCTGGTTTAAGTCCATCTGCAGTTAACAGCTGACTGACATTTGAAAATTTGCATTGCACTTTTCAAGGTTTGGTTTCAGATTGTATTAAATTGCACGTTCTATAACTTCGAAGAAGCGTGTCATGATGTTTTCTGTCATGACCGCTAATAAGTATGTCATTGACTATGGCTACTGGTCCTTCAATCCCTTTGAAGCATTGAGTACATGATACATTGGAAAATCTGTTATATAATTATAATTTAAATTTTTTGTATAATTATATATATTTTTGTATAAAAATAGCCACAAAATCTAGCATGGAACCGCCATAATTCATAGTTGTGAGTCCATGGTATCTTATAAAGTTAGCATGGATGATGGATGAGAAAACTGCAATTGATTTTCAGTTTCAGACCCCCAGATTTTAGCTTAGGACCCCCAGATTTCAGGGGGTGTGGTCGCTGGGACCTCCAACATTTAGATGTCATGAAAAACACTATTCCCAGCTTGCAAGGCGTCGGGGAGTAATCCTTATTAGTTATTACAATGGAGTAAATTCTGTTCGATTGTGGAGATCGGCCAGATCCCACATTTTCATTAAGTGCATCATCAGGATAGATGGGGTAAAAGAAACAACTCTGGATCGACATATATAAAAATGTAGATCTGTAACGCATACAACCAACTGATTCTATGGATTCGGTGGGTTACCCTACCAGCAACACTTTCAGGCTTGGTGGGCCGCACTACCATCCATAAAAATACACTTGTAGACATGGTAGAAAATGTAGCCATGTACATATTAGCCATATAGGTCTTCACGATATACCAATATTATATTGAATATCAGTATCATAGCTATACCGTTTGTCATGTTGATGTGATTTTGCTGATACCGAAATGTCGAGATATAACATAAAACCGGTATGGCATTCTGTTTAGTCAGATAATCTGCCTTCCATTAGTAAAATTCAATAGTACATGTATTAGTTGTCTAACAAGATAAGTGACTGCTCTTCATACTGGAAAATTATATTTTACCTGTAATTAGTGGCCACGCTTAACATTATCTTATTTATCTGAATCTGTCATATTGTTGTTTGGAGGCTAGAGAAATTGATAAATTAATGATTACTGCTACGAAAATTGGTTACTTATAAGAATGTACATCTTTCAAAAAATAGAATAAAACTTATTTTAATTAGCCTTGACATAGGAAAGGGGATGGTTAAAAAATCTATAAAATATATCTTATCGGGCTAATATTTAAAAAATTTGGCCCATTGTTTGCTAGGAAATCATAATATCAAATGAATATTTTGCGTTGTAATATTTTATCTCAATTACTACATCCTGGTTAGTCAGAGAATTCCCGGAATTGTCGAACTTTGTGGTGACCGCCCAAGGGTCCAAGTAAAGAGGAACCGACTATATGAGAAACACTTCTCAATCCCTGCAAGCTCTATTCCATTCTTATGTTGGAGGGTTGCTACATGTGTAGATATCGATTGATTCAAGCTACTGTAATGGCCTATGTATTCTCAGTATATGGTGGTCTATTTAGTAAGTGATATAATGGCTATGTTCTACCCCGGAGGGGTGATTTCCACGATTCCTGGTGGTTTCGTTCCATTGCAAATTTGTCCTATAAAGTACACATTTTCGTGGAAGTTTATATATTATTCTGGCATATATATATCAATACAAGTAGCCAGGAAAATTAGTAAAACAGGTTTACATGCATAACATCATTCAGAAGCGCTAATATACGTTGAATATGGAATCATACTACCCAAGCCTCACTCTCTTCAAGGTATACCATATGGAAATTGATATCGATACTGATATTCATTTTTCTAATACTGTGAAGCCTTAATTAGCCACACTGTAAACAAATGTAAAGCACTTGTACCATATTTCGCCTATTTGAAGCTTAGGCTTCTATTCAGACAAGAGGTGTTCAATTTCCAAAGCAACATGTCTGAGAAAATGGTTGGGCTTATGTTAGGTATTTTTCAAGAAAAAGTTGAAATTCATTCTGTAAAACGGATAAACCTGATACCACGAATATTGAACTCAATTTCCCGGTAAAAACTCTTGCCCACCTTACAACTATGTTTAATGTGTACCTCAAAAAACATCACCACGGAAGTGAAATTACTTAATTGGAGCGCCTAAATATTGCGTATCCTTTGATAAAGTTCATTTATTGCATCAAAATTAATCCACAATTTTACATAAAATAGAATGATGTAAAAGGCAAAACAGTTCTACATGAATCGGTTATTGATTTGCATCCACTGGCGCCATTAGCACAGATCACAAAAAAAAAAATATATATATATATATATATATATATCCTCAACAACTTTTTATCAGATATCTTCACTTCGGATGACTTGCATGCTATACCAAGTACAATGTATCAGCAATTTAGAGCCAACTAACTAGAATAATAATACCTATGTAAAGGGACTATGATGCTGCCGTGTGGAATCCCACTAAAAGTGACATCTTGGCAAGCGTTCATCGACTGTAATCTGTCCATCAACATTTTGTTTAAAAGCCTACTCTGACATTAACCGCTGCGGCTTGACTGATTTTAATCAAACGGCTTGTTCTAAGGCGATAGGTCTCAGAACTTCTATTCAAAATTTTGATTAGTAAATTTTTTGGTTGAAAATCTGAGATTTTATGACAAATTTACTGTACATGTAAATTCTCAAAATACTTGTCTTTAGCTGTATGACAGATTTCAACCACATTCTGTTAGAAGTAGTCTTGCTCAATTTTTGCTTTGAAACATCGCGATCAATTTTGTAAAAAAAAAAATTTGATTTAATCAGACCTTCCAAATTTGCAAAAGTAAACCAGAGTAATGGAACAAATCACGAAAACTTGGCATCCATTAGAAATTGTCAATATGATATTATATAATAGTACGAGTGGTCGGTTTCAATTCACAAACAGGCACTGTACACACTACAGCTGACTAACTATTTATTAAATAAAGACATATAACATTAAAGAAATACACACGTATTCACATCTGGGTGGAAGAGGTTGGGGTGGGTAAGATTATGATACCTGAGTTGTAATTAAATAGATTACTTGACGCCAGATGCGGTGAAGATGACGAGGACGAAAAACAGCAACGTTCAACTCATGACCTGTATTTAAGTATAATTTACTATCTGCCAGTCAAACACACGATTTTCTGATTACCTAATTCTTGAAATGGTGTGCTCGACTGGCAAATACTCAACTATTGGCCACTACAGTTAGCAAATCAAGCATGTGCCAGAAAATCTATTTGGAAATTATTGTATGAGCATGGTCAGTTTATAATTGTTTTCTGAATGTAAGATTTATATGTAACAAAAATCAATAGAATGTAAAATTCTAAATATGACAATTTGGAATCTGTATCCCTTTAATGGTCAAGCCGCCCAAAACCGGCCTCTGTTATGGTCTTGTGAAATATCCATTTGCAGATCAAGGGAATGCAAATTTTAAAAATTTACCACTAGAATGATTGGCTCGATAACTGAGTAAGTCATTCCAGTGAAAATTTTTCAAAAATTGTGATCTCTTGGCCTGTAAATGGACATTCTATAGGCAGATATTTAAATTTTCTGGACCAAATTTGACCATTCAAGCGTTAGTTACTTTAATTAGACTTGACAAACCAATCCAAAAAGGTAATTCTACGAATCACTACCAACATTTAGAAATCATTGAAACTACATGTAACTTATTTGCTGTTTGACTTTAACATGACTAGTAGTATAGTCATAAATTCTGTTAATTAGAACAAATATTAGCAATCTACTCTTTAGTCTTATTGTCATAAATCGTCAGCTTTTGATACAACAGGCATCATCATATTACCATGGCAAAAAATTTCATTGTCAAGAAGTGATCCAGCCAATTACCGCTATGGGTGCAGAATATTCCCCTTGACTATATCGCGATATACATGAAAATATTGTGATATATCGATATATCGCCGGTTCTGATGTCAAATGTTGGCTGAGATCTGGGTTGTTAGGGCAGGTATGTATTTGCTTGTGCATTGCTAAATATTAATTTAATGGTAAAACCATCCAAAACCAACCGCTGAAGTGATCTTGTCAATTGATAGTTCAATATAAAGACGTTAAATTTACCACTGGAATGACTGGCTCGATAACTAGGTCAGTTATTCTTGCGATAAATATCTAAAAGTCATCTATTGACCTGCAGATGGACATTGAATAGGCAATTATTCACCATTAACTCATTAATGTATTTGATTATTGAATGTCCATTTGCAGGTCAAGAGAAGAGTATTTTTTAAAGTTGACTAGAATGACTCGATTATCGAGCCAGTTATTCCAGCGGTTTAATTTTAAAAAATACTCTTCTCTTTTCCTGCAAATTCACAATACTCAAGACCACTGTAGAGGTCGGTTTTGATCGGTTTCATCATGAACGGGTTAACGTGTTAGAGAATTAATCTATGATATTTCAAACATGCATTTATCACATTCAGTAATTCTACCTTAACAAGTGAAATCAGAGATTTGAGAATCCCGTTTCGTAGTACGCGAGAATCTGCGATAGCGTACAATTCACTATCTGTGGATAAAGAACCAAAGCGAGGCAGTGTGCAAAGGTGTATGTCGTATATTGACAATACATTATTTGTGTAAGTATTATTGTGATCTTTTCTTCCTGCTTCCAAATGTTCTGTAGTGTTATTCCAATTCATCATATGTACGGTAATAACAGCGTTCTTACAAACTTGAAACATACGTGAATTTTTACATGTGCCTTGAAAAGTTTTGAATATTGAGAATTCGCTTGAAAAACATTTGAAAATTGCTTTAGTATATTGAAAAGCCCTTGAATTTAACATTTCAGCCCAAGTTATTTTCATTAAATGCAAAGGGGTTGTCGTGATGGTGAATCATCAGTCACAATGAAGGAATTTCCTCGGAGCATCTGATATTAAAATATTTACATTAGCAGACTTTCTAGGCCCTTTATACCGGTAAGTTGTATTGTCAGGGGACTCCCCATCCCATCCCTCCCCACCCTTCATTTCCCACCCCATATCCATTGTGCAGCCGGGTATCAGAACCTTGAAAATTTTGAAACTGCGGCCATGAAAATCCTCGAAAAGTCCTTGAATGACTGTAGGAAGCCTGAACTTTGCAGATATCGAGTATCTTAAATGATTTGATATTTCATGTCAAATTTATCACACAAATTTAGTAAGATCTCATTTCGAATGTCCTTTATAACTTGTCCTGTACATTTGATAACTTTGAGATTAGTGTTATTATATATAATTTTATATATAATTATATTTTTACTGACAGTTCAGACCAATGCACAAAACAATATAGTGACATGCGCAGTATTTTATTACTTTCATTTTCAAATTATTTATAGTTGATCCAAGCGTTACGTTAAAATTTATCATGATGTACATGTATTTCATCTTACAGCATTTTAACAATAATAACAATGTTCCAACCAGCAATGTTAATATGTTATTCATATTGGCAATTAGAACTCAAGATTGATCAGTTACTTATGATTACATATATGGAAGCACCACAATGCCATTCAGGTCATGAGGTCAATGGTGAACGTCATTTGTGACCTTGGTGCCACGCTGAGGTTACAACATATGTAGAAATACAAATGCAAAATTTTTGCCAACCCGTCAGTGTACAGCTGATGTTTTGAGACTAGGCAAAAACAGATATAGTTATTAATACACTACTTACGATGTACATCACTACATCTCGCTTGTGAAGCTACTATATATAGAAGCTCTCGAATTAGGTCCCGTTTAATACCACTATTACCACCGAAGTTGAAAATCATCACTTGCACATCCTTTAGCGAGTGAAAAGTGATAATTTTCGATGAGATTGATATTAGTCATATCAAATAGGACCAAGTTCGAGATTCGATTTATCATATAAAGTGAAATTTTGACATTTTCCAATAATGTCTACGCCAGTTTAGATCTTCCATTAGTGTATGATCATCAAAGGCAGCTAATCACACCTTGATAACTAGCACATTGGAAGTCTTACGCTGAAAAAATATAGTACTTTTAATTAATTAAATTATGAGAAAAATTTGCACTAATCAGTTTATTTATTTACTTTAATAAGTAACAAAAACATTGATAAAACTACATTATATGCTATGGGAGATCACAAGCATTACATCCTGCCATGCATCACTAGCGCTCGACTTTGGCGTAGTGATATCCAATGTCGAGAGGACGGATGTATTCTGATTAGGCAATATAAAATTACTTTTCTCCGATAACAACCAATGAATAGGCTTTGCTTCACTACTTTATTAACCAGGTTCATATTGTTAATATGGAATGGGATGCCTATGTATCGGTAATGGTTTAACTGTCTAACTGCTGCAAGCCGCACCAGACAATAATTTCAGTGTGCAATAACTGTTGATCCATTGAATATTTTGAAAATAATTTGACTGAAAGTTGTTTGTGGCTTAGCCCCCAACAACTTTCAGTCAAATTGTTTTCAAAATATTCAGCAGTAACCACTCAATCAAATTTATTTCAAAATATTTATCAGTTATATAGCTGTCTTGAGATTGAGATACTAGACTTTCAAGAGTTAAAGGATTAAATTCTTACACCTTATATCTTGAGAACAATATGATTGAAATTATTTATCAACAACTTTGGTCGCATTATTTAAAAAAATATACAGTACATTTTCATGTACATGTGTAATTTCCCCCTAACAAACGTATGGTTTCTGAAGAAATTCAGAATGACTATACCAGGAAATGGTAAAGCTGATAATACTAACCTCTGCGGTGGTCTTGGGAAGTGCCCATTTTCAGGCCAAGAGAAGACCATTTTTGAAAATGTACTACTAGAATGACTGACTCAATAATTCACCTTTCCAGAGTATGTACCCATCATATGACATCATAATCATCTACGCGGTGTGTAGAATGACATCATAATGGATGACATCATGAATGATGTCGAGAAGTACGTCACGAACGCATATTTGAAGATGGTCTATGCCTTGTTGTACAAATTGTTTGCTTTTACTATTTAATAAATATTCTGTTGAATATTTTGAAACTAATTTGACTAGGCGCTGTTGCTGCCATAGGCAGCAACAGCACACAGTCAAATTAGTTACAAAATATTCAACAGCTTCCCTGTATAGTTTTCAGAAAGTTGATAGCTAGGACATTCGGGGATCGATCAATCCAAACACGGCGAGGTGTGGGTGGAGCTTAGCTAGTGATGGGCGGGGTGTAGCTAAAAATGGAAAGGTCCATTGAGACAGTCAGTCCAGTCATATATTTAAAAAGTCTTCTATTGGTCTGCAAATGAACATTCACTAATCAGAAGTTTCCATTTTCTTAGGATCCATTAAAGCTTTAATCAATTGAGCATTTTCCTATGTTTGTCAGTCACTCTCGATCAATGTGACCTAGGTTGCTGATAGAGCCAGTCATTCCAGTGGTAAATTTTCAAAAATAGTCTTCTCAGTCTGCAAATGAATATTTCTCATGGCCACTTCAGAAGTCTGTTTTTGGCCAGCTTGAGTGTTGCCATTCAGAGAAAGCACACTTAATTATTACAATGATGGTTGATTTTACTCATTTGGTTTTGATGAAATGAAAACTGATAAAAATGGTTTTCAAATAATCCAGCTAACGTCGTTCATGCATGTTAAATCTTTCTAAATTCTAATAATTGATGCTACATATATATATACCATTCTCAGGTCATTTGTCGCGTTGGAAGCCAGACTACTGCGAGTCAGCTTGAATTCATTCATGGAACACCTGAACTTAGCTGTTCAAACATTAGACCAGTTTGGTCCACCACTCGATGTTTCTCCAAGCTGAACTCATTCAGGAACCACCACAAATTAGTCATTTAAACAATCGAGCAATTTAATCCATCACCTTGATGCTGCGCTACAAGATGGACCTCTTCAGACAAGGATATACTGTGATAGAAACGTGCCAATGTGCTTTGTAATTTAAAGTCATGGTGAAGCGATGTCAAAATGGATGCCTGTGCTCAGTCCATTGGTGGTACACGGGTAAACATCCTATTTTAATGCTCCGTTGTATTCTTTGTTACAGTACCTGCTTATTCTTTTGAAAGTTGTTCTTGAAAACTGTTACTGCCGTCAATGAGGCAAGCTGGTAATTCAGCATTACAATTCACCTTTCCGTAGTAGCCATCTTTCATCTGACGTCATATGACATCATAATCAGTTATGCGGCGTGTAGGATGATGTCGTCATTATGTCAAATGATTCTATATGGCCTGTCTTTAACTCTTAATAGTCTGACACGTTGTACGAATTCTGTCTCTACTATTTAATAAACATGCTGTTGAACATTTTGAAACTAATTTGACGGGGTGCTGTTGCTGCCATAGGCGGCAACAGCACCCAGTCAAATTAGTTTCAAAATATTCAACAGCTTACCTGTATGGTTTTCTGGAAATTGATTGTCAGGAAGTTCAGAGATCGATCGATCACAACATGGATGTGGTATGGGTGGAGCTTAGAGATGGGTGGGCTTAGCTAAAAATGGAAAGGTCAATTTTTCATTAATTATTAATGGTAAATATTTGTAAAAAAAAAAAAAATGCTTTTGCTTAGATGAATGTCCAATTGGTGGATAAACTGGAAAGATCCGTTATGTAGAATGTTAAAGGTTAAAGAATGTCCCGAAAACCTCTTGTTTTGTTTCACTGTCCTAAAATGCTTTAATAAGTTAAATCGGTACGACATGTATGTCAACAATTTGAATTACTGTATTGTAGGAAAACCAGTGTTTACTGCCCTTTCCCCGTAAGACATATTAGCGGGTATTGCGATTGGGTCTGTCTGTCTGTGTTTCCAGAGCTGTATCTCAAAAATGGCTAAATCGATTTGGCTCCAAATTGGATAAAAGAAGGCAGGATCAATTCTAGAATCTGGATATTTCAGAAACTACTGGTTTGACTCAGATTTTAACACACTCAGGAAAGGGTGTGACCATACACTAGGATTTGAGCGTGATCTAATAATATCCAGATCAAAAAAAATCTGGAAGGTCAGAAAACTTTACAATGTGACAAAAAAAGGACGCCGGAGGGTGAGGGTCTGCAGGTTTTGATTGCTCTTGTTTGGAATGTAATGTTTCTAAAAGCCATTGCTGTCTAAGTCAAGAGAAGCTTTTATCATTACTTATTTTACCAATCTTAGAAGCTTCCTCTCAGTGCTGAATATGTTGACCAGATAATTAACCATTGAAAGGTCAAATTCGTCAAGAAAATTTGAATATTTGCTTATTGAATCTCAGTTTGCATGGCAATTTTTGAAAAAATTGCATTGGAATGACTTGCTCGGTTATTGAGCCAGGCATTTTAGTGATAAACGTTTTAAAATAGTATTCTCGGTCTCCAAATGAACATTTCTCAAGACGACTGCGGAGACTGGTATTTGGCTGGCGTGACCATTAACCATTTAAAGGTCAAGCCGACCAAGACCATTGGAACGACTATCTCAGTTATTGAGCCGGGCCAAGAATTTCTGCAGTGCTCTTGAGGAATGTCCATTTGCAGGCCAAGAGATGACTAGTTTTGAAAATTTACTCGATAACCAAGCCAGTCATTCCAGTGGTAAATTTTCAAAAAAAGGCTTGGCTTGCAAATGGACATTCAATAAGCAAATAGTTGGATTTTCTTGACCAAATTGGACCATTAAAGGGTTAAAGTGGTAAGCTATATTGGCATTAACTCTCACAACTGTACAAGCCAGATACATCAAGTTCTTTACAATTATGAAATATGCATCTACTGGTAATTCATTATTTTTACAGTAATTTTATGATATTGCTTCATCATATTACCTTGAAAATCGTTAACGCCTTATCATTTTAGATTATTTACGAGTGAGAAACACATCCTAGGATTACCTTGTTGATTTTCTGGAGTGTTTACATACATGTATTAATTTCATGGTTTTTGTATTCGTAGATGCGAACAACGTTTATATGTATCAAATTGTGTGTTACTTATCAAAATAAATAACAATAATTTTATAATTAAAGTATTCTTGTTTGTGCAACTGTTTTTTATAATATATCAGAAAACATGTCCTTAAAGGATAACTAAGCTCATCTCTCAATAGCTATTCAGGTGATCTCATAAACCACGCAGGCAATTTTAAGCTTTTTATCATACCGCTAAAGAAATATATTCAGGCTTTAGCAGCTAAATGTTGGTACATGTACATTTCTACACCCTATGATGGCTGTCATGATTTACTTTTCAACCAATCAGAAAAAACATAGGGTGCCCACCTCGCTATATACGCTAGGTCATAGAGGTGCCAGGTATAGTTTGGCAATTTCATATAAAAGCAATCATACAGGTTAGCTGTTGAATATTTTGAAACTAATTTGACTGCAGCAATAACTCTCAGTCAAATTGGTTTCAAAATATTCAATGGGATAGGTATTACATAATAAAGAATGTAATGCATTGGCACTTGCATGACATCACACACTATCGCTTGAGGAGACAAAATGGTGGCGATCACTGTTCAACATTTACGAGGTATCACAAAGCAGATAATTGTGATACAGGTAAGGAAATGTGACAGAATATGAATGATATGGAATCTATAAACCATAATCTATCAGTACATTACAACACCTGAGATGAGATTAGCATCCCTTTAAGTGATCATCTTACTGAGTGGCAAGTAGCAAGCAATGCGTCACTATAGACAGATCAATCATCTCTATAGGATATACCTTTAACCATATAGCACAGAAAATCATTCAAAAAAATTTCAATTTTCTCATAGAAAATGTCCATTTCCAAACCAAGAGAATATTAGTTTTGAAAATTTACCACTGGAAAGATGACTGGCTCGGTTATCATTCCAGTGATAAATGTTAAAAATTAATAATGTCTAGGTTTGCAAATGGCCATTTCTCAAGACCACTACAGAGGCTGTTTTGGCCAGCTTGAGTGTTAACCATTTAACCCTGGTAGAAAATGTCAGTTTGCAAAAGAAGAGAACACTATTTTTGAAAATTTACCACTGAAATGACTGGTTGTTAAAAAAAAATTAAAATTTTCTCATAGAAAATGTCCATTTCCAGACCAAGAGAATATTAGTTTTGAAAATTTACCATTGGAATGACTGGCTCGGTTATCGAGCCAGTCATTCCAATTGTAAATTTTCAAAACTAGTCTTCTCTTGGTCTGCAAATGGAGATTTCTCAAGACCACTGCAGAAGCCATTTTTGGCTGATATGAGGGTTAAAGGGTGATGACATGGTCTTTCATCCACATTGAGGTGATTTTACTGTATTTTATTGTATCCTTAGCCCTTTAGCTGCTGAATTTCTGCAGACTACATTTTCCATCAGGTGAAGCCACAACAACTTTCAGTCAAATTGTTTTAAAATTTTCCCACCAGTTTTAGCAGACCATGAGGTCAACTCAACTAGAGTTATATTACCTAGAACCTGCTATTGCGTTTCTTTATATATATATGCATGCATAGACCAAACAAGAAAATGATGTTAGTTCGTGCGAGGTTGCACGAGGTTGCGCAAGCTTATGTGAGTTTGCGGCAGCTTGCACAAGTTTGCACAACCCAACATGAAAATGATATTTACCCTCGCTGCTAGCTTGCGCAAGGGTGCGGTGAGCTTGCGCAAACTTGCGGGGTGCTCGCAGCACGGTTGCAGTGAGCTTGCACAACCTTGCGCAAGCTCATGCAATCTAAAATTCTTCCCGCACGCTTAAATGTCTGTAAGGGTTGTCATGATGGCGGGGTATTATGCGCCGTTTGTGGAGCTCTTGTTGAACATTAACATTTTCAGTTTAGCGTGACTTTTCTGTTTATATCTCAGGTTTGGTTAATCATACTGGACCCAAACTGGGACATGCACATGCCTCCTTATACTGACACGGCATCACACAATGAAGTTTTGGTCAAAAGGTCAAAGTCACGGTCACTGATATGCATGGCGATCGTCTGTCATCCATCATCCATTTATCAACCTTTGTTTAAAAATGCTACTCGTCATTAACTGTGTGGCGGATTTCAACCTAATTTGGTTGGATGAACACTGTGGGGGTAGACTTCAGAATTTATATATATATATATTTTTTGGGTTAAAATCTTACAGTTTATGAAAAGTTTACCGGAAATTGTCAAAACACTACTCATTAACCGCTTGGCGGATTTCAACCTAATTTGGTTGGAAGGACCCTAATGGTTTCGGTTTCAGAACATGTATGTAAAATTTTGATTGGTTAATTTATTTGTCATGTTTGTGTGAAAATCTTTGATTTTATGAAAATTTACCGAAAATTGTCAGAAACCTACTCCTTATTTACCGCTTGGCAGATTTCAAATTGCTTTGGCTGGAAGGACCTTATGGCGATATACTTCAGAACTTATGTACAGAATTTTGACTGATCAATCTTTTTGGTGAATTTATGAAAAATTTACCGAAAATTGTCAAAACGCTACTCCTCATTAACCGCTTGAAAGATTTCAACCCTAGTTGGCTAATCGGATCCTAGAACATCTATTCAGAATTTTAATGGGTCAATTTTTGGGTGAAAATCAAAAATTTTATGAAAAATTTACTGTAAATTGTCAAAATGCATCTTCTCCATAACTGCTTGGTACATTTTATCAAAATTTGGCTGGAAGGATTCTATAGTGGTAGGCTCTATAAGTTCTATTCAGAATTTTGGTTGGTCAATTTTTTGGTGGACATTTGGATTTTTTCAAAACTTTCCCGAACCAGAGACTACACCTTAATTAGTGGGCCAATTTCAACGAAACTTGAGTGGAACGATCCTATGGCAGTAGGCTTTGATATATCAAATGAGAATTTTGATTGGTCAATTTCTTTGGTGGCCATCTTGGATTTTTTCAAAAATTATTCGTCATGTCTACCGGTATTTAAATGCAAATGGTTCAAATCATAATGGTTCAGGTTAGCGTTACAGACCCTTGGGCCTCTTGTTGATAGGCCTTCTATATTTATTTTATGTTTGAAATCAAGATTCATAGTTCATTGCAAAGTCTTAACATCGAGCTTCATGATTGCATTGCAACCACATTTCTGGGTAAAGCTTACCACTGGAAGGAAGTTCGGTTATCGAGCCAGTCATTCCAGTGGTAAATTTTTTAATAATTTTCTCTTGACCCGCAAATTGACATGCCTCAGAACCACTTCCAGAGGCTGATCTTGCCAGGCTTCACCGTGAAGGGGTTAGCGGTCAAGCTCATTCAAAATATGCCTCTGTAGTTGTCTTGAGGAATGTCCATTTGTAGGCCAAACATGTATCTCTAAGATGGCTTGCTCGATCACCGTGCCAGTCATCCCAGTGGTAAACTTTAAAGAATTAGCTCTTGGCCTGCAAATGGGCATTGACTAAGCAACAATTTGGATTGTCTTTACCTACGTATTTTAACCATCAAAATTTGTAGATTATTAGCTCATGCCATAATTAAATAACGTAGGTGTGACATGAATGCTGCAAATGTCTAATTGTAATCACCTGGACCCTTTAACCCTCGAATTTGTTCAAGAAAATTTCTGTCTTTTCATAGAAAATGTCCATTTACAGACCAAGGGATTTTTTTGAAAATTTACCACTGGGATGACTGGCTCGGTTATTGAGCCAGTCATTCCAGTGATAAATTTTCAAAGATAGTCCTCTTTGTCTGCAAATATCCAGTTCCCAAGACCACTGCAGAAGCCATTTTTGGCTGATGTGAGTGCTAAAGGGGTAATAAATAGTATGTTCTATATTTTGAAACTAATTTGACTGGGAGCTATTGGGGTAATATTTTATAATATGAGATACTGTGTGGCAAAGAATATGGACCCTGTTCACCAAAACCAACATAGCAAATTTATGAGTTTCAGCAACTTTCTATTATTGGTATGATATTTAATGCAAGTTACTTGTGTTAATATTTGTGACACTTTATTACAGTGCAGCTAAGAAACAAGTTAAATATTTTTCCTAAACAAAACAGACACATATTGGTTAGTGAGAAATGTTGTGTTGAATATTTTGAACACAATAGTATTGAAAGACATTGATGCTTTATGCAGCGATGTCTTCCAATCCGATTATGTTCAAAATATTCAACAGTACCTTTTATTTTGTTTTGGAAACATGGTACGTTATTTCTAAGTGGTTCCATAACCACCTTGGACTTTTGATCCCCGAAATTGTTAATATACAAGAGCATAGGAAATAGGTTTGAATTTTCAACAACTACGTGTAATGAATTGTTTTTTACTCACCTGACACTATATATGCAAGCAATTGACTATTACTTAACCCTGTAACCCTCAAATTTATTCAAGAAAATGTCAATGTTCCCATAGAAATGGCCATGTGCAGACCAAGAGAATGCTATTTTTGAAAACTTACCACTGGAATGACTGGCTCGGTTATCGAGTCAGTCATTGCAGTGGTAAATTTCCAAAAATGGTCTTCTTTTGGTCTGCAAATGGACATTTCTCAAGACCACTGCAGAAGCCATTTTTGGCTGATATGCATGTTAAAGGGTTAAGTCAGCGATTATCTGTCAAAGGATACTCTGCCAATATATATAGAAAACAACCTCCATGAGGTTCCACATACTACTCTGAAAACAATGGAACAACTCATTAATACTAAGCAATAAGCTTCTATCCTTAAAGGAAAGGGCCAGGGAATTATCAAATGCTGTTGAGTCATAACTTTATATACAAATAAAAGATAGCCACCAATATGAAAAAAATAAATCGGAGTAGTTTGAAAGAAACAGCTAAATCCCAGTTATGTGGCTTCTAAGAGGGAACCAATTAGTGACGTCGCTGGTGCTTTGCACTCTGGCATGTGCAGGTCAATAAACAATATCCTCTATAGCCAATCATATAATTAGTTATATTTGCATTTATTTGATTACCAACTACTTGCTACAGGTAAATACTGTTTAGTTTTAAAACAATTTACTGAAAGCCATTGTTACCAGTGGCAGGAACTACGTTCAGTCAAACAGATGTCAAGATATTCAACAGGTATCATGTTATGAACCTGGAAATCACCAGTATATTTTGAAAACATTTTGACTGAAAGTCATTGCTTCTACCAGAAACAGTGATTTTCAATTAAAATAAGTGATTAGAAGTAATTTATCAGTAGCGAGCTAATTGCTCTGTATCGGCGCCTATGGAGAATTCTTTTTGTACCTTTCAAGGATCTATATTCAGGTCTGAGGTACCTGCATACACAGCTGATACATGACGGAGAACAAAGGGTCGGCGGCATCACTAATTGTTTCCAGGTTAAGCAAAACAGCTACCACCAGTCACCACTAATGTCACATAAATGGTGTTTAAAGGTTTTTTCTCAAATTCCGATTCATTCCCATTTTTTACTTGTAGTAGTATTTCTGCAAAGCAGAGAGCGAGACACAGCATGCTAACTCAACACAACGTCGAAGGTCAAAGTCATTCTGACGAAGTTTTTAGGCTTAGCAAATCTTATCATGTTCTATTTCGGGATTGCTTAACCCTAATGGAACACAACTTGGGTACATGGTTGCTTATACCAAGAGGATACAGGATGGTGACATGAAGGTCACCAGTATTTGACCTCTGTTAACCTTGTATTTGTAACCATATCGTATCTAATATCATGGACAACTGGCACCAGCTGGACATAATCACCCCTTTCAGCACAGGTTCAGATGCAGACAGTGTGATTTTTTATTTTATATATATATATATATATATATATATATATATATAAATATGAGAAAGGCAAGACTTTCCTGCCCCCATAGGAATGCTAACTTAATCTTAATGTGGTTGATGAAATTGACATTGAAATGGACATTGTTCAGGTGAAATCGATGTTGTGAAGCTAACCATTAGTGGTCTACTCATGCTTGCCAGGATTAAGCCTGAAAAGTGCCGTGTGCTGGCATTCAGTGAAGCATGTGTCTTCCCGCAAAAGACAAGACAATTCCATTTCTTATTGCCTTTGAAGGAATTTGCCTTGACAGGGTTGGCGATGTCAACTCAGACTTTTGAACAAACCGCATGCCAGTAGTTTGAGGGCCAGCTGTGAGGATACCCTTGTGTGAGAGAGCATCAAGCGAGACAGGAATGCAGCAGAGAACATCTCAACTGCACTCCTGCTCAGTGGAAAGTCGTTGTGTTCACAGACAAATCATGATTCTGCTTGGACTTTCACAATGGCTGTATTCATGTGTGGCACCATCAATATGAGATTTGATAATGTCATGGGGGGGGGGGTGGCGTGTGCGGGTGGCATTAGTGCTGGAGCCCATACAGACCCATACTGTAAGCAGAATTGCTTTTTGACTGGTGTCATGGTGTGAGATGTAGGGACGCAGTTCTCCATCCCATCGTCCATCATTTTACTGGTGCTATAGGGCAAGAGTTTATTCTGAAGGATCATAATGCACAGACATATAGATCAAGGGTAGTTAACCTCTACCTAGAAAATAGGGGTATTGAATGAATGGAATAGCCAGCTCGGCCTCCAAACTTGAATCCCATTGAATATGCTTGGGACCTTCTGAAGACAGCCATTTCAATTTGACCACTCCCGCCCACCAGCCTCCAGGAACTTGAGCATGCCAGACAGAGGAGTGGGACAACATAGCACAAGTTCAATTCACATCATTGATTGACAGCCAACAAAGAAGGTGTCAGGCTGTAACCATGCTAGCAGTGGCCATGCGGCTCAGGGAAACCCTGACTGTGACACTTAGCAAACTCATCCATGCTTGACTAGTTCCTCCACAGTATGGTGAGGTAACATCTGTCACTGTGTTTGATACACTTGGTTGCACAATACCTGACATGGGTTTTCTGTGTTGATAATTGCAAAATAAATGTGGTTAAGGCTGTAATTGTATTCTGACTTGCATCCCTATGTTCCATATTTTGTGTTATTGTACATGATCATTAGTAATTGTTTATTAGTATATTACCACAACAGAGCGAAGTTTCTTGACGTGTCCAGCAAAGTTGATGCAGCCATATTCGATTTTTTCAAAGTCCCACATCAAATGTTATCACCGGTATTGAGAGGTCACACAGTGAAATGCATATACAGGATTTCAGCAGAACACAAAAAGTTGCTGTTGATAGCGAAGTGTAAAGAGAAGCCAGTGTTCTTTTGTGCACCCCACAAGTAACAGTCCTCAGAGCACTGCTTTTTCTCATCTTTATTAGCGACATTCCAGATAACATCAGATCTAGGCTCAGATTGCTCGCAGATGATTGCCTCATGTATCATCACACAGACAACAAATGATGACAATGTCCTCCAAGGCCAACTTGTTCTAAGAGTGGAAGAGTTCTTTCAACACTGACACATGATACTTAGTGAGCTTTACCATTATTAACATTTAACATCTTAATAGCATTAATCAATATGCAATGGATGAAGTACCCCTTACTAAGAACATAGCTAATCCATATCTAGGAATACAACTCCAAAGCAATCTCAACTGGGCCATTTCTGTAAACAAGATCGCTACAAAGAGTAGTCAGGCTCTAGGTTTCTCTAGGAACTTAAAATCATTCCTGAATATCTTCAAAGGTAGAGCCTACACTGTGATGGTTTGCCCAATTCTGCAATACAGCTGTCCGGCCTGGGAGCACCAGCCGTCATGCAGTCAAGCTAGCAGTACAGAAAAGAGCAGCATGGTTCATTTTCAATCTACCATATCGACAAAATGATCCAGGACGACCATGGCCTCTCACAAAAGTGAAGGCCCTTGGATGGGATAGGCTTAAAGTACAACATGAATATCACTCCCCAGTGTTACTCTACAAATGCAATGTACGTATCCTCACTAGCTCAGTCTGGATACACATGGTGAATGGGAGGGTGGGGAATGTCATCCGGCCAAGGTGGGCGAGCGTTTATGGACTTGAGCCTTTAACTCTAGATTTGCAGGTTCAATTCCTCACCAGGCCACCACGTTGTGTCCTTGGGCAAGTTACTTAACTCGGCGTTGCTCCAGTCGACCTAGCTGTAAATGGGTACCTGTAATGGCATACAAGTACTGCTGCCGCAAAAATTGACTGCCCAATATTCAGGGAATAGGTGTAGAGCGATTAGAGTATGCATTTTACGTGATTAGGCGCTACCGGTATGTAAATGTGTGATCTATCTATGTGCCATCTATAATACGCAATGTGCGGCCTCGCACTAGCTCAATTCGACTACACGAGCAATGTGAGTGCGGGGAATGTAATCCTGGTTAACTTGAACTGTTTCAACAACTCTCTGCTGGTCACCATCTCACTGGCTGCTTGGGATCTGGTTACATATATTAGCTGATCTGAATGACCAGCTGTATCCTCGGATACATGCTGGTAGGGCCTTGCATTCACGGGAGCATTACACCTGTGAAAATTATACTCCATGGTGGTATTATTGTCGCTGGGTTAGGCCATGATGCATCAAGAGATGGTCAAGAGAATAGATGGTCTAGCGAGACTGGAATCAATAAGCTAAAGGGTAAAAAATCATGTTCACCTAGCCGGTTTAGATGTTCCTAGTTTAGGCATCTCCGCGAGTGAATGGGCCAAAGAGGGAGGAGAAAGATTAATGCAGGAGGGACCAGATACAGGTCCTACCCGAGCTTTTTAATAGTAACTTAATTTTAACAAGAATCAAGTTTTTGGTGCTCGAAGAGAAAAGTGTATTTTTCCCCAGGAAAATGAAGGGAGATCCGACACTAATCTGTTCTTGCCAAAAAGTGTGAATGAAATATTCCTGTTTCAGTGGGTGTCACCAATAAGTTGATTCTTAATTAAAATTTGATGGTGATCCCTCAGGCTGTCAGTACACTGGCTGCAGGATTGTGTCTATTCTATTCTAGTGTTAAGCTGTAGCCTGTGTGCATGCTTTATGCCACAGTGGCCTATCTCTACGTAATCCATTTATTTTAGTGTTTAGTAGTACCCCAAAGAGTACCACACTGCCTAATTTCGACCGCAAACAAGAACCTGTGCTCTCCGAGACAGCAGGAGACTGATTCCGCCACTGCGAACCTCGAATGATACAGATCCCGATATGGTTGCAACAATAACTGCACAATGAAGCAACACAGAGTTAGGGAACCACTGAATGCACCGAGCAAGTATTGGCTGTGTTATAAGGTGGGAACCTTGCAGTGTTACCGCATAGTTAACTGGTAGTGTGCAACGATTGTAAGTTCATGCAATTCCAGGTGCTACCTGTCTCGAGGTTGAGGTCCACTATCAACGAACATGGGCCCTCGAAATAACTAACTTTAAACTACATACTTTTTGTCCAGCAAGATCGCTAGGCTGGTTATGGGACAGGCACTAATAAAAAGGAGAAAAAGCTGCATGTATCGGTCATTGCAGTAAGTCTGCATTTCTCTAATTAATGGTTATTTTGCTTATACGAGACAAAAATATATATGGAAAATTGTGTGTCGTTCATATAGTGCTGATGTGGATGTATGTGAACTGGCGCTGGTCAAGACCTAAGCAGACACTTCGTGGTGTGTGGCTAAGGCTTCAGCAGGTTCAGCGACAGGATATACCAATGTTCAACAGCTAGAGACAGATGGCTGAAGGTGAATGGAGGAGAACGTGCAGCACCAATCATCTGAGGTATCTTTCTAGAGACGATGTCCAGCTGTACACGTTCCTGTCAGTTTTCCCTAGCTACTTACATATAGCTGAGCCTATGCGAGAATGGGGCCTGTTCCTGCCAGAGTCAAGCTGCTGTCAGAGCGGGTGCAGGAAGTACGGCAATACAATCAGTTTCTACCTAACCTCTTTTCCTGTATAGTTTATTGAGTGTGTGAGCTGAGTTCGACAAAACAAACAGATCAAAGCGGGAAGTGAGTTTTTCTATGAGATTCCTATAAAATGTGCAGCTCATTAATATAATTCATCTATCATAACAATAATAGTGCAATGTAAAGATGTTGCCGAAATATAAGTGAACAACACATTATCAATTGATTAGTTCTCACTGTACCAAATGCAATATAAATTTTTTTAATGTTATCAAGTCGGCAATCTTAATAATGCAATAGCACGGATCCAAAGCAGTACAATAATATGACAAATTAACAGTAAAAGCTCAGACAAAAATACAAGGCTTAGAATCAGGATGGACAGTGAGGGACAGGTCAGATGAGGACAGAATAGGGCATATTTTTTATACGGCAGAGGTGATGATGAAGAGGTTACAACACAGCTTTAGTGTGGTCTTAGGCGTGCTCAATACGTCAGGCTGTAATATGAGCTCAATTATAAAAAGAGGATGCTTGAATCGGATCTAAAACGGGGAGAAAATTATTGATGAGGTTAAAAATTGTAAATCTTATATATTGAAAGCTAAACAATTAGTTAGACTAAAATTCAGACAATTATTTAGTACACGTCATTTTAATTAAAAATTGATTTAACTACATATTAAAGGATGCTGGTCAGCTGGCACCGCATTTGCTGGTTAGATGTCCTTAGGGATTAGAGGACGGGAGGCTATAGCACTCGTAAGAGTGTCTCAGTCACGACAGAACACGTAAATTCTTTACCCGATCGAATAGTGATGAGAATAGATCCTTCGAAACACAGCCCTTCTAGAAAGATGGCAAGATGGCGTTGTTGACAAGCTGTGCCCATGTTACAGCTCGGGTTAACCAGACAAGCACGGTTATAGATTTTTATCCTCAATAGCTTTCTACTTATAGTGCATGGACACTTCTCACCAGTCAGAGCATACAAGCATGACCTAGTACGGCCTCATACATTTGTTCACAGGCGATGCTATTATTATTAGCTCACCATCAATCAACTTTTTCGACTTCTCAAGACCCACCATCAAATTAAAGTGTTTGTGTTTTCAGTGGCTTTTGTATATGTTGGATAGTCATCCGTTGTTGGATTTAGTTTATTGTCTGCTGATCATTTGTGTACATTACGCTGTGAAAATTCTGGTCCAGTTTCACTTTGAAAGCTTCGAGGTTTAATCTTACTGAAATCTGTTGCTGCCTCTGACAGTGTCAATAAAATCTCTCTCAAAATGTTTAATGGATTTCCAGCATAACAGTGCTTCTTAATATCTCTAGTGCCGTCTTTAATCTGCCTGCTTTAGCAAAAGGTTTAATGGATGAATTTGAATCAATCATCATTGCATTGTCCTTTACCAGCACATTGGTGTGAATTACCTGGAGTATAATTGGTGTGCGGTGATACACTAAGATGACACTAGACTTGCTAATCATTAGCTTACAAAGAAAAGAACTGTTGTTGCTGTTAACGCACACCTTCAGTGTGTCTATGATTTGATTTTATTTGCTATTCAAGTGGTATGTTGTTTTTAATCCATTTCATTTGAAATGAGAAATGAGTCTTGAAAAAATCAATGTTTACATATATCATCAGTGCTACAGTTCAGATATTAAAAAATATGTTTCAAATTCAGCTCATTTTACACAAAGTTGATTAATATTGTGCTAGTCAACTTAGTCAGCTTATAATGGTAACCGGGTGAAATGGCAACCTGCTTTTGTTCAATTCGAGTTTGATCTTAACCACATTCTTCCTGTATTCTGAGAAATGAAACATGCTGAATATTTTTAAAACAATTTGTCTAAAATTTGTTGCTTCCTTATGTGGCAATTATTTTCAGTCAAAATGTTTTCAATATACATGTAATCAGTAGGGACATTATAGCTACAGTCATCTATGTGTATATAGTGTGAATTAGATAAACCTTTATTCTTCTAACTTTCCAAAGTTGTAAGTTAGCCATTTTAAAGATAGAAGAGACAATATAAAGTCACATTGTTTCTCAAATGTGCGCCAGTATTTCTTTTACTGCCTCTGTAAGAGTTAATGTTTTGACACAGGTTGGATAGGGGTTAACTATCAATTAATCGAACAATCGCAATTATTTCTTTGAAATAATCGCAATTATAAAAATTACATAATCATGCAAGCCTAGGCATCGATGCAAACCTCATAAAATATTTTCTAGACCAAAAGCTGAACCAAGTTTGTTCAAGGGAACATGATTGGCTAATTGGTTTGGCGGACATCTTGAATGACCTAATTTTCGCGAAAACGACTTCTCCATAACGGCTGAGCAGATCGTGACGAAATTCGGGAGATATGATTGGGGCCTAAATCCCATTAAAGTTTGTCCATGGAAGGTTGATACATCAAAAAGACGTCTGTCATGATTCAATCCAAATTTACCATTTTTGGTGGACATTTGTATTTTTCGTAAATTTCTGAGAAAATAAAAAGACAACTTAGTAACCACTGGGCCAATTTTAATAGAATTTGGCTAAAGCTTCTTCACAGAAATTAGATTTATGCATTTTTCCAGTGGTCATCTCATTTCGTACAGTTGTGCCAGTGGCCAATAATTCCAGCTGAGCGACACAGGCCCCTTGGGCTTTTTGTTATTATTGATGATGATGACGATTACGAAGAGTGACTGTGTACTGCAACTGAAGAACTGAAAACTAGTTTCAGCTGGAATCGTGTGTTCACAGGCGAGGCATTATTATTATTATTATTATTATTATTATTATTATTATTATTATTATTATTATTATTATTGTTGTTGTTGTTGTTGTTGTTGTTAATGATGATTATTGACTGTGTTCAGCAGCTGAAGAAATGAAGCCTTCTTTCAGCTGCAATCCGTTTGTCTTCAACTTTCCCCACTGTGACTTGCCTAATGCATGCATTCTGAGCGCCTTTACTATAGGTCTTTCTCGTCTTTAGTGGTCCTACATTATGTTCTTTGAGATCTCATCGCAGAACATGTAGCAAGTTGATGTTGTGGCGTCCCTTGCATGCCTGATACTTGCCAATATGACTGCAAATTCTAGCGCTTTATGAGCATGCATATGTTCTGGCATTCGAAGAACATATCTAAACATAGACGATTGCTGTTGCTCTACCATCACAGCTAGTGGCTCTGTGTTACATATTTTGTAGAGTGCTCAATTTGATATTTGTGTGGCTAGCGATGATTTGTAATGACTCACATATGGTTGCGGTGACATGCATCAAATTTGTTCTCAAGATTGCTTTCGGAGCTGCACAGCTGTTGGAATTGTATGGCATCATGGGATGGCATGTATTATCATATAGTTGCATCCTGATTTTCATAGGGAATTTAAAGCCATGAATCCACAACTTGCAAAAGGAAGGACGGAGATATTTCCTGTTACACATCAAGTTCTAATGTCGGTAGCGCTGCAGAGGGAACGCAGGATTCTGCTCTTTCTCCACATCGCTGTACCACGATGGGGATATCATCATTCATTTCTGTGGTGTCGGAGTGAACTCAGTTTTGACTTCATTCCCACAGAGGTTTGCAGCCTTTTAGTTTTGTGTTTGCCACAAAGTCTCGCCATCTCCATCTGTGTTCTCTTGATCGATTTCCATCTTGTAGAAGTCCCAATGCTTTGATAGTACTACTGATATCAACATTTGTTGTACCCAGACTATGTCAGCGCAGCTACGTGCTCCCTTAAAATCAGCCTGCCAGTTTCCAGTAAATTTGCCAATCTTATCTCAGATATGAAATATAATGTCACAAAAGCACTTGTTTTATGTTGGATAGAGTTCTGGGTGGTTTCTTGGGCTTTGGGAGTGCAATGAGTGTATCTTCTGCCACAGCATCAGTTTGGAGGTGTTTTTCAAAGGCAGAGTTGATATGTGCAATTTCTGTCGAGATGGTATTATCTGCATGGTTAATGAATTCGTTATTAATGCCGTCAGACCCGCATGCACGGCTATTTAGAGATGGTAACCCCTTTCTAACTTCTGCTTCTGTTATTGGCTTTGGTGGTGGGACGGGTGGTTGGGGGGGTGGCCGTGTGGGTAGAGGTTTGTTTTCCATGGCAGTGAACTGATCTTTTGATGTTTGAACCATTCCTTGATCGTTTCAGCCTTTCCCTGGTCAGGACTGATGAAGTGACCATCAGAGTTATGTACAGCAAGTTGTTATTGTAGAGTGCTGATTTTTAGTGCTTTGCTTGCTCAGAACATTTTTTGACAATCGTCTGTTGATGTGATTTCGTTTGCCTGGTCTTTCGGATATTATTAAAGTCAGTCCCAACATCCTGGGAAGCATTTTGATCTTTGCCTCCTGGAATTCGCCACAAAGGTCTCTAGCAACCTGTTAGCTATTTCATCAGATCACCATCTCCAAAAAGAGCAGGGCTAATCAAAACCGATTCCAGCAACAAAGGACAAGTAAAATGGTATTCTAACAGAGCTTGCTGCCTTGACAGATTTAATGAAGAACGCTGAGTGTGGTGACGTACTGTATACAGCTTACTCCTCAGCTTACACTACAGATCTGCAATGTTTTTATAAGGGGTGCAAGAGCTACAACCCCCCCCCCCTACCCCCCCCCCCCCCAACCCGCCACACACAATTTCCTTCTCTCCCCCCCCCCCCCCATCGTCCGGAGCAGATCTCGAAGAGTTTTGAACCTACACTCAGAATTTGTTGTTAAGCAGATGTTTTAGGGATAGACGAAGTGTTATTTATCAAAGACAAACTGTTCACATTTAGCATTCCTCAAACAAGTATGCCTGCGGGCGAGTTGAGTTTCACTAAAATTCTTGTTAAAACAATAATACGTTTGTTTATTACAGTAAATTGGGCCAAGACTAATTGCTTGGATTGTTGCCAATCTAAATATGTTCAATTATTATTTATTTAAGTTAGTTAATGGCAAACTTTGGTTGCTACTTGTTTAATCATACGTTTGTTTATTACAGTAAATTGGGCCCAAGACTAATTGCTTGGATTATTGGCAATCTAAATATTTTCAATAATCTCTCCCCCCCCCCCCCCCTTGGGCGGCAGAGCGGTTTCCGAATGAAAACTCTGTTACCGTTTATTGGATCGCTTTGAAACTTCATAGAGTGGTTGGACTAGGTCTGGGGAAGAAACATATCGAATTTGACGATGATCCGAAATCTGGTGGTAACCTGGGAAATTAGTTTCCGGATGATAACTCCTCAACCGGTTGACGAATCGCTTTGTAACTTCATAATCTGTTTGGCAAAATCGACGATGATCTGAAATCCAAGATGGCCGCCAGCCACCGGTGGTCATCTTTAAAATCGGTTTCCAGATGACAACTCTGTTACCATTTATCGGATCGCTTTGAAACTTCATAGAGTGGGGCTGGACGGCCATCTTGAAAATTATTTTCCAGATGATAACTCCTTAACCGTTTATTGGGTCGCTTTGAAACTTCATAGGGTGATTGGACTAACTCTGAGGAAGAAAGCTATCAAAATCGACGATGATCTGAATTCCAAGATGACCGCCAGCCACCGATGGCCATCTTGAAAGTTGGTTTCTGGATGATATCTCCGTTACCATTTATCGGATCACTTCATAGGGTGGTTGGAATATGTCTGGTGAAGAAACTTATCGAAATTTACGATAATCCAAAATCCAATATGGCCACCAGCCCGGTGGCCATCTTGAAAATTGGTTTCCGGACGATGCCGCCTTGACCGTTTAACGGATCGCTTTGACACTTCATAAGGATGACTGGTGTGGGTCTGAGGAAGAAATAAATATTTTCTGATGGCTCTCATTCTTTGTGTTGTCATCATGGCGGGATATTATGCGCAGTTTGCGGAGCTCTTGTTATATAAGTTAGTTAATGGCAAAGTTCGGTTGCTACTTGTTTAGTTACCATACCCCCGCCCACCCAACATCCTCAGCTCAACCCGGTTTCAGAAAGCGTGGAGATTCTGTCTGGCTTCCGTCTGTGCGTCCGTCCCTCCATGCGTCTGTCACATACAGGTTTTCAATTAAAAATTTACTTTTCCTTGGAGTATCGTGACGAACCTTCTTCATGGGAACGTTGGCTATGGAAATGCATGTTATTGTGCACGTCATTCTATCCATCAGTCCGGCAATCCATCTGTCTTTCTGACTGCACGTCCGTCTGCATGCAAATTTTGCGTTTACATTCGATAATTATTTTTGTAGTTCATGGGAATGGTCGCTAGGAAATGCCAGTTCCTTTGGGGGCCTGTCCGTCCGTCCATCCATACATCATTCTGAACGTGTGTCGTCCGTCCGTCCGTGAGTGCAAGTTTGGAGTTTTCGTTAGATAACTTTACTTTTTTTTGCTTTGAATATCTTGACGAAACTTCGTAGGAAGATTGGATATGGGGCTACGGAAATGCAGGTTTTAAGGGGTCATTCCGTCCATCCATCCGCATGGATCTGTCTTTCTGAATGTGCGTCCAACCGTCCGTGCATGCGAATTTTGGAGATTAGTTCGATAAGTACTTTTGCTTGGAGTATCTTGACGAAATTTGACGGGAAGTTTGGCTATAAAGTCAGGGTATGTTTGAGGGTTTTATCCGTCCCTATTCTTCTTCTTTTCGTTCGCTGATCATTCCGCCAGTCCTGTAACTGACTATCGACATGATCATAAGCGTTAAGTGCGTGGATCCATGGTTTATTAGAGCGCGCCGTGCGGCCTGGAACCTCCGTCTTCAGCACTCGAGGTTTCTGTCAGGGTTACCTCACCCTTACCTCCTTTAGTCGCCTCTTACGACACGCAGAGGATACTGAATGTGTATTCTAAGCCCCACCTACAGGGCATCCTTCCCTCAATATGTCGTACTAACCACGGGTCCATCCGTGTGTATGGCACCCATCAAAATGGCTGTCGTTGCGGGTGGGGATGGGCTGGGGTGGGGGGGGGGGGGGTGGGGGGTGGATCGTGTGCTTTTGTCTAGTTGATGGCCTAGTACTGGGTAGAGATAAATGAATACCTGCGGAATGCAACAGTGACTTTCAGTCGTATTGAAATTGAAATAGGTAGATTCCATGGTGGCATTGTGTGCACCGGAATCTCCTCCTTTATCTATGAATGCCACACATGGGGCCCTTATGCATACATCTGAGTATGTTACGTTTTTATTGCGTTTGCTACTTATTGTGAGTAGGCCTAATAAACAATAACGGTTAAAACGTCGATCTGTAAATAAGGAAATGGAAAGCGTAGAGAGCGCAGAAGATGGCTGAAGATGTGTACCCGCATGCGTATTTATTTACCACCCGCAACTAGTATAAGTAAGTCTGGAAAGGGCTTATAGGTCGGTCTGTACGTTTGTTTGCCGATCGACGATCGGGCTGTCAAATATGTGACATTTCGCACTTATCTTCTTTTAGGGCCTAGCTCCAAAGTAGATAAGACAACCTAATTGCTACGACGTAAAACATATTCTTCGGGATAACTTGAAGCAAATTTGACTGCCTTAGGCAGCAATTTCTTCCATTCCAATCTGTTACAACATATACAAGATCTTGCGACAATTTTATTACTTTAAAAAATATCTAAAACCTTTTTACCTCGCGCGGCATTTGTGAGTAGGGCCTAGACATGTAAACTGCATTTTGTTCACGTTACCATACTACGTTCATGCCTGCGCACTTGTAGCCTAATTTCATTTTTCGACAGCATTAAAATTTATATGTTAACGTCTTTTTATCTCAATGATTTATTGGAGACCCTATACATCTATAATAGTTAGGGAGGTCTCGGCGTTTCAAGAACGCAAATATTGTCAGACCAATGGGGTCAAAGGTCAAACTATAGGCCTACGTATGACATTTATTGACATACGGACAACACCAATCAGTAAAAGCTTTTGACGGCATACGCATTACAGGCGTGTGTGCAAATGACAGTTCGTTAGTCGCGGTTATCGGATCTTTGGTAATGTTATACCATTTTATTATAAAGCACTGTCGTGTATTCAATAGCTATAGTGCGTGGAGAAGACGTGCCTATACTAGTCTCTACCATAGGACTAAGTATTCTTGTGAAAGTTTAGCAATTTCGATTTCCTATCTTATTTATTGAGTAGGTCCCATACACACTATTATAAAAATTATTAGACGTACGTGTTGGTAATTTAAAAAAAAAGATTTGACTTGTTGATGCTTAGCGATTTTCAGTCGAATTGTTGTAAAAAAAAGTATTATTGGTAAATTATATTTTGTATCTAGTTTGAAATAGGTCTCTGAAAATTGATATTGGCAATGGTTATATCTAGAGAACTACAAATAATCGATCGATCCTCGATCAAGCAGAGAATTTCAACAGGTTTTCAATAATAACTCGTTTATTGCTGTATTCATATTTCATAACATACTCGTTGCACCTTTTCAAAACCGGCTTTGCTGTTATAAGTTGTTGTGAATAAAATCGTGCAGAAACTTTGTGTTTAAATGAACAGCATTCCAATTATTGCTGGCCATATAGATACAAATTTGTGTTTGAGTTGTACACTCAACGTGAAGAATGTGATCAATAGTGGACTAATGGCTATAATGAATTACTATGAATTATTTGATAAACCGAGAAACTCTGCGCTACTTTCACGTTTGAAACGATAAGGTGGACATTTGTCAAGTTTGTGGATAATTATGTCATCAAAAGGGGTGTGTATGTAGTTATTTTATTTATTACGTGTAATTAGCAGAAATTACTTTAAGTGCGTTGAGTGCCAGCGTGCTTGTACAATATGAAGTTTCCGCTTTTGCCATTTAGCAGCGCCATCGATGGGTTGATTATTATGGGACTGTAGAGGCAACGTTAAAAACAATTTTTTTTTTTATTGTTATTTAAAACAAGGCTCTTACTGCGAATATGTGCTCATGGGATTGGTAGTAGGTGTGTGGGGTGTGGTGGGGGGGGGGGGGGGGGGGTGTCTGGTGGTGCGAGGTGTTTATCAAATTACTCCAGATTTCATTCCTAATACATGTAATGTCATTTACACAGTTTGTCGTAGTTAACCCTTTGGCCTTCACAAACCAGAAATGATAAATTTTAATAATGTCTACAACAGCAACAGTCCTGTCAAATTAGTTTCAAAATATTCAACAGCTTTCCTATATGGACCTTTTGAGATTGAGACACTAGAATTTCAAGCATTAAAAGGGTAATCTCATGATAATTATGTTTAAAGCAATTTGAATGAAAGTTATGCCTGATATTGGCCATGTCAATTATCAGTCAAATTATTTTCAAAATTAATCATCAGTTTTTAATTTTATCACACTTGAAACCCGGCCTTTTGAATGCTAGATCAAATGTCTATTAACCCTTACCACTCTGATGTCAATGTTTTATCTTTTACCATGTCAATAGCAAAGAATCTGGTGTACATTTTTCAACAATTTTGGTGGACGATGTTGTTGCCTTCGACAGCACTATCTTCCACCTAATTGAAATTGTTTGAAAATTAAAAATCTGACATCAGTGTGGTAAGGGTTAACACATGAATTGTTAACACGCCAGCCACTGAAATTTTCTAACTTTCATTCCAGTACATATGGTATTTGGTGTTCATTATGGAAACAATGTTGCTGTAAGCTGTTGCCGTCAGTTTCAGCAACATTTTGTATCAAAATTCCACACCAAAATGGGCGTCAGCATTTCTAATCTCCTGACGCTATAACAATTACCTCTTTAAGGCTTTAACCCTCAAATTTGTTCAAGAAAATTTCAATTTCATTATTGGAAATGTCCATCTACAGAGAAGAGTATTTTAGAAAATTTTATTTTTATATTCAGTTCCCCGTCACTTGATAACTGGAGTTTATTTTAGAAACCATGTTACTGTAAGCTGTTACTATCTAGTAAGTAAGCAATGGCTTTCAGTAGCATTGTTTCCATGATATATATATATCACCAGTCCTTCCATTATGGTTACTTTCACCAATGACTGAATGAACCATATCTCATTGTCAAGCATATAGGAAAACTGTTGAATATTTTGAACATAATTTGACTGGAAGCCGTTGCTGCCTAATCAAATTATGTTCAAAATATTCAACAGAATATGTTTTCTGTTTTAAAGAATACTTTTTAAGAGATCTGTCGGTAAAAGGGTTAACCTGTTAATGGTTAAGATTGTTCTAGAAAATCAAAGTCGTTGCTTTAATCAATTTTCATTTGCAGCCCAAAAGGCAACTATTAAAAAACATTGCCACTCGAATCAGCCTGACTCATTTATCAAGCCACTTATTCCAGTCATGTGGGAAAATTAAAAAAAAATCATGTTCTCTTGGCCTGCAAATTATGAACATTTCTCAAGACCACCGCAAAGGCCAGATTTGGTCATGGCCAGCTTAACCAGTAAAGGGTTAAAATTGTGTCTGGCATCCGTGTGATATGAGTTAACCATTTAGCCCTCAAATTTGTTTGAAAAAATTTAAATTTTCTTAGAAAATGTCCATTTGCAGACCAAGAGAAATTTTTTTAAATTTACTACTGGAATGAGTGGCACCATTAGCGAACCAGTCATTCTAGTCGTAAAGTTTTAAAAATAGTCTTCTCTTGGTTTGCAAAGTGACATTTCTCAAGACGACTGGAGAAAACGTTTTTGTGTCGACTTGAGTGTTAAATGGTTAAGTATAGATTAGGTTCTTATAACGTCGGGAGGTGGGGGGGGGGGGGGTGTGATGAGAGGAATGGGGACTTCTTATGTACATGAGCCTTTATCCAATATGGTTGATGCCAGTAATGTTCGTTGTGCGGAGTAGGTGTATCCGGTAGCCCTTCTTTCTCCTTTTTGGGTGTTAGCATCCGCATTGGGATCACCTCTCAAGACCTGTGTAATGCGGTAGGACATGTGTTTATATTAAGAAAGTTGAAGTAGCGAGCTACTGGTGAATCCTTCTAATGTCTTATATACCCTGATTTTGTGTTTCTGTAGTCTAATTTTGAATTTATGCTTGGGTTCATCTATATGCTGCTTATGGCGGTGGAGGATCACCCGCCCATGCCCACACACCGACGTAAGATGCACTTAGGTATGCTTATGGGTATGCGTCAATGTGCGTGCGTGTGTGCACCCACTCATCCGTGTACCATTATGACCATGCGTAGGTGTTAAAAAATCTGTTTTACTTTAGGCCAGTGATAATTAGGTACATGATGCTTCATGTTTTGCAATTGCCAATGGTCTTGGCTGTATATTTCGAATTCATGCCTAGTTTCCCCTATAGCTTGCTAATGGCGGAGGAGGGCCAAGCAAATATCAGCTTCCCGCACTTTTTTCGCACTCCTTCAAGATATTGAAGCGAAAATCGGTGCATCGCTTTAGTATAAAGAGTTACAGAGCAAGTTCGAGTTTCAGACATTTTCGTCAATTTTTCATGGAATTATGCCCCCTTTTGACATGAAATACGAAAAATATTAGTTTTGCACGCTTTTTTTCGCAGTCTTTCAAGATATTATACTGTGAATGGCTACGTTGCTTTGTTATGAGAAGTTACAGACCGAGTTCGAGTTTCAGGCGTGTGCGTAAATCTTTTATGGAGTTATGCCCCCTTTCGACTTAGGAAATATGAAAAATATCAGCTTTCCGCACTTTTTTCGCACTCCAAGATATTTAAGCAAAAATTGGTGCATCACTTTAGTATAAGAATTTACCGAGCACGTTCGAGTTCCAGCCATTTTCGTCAATTTCTCATGGAGTTATGCCCCCTTTCGACTTATGCAATACAAAAAATATTAGTTTTCCGCACTTTTTTCGCAGTCTTTCAAGATATTGTACTAAGACTTGCTACATTGCTTTGTTATGAGAAGTTACAGCCCAAGCTCGAGTTTCAGACGTATGCATAAATCTTTGATGGAGTTATGCCCCCTTTTGACCTATGAAATACGAAAAATACTAGTCTTCCGCCATTTTTATCGCAGTCTTTCAAGATATTCAACTGAGAATTGGTACATTACTTTATTATAAGAAATTACAGACCAAGTTCGAGTTTCACGCGTTTGCGTCATTTTTTTATGGAGTTATGTCCCCTTTCGACTTATGAAATACAAACATATCAGCTTTCAAAACTTTTTCCTTCTCCTTTACCATATATAACTGAGACTTGGTTTTTTGCTATGTTATGAGAAGTTACAGATCAAGTTCGAGTTTCAGTTGCTTTTGACAATTTTTAATGAAATTTTTGACTGTCAATCTGTAAAGATTTATATCACCAGGTAGGGGACATGTATTGCAAAGCAATACTTGCAGAATGCTTGTTGTTATGCATACGCATGCGTGCATGCTTACGCAGCCACACACCATTATTTGCCCGCGAATATGTGGGCACAGTTCAAGATCCTGTTTTGGTTTAGGAGGATAAAGAGGTACACAATGCTTTGTGTTTTGCATTTGCCAGTGATGTTGGCTGTGTAGAGCATTTGAGTGGTTATCACTCTGCTGACTCTGTTAGGAGTATGAGTTTGGAGACGGAAGGCAGTAATGGCTCCTGTTGGAAATCCTTTTGGTTGGCTAGAGCCATATTTTTTCCCTGAGAAATTGATTAGTTATAACGTGGAAAGCCACGACTGGATGTGTATACCTGACGCTTGTCCTGAAGGTTCAGGATGAAAGTCAGATGCCTGACACTGTGTGTGGGTCCCCAATTTATAGGCCTTTGGATCTGGCTTTGGGTCCGACTCACTGCACATGCTCAGTGATTGTTCTTCCTTGGGGTCCCATTTTGCACACACCCTTTGATTGTAGTGATTGTTCTTCCTACAATCACTGGGCATGTGCAAAATGGGACCGAAAGGAAGAACAATCACTGAACATGTGCAGTGAGTCAAGCATCAGGTATACAAATCCAGAGTCGTGGCTTTCCACGTTATACATAATTAAGTATAGATTAGTCTGGTTTCCGTTTAGCAATTTTTATACACGCATGCAAATGGGGATGTATTATGGGATGGTGCTCATGGTCTGGCCATCCATTCAGCCAGCCATCTGTCTGTCTTGTTGTCCATTTCTTGTCCGGGCCAAATCTTGATGAATTTTGAAGATCAACTTGAAATACTTTTTCAGTCTGCAGCGTCATGATTTGTTTTAACAATATCTATCAATATTTGTCAGAGTTATCTCCCCTGATGAATTTATCAAAAGTGTATTACCCGGTCCAGATCTCTATGAGTTTTGAACATACATCTATAATTCTTGTTTGGGGGATATGTTGCTGAAAGACAGTGTCTAGATTTCATTCTATGGAAAGCTGTCCATATTCGCAAGAGTTCTCTCCCCCTGACAAACTTAAAATTTGTCAAAATATGGTTTCATCTAGATTACTCGAAAATAAATAGACATATTCATTTCAAATATGGTACATCGATACTGTCTGAGAAAGCCTTAATTTTGATCGTACTTCATCAAAATATATTTATATTTACCAAAGTTATCTCCCCTGAGACACTTAACCGTCTGACTGCTGCATGCAACTGGACCATAATTTCATTGGGTAATAACTGGACATGCTGAATATATTGAAAACAAATTGACTGAAAGCTGTTGGTGGCTTAGCAACCAACAACTTTGAGTAAAACTATTTCAAAATATTCAGCATAGCCAGAGATAAACGCTGTTGAAAATTTAGTCTGCAGAAAGTCAGTTAACGCATGTCTATTTCCATGTCAAGGGAAGACTATTTTAGAATTTTTTACCAACTACCGCTAGCATCACTGGCTCAGATATCGTCGAGCAAGTAATTCCATTCGCCAATTTTCCGAAATTGTCTTCCCTTGGTATGCAAATGGACATTTCTCACAATCACAATTTAGATGTTAGTTTTGGTTGGCTTAACCACTAAAGGCTTGGTTATCGAGCCAGTCATTTCAGTGGTAAATTTTCAAAAATAGTCTTCTCTTGCTCCGCTAATGGACACTTCCCAAAATGACTGAAGAAGGCATCTTTGGCTGAGTGTTAACCATTTAATGGTCAAGCCGGCCAAAACCGGCGTCTGAAGTGGTCATTATGAAGGTCCATTTATAGGCTAAGAGAAGACTGTTTTTGAAAATTTACCACTGGAATGCCTGGCTCGATAACCGAGCAAGTCATTCCAGTGGTATGTGTCAGTCGCGATCATTAGGAGGTCACAGGCTTATGGTACATGTCAACTCCGCGATCAAAAACTTTCAATGAATTTGTTTTCAAAATATTCAGTGTATCCAGAGTTAAACCCCATGGAAGATGTAGTCTGCAGAAATTCAGTAGGCAGACAGCTAGACATTTAGGCATCAAGTCAGCTCTGCAATGGATGAATTCCAGTTTTAACTATGCCCTCCCCATCTTTGGTTAATCTCCACCCACACTTCAACCGTGTTGGGATGGATCGATCCCTGAACTGGCTGACTATCAATTTCCAGAAACTATACATCTAAGCTAGTGAATATTTTGAAACTAATTTGAATTGATGCTCTTGCTGTTGCATCAACAGTGCCCAGTCAAATTAGTTTCAAAATATTCAACAGAATGTTTACTAAATAGTAAAGACAACAATGCTTAGTCCGGCCGTCATCAATTAAGCATTCGTGAGAAACTTAGCTATGTCATTCATAACGTCATATGATTGATGCTAGCTATGTCATTCATGATGTCATATGATTGATGTTAGCTATGTCATTCATGACGTCATATGATTGATGACTAAACTGGAACCCTCTATTGGCAATGAGCAAGAATTTGTATTTTCTTGTGTAATACATTTTGACCATAAGAGGATTAATACGCATTCTTTTGCTTTATTTCTAGGCTTATCAATCATCCCATCAACACGTCGTTGCCGAGCTGAATGAGTTCGAGAGCCAGTATCGACCAACGTATTTCTGCCACTTACCTCCCTTGAGCGCTCCAAAGGTTGTACTTTTAACCCTTTATCCCTCGAATTTGTTCAAGAAAATTTCAATTTTCTCATAGAAAATGTCCATTTGCATACCAAGAGAGGACTATTTTTGAAAATTTACCACTTGAAGGACTGGCTCGTTAACCGAGCCAGTCCTTCCAGTGGTAAGTTTTCAAAAATAGGCTTCTCTTGGTTTGCAAATGGACATTTCTCAAGACCAGTGCTGAAGCCGGTTTTGGCTGATATCAATGTTAAAGGGTTAATATATGATAAGAAAATTGTACTACAGTACAGCTCATAAATACGTTAACATGTTTTCAAAACATAACAATTTTGAACACGACGTAAAAGCGATGTTCTGTTGAATATTTTGAACATAATTGGATAGGAAGACAATCTAATGGATGAATCCAGTTTTAGCCGTGCCCCATCCATCTCTAGCTAAGCTCCACCCACACTTCGCCTGTTTTGAGATCAATTTGAGACTATCAATTTCCAAAAAGCTACAGGTAAGCTAGCTGTTGATTATTTTGAAACTAACTTTACTGGGTGCTGTTTCTGCCTATGTCAATAACAGCACCCAGTCAAATTAGGTTCAAAATATTCAACAGCATGTTTATTAAATAGTAATGACATACAATTCGTACAATAAGCCTTTAGTCCATTATCTATTATGCGTTCGTGTTGAACTTAATTGCATCATTCATGATGTCATTGATTATGACATCATCCTACATATCACATAGTTGATTATGACATCATATGATTGATGGATAAACTGGAAATATCCATTATGTTCAAAATATTCCACAGTACAGGTTTATTTTGTTTGGGAGACTGTAATCCTTTCCTGATCAAAATGGATCTAGAAATGCTAGCTTTTCTTATGAGAATATATGTCTTCAAGCCAAGAAAGAGAAGAATATATTAGAAAGATTTACACAGAAATGCCTGGCTATTAACAAGATAGTCACTCCAGATAACTTGGTAAATTTTCTAATTATATTCTTCTGCTCTGCAAATGGAGAAGCCGTTTTAGTTGTGACTGGCAATTTGTATGAGTGTCTGTCTGTTGGTCTGTAAATTTCTTTCTGCAATTTTTCAAAGCCACCTATGTAGCGCGTTTGCACTTGATATTAAGTAGGGTATGTATTAGGGCTGAGGTTTGTGAGGATTTTCATGAACCGAAGTGGTTCACGATACAGATGTCCGAACCACGAACTGGTTCACGAGCCTTTTTAATATGCTATTGTATGCGAGAAATTACTCCTAACAGAAAATAGCATTTAAAGGCAGGTGGCCTTACTGGCTAAATGGTTGAAAAACACAAATGACAAGTTCTGACAACAAATGTTAGAAGATAATATAAAATTCATATCCAGCTAAGTTCCATTAATGGTCATATTCGTAAATCATGCTTAGAGGACATTCAGAGATTGCGTGTCTATTAGCCCTTTCACCGACAAATCCCTGAAAAGTAAATTCTTTATGATATGAAACCATACAGGAAAGCTGTTGAATATTTTGAAATTAAGTTGACTAGAAGATGTTGCTGCCTTATGCAGCAACAGCTAGTTAAATTAATTTCAAAATATTCAACAGCTTTCCTGTATGGTTTTCCTAAAATTAGATATGGGAATTCATCAGTGAAAGTGTTAGCTTATGTATGGTTCACAAACTACATGAATCCCATGCTAGCGAACTGAACCATTGGTTCGTCATCCCTTGTTTTGCGATTTTCCAAACAAACAAATGTTCGTTACAGCCCTAGTATGTATGAGGTAATATCCTGGGAATCCATGTGTGTGTGTGTGTCTCGCCATGTGTCCATTTCTAGTGGAAGGATTTTTAATAAAACTGGTTTGATGCTGTCCTTCAGGATCCAATGAAGAGTACACTTGACATTTGGGTCAAAGGTCATTGTCATGGTGACACGATTAAGGACATTGCGTGTGAGTCAAGGGTTTAATAATGTAGTCATGTTGACTCATAGAGGGATGTGAACTGTCACTCAAGTATCTGACATAATCACATGTATCACATGTTAGCTGACGTCACAATCAAAGTGACATATATCTCCATCACATACATTGAAAAGTCTGTCATGAAAGTGTAGGAATTGTATGTCTTTAATGAATTTATGAAACATTCTGTTGACTATTTTAAGATTAATATGACTGGGAGATTTTGTCCCCAGTCAAATTAGTTTTAAAATATTCAACAGCTTACCTGTATATAGTTACCTTGTAATTTTTTAGAATTCAGCGTTTCAATGTTATTGGATTACAGGGATTACATGTATGCGCATATATTCAGCAATTTTATCCCACACTGATAACGCGGATTACACACAAATCCTAATATGTCTGTCACAAATTACACAGAAAATCCATTTTGTAGAACTTGAGTTATCGTCTGAAATGTGATTTAATTTTAACATTAAATCATATACCATGACCTTGACCTTTTGACTGTAAAATCAAGAGTTTTTCCGATTGAGCTACCAATGGATAAATCTACTTTTAACTATGCCCCTCCCATCTCTAGCTAAGCTCCGCCCATGTTTTGTGGGTGTTGAGATCGATTTATATACTTTGAACCCTGAATTACCAGAATCGCAAATTCATGGTAATGATACATCTAACCTGTAGAATATTTTGAAACTAATTCAACTGGGGAATATGGCAGCAACAGAATGTTTATTAAATAGTAAAGACTTACAATTTTTACAACTGACAGACTATTCGATGTTCATGATGGACCTAGTTACGTCATTCATTAAGCATTTTGATTGTTACATCAGCCTACATATGAGGTAATTGATTGTGACGTCATATACTTGACTAACACATCGATCGGATTCATCCATTGGGACATATGATGCAATTTCCTTATCTGTAGGGTCACCAAGACGTGACCTATGGACACTAAGATTAATAGAGCGCTTCTGAAGCAGTACGTCCCCCCCCCATTAGTTATCATTCAGAAATGCACTGAAGGTACCTGAATACTAGGATCCATTGCTATCTAAGCTATCACATTTTGCGCATGTTGGAATTGCTTTCAAACTTTGGAACCTGACTAATTTTCAAGGCAATTATACAGGTAAACAGTGTTGAATTTTTTCAAACTAATTTGACGGGGAGCAGCAACAGCTCCCAGTCAGATTAGTTTCACAATTTTCAACAGAATGTTTATTAACCATTTAACACTCATATCAGCCAAAAATGGCATCTGCAGTGGTCTTGAGAAATGTCCATTTGCAGACCAAGAGAAGACTATTTTTGAAAATTTACCACTAGAATTACTGGCTTGATAACCGAGCTAGTCATTGTAGTGGTAAATTTTCAAAAATAGTCTTCTCTTGGTCTGCAAATGGGCATTTTCTATGAGAAAATTGAATTTTTTTTAAACGGATTCACGGGTTAAGTTGTAGATTTATCAATGACAATTCGTACACTGGCATGAGACTTTTTGATTTTCATGGCTAAACTCTGATTTTGCTAAATGTAACGATGTGTAGCATAATGGACCTTTCCAGTTTTAGCTATACCCCGCCCATCCCTAGCTAAGTTCCACCCACACTTCACCATGTTGGGATTGATCGATCCCCGAATGCCCTGACTATCAATTTCCAGAAAACGAGACAGTTAAGTTGTTGAATATTTTGTAACTAATTTAACTCACCCAGTCAAATTAGTTTCAAAATATTCAACAGGATATTTATTAAATAGTAAAGACATTCAATTCGTACAACAGCACATAGTCTGTCTTCAACTATGCGTTTGCGACATACTTACTTATCAATGTCATTCCTGATGTCATAATGATGTCATTGATTGTGATGTCATTCTAGCGTCATAGTTGCTTATGACATCATATGATGGATGGACACAGTGGAAAGGTGAATTGATTATGACGTCATATATGCTTAAGTGATAGTGGATCGGATCCATTACACCATTCCATATGTATTCCTTATTTCCAGAATGCTAATAGTGAATGCCCAAAGATTCTGGAACGAGGATCATGGACACAGGCGTCACCGGTTAAGGAGCAGAGATTCTACCGCCATGTCAGTGACTCGATTGGAAACAACTACAGTCCATCTGCAAATCACCTTACTACCTCATACATCTATGAGAATATCAAATATGGTAATAATCTTTGTTTGTTTCTATTAGAGCTGAGGGGGTGATCTGAAGAGGGTCAGGGAGGGAGTGTTCCCCACCCATGGGCTGGGAAAGTTGTAAAACTATATTCTCTGAGAAGCCATTTCCTGCTTTCTTAGTGATAAACAACACCATTATTAGTTATAAGCGAGGATTATGACACCGCAGAATTTATGACAGTTATTTATTTTGTTCTGTGTTTGAATATCCCTCAAATTTATGGAGCACAAACATGTAAGAAAAAATAGACACAAGTCATAGGGATGCGGCAGGTCAAATATCTCCATCGCCAACCTCTGGATCTGATCTGCTTTCATCAATTCAAACCATTTTATTCACAAATATTTTCACAAGTAGTAAATAAATTGAATTGATGTTTACCAAGTCAATCGGTCAACCAATCACGCATTGATTAAGTCAGATATTACAAGGTGATTGATTCGATCTATCCATCAATGATATATTCAATTGAATGAATGAATGAATGATGGGATGGATGGATGCAGGGATCGTTGGATGGATGACTTAATGATGGGATGGATGGATGCAGGGATCGTTGGATGGATGACTTAATGATGGGATGGATGGATGCAGGGATCGTTGGATGGATGACTTAATGATGGGATGGATGGATGCAGGGATCGTTGGATGGAGGACTTAATGATGGGATGGATGGATGCAGGGATCGTTGGATGGAGGACTTAATGATGGGATGGATGGATGCAGGGATCGTTGGATGGATGACTTAATGATGGGATGGATAAATGGATTGTTAGCTTTCCTGGACAGAATGGCCAAGTGAGCTTATGCTGTGACGACCATCCATCCGTCTGTCTGTCTGTCCATCCGTCAATTTTTATTTAAACAGCTTCTCATTAAGAACCACTCAGCCAATTTCAATTTGGCAGGAAACATCCTTAGGAACGGAGCCGATCAACCAATTTGGCTGTTAGAAACGTCTTTAAAAAATTTCTGCTTCAGGATCGATACAAAAGTCATAAATTAACTAGGGCAAGGCAGCTGAACCAGGTCTGTTCAAAAGAACTTGATTGACCAAATGGATTGGCGGCCATCTACGATGACCTAGTTTTCGTGAAAATGGCTTCTCCAGAACTGATGAATGAATCGGGCCGAAGTTTGGGAATGATGATTAGGGACTATGAGCCATTAAAGTTTGTCCATGGAAATGTGATATCTCAAAATAGCATTGGTGCCATGGATCAATCGAAATTTAGCATGTTGGCATCCATCCTGGATTTTCTGAAAATTTATGAGAATATCATATAAAAGACTAACTTGACTAAATCTTCTTCACAGAAATTAGTTTGGCAAATTTTTCCTATGGTCATCCTGTGTTGTTCGATTGTGCCCGTGGCCAATAATTCCAGGTGAGCGATACAGGTCCCTTGGGCCTCTTGTATAGTGAGCTTATGGTACATGTGAATGAGTCGATGGTTGGGCAGAAAGATGGATGGATTGATGGGCTGATAGAGAGATAAATATTAGATAGATAAGTGGATGGATGGATCGGTGGGTGGGTGGGTGGGTGGATGCGTTTTTTGAGTGATTGGGTTGGTTGGTTGGTGGTGGGTGGGTTGGATGGATTGATAGATCTGATTGTATTGGAGGTATAGTGGGATAGTACATGTACCGTTGATGTTTGCAGCGCTTGGTTGCATGATTGCCTGGCAGAGAAGATGGATGGATGGATTGGGTGATAGATAAATATAGAAGATGGATGAATGGGTGGGTGGGTGGGTCTGTGGGTGGGTAAGTGAGTGTGTGGGTGCATTGGTGGTTAGGTAGATAGGTGGATGAGTGGGGTTGTTGATGGATAGGTGGATTGGTGGGTGGATGGCTAGATGGTAGTGGAGGTATCATGGGATAGGAATTACTTGCAGAGCTTGGTTGGGTACCCTGGTAGAGAAGATGGATGGGTGGATGGATGGGTTAATAGATAAATATAGAAGATAGATAGATGGATGGGTGGGTGGGTTTGTTGGTGGGTGGGTTCTTTGGGTATGTGTGTGGGGTGGGCAGATGGGTGGGCAAATGGATGGATGAATAGGTAGATAGAAAATGTAGGTATGTAGATAGGTAAATAAATAGCTGGGCAGATAAGTGGGCTGACTGACAGCCAGGCCAGCGTGTGGGTTGGTGGGCTGGTGGGGCAGATGGATGATGGATTAATAGATCTGCTTGTAATGGAGGTTGGATGGGGTAGTAGTTGTTTGTATTGCTTGGTTTGTTACTCTGGCATAGGACAGTGTAATTAAATTATCCCTCTTGTACCATAGTCGTCGGAAATAATTTTCGTTGAGAATAGCCATCAAATGAATTAATCATAGAAGGAGTGATTGAGTGAACTTTTAAGTACACATTTAAAATATCATATTTTGCATGATAAATTCTGGGCAATTGTATCCACCCACAAACGCAACATTGTATGCAGACACAAGCCTAAGTATGTTAACTAATAGTCAAGGCAGCTGAAAAAATGCTTCTGTAGTCTCAGGGCTTGGGCAACACCTATTTGCAGCGTAAGAGAAGAATATTTTTGAAAACTTACCACTGGACTGACTGGCGCAGTTACCGAGCCAGTCATTCCAGTGATTAGGTTTCGAAAATACTCTTCCCTTGTGCTGTAAAATGGATAATCTCTGAGAAAATGTTCATATTTTCATGACTAATTTTGAGCATTAATATCTGAGTGATCTTGCACACGTATCTGCCTATTAACTCTTTAACACCAAAGATAACCCAAAATGGCTTCTGCAGTATTCTTGAAAAAGGTCCTTTTCCAGATGAAGCGAAGATTATTTTTGAAAATTTATCACTGGAAGGACTGGCTTGATAACTGAGCCTGTCATTCCAGTGGTAAGTTTAAAAAAATAACCTCTTGGTCTGTAGAAGGACATTTTTAATTCAGAAAATCTTAATTTTCTTGAACATTTTTTTAGGACAAAGAGGTTAATAATATAATATTTATCTCCTTAAAAGCTCAAAAGCCTCTCATGAAAGATCACAGGTGTGTCTGATTACATCAAATTGAATCCAGACAACCTGAAAAGCTGGAAGATAATTTTTCTTTTTGCTTATATCTTTTTAATTGGTACTAAATATAGTGTAATTAAAATCACCGTGACACATTCCTACGATAAATCTTTTTTATATAAATCAAAGAAAAACCTGCAGTTAATTTTTGGATTGCTGTTTGAAGAAAGCTGTTGCTGTCTAGGACAGCAACAGTTTTCAGCTAATATCATTTTCAAAATAAGAGCAATCGGAGATTGCAGTCTCTCGCCCTCCCATTTTTGTCAAATTGTAAAATGTTTTTTTGGTTTTTCGGATTTCTGCGGATTTTCCGAATTCTTTTTTATTTTCCGGCTATTTTTTATTTACTTGTATCATGCCCAATGTTGTGTATTGTATCATAGTGGATAGTCACACCCTTTCCTGTGATAAAATCTGTGTAAAATATGACCAATCATTTCCGAGATAGTCACAGATTGAGAAATTGACCCAGTCCTGATCCGGGTTCTTTTTAAATGGATGATGACCAAACTCTGGAAATCCGGTTGCATGTCAAGTTCCTTCATTGGGTTTAAATTTGAGCTAAATCAGATCAGCAGGGCTTTTTTATACAGCTTCTGACACACACAGACACGCATACAAACCCTATCGCAATATCCTCTTCCCCTTACAAGGCGAGGTTTTTTTTAAACTGTTGAATATTTTGAAATTAACTTGACTGGGAGCCATCGCTGCCTAAGGCAGCAATGGCTCCCATTCAAGTTAATTTCAAAGTATTCAACAGAATAAGTTTTATATCGTAAAGAATATACTTTTACAGGGATTTGTCAGTGAAAAGGTTAACAGCGTTAATATCATGTAATTGAAAAACATAATTTTGCATGCCGCAGATAACATCTTTTAATAGTAACGTTATAGTTTTATAGGGATGGGTGAGGGGGCAGAAATAAAAGGTACTATTCAGGAAAGTCAGAAATTTGAGACAGCAATTCAAGTGGGTCTTTGTAGAGTCTCTGTAGTCTGTTGTCATAGGTTAGTCGATAAAGAGTAGTGTCTATGTTAGTTCGTTGTTTAAATGAAATATGACATGGAAATGTGTCAAGAACATGATATGGTATGCATTTAAAACATGCATGAACAGGAATATGTGTACTTACTATTTATAATTTGATGAGTATTAATGTAACCCTTGTATTGCTGAGGCAGAGAATGTGTCAGATTTCAGATAGGCAGGTGAAATGGGGTGTGGAGTGTGTTGTGTATTCATGGTGTTCATGGTGATATTTACATCAAATTACATCTCAATAGCAACAGCTCTGGATGACACAATTCTCAAAATTTGCAAAAGCTATCATGTCAAACTGGCCAAAAACGGGCACTGCTGGCAGTCTTGGGCATACAGCCATTTCAAAATTTAACACTGGAAGAGTGGCTCAGTAACCGAGCCAGTCATTCCAATGATAAATTGTCAAAAATAGCCTTGTTGGCCTGTAAATTAGCGTTAACGAAGCAGAATTCTATGCTATTCTTGACCATTAATAAGTATGCAAAAATAAACACTCTGCTTATTTAATCCTTTAATGGTCCAAATTCCCCCCCCCCACCCCCACCCCCACACATCACCCCACCACACCTCACCCCCACCTCACCCCACCTCACCCCCACACATCACCCCACCACACCTCACCCCCACCTCACCCCACCACACCTCACCCCACCACACCTCACCCCACCACACATCACCCCACCACACCTCACCCCACCACACCTCACCCCCACCTCACCTCACCACACCTCACCCCCACCTCACCCCACCACACCTCACCCCCACACATCACCCCACCACACCTCACCCCCACCTCACCCCACCACACCTCACCCCACCACACCTCACCCCACCACACCTCACCACACCACACCTCACCACACCTCACCCCCACCTCACCCCACCACACCTCACCCCCACCTCACCCCACCACACCTCACCCCCACCTCACCCCACCACACCTCACCCCACCACACCTCACACCACACATCACCCCACCACACCTCACCCCCACCTCACCCCACCACACCTCAGCCCACCACACCCACTCACCTCTGAGATAATAAATATATTTGCGTATTGATTTTCATTTCATTTGCAGGCCGAGAGAATACTATTTTTTCAATGTGCCAATTGAATGGTTTGCTTGATAGCCAAGCCAGGCATTCCAGTGATAAATTTTCAAAAATAGTATTCTCTTGGCCAGCAAATGGACCAGAGACCGCTGTACAGGCCGGCTTTATCCGGAATGATCATTTAGCGCTTTAACACTCATATCGGCCACAAACGACTTCTACAGTGATCTTGAGAAATGATCATTAATGTAGACCAACTAAGAAGACTATTTTTGAAAATTAGATTCTCAAAAATAGTCTTCTCTTTTTCTGTAAATGGACATTTTCTATGAAAAAGTTGAAATTTTCTTCAATAAATTTGAGTGTTAAAGGGTTAAAGGATGTGTTTGTTCAGAATGACCATTAAAGGGTTAAGACTATTTATATACAGGTCTATTTTTCCAATTGGCACAACTTTCACTATCAGATGTTAGAGGTCGTCACTATTAATGTCATAATATTTTAGATATTTTGACCCATCAACGATGAAGATTTGCCAAGAAAATTAAACCCTTTTTAGAGAATGTCCATTTGCATGTCAAGAGAAGGCCAAGAGAACACAATTTTTGAAAATTTACAACTAATTACTGGTTCGATTATCGAGCCAGTCATTTCAATAGTAAATTTTCAAAAATAGTCTTCTCTTGTCCTGTAAATGGACATTCCTTAAGACCATAACAGAGGCAGATTATGGCCAGCTTGACCATTAAAGGGTTAAATTGTTATCATTTGTTAAACAACATTAATCTTTCCAAGCTTAACCAAGTTGCTAAGTTGATGTGCTACCTACAGTATGGTTCACAAATAACTTAACATATATTTTTGAATATTTTGAGCATAACTAGATTGGAAGACATTGCTGCAATGTCTTCCAATTAAGGGTTTAAACTAGTCAACCGAACATTTCTTATATTGTGGTCAAAATTGTACTAACTACATGTATCATGTTTCTATTTTTTGTGCACTGAGCCAGCGATTCCAGTGGTAAATTTTCAAAAATAGTCTAAAATATTCTGGGAATGGGCATGCCTCAGTAGCATGGCATTATTATAAATATCATATTAGATATATGGTATTATATATCTTATTGCATTGTAATTAGTCTGTTACTCTCTGCCATATATTTTATTTATGACTATATCTAGTGAATTAAATTGTTTCAAAACTTATGAACATTTTGGAAAATCATTTTTTTTCATGTAATTATAACATAATCCTTTCAATCCTGTAATAGTATATCAGTTCAAGAATGCACAAAATTTATGGAGTATACTTTATAAAATAATTAGACAAAGTATTTCCAATTCGCCTCAAGCTCTCGTCAGATTAATTTCAAAATGTTCATGGTTAAAATATTTATTTGCTCATATAGAATTCCTATTGGCACCAGGATTTAAAAGATGGAAATTCAATTTATGAAATGGCCATTCACCTCCACAGTAACTATTAGCCTTAAGGTGGTCAAAAGTTGCAATGACTATGTCTGCAATAACTTAAAGCAATTGTATGACAATTTAATCAGCTCTGCAATAGGTCATCGGTTATTGCAAGAATTTGTTATTTAAACATCAAGAACTAGATGCATACATTACCACCCACCAACCACCATTGAAACCCGCAACCACATCACCATCCAGACAACCCACCACCACATAGGAGAAAGCTGAGGATTATGGTTTCCCTGTCATCCATTCATGCATCTGTCTGTCTGTCCATCCATATTTTGCTTTGTCCATGTATGTTTTGCTTACATACACATGCATGCACGCACATGCTCACACACTGACACACAGCATGCATGCACATGTGCATGCACGCACGCACGCACACATGCACATGTGCATGCACACACGCACACGCACACGCACACACACACACACACACACACACACACACACACACACACACACACACACACACTTTCTTCCCCCCTCCCTCTATCCTTCCCTGCCTCGATCTTCCCACACTCCCTCGCCCACCCACTCGCTCACTCACTCACTCAATCCTCGCTCACTCGCTCGCTCACTCGCTTACACACACATGCACGCAAAGCTGTATAGAAACACGCCTTCCTTCCTTCCCTCTTTTACAAGCTTCTGCAGTGTCATGTCAATTTTTGCTGCATAAAGGTTATCTCATCTGATCCTATCTATGTGCAACTTAGGATCATTTGTGTACCTTTGCTTACCTGTAATGATTCTATAGCCAAATGTCCCTTGTAACCTACATCCCCTTAATTTATTATAGTATCAGCTATAATTGACATGTAACCGCCCTTTCCTAATTAGCCATGTTGCTGGCCCTGTTATAGCTCAGTCTGAATAAAGTCATCTTACTATATAGTCATACATTACCGTGTGCTAGTTATATCATAGAAGACCGTGCCAGAACAGTTCACTGCCCAATACACAAATAGCATTAGCCATGGCAAATGCTAGCTAGCCTTGATTTATGCACTAGCTACTGATCTAGTCTCTGATCTTATTGTATTTATCTCCAGGTTACACTCATGAAGAACAGTATGTGCTGGCCTCAAGGATCTCATTCCCATCACCTCGACAAGCAGCTCAGAACCAAACGCTCTCAGATATTCCTGCACAACGGAAACAACAACAGCAACAACAGTAAGTATATTGACACTCAAGCATATTCTGATTTGTAGCTCGACTTTCTCAAGTAAAATGAGCCATCACAATGCCCTTGGTATCTTCCAAGCTCCAGGTCAATTCATTACACTCAGGCCCCTCAATGGCATATGAGGCATCTGTGATGTCTTCGTCATTGGCAGAACAATCCAAATTGCATTTCCCTCAACTCAGAGTTTCATATGTCATGGTGGGTTAATAATAGTGGATGAAAACTTCAGACGTATGCCTCGTATAATTAGAGGGAATGACACAATGACATTGCGGTCAAAGGATCAAGGTTAGTGTGTAAGTACTGGGGGTTTTCAACATTAACATTTTGTGTTTAACTCAACTTAGCAGCTTATATCACATGCTTTAATAATCATACTGGACCCAAAATTGAATACATGCTTTCTTATAGTGAGAGGGTATGCCACAATGATGTGGGGTCAAAAGGTCAAAGGTCATGGTCATCTGACCTTGATAAAAACTTGGCAATGGTCAAGGTCAGTATGATAATCCCAAAATCTAATATTTGTCAACAATAATATTTAAGCCCAACTTAATCATACTCCGTACAAGCTTGGGTACATGTCTTCATATAATAAGAGGGGACGACACATTGACTTTGGTTCCAAATGTTTAAAGGTCACAGTCACTGAGTCTTTACAATATCATTGGTATATTTAGCCTTCGTCTGTGTAACTAGAATTAATTTTGAAGTAAGATTCCATAGTTCATTGGAAATATATCATTGCACAGTCACAAACTCGAGCTTCACCATTGCATTGTTAGTTACACGTGTAGTGCAATAATTTGACACATTCCCAAGACAAAAACAGAAGCACGTTAATCAGTACAATTTGAACATGATGTAAGAAATTTTATGTTGAATATTTTGACTATAATTGGATTGGAAGACATTGCTGCCTTGGGTGGTGGTGACGATAATCTTAGTGGTGGTGGAGGTGGTAGTAGTAGTGTTAGTGGTGGTGGTGCTGATGTTGGTGGTGGTGGTAGTGGTAGTAGTGTTGTTGGCTGTAGGTGTGGTGTTGGTTGTGGTAGTGTTGCTGCTGGGATTGGTGGTGGTGGTGATGGTGCTGCTGCTGGTGGTTGTGGTGATTGTGGTGGCAGTAATGATGCTGTTGGTGGTGCTGGTGGTGGTGGTGGCGGCGGTAGCAATGATAGTGGTTGTGGTGGTGGTGATGTTAGTGGTAGTCGTGCTGCTGGTTGTTGTGGTGGTGGTGGTTGTAGTGGCGGTGATGATGTTGTTGGTGGTGATAGTGGTGGTGGTGGTGGTGGTGGCGGCGGCTGCTGCAATGGTAGTGGTTGTGGTGGTGGTGATGTTAGTGGTGGTGGTTGTGTTGCTGGTGGTGGGAATGTTTTCGATGGGTGTGGTGGTGGTGGTGGTTGTGTTGATGGTGGTTTATGTAGTGGAGATGGTGGTGGTGAAAAGGTGTTGATGTTCATCATTGTTGGCTGTATTGCTGTTGGTTGTGGTGGAGCGTTGGTGTTAAGGGATGGTGGTGGTAGTGATGGTGGTCATCGTGTTGCTATTTGTGCTTGTCATATTTGAGGAGGTGTGTAGTGGACTTAGTGATAAGCACAACTAATTAAGTCTTTACACTGTCATTCAGTTCTACAGATGATGTTCGATCATATAATCTTAGGCAGCAAGATGAATTTCTCAATGGACATAAAGATGACCAGGATTTTTATCAGAAGCATATGGTGCTGCCACCTATTGCCAGCACATCTGGAGTCCCGAGTGATACGCCATTCTCAGATATGATTGACACTCGTAGCAAAGGTACTGCACAGAGATGACACAATGGACCTGTCCAGTTTATCCATCGATCATATGACATCATAATCAACTACGTGACATGTAGGATGGCATCATAATGAATGACGTCATGAAAGACATAGATAAGTTTGTCATGGCCGCTTAATTGATGACAGACTAAGCATTGTTGTACGAATTGTATGTCATTACTATTTAATAAACATGCTGTTGAATATTCTGAAACTAATTTGACTGGGTGCTGTTGCTGCCATAGACAGCAACAGCACCCTGTCAAATTAGTTTCAAAATATTCAACAGCTTACCTGTATTGTTCTCTGGAAATTGAAGAATTCAGGAAGCTTAGCTAAAGGTGGGCGTGGCATAGCTAAAGCTGGGTTCCTCCATTCTTAGTTAAGCCTTTGACATTTTGCCTTTTAGTTAAGCCAGTTGTAAAGACAACTTTACAAAATAGCTGTTGAATATTTTTGAAAAAAATTCAACTGGAACATCTCAGTCAAATTAGTTTCAAAATATTGAGCAGGATAATTCTTACTTCATAACGAATTTGCTGTTTCCGTTATGTAAGCGTTAAGAGGTTAACTCTCAGCCTATTAAGATTACCCTCATCCAGAAGTAGGTGTTTCATTTACCGGTATATTTGTCTGTCCATCTAGCCCGCCTGACCACCCGCCTGCCAACCCACTCACCCACTCACCCACCCATCCGTTCATCCATCCATCCATCCATCTATCCAACCATCCATCCATCCATCCATCCATCCATCCATCCATCCATCTCTTCATCCACCCACCCATCCACCCCACCCCCAATCAATCCATCCATCCATCTGTCCAGGAATGTTTTATGAAAGCGAGTGACCAAATTTGACTCGTATCTTAACAATGTGTTTTCCTTGAAATTTGGAATTACTAACTTTGCCGAAAAACATCTGTTGTGACCAGGCTTGGCATTATTAACCCTTTAATGCTCAAATTTATTCAAGAAAATTAAAATTTTGCAGACCAAGAGAAAACTATTTTTTTTAATTTATGACTAGAATGACTGGCTCACTTATCAGCTCTTGCTCTGCAAATGGACATTTCAGAAGGTTACTGCAGAAGCTGTTTTGGCTGATATGAGTGGTACAGGGTTACTGTGAAACTAGATGCTAAAATTTTACCAAGCTTTCACTAAATCTTGCTCTAATGATTTTACCTAACCAGGTGGTTTTTATCAACAATTATATTTTGGCCAGATTCACAATGTTCAATAATACTACACTTTAGTCTTATCAAGGATTTGGCATGGGAAAATCAACTTCTCTCTTTCAAAATTTGGATCTTATGATAAGCAACTTATACATTTAACCTTTTAACCCTTACATTTTTTCAAGAAAATCGGTGTTTTCTCATAGAAGATATCCATGTGCAGACCAAGACAAGATTATTTTTTGAAGATTTACCACTAGAATGACTGGCTCGGTTATTGAGCCGGTCATTTCAGTGATAAATTTTCAAAAATCGTCTTCCCTTGGTCTGCAAATGGATATTTCCCAAGACCACTGCAGAAGCCTAACATTTTCAGCTGCCGATTCAGGTGTTTCATCGAGCATGCGACCTGACAGATCCAGACCTGAACGCCCACGCACTACTGATAGTCTCCCCTGTCACTTTAGTAACAATAGCTATAGCGATGTGAGCTATGACAGTGGTCGACCAGCATCAGCATTTCTGCCGGATATGCCAACATTAGAGGAAGTTAAAACAGTGCTCAGTAAGTTGCTATTGTAGTCTAGCAGACCATTAAATATTTGAAAAATGTGTGTGCTTATTCTATTGTAGTAAGATTTGAAATGTGTATCAGCTAAAGCGTTAGGTGATTTGCCTCCCAGTTAACCTATCATAGAAGTTATGCTTTCACTGATGAAATCCAGTAAAAGTATCTCAATGGATCTTTTCAGTTTATCCATCAATCATATGATATCATAATCACTCTGTGATGTGTGGGTTAATGTCATAAACAATGACTTCATGAACGACATAGATAAGTTCGTCATGAATACTTAATTGATGACGGACTAGGAGTTCTTGTACGAATTGTATGTCTTTACTATTTAATATACATGCTGGTGAATATTTTGAAACTAATTTGACTGAGCTATAAGCAGCAATAGCACCCAGTCAAATAGTTTTCAAAATATTTAACAGCCTTCATGTACCGGCATACTTTTTGGAAATTGAGATTCAGACAGTGCAGGGACCAATTGATTCCAAGATGGTCAAAGCATTGGTGGAGCTTAGCTAGAGATGGGCGGACATCGCTAAAACTGGATTCCTCCATTTGAGGGTAATCATACAGGAAAGCTATTGGATATTTTGAACATAGGTTAACAGGAAGATATTGCCTCCTATTGCCATCCAATAAAATTATTTTTTTTAAATTCAACTGAACATTTGTTATGTGTCGGAAAATATTTTCATATACCGAATAACTGTTCAGTTGAATGTTGAATGATCATTTCAAGCAACTCAAATTTTATGGCTTGCTGTTTTAGGTGAATCCCTACATCTATCAGATCTAAATCCATCAGTGTGATATATTTGTTCTTCAGCTCATGTTTGAACCACCTTTCTTTCCACCAAACCATCTTACTTTATGGTGTTTATATTACCAGTCGAAATATAAGTATTAACATAGAACAATTATCAAATTTAATATTTCCTTTAAAATTACCAACATATATTACTTGTATGTTTTACAGTTGAACAGACAGAGAGAGAAGATTGGATAGACTGTATGCCGAGTGCCAGAGAACCCGACGCTGATACCCAGGCAGTACTTTCTGTACAGTACCCACCCTGGTACTGCTCCACGACAGGACTGTCACGATCTAGCAGTCCAGTACCATGTGACACACAACGGTATGTAGTTTGTCTGATTTTTCATCTGTAAAATAATATACAGGCATCAATGTCTTCCAATCCAATTATGTTCAAAATATTCAACAGCATACTCCTTACATAGTGATTAAAATTGTACTAACTATTTGTTTCTGCATTTTTTTTGGAAATATATTAATTTATTTATAAGCGATACTGGAGAGTCAGATATGTACTTGCTCTTTGGAGCCAAAGGCCATTGATTCAGTAAGACCTATCTGTCTTAAAGAACCACCACCCATCTTATTTTGCCTCATGTGTTGCTCATTTGCATAATCTCTGCCTCCAGTATCACCTTTATGGTCAAGCCGACCAAAAATTGCTTCTGCACAGATCTTGTGGATTGTCCATTTGCAAGCCAAGTGGACTATTTTTGAAAATTGATCACTGGAATGGCTGGGTTGATTACTGAACCAGTCATTCCAGTGATGAATCTTCATAAAATAACCTCTTGGTCAGCAAATGCTCATTAAATTTGTATCATTAAAGGGTTAATATATTTATATCAATTTATCAATCAAGCGGGCTTTCATTATAAACCAAGAGATGTTATTTCAACTGACATCACAATCGAATGTCACAATAAAGACTGACGTCATTTCAACTGATAGCTCAATCAGATGTCGCAATAAAAAGTGACATTATTTCAATTGGCATCACAATCGCATGTCGCAATAAAAACTGACATCATTTAAACTGACATCGCAATCGAATGTCGCAATAAAAACTGAAGTCTTCAACTGACATCACAATCAGGTGTCACAATAAAAACTGATGTCTTTTCAACTGATATCGCAATCAGGTGTCGCAATAAAAAGTGACGTTATTTCAATTGACATCTCAATCAGATGTCACAGTAAAAACTGATATCATTTCAATTGAGATCACAATCAGATGTCACAATGAAAACTGATGCCCCATTTCACCTGACATCACAATCAGATATCACAATAAAAACTGATGTAATTTCACCTGACATCGCAATCATATGTCGCAATGTAAAAATACATTATGAATACCATAAAATAAGAATGGACGAAACCTTTGCATCCCACGTTTAAGATGAAATTAAGTATATCTGGAAACTGGTTATATTTTGAAACTAATTTAATTGGAACCTGTTGCTGGCAATGGCTTCCAGTCAAATTAGTTTCAAAATATTCAACAGATTTTACATTCTAAGAGAATTTGTCATTTCCAGTCTATAAAATTTACAGAGTTACTGTATTCCCTAGGTATTACTCACTGATAGACGGTGCTATTGAATCACATATGACGGCACCAGTAAGCGATGCCACTACACAGGGAATTTACAGATTTGTACCTGCTTCTCTGATTGAAAATTTACCTGAGTGTACAGCAAGCTTCTTACAGGTATGCATTGAGCATAATTGCTTCACTCACTGCGCAATCAACAAGAACAATTAGAGATAGCAGACCCTAACCCTTCTGTTTTTGTCATATCGTAAACATTTTTAGCTCACCTGGCCTGAAAGGAATCCGTCGTGTTTCCGTCATCCGTCCGTCGTCCTTTCGTCCGTTAACTTTTCCTATAAAACGACTTCTTCTCAAGAACCACTGGGCCGATTTCAATTATATTTGGCAGGAAGCATCCCTAGGGCATAGAGATTCAACTTTGTTTAAATGAAGCCAATCAGCCAAAATCCAAGATGGCCGCCGGCCATAATAGCCGATTTTCAGAAACACTTTAAAAAATCTTCTCCGAAACCGCTGGAGGAATTGATTCAAAACTCATAACGCATCATCTATTGCAAGGGTAGACCCAAGTTTGTTCAAGGCAACCTGATTGGCATATTTGCCGGGCAGCCATCTTGGATGACCTAGTTTTCGCGAAAATTACTTCTCCCGAACTGCTGAAGGAATATGTCTGAAATTTGGTAAATATGCTTAGGGCCCAAGGTCCATTCAAGTTTGTTCAAGGGAAGTTTGTACGTTAAAAAACATGGCTGCCATCAACCAATCAAAATTTAGCGTTTGTTGGTCATTATGGCTTTTTTGTATTTGATGTATTTTGATGGCGAAAATTGCTTTATATATGCTTATCAGTATGGCGAGTTCAAATATGCCACTTTCAAGACTATTGGATAAACGGTTTGGCTGCCATCTTGGTTTGTTTTCCCGCCATAGGCTCCAATAGTAAAGCAATGGGCCCATAGTAAAGCAATGGGGAATTCTTTAAACGACTTCTTCTCAATAACCACCTGGCCGATTTCAATTATATTTGGGAGGAAGCATTCATAGGGCATAGAGATCTAAGTTTGTTCAAATGAACCCGATCGGCCAATTTGTCTGGCGGCCATCTTGGATTTAGGCCTATTTTAGGAAACGTCTTTAAAAATCTTCTCCGAAACGGCTTGGGGGATTGATGTAAACCTCATGAAATATGATTTATGTCAAGGGAACTTGATTGATCAAATGGTTCGGTGGCCATCTTGGTTGACCTAGTTGTAGTGAAAATGACTTACTCTCCAGAAGCACTGAAGGGATCGGGCCGAAATTTGGCAGATATGATTAGGGCCTAAGGGCCATTAAAGTTTGTTCAAGAGAAGTTGATCCGTCAAAAAACATGGCCGCCATGGGCCAATCAAAATATAGCATGTTTGGTGGCCATATTGGATTTTTTTATTTGATGGATTTTGAGGCCGAAATTGTTTTTATATGTGTTTTTGGGTATTCTGATCTCAAATTTGCAATTTTCGAAACTGTCGGATAAATGGTTTGCTGGTCATCTTGTTGATAAAGAGCATTCTAGTTAAAATGCCTATTGTCCAGGTGAGCGATACAGGCCCCTTGGGCCTCTTGTTTCCCTACATTTTAAAATTTTCCTGTCTTTTTTATCATGTTAAAATTTGTCGAGTCTTAGTGTACTCATACCATCACTGCCTGCCTTGTGTTAAAATTTGAGCAAAATCGGGTCAGTAGTATTTTTAGATATATCCCAGGGACACAGCCATGCACATATGCACACACGCATGCGTGCACGCATGCATGCACGCACGCACGCACGCACGCACGCACACACACACATACGAATGCAGTACCCTCCTCCCCTTATGGGGTGAGGGTAAACATAATAGCGCAGTGTCCTACCCATTAACCAATTAATCAAATACTAGTAGAATTGAAATCTGACAAATAAAAGGAGGATTGACTAAAGGTTTGGCTAATAATAATTTGCATTTAAAAATTGTAATAATAATTAGTAAAACCATAGGGAGCAATGGCTCCAAGTCAAATCAGTTTCAAAAAGTTCAACAAAATATTCCTTACATGGTAAAGACCATCATTTCAGGTCTGTACGGTCTAAAAATCGATTGTTGAAATAAACAACCACGAATGAAGATTTAATAAAGGGTGTTATTTGACACTTCTGTATGCATTACATGTGTGTGATGCCAGTCTTCACAGGACTAGTATTAGATTTCTAAGGCTTTCAACATTGGATCTCTTATGTAGCAATGTTTTCCAATGCAATTATATGTTCAAAATATCCAACAGTACGTTTTATTTTCTTTTGAAAACATACTAAATTATTTCTGTGGTGTACTGTATTGTGTCGAAAGAGTTAATTAATACATATAGCGTATATTTATTTCAGGAGCTAGAGGATGAACACAGACAAGCCATTAAGAAAGCTATCCTGGATTATCTTCTCTTGGATGAGCTAGAGCAGGATAGACTCGGTGTTTCTCTAAAAAATAAGGTGCAGACACACGCTTCTATAAAGCCCACCTGTCAATGCCATGCCAATGCATCTGCCACTCAAATATCTGATGTCATTGTCAAAATATGTCACCTTGTTGGCTGATGTCACAATCAAATAGGTCCGAAGTAAAAGAGGAAAGATCTGACAGTAAGGCCACAACAATTTATTTTCTTGTTTCATGGACTAATTTGAAAACATTGAAAAAGAAAAGAAAAGGAGACCAAAGCCGTTTTCATGCACCAAATAAGAAAAACAGTCTAAGATTACTGTCATGAGAAAGATGAACGCAGCAAGAAGAAAGCACTTAATTGCATTTTTATCAAGGCGTATATTGTCCAATGAAAACCCCTGAAGAAAATAAAAAATAAACTAAAATATTGCAATTAAACTTTGATGACTTTGAAACTTATTTGACTCAAAACTGATACTGCCTATGGCTGCAACAACTTTCAGTGAAATTAGTTTTAAAAGATTCAACAGTGTACCTGTATGGTTACTTCGAAATAGAGATAGTGGAATTTCAGAGTTCAAATGGTTAATCTGCATCTGAGCTAAACTTGTTACTGTCACGGTGAAACATGGCAAAATTGGATCTTGGTGGCATTTTCTTTTTTCCTACTTTCCTAATTTTCATCTGAGCCAAGCCAGCCTGTGAACCCCCAAAAAATGTCTGTGGCCTTATCGCCTCAACCATTCAAGTGGTCAATTTTAGTCTTCTCTTCACCTGCAAATAGACATTTTCACGACCATAGCATTGGTCGATTTTGGACGACTTGGCTATTAGAAAATTTGTTTTCTGAAGCAAATTTGCTATGAGTGAAAGCCACCCATATTTCTCAGAGTGATCTCCCCTGAAAGATTTTCACTAGATAAGTTTTACTCTTCAATGGACAAGCCGGATAAACGCGCCTCTACATTGGTCTTGATAAATGTCCATTTGCATGGTAAGAGAAGACTATTTTTTACAATGTACTATTGGTATCACTGTCTCGATAAGCAAACTAGTCATTCTAGTGTTAAATTTTGACCAATGGTCTTCTATTGACGTGCAAATGGACATTAAACGAGTAAAAATTAATTTTTCTCTATGAGATCTCGAAACTCTGATCCTAGATCGATTTTGTGTGTGGGTGTTTTTCGATAACTTATGTTGTACTTTATACACATAAATGAAACTGCACATGCATATTGATTATGCAGCATTTGTTGTTCAGTCAATACACATTCAGTCACTTGTCGGTCTGTCCATTAGTTCATCTTGCTGGACATGTAAAAACACATAAAACAATAACTTAGATTTGTCCTCAAAGCATATTAACCCTTTAACACTCAAGCCAGACAAAAATGGTCTCTGCAGTGATCTTGATAAATGTGCAGACCAAGAAAAGACTATTTTTGAAAATTGATCACTGAAATGACTGTTACGATAACCGAGCCAGTCATTCAAGTGATACATTTTTTTTAATAATGTTCTCTTGGTCTGCAAATTGACATTTTTTATGACAAAATCAAAATTCTCTCAAAAACTTTGAAGGTTAATTAAACTTCATAATCATATTCTGATCAATTCTGATGATTAAAATAGCTCTGCTGAGAGGCATGTATCCAACACTTTCATTGTCCATCGAGGCACGTTATCTATTGTTGTTCTTATTCCATAATGAACATCCAGCTTTGGTCATATAAGTACAGGTATAATTCTATTTTAGGAGTCGCAGTCAGCTGGCCGATTGTCATTTCCATGGCACGAGCAAGCATTGGCTGCTAAGCAATTTATTACTACAGATTTGTACATTACTCATCCGGTTATGACCTGTATACGAGACCATTTTGCAACAAAGTGAGTAGCACACTCCTAGAATAAACATTGAACTATAGCATTACTAGAGTGGTATAGTCTGTGGTCAACATGTTGGATCCATGTTGAATCCACCGTGGTAAGTTCTGTATTGTTGTAAATGTTACCATTTTAACTCTTTCATGCCAAGATGGGCCTCTACAGTGCTTTTGCAGACAAAGAGAAGATTGTTTTTGAAAATTTACAAATGCAACGACTGGTTCAATAACAAAGCCCGTCATTCCACTGATGAACTTTCAAAAATAGTCTTCACTTGGCCTTCAAATGGATATTCAATAGGAAATGCTTTTGATTTTCGTAATCAAATTTATCTATTGAAGTGTTAAAGGGTTAGTGTGATAGATAACTTGGATATTACTGTGTTTCAAAGTATTTTGAAATTACAATATTGTTTGACTTTATCATTGTAAATTCTGACATGTTGATCACACCTGTCGACCAATACTCATGCCTCACCTGTTATACGTAATCCGATTTATAGAGGAATTGCAATGCTAATCCAGTCAATCCCTTTTGACTTGATGATACAGTACAGCTCAGAAATAAATGTTGCCAAAACAAAAACAGAAACATGTTGGTTAGTACAATTTTGAACACGATTTAAGAAATGTTCTGTTGAATATTTTGAAGCAGCAATGGGTTCCAATCAAATTATGTTCAAAATATTCAACAGTACATTTTATTTTATTTTGGAAACATGTGAAGTTATTTCTGATCTCTAAATTATATATTGGATACAGTAGCATAGCCAGGGGGGAGCAGGGGGAGCGACCACTCCCCCTGAGCCCATCCTCCCAAAATTGGCGCCTAAATCATGTGCGTGTGTGCAACATGAGTGGAGAGAGAGAGAGATAGAGCAAGCGAGAGAGGGAGGGAGGAGAGGAGAGGGGAGATAACTCTATACATATCGACACAACAATTGAAATCTTGGGGTTGTCTATCTATGCGCTATGGGCAGTCTTACGATGGAGCAAGTACCATGTCAGCTGAAATATCAGGTCTCCAAACACGGATTATGGAAGAGGATCCAAACGCACTCTTTACACACTGCTGTGCACACAATTTGAATTTAATTCTAATCGATGTGGTAATCTCCAATGTCCAGACTCAGTTGTTCTTTGGAACTCTGGAAGCTCTCCATACCTTTTTTTCTGGCAGTTTACCTCGTCTATCAATACTAAAGGAGGAACAATGTAATCATATTGAATCTTGCTTATTCACTATAAAGAAGCTTTACACTACCAGATTGGCGTCCAGAAAGTCAGCAGTGAAGGCATTTTTCCAGAACTTACCAGCATTAGTAATTGCACTGCAAAGAATTGTGGATGGTGAGATAAAAAACTGTACCCCCAAGCATCTCACTGAGACAAAGGGTATTCTGATGACAGTCGAGAGAATGAAGCAACTGAGTTGGCTGGACTAAGTGATATTACTACATAATACAAGCAGTAGCGAGTACATAAAAGAAAAAAGAGGCTAATAATTATTGGCTCAAACATCTTTCCATTGGCTTTGAGTCCAATTATTTTCAGAATATCCAAGTTTCTTGTGTGGTTGCTTTTAAATTGAGATAATGACCATGATCCGTGAAAGGGTTAATGAATAGAATTGTAAATGATGGAAACTAGGTTGGCTGTGCCTAAAGCTCTCAGGACTCAATTTCAAGCAATGGCTTCCAGTCAAATTATTTACAAAATAGTCAACAGGTGTCCTGTGTATTTGCATTAAAATCCATGTAAGACGATGTCTTTCATTGATAAAAGATTTAATGAACAAACTAGTAAATGATAGAAAAAGTGAGGACGGTATATAGCATACAGCAATCTCAATTCAATTACAAGGGAACCACAGATGCAATCTTTTGACATATAATATCTGTTACACGAAGCAACTACACCAGCCTGTTTCTCTTAGGCTTCATCCTAGCAAAGTAATCTAATATTTTATTACAATCCAGTTCAGTAGCCAACTGTCTTTCAATGGAAAGCAAAGCTAATATGGACAGTCTGTCTTCACCCATTGTAGAACGAAGGTAGGACTTTAAGAGTTTGAGTCGACTAAAGGATCATTCCGCTACGGCGCTACTTATTGGCAAGGTCTAAAAAATCTGGTACAATGTGCACAGGTTGGGATAAATCGAACACATGTCATTGGGGATCATGAATTTTAGTATTGCTCACATTTTCTGTGTCATCAAAATGTTTTGGATCTAAACCACCTTTGTAAAATTCTCGAATCTTTTACTTGTGCTATTTATAACAGAATCTAGTGATACTAAGTATGATTCAACTATAACTTTCCTTTGTGCATCATATATTCCTTCATCCTCTGTATTTTCCTCATGGACTATACAAATCCTACCATGGACATTTGATTGATTTCACATAGTTTCAAGTAACAACCATGACAACTCTGCCCACCATCTCTGTTCTATGCTGACCAGCATTATACATCTAGCTTACATTGTTTTGACTTTATTAGCATGTAGTGGCAGCCACTAGGCAGGTCAGGCTGGAGAAACCCCTACAACACCTCCAATTTCAGTTCCCATCCAACTTCAGGTATTCAACATATAATAATTTAACACCTATCTCATGGTCTATATTTACCTCTGGAAATGCAGGAAAGGCCATGTGAGGGCATATAGATTTACAAAATATTCCCCTAATCCCATCACCACCCATGCCCTTGGCGCCTTTTTTGTACTGCTTGCTCCCCATTACATTAGAACTTGGCTACCCCACTGATTGGATATGCTATTGTTAAAAGAACATATCTAGCTAGTAGCAATATTTCTTCTTCAACTGGTATCCTGACCCTGGCCCCATAGAAATTATATGGATAAGTCTACTGGTGTGTGACCCTCTAAAAGGCACTGTTCTGTGACCGCTGAAAAATATCTGCATTGTGAGAAAACTTAGTGGATTGACTTACTTCTTGGCAAATATGGATGACCTTGATCAATGAAAATGCTCTTGCACAATGGAATCATATGGGTAACTCATGTACCAAATTTGGTTAAGGGCCATGCAACTGTTTTGGAGGAGTTGCATTACAATCAATTTCTTGACCTTTTAACCCTGCATGCCAGGGATGGTGATACATGTAAAAGCCTCTGGCACTGCACAATCATATGGGTAACTTAGTACCAAATCTGTTTGAATTATGTTTAAATTTCTTGACCTTTTGAATCCCGCACCACCCATCCCCACCCCATTCCTGCCCCTGAGGGGGGCAGCCAAATGTATATATCCTCTTGCACTCCAGAATCATATGGGTAACTCACATACCAAATTGTCTTAAATTCCGTCTAACAGTTTCGGAAGAGTTGCATTACAATCAATTTTCGCACATTAAATATCACCGTTTAAAGTCTCCCCCTACCCCCTTGGGGCAGAGCCAAAGGTAAATGGCCTCATGCACACTGTAATCATATTGCTATGCTAGATTCGGTTGAATTCCGTCCAACGAATACAAAAAGGATATAGTAAAATACAACGAAATTGTTTTGTGAAGCAGAATTAAGACACCTAACATACACAGATAAACTTGATTGCTCAGTCTTTAACATGTCATCGCAAATCCCCACACTGACAGCTTTCAGTTTTTGGCCCCTTTGGGGCAGAGCCAAATATACATGTCGTCTTCCACATCACAATCATATGGATAACTTACATGTCAAATTGGGATGAATTCCATCCAATGGTTTAGTTGCATTACAATCAGTTACTTGCTCTTTTTAGCCCCCATCTTCACCCCCTCCCTGGTGGTGGAGCCAAATGTAAATGTCCTCTTGCACTCAGCAATCATATAGACAACTGACGTACCAAATTTCATTGAATCGCATCTAACTGTTGGAGGAGTTGCTTTACAATCAATTTGACCTTTTGACCACAGGCCTGAGACCCTGACATGTAGCCAAATGCAAATGTGCTCGTTAGCTGGTTAGCTTATATAATACCAAATTTGGTGGAATTACGTCCAACGGTTTCGGAGGAGTTGCGCGTTACATTTAATTTCTGCACACACACACACACACACACACACACACACACACACACACACACACACACACACACACACACACACACACACACACACACACACACACACACACACACACACACACACACACACACACACACACACACACACACACACACACACACACACACACACACACACACACACACACACACACACACACACACACACACACACACACACACACACACACACACACACACACACACACACACACACACACACACACACACACACACACACACACACACACACACACACACACACACACACACACACACACACACACACACACACACACACACACACACACACACACACACACACACACACACACACACACACACACACACACACACACACACACACACACACACACACACACACACACACACACACACACACACACACACACACACACACACACACACACACACACACACACACACACACACACACACACACACACACACACACACACACACACACACACACACACACACACACACACACACACACACACACACACACACACACACACACACACACACACACACACACACACACACACACACACACACACACACACACACACACACACACACACACACACACACACACACACACACACACACACACACACACACACACACACACACACACACACACACACACACACACACACACACACACACACACACACACACACACACACACACACACACACACACACACACACACACACACACACACGCGAAGCGTAAAAAAACACCTTTATTCAACAAATGTGGGGATAAAACATCGGCTCTTGGCCTGCAAATGGGCATCCATTAAGCCAAAATACCAATTTTTGTGACAAATCTTGACCATTAAATGGTTAAAACGTGAAGATTCACCAGATATGGTCGATGCTAGTTTGTTATACATTACATTGGGCAGGTGAACTCCCTAGATGACTCCCTTTGACTCTATCCTGCCTGATCTTAATGGACAAGGAACTCTGTCATGTTGAATGAGTTGACATAGCTGATAGCTTGGATATATTTGTGCTTTAAAGAATTTTGAAATTGAAGAGTGTATTGACTTTATTGTTGTAGATTCTTACAATTTGATCACACCTGTTTTAGAATGTTTTAGATTAATTTTCCTGGAAGCCTACCATCGATTTTATTTTTCAAATATACAATGCCATTACTATATGGTTGCCTTGATATTTAGATAAAGTGATTTCATCAGTGAATGGGTTAAATGAAATATTAATTTGATTTATAGCGGTATTAAGATGTTGATCCGGTCTATCCTGTATATCATAGATGATATATTATCTCTTTAACACTCATCTCAGCTAAAAGTGGCTTCTGAAGTGCTCTTGAGAAATGTCCATATGCAGACCAAGAGAAGACTATTTTTGAAAATTTACAACTGGAATGTCTGGCTCGATAACCGAGCCAGTCATTCCAGTTGTAATTTAAAAAAATAGTCTTCTCTTGGTCTATAAATGGACATTTTCTATGAGAAAATTGAATTTTTTTAAACAAATTTATGTGTTAAAAGGTTAATATGTCCTATGGGTAAACACCAATTTCACAAATGTACATAAGCTATGCTCTGTCCTAAAGAAGAAAAAAGGGCAAGCAGAATACCGTATTTGACATTTACACCATACTTAAAGGAATCCAGTTTTAGCTATGCCCCACCCATCTTTAGCTAAGCTCCACCCACACTTCACCCATGTTTGGATCGATCCATGAACTCTGACCATTAATTTCCCAAAAAACTATACAGGTAAGCTGTTGAATATTTTGATACTAATATGACTGAGTGCTGTTGCTGCCATCACCCAGTATACTAGTTCCAAAATATTCAACAGCATGTTATTAAATAGTAAAGATGTACAATTAATACAACCATGCTCAGTCCGTCATCAGTTAAGTGTTCATGACAAACTTAGCTACGTCATTCAGGTCATTCATGACATAATTGATTATGACGCCATCCTACACATCACATAGTTTATTATGACGTCATATGATTGAGGGAGAAATTGGAATCCTTCATTACCCTAGTGTAGTTTAAACTTAGATTTCAATAAAAATGTAAAAAATAAAGGCTTTTATCATATCTTATGAATTAAAAGACCATAAAATTCAGGGTATAGCATCATCTCGTGAACTGTCAACCATGAGGATTCAAATTATGCCACATGTGTTTTAAGACTAGAGGAACCTGCCCAGCAGGCACATGACATTGTTTCAACATTGAATCCACGTTGAAATCACGTCATGATGTGATTTCAACGTGGATTCAACTTTGAAACAACATCATGTGCCTCCTGGGTGGTGTCTAATACAGAGACGAAGATAGACATCAGATCAGATTAAAATTCTAGTTTATCAAACACCAGTATTTCTCTTTCATCTCATTACTATGAAATGTATGATGGTGTCTGAATGGACTGGTGTGAGCTATCAATGCTCAAGAGCAAAATATTAATTGCGCGATAACGTCATATACCACAACAATCATTCACATGATGACATCACCCCATGGTTCTCATGGGAAGTGGAGGAAACTGACTTTCACTGGCAGAATTGACTATTTAGGAACTTGAAAATATGCAAATAATATTATTAGTTAGTGCTGAAGAAGTGACCGAGATGGTCACGAAAGCTACACTCAAACAATTTCTACATCCCGGAGAGGTAACTAATTTTTCCTTATTATGAATCATCCTGGGATCGGGACCAACTTTTTCGGAAATATGCAAATAATGTTTTAGTTTATCTAAAATATACAACGCATCATTTAAAGCTCCCCTTTGAGTACCCTGTGTGGAACTGGCGTTTGCTGATGATTTCTAATAATTTAACTGTCATGTTGCTGACGGAGTTAGCAATGACCTTCAGTAAAATTCATTGAATAATATCCGGTGTGTGATCTGGTTAGCTGCATTGTAGTAGTACTATTGGCGATTTTTTCCATGGCATATGTCTGTCATTTATTTCCCTTTAAGTAATTTCTTATCAGGAATCACTGAACCAATTTCAATAAAATTTGGCAGGAAGCACGTTTGGGTCATAGAGATCTAAGATTGCTTGATCTCGGGAATTAAATATTTGGAATGACCGTTAACACTTTAATGGCCAAGCCGCTAAAAACCCGCCTCTACAGTCATTCTAGTGGTAAATTTTCAAAAATAGTCTTCTCTTAGCCTGCAAGTAGACATTCAACTAACACATATTTAGATTTCCTAAGCAAATTATGACCATTAAAGCGTTAATTGAGTAGTACATTTCGCAGCACCCTCCGCCACCCCCACCCCCAACACACACACACCCCCACACACCCCACCACACCCACCCACATCACTGCTAGGCAATGTGGCTAGTAATTAGGTCACCATTCGCTAATGCATAAAACAGTCAGTCAGTGTGCAAGTCAAAATACATTGTTTACAATGGACCTTTCCAGTTTTAGCTATGCCCCACCCATCTCTAGCTAACCCACCCTCATCAGAATTCTTCCAAGAAGTGTCTTCCCTACTTGACCGATATACTTTCAGTACCGGAAATTTACTGTTACTCGGTGATTTTAACGTACACATGGAAATTGCAGACGATCATAATGCATCAATTATGCGGGCTTTATTAGAAACATCAGGTCTTATACAACATGTGAAACATGCCACCCATAGTAAAGGACATCTACTGGACTTAATTATAACACGAGCAGATGAATCTGTCGTCAGTAATGTTGATCTTGATGCAGGCGCAATCGCGTCTGATCATGCATTTATAACATTCGACGTTTCTCTTCCAAAACCTGCTCTGCCACGAAAAACTATTACTTATAGGCGACTTCGTTCACTTCCCATTGAATCAATCAGATCAGACATACGTGCAAGTAGTATGTGCACGAATCCATCTGAGAACATGTCCAAACTCGTGAACCAGTACGACAATGAACTACGAGCCATTCTTGATAAATATGCTCCCCTAAACCATAAAACAATCGTTGTTCGTCCACATTCACCATGGTTCAACAGTGAGATAAAGGAAGCAAAACGACTTTTACGAAAATACGAACGCCTTGCACGCAAAACGAATCTACACGTTCATTTACAGTTATATGCTGATCAGTGTAAAGTGGTTAACAAAATGATAACTGTAGCAAAGCAGGATTACTACTCAACATTAGTGTCCGAACACAAAGCAGACCAGAAAAAACTGTTCTCCGTTTTCAACAGGCTCCTTCACAAAGATAAAGGACGAAATACCTTACCACAGCACAGCAATTCAGTTGAGCTAGCTGGCAATTTTGGACAGTTTTTCACTGAAAAAATCGAACTCATTCGTGCAAACATTTTGAGACATCCAGATTATTCAGTACAGATTCTGAACGATGTACCAGTATCAGAATGTCCTCTGATAGAGTTTCGACCAGCTTCCATCAGTGAGGTGTCAACACTAATCAGGAAATCACCACAAAAGTCCTGTATTCTAGACCCAATACCCACACACTTGGTTAAAGACTGTATCGCCGACCTTGCACCAGTCATTACAAATATGATAAATATGTCCATGGAGAGTGGCTCTGTGCCTACTATCTTTAAATCAGCAAACGTGATACCACTGCTCAAAAAACCATCTCTGGACTCTAACCTTCTTAACAACTACCGACCGGTATCGAATCTAACATATCTATCAAAACTGTTAGAAAAAGTGATTGCAGAACGACTTCAGAATCACCTAGAAGTAAATAACCTACGTGAGTTGTACCAAAGTGCCTACCGCAAGCTTCATAGCACAGAGACGGCTTTACTACGCGTGCAGAACGATATATTATGTTCTATGGACAATCGTATGTGTGTGCTATTAACACTCCTAGACCTATCTGCAGCCTTCGATACGATAGATCATACAACTATGCTATCACGACTAGCAGAACTGGGCATATCTGGTACATCACTGAGTTGGTTCAAATCCTATTTAACATGTCGCTATCAAACAATCACATTAAATGAAGCTAGGTCATCTCAGTATGAGTTGCTCTCTGGTGTGCCGCAGGGGTCTGTGCTCGGGCCTATATTATTCACTATCTACACGGCACCACTGGGACGACTTCTAGACGCACGTGGAATGAGCTATCACTTCTACGCCGATGATACTCAGCTGTATCTAGCTTTTCACACACCCAACCAATTGAATGCCCGGGAAATTCTGGAGGACTGTATTCGCGATGTGAAACTTTGGATGTTAAATAACCTTTTGCAACTCAACGAGAAAAAGACAGAAATAATTATGATCGCTTCCCGTCACTTGAGACCAAAAATAGAAATTGAATCGGTTCATATCGGTAGCGCCAACATTCCTTTTAGTGTTAATGCGAGAAATATTGGCGTAGTCTTTGACAATACTATGTCTATGGAAAGCCATGTGACGTCGATCTGTAAATCTATATTTCTGAACACTCGCAACATCGGTAAAATTAGGAAATTGCTAGACTATAATGCAGTCAATACCCTCGTCCACGCAACCATTACATCAAGGCTGGACAATTGCAATTCTCTTCTCACAGGCATATCATCATCGCAGTTACAACGTCTCCAACGAGCACAAAATACGGCAGCCCGGTTAATAACCAGAACAAAAGTGCATGAACACATTCGACCAGTCCTCAAAGAGCTACACTGGCTGCCAGTGGAACAACGAATCGAATTTAAGGTCGCACTTTTCGTGTTCAAATGCCTACATGACTTAGCCCCACCGTATTTATCATCACTCATAACTAGACGAATAGCACCGAGAGCACTAAGATCGAGTGAACAGCTACTCTGCGTAGTACCCAATTCCAATCTTGTCATTGGAGAGCGTGCTTTCTCAATAGCTGGACCAAAACTTTGGAACGACCTTCCATCCAACATTCAAAACAGCAACAATGTTGCGGCTTTCAAAACTCTTCTAAAAACCCATTTGTTCCAAAAAGCATATTTCACTATTTTAAATTAGCTTTAACTTTTGTAAAGCGCCTTTGGGCAGTTAATTCTGGAATTGGCACTATATAAATGCATACATACATACATACATACATACTAAGCTCTGCCCACACCTCACTCGTCTTGCGATCGATCGATCACTGAACTCCCTAACTATCAATTTCCAGAAAACTATACAGGTAAGCTGTTTAATATTTTGAAACTAATTTGACTGGGTGCTGTTACTGCCAATGGCAGCAACAGCATCCAGTCAAATTAGTTTCAAAATATTAAACAGCATGTTTATTAAATAGTAAATTCATACAACAATGCTTAGCCCATTACCGATTATGGATTTGTGATGTACTTATCTATGTCTTTCATGATGTCATTGATTATAACGTAATCCTACACATTATGTAGTTGATCATGATGTCATATGATGAATATATAAACTGGAAAGATCAATTGATGTTACTAGCACACAACTTTATTGCAATAGTTAGAAATAACATGATATGTAACGGTGTTGTTTTGATTTAATCAAATCGATTTAATCATATGATTAAATCAACGATTAAATCAAGCTGAAAAGATCAACTTTTTTGATATTTTCTATTTTTTTCTTCAACTCATTTCATTTGCACCTAAAGTTTCTAAAGATTTTTTTGGATTTGTTAAAAGTTATTGTAGCTATTCTTTCATATAGTTAATAGGCCTGGTTATACAATATTATGCTAATATAAGATCTAACAAGCTTTATTTCTATCAGTACAGTTAGTGGAAACTGTCTTTAATTGTTATTTGATGCGTAAACACAGCACAGACCAATACTATTTATAACAGTTCTGGATATTATTTTTAACTGACTTGACTTTGACTGCTGCCAGCCACTAAACAATAATTTCACTAGACAATAATAACTAGACCAGCTGAATATTTTCAAACAAATTTGACCGACAGTTATTGCCTTATTAAATTCAGTTACTCTATGGTATAGCCTCTCGTACTGCGGTTAAATTCAGTTAAATTGTATTAAAATTTTATCCGCAAAATATTAAGACGGATAAAATGTAGCCCATCAAGTGTAGACAAAACATGGTTACGGTAGTGTAGGCATGTTTATTAGAAATTTGGTCAATGGTCATGACCCGTCCAGTAGAATTGCAGGTATTTCAAAATGTGACAACAAATTAAAAAATGTCTTAAGAACAACAAGAACAAATTCTGGGATGCTTATTGTTATAATACATTTTAATAGTATAAATAAGGTCAACATTATTTGGAGTGATTATATCCTATTTAGTTCCGAACATGAGTGCATGTCAAAAAAATCAATGATTTTGTTATAGTTCTGGTCAAAAAATCATAGAAATCATAAATCGAAAAAAATCTTGATTTTTTCCAACCCTGATATGTAATGAGTTAATGAAAGTTATATTATGCAATATAAGCTTCCTTATGCCATGGATACACATAGCTGGGGTGCATTCAGGAGCACGAATATTTTCAGTTCGCAGAACATTTGATTCGGTCACATGGAATATTTAATGTCTATTTAAGATTTATGATACAAATACTTACTCAACCACCAGGTTTCTCAATCCACAAGTAGTACCAGACCATGTGATTTTCTATTTCAATTCGGCCAGTAGACTAGCCTTAATTTCATGCCTTGTATGCAATGAAATGGTGAAGAACTTAACTCGTTAACAGTCAAATTTGGTTAAGAAAATTCAAACATTTCCTCGTTGAATATCCATTTATAGACCAAGAGAAGCCTATTTTAGAAAATTTAACACCGGAACGACTGGCTACTGGTAGGTTGTAAATTTTCTAAAATAGTCCTTTCTTAGCTTGCAAATCAACATTTCTGAAGCCCACTGCAGAGGCCAGTTTTGACCGTCTTGACCATCTTGACCATTAACCCTTTCACCAACAAATCCCTGAAAAACTATATTCTTTACGATGTAAAACTTATTCTGTTGATTATTTTGAAATTAATTTGTCTGGAAGCTGTTGCTGCCTTACTGCCTAAGGCAGCAATGGCTTCCAGTCAAATTAAACTCAAACTAGTCAACATTTTTCCTGTATGGTAGCATTGAAAATGAGATGGGGAATTCCTCAGTGAAATGGTTAAAGGATTATGCTTGATGTGTTTGAATCAGTTTGCTCTTGTCTTATTTTTAGGTATGGTACATTTCGCCTAATTGACCTCCCGTCGTTGCGGATGAAGATGCCGGTCACGATGGAGAGTTTTGTGAAACATGCATCTAAATCGAGCACACGAGCTGCGGATATCTTAAAGCATCGATGGCTGTCTGAATGCTGTGATATCATAGACGCGAACAGAGATTTAATTGAGGAACGGATGCCAAAGGATGGGCCTGTATGTAGAGTAAGTTACCAAATATCACTTGAAATTAGAATTACAATTTTCAAATCTCAAATCCATGTAGCATGAAAGCTGTTTAGAATTTTGAAATTAATTTGGCTAGCATATTTGCAGGGATACAGATTTAAGTAGTAGCAGCTTCCAGTTAAATAAGCTACAAAATATTGAAAACCGTGTTCTGTACACTGAAAAGAATTTGTTATGTTTGGATTGTATGATTCAGAGGCCACATAATATTAATCCTTTTACCACTGAATAATTAACCTTTTCACTGATAAATTCACCCTACCTCAATCTCAAGGCAAACAAATGGACATTTTCTGGGAAATTTGAAATTTTCTTGAACAAATTCAAGTGTTAAAGGGTTAATTAATTTTTACAGGAAGAGAGGATGAAGAAGATGGAACACTTTTTCGGTTGTGTTGCTTGTCTCATGTCCAAGCTTGTACGGAGCTGTGTAGAGAATACGGTGGAGGACCTGGTCTGCTTGTTGGAAGAGTATTTAGATGGGAATGCGTATACCGGTGTGTACTCCATCATGGAAGGCCTGGCAGTAACAGAAGTAATTCATCCAGTTAAGATGTATATGGTGAGTGCAAGATCATATACAATATAGGTACAATTGACCATTTCTTTGAAATTGTCTTTAATAATTAACCAGTTAAGGGTCAAGCGGGCCAAAACCAGGCTCTGCAGTAGACTGGAGGAATGCCCATTTGCTTATCGAGCCTGGCATTCCTGTCATAATTTGTTCAAAAATGATCTTCTCTTGGCCTGCAAATGGACATTCAATAAGCAATTAGTTTGATTTTCATTACAAAAATTGACCATTAAAGGGTTAATCTCCATTATTATTATTTAGACCCTTTAACTACAATGGCAAAGGTAACTACTCCTCTTTATTCAAATACAGAATCTATGTGAAATGAGTTACCTCCCCTGATCTCAGAATTCATCTCTAAACAATTTTAGCTGATGCTAGCTGCTCAATAAACCTCCATATCCCTTAGTCAGCCAATCAGCGAGCCAGCTAGTCAGCTATCCAGCCAGCCTGTCAGCCATCCAGTTAGTCAGCCATCCAGCCAACTAGTCAGCCAGCCAGGCAGTCAGCTAGTCAATCAGTCAGTCAGCCAGTCACAAAAGCTTATTCCAAGTTGTCATTTCAATAGTTTTTCATATACAGTAATCAAATTTAGTGTATACACGCATTGTAGGCTTAATGTATGTACCATGTCAAAAGTACCTACGTTTCGTACCTCACCCGCAGCTACCAAGATTCTATCGACCTTGTGTATTGTGTTTATAAATGGTACGGTACCTAAGGGAGATAATTAAGCACATTAAGTAATAATTTAGTTTTTCCAACTTGATTTATCTCCCCCTGTCTATTTGCAATTTCAACTTAATTTATTGATATATATCACTGATATAATCATTAAATAGTTAAAGAACTCTAAATTCATAGACTAGATATTGAGGTGATAGAATGTGTCATACTTATACAATGTATAATATTTGAAGATTTCAATTCACCTTTCCAGAGGATCCATCTACCAGTCTGATGTCATATGACGTCGTAATCAGCTAAGTGGCGTGTAGGATGACGGCATAATCATTACGTCATAAATGATTCTATATGGCCCATCTTTAACACGTTGTATGAATTGTATGTCTCCACTATTTAATAAACATGCTGTTGAATATTTTGAAACTATTTTGACTGCGCCCAGTCAAATTGGTTCCTAAATATTCAATAGCCTACCTGTATCGTTTTCTGGAAATGGATAGTCAGGGAGTTCAGAGATCGATCGATCCGAACATGAGCGAGGTGTGGTGGAGCTTAGCTAGATATGGGCGGGGCATAGCTAAAAATGGAAAGGTCCATTATGGCATCTCAGTAAGACATTCAGTTTTAACAGCTAAATATTGCTACATTTCTCCATTGTATGAAAGCTACCATAGTTTATTCTCAAACAATTTGGAAAGACATTGGCTGTGTGCATTAGTATATATGCTTGATCATATACATGTAGGTAGATAAGCTGCTGAATATTTTGAAACTAATTGAACTGGAAGCTGTTCAAAATATTCAATAAGATACTTATTACATGATAACGGATTAGTGTTGTCTGAGCTTACATGACATCACATACTATGACTTACAGAGGCAAAATGGCGTCGCCTACAAGCCAATATTAACATGACTTTCAAAAACCAAATTAATGGAGAGATCTTAACTTAAATATTTCCCATTTTCAGAATACACCAACACTTATGACATCATTTTCAGAATACACCAACACTTATGACATCATTTTCAGAGTACACCAACACTTATGACATCATTTTCAGACAGAATACACCAACACTTATGACATCATGACCTGCATTATTGACTGTTGCTACATCATAATAAATCTGCGCATTAAAACTAAAACATGCTGTTTGCGTGGGGACCACCCTGTAGTATTGCCATCACGTGAGGAAATAGCAGGTCATCTCCGTGATCTTAGCCTATCAAATAACAGCATTTGCTCATGTGACATTACTGAAAGGTAAGAAAACATTTTAGATGAATTACATATTCCTTTAATTTACCATTTATTATTCTCAGGTTGAAGATGAGGCGAACAATAGTATAAAATTCTCGCCGAGTTTTGAGGATATTCATGTCCAGTTCTGTGTGATTATCGATACGGTCATCCGGAGTGTTGTGGGCATGGTGCGAGTTGAGAATTCGTTGTTTCAATCTGTTAGTGAGATTGATGAGAAGTATATCAGTACTGTGGGCTTGACGGAGGACTTCATAGTAACTGCTAAACAGCGCTTATGGACATCCTTAAAGGCTAATAGTCATGGACCAATTAAGTATGTTGTTAACACTTTAATCACAGTCAAATTAATTTCAAAATATCCAACGTAATTAATATTTCTTACATCAGAAAGAATTAATCATTTCAAGTCTGTGAGAGTTAAAGGTTCAAGTCGGCCAAAAATGGCTTATACAGTGGTCTTAGGAAATGTCCATTTGGAGAGCAAGAGAAGACTATTTCTTAAAATTTACCACTGGAATGACTGGCTGGATAAACGAGCCAGTCATTCCAGTGGTAGATTTTCAAAAATAGTGGTGTCTTGTTCTGCAAATAGACATTTTCTATGAAAAAACTGAAATTTTCTTGAAAGAAATTTAAGTGCTAAAGGGTTAAATTCTTAAAGAGATACTCATCTCATCTTGCATGTTTTATAGTACCATGTACTGTGAGGCTCTGGCACATAAATTACACACCAGTCACTTTGAAATACGCTTCTTAATCTATATCGTAATAATTTGCTTTTGAACATCAATCTTAGCTTGTGGGTGCCGCCATTTTGTCTCATTAAGCTGTCTGAATTATTACGTATGCTCAGCTACAACACATTCTGTATGATGTTTTAACTAACTATACTGATGATTATTTTTAAACTAATTAGTCTCCCGAGCTAGTTGACAGGGACTAATGAAACAGACCCTGACTGTCTGTTTGTGCGTCTAAATTTGATTTCTGCTTGGTAACTTAGTTAGTCTGCAACGATTCAGCTCCAATTTTGGCAATACATCCCTCTGTGTGAGACCTTGACTGGGATTAATTGTAGTATTGGGCTATCACCTTTGATTTTTTGAAAGATCATGTAATATTTTGTTTCTGCTCAATAACCTCAGTTAGCCTACATGGTTTCCACTCAAATTTTGAAAATATATCCCTCTCCATGAGACCTTGATTGTGACTGAGTATTATATTGGGTTATCCCATTGGTTTCCTGAAAAATCATATAATATTTGGTTTCTGCTTGATAACTTCAGATAAAATGGCATTTTATTCAGTTCAAATTTCTGAAATACTTGCCTCTGCATAAGACGTTGACTAGAATTGTGTAAAGCTGTAATAGGCTTCTCCCTCTTGATTTCTTTAAAAAATTTAAAATATTTGGATTAAAAAACTATTTGTACTAAAATGTCCAGGTCTGGGGATGAGTGACCAGAACTGGTCTTTTATTTAACTGAAAGCTGGTGCTGACTGGAAGCTGGTTATACCTGTATTCATGAGCAAAGCTTCCAGTTAAATGTGTTACAAAATATTCGATGGCTAGTCTCCCTATGTGGCTGATTCATATCCTACATGCATGCACACATCCTCTGAAGTCTTAGCATACGATTCTTTAAGTCGGTCAACGTAGGTATTTTCATTGCTAAAGAAAGGGTTTTGTTGGCATTCTCTTTGGGAACTCAAGCTCCTACACAATGGTAATTCCATGTGTGATCAGGTACCAGTTAGCCAAGGCAATTGCTCACACAGTTGTATTTCTAGGTGGACATTTAAAAAAATTATTACCAAATGTAAAAAGAGACTATAAAATCAATCATGATTTCATGAGTATTTACCCTTAAAAATCTTTAAATTGTCAACATATTTCAACCTGTTTGCCATGTCAATAACTTACTCAAACTAACCTAATTGTTTTGAAAAACATTTTCATCTTATGAATACCTATTGATTTTAATTTAATAATTTTGTGCTCATTCATTCCATAGATATACCTATGCCTATGAGCCCTATCTTTATCTGTTGTCACGAGAATCCCGCCTCACTGTCGAGAGATTTGTCAGTTCTGATCATCCACTGCGTCACTACATTCATGAACTGGAGAAACTGAAGACTATGGCGTCAGAGATCGCCTCCATGCCTGTCTACATTCCCATGCATTTCTTCCTATTAGATTGCACTCACATAAACGAGGCAAGATAATTTCTTACCATGAACTTTTAATGGGCAATCCAGCCTTTGCAGAAATGTCCATAAATTTGCAGCCCAAGAAAAGACTATTTTTGAAAATTTACCAATGGAATGAATGGCTCGATAACTGAGATTATCATTCCAATCGCAACTTTTCAAAAATAGTTCTCTTCATTTGCAAAGGACAATTTCTATGAGAAGAATTCTATTTCCTTGACTAAATTTGACCACTTAAGGGTTATTAACCACTCGTGTTTCAATTTAACCCTTTAATCACCAAGCTGTTCAAAAATAGATGCTGTCCAGTGATCATGAGTCCATGCTCAGTAAGCGAGCCAGTCATTTCAGTGATAAATTTTCAAAAATACTCTTCTCTCATCATGCAAATGGACACTGGCTAAGAGAAAACTAGATCTTTCGTTATCATTACCGATTTGATGGACGGTATCTGCAGTCATCTAGAGAAATGTCCATTTGCAGGCCAACAGAAAACTATTTTTGTAAATTTACAAAGAAATATTCTCCTTAGCCTGTAAAATTTTTTATTTTCCTGAGAAAGCGTAATGATTAAAACTGTTGATTGATTTACGCTTCCATTTAAGCGCTTACATGCTCTGTTGACACAAGAAGGGTTAACGATATCTGACTATCACCATATTCACAATTAGAGACATTGCAGGGAAATACATGTTTTTCACCCAGCACAAATAGCATAAGCATCAGGAAATGACCGGCTCATTAACTGAGCCAGTCATTCCAGTGATAACTTTTCATTGTTTAGTCTTTTCTTGGCCTTCTTTTTAAGAACATTTGAATCAAATTCTTTCCATGAACATGCTGTTCGCTTAATTCTTATACCTCGCGACAATATTCTGTTGGAATCTTTATGCCTCCCTACAATGTCCTGACTGGAATATGTATGCCTCCCTACAATGTCCTGACTGGAATCTTTATGTCTCCCTACAATGTCCTGACTGGAATCTTTATGCCTCCCTACAATGTCCTGACTGGAATCTTTATGCCTCCCTACAATGTCCTGACTGGAATCTTTATGTCTCCCTACAATGTCCTGACTGGAATCTTTATGCCTCCCTACAATATCCTGACTGGAATCTTTATGTCTCCCTACAATGTCCTGACTGGAATCTTTATGCCTCCCTACAATGTCCTGACTGGAATCTTTATGCCTCCCTACAATGTCCTGACTGGAATCTTTATGCCTCCCTACAATATCCTGACTGGAATCTTTATGCCTCCCTACAATATCCTGACTGGAATCTTTATGCCTCCCTACAATGTCCTGACTGGAATCTTTATGCCTCCCTACAATGTCCTGACTGGAATTTTTATGCCTCCCTACAATGTCCTGACTGGAATCTTTATGCCTCCCTACAATGTCCTGACTGGAATCTTTATGCCTCCCTACAATGTCCTGACTGGAATCTTTATGCCTCTCTACAATGTCCTGACTGGAATCTTTATGCCTCCCTACAATGTCCTGACTGGAATCTTTCTAAATTTATATATTTAAATTAACTATCCTTTCTTATTTCAGTTTTTGATTGCACGATCCAGGCACCGCTCTGACACAATGATCCATCATATTGTCTCGATTAGCAGCAAGTTTAATCGTGATATTTGCACAGAGTATGACAGTATCGTGAAGAAGATCACCAGACAAGCAGAACAAACGCCAGAGCTGGTGGCATTGCAAGAGTATGTGGACAGGCTGCGAGTCTGCGAACTGCTCCAGCTTAAGGTTTGATTTTGTGATATCTTTTTCACTGAAACTTTTCTACACTGCAAACCAGATGGAAGAAAGTTCTTACAGTGTATGATTACTCTTTTGGATATTTTGAAATTAGCTTGAAGAAGCTGCTTATGGATGTTTATGGATGAAACTGTTAAAGATTAATTTCAATTATTGTGCAAAGTTCTTAGCCCAAACATTGAATATAATCAACCATTATTATTGTGGCCCATATAGATAAGGGGCTGTGCTGGCGGCGGTGGTGGTGGTGGTGGGTGGGTGCATGCATGCGTGGTGTGTGTGTGTGTGTGTGTGTGTGTGTGTGTGTGTGTGTGTGTGTGTGTGTGTGTGTGTGTGTGTGTGTGTGTGTGTGTGTGTGTGTGTGTGTGTGTGTGTGTTTTATATATCATTTGCTCTATTTTATACATTTTTATGTTTTGTACATTTGTCCATTAAGGCTTTTATTTTTGTGAGGACTCTAGTTCTACTAGAGCTATCTTCAAGAAATTTGAGTAGTATGATGCCCTTATGGTCCCAAATAAGCCTAGTGATTTTGGTGTCAAAACATCAAGGTCACTATGACTGTTAATGAAATTGGGCTACATTTCTGATAACTCAAGTTCTACTGAAGGAAACTTCATCCACCTTGGCCTGTGTAGTGCCTTTGAAGGCCCGGACAACCCTATTAATTTTGGTGTCAAAAGGGCAAAGCTCAGATTGATGATAACTCAATTAATGAAATTGGGATAAGTTTCCAAATGATAACTAAAGTTCTACTGAAGGGATCTTCTTCAAACTTGGCATGTGCGGTTCCTTTGCAGGTCCAAAGTAGCCAATTAATTTTTGTGTTGAAAAGTCAAAGGTGATGGTCACATTGAGTCAATTAAGGAAATTGGTTTGTGTACCCTGATGATAACTTGAGTTCCACTAAATGTATCTTGACCGAAATTGGCCTGTGTGTTGCCCTTGGGGATCTAAAGAACCCTATCATGATTTGCGGTCAAAAAGTCAAAAGCATGAACATAATATGCTGTGTCAATCTCCTTTGACACATAACTGCTAGACAATCATCATGCTACATGGATCCATGATGTGGGGGCCATAGATTTCAGCAATCTTTGAGTGTTATTATTGTTATTTTTGTTATTAATTGTTTTTGGGTTATTGTAGGAGCGGCTAGAGATCGCAGCGAGTAATCTGATGTTTCTAATGGACTGGGCATATCTGTGTAAAGATGATATTCTACTGAATGATAACACATTTAGCTGGCCAGACAGAATCATGCCCATGATTAGAAACATGTGAGTATGCATGTGTAAGCACGGGTGCACATGCACATGCATGCATGCAGGCACACACACCATGCACGTATGCATGCACACACACACACACACACACACACACACACCATGCAGGTGTAGTTCGGATCGACCGGTCGGATGCCGGCCGTACCAGCTGAGCTGGGTACGCGCCGCCCAACCGGGAATCGTTTCCTGAACATGCCCCTCTGGGTAAAGCCATAAGCATATATAGGCCTATGGGAGAGATAGCGTGTCGAAAGAGATGACTAAGTTCGTTAAAACGCATGATGCGCATGCGCGCTAGGACGCTGTTTATATCGAGCGCATAGTTATGTCCTAGATAGGATGGCGCTTTTAGTGTACCGAGATGGTACCCTGTAATCCTTATTGATTGCCTGTTCCCATTAAATCTGGCATTAATCAAGACCAGAATTCAATGGGCTTTTCAAATCTGTAAACCATTTCACAATCAGTTGAGAAATGGCTGAGTTATCCAGGAAAAACTCTTCATGATTATCTACAAAATATTGCTGTGACGTCATAACCACGTGGACGCAAAGCTTCTAGAATGTTCTAGAACTTTCGACTGCACTATTATCAGCTGCGCGCTAATTGGCTGTTGCTCGAACGATGATTGGATGGAGCCTGCGCCTGTGATGTCGCGAGGAGTATAAAAGAAGCGATCCAGTGATTGAGAGTATCCTCGGCCAGGGGCCGAACAGGTTGGAGCTGTACTAACTACGATCGACAGATATTACGCATATGACTTCAGTTTCCGGTAGCCAACCCACCGCACTAAAACAATTTTGTAACTCCCTACTTACGGGAGTAATTTGGAACTTCTGATAATTGTTCACGAATACTAACATCCACATTCAGAACACAAACTTGCGGTGAGGCCTTTACGGCCTGAATATGTGAGTCTACAGATGTAGAGGCAGGCTGTTCTTTGATGGATAACTTGCCGGATCTGCCAGCCATGCCTAAAAGTGGTATTTTAAACGTTCTTTCAACTTTCGACCGCAGCAAGTGAAGCTTTGTTTTGTATCTTCGTTTGCCTCTGACAACCCCCGCTTGTGACGGGTTGTTTACACCTTCCATCCGTGCCATCGGTGTATGGGAACTTTCTTCACCACATAGTACTATCGTATCTTTTACTGACTGCTCATTAGACATTCTATTAGGCCTACAGCACTAAGCGATGCACTCCCGCCATGAGTGTTCTTGCGGAGGTCTTGTTTGCAGAAAACAGCTTGCGGGAATCCACCTGCGGGAACGTTCCAGCTTCCGGAGAGCTCATCATCTTACGTCGACTACGGATTTACGTATCAATTTCAGTAACACGGTAGCCTAACTTAGGAATGACTACCAAGTATTCAAGTAACTATACTTCACCGTTTAATTATTTCTCTATATAGGTTTTGTTAATTATATTGTATCCGTAATAACGGTTCCGATGACTAAAAGGAACTGTAATGGTCTTAGGACCCCTAGTTATAATTTCTGTATTTGTTGATAATTATTCTCATTTTCCCATTTTAGTGCTAACCGCACTATAATAGGTTCATTAACCTGTACTGATATATATATATATATTGATCATTTGACACTGTATTGATTGCTCTGGTTAGATTATGTATATATATGGCCAGTCGCCATCCGTTCATATGTTTTGTTTATTCATAGAAAATATAGGACTGCAGTGCACGTGGGAAACATTATACAACAACACTTATTTATGCAACACTTTCTCCCGCCACCAACAATTTTTTCACAGAGGTCGCTGTCCGTGCTATAACTCTGTTTGGCCTGGCATGCTACCGACTAAACCTTTTCTATTCAGCTCAATAGGATAGGTTCGAAATGATTAGAGACACTTTCTTCATTACATACTGTGTAAAACACTCTTCTCTTCCGGTAGTGCGATAATCTAGCCCCGCACTCCGGTAAGACTCATACGTAGGATTGTGTCTCTCTTCGTGTTCCACTCAGCCTTGTGGCTTCTTAATTGTTTGGCTGTCCCCATCCGCACCATGGGCTGATCCGACTCCGGGAAACTATTGGGGTTTCCGAGCAGTGATGGCTAGGGTGTGGTGTCACATACACATTCCTGTGTATCTTCAGATACTTAGTAGTTAGCACTTTAAGCCAATGTAGGAAAGCACTGCGAAAACACATGTGTTAATTATTATTTTATTTACTGAACAATCCTCCTGCACCGCAGTGCAAAACTGGGCAACTTGTATATAAACCTAACGATAGGTAAAACGGTTAGTTCCATAGGACCCGGTGACGGGCGAGATATGTACCCCCACCGAATTCCGTTAAAATGTCTGGACATGATATTTAGATCTGCCACGCCCTTGCGGGAAGGACATTTACGGTGGGTATTCGTCTCTCTTACCCCCACCATAATGATAGAACAATGGTCTAATAATGCTTTTGTGAAATGTAACCCATGACTTGTAATGTTTTATGTGGTTACGGTGTGGGATGTCCGGATTCTTATCCAGTTCGGAGATCTTGCTACATAACATGTATGAGCGCTGTCTTCAGTATTGATGTCTTAGGACATCTGTTCTCCGTGACAGCCGTGTCTAATAGCTAGGTAGATATCAGCCAGTTGCGCCCTAAAATAGTTCTTGTTCTGAAAACAACTAACAGGAATTAAGCAAAGCAGAAGGCCCGCATAAATAAAGCGGCAACTACTAATTCAGCATACCAAGAATCACATAAGACGGTAATGAGGGAATCCATCGGGAATCCCCCGTCCCGTCTTCACATAAAACAGTACGCACCCATATAGTCATAATCTCACTAGGTATGGTCTTTTCTCTCTAAAGCATTTTTGGTGTAAATATTAGTGGGGGCCCATTTTTGCCTACTATTCTTCTCCCGCCTTAAGCAGTGGCGACACCTTCCCGAGACGGAGGCCCGCGCGAGGCACTTGCCTCTCGCAAGGATTCAGCGATGACGGTCCATGCCAGGATAATACTCATCACCCAAACTAGCACTAGGAGTAGTGCCCGTGCGAGGCACATCACTTTTCGGCTGAGATAACCTTCTTCCTTTCAGCTTAGAGGTATAATAACTTATATTAAGTTAACTAGTTAAGTCTCATGTACGGGAGCCTCACTTGCGGGGATACCTCTGCGGACCTACGAGTCTGTGTGGTACCTCCAGGAGCCCCATGTTTAAAAGTTCATCTACCTGTCTCTATGTCTCGTATTTTCGTATGCTCTTATTGTAGTTTTATCTAGCATATTTTTAATTGTTTAGGTAAACTCATTGTATAGACATATTTTTAGTTCACCAAATCAAATCTTGTAAGTCCATAGATCACGAAATTGCTATGGACAAGCATACTGGTGACACAAACTCGTGGGATGAGACCATTGTGTTTAACGTTCACGACAATGAACAACGATTGAGTTCCACCGGCCTTAGGAGCCATTTTTTGTTTCCCGCAGGGCATTCTCGTACAAGGTCAGTCACCACGAGACCGAATGCTAACCAGCGTCATCACTCGTCATGCACTTGCGGCGCGGCGAGTCGACATGCTACACCGGAACGACATGCATGCATGCACACAATTTGAAGATTGTTCACTGTTAAATGACTAGTTTGATTATTGAGCCAGCCATTGTAGTTGTAAATTTTCAAAAAGTAGGCTTATGTTGACCATGCAAATGAACAATTCTCCCAACCATGCCAGAAGCAAACTTTTGGATGGCTTTACCATTAAACATCTAAACAATTTTTGTTCTTGCTTTTTACAGAGAGCAAAAACTACAAAGGGAGCATGATTTTGCTGTACAGAAGCTGAAAGATAGACAAAAGCACTTCACAGCACAACTCGACCAGCTCTACAAAGACGTCCATGATTTTACAACAAAAGATAGAATGTCAGAGGCAGAGACTTACCTGCAAGAACTAGAGATTATTAAAATCAAACTGACGGAATTCTTGGCAGAGGTAACAAGATCATACAGTACAGCTCAGATATAAGTTAATATGTTTCCAAAAGTTAGTTAGTTAGTGTTCTGTTGCAATATTTTGAACATTAATAGAGGAATCCAGCTCCACCCACATCTCGCCCGTGTTGAGATCGATCGCTCCCTCAATTCCCTGACTATAAATTTCCAGAAAAGTATGTGGGTAAGGTGTTGAATATCAGCAACAGCGCCGAGTTAAATTTGTTTCAAAATATTCAACAAAATGTTTATTAAATAGTAAAGCTATACAATTCCTACAACAATGCTTAGCCCTGTTACCACATGACCGAAAAAAAGATTGGTGAACTGAAAATATTCGTGCTCCTGAACTCACCACGGATCAGCCAGCTTCCCCAACTCTATAGCACTCCAAAATCTCCATCATTATGGCACCATTGACACTACACATATTGCTCCCTAATTGTCTGCATGCTGAATTTCTGCAGACTACATTTTCCATAGGGTTTAACACTGGATATGATGAATATTTTCAAAAACAGTTTGACTGAAAGTTCTTGGTGGCTAAGCCACCAACAATTTTCAGTCAAATTTTTTTCAAAATACTCAGCAGGTTCAGAGTTATTGTGCATTGAAATTATTGTCTGGTGGACAGCAGCAGTCAGTCAAACAGTTAATTAGTGATGTCATAATGGTTGAAGCGGTGGTCCTGAGCTCAGCTGACATTCAGGTTTTGGTTTTCAGTTGACGTCAAGCTCCCACATCTTTATTAACTAATTTCACGCCCAAGTTATGTAATTATCTTTTTCTCATACTCCTTAGAAATCTGCCATTAACCACGAAGAGTTCCTTTTGGGCATGGAGGAGCAGACTGCTTATAGCATCATAGAGGAGATCAGCCATGCTAAGGAGCCATATGATCGACTGTGGTACACAGGTGTCAAGTTTCATCAGCAGTATGATAAGTGGATGAATGGACCACTACTGGAAGTGAATGCAGAAGATGTAGAAGAAGAGGTAAGGGTGGAGTGAGGTGTTTGGCAGGTGGTGGTCAGTGGTGAGGTGTGTGAAATTATGTTTAATAAACTATTTATAATTACACAGCATATATTTAGCACCTGTTTTCAAATCATTTTGACTGAAATTCATTGTTATCTTAGGTGATAATTGAACTTTCCAGTTTTAGCCCCGCCCATCTCTATCTAAGCTCCAACCACACCTCATCCATGTTGAGATTGATCAATCTCTGAACTCCCTGAGTATCAATTTCCAGAAAACTATACAGGTAAGCTGTTAAATATCTTGAAACTAATTAGACTGAACACTGTTGATGCCATAGTTTCAAAATATTCAACAGAATATTTATTAAATGGTAAAGATATACAATTCGTACAACATGTCGGACTATTAAGCGTTAAAGACGGACTATAAGGAGTCATTCATGACATCATGATTATGACGTCATCTTACACATCACGTAGTTCATTATGACATCATATGATAGATGGATAAGCTTGGAAAAGGCCATTGTTGGTTTCTGAATAATTAATGGATTTCATAGATATGTCTCTGAATCATTTAACCCATAATATTCCATCTATCAAATTTCCGGATAACAATCCAGGAAAACCTTTTAAGATTTTGAAACTGCTTTGACTCAAATTATGACATCAACAGTCAAATTAGTTTGAAAAGTTTCAACAGAATATTCATTATGTCAGATCCCTCAATTATTTATAATGATTATCTTCAAAATAATCATGAGGAATTACAAGTGCAAATACCAAACATTTTAAGGTAAATTTTACTGCAACAACTTCAATAACATATACACTACCGTACTACTTCAAAGTATTCTTTTTCTTTTTATGAAATTAGGTGCAGAGCCTATGGAGAACTGCATACAAGTTGACTAAGGTATTTGGCCATCCTGACATGAAAGGCCCACTGAGAGCCGCGACAACCATCAAAGCCAAACTGGAGAAGTTCAAGATAAACATGCCATTAATAAATGCACTGTGTAATCCTGGCATCAAGGCACGTCACTGGGATATGATGAGTGAGAAGGTTGGTAGAGAAATACAGAAATGAAAGTCCATCATTCTCTGTTCAGCGGATAATGGTTTGTTTTGTTTTAACCCTTTTTCACTTCAAGAGTATACTTACCTCCCTAATACTTTTGATATTGCTAAATATTGGCTTTCACTCAATAAACACTCAGATTTAAAACAGTTAGGTGCCCCTACTGGGCAGGGAGTCAGAGCGTAGTCTGGCGGATGCCAGCCCCACCACCGCGCATGCGCAGACTAGCACTTCCTCTTTGCTAGATTATTGGCAGAGAGATCACACATGTCTTTTTGTGCAAAAGCTTTTTCTTATTCTTAAACTGTTTAAGTGGTGTTATTTTGGAGTGATAGTCACTTTTTTGGATGGCAGGAAGGAACACTTCGCCAAAGGAGGACTTAGGACCTTTAAATCAGGTGACTTCTAGTAAAATTAGCGAGTTTTCTTCCCGGTGTATTGTGTTTCCGGGACTCGCGTTTACCGTGATAAGCGCCTTGGTTAGTTGGTTTATGTCAACTCGGTGCTACCTAAGGCTAATTTCTCTTTCTGTTTATGTCCACAGGTCTGTATGACGCTAGGTGGTGACATCACAGCAGCAGAGAGTTAGTTTTCTCTCCACCATGGTTCCATTTCCTACTAATACTGTTAGGTTATCTAACCAAATGAAAAATTATGTCCAGTGAGTTGGAGGCCTAGTATAAAGGTCTTCTCACTTTGCCCTCTTGATCCAATTCCTTCCCCATGAGGTGGAGAGAGTTAAGAGGCGTGCAGATGGTGGAGTTCTCCGGTTCGTCACGTTGGATGGTTTGTCTATACAAAGTGTCAGGTATCTAGTTATTGATAATGTGGTGATGTTAATTATAGTAAACAAGCAAAGGGAGATAATTAACATTTTTGCCAGAAAAGAGTTATCTATATGTATCTGACGGTTGTGTAGTCGACGTATCCATTCAGCATACAATTCGTCCTTGCACTTGGATGTTTTGTTGGGATCGAATTTTTCCTGTCACGAGATTAATGACGTCATAATCAGCCTGGCTATGTATTTATCAGCAATTCAAGTCGCTATGCTGGTTTCTGATGTATATTGATCTTTATGATCGTTTTCCTTCTCTTTGAGTTGGTTTGAGTGTCTAAGCTTAACTAGTTTGCTCATACTCCTTGTCCTTTGCCCTGTTTCAGGGACCGGGTTGCGCGTCCTGTGGACGTTTTCTACATGAAAAGTTCTGGCCTCATCTGTGCTATCAATGTAGCCCTTGTGGTCCCTTGGTTAATTGTGACATATGTAAGCACTGGGGGGGCGAGTTAATGTCCGAATTCTTGTGCTGCTTACAGGCGACGGACAAGGTGGTAGAGGAGGAGAAGAAGAAGAAGCGGAAACGAGAGGTTGTAAGTAGGAAGGGTAAGGGGAAGGTCTCGTCCGCGGTGGATATGGAGGCCTTCCGGACCGAGATGTTGGGAGAGATGAAGAGGACAATAAAGGATTTGGTTCCAGGGTTGCTTCGTGGCATGCTTCCTGGACCAAATCCTTTACTCTCCTCATCATCGGCTTCGGAGCAGGTAATCCCCGCCTCTGGATCGGTTTTCCTTAGACCGCTTCCGTTGTTCGACGATTCAGAGGTGGCCCCATTAGAGGGGGCGTTCCACGACCCTGGCAGCAGGCTTATTGCCGCGCCGAGAGGGGACCGTGGACGGTTGTCGCTGGAACCCGCGGGCTGCTTATCAGTCCAGGGGTATCCGCACGCCGCGGTGGCCAGTACCTCCTATGGCACCGTTCCTGGTCAGCCCGGGTTAGCTCTCTTTGCTGACCCGGGGTCTAATCTTTCTGACCAGGGTGATGAGGATTACCTGCTAGGGTCGCCGTCTGACGACGTGGACATGGATGAAGACGTTTGTGCACCCCTCGCGGGGAATACAGGCGGCTTCTTCCACGGTTTTACTCACCCTGGAGTAAAGTCCGCGGCTCAGGTGGTGGCCCAGGGCGCTGCTGATGGCCAGCGGTACCGCATACCTCGGCTTGCCGAGGGTGTTGCTGGTGCTGGCCGGGCCCGTGGTGGGGCGGTATATACCCCACGCTCTGCCACGGTGCCTGCTCCTGGTCAAACCAGTGATATTGTCATGCCGGTGCTATCAGGCCCGCATGTTTTCCCTGGCTTGCCAGGTGTATCAGCGTACCCGCCGTCAAGCTCTGCTGCTTGCGCTCAGGAGGAAGACGAAGGACCCCGTCTTGTAGAGCGCTCGCAGTTAGCCACGGAGGAGGATTGGTCTGACGCTTGCCAGTGGTTGGTGAGCGTTAGGCCTGATCTGCCCGTGGAGCAGTCGCCTAGCCAGCGTGACCACAGGCCGTGGTTAGCTGGGAAACCGACTGCTAACGCTATGCCTTCTCTGCCGCTGGCGGAGCATGTCGTTGACATGTTCAAGGCGGCGGAGTCGTCCATTAACTCGAGTGGACGTCTCGCGAAGGCCCCTCGCGAGGTGGCCAGGCGTTGTCGCATCGTGCCCCTGGATTACCAGCGGTACGGTGTGGTACCCAAGCCCAGCGTGGATGACCGCGCGGCTTTGGGTGAGGATGCGCGGCCAGGCTCCCGTTCTGACACGGGGGTCTTGTGTTCGAACGCGTTGCGTTCGGCGAATACCGCGTTGCGTGATGCGGAGGAGAGTGGGAGGGCTTCGATTGCCGCTCTGTCCCACGTCTCCCAGCTGTTACAGGGGGTAGTAACGGCACCCGCATCGCGCCAGCCAAGCCCGGTCACGGTCCAGCGAGCCATCCAGGATGGTATTAACCTGGCGCTGGACTGTATGACTCGGGCGGTGACCAGGAGTGTCCGGGCAAGACGCACGTTTGCCCTGGACAATCTGTGCCCGTCTCAGGACCTGTACAATAGGCTACTCCGTACGCCTATGACGGGTCCTGGTCTTTTTGGAGGTGAGGGATGTCGCCACCTCCAGGAGAGGGTCACCCTGGTGAATAACCAGAGGGCGCTGCGCGAGCAGTTTGAGGTGCTGCGTCGTGCTAACGTTCGCGCCGCGGCCCCTGCGTATCGTCCCCTGCAGGCTCGAGGTGGTGCTGGCCAAGTCAGAGGCCAGCCACCGTCGCAGCGTCGGCCTCGGCCGCGTGCGATTCGGCCAGCAGCGAGGGGGGGCGCAGGTTCCTCAGGCGCCGTCAGCCAGGCAGCCGCCCGCGCACCAGGGTGCGCGCGGGGCGGGGCGGGGCGCGCGAGGATCTGGGCGTGGTTATCGGTCCTGACAGGACGCTTACCGCGGTAAGAACCACTCCGGTGTGTATGGCGACGGAGACAGTGCCGCTCTTGCATGCCTTGTGTCCACCGCGGTCCCTAGGTGGACCGGTGGGAGGCCGGCTAGCCGACCACATGCAAGAGTGGGAACGGTTAACTCAGGACCGTTTAGTCTTGCGATGGCTTTCCGTCGGGTATCATCCAGAGTGGATGACAGGCCCGCCGTCGCGACTGTCTCTAGTGCCAGTCTGGACTCACATTCCGAGAGATCCAGAGCAAAGGTTGTGTATCGAGGAGGAGATAAATTCCCTCGTACAAAAAGGAGCTATTCAGCCGGCACAAAGGTGTCCGGGCTTCTATTCAACCCTGTTCTTAGTAACAAAACGCACCGGAGGGTGGAGACCGATTCTCAACCTCAAGCCATTGAACAAGTTCATCGAGACGCCCAGTTTCAAGATGGAAACGGTGCGCTCGGTGTTGGCCGGGTTGGAGAGGGGGATGTGGACGGCGTCGATAGATTTGAAGGACGCTTATTTCCACATCCCCATCCACGGGAGTTTCTGTCGCTTCCTGAGATTTGCATTCCAGGGCAGACAGTGGGAATTCAGGGTGTTGCCCTTCGGAATTTCCACGGCTCCTCGGGTTTTCACCCGTGTGGTTCTTGCGATCACAGCATACCTCCGCAGGAGAAGCATAGCAGTCCACACGTACATAGACGACTGGCTGTTGAAAGCGCACACCCGGGAAAGTTTGTCGGCCAATCTGGAGATTGTTTTGAAAACTCTCACAGACTTAGGCTGGATGATCAATTTCCCAAAATCAGAGCTGACTCCATCCCAGAAGTTTGTTTACCTGGGGATGTTCTTCGATCTAGAGACAGGATATGTTTATCCTACTCAGGAGAGAGTTCAGAAACTCATCTCATTAATTCAGTCAGTGTGCGACAGTCGTCATGTCCTGGCACGGGTTTACTTGAGAATGCTGGGGTTGATGGTTTCATTGGAACCAGTCATTCCTCAGGCCGCCTTACGCAGGCGGCCGATCCAGTTATTTCTCATGACACAATGGACCCAGAGTACAGGTTCGCTGGACTCGAATGTGTCAGTGTTGGCGCCTCTCATTCACCACCTGCAATGGTGGTTGAATACAGAGAATCTCTTGCCGGGGGTTTTGCTAACCCCTCCCCACCCTCAGGTGACTGTGTATACAGATGCATCGATGGAGGGCTGGGGAGCTTGCCTGGAAGAGTCCACGATATCAGGGCTTTGGAATCTGGAACAGTCAAAGGAACATATAAATCTACTGGAGCTAAAAGCAGTAGTCCTGGGCCTGGAACATTTCTTACAGAAAGTTCAGGGCAAGATTGTTCTTATTCGTTCAGACAACTCAACAGTTGTGACTTACATAAACCGCCAGGGCGGAACGAAGTCGCCCAGTCTCTGTATGATGACATGGAAACTGCTTTGTTGGTGTCTGGATCACCAGATTACCTTGAAAGCAGTTCATATTCCGGGAAGGTTAAACCTGCTAGCAGACTCATTGAGCCGAAGGATGAGTGTTTTACCCACGGAATGGCAACTAAATCAATGTGTGGCGGATCGTCTGTTCGACCATTGGGGGAAACCCAACATCGATTTGTTCGCAACGAAGAAGAATGCGAAGATGACGACGTACGTCTCTCCGATTCCGGATCCAAGCGCTTTCGCAACAGATGCGTTAGCTATCAGCTGGGGGAGAATGTATGCATACGCATTCCCTCCAGCAATCCTGATTCCAAAAATTCTTCAGAAAATCAGACAAGAGGAATGCCAAGTGCTTCTGATCGCCCCGGATTGGCCAAGCTGATCATGGTATACGGATCTGCTGGACCTTCTGGTCTGCAATCCGGTTCCTCTGCCTCTGATGGATGATATTATCTTCCAGGGCAAGGCCCTTCACAACAATCCGTCAATGTTCAGATTGACTGCGTGGATGTTGTCAAGGAATCTAGAATTAAGGAGGGCTTTTCTGAGCAAGCAGCCATGTTTATGGCCAAAGCCAGGAGGGGGTCAACCTCCAGAGCATATAATTATAAAATCAACAGATTTGCAGAATGGTGCTCAAAAAGATGTATTGATCCAATGGATTCATCTATTCAAGTAATAGCTGATTTCCTCTGTCACCTCTATGATGCCTATAGCCTCAAGCCTAACTCTATTGCTGGTTATAAATCAGCATTAATGTCTGTTATTCCTTGCTTGGCTAAGAGGGGAAGTGATGAAGTAAATACATTAAATGTATTAATTAAAGGCATGGGCAATCTAAGACCAAGGAATCCACCTGTGATTCCGTCTTGGAGTTTATCGCTAGTGCTTCAAGTACTAGGTAATAAGCCTTTTGAACCACTTAGTTCCATTTCTATGAAACTATTAACACTGAAGACTGTGTTTTTAATTGCTGCGGCCTCGGCTAGGCGTAGGAGTGAAATTCATGCCTTATCAGCCGAGGATGACCGTTTTGTGGTTTCAGGGGAAGGCCTTAAGCTGCTACCTAGGATTAATTTCTTGGCTAAAAATCAGTCGTTGAAATATCCAGGTCAACCTATTATTTTGCCTGCTTTAACTAGATATGATCCTAATTCTAAAGCATGGTGTCCCGTCCGGGCGCTGCGCCGGTACAAACAACGTACGGCGGAGTGGCGCACCGACCAGTCAGCGTTATGGTTGTCATATATTGAACCCCATGGCAGGGCTTCTAAGGACACCATTTCCAGGTGGATTGTGGAATGCATTCAGTTTTGCCATAAATCCGCCACCGGGAAGCAGGTTGACGTGGCCAAGGCTCACAGTGTCCGCGGCATAGTGACATCCACGGCCCTATTTAATGGGGTCCCTGTGGATGATATTATGTCGGTGGCTCAGTGGCACTGTGAGTCAAGTTTTACAGACCATTATCTCCGTGACACCTCTAATCCTCTCGCCTTGTCGATTTTGAAAAAATAACTCGGTTTATATTTTTTGAGGAGGTTTTTTCCTCATTGCTTATATATTTCACAATTAATTTATGGAAACACCCACTTTTTTGGGCCTGCATCAGTCTTTACCAATGGGAAGATGATGTCAGCAGCCATTTTCAACAAGGTCAGTCTTGTTCATGTGTTGTCCGTTGTTGATTGTATTGTCACGATTACCCGTTATTAATATGGTGATGGTTTGTGTATTTGTGTGGTTCATTGTTGAGAGTTACGAAAATGGAGCTTTTTCGTCTCTGTCCTGTAGTACATGGCACTTGTACGTAGAGAGCGTATAGGACATTGAGGTCAGGCGACTCTTCCTCCCAGGAAGGAGGGGGGGGAGCGCATATGACATCGGTCATCTCTCATACATCGGTAGTGTTATCCGATGGTTAGTCAAATCCTGACTGTTTTTTCTTACAGTTTCAGAAGTTTAAGTGCCTTAAACGCAGAAAAGCGTATAGGGATGAGCTGGTCTTTTGACCTCGCCTCCCTCCCGCCAGATTCACTTTCGAATTCTGGCAATATCAAAAGTATTAGGGAGGTAAGTATACTCTTGAAGTGAAATAAACGAAATCTAGGATTTCTTTTTTCACGAGAGAGTTGATACTTACCTCCCTAGATACGGACCCGGCCTCTCCACCCCACAGAGGCTCGGTCTTCAGGCTCTTAATAGTTGCATGTGTGTCAGCCAATAATCTAGTCAGAGGAAGTGCTAGTCTGCGCATGCGCGGTGGTGGGGCTGGCATCCGCCAGACTACGCTCTGACTCCCTGCCCAGTAGGGGCACCTAACTGTTTTAAATCTGAGTGTTTATTGAGTGAAAGCCAATATTTAGCAATATCAAAAGTATTAGGGAGGTAAGTATCAACTCTCTCGTGAAAAAAGAAATCCTAGATTTCGTTTATAACACTCGAATTTGTTCAAGAAAATTTAAATTTTGTCATTGAAAATGTCCATTTGCAGCCCAAGAGATTATTTTTGAAAATTTACCACTGGAATGCCTGGCTCAGTTATCGAGCCAGTCATTCTATTGGTAAATTTTCAAAAATAGTCTTCCCTTGGGCTGCAAATGGACATTTCTCAAGACCACTGCAGAAGCCGTTTTTGGTAAAGGGTTAAATGAGACAATGACTTCAAAATTAAAGATTTGCTTGTACAAATATGAATAGAAATTAAGGATTTAATCCTCAAATTTGTTCAAGAGAATTTATATTTTCTCATAGAAAATGTCTTATTGCAGACAAGAGTTGGTTTTTTTAACTGTATGACTGGAATTACTGGCTCGGTTATCAGAACAACTGTTGAAGACATTTTTGGTCAGCATCTGTGTTAAAGCGTAAAAGCAATTAATTAATATGGCTTAGATCATTCATTTGTTCGTTCGTTCATCCATCCATCCGTCTGTCCATCTGTCCATCCGTCCATCTGGCTATCTATCCATTTATCCATCCATTCATTCCCATCCATCCATCTATCTATCCATCCATTTGCTTGATTATTTATTTAAGATTTTTCACCAACGTTTTTGTATGATGAGGATCGTTTCATTCTATCTTAAAGAAATTGATATAAATCATAGGAGTAATCCATAAGCTCAATCAATAATTGGTATTTTCTGTTTCAGGTTGGTTTTAATTTGGCTCCCACTGAAGACACACCGTTAATGGAGGTACTTCAGCTTGGATTAGAAACGTTCCTGGATGAACTTACACAGATCAGTGCTCAAGCCAGTAAAGAATTTGCACTTGAGAAGGTAGAGCTCAGTGAATATCTGCCTGCAGCCTTATTGCCCATTGAATTTATTGCCTGGTGGCGTGTACCACTCAGACGTTTAAGACTTATACTGCTAAATGATCAGTGAAAATGGAGGGATCTGATCTGTCACTCAAGTATCTTAACATCATAATCAAAATATGTCACTTGTTGATTGGCTGATGTCACAATCAAATGATGTATGTCTGACAGGAAATGGTCAAAGATCCAGCATTAACCATTTGAATTATATGGGTTTTTTGTGAATTTACAATTTAATAAACATTCCTTTGAAGATTTTAATGCTAATTTGTATATTAGCTGCTCCCGAAGGAATCAACAGGTCCCAGTCAAATTAATTTCAACAGCTTATCTGTAAAGTTATTTTGACACTGAGATGCTGGGAGTTCAGCATTCAAATTGTTAAAATCTATTCACAAACGTGTGTACAAAGTGGGTGGAGCTTAACTAGAAATGGATCACTCTATTGTTCAAATCAGTTTTTGAGAGCTAAAGGAATACTCTACTTATTTTATTTTCTGTTCAGGAGATTGAAAATGCTGTGTGTAACCAATGTATAATAGTTTCAGATTTAAGCTATGAAGTCAAAGAATTCAATTGATTTCTTCATTCTATGAGAGTTGCCAAGCATGATTTAAATTTTAGGCAATCAGAAAACAATCATTTTGATACCAATGGGCTGGGACCCAGTGAATTTTAACCCTTTATTGCCAAAGCTGGCCAAAATTATCCTTTGCAGTGATCTTGGGAAACATCCATTTACATGCCAAGAGAAGACAATTTTTAAAATTAACCGCTAGAATGACAAACTCGATTAGCGAGGCAGGCATTCCAGTAGTAAATTTCCAAAAATTGTATTCTTGGAATGCAAATAGACATTTACTGTGCAAAAATAAAATTTTCTTCACCATCCTTGACGGTTCAATGGCTAATAAAATCTTAACAGTTCGAATATTAATTGGGAACACATTCAAGCTTACTTATTTATTATTTTGTGTTATGTTATTTTTTGCAGGCTTTGCTAAAGATGTACGATGACTGGGCATCTGTACAGTTCACCTTTGTCCCATATAAGGACACAGGTCTTAGCATTCTCTCCTCTATTGATGATATTCAGGTGCTACTAGATGATCATATTGTCAAGACAACCACCATGAAAGGTTCACCATTCATCTCCCCATTTGAAGCACAGATTAACGAGTGGGACCTCAAACTGGTAAATTAATTATTAAAAAAATAACACAGTTTCATGATCAATGATATATGTTAAGATAAAAGATTATGTTTAATACAATTATGTTAAAATATTTAAATTAACCATATTAATTAATTTTTTTATTATTTATTTTTACGACATTTATTAAAATTATTAATTAACAAATATATGCAGTTTATATTAATTACTAATAACAAATAATGTAGTTTTTATTCTCTGTACCTAGCATCGAATGCGGTCAATTTTGGAGTCCTGGTTGAAGGTTCAAGCTGCGTGGTTATACCTGGAACCAATCTTTAGCTCTCAGGATATCCGTAATCAAATTGCGAGAGAGGGTCACATGTTTGAAGAAGTCGACCAGAACTGGTAAAAGTCAGCTTATATTTCACTCTTATGACCCTTTCTATGATTAACTCCCCATATCTCAATGTCAAGGCAATCAAACAGGAAAGCTGTTGAATATTTTGAGATTAATATGACTGGAAGCCATTGCTGCCTTAGGCAGCAATGGCATCCAGTCATATTAATTTCAAATTATTCAACAGAATACACTATAAAAGTGTAAAGATATTACCTTTTCAGGAATTTGTTGTTGAAATGATTAATACCACATTAATTCAAAAGAGCAATCCATTTCTAGCTACACCCTGCCCATTTCCAGCTTAGCTCCGCCCACTTTGTAGGAGTGTTTGAATCCTTTTGAAACGTGAATTACCAGAATCTAAATTTTAAAGTAACCGTACAGGTAATCTGGTTGAATTTTTAAAACCTAATCTGACCGATAGCTGTTGAAGCCTATGGCAAAGCAGGAGCAGCTCCTAGTGAAATTGGTTTTAAAATATCCAAGAGAATGTTTATTAAATTGTAAATTTATCAAAGACATACAATTCAGACACTTTCGTGATCATCGATTGCCACATTCGTAATGGACTTAAACCATTTTGATTGTGATCTCAGCTTATAACACATTAGGCTTGTGCGATTATTGCATTGAGTGATCGCGATCGATAATTAAAAAATAATCGTGATTACTCGATTAGTCAGCTTGGATACAAATTACCAAGACATAACAACAAGAGAATATTAATTACAAAAATTGTTATGGTGTTTAGAAAAGTCCATTTGCAGTGCAAGAGATGACTATTTTTGAATTCTCAAGCCAGGCATTCCAGTAATACATTTTCAAAAATAGTCTTCTCTTGCCCTGCAAATGGGCATACATTCACTAAGCAAAATGTCATTTTTCATGACCGATCACGTTATAAAGTAATTGAAAGTTAGGTTTTGAAATATTTTATGCAATATCAAACATTCACGATTATTCGATTATTTAATTTTTAATCATATAAATTCACAATTTAAAACATAATTGTGATTTTCGATTTAATCACATAATCAAGCAAGCCTATAAGACATTGGATTGGATTGTTCTGCTATTAGGTTCTAAATCGTGTTTGCTTTGCAACTGCTGTCCATAGCCATATTGTTTCCAGAATGAACCCATACTTCATTCTACCGTCTCTTTAGTTCAGCCAGTCTATAATTCTGATGCACATATCATTTACTATTCAATCCTCCAAACTGAAGGTAATATTTTTCCGAGGTTCGTTGGATGAATACTATGACAAATGACTTGCAATTAATTGCCTTGTGTAATATTATCATAGCAAATGATAGGTCATGATGATTTCAGACCTTTGCACACAGCATGTCACATCACTGAGGAGTATATGTTTCGCGATTTAATCTTCAGAACGTCAAACATCAAGTTAATTAATCTGTTGCTAAGAAGGAGAATTGCTCATAAAATTGGTCCACACATTACACACTTTATTCTTGCTTGAAGTTGTTTCATGAAGTATACCATGTGATATTTATTATCCCCTCTAGGGGATATAGGAATGTTCCCGTTCATATGTATGTATGTGAATAATTGGTTTCCATGCAATGACTTGCGTTAGACTAATCAGATTTCGCCCAAAATCAGAATATAACTTAATAGTAGGAAGACAGATGTCAAATTCATGTTCCATTCATTTCCATCCATATTTGCCAGAGTATCCCTCTTGATAATTTAAAGAGAATTTTACATGGATTTGCAATAGCTTGAGTTAAACCTAGCAGATTTCAATTAAACTCAGAATATAACTGAATCACATAAAGGCGGAGGTCAAGTTAGTGTTCCATTATTTTTTATCAGTATTTGCAAGAGTTATTGGCTTTGAAATCTAAAACTTAATTTATTCTAAACAATAACTTGTGTTAGACTAAACAGATTTAAAATAAAGAATATAGCTTAATACTACTGAGTCAATGGTCACATTCGTGTTTCGGTAGGTTCCATCAATATTTGCTCAGTTATCCCCCCTCCCCCTTTGAAACATGTAAACATTGATTTGACAGTTTCCAGGCAATATCTTGTGTTAGACTAAACCGATTTGAACCAAATTCAGAATATAGCTGAATACTACAGAGGCGGATGCCAAGTTCATATTATTAGTTTTTGTCAATATTTGGCGGGGTTATCACCTTTTGAAGTATAACACTTCGTTCATTTAGCAATTTCTGGGTATTAACTCATGCTAAGCTAAAAGTATTTTAACCACTTTCAGAATTTAAATTCATACTCGTTAGACAGAGGTCAGGTTCATCTTTCATTGTTTCCATCAATACTTGCCAGAGTTATTGCCCATGAAAAGTAAAAACTTGTTAATTTGATAGTGTCCAGGCAATACCGGTAACTCATGCTAGACTAAACGGAATTTAAACAAATTCAGAATTTTGATTGATAATATTAAGATGAAGATCACGTTTGTGTTTCCTTAAGTGTCTGTCAATATTCGCCAGAGTTATCACCCTTGAAATACAAAGTTCATTAATTTAGCCATTTCTGGGCAATAGCTCATGCAAGACTAAACATGTTTGAACCAAATTTGGAATTTAGATTAATAGTATTAGGGTGGAGGACAAGTTGGTGTTGTGTTAGTTTCCATCGATATTTGCCAGAGCTATCAACCTAGAAAAATACAAACAACAAACACTGTAATGTAAGCACCTATATATCAGTTATACAGAGCAGGCAAGTGAATTTCCCAGATTCCTTATATCTCATTTCAACAAAAGGGGGAATCCATGGGATTTGTATAGCTTGCAATGTCTTGATTATTTGTTGTTATTTGTCGCTATCTTGATGTATTGTTGTATGTAGGAAGACGGTGATGGAGGCTGCAGTAAGAGATACAAAGGCACTTGTCGTTGTCTCACAGGATAACATGCTGGAGAAGCTACAGCATTCAGAGGTACTTCTAAAAGACTGTCTATGGACATGTATCTTAATTGTTTACATTATAGACAATAACCAAAACCCCAAAATCAGCCTCTCCATCCACTCTAGAGGAATGCCCATGTGCAGGCCAAGAGAAGCCAATTAAAAAAAATTTATTACTGGAATGCCTGGCTCGATTACCATGCCAGTGTCATTTCAATGATAGATTTTCAAAAATCGGCTTCTCTTGACAGAGTGACTGTTTTCCGTGGATGGAAGGAATGGAAGCTTCCTTCAACTGGCATCAGCTTCTTCCAATCTTCTCCACTGTATCATGTCCTTTGTGAGCATCTCTAGTCATATGTCTAGTTTTGATGTTGGTGCATTTGGTCTTGTTGAATGGGTTTAACAGCTATTAGGGCTGTAACAAGGGAGCCGGTAAAGAGCACTGGTCATAAACCATCTCCTTGTAGTGATCCTGTTAATGTGTCCAATTTCGAAGAATGTGTTGAGTTGACATAAACTGTTAATTTTGTGTTTGCCAGTATGACTCATAGATGACATAGTTCGTCATCATCACCATCAGCTTGATGGACAGGTTTGCAAAATCTATGGTCTGTTTATGTTATCAAATTCATGTGACATTTCAATTACCATCTTGTAGAAGTTCCAATGTTTGGACAGAGTGACCGATTTATGTATGTTGTGATGTATATATGTAAGGGATCCATCACCTTATAGGCATTGCCTTGGATATAATCATGAATTAAATAATATTGAAAGTGAACTTGATGTTAGTATATGTTGTGCCCACACTATATCAGTGCAACTGCATCCTCTTTTAGCCCGTCATGGTCAAATTTGGTCAAGAAAATCAACCTATTTGCTTATTGATCTTCAATCGCGAAGCTGGCCAAAACCGGCTTCTGCAGTGGTCTTGAGGAATGTCCATTTGCAGGCCAAGAGAAGGCCATTTTTGAAAATTTACCACTGGTCACTGGAATGACTGGCTCGGTTATCGAGCCAGGCATTCCAATGGTAAATTTTCAAGAATGGTCTCTTGGCCTGCAAATGGACATTCCTCAAGACCACTGAAGAGGCCGGTTTGGCCCAGCTTCACCATTAAATGGTTAAAGCCACTCGTCCAATTTCCCGTAAATCTGTTAATTTTATCGCTGATGCGAGTTAAGGCCACACTTAACAAAAGCACTATTGGCCTCGGTTTGGCGAAAGGTCCAGTTGGTTTCTTCGGTTTAGGCAGTTGGATGAGTGTGCCTTAATCTTTATAACACCAATCTTGAATGCTAAAGTTGGTCATAAATGCCTTCTGCAGTGGCCTTGGAAAATGTCGATTTGGAGATCAAGAGAAGACTATTTTTTAAATTTTACCACTGGAATGACTGGCTCGATAACCGAGGCAGTCATTCAAATAGTAAATGTTCAAAAACAGTCTTCTTTTCGTCTGCAAATGGATATTTTGTATGAAAAATTTTAAACAAATTTGATGATTAAAGGATTAAGCAATCACATTATGAAGCACAAACAACTTGCCACTATTGACATGTTTGACAGGCAGTCAAAACATGGTGCTCCATTAACCCTTTAATGCTCATGATTTTTCAAGAAGATTCAAATTTCTGTTTGGTGAATGTTCATTTCACTTCAAGAGTATACTTACCTCCCTAATACTTTTGATATTGCTAAATATTGGCTTTCACTCAATAAACACTCAGATTTAAAACAGTTAGGGTTAATTTTCAGGCCAAAAAGACCATTTCTAACAATTTTACCACTGGAATGAGGGGCTTAGTTATCGCGCCAGTCATTTTAGCGGTAATTTTTCAAAAATAGTCTTGTTCTGCAAAAGGCCATTTCTTAAGACCACTACAGACACTGTTTTTGGCCAGATTGAATGTCAATGGGTTAACAAATAGATTCTGTGATTGTTATTATCAGACGAATCACAATTTATGCTGGACAAATAATGCAAGAGTTGGATATATGTCTAAACTTATTAACATATTTACTTGGGGAACAAGGGGCAGACTCAGCTTGACTATTTATTAGCACTGACCCTCAGCTCAGTTGTGATAGATTGCTCTTTGAGTAAGTTTGATTTTTGAATGCCACAAAAACTGAGAATCTGTACTAAAACTAACATTTCTTATTTGTGTCAGAACCTCATCCTTGGTTAGCAGCAGACCATTTTCACTTCAAGAGTATACTTACCTCCCTAATACTCTTTGATATTGCTAAATATCGGCTTTCACTCAATAAAACACTCAGATTAAAAAAGTAAGGTGCCCCTACTGGGCTGGTAGTCAGAAGTCAGTCAAGCGGATTCCAGCCCCACCACGGCACATCGCCAACTAGTACCTCCTCTTTGCTAATTTATTGGCCGGGAGTCCTATGCAATTTTTTTGCTTAAAGGTTTTCCTTTTTTTCTGAAAAATTGTGCTAATTCTAACAACTAAAGTCACTTGTTAAGAATGTCTGAGCTGCAGAAAGGCGTGTTGTCTCCGGAGGAGGGCCCAGGACTGATTCATCAGGTGACTTCTAGTATATTTTAGCGAGTTTGCCCCATTGTAATGTGTTTCCGGGACTCGCGTTTATTGTGATAAGCGCCTAAAATAACTGGTTTATTTCTAAATGGCCCTATGAAATACTAATCAGTATCTATCTATGATTGAAAAGGACAGCACGTCGTCAGAGGGTTTGTTTTTCTCTCCACCAAGGTTCCATTTCTTACTAACATTGTTAGGTTATCTAACCAAAAATCTATGCCCAGTGAGTTGGAGGCCTCGGAAGAAGGTCTTCTCACTTTGCCCTCTTGGTCCACTTCCTTCCCCTTATAGGTGGAGAGAGTTAAGCGGTCATAGAGTTGGTGGAGCTTCCAGTTCATCAGATCGGATGGTTTGTCTATGCTAAAGACTCTATTCTAGTTATGATATTAGGCACTTCAATTATATTTGAAAATATTTATAAAATCGGCTGCCATTTTATCATTGTATAGCTGATGTTTGTATAGTCTGTATAAACTATCCTTTCCAGTTAGGATGCTCTGGATATGAATACAATTCGTCCTTACACCTGGATGTTTGTTTCGGATCGATTTAACTTCTTATTTTTTGAAGTTATGACGTCATAATCAGCCTCGCACTTTATTAACATTTAAAGTTTTGCCCAATGCTGCTTTATTATCTTTGTAGGCCACTTTTCCTCTCCTTTTATTTTGGTTTTGAGTTACTAATTCTATTAACTAAAATACTCATTGTCTTCGTCCTCTGGCCTGTTTCAGAGACCTGGGTGTCCCTCATGTGGTCACTTTTTAGAGGACCGATTCGCCTCGCACTTATGTTTCCAGTGCAGTCCCTGTGGACCGTTGCTTAAATGTGACATATGTAAACTGTGTGGGGGTGGGGGGGATGAGTTAATGTCTGACTTTTTGTCGTTACAGGCCAAGGAGAAGGTTGCTGAGGAGGAGAGAAGGTCTAAGAGAGAGGTACCTGGTAAGAAGGGTAAGAGGAAGGCCTCGTCCTCTGTGGCTATGGAGGCCTTCCGTGTTGAGATGTTGGGAGAGATGACGAGGACAATCAAAGATTTGGTTCCAGAGTTGGTCCGTGGCATGCTTGGACCAAATCTTTTGTTGCCCTCTTCATCTGCTTCGGAGCAGATAATCTCCGCCTCTGAATCTGGTTTCTCTAGAGTTTCACGAGTTTTCGAAGATTCAGAGGTAGCCCCATGAGAGGGGGCGATCCAGGACATTGGCAGCAGGCTTGCCGCACCAGTGGTCCATGGATGTTTGTCGCTGGAGCCTGGTGCCTGCTTATCAGGCCAGGATTTTCCACACGCCGCAGGTACCAGTGCCTCCTATGGTAATTTTCCTGGCCAGTCCGGGTTAGCATTCTTCGCTGACCCGGAGTCTAATCTTTCTGGCCAGGATGAAGAGGATTATCTGCTGGGTTCTCCTTCTGATGCCGTGACCATGGACATTGATGTCTGTGCACCCCTTGCGGGGAATACAGGCGACATTATCCATGGTTCTACCCACGCAGGAGTAGGGTTGACGGTGCAGAAGGTGGCCTGGATCGGATCTGACAGCCAGGTGTACCGCATACCTCGGCTTGCCGAGAGTGTAGCAGGTGCTGGCCGGGGCCGTGGTATGGCGCTAAGTGCCCCGCGCAATACCACGGCACCTGCTCCTGGTCAAGCCAGCCAGTTTAGCATGCCTGCTCTTTCGGGCCTGTATGCTTTCTCTGGCTTTCCATGGGTGTCAGGTTATACAGCCTCAAGCATACTTGCGAACGCTCAGGAGGAAGACGAAGACCCTCATCTTGTAGAGCTATCGCAGGTAGCCACAGAGGATGACTGGTCGGACATTTGTCAGTGGCTTATAAGCATCAGGCCAGACCTGCCTGTGGAACAGCTGGCCCGCCAGCGGGATCACCGCCCGTGGTTGGCAGGTGGATCGGCTGTGAGCGCAATGCCATCTCTGCCGCTGGCTGGACATATTGTTGATATGTTCACGGCGGCAGAGATGTCCATCAAGGCGCCCCTAGCGAGGTGGCGAGGCGTTGCCATGTCATATCTGATGAGTATCAGAAATACGGCGTGGTGCCTAAGCCGAGCGTGGATGACTGTGCGGCTTTAGGCGAGGACATGCGGCCAGGCTCCCGGGCTGACACGGGAGCACTGTGCTCGAACACTGTGCGTTCAGCCAATACCACATTGCGAGATGCGGAGGAGAGTGGGAGAGCGTCAATTGCGGCGCTTTCTCATGTCTCCCAGCTGGTAGTAACAGCATCCGCATCATGCCAGCCTAGCCCGGTAATGGTCCAGAGAGCCATCAAGGATGGAATCAACCTACCTCTGGATTGTTTGACCCGGGCTGTGACCAGGCGTGTCCGGGCGAGGCGCACGTTTGCACTTGACAACTTGTGCCCATCTCAGGACCTGTATAATAGGCTGCTGCGGACGCCTATGGCAGGTCCTGGTCTCTTTGGAGGTGAGGGATGCAAGCATCTCCAGGAGACAGTCAAGAGGGCTTTGCGCGAGCAGTTTGAGGTGCTCCGCAGAGAACGCGTTCGCGCAGCTCCCTCTGCTTATCATCCCCTGCAGGCTCGAGGTGGCGGTGGCCAGGTCAGAGGCCAGCCTCCAGCGCAGCGTCGTGTTCAGCCACGCGTGATTCGACCAGCAATGAGGGGCCACAGGCTCCTCCGGCGCAGCCAACCAGGCAGCCGCCCACACGCCGAGGTGGGTATGGCACTGGTCATGGCGTGCAAGGATCTGGTCATGGTAATCGTGCCTGATGGGTTTGTTATCATGGTGAGAACCACTCCGGTGCTTCTGGCCAAGGAGACAGTGCCACTCTTGCACTCCTTACATCCACCTCTCTCCCTAGGTGGTCCAGTGGGGGCCCGATTGGCCCACCACAAGCAAGAGTGGGAACGGTTAACTCAGGACCGTTTAGTCTTGCAATGGATTTCAGTCGGGTATCATCCCGACTGGATTACAGGCCCTCCATCACAACTGTCTCTGGTGCCAATCTGGACTCAAATTCCAAGGGATCCAGTTCAGCGGTTGTGTATAGAGGAAGAGATAAATTCTCTCATACAAAAAGGAGCAATTCAACCAGCACAAGATTGTCCGGGCTTCTATTCAACCGTGTTCCTAGTAGCAAAAAGCACCGGAGGGTGGAGACCAATTCTCAACCTCAAGCCATTGAACAAGTTCATAGACACACCCAGTTTCAAAATGGAGACAGTGAAATCGGTGTTGGCAGGGTTGGAGAGGGGGATGTGGACAGCTTCAATAGATTTGAAGGATGCTTATTTCCACATTCCTATAGCGAGGAGTTTCCGTTGCTTCCTGAGATTTGCATTCCAGGGCAGGCAGTGGGAATTCAGGGTGTTACCCTTCAGAATTTCTACGCTCCTCGGGTCTTCACCAAGGTGGTTCTTGCGATAACAGCATACCTCTGCAGGAGAAGCATAGCAGTCCACACGTACATAGACGACTGGCTGTTAAAAGCACACAACCGAGAAAGTTTATCGGCAAATCTGGATATAGTTTTGAAAACTCTCACAGATTTAGGCTGGATAATCAATTTTCAAAAATCAGAGCTGACTCCATCCCAGAAGTTTGTCTACCTGGGAATGTTCTTCGATCTGGAGATAGGATATGTTTATCCTACTTAGGAGAGAGTTCAGTACTCATCTCAGTAATACAGTCAGTGTGCAACAATCATCATGTCCTGGCACGAGTTTACTTGAGAATGCTAGAATTGATGGTTTCTCTGGAATCAGTCATTCCTCAGGTGGCCTTACACAGGCGGCTGATGCAGTTATTTCTCATGATGCAATGGACTCAGAGTACAGGTTCTCTGGACTCAAATGTGCCAGTGCTGGAGCCTCTAATTCACCATCTTCAATGGTGGTTGAAGACAGAGAATCTCCTGGCGGGGGTGATGCTAACCCCTCCTCACCATCAGGTAACGATGTATACAGATGCATCGATGGAGGGGTGGGGAGCTTGCCTGGAAGAATCCACGATATCAGGGCTTTGGAATCTGGAACAGTCAATCGAACATATAAATCTACTGGAATTACGAGCAGTAGTCCTGGGTCTGGTACATTTCTTACAGAAAGTTCAGGGCAAGAGTGTTCTAATTCGATCAGACAACTCAACAGTAGTGACTTACATAAACCGCCAGGGCGGAACGAAGTCACCCAGCCTCTGTATAATGACATGGAAGCTGCTTTGCTGGTGCCTGGATCACTAGATTACCTTGAAAGCAGTTCATATTCCAGGAAGGTTAAATCTGTTAGCAGACTCATTGAGCCGAAGGATGAGTGTTTTACCTACGGAATGGCAACTGAATCGATGTGTGGCGGACTGTCTGTTCAGTCATTGGGGGAAACCCAACAGATTTGTTCGCAACGAAGAAGAATGCGAAGATGACGACATACGTCTCTCCGATTCCAGATCCAAGCGCTATCGCAACAGATGCGCTAGCTATCAGCTGGGTGGGAATGTATGCATACGCATTCCCTCCAACAATCCTGATTCCAAAAATTCTTCAGAAAATCAAACAGGAGGAGTGCCAAGTGCTTCTGATCGCTCCAAATTGGCCACGCCGATCATGGTATACGGATCTGCTGGACCTTCTGGTCTGCAATCCTGTTCCTCTGCCTCTGATGGACAATATTATCTTCCAGGGCAAGGCCCTTCACAACAATCCGTCAATGTTCAGATTGACTGCGTGGATGTTGTCAAGGAATCTAGAGTTAAGGAGGGCTTTTCTGAGCAAGCAGCCTTGTATATGGCAAAAGCCAGGAGGGGGTCAACCTCCAGAGCATATAATTATAAAATCAACAGATTTGCAGAATGGTGCTCAAAAAGATGTATTAATCCAATGGAGTCATCTATTCAGGTAGTAGCTGATTTCCTCTGTCACCTGTATGATGCCTATAGCCTCAAGCCTAACTCTATTGCTGGTTATAAATCAGCTTTAATGACAGTTATCCCTTGCTTGGCTAATAGGGGAAGTGATGACGTAAGTACATTAAATACTTTAATTAAAGGTATGGGCAATCTAAGACCAAGGAATCCCCCAGTGATTCTGTCTTGGAGTTTATCACTAGTGCTTCAGGTACTAGGTGATAAACCTTTTGAACCACTGAGTTCCATTTCTATGAAAATATTGACACTTAAAACTGTATTTTTAATTGCTGCGCCTCGGCTAGGCATAGAAGTGAAATTCATGCCTTATCCGCAGAGGCAGACCATTTTGTGGTTACAGGGGAAGGCCTTAAGCTTCTACCTAGGATTAATTTCATGGCTAAAAAGGACACCATTTCCAGGTGGATTGTTGAATGTATTCAATTTTGTCATAAATCCGCCACAGGTAAACAAGTTGACATGGCCAAGGCTCACAGTATCAGGGGTGTAGTGGCTTCTACTGCCCTATTTAATGGGGTCCCTGTGGATGACATTATGTCGGTAGCTCAGTGGCATTGTGAGTCAAGTTTTACAGACATTACCTCCGCAACACCTCGAATCCTCTCGCCTTAACGATTTTGAAAAAATAATTTAGGTGTACATATTTGATGAGGTTTCCTCATTTTTTTTATATATTTCGCATTTAATCAATGGAAGCATCCACTAATTTGGACTGCATCAGTCTTCACCAATGGGGAGATGATGACAGCCGCCATTCTTCACAAGGTCAGTCTTGTTTTTGTGGTGTTCATTGTTAATTGTGCTGTCACGTAGCGCATATGACATATGGTCATCTCTCAACCGTCGGTTGTGTTAGCCGATGTTCAAATCCTTCCTGATAGATTTCCACACAATTTCAGAAGTGTCAGTGCCTTTAAGGCAAAAAAAAGCGCATAGGGAAGATCTGGTCTTTTGACCTCGCCTCCCTCCCGCCGAATTCCCTGACGAATTCTGGCAATATCAAAGAGTATTAGGGAGGTAAGTATACTCTTGAAGTGAAATAAATGAAATCACGGATTTCTTTTTTCACGAGAGAGTTGATACTTACCTCCCTAATACGGACCCGGCCTCTCCGCCCCACTGAGGCTCGGTCTTCTGGCTCTTGTAATGTTGCATAGTGTGAGCCAATAAATTAGTCAGAGGAAGTACTAGTCGGCACATGCGCCGTGGTGGGGCTGGCATCTGCCTGACTGACTTCTGACTACCTGCCCAGTAGTGGCACCTTACCTTTTTAATCTGAGTGTTTTATTGAGTGAAAGCCGATTTTAGCAATATCAAAGCGTATTAGGGAGGTAAGTATCAACTCTCTCGTGAAAAAAGAAATCCGTGATTTCATTTAAATTGCAGTTAGATGGAGGCAATATAGCCAATGGTGTTCTATAAGATATGAATATAGTATTGGTCTGCAAGAAAGGTAAAGGTGCCACTAAGCAGAAGATGAGCACTCATCAACTAGGGTGCCGACTGTACTGCAGTTTGCAGTTAGATAGTGCTACAGTACAGTAGATGGAAGATGAGCGAGACAAGTTCCTCTACTGAATTTAGGGGAATTTAATAATTTATTCCCAAATGAATGATTAAAATGGCCAAGACTCGGATAATGATGACCAACAAAATTAGCTGAGTTGCCCCAAAATAAGTCGCTATTAAGCTTAACATGGTGATGCAATGATGAAACTGTTGTAGACAAAGCAATGAGGCGAGAAACAAATGATCGGCCATGAATAACAATTCTGCTGGCAAAATTTAAATGGCCTAAAAGCTGTTGCAGCTCTCTTTTGGTGCAAGACTGACGAGCTGAAAAAGACAACAAAAATTGTGTAATTCAGTCAAGTTTGTCCTTTGGCAATCTTGCCTCCATTCTCTCAGAATCCAGGATGATACCCAAATATTCCATAGTAGTACTTGGTCCACAGGTCTTATATTTAGCGAAAGGAATATTTAACCTGCGAAAAATAAGATCCAACAAGACCATGTTACGCTTGCCACAATTTCCTGGATTATCAAATGTAATAAAGTCATCAGGAAAATGCAAAATATATTGAATGCCATAATTACTCTTGGCTATCCAGCATGCAGCTATGGATAAAGTATCATATATTTTGGGGCTGGAACGGCAACCAAAGGGGAGCTTTGTGTAGAAAAAATAATTACCTTGCCAGCTAACACAAAAAAGATTCTACTGCTCTGGCTCAATGGGAATTAACTTAAATGCATCCAAGATATCGGTTTTGCACATAGTGGTACCTGAACCCAATGATTGTATAACTTTAATGGCATCGTCTATAGCGACATAAGAAAGAGAACAACTTAACTTGTCAATTAAATCATTAACACTAGGATGATCGCTGTTGTTATGTGGAGATGAAAGATCAACTATTAATTGTGGTTTCCCCGAGTGCTTGCCTATCGCAACCCCTATTGGGCTCACTCTGTATTCATCAAATGGCAGCCTTGTGAACGGACTTTTAAAAAACCTTTCTCCACTTCTTTCTTAATCAAATCATCAACTATATCTGGTTGTGTTACTGCTGACTGTAAGTTTTTACATTCTTTATATGGAAGTGAATTTACTGCAACTTTTGTATCAAAACCCTCTTTGAGACCGTTGCATAAATAGTTCACGAATTGTCAATCTGGATGGTGTCTTAGTTCCCATTGAATCCATTCCGTATCAACCGGTGTGTCAACGCTGCCCACGTGAGGTAGTCAGGAATTGCTGCCACTTGGTTTAATTGCTTTGCCTTTGCATACTTTCGACCCATGGCCTGCCGCACCACAGTTTGCACAGATATTGGAGAAAGTACACGTTGGACATGAACAACGCCCTACATTGAAATTGTTATATACTTCCTTGCCCTGTATTCTGACACGTACACGACCAAATTTATCGGTATCCCTATCCATATATGTAGACCTGGGCGCAGAATAGTTGTTAAACCGACCAAGTGGAGAATTCACTGGTTTGTTGCTGAAACGTTGAGGAAAAAAAGCTGTACAATGCATAGTGGAGTCGCATATCTTACACGAATTAATTCTTGCATTACCCACTACCATACCTAACAGGGTGCTGTCTTTGATGGACCAGTCCACCTTAATGTTGCTATCTTTAGGCACAGCTGAAGCTTGAGCTGAAAACTGGCGGTGATAATCATAGTACTTTGGTCCGTAAATATTGTATATCTCCACTATGTTGGCTTCAGAGCGGTCTAGCTCAAGTTGTCTTTCTGGGAAATACTTAGTCATGACCCTTTTATATTTTCCAAAGGCAGTGATGAATTAACTAATTGTCAAATGTTTGTTCAAGCGAGGGTCATCAGATACATCCAAATTACTATCAGATCTTTGATTAGTGTCAAACTCGAATTTTGGTATCAGTAATGTAGCCAAATTAATGTCTTTCCCATCCCAGATTTTCTTTTTCAACGACTCTGAAATAACATCTGTATGCGGTATGCACTCAGACGGTACACCAAACTGGGAGCAAGGCAACCTGTACCCACCTATAATTGGTCCTGTGTATTGTTGGGCAAGGCTGATCTCGCCTCTGCCATCTGATAAATAACAATTCCGGGTTTCCGGCATCCGGATTTCATTGGGTATCGCATTACAGGCGGACTGTAATGTATTTTCGGGAATCTGTTTTTTGTTGTTTTGCACTATTTCGGTTACAGTTTTTTGTAACCTAAGGATAGTTTGCTGCATAATATGCATAGACTCCATTACTACACGCATCTGATTGTCACTACTTCCGCTAATCGTACTAGTAACTTCGGAAGTTTCCGCCGATAGGTTCTCAGTATCTTCCGGAAAAACATGGCTACTCGCAGATGAATTGAACTGATATTGCTCTCCGTCCACATTATGTATATTGAAAACATTAATTCCACTGTTGGTTTGGCAATTTACGCTTGGGGTTGTTACAAAATCTGTATTTACAATACATTCCAATGTCTCGGCAGCCAATTAATTTGAATTAGAGGTAGTACTGGCCGATGTCATGGTACTACGCAATGCGCGATGCCGGGACTGAGGAACGTGAGCTTCCCGCTGATGTCCAATGTTCTCTAAATATAAGTTTTTCATCACTGATTTTGTCATATTTGATGGTACTTGGATTCCAATAATTTTTGTGTTCCGATTTAAGCTTGTTAGCAGTCCAATTGCTGGGGTTAGAGGAATCCCATGGTGCTGTCCTCCATACAGATCTACCTCTACTAACGTTAACCTGATTCGCCATGATTTGTGCACAGTTAATTTAACAATTTTTTCATTAATAATCTGCGTTAGTCTGCTTAGATAAAGACAACTTATAACACTAAGCTTATTTTAACGCATAACTTAACTATCTATATAAACATTAGATGAGTTATCTTATAAACTTTGTAGAATTAACGCTGAAAATAAAAAATTTTAAATGTAAATAATAGTCGATTTCGCAACAACTGAAGGACAAAGAGAATGGAATCTATCAAAAATGTAGATCCTCGCCATGGCATGCATGAATATTAACTAGTCAGTGTGACCTGATCACTGCCTTAGCAGTTCTGATTGGATTGGTTATTGGTCCACATAAACCTGATTTCTGTTTTCAACATAAATCCTAACTTGGAAAGAAGTATATAATTTGTGCATGAATAGATTTTAGCAACTTCATAAAGATTCTATATTGTAGAATATTGGGAAGTAAATTTGATATTTTATTAGCCAATGTCAGAATACTTGCAATATGTTATGTTGCCTATGATTGGCAGAAAATGAAATACATTTTATGTTTTGTATTTTCAGAGCATGTTAGATGACATCCAGAAGGGTCTGAATGACTATCTAGAAAAGAAGAGACTTTTCTTCCCAAGGTAGGTGTTAAATAAATAGATGGATAGGCTGACTGACCGACCAACTGATAGATAGATAGATAGATAGATGATCAAATTATGAAATCTAAACATATTCCCTATTTGTAGGTTTTTCTTTCTCTCGAATGATGAACTTTTGGAGATCTTGTCAGAAACGAGGGATCCACTACGAGTCCAGCCACACTTGAAGAAATGTTTTGAAGGCATAGCACAGTTGACCTTTGACCCTGACAAAGTAATAATTGGCATGGAATCAGCGGAGAATGAACATGTTGAATTCGTGCGAACCATCATACCTGCAGAATCAAATGGACTAGTAGAACAATGGCTCTACCAGGTATTTTGAAATTAACCATTTACCTTCAATGTCTTCCAAGGGAAATAACTTTTATGACTTATAATATTTATCCAGCTATTGCTATTTGAAATATGGATAAATGGTTGACCCACTGATAAGATTCACCTTTTAACCCTATCATGGTGTAACTAGCCAAAACTGGTCTCTGCAGTAGTTTTGAGGAATGTTTATTTACAGGCCAAGAGAAGACTATGTTTAAAAATTTAACAGTGGAATGACCGGCTCTAGAACCATTCCACTCATTCCAGTGATAAATTTTCAAAGATAGTCGATTGACCTGCAAATGGACATTCAATAAGCAAATACTTGGTATTTTGTTATTCTGAACCAAATTTTGCCATTAATAGATCAAATGGATACCCAAATCATCTTAAAGGATAGATTTTACTGATGGACTGTGGCATAAAGATTCCATATCATTCACTTTTAGACATTCCTTTATCTTTGTCACATTATTCTTTCATTTTGAACACAGCAGACATTTGGGCTTGTGGGCGTCAACATTGGTCTCTTTCCAAGGTAATCTCTGATGTATCGCCGGTCTAGATACAAAAGATTCTTTAGGATTTCATAATTTTGCTGTTGAATGTTTTGAAACTAATTTGACTGGAAGTTGTTGCTGGCAAAGGAAGCAGCAACTTTCTGTTAAATTAGTTTTTAAATATTCAACAGCTTACATGTGCGGTTTCACCACACCGTGATTCTAATTTGAGCCTAAAAGATGTTATGAAAGTATTGAGGCACACAACCAAAGGTTTTCGATTACATGCATTATAAAATAAATAATGATGGCTTTCATGGAATTGATAAAGGACATTTCCATTTTTAGCTATGCCCTGCCCATCTCTAGTTAAGCTCCACCCACACCTCGCTTGTGTTGGGATCGATTGATCTCTCTGACTATCAATTTCACTTCAAGAGTATACTTACCTCCCTAACACTCTTTGATATTCCCAAATATCGACTTTCACTCAATAAACACTCAGATTTAAAAGTTTAGGTGCCCCTAATGGGCAGGTAGTCAGACGACAATCCGGCGGATGCCCGCCCCAACCCCCGTGTATACGCAGACTAGTACTACCTCTTTTCCAATTTGTTGGCAAAGAGAATCATGCATTACTTTTTTCTAAGAGTTTTCTGCTGTTTCTCATCACATACTGAATTTATTAATCATCTGAGATCATGTCCGAGCATGGGATGTCGCCAGAGGAGGGCCCAGGACCAAGTCATCAGGTCATTTCTAATACATATTTGTCTAATTTAGCGTTTTAGTCTCAATGTAATGTGTTTCCGGGACTCACGATTCGACGTGATAAGCGCCCAAAAAACTGGTTTATTTCTATATGGCACTATAAAATACTTATCTCTCTTTGTGTTTGTGTCCACAGGTATCTATCTATCATTGAGAAGGACAAAACATAATCAGAGGGTTTGTTTTTCTTTCCACCAAGGTTCCATTTCCTACTAATGATGTTAGAAAGATTTAATACAAAATCTGTGCCCAGTGAGTTGGAGGCCTCGTAAGAAGGTCTTCTCACTTTGCCTTCTTGGTCCACTTCCTTCCCCTTATGGTGGAGAGAGTTAAGAGGTCATAGAGTTGGTGGAGCTTCCAGTGCATCAGTTCGGATGGTTTGTCTATGCTAAAGACGCAGGTATTCTAGTTATAATATTAGGCACTTAAATTAGTTTTGAAAATATTTCTGAAATCTGCTGCCATTTTATTATTGTATATCTGATGTTTGCATAGTCTGTCTCTACTATCCTTTTCCAGTTAGATGTTCTGGATATGAATACAATTCATCCTTACACATGGATATTATTTTGGGTTGGATTAACTTCTTATTTTTGAAGTTATGACGTCATAATCAGCCTTGCAATTATTAACAATTATAAGGTTTTGTCCAACGCTGATTTGCTTATTAGTTAGTGGTCTTTATGGCCGTCTTCCCTCTATCTTATTTTGGTTTTGAGTTACTAATTCATCAACTAAAATTCTCATTGTCTTCGTCTTCTGGCCTTTTTCAGAAGCCTGGTTGCCCTTCTTGTGGAAGGTTTTTGAAAGAAAGATTTGCCCCACATTTATGTTTCCAATGCAGTCCTTGTGGCCCATTGCTAAACTGTGACATCTGTAAAAAGTGGGCTGGTGAGCTAATGTCTGAGTTTCTATCATTACAGGCCAAGGAGTAGGTGATAGAGGAGGAGAGAAGAACGAGGAAAGAGGTACTTGATAAGAAGGGTAAGAGGAAGGCGTCATCCTCCATGGATATGGAGGCCTTCCGTGTTGAAATGTTGGGAGAGATGAAGATGATTGACGTACGTGCACCCCTCGTGGGGAGCACGGGCGACATCTTCCATGGGATTACTCATGCAGGAGTAGCGCTCACGGTGCAGAAGGTAGCCTGGGCTGGATCTGATGGCCAGCATTACCGCATACGTCGGCTTGCTGATGGTGTAGCAGGTTCTGGCCAGGGCCGTGGTGTGGCAAAACTTTCCCCACGCAATACCATGGCGCCTACTCCTGGTCAAGCCAATCAGTTTAGCATGCCTGCTCTTTCAGGCCCGCATGCTTTCTCTGGCTTGCCAGGAGTATCAGTTCCTCTAGCCATGTTCATGCCTGCGATTGCTCAGGAGGATGACGAAGGCCCATGTTTTGTCGAGCATTCGCAGGTAGCTACAGAGGAAGACTGGTCTGACGCTTGTCATTGGCTAATAAACGTCATGCCAGGTCTTGCTGTGGAACAGTCGGCCAGCCAACAAGACCAGCACCCATGGATGGCAGGTGAGCCGACTACTGCCATTATGCCATCTCGGCCACTGGCGGAACATATTGTAGATATGTTTTCAGCGGCAGAAACATCCATCAAGGCGCATGGATGTCTCGCGAAGGCCCCTTGTGAGGTGGCGAAACGATGTGGCATCATACCTTAGGAGTATCAGAGATACGGTGTGGTGCCTAAGCCAAGTGCTGCGCTAGGCGAGGATACGCGGCCAGGCTCCCGGTCTGACACAGGAGCGCTGTGCTCGAACCTTTTGCATTTGGCAAATACAGCGTTGCAAGATGCGGAGGAGTATTCGAGAGCGTCTATTGCAGCACTTTCGCACGTCTCCCATCTTTTACAGGGGGTAGTGACAGCATCCGCATTGTGCCAGCCTAGTCCGGTGACAGTCCAGCGAGCCATCCAGGATGGAATTAACCTGGCTCTGGATTGTTTAACCCGGTCTGTGACCAGGAGTGTCCAGGCATGACACACATTTGGCTTAGGCAACTTGTGCCCATCCCAGGACCTGTATAATAGGCTGCTGCGTATGCCTATGACAGGTCCTGGTCTCTCTGGAGGTGAGAGATGTAAGCACCTCCAGGAGATTGTCACCCTGGTCAGTAACCAGAGAATGGTGCGTGAGCCAGCCATGGACACATGCTCTTCATCCAGCAGTGAGGGGGGACCGCAGGCTCCTCCAGTGCAACCAGCCAGGCAGCGGCCCGCACACTGAGGTGCACGCGGCGCAGGCCATGGTGCGCGAGAATCTGGTCATGGTAATCATACCTGAAGAGTCGGTTACCACAGTAAGAACCACTCCAGTGCCTCTGGACCAGGAAACAGTGCCACTCTTGCGCTACTTATGTCCACCTCTCTCCCTAGGTGGTCCAGTTGGAGGCCGGTTGGCCCACCACAAGCAAGAGTGGGAGCGGTTAACTCAGGACCATTTAGTCTTGCGATGGCTTTCAGTCTGGTATCATCCTGACTGGATAGCAGGCCCGCCATCGCAGCTGTCTCTGGTTCAAATATGGACTCAAAATCCAAGAGATCCAGATCAATAAATTCCCTCATACTGAAGGGAGTAATTCAACCAGCACAAAAGCATCCAGGCTTCTATTCAACCATGTTCCTAGTGACAAAGAGCACTGGGATGTGTGGGGGGTTGGAGACCAAAAATGGAGACAGTGAAAATGGTTTTGGCAGAGTTGGAGAAGGGAATGTGGACAGCATCAATAGACCTAAAGGATGTTCATTTCCACATTCCAATAGCAAGGAATTTTCGTCGGTTCTTGAGGTTCACATTCCAGGGCAGACAGTGCGAATTCAGGGTTTTACCCTTTGGAATTTCCATTGCTCCTCGGGTCTACAATGGCATACCTCCACAGGAGAAGCATAGCAATCCACACGTACATAGACAATCAGGAAAGTCTATCAGCAAATCTGGAGATAGGTTTGAAAACTCTCACAGACTTAGGCTGGATAATCAACTTTCAAAAATCAGAGCTGACTCCATCCAAGAAGTTTGTTTACCTGGGAATGTTCTTTGATCTAGAGATAGGATATGTTTATCCTACTCAGGAGAGGGTACAAGTACTCATCTCATTAATACAGTCAGTGTGCAACAGTCGTCATGTCCTGGCATGGGTTTACTTGAGAATGCTGGGGTTGATGGTTTCTCTGGAACCAGTCATTCCTCAGGCGGCCTTACGCAGGTGGCCTATCCCGCTATTTCTCATGACTCAATGAACCCAGAGTACAGGATCACTGGACTCGAACGTGTCAGTGTTGGAGCCTCTTACTCCCTACCTTTAGTGGTGGATGAAGACAGAGAATCTCCTGGCGCGGGGGGGGGGGGGGGGGTTGCTAACCTCTCCCCACCCTCAGTTAACGATGTATACAGATGTATTGCTGGAGGGGTGGTGAGCTTGCCTGGAAGAAACCACAGTATCAGGGCTTTAGAATCTGGATCAGTCACAAGAACATATCAATCTACTGGAATTGCGAGCAGTAGTCCTTGGCCTGGAACATTTCATAGAGAAAGTTCAGAGCAAGATTGTTCTAGTTCGACCAGACAACTCAACAGTAATGACTTACATAAACAGCCAGGGCAGAACGAAGTCGCGCAGTCTCTGTATGATGACATGGAGACTGCTTTGCTGGTGCCTGAATCACAGGATTACCTTGAAAGCAGTTCATAATCCGGGAAGGTTAAATCTGCTAGCAGACTCATTGAGCCGAACGATGAGTGTTTTACCTACAGAATGGCAACTAAATGAATGTGTGGCAGATCATCTGTTCAACCACTGGGGAAAACCCAACATAGATTTATTCGCAATGAAGAAGAATGCGAAGATGACGACGTACGTTCCAGATCCAAGCGCTATCACAACAGATGTGTTAGCTATCAGTTGGGTGGGAATGTATGCATACGCATTCCCTCCAGCAATCCTGATTCCAAAAATTCTTCAGAAAATCAGACAGGAGGAGTGCCAAGTGCTTCTGATCGCCCCAAATTGGCCAAGCCGATCATGGTATACGGATCTGCTGGACCGTCTGGTCTGCAATCCAGTTCCCCTGCCTATGATGGACAATATTATCTTCCAGAGCAACAATCCATCAATGTTCAGATTGACTGCGTGGATGTTGTCAAGGAATCTAGAATTAAGGAGGGCTTTTCTGAGCAAGCAGCCATGTTCATGGCAAAAGCCAGATGAGGGTCAACCTCCAGAGCATATAATTATAAAATCAACAGATTTGCTGAATGGTGCTCAAAAAGATGTATTAATCCAATGGAAGCATCTATTCAGGTAGTAGCCGATTTCCTCTGTCACCTGTATGATGCCTATAGCCTCAAGCCTAACTCTATTGCTGGCTATAAGTCAGCTTTAATGACAGTTATCCCTTGCTTGGCTAATAGGGGAAGTGATGAAGTAAATACATTAAATACTTTAATTAAAGGCGTGGGCAACCTAAGACCAAGGAATCCCCGAGTGATTCCGTCTTGGAGTTTATCTCTAGTGCTCCAGTTACTAGCTGATAAGCCATTTGAACCACTAAGTTCCATTTCTATGAAAATGTTGACACTTAAAACTGTATTTTTAATTGCTGCAGCATCGGCAAGATGGAGAAGCAAAATTCATGCCTTATCAGCCGAGGCAGACCGTTATGTGGTTACAGGGGAAGGGCTTAAACTTCTAAATAGGATAAATTTTATGGCAAAAAATCAGTCTGAAATATCCAGGTCGACCCATATTTTTACCTGCTTTGACTAGATATGATCCTAATTCAAAAGTATGTTGTACAGTCCAAGCATTAAACCGGTACAAACAACATACTCTGGAATGGCGGATGGACCTAACGGCGCTATGGTTGTCATATATGGCAGGGCATCTAAGGACACCATTTCCAGGTGGATTGTAGAGTGTATTCAATTTTGTCATAAATCTGCCACAATTAAAGAACTTGACTTAGCTAAAGCTCACAGTGTTCGCAGCATAGTGGCTTCTACTGTTCTGTTTAATAGGGTCCCTGTAGATGACATTATGTCAGTAGCCTAGTGGTACTGTGAGTCAAGTTTTACCGACCATTACCTCCGTGACACCTCAAATCCTCTCACCTTATCGATTTTGAAAAATAATTTAGGTGTACATATTTTGATGAGGTTCTCTCATTTCTTACATATTTCACAATTTATCAATGGTAGCAACCACCTACTTGGATTGCATCAGCCTTCACCAATGGGAAGATGATGACAGCAGCCAACTCTCACAAGGTCAGTCTTGTTTATGTGTTGTTCATTGTTGATTGTTTTGTCACGTGACCCTTTCTTATTAATATGGTGATGGTACTTGCTTTATGTGGTTCATTCCTGAGAGTATACGAAAATGAAACCTTTTCGTTTAATGTCCTATAGTACATGGCCCTTGTACGTAGAGAGCGTATGGGACATTGAGGTCATTTTGTCTTCCTCCCAAGAAAAGGGGCAGGAGGGGAGCGCATATGACATATGGTCTTCTCTCAGCCATCGGTTGTGTTAGTCAATGTTCTAATCTATCCCTGGTTGTGGTTTTACACAATTTCAGAAGTTTAAGTGCCTTAAACGCAGAAAAGCGTATAGGGAAGAGCTGGTCTTTTGACCTCGCCTCCCTTCCGCCGAATTCTCTGACGAATTCTGGCAATATCAAAGAGTGTTAGGGAGGTAAGTATACTCTTGAAGTGAAATAAACGAAATCACAGATTTCTTTTTTCACGACGGAGTTGATATTATGTCGATACAAATATCGTCCCTAACACAGACCCAGCCTCTCCGCCCCAAAGTTGCATAGCGTCAGGAAATAAGTTAGTCAGAGGAAGTACTAGTCTGCGCATGCGTGGAGCTTTGGGCTGGCATCCACCAGACTGTCATCTGACTACCTGCCCATTAGGGGCACCTAACTTTTTTAATCTGAGTGTTTATTGAATGAAAGTCAATATTTGGGAATATCAAAGAGTGTGATGGAGGTAAGTATCAACTCTCTCGTGAAAAAGGAAATCCGTGATTTCATTTATTTCCAGAAAACTATACAGGTAATCTGTTGAATATTTTGAAACAGCATGTTTCTTAAATAGTAGAGACATACAGTTCATACAATGTTTCGGACTATTAAGAGTTAAAGACGGGCCATATAGAATCATTTATGACATAATGATTATGACATCATCATACACTCTGCTTAGCTGATTACGATGTCATATGACATCAGATGATAATGGATATTCTGGAAAGGTGAATTGTATTGACATTAATCATCGGTAAATAGCTTTTAAAGCGCATGATGGTGGCCGCTTTGGATGGTCTATGAGCAACCATCTTAAGAAAGCACCTTCATTTAATCCCAAAAGCATGTGCTTCCTGTGAACAGGTTTAACTGTATATATACATTATGCTGACTGTGTTATGATTAGGTTGAGGAAGTAATGAAGAACAGTTTGCGGAATGTGATGATAAAAGCTGTGATGGATTACCCAGTGAGTGCACGTAAAGACTGGGTCCTACAGTGGCCTGGTCAGGTAGTTCTTGCTGCCAGCCAGATTCACTGGACAACGGAGCTCACTCAGGTAGATATAGATGCACCTGCTGTGCTTTATATGGGATTTAGGTCAGTGGATATGATATTTGTATCTATACATCACTTGAATACAGTTGTTAAATTAAAAGTTATGAAAGGTGTGTTAGATGGTTAGTAATGGTACGCTGATTCAAGGATTGTAGCATTTATGATAAATTTTGATCTATTACGTTTTGACAAGCTTTCACATACAAATATGCTTCATCAGCGACTGTCTCGAAATGATGATGATGGTGCTGATGGCAGCGGTGATGTTGGTGGTGATGAGTATATCCCTGATGATAATAGTAATTGTCATTATATGGTGATTGATGCTGATGATGATGATGATGACGATGATGATGATGATACAGTGAGGATGGTAGTAGTGGTGGTAATGGTATTAGTGATGGTGGTGTTGGCAGCGGAGGTGGTGGTTGGCTGGATGGCCTGCAGCTATGATGTTTATAGTAGTGGTGGTTGTGTTGGTGGTGGAAGTGGTGGTAATGGTGGTGATGATCATAATTGTTATCAATATGCCGATGACAACGATTGATGATGATGATGATGATTTTGGCTGATATGTGAGGTGCTGGTGACTATGTGACTATATATTGTACATTGCTTTGAATGTCATGCATCCTGTTTGCAGGCTATCATAGTTGGAACCTTGGATGCCTATCTATCAAAAAGTAACCAGCAAATTGAAGAAATTGTTCAGTTGGTTCGAGGCAAGCTGTCAAAGATGGCAAGAATCACACTTGGTGCACTAATTGTCATCGACGTACATGGTAAGTAAGCAAGATTGTCATTATCTGCTCTTGTTACAGCAGGCCATAGAGATGGTTCACATCTCCGTGCAGACATCACATAATATATCTTTCTACTGTCTACCTCTTCCTGTTTTTGACTGATAATGCTCTTTTAAAACTGGAAGTAACATTACATCTTGTGTTTAACACTTTAATGGCCAGAACCAACCTTTGCATTGGTGTGAAGAAATCTCCATTTGCAGGCCAATAGAAAACATATTTTTGAAATTTTACCCCTGGAATGACTGGCTCGATAATCAGGCCAGTCATTCCAGTAGTAAATTTTCAAGAATTATCTTCTCTTAACCTTTAAATTGACATTTACTAAGGAAATATTCTAATTTTCTTGACAAACCTTGACATTAATCCTTTAACACTCAAATCAGCTAAAAATGGCTTCTGCAGTTGTCTTGGAAAATGTCCATTTTCAGACCAAGAGGAGACTATTTTTGAAAATTTATCACGAGTCATTCCAGTGATAAATTTTCAAAAATAGTCTTCTTGGTCTGCAAATGGGCATTTTTAATGAGAAAATTTACATTTTCTTGAGCAAATTTGAGGGTTAAAGGGTTAATATTCTTTAGGCATTAATTTATGCTGTTATTCATGGATATGTGAATTTATATACAGTACTGGTATATATCTCAAACCTTTAGTTTTCTACATTGTATATATTAGTCTAGTCATCTACCTTACAATGAGTTCTTATTTATAAATATTTGTTTATATACCACCACCACAGCTCGTGATGTAGTGAGCAAACTGCATGGCCAGCAAACACATAGTCCTCATGATTTCTCCTGGATTAGTCAGCTCCGCTATTACTGGGAGGAGGAGGCAGTTATCGTGAAGATGATCACCACCACAGTCGCATATGCTTATGAATACCTGGGCAACTCAGGCAGATTGGTTATCACACCTCTTACTGACAGGTGTTACAGGTATGATGCTTAAGATGGCAGAGAGTGTGAGGGAGGCAGGGAGAGAGATATGTGGACAAAAACATCCTTTGCAGTGGTCTTACGAAATGTCCATTTGCAAGGTGAAGATAAGACTCTTTTTGAAAATTTGCCATTGGAATGACGGGTTCGGTAAGAGAGCTAGTCATTTCAGAAGGAAATTTATCAAATATAGTCTTCGTTTAGTCTGAAAATTGACATTTTCTATGTGAAAACCGTAACTTTCAATACTATATAGCTAAATTTATTCATTTGTTGCTTCATCGTCTGGATCATGGTGTTCAATCTGTTGTACCGGTAATCTCTAAAATTGTTTATGTTCTCAGAACGCTGATGGGTGCTTTACAGTTGAACTTGGGTGGAGCACCCGAGGGGCCTGCTGGAACGGGTAAAACAGAGACGTCTAAAGATCTGGCTAAAGCTGTTGCTAAGCAGGTAATCTGTATTACTGCACCATCCTCACTGATTGGGGACATAGTAAGAATTATGTCCTGTCCAGTGTCCATACACACCCGCTGTCAGATTGGTTTCTGGAACTCTAAAGTGCCTTCATCAATTCACATCAAATAGGGCATATCATAGCCGTGTGAAAAGACCTTATTTGGAATTGTGTTTCAGTGAACACTATCAATATTTGTTATGAAAAACAAAGAATTTGTTAGCATCTAGTTTCTCAAACAAGTACTCTAGAAAACCTATTCGAGGCGAATCCAATACACTCGTTTCCTTAGGATTTGTATTACATACCCTGTCATAGGATATTCTTATGCCCTGCCCTGTCCTTTTCCATCCTGCCCTGCCCTATCCTGCCTTTTCTTTGCCCTAGCAGACTCTACTCTGCCATAACAAAGCCAACCGTGTATGATTACTGTATTCTGCGGCTGTAGTAGTAGAAACATCCTACAGCTGCAATCAGTCCTTCTTCACTTTTGCCCACTGTGTCTTGTCCTCAGCCAAAATCCTTAGCTTCCTCAGGTCCATTCTTGACTTGAGTGTACCTAATCCTGCTTTCTTGAGGTCTCATTGTAGCACACTTAGCAGATTTATGCAATGACGTCCTCTCCTGGCTCTGTATTTACTGGCTCCGAGTAGGGCAAATTCCAAGGCTCTCTGTGCTGGTGTGTCTTCTGGCATCCTTAGCACATGGCCAAACATGGACCATCTTTGCTGGGTGACTTTTACAGACAGTGGTGGCGTATTACACATCTTGTATAGTGCATCGTTGGAAATTATGCTCTCTGGCCATCGGTGTCCAGTGATGGTGCATAGGTGTTTGCGGTGGCAGGTGTCAAGTTTGTCTAGAGCTGCCTTTGGAGCTGGCCAGCTGTTACAGTTATACATCATCAAGGACACTCAGGTTGCATTGTATATAAACGTAGTCTTTTTACCAAGGGCATCTTTGATCTACCAATCCATAGCTTCCAGAAGGTCTGGAAAGCTATGTTCCCCATGATGCAGCATGCAGCATGCAGCAATGTCAGCAGTACTGCAAAGCAGTGAGCCCAGGATTTTACTTTTCCTCCATGCTTCACCGCCACGGAATGGATCGTCATTTTCTTTAGTTTCATGCTTTGTAGATAGGTATATGTGGGTGTACTCTGTTTTGGATTCATTCATAAAGAGATTCTCAATTTTTAGTTTGCTTGCAACTATTGGGAGAAGTTTGTCAATGGGTTTCTTTTCCTCATCAATAAAGTCCACATCGTTGGCATATTCCATCTCTAGTGGCATGTCCAGTATTGAAACTGGGGGTGGTTTGGTCTTGTGGAATTTTCCCGCACGGATTTCAATGCAGCAGCCAGGTAACAGGTGAAGAGCACAGGGGATAGACCATCTCCCTGTGGGGGAGCCGATTGATGTCTCAAACTCTACAGACTTCACTGACTTGACTCATACTCTCAGCTTGGTATCTGCAAGTAGTAGTCGCACTAGTCATAGCTCATCTTCATTGCAACTGGCCTGGCATAGTACATCTAGGATCTTTGAGCGCTTAATTGTGTTGAAGGCTCATGACATGTCAATGCCCATTTTGTGGAAATCTCAGTGTTTGGACATGACTACCGACACAAGCATGCGTTCAACCCATACAATGTCTGCGCAGCTTCGTCCACATTTTTAAGCCACTTTGACATGATCCGATGAAGTCGTCGATCTTGTCTCGGATGCGGCTAGAGTAACATTGGATAGGATTTTCTGTATGCTGTTAGGGAGCACAATGGGCCACAGATTGGCTGGGGGGAGGCCAGGTGGCTTCTTGGGCTTAGGTAGCACGATAAGGATGCCTTGGCCTACAGCGTCGATGGGAAGGTGATGCATAAAAGCTGAATTGATTATGTGCGTGATCGGTTTTGAGATAATGTCACTTGCATATTTGAATATCCAACCCTACCCTACCTTTACCACACACTGCCATAACCTGCCCAGCCGTAATATCGCACACCAGTGTTTATGCAAGAATTATATGGTAATTGACAATCAGGACAATGACAACAAACATCAGGAAGTCACAATGTTAGGAGACTGCATATCATTTATCCTCTGGTGGTCTATATATTACTGACCTTCTTTATTATTGATATATACAGTGTGTTGTATTCAACTGCTCTGATGGTCTCGACTACAAGGCCATGGGCAAGTTCTTCAAGGGTCTGGCCCAGTCAGGTGCCTGGGCATGCTTTGATGAATTTAACAGAATTGAACTTGAGGTAAGTCCAATTAACCCTTAAACCCTTTCATGATGAAGCCGGCCACAACTGGCCTCTGCAATAGTCTTGAGGAATGTCCATTTGCAGGCCAAGAGAAGAGTATTTTTTTAATTTTAGCACTGAAATGACTGGCTCAGTAACTGAGCCAGCCATTCCAGTGGTAAACATTCAAAAATACTCTTCTCGTGGCCTGCAAATGGACATTCAACAAGGAGATTTTTTAAAACCAAATTTAGACATTAAAGAGTTAAACATTTAATGGTAAGCCCGGCCAAAATCGGCCTCTGTATTGGTCTTAAGAAAATTCCATTTGCTGGTCAGGAGTAGAGTACTTTTTAAAATTTACCACTAGAATGACTGGCCTGTTTATCGATAATTTTGCACAGGATAGCACTTCTGTGACATTCTATGCATATTCATGAGAGTTATGTCCACTAAATTACTTACATCATTTATCTTGTAGATATCATTAAAATGCCTGCATTAAAGTGGACTTGGTGTGTCTTGCGTGCATGTGTGCATGCGCATGCATGCGTGTGTGCATATGTGCATGCGTCATGCATGTGTCTGTGCATGGCAAGCATGTGAGCATGTGTGCATGCGGAGGTAGGGCTGTGCCGTTTTGGTAAAACCACAACTGGTGACAGTGTTGGCCATCAATCCGGTTTTAGCCGGATATCTGGTTTATTGGCTGGAAATATTTTAAGTTTCCAGGAAATTTTTTTTTTGCAATACCACAAAAATAGAACGTTTATAGTGGTAGACTTAAATCTATAGCTATAGTATCCGATGCAATTTTAGAGGCTATAGTGAAATCATTACTTAAATTGCTTTAAAACATTAGATTTTGCGCTTTTAAATTCATAGCGATATGCCATTTCAGGTTCTTGCGCAATTTCAGTCATATATTAGATTCCTAGACAATTAACAATTCGTATACCCACCTCTAGGATAATGGGTAGACAGATACATTGCCAAATTTGCAGTGGCTTTTAGCAGCCAATTCCAGCTGTTCGTGAAGTAGAAACTATGTTATTAGATGACTAATTGAGGATTATACATGCTTGTATAAACCAGGTTTATAATGACAAACTCAGTTTATGTTCACTGCGCATTAATTTGACAGGCGCATGGATTTGATAGGCGTGGTAGTGAAGAGGCTTCAATTGGGTAGTAGTTCGGCTGGAATCATCCTTTTGTTCCACGTTTTTTCAAGTCATCGCTACAGTCCTAAACAATAATCTATTTCAAATCATATTCGAGTTAATAATTGGTGTGCGACGGCATTTTTATGTGAATTAAAAGTTATGTATATTTAAGAATTCTCAATGTTCGCGGATAGTTCGTCTAGGGCTTAGTAGAAGTGGTAAAGTTCAATAAATTAGGGGTGTACCACACAAGAATGGATTTACTGCTAAAAACGGTCTGTACTATAGGATTTTTCGGTTTTATGAGATGTGCGGAGATGACTGTCACAGGTCCCTTTTACCCGTCGGTCCATTTGTGTATGCAGGACCTTGTGGTATTACAGGATTGTATTCTCTTGACATTAAAGGCCTCAAAATCTTACCGTTTCAGAGAGGGGTGACCATTAGTCTGTTCAAAACCAATAACACAATTTGTCCATATAATGTCTGTTGTAAGTGCCTTAAAATGCGGTCTCAACTCAATCCGTCTCCTACGGCTCCATTGTTCATCACAAGTTCTGGAGATGCATTGTCCCGATCTGAATTCATTACCATGTTTAAGCATACTCTGGTTTGCTTAGGTATTAAATCTGATGGTTATACTGGTCATAGTTTTCGCATAGGCGCAGCCACTACGGCGGCTTCTGCTCACATTGAGGACCATTTAGTTAAAACTTTAGGTAGGTGGTCCTCAGATGCCTATTGTTGGTATATAAAGACCCCAGAATCTACACTTAGGGAAGCACAAAAGTCCATGATTACGTCCATGAATATAGGGCAATAGTGACAGCCTAAGAGCTGTGTGTCGCTAACATTCTGGCTCATTACACTGTTTCACTATCTAGTGTTATTTGTTTGGTAGCTAGAATGTGATTATATTTTTTATTGTCTGTCAAATAAATTGTCAATGAGGGTTCATCACGAGTAAGTGTCACTAACAAGACAGGTGGTCTCTTCACACAGGGTCACTATCATGCGCTACCTGGGCACTAGCTAGAATGTAACTATGTTTTATTATCTTGTGAATATTTTTATCCGTCAATGATGAATCACTAAGAGTATTGTTTCGTTAAAACCAACAACAAACAGTTTGTCTCCTTACTCAGTTCCACCATCACCCGTCACTTGATCAGTAGTTATGTACTTACATAGTTTATTGTCTGTCATATATTTATGTTATTATTATTATTATATTAAACTTTACTTGTGTCAGTCATCAAGGGATCATGAGAAATCATAGGTCATGAAGCACACAGTACACAGCACACAAACTTGCAGGTTCAGAACACATATAAATAATCACACATGCACGCACATACACACATTCATATATATGCGCTGTGCATATAGCGTTATCCATACAGTAAAAATCCAGATATATTAGGCCATCAGTGATTGATTCTTCAATTCATGGCACCCACACAGTAGCTTCTCCATGGGCGATGAGATTGTATGGCAAACTACAGCTGACCTATGACCGTAGCAACCAAGTAATCATTAGATGTCTGTCAGCATTTCAGCTAATTATAAGGTGTCCTGTACTCTAACTTTAGTGGTGACAGGAGACAGGTAATCAATTACTGATGGCCTTAATAATATTATTACCTGACGATAATTGATCACGAAGAGCAATAGTGTGAACTACTGGCCAGATATTAAGGACAGGTGGTCTTAACATAGTCAATTTCCTGTGATTTTAGGGGTTAACAATTTTGGTCACTAGCCAGTAGAACATGCATACATGTATTTGATAAGGAATTACATTATAAATGGCCACTGAAAGCCTAGTTAAATACCTTCGCCAACCCATGATTAACCAGGTAATCAAGAGATGGTGTTTCTTTCAGACGCATATGCTATTGAAGTGGTGTCTCAAATAAACAGCATATCATGACTGTCTCAGTAACTATAGGCCATTTATGGGGGGGGGGGGAAGAGGGGTTCAAGTAGCAGAAAACAGTGAGATGTTTTGTACAAGATGCGAAATGATGTATCAGGCACAAAGATAGGGATAAGTTTATTTTGTTCATAATAACAGCATAATGACCATATAGTACAAAACTAGTATATGGCATGTAAATGTACTCGTAAAAAACATTGGGACTATAAACTTTGTATAGATTAGATCTATGTGATGGCTTTTGGGCTTGGACTTATGAGTTAACTCCCCTGATACAGTGATCTTTAGAACTGAGCTTGGTACAATTACAGTACAAGTACAGTACTTGCATAAAGCTGTGTTATTTGACATATCTGACTACGGTTTCCTAATTGTTGGTCCTCGGAGAGCATCGATGCGTGTTGTGTATAGGATGTGGTCGGAGATAAGCAGGAAAGGGGAGGCAACTCAGGGTACTTTACCCATGCTCCAATCATCATCTTGCTTGGTTATCTCCCTTGACCATATTCTGTGTGCAGCAGGTATGGATGTCCTTGGAGGACCTATAATTGACTAGTTTGGACAGGTCATGATGAATGTTAGTACATGCTGTAGAATTTCACACACAGTAGTTATCTTTAAAGAACAGGATTCCATCCACACACTATGTTTCAACGGTTGCTATGTACCGGTATACCCATGATTAGTCTCAGACTGCATCAATACAAAGATAATTGTGTGCTGGGTCATAGGCAGATTACCTGCGTTATCTTCCTTGCCATACATCAAACGGTCAATTGATGTTACATAAATCTAATATGTCGCTTATACATTATCACTACTGCATAGAGTTATGGTTTTGAAGTTACCAAGTGTTATACATAATAAATATGGAACGTGGTAACTGTATTTATAACTTTATCTGATTTTTGGGGGTACTCAGAAATTTGAATAAACATCTGAGCTATGGCCATATTTAATTCTGAAATCCCATTGTGCGAGTTTCATCTTAGATTCCCCTAAAAAAATGATGCTTCTATACATTAGCTGATCCTGCTCGTCACAGCCATTTTCCGAGTTTCACTCTTATTATTCAAGCGCAGCCATTCACATCGTATATCAAACTTTTCAGTTGATGATTACTCCAATGTGGTACAGAACCATCTCACTGTTCATAATCAGTTACCGGGCTGCATGCATACTGTACTAAACCATCTCACTGTACAGTGGCCTGCTGATTAATAACTATATATTTAGCTCCTGTACCTAATCAGTTACCAGCCTACTTGGATGCTGTGCAAAACCATCTCGCTGTACAGTGGCCTGCTGATTAATAACTATATATTTAGACATCTGAATAATCTGCAGAACCATCTCACTGCAACCTTTAGATCTCAATGGCTGTCATTTAAACAACGCACATCCGTTTCTCAGGCTGTATTCCTGACTACCAACTCTACTGCATTTATGTAGCAGGATTGGCTATTTCGGGAGGATACCGCTCCCTCTCTTTGACAGGTATTTCTCCTTGCTTTTCTTGATGTATGTCCATCACTCAAACTTTCCAGGTGCATGCAGAGTGAGAAATACCTGTCAAAAACCAAGAATTTTAATTATATAGGCCATGTAGCTGATTCTGCCCCTTCCCCAATGTTGTTAATAAATGGATATTTTAAACGAATTTAAGCCTCGTCTTGTGTTTGTCAGTATAAAACTACAGTTAGAAAATTTGTACAGTATTCGCTAAAAATACTACTCAATAGTTAGTTTTTTCGCGTCTTGGAAACGATGAGCCAGCAATAAATTCTGAAAGATGGTGGACCTAATTAGACTGTTACCCACATTCTATTTCGGAGACCAGTCAGATGAGAAGCGTTATGCAAATGTATATAATATAGAGACTAGTTCCCGATAGCCTATATAAAAATTACACAAGCTTATGTCGAATTTAGTTACAGACATCGTAATACTGTCACGTGGTACAAATCTGCCTATCGTATATGTGTGCACATGTGTAGTAAATCGAATTTATTGATCTAATTAATCGGATACGTATAATCAAACTCGGCAGTATTATACTATTTACTAGCACACATTTTTCGCGAAAAAGGAAATAACGTATTTTAATATAGATCATAAGCGCGATTTGGAAGTTGGTTTAAAACTGTATCAGTTGTAAGCTGTAAAAGTTGTTTCCCGGCGCTAATAATGTATATTCACTCATGTTGAGTGTTAATTATATCGTCCAACATACGTCGAGAAATTACTGAGCGATTAGACAAATTCGATCTCAACTTAATTTGGCAGGTTAGATCACGTCCCGTTTTAGAGTCCGTTCATAATTCATAATAGCCATAGATATCAGAAACACTAGATTGCTTATGATACGCTTTCAAGCGTGTATCATAGAATTGATAAAACGATAGCAGATTACAATTTCTGAATGTATGTAGCAATATGATCTAGTACAATTCTTCTGTTACAATACTGTGTAGATATGGTTTTATTTCAGATTTTATTTGACAAATAGATAAAATTAAAGCAAATTTATACAATCAATGTTATATATTATGATATATCATTAAAAACAAATTATAAAACCGGGTTTTTAAAAATATGCGGTTGTACGGTTGTCAAATTATGTCACCTGTTTTGGAACCGTCATACTTAAAAATCTTGTGATGGTTAAAAATCTGGATAACCGCACAGCCCTATGTGGAGGTACATGTGATCTGTGCTGATTTTTTTTTCTCAGTTGTTTAAATCGATCCAGACGTCAATCACCAAAAATAATAAAATCAACTAAATCACTGAAGTGCTGAAAGTGCACAAGCAAACAAATGTTCTAAACAAAATACACTGAAATAACGATAATTAGAAAATCTCAGCAAAGAGAATTTCAAAACAGACGCAAGATGGTGAAAAAGACGGCCGACTAAAGAATCTAGGCAATTGAGCCTAAGTTTGAGTGGCGAAACTAGAAATGTCACAGAATGCGAATTGAATCTGATCTTTCATATTAAAATAATGTAGATTCTGACATTTATACTGCAACTTATATAATGTCATCCACTGACAGAGCTGCATAGAATGCGATGGAGAAGGCCATACCATGAATGCTGTGTGCCTTAACACTTACTGAGTGTCTCCTGGAGATACATTCTTATGTCAATTAATGGTGTCTGTAATCCAGTTGATGAGATGCATGCTGACTAAACAAATTCGCACAAGTAATCTGAACGGTGTTTCAAAAAGATATTTGAATTTGGGTATAGTTTTCGGAAAGGATTGAAAATAATTAATTAGGTTTATATACAAGATCTCTTCAAGGGCAAAGAATGTAGCCAGATCTCCTACCACGATCTAGAAAAGATCATTCACAAACAGAATATGAATATCTGAATGCCATCTAACAAACACGGCAGCTAGTAGAAAAAGAATGATTTCAGAGTTATACAAATAAACAGATGGACCCAAGACATGAGTTAATAGAGAAATTTATTATGGGCATTTATCTTTGCGCTATAGCCTAAAAATTCCTGTACCATGGATAAATGATGTAAATACTTAATAACTTTCAATCCGGCTTCTAGAAAATAAGGAAGGATAGATGCTAGTGTAAAACGATAACACCACCCCAACATAGAGATTTGTCATCAAAAAATATCCCATGAATTTATGACTTGATGATGGGATGCAGAATCGGGCATGATAATGTGTTGTTCTTACAACCATTTGAAAACCTTAAATATACTGTGGTAAATACTCCTGTAACAGATAGATTTGAATTGATTAAGAATACTAAAGTTCAGACCAAAAAATCCATTTCTGAGAAACAGGTCTCTTGGAAAATACCCAATATACATATTGAAGATTTGTGGAATGATGAAATGAAAGCTGCTCTTAAACTAGATCGAAAATCTGCAACATTGGGAAAGACTCTTTGGATTTCCACAAAGAGGACTACATGATCCACTGATTAACTTTCATTGGGCCATGCAGGAGTGATTAAAGGGATAATACATTCCACTGACAAAAGTTCTTAAAGACAATTGGCATTATAAAGTCATGCGCACTTGGTTAGGATCGCGAGGGACAAGGTGGCCAAGCTGTATCAGGCGTCAGTGAGAGGACTGGAAGATCGTCTGAACGAGCGAATGGATTCAGCATTGGGCGTATGGGCGGCCCAGTTGAAGGCATTGTTTGAGTCCTTGCAATCCACGATCCCGACAATGCAGGCTGGTGCAGGGCAACCTTTCGGTGGTCCGGCTAGTTCTGCGGAGGGACAAGCACTTGTCCCTTCTCCAACCTTGGCTCAAGAGCCGACGGCGGAGGAGGAAGATCTTCTCCTAATGGAAGATTCTGGCATGCTGGATATGTCGTTGACGGCTCAGCCAGGTACATCGCAGGGATCTCCCTCGGGATTTGTATGGGTTTGCCAAGTAGGTGGTGATGTCGATGTTCCATCGGGCATTTTCCACCCGGATTTCGCTCAACCCGCATTGTCATTGGAGCCATGTTTTGCGGTTCCTAGCGGCATCCCGGCAGCGTTAGGTGTGGCTCCTCTCGGAGTGACAGCATCTACCGTGGTGAAAGTGGCTGTAGTCCCGCCTCCCGTGCTGGAGCCGATGGACTGCAGTGAATCCATGTCCGTCGATTCGTTGGACACTGGAGCCGCTAGTAGTCGGGCTATGAACGCGCTTCATGTTGGAAAAAGTGCAGGCCATAGCTCTCAGCATGGATCGTCGGTGACCTACTCATCCAAGGGTGAGAAGGAAGAAGAGAACGGTAGTCCATTGATGGACGAGTCCGCTTTCTGCACCGAAGCTGAATGGGTGCAGGTCCTTGGCTGGATCTCCAACCGTCTTGGGTTGGCATCGGATCAAGGATCTCAGCGCGATCCAATGATAAAACGGATGTCAGAGCGAGTGGCTAGCGCTCTGTCAAGTGGCTCTTCAGCCATGCTGATGCTCCCTTTGGACATGCAGACTTCTGACATGTTGGAGGGTGCGGCGTATCATCTGGTTCAGCCAGATTATGCATTGCCCAAAGCCCCGAAGGGGATAAGGAGTAGGGTCCATTTTCCGGAGCTGGCCTACCATCAGTATGCCCGGGTTCCACAGCTTTCCGTCGGGGAGCAAGAGGCACTGAATAGGCCATTGGCTGGCAAATCAAAGGGGCGTTCTCGTCCCTTAGTTTCCCAGGCCAATAAAGATCCGTTTAATGAGCTAACGCTCATTGAAGATGCGGCGAGGGCCGCCATGGCTGCTCTGCATGGCGGAAGGTGGACAAGTGCCAGAGGCTGCTCCTGGAGTTGTCCGGGACACCATGCGCTTGTCCCAAGATTGCCTGGCCAGCATGATCACCAGATCATTGGCAGAGCGAAGGAGAATGGTTCTCGACTGTGTAGAACCAGGAGCTGAGATGAGGGCTGCGTTATCTTCTGCACCTTTCATTGGTCCATGCTTGTTCGACGGCTCGGCATGGCAAGCCTTATCCAAGGTCGCGTCAATGGTCACTGAGCAGGAAGTAGTCGGCAAGTCGTAGCAGTCGACTAAGAGGACACAGCCACAGCAGTCCTACAAACAGCATTGGCATGAGCAGCAGAGGCAGCGCCAGAGACCGCCCTTCTGTCCTTCTGGCCATGATGTCCATTGGGCATCCGGATCGCAGGGACATGGCCATTTGTCCTCATACAAGTCCTCTAATAAGAGGCCGTATGAGGAGGACAGGAAAGGTGGTGGTTCGGGTCGCGGCGGTTATCATAAGAATAGCCGTGGCGGCGGTTCCGGGCCGTCATATTCCAAGAAACCGCGGGGCAGCTGTGAAGGCCGTTCCTGATGGGTTTCCGGCGGAATCAGTTCCGGTGACGTCAAGAACAAAGGGAGTCGAGAATCTTCACCCAAGCGATTTAGCGTCTTATCGTGCAATATCGACCGCCAGCTGTGTGCAGATTCCTACCGTCGGAGGCAGACTTCAGCTGTTTTCAAGACAATGGGAACGGATCATGCGAAATTGTTTAGTCTGTCAGTGGTTAAGAAATGGCTACGAACCGGACTGGCTCATCCGTCAATCGTTAGATCCGTTAATATCGACTCCAGTGTGGACTCCCATTCCAAGGGAATCTGATCGTCTAGATGCCATTTGCTCAGAAATCGAAGCTCCTCAGCGGAAGAGTGTGATTCATCTAGTCCGCACTCAGTCCTCCCTAGGCTTCTATTCGATGATGTTCCTCGTTCCGAAACATACCGGAGGTTGGAGACCAATTCTCAATCTCAAACCGTTGAACAAATTTATTCTTTCTCCAAAATTTCAGATGGAAACTGTAGCAGCAGTGATGACATGGCTGAGAAAAGGCATGTTGGCAGTGTCGATAGATCTGAAGGATGCATATTTTCATATTCCAATGTCAATTCCTTTTCAGAAATACCTTCGCTTTGCATTCCAAGACAACGTTTGGGAATTCAATGCGCTTCCATTCGGCCTGACCACAGCACCGATGGTCTTCACCAAAGTGGTTCTCGCCATGACTTATCTTCGCAGGAGAAACATAGCTGTTCATGCTTACATAGACGACTGGCTGCTGAAGGCGGGGAATCCAGTCACTCTGCGCAACAATCTTCAGGTAGTCCTAGCTTTACTAAAGGATCTAGGATGGATTGTGAATCTAGAGAAATCAGAATTGACTCCATCCCAGGAGTTTGTTTATCTGGGAATATTTTTCAACCTCAGGGACGGCGTAGCTTTTCCAGCGGAGAGCGGAGTCAAGAGTTTGATTGCAGTACTGGAGTCAGTTTCTCTAGGAGCCTTTCTGACGGCGCACCAATTTCTCAGGATACTGGGTTTACTAGTGTCTCTGGAGAAAGTGGTTCCATATGCAGCACTCAGGCGCAGGCCGATTCAGATGTATCTAATGTCATTCTGGTCTCATAGAACGGATCCGTTGTCTCTGAGGATTCCAGTAAAAGAACCATTGATATTCCACCTTCAGTGGTGGTTATCAGAACAGAATCTCCTGGGAGGTGTTCCTCTACAACCTCCTCAACCACAGATGTCCATCTTCACAGATGCATCGACAACGGGTTGGGGAGCAGTATTGGATGATCAGTCAGTGTCAGGGGAATGGGATCGGACCAATGCGCAGAAACATATCAATGGTCTCGAATTATTAGCAGTGACATTAGCACTTCGAAAATTCGAGAGCTTAACCCGAGACAAGATTGTCCTAGTAAGGACGGACAACTCAACAGTGGTGTCTTATTTGAACCGCCAACGCGGGACGAGATCACCAGAGTTGTGTATGATGATTTGGAACCTTCTGCTGTGGTGCCAAGAGAGGAATGTTATTCTTCGGGCAGCACACATTCCAGGAAGACTGAACATCTTAGCAGATGCTCTCAGTCGAAGGACGATTTGTCGTCCGACGGAGTGGCAGCTCAACCAATCGGTAGCGGAGGTTCTATTCAAACATTGGGGCAAGCCAGATGTGGACCTGTTTGCGATGAAACAAAACGCAAAGATGGTCACATACGTGTCACCGATCCCGGACCCGCTAGCTCTAGCAGTAGACGCACTGGCGATAAGTTGGAAGGGAATGTACGCGTATGTGTATCCTCCAACAATTCTCATCCCAAAAGTTCTGATCGCCCCTTATTGGCCAGGCCGAGCATGGTTTACGGATCTGCTGGACCTTCTGGTCTGCAATCCAATCCCTCTTCCAGACAGAAGAGATCTAATCTCTCAGAACAGGGGTCTGTATTTCCACGACAGACCAGAAATGTTCAAATTGACTGCATGGATGTTATCAAGCAGCGTGCAATTGAGGGTGGCTTTTCTGAGCAAGCAGCAAAGTTTGTTGCTTCAGCCAGAAGAGGGTCAACCACTAAAACATATAATTATAGAATCAACAAATTTGCAGAGTGGTGTAAGGGAAGAGAAGTCAATCCCTTTTCTGCATCTGTTCAAAACATAGCAGATTTTATCTGTCTATTTATACGAAGTTGACAAACTTGTACTTTCAACCCTAGCAGCATATAAGTCTGCATTAGCTTCAGTCATTCCCAGTCTGGCCATTAAAGGAGTGGAGAATGACACTTTGCATGAAATTATTAAAGGAATGAGCAATCTGTGACCTAGACAGCCAATTCCTATCCCAGCATGGAATCTATCTCTTGTTCTACAGGTTTTAGGGCATGCTCCCTTTGAACCGATTAGATTTATAGATATTAAACTGTTAACTATTAAATCAGCTTTCTTGGTTGCAGCAGTGTCGGCGAGAAGGAGAAGCGAAATTCATGTGCTTTCTGCTGAACAAGACCGTTTTGTTGTCACGGGTGAAGGTTTAAGACTACTTCCACGTCTTTGTTTCCTGTCAAAGAATCAGTCACTTAAATATCCAGGACAGCCAATCAATCTGCCAAGTGTAATTAGACATGACCCAAACTCTTCTGCTTGGTGTCCTGTCAGATGTCTGAAAATGTATAAGAAATGTACTGAGGAGTGGAGAGATGACCCGAAATCTCTGTGGTTGTGTCTCAAAGCTCCTCATTTGCACGCCTCGAAAGATACCATTTCTCGTTGGATAGCCGACGCTATTCAGATGTCGCACAAAATCGCTACAGGAAAGCAGATTGATCTTGCGAATGCCCATCAGGTCCGAGCACTAGCAGCAGCATCGGCCCTTTATAAAGGTGTCTCATTAGTGGAGGTGATGTCTGTAGCACAATGGCATGCGGAGTCGTCATTTACTGATTTCTACCCTCGCGACATCTTCAGTGCACTTAATCCGGTAGCCATCGCCAATTTACCGAATCTGAACTAAGCCACATCTGACCACTATTTCGCACACATCACAAGTTCTTCCACTTGCACTGAACAATGGCCATGCACATGACCTGAGAATGACCGTGGATTGGGCCGAGCTCCTGTGATGAACAAGAAAGACCAAGCACTCAAAATGGTGAGTGTTTACATTAATTAAGTGACTAATTTGAAGTTTACTTGTAGTCGAAATACCAGACTATTTAACTAAATAGTCTGGACAAGAACATCTTATTCTTTTGCAGACATTAGACTCATTCCAATTTGAAATTCTAATCGATATACTGATAGTTTTTTCAAAAGTGAGAAGTTGTAGTAGCTTCTTTGCACTCTCTGGACTGCCATAGCTGAGACTTGGGGCTGACACGGGTCTGGTGGGTGTTGCTCCCCATTTTTGACAGCCCTCTGGAATTTATGCAGACAAATGAGGGGGGCGTGGCGGAGCGCAGTCTAGACCATGGAAGTTTAGCACTCTATGAGGCAGATGGCAGAACCCAAGCGTATGCCAGGGTTCTAGCCTCTTCACAACCTTCTCTGTCGGATGGAAGATGAGTGCTGGTTCGAGCCTCACCTCCTCCCACCAGTATCTCTTGGCTGTTGAAATCTGGAGTTTATCATAATAGTACATCTGGTAAGTATTATTCGAAGTAGAATCCAAAAAGCATCCGCTTTTGTTTCTACGAGAATTCTTAATACTTACCAGATGTACTATGGCCCTGTCTCAGCCGCCCCGCTGAGGTGAGGCTGAGCTGCTGTCGCTGTTTGTCAAGACAAATATAAGACGAATCTGACTGATTGGGAATTGACTCGGTACCTGCGGCTATGGTAATTCCCGGACACAGTGTAGGCAGGACCAGGAGAGTGTGGAGTTTTTAATTGTTTATTTTGAGCTAGACTAGATAATAGACATTATCATTATAGTACATCTGGTAAGTATTAAGAATTCTCGTAGAAACAAAAGCGGATGCTTTTTTGATACACTTGCATATTTATGGCAACACTAGAGGAGAGCCTCCTCGCCAATGCCCCATTTAAACCAAGCCTCTTCCTCAGATACATAGATGATATCTTCATGATTTGGGACCTACATGAATGAAGCGCATCCCTCCATCAAATTCACGTTGGGAATTTCTGATTCCAGCCTATCTTTCAGGGACACCACAGTCCACAGAAAAGACAACGAGCCTATCACATTTAGGCTCTTCACATAACCAACAGGCACCCATGGGTACCTCCATTACGACTCCTCACACCCCAGGGCCTGCAAAAACGCAAGTCCTCTAGGACAAATGCTAAGACTTCGCAGAATCTGCACATCCAAAACGGACTTTCTCATCCACAGCAACCATCTTGTGGAACATTACAAGGCCTGTGGCTACCCCACAAATAACCTCATCAAAGGCCAAAACACTGCAGCACAAAAGGACAGAGTCAGCCTACTGTCCCCCAAAAAGACTATAACAAAGTCATACCCTGACCAATGTGTCTTCGTTTCAGACTACAACCCGACATCAATTAATGCCAAGAAAATCATTTCACAATATTGGCCAGTTCTCCAGAGCAGCCCCAGAGGCAGAGAGATCTTCTTCTCTCCACCTCTTTTTGGACACAGAAAGAACCCAACTCTTGGTAATCAACTAAGCAGGGCAAAACTACCTCCCCTACAAACTGTCACCCACCCCACCTAAATCCATTCTTCGAATGTACCACCCACAACTGCGGAATCTGCCGCAAAATGACCAGAACCAGGTCCTTCAAGAGCTCTCACACAGGGCGGAAATACATGGCCAAAATTATAGGCAACTGCAGAACATGCAATGTAATATACCTCATCACATGCCTGAGCTGCTCCAAATAGTATGTGGGTGAAACAAAACGCACTTTCAAAATCAGGATTCAGGAACACTTCAGAGATATCTCTAACAACAGAGATTCTCCAATAGCACGCCACTTCAACACACCCCTGCATGGGACAGCTGACGTCTCATACCGCATCATACAGGTCCTTAGAGGAGACCCAGATGTGGACTCAAACACTCCCATCAGGAGGAGAAAAGAGGCTTATTGGACACACCAACTCCACACTATGGAGCCCATAGGCATCAACCATATTGGATAGGAGCCCTTACACACACCCATCCTCTATTTCCTCCCTCCGCCCTATGTTTTAACCTGTTCAATTTATTTAATAATGCCTGGAAATGTTAGAATTTAAAAGATTAAAAATAAGTTTGAATAGATAAAGCAGAGAAAACAGCTCCATATGAAAATAACAGAAATAGACCTATCACTAGTCAAAGAAAAAGATCCAAATTTTTACTAAACTAGTCTTGATGAGACAAAAAAGATTAGAGGAGGTACGTTATGTAGACTAACTTTATTATTGTGACAAGCTTACTTTCCCACATAAATATGCTTCATCATGACGAGGGATCCTACTGACAGACAGAAAGGTAAGACTGATATAAAAAAACTAGATGGAACCACGCCTGTCCTATGTGAAAAATAAATCAGGCCAGATACACTAAAAGATAGCAAAGCACTATCCACAATTAAAAAAAAAATCAAAGGAAGATCCCCTGAGATAGGGCATTAAAAAAAGTTACGATGCAACCGAAATAAGTTAGAATTAGAAAATGAAGGTGCGCTAGACTGCATATTTATGCTCAATTTACATACTTAGTAGCGTTTTTCCCTCTGAATTTTGAAACATTTCTGAACATCTAACATACCATAAAATTTGAACCCCATCACTCCCTCTCAACTGTTGCCATCCTGCGCCTATGTTTAATGTGTACCTCCAAACATGATTCGGAAGTGAAATTATTAAATTGAACGGCCCAAATATTGCGTGCTCTTCAAAATTTATTCCATCAAATCTAATTATAAACATGACATAAAATGTCGTCTTGAAATGCATAAATCAATCACATGATACTAGGTGTTTGCTCAGGTTAAACCAAATTTTAATGAAGTATCTCACAAAGGAGCGAGTACCGTACTCGCATATATAATTAGCCGGGAACCGGAAACTCAGAAATACGATCTAACAGTCTCCATTCGTGTTCTCGCGAGATCTACACTAACGGGAGTGAGATAGCGTGACTACGGCTCTATGATTAGATTGTAAGTCTCGTCAGCGCCTCCAAACTAATTTTTGTTTTGCCACTGAATGCCATTAGAATCGGTCTACCTCTCTTTAATTCTCGGGCAGTTTTTCTCGTACATCGCATATCATTTTGGATCATTTTATGTTGGTCACTTAAAATACAATATAACCAGACATATGTAATGCATTTTCTTGCTAGATTTAAAAACTAAATGAATGTTAGACTCTGACACAGGCGTGAATGGATCAAGTTATTTACACCCAGACCTCTTAAGGTATATTTGGGCTTAATAGCCTATCTAACAGAAGACGATTATGTGAATATGAGGAAACAGCTCAATATCATAATTTTGAACATCCGGATATTACAAGAAAGGCCGCCATTTGCAGATTACTACATGCTAAAGAGGAATGCCCATAGCAACGCAATGTTTACATTTTCCCATGACACTCAGGCCATAAAATCTTGTACTGGAAAAATTTTAATCGCGATGACTGAATCGTGAATAAATATGCTCTTGTCTTTATTGTAATGTGACTGACATGACTGATCATTGTAAAGTATATGCGAGTTTCATGTTAGTTGCTAGGTAACGGTCCTTAGAAGGACCACTCGCTTTTTATACCCAGCCAAAAAATTTGGCAGGGTATTATGTAATGGTGCCGTCCGTCCGTCCGTCCATCCGGGCGGGCGGGTGGCAGAGTGGTTTCCGGATGATAACTCCATTACCATTTGTCGGATCGCATTGAAACTTCATAGGGTGGTGGGACTAGGCTTGGAGAAGAAACCTATCGAAATCGACGATGATCGAAAATCCAAGATGGCCACTAGCCACTGGCAGCCATCTTGAAAATTGGTTTCTTGATGATAACTCCGTTACCATTTTTCGGATCGCTTTGAAACTTCATAGAGTGGTTGGACTAGGTCTGGGGAAGAATCCTATCGAATTTGACAATGATCCAAAATCCAAGATGGCCGCCAGCCACCGGTGACCATCTTGAAAATTGGTTTCCAGATGATAACTCTGTTACCGTTTAGCGGATCGCTTTGACCCTTCATAGAGTGGTTGGACTAGGTCTGAGGAAGAAACCTATCGAAATCGACAATGATCCGAAATCCAAGATGGCCGCCAGCCACTCGTGGCCATTTTGAAAATTGCTTTCCAAATGATAACTCCGTTACCGTTTATCGGATCCCTTTGAAACTTCATAGGGTGGTTGGACTAGGTGTGGAGAAGAAACGTATCGAAATTGGTGATGATCAGAACTCAAAGATGTCCGCCGGATATGGGCTGCCATCTTGAAAGTTGGTTTCTGGATTTCATTTATTGGATCACTTCCTACAGTCATTGGAATATGTCTGGTGAAGAAATTTACGATAATCCAAAATCTAATATGGCCGCCAGTCAGCGGCAGCCATCTTGAACATTGGTTTCTGGACGATACCTCCTTGACTGTTTAACGGATCGCTTTGACACTTCATAAGGATGACTGGTCTGATGGGGCTGAGGAAGAAATACATTTTTTCTGATAGCTCTCATTCATTGGTTTGTCATTATGGCGGGGTATTATGCGCCGCTTGCGGAGCTCTTGTTCTTTATGGGATAATGATGGTTGTGGTGTATCCTTGTGGTGTTCATCCAGTACACCACACCTGTTTGCACCACTGTCACATTCTTAAGAGATCCAATAACTTCCCAACCGCTATGTTGCATATGCTATGTAGGATACCTTATGTAGGATTCGATCCCAACCGGTATGTAGTATACCTTATGTAGGAAAGAATAACGCGCGGAAATGCATACCTAATCAAAACTCTTAATTGATCCACTAACTTCCCAACCGGTATGTTACATATGTTATGTAGGATACCTTTCGTAGATGTTCCAAACCGGTATATAGTATACCTTACATAGGAACGAGCCTCTGTGGCTAAAATAGGATCAGAGTTATTGACTTGACCTGGCTTGTGCTGTGAAGCTGGCGCCATTTTCTTTCAATTTGGTCACAACAAACTTTCTGTTCATATCCACGTAAATTATAAACATTTTACATAAATACTATGACTTGTTCAACAAAGATTGCTTGTTCTGTGGCATTCATGACAAATCAAATGAGGATGTAACTCGACAAGATTAGGAAATGAATAGGATTTGTTGAGATAAAAATTAGGTCTTTCCTGTAATACAGAAAATTAATTAATAACGTTTTGGACTCGGTCGCATGTATAGTAGCATCAGTGCGCATGCTCACAGACTCGTTTATATGTTCTCTATAGGAATAGAGGAACCGGTTCCCTAGAGCAATGACTGCTTTAGAGTTAAAGAGATACTATCAAGAATACCCAATGGAGGGATGTATCTCTGCTAACCTTGTTTACTAGGGAATCCACACGCCATGGGAATGAATAGGTAAAAATTTTCTGAGATATCTAACTCAGGTGACTTATAGCAAAGAGTGAATTGTACTGTACAAAACTCTTCATTATGAGTGTTTTTGTGTTTCCAGGTGCTCTCAGTGATAGCCCAGCAGGTGCAAACAATTCAGAGAGCAATCGCAGAGCAAGTAAAGCTGTTTGTATTTGAGGGGACAGAGATTTCCTTGGACCCGACAACCACCATCTTTATAACAATGAATCCTGGCTACGCTGGCAGAGCAGAGCTTCCTGATAATCTCAAGGTAGAGAGAATGGAGGGATCCAATCTGTGACTCACAAGTGTCTGACATCACAATCAAATACTTCACATGTTAGCTGATGTCACAATCAGAATGACTAGGTCCATCGTGAAAGTGGCAAAAGTCTGCGGCAAAATTGTTTGAATTTGTATGTCTTTAACTAATTTGAAATTTAATAAATATTCCGTTGAATATTTTAAAAGTAATTTGACTGAGAGCAACAACTCCCAGTCAAATTACTTTCAAAATATTCAACAGCTTGTCCGTATATATAGTTACCTTAAAATTGAATTTCTGGGAATTCAGGCTTCGAAGTGTTAAAATCAAATCAAACACATTTACAAAGTGGGAGGAGCTTATCTAGAAGTGGGCCGGACATAGTTAGAAATTGATTGCTATATTGGCCTACGGTTATATTCTCATTATCATATCACAATTGTGTAATATTTTTAACCCTCTAAACATTACGAAACAGAAATGGCAAGTTCATTCTGATGCAAGGAATATGCCATTGAATATTTTGAAACTAATTTGACTGGGAACTGTTGCTGCCTATGGCAGCAACAGCTCCCAGTCAAAATAGTTTCAAAATATCCAATATCTTTCCTGTATGTTTGTCTTGAAATTTAGATACTTAAATTTTAAGAATTGAGCCGTTAAAATCAGTCGAATCTTCTGTATGTAATAAAATATCAGATCAAGAAAGATAACTCTTTTCCCCCATTCTGGTACTTTTCAACAAATTATTTCCAAAACAGGAATTTTGATCATCTTTACAGTATTAATAAATCAAAAATATTGTGACATGTTTTCACTTCCAGGTTTTGTTCCGTACTGTGGCTATGATGGTTCCAGACTATGGTATGATTGCAGAAATTTCTCTCTACTCCATGGGGTTTGTTGAGGCCAGAAGTCTCTCCACAAAGATTGTAGCGACGTACCGCCTCTGTTCTGAACAGGTTGCGCATATCTTTTAATATGTAATCTTGCTTCCTTTGAAAGATTATTGTATTTTTCACATCAAGAGTATACTTACCACCCTGATACTTTATGATATTTCCTAAATATCGACCTAGCTTCAATAATACTCAGAATTAAAAAGAAACCGCCCCCACTGGGCAGGTTGCACAACTGACAGGCCAGCGGATGTGCAGTACAAACTCGTGCATGCGCGGGGCTGACTCATTCTCCTTAAAATATTGACCGGCCATTGCATCACGCTTTCTAGCCTTGCGTTTGCTTTCATTCTTTTTGAAGCTTTGAGTTGTTTTGCAACTTGCTTTGAATGATTATTAGTATGTCTGATGCTGCCAAGTCGCCGGAGGATGCTCCCGGTCCAAGCCATCAATCAGGTGTACTTTAGTAAATTTATTGATAAAAGATTTGCGTCTTGACTCGGATGGTATTTCCGGGATTCACGCTATCTCGTGGATACGTCTTTATTAGGCTAGCTCTTTTATGGGGGAGGCCTATATATTAGCTAACGCATGTTGTGCTTTATTTTTCAGACACATGAACTGATATTTGAAGGGTATCCTTTTATTTAAACAATATTTATACATGGTTTCTGGGTCCTTCTATTTTATTATGAGTTTGCTGAGGGAATTATTACCATAAGAAGTAATTTTTCCGCATCCACCACAGGGTTTTGGACTCAGGATCAGGTATTCCTGTGTTGTTTATCAGACCTCACTCGTCATCAGAAGTCATCTTATGAGGTTATTTAGGAGAGAGAAAAAATTGTTGAGTGTTGAGTTATTTATCTCTCTTGATGGTTTGCATAGGTTCATTGTGTTTATAAAGTTCAATTACTAATGAATCTTTGTTTTGAGCTGTGAAGTCTAAAAAAGTTCGCCTCTCAAGTATTCAAGTTCAAATTCTTATGTCTCCCTTGTCTTCTTAAAGAAGTATAACAATGCTTTAGGATTTGTTTACTTTTTGTCAGGCCTATAGTTTTTTCTATGGGCCTGGCTTATTTTTCATTTGATGGTCAAAGGTTTTCCTTATGGATCTTATTAGCCTTCTGTAATTGTTTCTTTGGTTCATCATAACTAAAAACTAATTGTTTCCGTTTGTGTCTTTTCAGAGGGTCATTGAGAACAAATGCCTTTCCTGCCACCGTTTTTGTGAAGGCCCGCTTTTTCCCTCATGATTGCACTAGGTGCAGTATGTGCGGGCCTCTTCTAAATTGCCATGTGTGTGAGTCGTGGCCGGTGGAGATGTTAACTGATTTTTTAAATCAGTGTGTAAAAGACCGGGCGGCAGACGAGAAGAGGCGTCTGGACAAAGAGTGTGGTAAGAAGAGGAAGACATCCATGCCAGACATGGAGGCCTTCCATCTTGAAATGAAGAAGACGATCATGGATCTTGTCCCGGAGTTGCTTCGCAGCTTACTTCCCGGGTCAGGTTCGTCATTGTCTTCTTCATTTGCTCTGGGACAGAGTGTTCCCATCTCTGGGTCTGGTTCTCTTAGCAAACTAGTTTTCATTATAGACCCAGAGATGGCTCCCATTGGTCCGGCGCTGAGGCTTGCCTCGCCCGTGGACCCGGGAGCGAAAGCCTTGGCCTTAGGCGCTCACTTATCGAGTGCTCTAAAGCAGCCTAAGGCTAAGGGTATCAGCGCCTCACACGATATCCCTCCTGCCCAGGTCGAGCTTGATCCCTTTTCAAGCTTGGAGGGCCCATGGGTGACCTTTTCCATTGAACTACTTCTTCGGGAGTGGGTTTCACGGCTCAACGGCTAGGCCAGCTAGGAGCCGATGGCCGTCCATACCGTATCCCTCAGCTTGCCGAGAGTTACCGTGAGGAAGGCCCGGACTGTGACGTCATGTTTTTAGCCCCCCCCCATGACGCCATAGATCCGGCTCCTGGAATAGCCACGGCGCAAGCCATGCCGTCCCTTGCGGGTCCGTATGGCTTCCCTGGCTATCCAGGAGTATCTTCAGCTCCGGCCATTACCCCACCAGTGAATGTGGTTGAGGATGACGAAGGCCCTAGGCTCGTCGAACATTCACAGGTGTCCACCGAGGAAGACTGGTTGGATGCTTGCCAATGGCTGGTGAACATCAAGCCAGAACTCCAGGTGAATCCATTGGCTTCCCAGCGGGACCAGCTCCTGTGGTTGGGAGGGAAACCGGTGACGAGCACCATGCCTTCTCTGCCGTATGCGGAGCATATCGTTGATATGTTTGCTGCGGCAGAGACATCCATTCTGCCGAAAGGACGCCTTGCGAAGGTCCCTCACGAGGTGGCACGGCGCTGCCGTATAAGTTCTGATCGTCTTCTTCTTTTCGATCGCTGGTATCACACTTGGAGAGCCGTTCTCAAGATGGAATCTGTGGTTTTCTGCAGTTCTTCCACAGGCCCATATAGCTTTTCAAGAAAAGAGGTTGACAAAGGCCAGATCTCTTCTCTCAGCAGCTGATACATACTGTAACATTGAAGTATGTGCTCTGTGGTCTGTTCTGCTTCTCCACAAGGACAAGCGGGCAATGTCGTAAGGTGGAACCACCTGCACATGTGTTGGTTTAGTCTGTTGTGTCCAGTTCTGAGATGAAAAATGGTCACTTGCTCTGGCCTCGAGAGATGATGGTAGGCATCTTCTGATTGAGGTGTTCTATAGAGTGACTTTGATGATAGTCTTCATCTCTGTATGGGTAACCATGTTTTCTGTCTGATTCTCTTCTGCACCCACCTTTGCCATCTTGTCTGCTTCCTCATTTCCTTGGACTCCACAGTGTGAGGGGATCCACTGCAATGCTATCCGAAAGCATTTGATGGTTTGTAGTGCTTCTTCAAGTTGTGGCAACTTACCTTTGGTAATAGCCTCAAGGACGGAGCGGGCATCAGATAAAAAGACAATCTGTGCAATAGGGTCTGCTGTTCTGTTGATGGTATTAGCTGCATGAACCAGTGCTTCGACTTCAGCTCTGTAGTTTGTGCAGTGTTTGCCTGTCGGTATTGAAGCTGACTCATGTTGTCTGTTTGGATACTGTATGTGCAGTCTGGCACCTCTGCTCCTAATTGCATCTTTGGCTGATCCATGTGTGTAGATCCTTATCCATGTCTCCTTCCAGCATGGCTAGGGCCAGGGCCTTCTTGCTCACATCACTGTGTTCATCTTTGGTTGTGAGATGAGGTACTGTGGTGTGAATAGCTATGCTCTCTAGTTTGTTTTCCCAGGGTGGAGGATCAAGGGTGTGGTTTGGGTCTTCTATCTATATCAGAAGTATGGCGTCATTCCAAAGCCTTGCATGGATGACCGTGCGGCTTTAGGTGAAGACACACAGCCTGGGTCCCAGTCTGACATGGGATCCTTGTGTGTTAGTGCCCTGCGCAATGCTAATTCCGCACTGCAGGACATGGAGGAAAGTACGAGAGGAGCCATCTTGGCTCTCTCGCATGTTTCCCAGCTGCTACAGGGGGTAGTAGCAGCATCTGTGGCCCGCCAAACTTCTCCTTTTGCAGTCCAGAGAGCCATCGATGACGGCATTAACCTGGCTCTGGACTGCATGACGAGATCCGTAACCAGGAGTTTACCGGCGAGGCGCACATTTGCCCTTGACAATTTGTGCCTCTCGCAGGACCTGTACAATCGGCTTCTTCAGACGCCGATGGCAGGTCAAGGGTTGTTTGGAGGTGAAGGATGCCGGCACCTCCAACAAACCGTAAACATGGTGAACAACCAGAGGGCGCTGCGAGAGCAGTTTGAAGTGCTCCGCAGAAAGCGTGTTCGAGCAGCACCCCCTGCCTTCCACCCTCAGCAGGCTAGAGGTGGTGGTGGCCTTGTCAGAGGCCAACCACCTACACAGCATCAGCCATGGCAACGACAGCGTAAGCCAGCTAGGGGGGAGTGCAGGCTCCTCCAGTGCAACTCGCCAGACAGCCTGCATACCGAGGTGCGCGTGGCGCTGGTAGAGGAGCACGGGTTCTGGTCGTGGGAGCCGAACCTTATGGGTCGCCTCTCAAAAAGACCACACCACTGCTGCTAGGACAGCCACCAGAGACAGGGCTTCTCTTGCACTTCTCGCGTCCACCTCAATCCTTAGGTGTAGCCATGGGAGACCATCTGGCCTTCCACATGCAAGAGTGGGAGCGGGTTACTCAGGACCGCTCAGTCTTGTGATGGCTTTCAGTCAGTTACCATCCCGACTGGATTTCAAATCAGCCATCGCGCCTGTCTCTGGTTCCGATCTTGACTCAAAATCCAAGAGATCCAGATCAACGGTTGTGTATAGAGGAAGAAATTCAATCCCTCATACTAAAACACGCTATTCAACCGGCACAAAAATGTCCGGGTTATTATTCAACCGTGTTCCTCGTGACAAAAACCACTGGAGGGTGGAGACCAATTCTCAACCTCAAACCTCTCAACAGGTTTATCCTCACACCAAGTTTCAAAATGGAAACTGTGAGAACGGTGTTAGCAGGATTGAGGAAGGGAATGTGGACAGCATCAATAGATCTAAAACATGCCTATTTTTACATTCCCAATCCACAAAAAGCTTGCATCGGTTCCTGAGATTTGCATTTCAGGGCCGCCAATGGGAATTCAGGGTTCTCCCACTTGGTATATCGACGGCTCCTCAGGTCTTCACTCGAGTGGTCCAAGCTATGATGTAATACCTCCGCAGGAGACACATAGCAATCCACACGTACATAGACAACTGGCTGTTAAAGGCACACACTCAAAAAAGTCTATCAGCAAATCTGGAGATAGCTTTGAAAACTCTTACAGATCTAGGCTGGATAATCAACTTTCAAAAATCAGAGCTGACTCCATCCCAGAAGTTTATTTACCTGGGCATGTTCTTTGATCTAGAGATAGGATATGTTTATCCATCTCAAGAGAGAGTAGAAATACTCATCTCAGTCATACAGTCAGTGTGCAACAGTCATCATGTCCTGGCACGGGTCTACTTGAGAATGTTGGGGTTGATGGTTTCTTTGGAACCAGTCATTCCTCAGGCAGCTGTACACCAGCGGCCGATTCAGTTATTTCTCATGACACAGTGGACCCAGTGTATGCGTTTCCTGGACTCAAAGGTGTCAGTGTTGGAACCTCTTATTCACCACCTTCAATGGTTGATGAAGAGAGAAAATCTCCTGGCGGGGTGCCCTCAGTTAACGATGTACACAGATGCATCAATGGAGGGATGGGGAGCTTGCCTGGAAGAAAACAAAGTATCAGGGCTTTGGAATCTGGATCAGTCAAGAGAACATATCAATCTGCTGGAAATGCGAGCAGTAGTCTTAGCCATGGAACACTTCCTAGAGAAGGTCATGGGCAAGAGTGTTCTGGTTCGAGCAGACTATACAACAGTAGTGACTTACATAAACCGCCAGGGTGGAACGAAGTCGCCCAGTCTGTATGATGATGTGGAAACTGCTTTGCTGGTACCTAGATCATGGGATTTCCCTAAAAGCAGTTCATATTCCGGGAAGGCTAAATCTATTAGCAGACTCATTGAGCCGAAGAATGTGCATTCTTCCCATGGAATGGCAACTAAATCAAGGTGTGGCGGATTGCCTGTTCAACATAGATTTATTCGCAACGAACAAGAATGCGAAGATGACGACGTACGTCTCTCCGATTCCAGATCCGAGCGCTATCGCAATAGATGCATTAGCTATCAGTTGGGAGGGAATGTATGCATACGCATTCCCGCCAACAATCCTGGTTCCAAAAGTTCTCCAGAAAATCAGGCAGCAAGTGCTTCTGATCACCCCAAATTGGTCAAGCCGATCATGGTATACGGATCTGCTGGACCTTCTGGTCTGCAATCCTGTTCCTCTGCCTCTGATGGACAACATAACCTTCCAGGGCAAGGCCTTGCACAACAACCCGTCAATGTTCCAATTGACTGCGTAGATGTTGTCAAGGAATCAGCAGTTAAGGAGGGTTTTTCTGAGCAAGCAGCCATGTTTATGGCAAAAGCCAGAAGGGGGTCAACCTCCAGAGCATATAATTATAAAATCAACAGATTTGCAGAATGGTGCTCAAAAAGATGTATTAATCCAATGGAAGCATCTATTCAGGTAGTAGCCGATTTCCTCTGTCACCTTTTTGATGCCTATAGTCTCAAGCCTAGCTCTATTGCTGGCTACAAGTCAGCTTTAATGTCAGTTATCCCTTGCTTGGCTATTAGGGGAAGTGATGAAGTATGTAATCTAAATACTTTGATCACAGGCATGAGTAATCTAAGAGCAAGGAATCCTCCAGTGATCCCGTCTTGGAGTTTATCGTTAGTACTTCAAGTATTAGCAGATAAACCCTTTGAACCACTAAGCTCCATTTCCGTGCAAATGTTGACACTTAAAACCGTTTTTCTGATTGCTGCAGCTTCAGCCAGACGAAGAAGTGAAATACATGCTTTGTCAGCAGAGACAGACCGTTTTGTGGTGACAGGGGAAGCCTTAGGCTTCTACCTAGAGTTAACTTTATGGCGAAGAACCAGTCTTTAAAATATCATGGTCAGCCTATAGTTGTACCCGCTTTGTCTAGGTTTGATCCTAATTCAAAGGCTTGGTGTCCAGTCCGTGCATTAACGTGTTATAAACAATGTACACAGGAATGGCGGATGGACAGTAGTACTTTATGGCTATCTTACATTGAACCCCATGGGAGAGCTTCTAAAGATACCATTTCTAGGTGGATTGTGGAATGCATCCAGCATTGCCACAAAGCCGCCACGGGTAAACAAGTTGACATGGCCAAGGCTCACAGTGTCCATGGCGTAGTGACATCCACGGCTCTGTTTAACGGAGTGCCGGTTGATGACATTATGTCAGTAGCACAATGGCACTGTGAGTCTAGTTTTACAGATCATTACCTACGTGACACGTCAAATCCACTTGCCTTATCGATTTTACATAAACGTTAAATCTGTATATAAATTTGTAAATATTGTACATAAGGCCGTTGACTCACACACAGTGCAATTTAGTGGGTGGGGGGGGTGGCGAATCCCCGCTTTTCCATACTGTACCTATCATCGCCAGCGGTGATCAAAGGGGAATCTCGTCAAAATAGGTTAGTCCTATATTTGGTGATGGTTATTTTTGTCACGTTTTTACATTACTTACTAAAATGGTGATGGTTTTGTGTTCTTTGTGGTTCCATCTGAGAGTATGTGAAATGAAGCTTTCGTCCGATGTCTTATAGTACTTTAGCATGAGTATATAGAGAGCGTATAGGACATTGAGGTCATCGCTCCCGCTTTAAAAGAGGGGGGGGGGGGGGAGCGGATGTGAAACGGTCATTACTCTCAACATCAGTCGTGTTATCCGATGTCCAAATCATTTCCTGATTATTTTTACATACACAATTTTAGATGTTTGTTGTGCTCCAAAAGCAAAAGCTTGCTCTTCCAGGGATGAGCCTGTCTTCTGACCTTCGCCTCCCTCCCGCCGAACTCTCTTACGAATTCTGGCTATATCATAAAGTATCAGGGTGGTAAGTATACTCTTGATGTGAAATAAACGAAATCATGGATTTATTTTTTCACGAGAGAGTTGATACTTACCACCCTGATACGATCCCGGCCTCTCCTCCCCACAGAGGCTCTGTCTATCGGCGTTTTATGTTGCAATTAGGTCAACCAATATTTTGGAATAGAATGAGTCAGCCCCGCGCATGTGCGAGTTTGGACCGCTGGACTGTCAGTTGTGTAACTTGCCCAGCGGGGGCGGTTTCTTTTTAATTCTGCGTATTATTGAAGCTAGGTCGATATTTAGGAAATATCATAAAGTATCAGAGTGGTATGTATCAACTCTCTCGTGAAAAAAGAATCCGTGATTTTGTTTAGTCTATGTAGAGCTTTGATCCTGAGATAAACGGGATTCTATCAGTACAATCATAACCTCGCTTTTCTATAATTCTCTAATATGTGTTCTGTATATCATTGACAAATAGATTTTATGACAATTTAATGGTCAGGATTTGTGAGGAAAACCTAAATTTTTGCTACGTGATTGTCCATTTACCGGCCGAAAGAAGACTAGTTTGGGAAATTTATTTCTGAAATGAGTGTCTCAGTTATTACGTGAGTGATTCCAGTGGTATATTTTCAAAAGTGGTTTTTTTCTTCGCCTGCAAATGGCCATTCCTCGTGACCACTGCACAATGCCATTTTTGGCCGGCTTGAGACCATTAACAAAAGTGTTGATGAAGCAGCCTCATTAGATTTCAAAAGTATACCATAGTAAAATTTTCTTATAATTAATGATTGAAATGAATACAAGTAACCTTTATAATGCTCTGTCATCAAACATTTGGCTGAATGCATTACAAATATGATGAATAAAATAACAGTTAAACCTCTCTTAAGCGACCACTTTATAGGCCACAAAAATATTAGTCACTATAGACAGATGATCTCTAAATATAACTGATCTGCTATGGGACATGCCTTTTGGAGCCAAAAGATGGTGTTTTTTTAAGACACCACGTGTCTTAATGAACCACCATCTTTTGGCCCCAAAAGGCAGGTGGTCTCCAGCAGGTTTTACTATATCAATATTGTGTTATTTTTCCTGCAGTTATCCTCCCAGCATCATTATGACTATGGCATGCGTGCGGTGAAGTCTGTTCTGACCGCCGCAGGGAACATCAAGCTGAAATACCCGGAACAGAGAGAAGATGTCCTGATTCTCAGATCCATTCAAGATGTCAACTTACCAAAGGTTAGGTTTATTATTTTACTTGTTATTCTCCCCCAAAATTTAATCTCCCCAAACTCTTTCCGCGCTTATTTTTTAACTTTTTATGCTCCCCGAAAAATGTATTCTCCATGAAATTTTTCGGGGATCATTTATTGCCACTTTGTCCATTCGTCCATCTGTTCGCCCTCTACAAGTTTATCTGGGCCAGAGTTTCAAGACTGTTTAACATACATTCACTAAACTTGGTATGTAGATGCACCTTAAGGACGAGGTGTGCAGTGCCTGAAAAACATGTCAGTGTGACCTACCTTTAACTTACTTTTCATGGTTCATTGAACAGTACCAAAATATTTGTCCAGGCTGTAGTTTCAAGGTTTTTAGTATCCAGGAACTAAACGTGATATGTGGATGCAGTGTGTGAAAGATAGGTCAATATTAATTACTTTTTACCAACATCACTACTTCACAGTTCATTGACCATTACTAAAGATTTTGTCCCGGCTGTAGTTCAAGGCTTTTTCCACATATGACAGCAACAGCTTCCATTCGAATTAGTTTCAAAATATTCAACAGAATGTTTATTGAATTGTAAATCATCAAAAACATGCAATTTAAATGGTTACTGTTGGACCTTTCACCTTTTGCGTCACACCTACGTCATTTAATTGTGATGTTAGCTAACAAGTGACATATTTTGAATATGATGTCAAATACTTGACCACTAATGAGCTAAGCTAATAATATTATCAAAGAGCAGCTAATAATGTCTACTTTTTCTGTGCAGTTTCTTTCGGATGACATTCCGCTATTTGAAGGGATTATATCAGACTTGTTTCCTGGAGTGCAACTGCCAAAAACTGACTATGGCTGCTTGGAGGAGGCCATCCGGACACAACTTCAGCGCAACAATCTCCAGGAAGTGCCCTGGTTTATCAGTAAAATTATACAGGTGAAGGGTTAAGTAACCATCTGTATTTAATTGCCGCTAGTGTCTTGTAGGGACAGGCTAGACTGTAATGAAAACAATATATTTGTTGAGCCGTACGTGAAGTTGATGATGGCATGACTTAGTGATCCGAATGCCGTTCTGATAGGTATGCGATGTCTGACAATGTCACAAGGTTTTCGCTGAACACAGAATATATGTATGTGGTCTCACTGGTGTTTTCAGGGCCAAAAGATGGCAGCTCTCAAAGATGAGTGGTTGTAGGACCACTTCATCTGGCTTTCAAGCACTAAATACTGTAGTGAATGAGTTGCATTACATGACCACCTGTCTTTATTGACCATTGTTTGATGGACCATTCAGTGCCCATATGATTATATACAGCTTTTACTGTTCACTCTGTATTCTTTATATGCTTAACCATTTCATGATGAAGTTGGCTAAACCCGGCCTCCACAGTGATCTTGAGATATGTCTATTTGTAGGCCAAGAGAAGACTACTTTAAACAATTTGTCACTGGAATGACTGGCTCAGTAACAGAGCCAGTCATTCCAGTGGTAAATTTGTCAAAAATAGTGTTCGCTTGGCCTAAAGATAGACATTCAATAAACAAATATTGAGATTTTCTTGACCAAATTTAACCATTAAAGGTTAAACTGATGATATTTCTTCTAGATTTACGATATGATCCTGGTGCGCCATGGCTTAATGGTGGTTGGAGATTCTCTAGGTGGCAAAACCACTGCACTAAAGACATTAGCAGCAGCTCTGGGTGCCCTATTTGACAAAGAACTGATGGATGAGTATAGAGTAAGTTCCTTTATAGCTTTTATGTTTTCGCATAGTATTTGTCACCCCAATCCATCTCATGCACATTATTTTATCCCTGAAATTGCAGTTGTTAAATTTACTGTGACATAACAGCTGATTAAAGATGATCGTGATGTGGAAACTATGTTATAGGATGGCGAAACTACAGTTAGAAAATTTTGAGAGCATTCGCTAAAAATACTACTATTGTCTAGTATCAGGCCGTTGAGTGTTAAATTACATCGAAGATTCTTGTGTTATGTCGTCCTTCATAAGATGCATCAGTTCCAGAAAATTCATGAAAAATTATGCCTATTCGCCCGAGTTTCAGAAAATCTTATTCCATCTTATGTTGGAGTGTTAGGATGCGCACTCCCGGGTTTCCAGATGTTAGTGAATACCACACACTCATAATTTATAATAGCCATACTCATGATGTCTTCAAATGCGTATCATACAGTTTAATAAAACACTAGCAGATTACAGTTTCCGAGCGCATTTAGCAATACAAAATATGAATGGACCTGAAAAAGATTCCCCTTCCACATTTTATTTTGCAAATTTAATTTGAATTCAATTTTATTCAACAGTAACATGGGTTTTAAAAACATATGTTTTTGTCATAAATATTTGCATTTGCAGTTTTGAAATTATGACACTGTTTTTTTAACTGCCACAGCTAGAAAACTGTTGACGGGTCCAATACCGGTATGCCACACAGCCATATCCATAGACTCCTGTCTAGATTTGTTAAGAAAATAAATTTTCTTGCTTAACGAAAAGAAAACTTCCTTTGAAAATTGACCACTTGAATGACTGGCTCGCTTATTGAGCTGTGAGCCAGTCCTTCCAGTTATAAATATTTTGAAATTGTCTTGTCTTACACAGCAAATGAACAAAACCAATGGAGATGCCTGCATTGGGAAAATTTATTATTAAACGGTGAGATACTGTTTTACTTTTTGTAGGCTATGTACCGGATTATCAATCCTAAAGCCTTGACCATGGGTCAGTTGTATGGACGATTTGACCCTGTCTCACATGAATGGGCAGATGGTGAGTTATATATTGAATAACATAAATAACACTGAGCAGTTTGTACACTGACTGGGTTCACATTTTACTAGAGGGATGTACACCAAACTTGCGTGGACGTTATCACTTGTCATTATGAAAAAGCCGCTTGGGCTTTATGGGTTAGAAATGGTAGGCATTTAAAGGTCAAAATGTCAGGCTCATCGAGTAAGTGTTAAGACTAAGAATTCTCCAGAATGCTTTTCTGCCAAGTATTATTGTCTCGCCTGCGAAGCAGAAAGCGAGACATAGGTATCACTTTTCCAATGGCGTCGGCGTCAACATTAAGGTTCTGCATTTAGCAAAGCTTCTCAGCTTATATTTCAGGATTGATTAAGCCTATTGCAACTAAACTTGGATACATGGTTACCTATAATGATAGGAAGCAGCACGATGATATTGGGGTCACACGGTCAAAGGTCAAGGTCACCGTGACCTTGATACAGAACTCTGCTTTTTCAACATTAAGTTTTTGTGTTTAGCAATGTGATCATGATACAGAACTCGGCTTTTTCAACATTAAGTATTTGCATTTAGCAAAGCTTTCCAGCATATATTTCAGGATTTGTTAAGCCTATTGGAACTAAGCTTGGATATATCATTACCTATAATGATAGAAAGCAGCATGATGATGTTTGGGTCACAAGGTTAAAGATCAAGGCCACTGTGACCTTGATACAGAACTCTGTTATTTCAACATTAAGTTTTTGTGTTTAGCAAAACTTCCTAGCATATCTTTCAGGGTTGGTTAATCCTATTGGAGCTAAACTTGAATATATTGTTACTTATAATATTAGGAAGCAGCATGCTGACACTGAAGTCACAAAATTGAAGGTCACGGTCATTCTGACCTCTACAAAACATTATTTTTCAATAGCAAACCTTATCACATTATATTTTGGGATTGTTTAACCCTAATGGAACACAACTTGGGTACATGGTTGCTTATACCAAGAGATTGCGGAATTGTGACATGGAGGTCACCAGATCAAAGATCAAGGCCATTCTAATATCACTATTTGACCTCTGCTTTTTCAACCGTAAGTTTTTCCATTCAGCAAATCATTTATATTTCAGGATTGGTTATTACCTATTGGAACACAACTTGAATACATGGTTACCTATAATATTAGGAAGCAGCATGATAACATGGAGGTCACAAGGTCAAAGGTCAATGCTACTGTGACAAGCAGGAGACAGGCGAGACATTTAATTCCGCGGCATTCTTGTATTAATTTCAGGAGTTTTAGCAAACACTTTCCGTGAGCATGCTTCAAGCACCTCTGTTGACAGGAGATGGATTATCTTTGATGGACCTGTTGATGCGGTGTGGATCGAGAACATGAACACGGTCTTGGATGATAATAAAAAGGTTAGATGGATGTATGAATACACAGCCATGACAGGGGTCAAATGTTTGAGAATTCAAAGGCATCCATGGAATGAACTATAAGGAGGTTGTCTAAATCGAATTGTGGATACTCTCTCTGAAACTTAAAATCCCAGTCAGGCCAGTATAACATCTCATATTCAAATCATCCATTTTGATAATTATGCGGTTGAATATTTTGAAATAATATAATTGAAAGCTGTTGCTGCCTTTCTCAGCCAGCAACAGGTTCCAATCATATTAGTTTCAAAATATTCAATAGAATTGTCAATTACAGTATAAAGCTTTCCAATTTTTTTGGGTTAAACGTGTTAATAAAAAAAAGAAAATTAATTAATGAATATTAAGTCGACCATTTAAGAATGAATGTTTGGTGCCTTGAATGAATATATCATCATTATCTAGTCTGTAGATGATAGGTAACTGGAGCAGTCTTTAACTCTTTCTGCTCTGATGTTAAAATTTGTAATTTTCAAGTTAAATTAAAAGATGAACTGGTGTTAATTTCTCAACAAATTTGGTGGAAGATGTTGGTGTCGTAGACAGCAACATCATTCACAAAATTAAAAAAATATACACTAGTTTCTGTGCTATTGACATAGTCAAATATAGAATATCAACATCAGAGTGGTAAGAGTTAAAACATAATTCTATAGTATAAAGGGTACATTAATAGAGAATCTGCTAAATAATGGCTATAACTGAAGCATTTAATCGTCAGGATTGGCCAAGAAAATCTAATTTTCGACATAATGAGTGCCCATTTGCATTTCAAAAGAATATTTTTGAAAATTTGTAACTAAATCATTGAGCCAGTAATTCCAGTGATCGCATTAAAAACAAGAGCGCTGAAGCGTACACTGTCTTGCCTGTAAAGGCATGGATCGTGTTGATTGGTAAAGCAAACTTGGCATGGTTTGTAATGCACCTATTCAGTAATGCACCAACAAACAAGTGTAACCAATCAAACATGGAAATCTTTTACCAAACTGCAGATAGTCTGATCTTGAAATTTTTCCAAATGAAACTAGTAATGATGCAGATAGTACTTCTTGCATAGTATATAACTCTGCTGTAAAATTTTGTTGATATATGGTGAGGCACTGTTGAAAAAATGGCCACGTCCAAAACCATGAAAAAAATAACAAAAATGCCCCAAAATTAAATCTTGTTTGTAGATCACATCCCTGTATAGTATAGATCACTTCTGTAAAGTTTCATTGAGATCGGATGAGCCAGTGTTGAAAAATAAATTGATTAAAAATCGTTAAAGAAAACTGCACTGGCAAAATACATGAAAAATGTCCAAGTCCAAAAACGTGAAAAAAATAGTTAAAATGCCCCAAAATTAAATCTATTGTTATGTAGATCACATCCCTGTATAGTATAGATCGCCTCAGTAAAGTTTCATCGGATGAGCCAGTGTTGATAAAATAAGTTGATTAAAAAACCTTAACCAAAACTGCACTTGCAAAATACATGAAAAAAGTCCAAGTCCAAAACCGTGAAAAAAATTGTTAAAATGCCCCAAAGTTAAATCTATTGTTATGTACATCACATCCCTGTATAGTATAGATCACTTCTGTAAAGTTTCCTTGTAATCGAATGAGCCAGTGTTGAAAAATAAGTTTGACCCCTGGCCACTGCCCTCAGATTTACTCAAGAACAAAAAAATGTGTTGTACTGTAGTCTACTAACTACAAGCTTCAAAATGATATGTGACATGACCACATTTGCTCAAATTTATTTTCTGCCCACCATTTCCCCCACCCCTGTCCCTGGGGTGATATCAAAATTGCAATGTGTCATGCACATCCCTGTCCATATGTGTAATCATACAGAAAGTTACAAGTTTCTATCTGAAATGGTCTAGGAGGAGTTGCATTACAATAGATTTGTGCCCACTTTTGACCCCGTCCGCACCCTCAGTTTAACCCAAGATCACTATAATTCCCTGTACGGTCGTCCACTCATCATTGTCTTGAAAATGATATGCGCCATGACAAGCTTTGGAAAAATTTCATTTTTAACCCCACATTTCCCACCCCCAGGGCCATATCATGGGGGTCATGCCAAAATTTCAAAAGTGTCATGCACATCCCTGGCCATATGTGCAATCATCCCCAACATTTCAAGATTCTATCTGAAATGGTCTAGGAGTTGCATTACAATAGATTGGTACCCACTTCTGACCCCTCCCCCCCCCCTACCCTCAGTTTGTGACCCAAGATCAATATAATTCCTTGTACTGTAGTTGACTCATCTTCATTGGATTGAAAATGATATACGACATGACCTTTGGACAACTTTAATTTTTTACCCCAAATTCCCCACCCCAGGCCCCTGCCCCTGGTCATGCCAAAATTCTGAAAGTGTCATGCACATCCCTGTCCATATGTGCAATCATCCCTAAAATTTCAAATTTCTATCTGAAATTGTCTAGGAGTTGCATTACAATCGATAGCTGCAAGCCAAAACTGCACTTGCAAAACACGTTAAAAATGTCCAAGTCCAAAACCGTGAAAAAAATAGTTCAAATGCCCCAAAATTAAATCTATTGTTATGTAGATCACATCCCTGTATATTATAGATCGCCTCAGTAAAGTTTCATCGGATGAGCCAGTGTTGATAAAATAAGTTGATTAAAAAACCTTAACCAAAACTGCACTTGCAAAATACATGAAAAAAGTCCAAGTCCAAAACCGTGAAAAAAATTGTTAAAATTCCCCAAAATTAAATATGTTGTTATGTAGATCACATCCCTGTATAGTATAGATCACTTCTGTAAAGTTTCATTGAGATCGGATGAGTCTGTGTTGAAAAATATGTTGATTAAAAAACCTTAACCATAAGTACAGATATGGTGAGGCCGACGCCGACGGAAATAGTGATCCCTATGTCTCGCTTCTGCTTCGCAGGCGAGACAAAAATCCTCTTCTGTCATCCTGTCCATGCGCATTCTACAAGAGCATTGGAGAGACAGGCTTTAGACAGCTTGACCACTAACTCATTAACCATCAAGTCGGCCAAAAATGGCTTTTGCAGCCATCGTGTGAAATGTTTTTGAAAAATTTGTCACCAAATGGACATTTTTTGTAAGAAATTGTAATTTTCTGGAACTATTTTGATGTTAAATGGTTAAACATTACAGCTAGCAGAGTTTAGCTCATCTGTGTTAACCCTTTAAATCTTATCAACCAAAAATGGACAAGTTCGTTTGTTTGATGTTGAATATTTTGAAACTATTTTGCCTGGGAGCTATTGCTGCATATGGCAGCAACATGCTCCAGTTATATTAGTTTCAAAATATTCTACAGCTTTCCTATATAGCTGTCTTGAAATTGGGACACTGAAATTTCAGGGGTTAAAGGCATATTCTCAGGCCCTAGGTTGACATTGTACTAGGCTTTGTAAATATTTGTCCCTGAATGTTCTATAAAATCGAAATAAAAGAAAATATCCCCATGTATCCATTCAGATTCATTTTCAGGCCAGATCCCCTGAATGGAGCTGTCTAGAATAATGTACAGTGCTGGGCATGGCAAGCCACCAAATGGATAAATCCAGTTTCAGCTATCCCCTGCCCATTCCTAGCTAAGGTCTGCCCAAGCTTTGTCCATGTTAGGATTGATCGAACCCTGAACTCCCTGAATCTTCATTTCCAGAAAACTATACAGGTAAACCATTGAATATTTTGGAGCTAATTTAACTGTGCGCTGTTGCTGCCCATGGTAGCAACAGCGCTCAGTCAAATTATTTTTTAAATATTCAACAGAATGTTTAGTAAATAGTAAAGCCATACAATTCGTACAATTTGACAGACTATTAAGCATTTATGAAGGACTGAGGTATGTCATGTAATACGTATTTGAGTATGATGCCTACCTGTGATGTATTTGGTTACGACATCATATACATGATTGATAGACTAGATTTCTCTATTGGCTTATATTTCTTCAAAGTCTGACCGTAAACCACATAGTTCTATGCTTGTTTAATGTGATGTTTATCAAAAATATGTAATTTTGGTCCAATAACTTCTGGAACACTTTCCCAGATATACATTTAATTTGGTACATGAATATGTCATGATAAATCTATGCTTGGCATTACACTCCATTCATATTTATCAGAATAATCATATGGTTATACCCCTTTAAAGCATGAGCATATAATAATCACTTCATGCATTAATGTGTGTATGCATCTGTGTGTCAGTGCATCCAAACCAGACTTCTAGGACTTCCAGTCTATGCCATAGTTTCACAGGTTTTTTCAGATATAGTCACCAAATTTGATATATGGATGCAGCATAGACTAAATGGGTGTCATGTAACAAAGGTAGGTCAGTAGTTCAGCATGACCTAATTTTCACAGTTCACTGAACATCTTAGAAATTTTTGTTTTCTTCCACCTATGGCCACCAAGGTACACCAAAAGAAGACTTAAAATTTCCCTCTAGAATGACAAGCTTGATTTTTGAGCCAGTCATTCAAGTGGTAAATTTTCAGAAATACTCTTCTGTTCTGCAAGCTTAAGATAGCTTCAGAAGTAGTTTGAGCTGGCTTGGCCAGTAAATGGTTCAATCTCCAAAATCTGATCAAAATCCTGTAACTGATCTTGTTTGTTTATTTTAGTTGTGTTTGATGAGCGGTGAGATCATACAGATGAGCGGCAAGCAGAACATGATCTTTGAACCACAGGACCTGGAGCAGGCTTCACCAGCTACAGTTAGCAGGTTAATTAACACTTTAATCATCAAATTCTCTCAAGAAAATGCAAATTTAACCCCTCTTGTGTCAACAGCGCTTCAAAGCGCTCAATGTACCACTTATATAGGCTTATTAATTAACCATTTAATGGTCAAGATTTGTAAAAAGAAAATAGAAGAAAGTGTTGCTCATTGAATGCAATCCATTTCCAGGCCAAGAGAAGACAATTTTTGAAGATTTATCATTAGAATGACTGGCTCGGTAACTGAGCCAGTCATTCCAGTGGTAAATTTAAAAAAAATAGTCTTCTCTTGGCCTGAAAATGGACATTCCTCAACACCACTGAAGAGAATGCTTTGGCCAGTTTCCCCATTAAATGGTTAAGTTGACAACAAGATGTGTTAATGTCCATTTGGATGCCATGAGAAGACTGATTTAAAATAATTTACCACTGGAATGACTGGTTTGGTTATCAACCCAGTTATTCTAGTGGGTGATTAAAAAAATTGTATTCTCTTGTTCTGCCAATCAACTGAGCATTTGTATTTTCTTGCAATTGAAGAACATGTCTCAACATAGACCATCGCTGTTGCACCACCATCACATATAGTGGCTCTGTGTTACACAGTTTGCCATGTTTGGAGAGGGCAGCATATGATAGTAGGCTGTGTGGCCAGGACAGATTTTTGCACCAACATATACCAGGTTTGTTCAAGAGGGCTTTTGGAGATGCCCAGCTGTTGCAATTGTACAATATTATGGAAACACATGTAGAATCGTATAGTTGCATCTTGACTTTCATGGGGATTTTATAGCCACGAATACACAGGTTCCAAAAGGACTGTAAGGCAAAATTAGTAGAAAATTGAAAGAAAAAGCTTAGTTATATCCAGTATACATACACTAATCTTCATCATGTAGTCTATCTAAAAAAATGGCCATAAAACTTCTAAAGTCGCTCACTCACTTCAAATTTTCAAACTCAACCTTAATCGTTTTGAAACAGTAGGTCTCCTATTTAACTAGTTGTTAGTCACAGCTTTTCACCAGAAATACAATTTAGCAAAGTAGGTTCATTGCCAAAAGTTAGGCTACTGAGCATGCACAATCTCATGTGTACCTATTGCTTCTTTGGACGCATGCATAAAATTACTTTTATCATTGTTTTTAGATGTGGAATGATATACATGGATCCATTACAACTGGGCTGGCAGCCACTGGTGGCGAGCTGGCTGCAGAGGAATCTCCCGGAGTGTCTGACACCAGCGCAGTGCACTACTATCAAGGTCTGATTGCAATGATACAGGAACGTTATATATAAATCTTCCAATCTTGCATGTAATCCAATATGGAATATATTGTGGATCTACATTTGTGATCTAAATTAAGTCACCCAGCCTTACATTCTGTTGTTATGCAATTGAATCAATATTGTGTGGTGTTTAACCCTTGAATGGTCAAGATTGGTCAAGAAAATAAAGACATTTGCTTAGTCAATGGCCATCTGCAGACCAAAGGACTATTTTGAAAATTTACCACTGAAATGGCTGACAACAGCAGCAGCTCCCATTCACATTAGTTTCAAGTATTCATCAGAATGTATATTAAATTGTAAATTCACAAAGAATTCACCAATGTCAAGTTCAGTTCACTAACCATTGATAACTATAGTTAACTAGACACCAACCAAACTTGAAATAGTTAACTATAGTCGACCGAGCAGCCATGAAAACAAAACGGCGGACACTCCTCGCTTACCACGAATAAATGCATATAGAAGTGTAAATCTTTCACTAAATAACTTAGGTTTGATGAAATTATACTTTCCCATTATATATCAATGTTCGCAAGCTCCTATTCCATCCCACTTTATCTCATATGAACGCTTTTTGAGATCTTAGCAGATAAAAATAACCCTTTTTCATAGTCCATCAAAAGACAACAGAAACGGTTAATCTAGACTGGTACCTGGCTCCAAATTTTTTGCATTAGTAAGTTAATGGGGAATTGGGTACCAACAAACTATAGTTGACTAAACATCGTTCGATTGGGAATTGCAACTGTGCATGTTCAGTAAACCAGCAAACTGACTATGGTTAGTGAACAGAACTTCGCTCAGCTCAGATGGTTTCTGTCAGACCTTTTCCCGATTTGTGTCGGCCCTACATAATTGATTGTAATGTCAGCTAAGAAGTTTCATATTTTGACTATGACACCTCAGATCAGATCCAGGGATCGATCCGATCTGTTACTCAAGTATGTGATGTCATAACCAATTGTATCACATGTAGGGTCACATCACAGTTACAATGTGTAATGATGTATCTAGGTCCACCATGAACATTGAGTGGTCTGCCACATGTATAAATTTTATGTCTATTATTTAATAAACATTCTGTTGAACATTTTGAAACTACTGTGACAGCACCCATTCAAATTAGTTTCAAAATATTCGACATATTACCTGTATAATTGCCTTGAAATGTGATTTTGTGAATCCAAAATTCAAAGTATATAAATCGATCCCAATATGCAGAAAAAGTTGAAGATCTTAGCTAGAAGTGGACTAGGCATAGCGATTAGTTGGCCTGTCAGTCAAAAGGGCAGTCTGTCTTTTTGCCAGTCATCTGTCTATCTGTCTCTCTGTCTGACTGTCTCTCTGTCTGTCCGTCCATCTGTCCATCCATCCATCCATCTGTCTGTCCGCCTGTCTGTTTGCTTGGCGGTCCAGTTGCCTATCTGCCTGTTTGTCTGTCTGTCAAATGGGTTGCTGTTCTGACAAAGCATAATATGTTATAACTATAGCACATCGCAATTGTTTTATTACAGTACAGCTCAGAAATAAGTTAACATGTTTCCAAAATAAAAACAGAAACATTTTAGCTAGTACGAAATGCTGTGTTGAATATTTTGAACATAATGGACCTTTCCATTTTAAGCCATGCCCCGCCCATCTCTAGCGAAGCTCCACCCACACCTCACTCGTGTTGGGGTTGATCGATCTCTGAACCCCCTGACCATCCAATTCCAGAAAACTATACAGGTAGGCTGTTGAATATTTTGGAACTAATTTGACTGCACTGTTGCTGCCTATCAGCATGTTTATTAAATAGTGGCAACATACAATTCGTACAACGTGTCAGACTGTTAAGAGTTAAAGATGGGCCATATAGAATCATTTATGACATAATGATTATGATGTCATCCTATGTGCCCTTTAGCTGATTATGACATCATATGACGTCAGATTGATAAATGAATACTCTGGAAAGGTGAATTGGATTGGAAGACATTTCTGTTTATTCTACTTCTGAGATGTACTATAGTTGGAATTCCACAGAGTTAAAACATGTGCACTTTTTCTCATATGGGCAAATTTCAGTTCAATAGAATAAGTGAATGGGAGGGGTTTTGTAGGGAAGTGTGGTTGGTGATGGGAAATGGGGTGTGTAGAATGTGACATGACAGAAATGGAAAATAGTTGATAAGTTTTCCTGATTGTTGTGCTGCTTTAAGTGAGTTATATTGTTTGTATTGTGTGTCTATGTGTATCTACGACTATCACTTGTTTTTTCATTGCCACAAATTGCATCATTTTCAGTTGCTTTTTGATTGGTTGTTACCACCGTGCCTTAGCTTTGTACATAAGTATTGCAAGCACATTGTGACGTGTCATCCTCTGCATTTAACGATGAGTTTACTAAAGTTGTATGGATGTCTGCTTGAGGATGTTAGGTAGGTAACAAAGATGGTAAATAGCATTGTAGATTGAAATAATTTATATTGATACCTAACCCTTTCACCGAGAAATTCCTGAAAAAGGAAATTCGTCCTGATACATAGCATTTTCCATTGAGTATTTTGAAGTTAATATGATGGGGGGGCTGTTGCTGTGTAAGGCAGTAACAGCTTCCAATCATGTTAATTTGAAAATATTCTACAGTTTCCCTGTATTATTGTCTTAAAATTAAAATATGGGGAATTCATTAATGAAAGGGTTAACTGATCTCAAATGTGATGCTGTAATGATGAGCTATGTCATACTTTCAAGTACATGTTCTCACATGACTCATTGTATGACGCTTACTCCCCTATTTGTATTACATGAGCAATCTCCTCATCATATTACCATGATTATCTCTACCTGATTGTCTCTCCCTGATTTTGTTACTGTAAATGCCTCCCCCTGATGTGTACACTGATTATCCTCCCATTTGTATTACACTGATTGTCTCCTCGTTACACCGATTGTTTCCCGTGATTGTGTTACACTGATTGTCTCCCTGATTTTGTTGCACTGATTGCCTCCCCTGATTGTGCGACACTGATTGTGTTAGACCAATTGTCTCTCCTGATTGTATTACACTGATTGTGTTACATTGATTGTCTCCCCTAATTGTACTACACTGAGTGTTACTACTGATTGTTACACTGATTGTCTCCCCTGATTGCTTTGCCCTGATTGTCTCCCCAGATTGTGTTACACTTATAGTGTCTTCCATGATAGTGTTACACTGATTGTCTCCTCTGCTTATGTTACACTGATTGTCTCCCCGTGATTATGTAGAACTGATTGTCTCTCCTGATTGTGTTACACTGATTGTGTTGTACCGGTTGTCTCCCCTGATTGTGTTACACTGATTGTCTCCCCCTGAATGTGTCGCACTGGTTGTCTCCCCTGATTGTGTTGCAGCTATTGTCTCCCCTGATTGTGTTATACCGATTGTCTCCCCTGATTGTGTTACACTTATTGTCTCCCTGCTTGTGTTACACTGATTCTCTGCCCTGATTGTATTGCACTGATTTTCTCCCCTTGTGTTATATTTATTGTCTCCCCTGTTTGTGTTGCACTGATTGTCTCCACCTGATTGTATTTCACTGATTGTCTCCCCTGATTATGTTACACTGATCGTATCCCCTGATTGTGTTATACTTATTGTCTCCCATGATAGTGTTACACGGATTGTCTCCTCTGCATGAGTTACACTGATTGTCTCCCCATGATTATGCTGCACTGATTGTCTCTCCTGATTGTGTTACACTGATTGTCTCCCCCTGAATGTGTCGCACTGGTTGTCTCCCCTGATTGTGTTGCAGCTATTGTCTCCCCTGATTGTGGTATACCGATTGTCTCCCCTGATTGTGTTACACTTATTGTCTCCCCTGATTGTGTTACACTGATTCTCTCCCCTGATTGTATTGCACTGATTTTCTCCCCTTCTTGTGTTATATTTATTGTCTCCCCTGTTTGTGTTGCACTGATTGTCTCCGCCTGATTGTATTGTACTGATTGTCTCCCCTGATTATGTTACACTGATCGTATCCTCTGATTTTGTTATACTTATTGTCTTCCATGATAGTGTTACACGGATTGTCTCCTCTGCTTGAGTTACACTGATTGTCTCCCCATGATTATGCTGCACTGATTGTCTCTCCTGATTGTGTTACACTGATTGTCTCCCCCTGAATGTGTCACACTGGTTGTGTTACACTTATTGTCTCCCCTGATTTTGTTATACTGATTGTCTTCCCTGATTGTGTTACACTTATTGTCTCCCCTGATTGGGTTACACTGATTCTCTCCCCTGATTGTATTGCACTGATTGTCTCCCCTTCTTGTGTTATATTTATTGTCTCCCCTTTTTGTGTTATACTGATTATCTCCCCTGATTGTGCTGCACTGATTGTCTGCCCTGATTGTGTTACACTGATTATCTCTCCCTGGTTGTGTTGCACTGATTGTCTCCCCTGATTGTGTTAAACTGATTGTGTTCCCCTGATTGTTCTACACTAATTGTTTCCCTGATTGTGTTATTTGCAATGTATCATTGATTGTGCTACACTGATGTCTGCTATATCACTTATTGTTTACATTTATTTTCTCCCCTTGATTGTTTTACTGATTCTTCAATGATTGTACCATACTTATTGTCTCTTCCTGATCATGTTAGACTGCCTGTCTCCCCCTGGTTAGTCTGATTATCTCCCCTTTATGTTGATACCATTATCTCCCCTGATTGTATTACCCTTATCATCGCCCCTGATTGTGTTACACTGATTGTCTTCTACTAGTTATCTACCATGATTGTGGCATTTTGATTGTGATGCTATATGCCTTCCCATTAAAAGATTATTAATGTGTGTATATTGATTTTAAGGTCATAAGGTTAAAGGTCAAGGTAAACTAAAGGGGCAGCATACTGGTTTATTAAACTTATGCAGTTATTGCATTACATATACTTGGACCTGATGAAGAGCAGTTATGTGTGTGAAATCATGCTGAAAACAAAAAAGGTTATAGTTTTAGAAATGGTTATCATAAGCTTAACTGTTTCCCTATATCTCATTTTAAAGGCAACCATACATGAAAACTTATGAATATTTTAAAATTTATTTTTTCCAGTCATATTAATTTCAGAATATTCAACAGAATAATTTTTATATTCTTAAGAATGTACTTTTTCTGAAATTTGTCAGTGAAATGGTTAACCTTTTTCACTTATACACTTATTGTATTGTCAGAAAAATTCTACAAGAGGACAGCACTGATGAGCTGGTAAACGAAGGTGAAGATGACGTCATTAAGCTCTCGGAACAAAAGTTATCAGAGGAACGGAATAACATGATCATCACTCATTTCCTATTTTCTCTCGTCTGGAGCATAGGCGGAATGCTGGATGGAACTTCACAGCTTCGCTTTGATGAGTTCTTTAGGCACCTCTGTGAGATGGAGGGAAGCGCTACTAAACATCCCAGGTATGAAAGTACAGGTGGGCGCTAATTCATGATCCCACATGTAGCTAAACTCCACTTTATTTGGATATGATTATCCCTTTGATCATTGCAGACAAGAAATGATAAATTCTCTCTAATATAAGGAATATTCTGTTGAATATTTTGAAACTAATTTGACTAGAAGCTGCTGCTGCCATAGACAACATCAGCTCCAAGTCAAATTAATTTCAAAATAATCAACAGCTTTTCTGTTTAGGTGTCATGATATTGAGATAATGGCATTTCACAGATTATTGGGTTGACGTAGCGACAACTTCCTGTCTTTAAATTAGTTTCAGATCATTAAACAGCTTACCTATATATACTGGAATTTAACACCTGATGCTTGTCTTCTTGGTCAATGATGAAAGTAGGATGCTTGGCACTGGTGCAGTGCCTCCTATTTATAGGCCAGCATGTCGACATGGTTTCCTCCTGAGCATGTGTGTGCCAACCACGTCTAAAACTATATATATATATATATATATTGCAACGTTAAAAATAGGATACTGTGATTTAAGTGTTGATAGTGTTAATATTTCTTATCTTTGTAGACCAAAGGACCTGAAGTTTGCTCGTCACCTGTTGATTCCAAAACGAGGCACAGTGTTTGATCATGTTTACATGCGGCGCCAGTTTGGGTCATGGAATACTTGGTCCAGCCTCGTCTCCAGCCTAAATATCGATGAAAACATTAAGGTAATTCTCGAAAAGAATCCCAGTTTTGCTTACAAATGAATATTTTTATAGATTATCTCTGTAAGGATATAGCAAATAGCTCACTGATATATGTTATTCCAGCTATAATCATTAATGAAATAAATGACAATTTTCCATAAAGAAGTCATCTTATAAACAAGTGCATTGCACTATGGTTGAAGCATAGACTTCCTCAGAAGTGTGAAAAATTTACATACCGACAGACAGACTTAAAAACAGACTGCTGAGCTAACAACATAGTAATATTGAGTTGCGACTCTCAGCTAAAATTAAACAATTTTGTCTTTTTTAGCATAAATCTTCATTTATTAATTCATTAAGCATTTGTTTTGTTGCCATATTTTTTTCAATGGATAAAATAGAGCTTTTTATAGTTACCCAAAAGAATTGATCATGTGCCGTGTGATGGTGCACTCTGTCCAAGTGAGTAGTTTCCAAATAATAACTCGAATGCTGGTTTGATTGGTTTAAAATTTTTTATTTCCATTGGACTAGTTGTGAGGAAAAATATATTGAAATTGATGATTTGTCCATGATGCAATATGGATGCCAGCTGCTATCAGCATCTTGAAAATGGTTATATCAAATTGGTTTAAAATGTAAAATTGGTCAATTAATGATGTTCCAGCTGAGATATACAGGCCACTTTAGCCTCCAGTATATATTATTCTAGCAATTAAATTTTTATTTTCATTTCATAATCCTCAAATGACTGCTGTCCTCAGGATGTCAAGGTAAGATTTAATTTTTTTTTGGTTGCAAAGTTCTATTTGCTTGTACTCGTATTACTTTAATTCAGTGCCTAATAACTAAGACCCTATTTTCTCTAGCGAGGTTAATAAGATTATGTTCAAATATTAACTGTTAGTAAATTAATTCATTAATGGTCATGTCGGCAAAGAGCTGCCTCTGGTGTGGTCTTGAGAAATGTCTATTTGCAGGCCCAGAGGTTATTTTTCGTGATTTCCTACTGGAATCCCTAGCTAGTCAGTCATTCCTGTGGTGAATTTTCAAAAATAGCCTTCTCTTGGCCTGCAAATCGACATTCAATTAGTACAAATATTAATATTCTTTCCCAAGGTCAATGCTACTGTTGGGGTATCCATAGTTATAGGAAGTAGAATGTTTGTTTCAGGGTTAAGAGGTCAAATAGGAGTAATTTTATTAATATAAATCTTGGTGTGAGGATCATAACTCCATTTTTACTGGACAGAATTCATTAGAATGTTAATACAGTATTTACATGTAGCACACGGTCAGTCTACGCATAACAATAGGCAATAGTTGAATGGGAATGTATAGTTAGTGAGTGTGGTGTGGGTCGAGGTGTAAGGTGGAAACATTTACAAGTTACGGTAATGACATTGCATGGCTTGTGGTAAAATTAAATTGCCCATTTTATTAATAATTACAAATTTGAATCTATAAGATTGATGTTCTACCATCTATTGATGATCTATTAATTTAACCCTTTTAACACTCATATCAGCCAAAAAGGGCTTCGGCAGTCGTCTTGAGAAATGCCCATTTGCAGACCAAGAGAAGACTATTTTTGAAGATTTACCACTGGAGTGACTGGCTCAATAAGCGAGCCAGTTATTCCAATGGTAAATTTTCAAAAATAGTCTTCTTTTGGTCTGCAAATGGACATTTTCTATGAGAAAATTTAAATTTTCTTTTACAAATTCAAGGGTTAAAGGGTTAACAGAATAGCATGAGTGGATTTATGCTTACACGTTAATACTAGTGCATGCTGGTTAGCATGGTAATGCATGTGTGCAGTGGGATCATGTACTGCCTCTATTTCCGTGTGACATTGTGATTAGTTGTGAATAACATAATTTGCATTTGATAAACAATCTGAGCTTTTGATAATCCTATCCGAGTGTTTGTTTTGATACTGATGACTTGAGTCTTTTCCACGCTTAAACCCTTTAATGATCCTGTTGGCCAAAACCAGCTGCAGTGGTCTTGATTAGTGTCCGTTCGCAGGACAAGAAAATAATATTTTTGAAATTTGTCACTGGAATGCCTGGCTTGGTCCCCACTGAGCCAGTCATCCCAGTGATAAATTTTCAAAAGTAGTTTTCTCTTTGCCTGCAAATGGACATTCACTATCAGTAAAAAAATTATTTTCTTAACGACTCTTGAGTGTTAAAGGGTTAATTCTTGAACATTGACCCTTTCACCGACAAATCCATGAAAAAGTATTTTCTTTATGATGTAAAACTTATTCTGTGGAAAATTTTGGAATTAATTTATCTGGAAGACATTTGCTGCCTTATGCAGCAATGTCATCCAGTTAAATTAATTTCAAAATATCCAACAGTTCTCCTGTATGGTTGTGTTGAAAATGAGATATAGGGAATTCATTGATGAAATGGTTAACTTATTTCTTTGAAATCTCAATCTATCTCCAGTTAAAGCTATCATAGTTTGTAGTAAACAGTGCTGCAATGTTCACTCTATATGGGAAAAAGAAAATCACTATTTATGTGAACAAGTTCAAAGTGACTCATTCTAAGTCTGACCTCTGATTTGTGAATGTGGAATTGCAGCGAATACCTGAGTTTCAATAAATTATGGACTATTGTCAAAATATTCAAAATATATTCTCTAATTTTCGGCATTGCCATTGAGTCAGAATATATAATATTGATAATCAAGATAAAAGACTCTAGAATCAGATATTGTGATGGGCTACGGAAAAAGGTATTTTTGGTGGCGAAAACGTTAAACAGTCCATATGACACAAAGTGGGAGAGGAATAGGCTTTGTGAAAATCGACATACTGTAGAAAAGTATAATGTCAAACTTAAATTAGTTAGTGAAGGAATTACACTTTCATGTGCAATGAACTGTGGCAAGTGATGGCCATCCACCATTTTGAATTTTTTGCCACTTGAATTAACGATTTGCGACCGAGCTCAGGAGGCTGGTCGACTATAGTTAATTAGCTAGTTAACTATTTCAAGTTAGGCCGCGAATTAGGCAAGTATAGTTTATTATGGTTAAGTAGTTAAATATGACCTTATTTATTTCTCATAGATGTAAACTAAATCCTAGACTAGCTCTTATGTTGTGGTAGAGAGAGCTAATATGGTTTTAAAAATATTGTTGAAAGTATAAGTCATTGAAATTTATATACTACTTGCTGGCGGATAGTTGGTGTTGAAATAATTGTCGCTTATCTCGCTAAAATTCATGTTTATATTAGTAATTTATGTATCGCAGCCGAGTGAATATTGTACCTCAGGTTATTTGCACTGTGATAACTTTAAAAAAGGATTATAACTCTTTTCTTTGTACAAGATTTTTACTTATGGACAAAGATAATAATATTTTTAATGGTTGCCACTGGAATAGCAGGCCTTGTTACTAGCCAGCAATTACAGTGGTAAGATTTAAAAAATATTCTTAACTGTTTTTATTGCTATAAAATAGAATTTCATATGACACTGAGTTATCTCCCTTGAGTATTTTGAGTTATTTACGTTTGATTCTACCCATTCTGAATTATTACTGATTGCTTTCTACAACGCAGAAAGAGACTGATGTAAAGTATATGGTAAGACAGTTCATATTGATTAGTAATTAAAACTCATTAATTAGTATTATATGCACATATTCTTCACTTATTCCTGGTACTATTTTCTTTCTATTACTGCATGATAACCGATAGTTCACTTCTTTGTGCAATGTATTTCTATGGTCATAGAGGAGACTGGGTATTCAGTCTCCAGCCAACTGCCCACAATCCATTGTGCTTGCTACTGTTTAACGTTAACCGGAACCAGTACCAGGTACAGTGTTCCGGTTAACGTTAAGCTGTAGTTGTCTGACGACTGAATTAAATTTGTGAATTACGGGGGACAAAATATCATTTGAGATTGAGTTTCAGCGACATGCTTTCATATTTTCCAAAATTGTCTCCCCTGAAGGGCATACAATTTTTTAAAAGATTTTATTTCCGGAGCATAAATATTAAACATATGTGTGGATTAAGTTCAAATTTGCTATATTCATGCCTTTTATGAAGACATTGTTTAGGATTATATTTTGGAGAAATCTATCAGAATTTAACTTATCCCCCTGAAAACATGTAATCTCTCAAAGATTTTGTCTACACTGTATTGCGTTAGAACATCTTGGTGCATGGTGCATATAACTAGCACTGGTCTTTTATTTGATTATACCAGGGTCAAAGGTCAACTGTTACAATAGAGATTTCTGGGTCCGTGTATAATAATCTGATAGAAAATAAAATGTTACGATTTCTTTTTTGGGGAAGAAACAAAAGAATTTGGTCTCCTTTATTATCCTAACAATTTAGAATTATATTGTCAAACCTGTGTGAAAAGACCACTCATCTACATTTTGGGTCGAATTATGTTGTTTTTACGTTCTCAGTTCTGAAATCCAAGTATCTTTATTTCGGTGTAACCATGCAGACAGACTTAAATATTTTGAAATTAATTTGAGTGGAAGCCATTGCATTGTCTTCCTGTCAAATTAATTTTAAAATCTTCTAGCAAATATAATTTACACCATTTTATATGTCTCATCTGTAGTTTTGAAGTGGTTGAGTGAGGTGTTTGCAAGACCACACATCTTGTGGTTCTGTAAGACAATTCTAGTAGAAATGGGCCTTTCCAGTTTTAGCTATGTCCTAGCCATCTCTAGCTAAGCTCCACCCATACCTCGCTCGTGATGGGCTCAATTGATCCCTGAACTCTCTGACTATCAATTTCCAGAAAACTATACAGGTTATCTGCTGAAAATTTTGAAACTAATTTGACTGGGCGCCATACAATTCGTACAACGTGTCAGACTATTAAGCATTAAATAAGACAGACTAAATCGAGTCATTCATGCCTTAGTTGATTATGATATCATCCTACACATCACGTAGTTGATTATGACGTCATATAATTGATGGATAACCTGTAACGGTCCATTACCCTGGTGTAAGACACATTTGGTTAGTGACCTTTTTGTGGTGCTCAATTTGGTGGTCATTTCATACAAGTTTACCTGTCAATCAGGATGCTCAAATCACTGCACACCTTATGTATTATTATGTCCTTTTCTTTGTTATAATTAGTTTTTATCTTTTTGTCTTATGCATTCGTTATTTGTTGTCACATTTTAATAAACAGGTAATCTAGTAGATAGAATATTTGGCATTAGTAATACAGGTAGATTTCTTTCATAGATTAAGTAAAAGGTTGACCAAGGCAGATGCATCAATGTTATGTCTGTTGCTTTTTTATTCATTTTCACCAAAGTCACGCAGCATGCTGCTTTAATGGTCAGACCTGTAATGGTCAAATTTGGTCAAGAAAATATATAATTTCTCATAGAAAATGTCCATGTGCACACCATGAGATAATTGTTTTTGAAAATTTACCACTGGAATAAGTGGCTTGGTTATGGCAGCAACTCTTCGGGTAGTTAAATTTGTAAAAATGTTCTTCTCTTGGTGTTCAAATGGACATTTCCAAGCTCACAAGAAGGGTTCACTATAATTAACTAGCTATAGTACAAAAGTGGCGTGTTCGACTGGCAACTAATTGTCTATAGTTAGCTTCTTAGCGATAGTATATCAGTCAAACATGCCCTATGATAATTTTATGAATGAAATCATTTACTTTTAGACACACCCACATTACCTACTTAATGCTGAATAATAGACATTTGCAGCTTCATTTTGTTGTACACTGTAGTAATAGTCTTAGTCAGTAGCTTGTTGGATTATCAGAGTAATGGCAGAATCCAGTTTTAGCTATGCCACGTCCATCTCTAGCTAAGCTCCACCCATACATTGCCTATGTTGGGATTGATCAATCCCTCTACTCTCTGAATCTCAATTTTCAGAAAACTATACAGCTAAGCTTGTGAATATTTTGAAACTAATTTGACTGGGTGCTGTTGCTGCAAGAGCGCACAGTCAAATTAGTATCAAAAATATTCAACAGCATGTTTATTAAATAGTAGACATACAATTCTTACAACAATGCTTAGTCCATCATCAACTAAGCATTCGTGACAAACTTAGCTACATCATTCATGACTTAATTGATTATGACATCAGCCTACACGTAATTGATTATGATGTCATATGATAGACTGAGAAACTGGATTCATGAATTGTGCTTACCTGTTAACACTCAAGCCGGACAAAAATGGCTTCTGCAGCGCTTTTGAAAACCTGCCAATTTGCAGACCATGAGAAGATAATTTTTGAAAATTTACCACTGGAATGGCTGGCTCGATAACAGAGCCACGCATTCCAGTGATAAATTTCCAAAAATCATCTCTTTGTCTGCAAATGGACATTTTCTATGAGAAAATTAATCTCTTCTTGAACAAATTTTGAGTGTTAAAGGGTTGATGCCCACCGCTTTAGTACTTGTCATATTTAAATACGACAATTTCCTAGTTAGTGTTGGAATTTGCATACAACATTGTCACATTATTGCTGTGCATTGAGTTAGTATTTTTAATCATCCACTAAGTCAAGGCTTAAAATTAGAGTTAGCCCCCTTGTCTACAGGATGCTAGTAGAAATTTCTATGAATACTTTTTTCTGTATTGACCATCCATGTGGCCAGTAATAATGCATATAGTACTTTGTATCCTAACCTTTTCATCAACAGCAAATAATATAACTGTTAATACACAAAAGAAAGCATATCTAGTGTTTAATGATACGTAACTGTTGTCTTGTCTGCAAAGAAGAAGTGGGTCATAAGCATCGCTTTTCCAACAGCAGCTGTGACAGTGGCGTATTACATAAATTACTTACACTCAAATGGATCTACAGAGCAAGCATAAACTGAAAACTAAAATTATTGTTATTGGAGAATATTTAGATTTGTAGTTGTTGCAACAATAACTTTCATTCCAATTTGTATAAAATGTATAGCAACTGACACTCGCATTGGCTGTAATTATTTTGACATTTATTTGACAGAATCACGTTGTCATTGCCAGCAACAATTTTCATGCACATTATCATCAAAATATACAACATTTTTCATGTATTTTATCCTAAAAGTTGATATACTGAACAGTATTGAAATATGCGTTGTCCAGCTACTGTCATATATATATATATATATATATATATATATATATGTCCTAGCTCTTGCTAACACCTCAACAGCTGGATAACAAATGATCAGTTGCATGAAATGTGGGCCTGGTTTGTTAGAGAAATCCCATTCAGTACAGAAAATAGACCCAAATAATATGGTATCCAATAGATGCAAGGAATATGTAGTCAAGCCATTGCATGCTTGGTAAATTGCGCAGAAATAAACAAGTACCCAATAGCTCATGCAAATGTCTCTGTGTATTGGGGCATGAGAACGTTAAGCTTAACATGAACTGGGGTTTCAGTTAAAGTCTGGATACCATGTCCTGTTTAGACATACTTTTCATATGTTTTGGATGTGACTGCAAAAATCTGTAATTCGAATGTCCAAACAGGACTGTTGCATCCAGCCTCAAGCTGAAAGTTCAGTTCTCATCAGGCTTATTAAGCAAGAAACTAACATAGGCAGCAACAGCGCCCAGTCAAATTAGTTTCAAAATATTCAACACTTGTATAGTTACCTTGAAAATGGGATTGGGGGAAGACAGGGTTCAAAATATGTAAATCGATGCTAACACATGCATAGTACGGGCAGAGCTTAGCGGTAAATGGAAGGGGTGTGATAGCTAGCATACAGATTCATCTGTTGCCATGATTAACTAAGTTGGTCTTGAAATGTCACTTCACACTTCATGGCAGCTACTTTATCATGTATTGTATTATTCAAGTGGTCTGTTAGCATTATAGTGGAGACAGCATTCATACAGAGCCTGTGCTAGCGGCTTCTATCTTAGCTCCTTATCGTTACTATACTTTCAGAAATGTTAGTTTCTTGCTTAATAAATCTGATGAGAACAGAGTTTTCAGTTTATTAAATAATAAATCCTTCAAAGACTTAAAATTTGTAAACTTGACAAATGTCTCCAGCTTCATGGACTATTGTCTGTCAGTTATGATCGGATTCATTCATTGTTGATTATCTCCTGAATGACATTCATTGGGACGTAGATAAAGGCAATGTAGCCCTCTTACTATTGCTGGAGCTCAGCTCCGCATTCGACACAATCAACCACAAGATTCTCCTCGCACATCTGACACATGAATTTGGAGTCACAGGACTTGCTTTGGACTGGTTCCATTCTTATCTAACTGACAGGTATCAATCAGTCTATGTTAACGGTATCCAGTCTACTCCAGTTGAACTCACGTGTGGTGTGCCACAGGGATCCATACTGGGACCTGTATTATTTACCCTCTACACGAAGCAGCTGGGATCAGTCATAGACAATCACGGCCTGTCGCACCATTTCTACGTTGATGATACTCAGCTTATAAACAGTTTCCAGCCATCAGCACCCGCTGCGGCTGAAGCCGTCAAACAGATAACAGACTACTGTCAAGATATAAAAACGTGGATGAACACGAATATGCTAAAGCTTAACGATGATAAGACAGAAATACTTCTAGTGGGTCCATCTATTAGGCGTGAAAAAATTGAGCTCGATGCCATCACTATTGGTACTAGCCCTGTTAGTTTGTCTAGTACGGTAAAAGACCTAGGGGTTGTTTCGGACTGTGAGCTTAGTATGGGTAAGCAAGTCAATAATCTATGCAAGGTGTGCTTTCTTCAACTGAGAAACATCAGTAACATCAGAAAGTACCTGACTAAAGAGGCTACCACTAAACTTGTAGCTTCATTGGTCTTATCTAGGCAAGATTATTGCAACAGCCTGCTATCAGGTGCGCCAAAAAACCTCATTCAGATGCTTCAATCAGTCCGAAACGCCGCAGCTAGGATAGTATCCCTCTGTGGCAAATATAAGCACATCTCCCCCGTGCTATATGACTTACATTGGCTACCAATAACTCAAAGAATTTGGTACAAGATCATTTGCCTGACCTATCAATGTATAGATAATACAGCACCGACCTATCTGTCTGACCTTCTGCTGCCATATTCTCCCGGCCGTTCGCTACGATCTGAAAATAAGCATCTGCTCAACATTCCTAGTGCAAAAATGTCAACGTATGGGCAAAGATCTTTTTCTTTTACCACTCCTACTGAATGGAACAATCTCCCTACAAGCGTTAAATTGTCTCCTACCTTGCCCACTTTCAAATCTAGTCTAAAAACATTCCTATTCACTCAATCTTATTCACTAAATTAAATTTAATGTTTTCTCATATTGTATGCGCCTAGCACATGCTTCTGCATTGAGTTTCGCGCGGTATGAATGCACTTATTATTATTATTATTATTATTATCTATGATTAACTTATAATCCCCTTAGTTATGTCACCATAATCTAGTATACAAATTGCTAGGAACTAAGCTAACTAATAGCTAGATGAAGTATTAATATCTTATAATTTATGCAAACCAAAATTTGTGATCATTATTGTATGCCTAGGACCTATGTCTTGTATTGCCTGAATTAATTGACATTTTGCATTTTTAGTTAGTATACAAAATTGTTTTTTACTATTAAAATGTAAATAATGTCTACCTGTAAGTGAGTGTTATTGTTTGAGTTATAAACTGTTCAGACTTTACAGAGATACTCAGGAAATAAGGATTCTTATTGTACGCTAAAAATCTCTTGGACATGTTGGACAAGGCGCCATCGGCATCGAGTTCCAATACAGATTATTAACACCATGTGGATGATTCATTTCTAGCTTTGCCCCGCCCATTTCTAGCTTTGCCCTGCCCATTTCTAGCTTAGAATGTCTACCCACTTTGTACGCACATTTGAGTAGATTTTTAACCTCTGCACTCTGAATTTTCAGAATCCCATTTTCAAGGTAATTGTACAGTTACGCTGTTGAATATTTTGAAAATAATTTAACTGGAAGTTGTTGCGCCATATGACAGCAACAGCTCCCAGTCAGATTAGTTTCAAAATATTCAACCAAAAGTTTATTAAATTGTAAATTCACCATTAAAGATGTACAATTCAGACAGTTTCATTAAGGACCTATATCACTTTCATGATGGATCTGTGTCATTTTAACCCTCAAATTTGTTCAAGAAAAATTTCTATTCTCTCAGAAAATGTCCAAGAGAAGACTATTTTGGAAAATTTACCACTGGAATGACTGGCTCAGTTATCGAGCCAGTCATTCCATTGGTAGCTTTTCAAAAATAGGTTTCTCTTGGTCTGCAAATAGACATTTCTCAAGACGACTGCAGACACCATTTTTTGGCTGATATGAGTGTTAAAGGGTTAATTAATTGTGACATCAGCTAATAAGTAATGTATTTGTTTATGATGTCAGATATTTGAGTAACATATTGGATCCACCCAGCATCATTGCATTCCCGCTATCTTTTCTAGATCAATGAACTCATCATCAGCACTGTTCACACAGAGAGACAGAAATTCTTCCTTAATCGTCTCTTACTCCACGGTTGTCCACTACTGTTTGTCGGTCCTACAGGCACAGGCAAGACTGCGATTACGAATAGCTACTTACTGCAGCTGTCTAAAGAGAAGTACACCATCAGTAATGTGAACTTCTCGGCACAGACATCTGCTAATCAAACTCAGGACATCATATTTTCAAAATTAGACAGGTTGGTTGCTGTCAGAAGACATGTAAAAAATCTCAAATGAGTGCCAATTTAACCCTTTAATAGTCGAGATTTGTCAAGAAAATTAAAATTTGTGCTTTATGAATGCTAATTTGCAGGGCCAATATAAAACTATTCTTAAAAATTAACCACTGTATTGACTGGCTCGGTTATGAAGCCAGTTATTCACTGGTAGATTAAAAATATCGTCTTCTCACGCCCTGTAAATAGACATTGTGCAAGACCACTACAGAGGTCATTTCTTGGCTGGCTTGAGCATTAAAGGGTTAAGATTAGGATTATTAACAGAGTTTAGTAAATATCATTTTGAGTGAACTTTAGTGAGTTCCATATTTTTTCAATGAGTTTGATCATTTTTATATGAAACAGGAATAACTTTTGGGTTCTCAATGTATTTTGGAAATAGTATCTTATTTGGCTAAAAATATTAACCATTCACTGCACACTTTGAGAAAGTCGCTACACAAACTGGATCTATGTGCCATCAGTGTACCACTTTCTATTGTCAATCATAAAGGGGATTGAATAATGGAATTTAGACATTCAGCAATAAAAGGGTTAAATAGATTCCATATAGCCGTGTGTTTTGTTTTAAAACAGAATATATCCTAATCCATTTTATTAGGGAAGCCCTATAGTAATCACCGCATCTGTCTGTCTGTCCGTCTGTCTGTCTACAATATCTCGTAAACAGCATATCACACAGAACCACTTTAGATATTTTAATGAAACTTGGTGTATGCCTCGCTTATGATACGCAGATATCCCTTTTAAAGTATTCACATTTATAGGTCCAATATTTTGGTTGAAAATGTGCTTTTTATTGCAAAAACTCACGGGTTTTTTCAATTTCCTTCTAAACACCAAACAGAATCACTTAAGATAATTTAATCAAACTTGGCAGGTGGCTTCTTTATAATGGGTAGATGTGCCTTTTGAAGGATTCACCTTTATCGGACCAAGATTTTGGGTGAATAAGGGCTTTTTATTGCAAAATCTCATGATTTTTGTCAATTTTCTAATAAACACCCTATCATATGGAATCGCTTAAAATTATTTATTGAAATTTGGCATATACCTCAGTTATTATTCACAGATGTGCCTTTTGAAGGATTCATCTTTATAGGTCCAAGATTTTGGGTGAAAATGGTTTTTTTAATGCAAAAACACAATTTTTGTCATTCTTGTAAACGGCATATCATACGGAATCGCTAAAAATAATTTAATGAAACTTTGCAGGTGGCTTCTTTATGATGGGTAGATGTTCCTTTTGAAGGATTCCCCTTCATATGTCCAAAATTCTGGGTGAAAATTTGATTTTTAATGCAAAAACTCATGAGTTTTGTCAATGTTCTCGCAAACAGCTTAACATACAGAATCGCTTAAAATAATTTTTCTTCATGATGGGTAGAGGTGATTTTTGGGGGGTTCACCTTTATAGGTCCAGGATTTTGGGTAAAAATGGGCTTTTTATTGCAAAAACTTCCAATTTTTGTAAATTTCCTCTCCTTTTTTCTTTTAAAATTTGTTTTAATAATATGAAGTCTTTGAATAAAATTGCTACCTACTACATAGAGAAAGGTATTTTCAGTGATTGCGGTGACCTCTGAGTCAAATAACGTTTTCTAGTAATTATACTGTATGAATGAATGTGTACATTAAAATACTCACATAACTACAAAAATAATTTTTCCTTTTATTGCAGACTTAAAAAAGGTGTTTATGGCCCATCACCTGGCAGACAGTTGTGTCTGTTTGTCGATGATTTAAATATGCCTGCTAAAGAGAAATATGGAGCCCAACCACCAATAGAGCTACTAAGACAATGGATGGACCATGGGTACTGGTTTGATAGGTAAACTTGAACAAAGATTTGGTTAAGTATCTACACTTTGAAGATTATTTGTTGGAAATTCATCAGTGTTGAAATCTTTTAATGATGAGAATTGGTGGTAAAAATTATAAAGTTTCTTATTCATATGGTGCATTTTTTGTGGATATGGTTGTTTAGCCAGCAGTGTTGATAGATGTAGTGATTAAGAGACAGGACACATGGATGGACGTTAACCCTTACCACTCTGATGTCGAAATAAAAAATTTCAAATTATTTAAAAAGATGAACTGGTGTTCATTTTTCATCAAATTTGGTGGAAGATGTTGCTGTCATAGATAGCAACATCGTCCACCAAAATTGTTGAAAAATGTAAACCAGTTTCTTTGCTATTGATGCAGTAAAAAATAGAATACTGACATCAGAGTGGCAAGGGTTAATGGAATCATAGTTTAACTCTTACCACTCTGACGTCAAGATCTTAAATTTTCAAATTAAATTGAAAGATGAACGGCTCTTGATTTTTCAACAAATTTGGTGGAAGATACAACAGCAACATCATCCACCAAAATTGTTGAAAAATGTACACCAGTTTCTTCTTCCCTTTTTTCCAATAAAATATTGACATCAGAGTGGTAGTGCTTAACCCTTTCACACTCATACCAGCCAAAAATGACTTATGCAGTGGTCTTGAGAGATGTCCATTTACAGACCAAGAGAAGACTATTTTAGAAAATTTACGACTCGAATAACTCGCTCAATAACAGAGCCACTCATTCCAGTGGTTAATTTTCAAAAATAGTCCTCTCTTGGTCTGCAAATGAACATTTTAATTTTCTTTAACAAATTCGAGGGTTAAAGGGTTAATACCTTCTTGAAGGTGTTGTGATACTAATGTTTTTGTTTTTAAGGAAGGACACATCAGTGTTAAAGCTGGTTAATATTATTATGGTGGCTGCCATGGGACCACCAGGAGGCGGTCGCAACACGATCACTTCACGCTTTCTCAGGCATTTCAATGTTATTGGCATTGAATCGTTTGATGAAGAGACAATGAAGGCGATATTTGCTCCAGTAGTGGACTGGCATTTCAGGTCCTTTGAGACGCAACAGAGAAGATTCTCAAGGGTAAGTATAAAGATTAACTCTTCAACGAGAAATCATTGAAAAAGTAAATTCTTTACACTGTTGAATATTTTGAAATTAATATGATTGGAAGCCATTGCTGCCTAAGGCAGCAATGGCTTCCAGTCATATTAATTTCAAAATATTCAAAATCTTTCCTGTTTGTTTGCCCGGATATTGACATACAGAGAATTTATCAGTGAAGGGGTTAAAAGGTTAAAATTTGGTGTATATACGTATGTCTAGTAACTATAATGATAACATGATTCAACAAGAACAATCAGAAATTGCAAACTCTCGCCCTCCTGCTTTTTCACATAAAAAGTTTTTGGATTTTCCAAATCTTCAGAATTTCTGGATTCGTATTGATTTTCTGGATCACACCCGAAGTTATGAGATAATAGTGTATGGTCAAACCCTTTTCTGTGTTAAAATTTGTGCTAAATCGAATGAGCAGTTTCCAAGATATCCGCAGATCCAGAATTTGATCCGATCTGGATAAGTGTTCTCCTTCCTGGACCACAGCAAAAGTCGAGCCAGATCGGCTCAGTAGTTCTTGAGATACATCTCCGGACAGACAGACAGACAAACAGACAGATGTGAGTGCAGTACCCTCTTCTCCTTATGGGCTGATGTTAAGTGATATGTTTTGAAGTTCAGACATATCACTTGACTTTATAAAAGTGAGCTAATGAAGATATCATATAGGGTTTGTATTCATTCCACTTTGCAAAATTAAAATATTTTTCCCTGACTTAGTCATGACCAGAAATTAATTGGAAAGATGTGTCCATGTCTTTTCAGCTATATTATCTAACCTTTCATTATTTTGCATTTTAAATTCAACTTAAGCTTTTATAAAAAACAATTCAATCAACAATTTGTGATGCAATTGCAATGAAACTTCACAGATGAGGTGTACATCCGATAACTGCATTTTGATAACTGTTGTTGTCTATTACCTTTATGATAGTAACAGCTATTAGCAATCCCATTACAAAACCATAAACCAATCCTCCTTCCATCTTTTGAATGCTACAATGTACTGGTTAAATAAATCTTTGTGTAATTGTCAGATTTTGGTGCATGCCACAACTGAGATTTACCAGCGAGCCATTACTGACTTTCTTCCTACACCGGCCAAGTCACATTATATTTTCAACCTGAGAGATTTCTCCAGAGTGGTACAGGTAGGATGCTGCAGACATTAGCAATTTTTCAACACAAGTCTGTTATTCAGAGAGAGGAGCTTACGCCCTGGCGTAAAGCAGAAACATACCAATCAGTATGCCGCAATTACGCCACTTGGGAGGCATAAGCCCCAGGCTGAGTTCGGTTTCGTCATTGGGGTACTCCAATCTGAAGTGTCATTACTCATCTACGCGTGCTCAGATATGTAATCAGGATAAGCTGGGTACCTCGATGACATATCCAAACTTTAGGCTAGAAATGTCTCTTTTATGGCATAACTGCAGTGTGAGCTCTTTTCATGAATATGGGCCTAGATGATTGTAGTCAAATGCATGTATTTGGCTAGATTGTGTTAACATTACTATATAAGTAATCAATTCTGAGTTGACTTCAAATGCTATGACTTTGCTTCACTTTTAGGTACGATACTCTATCCTATCCTACTCTATTTATATGCAACATTAAAGAAGCCTTTGACAGTAACAGGTTCCAGTCAAATTAGTCAAATTAGTTTCAAATTATTCAACAGCTTTCTATAGGTTGTCTTAAAATTGAGACGCTTGAACTTAGAATATTTTTAACACTTTAACCATTGAATTTGTTTTTAAAAGTTCAATTTTCTCATAGAAAATTCCAATTTCCAGACCAAGAGAAGACTATTTTTGAAATTTTCCTACTGGAATGACTGGCTTGATAACTGAGCCAGTCATTTCAGTGGTAAATTTTCAAAAATAGTTTTCTCTTGGTCTGCAAATGGTAATTTCTCAAGCCCACTGCAGATGCCATTTTTGACTTATATGAGCGTTTAAGGGTTAAAGGTTAAATGACTACCATATGGAGCCACAACAGTTGGCAGCCAGCCATATCAGTGCAAAGTGATCAAAAATACCTTTTCCCCTTCCCATAACTGTTTTTCATAGATCATAATCTTGAGTTACCTCCCTTGATGAATTATTAATAAATTGGTTAACATTAGACATGTCGCTAATTTCTCTGACACATAGTTTTGTTGAAAAAACCTAATTTAAATTATGATGAACTAATATATAAATCATTATACATGTAATTGTATCAGTTTCTGCTGTGATGCAAAAATACATGAATAATTCATTCATTCTCTTTAGGGTATCCTGCTGTTGAAATCCAGTGTGGTACCGAACAGCGCTGAAGGCTCACAGAAGTTAACCCGGATATGGGTTCATGAGGTGTACCGAGTTTTCTATGATAGATTAGTAGATGACCAGGACAGGAACACATTCTTCAAAATGGTCACGGTAACAGCGTTTGTATGTGGTAGAAATGGTGTAAAGTGTTTGTAAATATTATTTGTCACATATTTTGAGATATGTGCATGCATCTGTGCATGCGTGCGTGTGCGTGTGTGTGTGCGCGCATGTGTGTGCGGGCTTGCAGGTGCAGGAGTGGCATGTAGACTGCTAGATGGATGAAGTGACCAATTAAGTGAACAACCAATATCCATATATCTGAATTTACTGACAATGATACATGAAACCTATTGAGCATTTTGCAATTGTGTTAACAGGATGATATCGCTGCCTTAGTTAACCCCTTAATGGTAAAATTTGGTTAAGAAAATGTAAATATCTGCCTTTTAAATGTCCATTTACAGGCAAACAGAATACCAGATTTTGAACCGTCTCCGGTTGTTAAAGCATGACGGTTCGAAATCCGCTGATATAATTTGACAACCGTACAACCGTGTATTTTTTTAAATCCAGTTTTATAATTTTTTCCTAAAAGACATTTCATAATATGCAATCAGGATTGTATAATCTTATATTTATTTTATTAATTTGTTAAATAAAATCTGAAAAAAAGCCTTATTTACGCAGTATCGCAACATAAGTTATTGATTTTTTATCACCTCAGAGCCGGTGACCTTTGATCCCGCTAACATCTAATTAAAGTCTGCACAGAATCAATAAGCATGCCGCCCTATGCTATTCATACTCGCCCACTCTCCCATGATTAGGCCAATAACACCATCCATTCAGAAAATTTATTTACTGTATGCTTATATCACCCATTATAACCACATAGAAAAATAGATCCTACGCATGCGTATACAATACTAGCGTATTCAACTTGACCAACTTTAGTATGTGATAAATTACTAGTTGTCATTCGAATGCGACTTATTAGGTGAGTGTGCGAATGGCAAATAGCTAATTTTCACTAAGTATAGTTAGTCGATTGAACTTGACCCATATAACCATGAGTTCGGCGAATGAAGAGTAAATAGAATGAATCCCGACCTATAGGGTGCTTCTCCATACATGTGACATCTTTTTACAGAGAAATATTTATTTAAATATTCTCGGCACATACAAATACATGAAATAATGCATTTGTTTAGGTTTGAGAAGTCTACTCGATCTTGTGATACATCGGTCGTCTAGGCAATGGCTATTTTATACCAAATACCAAATATTTTGTCAAACATTTTGCTGTCCCCCATGCCACTACCCGACCCATAAGCCACATCATACATTGTGTCATCTGTTTTTATGAGACAGTATGACCTGCATCGGGAATTTGCAGCATTATGCTAAGATTGAATGTTCTTCCCCGGAAATAACAAACAAACAACAAAGATGGTATGGGACAATGTCTTATTATGAAATAACACATCCTGGATATATATCAGAAGAACAGTGACAAAATATTATTATAGGTCAATGTATATCATCCCAAAAAAATCCCGGATATCCGGTGAAATCCGGATTTATAATCACCCCCATATCCGGTTGCATTTTCTACTGAACTGCACAGCCCTCTAACAGAGGCTGGTTTGGCCGTCATGACCATTAACCCTTTAACACTCATATCAGCCGACAACCAAGCCAGTCATTCCAGGGATAAATTTTCAAAAATAATCTCTCGGTCTGCAAATGTCTTGGAAAAAGTTAAGGATTACAAAGTTAAATTAATTTCAAATTGCTCGACAGAATATTTTCTACATGATAATGAATCTGACTCTGGTTTTTTTCAGTATGTTGTGGAGAGTCAGTTTAAGGAGAAATTTAGTGTTATATTTGGACACCTGACTCAGCCTGGGAAGAACATTTGCGATGATGATATAAGGAGCTTGATGTTTGGTGACTATATGAAGGGCAAGGATGAAGGGCGGGTGTATGATGAAATCAGCGACTTGGACATCCTCAGACAGGTAATTAATGGAGAGACAAGATCGGAGATGGAAAAGAAATAACAAAATAATGCACAATTTCAAGCTCAGAAATTCTAAAGCGTTACATTATAAATCCTTCCATCATGTTAATTGTCAAGATTGATAGAGGTCATCCAAAATATTTTCTGAGTGAGGGTCCATTTGCATGCCAAGAGAAAACTACTTTTGAAAATTTACCACTGAAAGGACTGGCTAATTAAACTAGCCAGGCATTCCAGTACTAAATCTTCAAAAATAGCTTTCTGTGGGCCTCCAAATGGACTATTCTCATAATCATTGCAAAGTCATTTTGATTGGCTTGACTATTAAAGGGTTAACAACGATACAGAGAAGAAAGAGTTCTAATTCTGAGATAATTCTGAGGAATTCCGAGTGATAAGGATTTGGCTGCGTAAAATTGTTAGATGGAAAAAAATTTGTATGGCCTAAGATCTATATTTGTAGTATAATCTGAATCCAAATTAAATTAATGAAAGTCTTTAATACTAATGCAGGTGCATTTCCAGGTCATTTGTTGGCTGGTGGTGTTTAGGGTGAGTGGGGGTGGGGGTGGGGGTGGTGGGCACCAAAAATTTCAACAAAGTTAACTCTCAAAAGTTTTTGCATTCAAATACATTTGGTTCCCTTGAATTCAATTGCTGATAAGTAAAAAAAATTGACAGCCCTGCCCCCTCAAAGTACCCCCACCCCAAAGTGCCCCCACCCCAAAGTGCCCCACCCACCCCATCAGATTCATGGTTGAAATGCAACTGCAGTACTGAGCAACCCTTAGCTTTTAACAAAATTTCATAGCCCTTTAAATTATAGTCACAGAATCAAATCTTCAAGTGGTTTAATTTTTTGGTTTGAAGTTAATGTAACATAAACATGCCACTACCACAGATACCAACAGCTCCCAATCAAATTAGTTTCAAAATACTTAGCAGCATATTTAGTCATTCTTTAATAATCAAGTCAGCCAAAATCAGCTGGTCTTCAGAAATGTAATTTTGCAGGCCAAGTGAAGGCTACTCACTCCAATTATAAATTTTCAAAAATAGTCTTGCCATTCTAATAGACATTCACTGAGCATAAATATCAAATTTCTTTTGACAGTTTAGATTTAAATGTTGACGATAATGGGGTTAGGCCATACAGAAGCTTGATATTCGGGTATTTCATGTCCAGAGGGTTAATGTACAAGCAATTTTTTAAGACTGTTGAAAGGTACTTGGAAGAGTACAACCTGATGAGTAAGGCCCCGATGGATCTGGTGATGTTCCGTTTTGCAATTGAACACATCTCACGAATCTGTAGAGTTCTCAGACAGCCGAATGGACATTGTCTCCTTGTAGGTCAGTATACAGCAACAGAATCATCATCATCATCATCATCATCATTGTCATAATGATCATCATCATGGTCATAGTCCTTTGTTGCGGTTGTCACCATCATGATCATCATCATCATCATTGTCATCATCATCGTCAAAGTCATCGTCGTTGTCGCCGCCATAATTGTCTTCATAGTCAGATTGATTATATGCTATCACTTTAATACATTTTAGGTCAGCTGACTTATTAGTCAGCTGGGCCATAGTGATGACCCATCATCCAGCATCTGGCTGTCTGTCTGTCTCTGTCTCATAAACAATGATGGCAAATTTCTTTTACCGTATGAACAATCTGACTATTGTCATTACACCTTATGCCATGTTAACTTATATGGTGTGTCAGATTGTACCAGTACTGCTTTTGTCTTGACTCGATTATATAGCTCTGATCGATATATTTAGTAGCTCAGCTATTAACTGTGTTGAATATATGTATCATTCATGTTTCATATACAGGAATTGGTGGCAGTGGACGACAGAGTGCGACACGTTTAGCCGCTTTTATATCGGATTTCGAGCTCTTCCAAATCGAGATCACAAAAACATACACAGTGTCTGACTGGTGTGAGGATCTACGTCATATGATCCGTCGCGCGGGTGATGAGGGTGTGTCAACAGTGTTCCTGTTTGCTGATCATCAGATAAAAGTAAAGGAAAACATAGGATTAGATAATAGACAGATCAATTTCTAGCTTAGCCATACCCATTTATATCTATGCTCCGCCCACTTCATACCCATGTTAGAATCCATTTGAAACATACAAACCTGTTTTCCAAGAATATAAATTTGAAGGTAATGTAAATACAGGTAAGCTGTTGAATATTTTGAAACTAATTTTACTGGGTGCTAATATTTATTAAATTGTAAATTAATCTAAGACATAGAGTTCAGACACTTTTGTGATGGGCCATTGCTATTTTCATGACAAAGCTGTGTCACTTTGATTGTGACATCAGTTAACAAGTGATGTATTTGTTAACAGCATCAGATTGACAGATCGGATCCCACCAATATTATAATATAACCCACCACAACCTAAATAGTGAATGGTATAGAGAGTTTGCCTTTTCCATATGTATGTCTGTGAATCCATTGCGGCTTCTCTTTCTGTGTGTAAGCTTAACCCTTTCACAGACAGATCCCTGAAAAAAGTAAATATCACTGTGGAATGAGAAAGGTGAAGCCTTATTGATCTTATGGCAAACACTTTCAAGCCCATAATGACTGAATTACAGATAGTGTGTTTCCAGAAAATAACTAAAGTCATACTTACTCTCTTTTATCGTCAAATTTCGTTAACATTATTTCCTCATAGAAAATGTCCATTAGCAAACCAGGAGAAGATTATTTTTGAAAGTTTACCACTGGCTTGATTATAAAGCCAATCATTCCATTGGTAAAATGTTAAAAATAATTTTGAAATTTATTTCATATTTTATTGGTGTTAGGCGTTGTCTAGTTTGTCGTGAGTAGGGCCAAGAATGTTATGATGAGTTAAAAATTTTCAATGGACATTTTCTTCATAAAACTTTGAAATGATGGCAGAAATCTGCAAAAAAATTACTGAATATTTAATTTCTTCTTTAAATTTTCAGGATCAGTCATTCTTGGAGGATATCAACATGATTCTAAATACAGGTGACATTCCAAATCTTTACGACAATGAAGAGAGACTCGAGATCATTGAAAAGGTACATCTCACTAATATGTTTGAATTACAGTCAAACCGTCTTACAAGACCACCTTCCTTTTGGGACCAAAAGATGGCGGTTCTTTAGCTCCAGTCATCAGAATACTAGATCACTTAAAGAATCCACATATTTTGGCTGTAAATAGCATATCCTGTAGCAAAGTATTTGTATTAAAAGGCCACCTATGTACTTCATCTGCATATTAACATTTATATATATATATATATATATATATATATATATATATATATATATATATATATATATATATATATATATATATATAAAGTGTTGATGTTATTGCCTTCATTGATTTATCAGATGCAGGCGCTGGCTCAAGCAGAAAACTCGCAGCTCGAGATTACACCTCTAAATATGTACAACAAATTCATAGAGCGTGTTCGTCGCAATCTTCACCTCGTTCTAGCATTCAGCCCTATTGGTGACGCATTTCATAGTCATCTACGTATGTTTCCATCACTCATCAACTGCTGTACTATAGACTGGTTCCAGGTAAGATGGGATCATGATGAGAATGGATGAATCTGATCTGTCACTCAAGTATATGATGTCATAATCAATTACATCATATGAAGACTGAAGTCACAATCATAATTCGCAGAAATACGGTCTCATGCATGGAGATGGAATAGTCTGTCATGTATACACATTTTTAGGCCTTTGATGGATTTATACAATTTTGAAACTAATTTAACTGGTCGCTGTTGCTGCCAACAGCACCCGTTCAAATTATTTTCAAAATATTCAACAGCTTACCTGTATACTTACCTTGATATTGGGATTCTGGGAAATCAGGGTTCGATCAATCCCAACATGAGCAAAGCATGGGGGGAGCTTAGCTAAAAGTGGGCGGGTCATAGCTAGAAGTGAGTCCATCTATTGTAGCTGTTGTTATACAAAGCTGGCTCTATGCAATGTTTGTATTTATGATAATGATAATCTCTAAGCTGTTTCTGATGCCTTTGATTGTGATTACTATCAAACTTATCTATAGTGGACACTTATTTATGAACCTATGTGTGCCAAAAGATATGTATATCCTCAATGATAATAGAGATCAGGGAAAATAAATTTTTAGTAGTATTACAGATCAGGGAAGTTAACTCCTCAACTTTGATGCAGATCAGTGGAATTAAGTCATCAACGTTTACAGATCAGGGCTATAACTATGTAGAATTAGATCAAAGATGAGATAAATGGTCATACAGATCCATAGAAAAAATTCCTCATTGTTAATAAAAAATCATAGGAAATATTTTCTAAATGTTAATTGTGGTCAGGGTATAAATAAGTGGCATCAACTTAGTAAACTGTTTAATTCCCCCATCGAACCAAAGCAGGCCTTTTCAGTGGCCTTGAATTTACATTCGCAGGTGAAGAGAAGAAAATTTTTGAAAATTTACTATTAGAATGCATTCCAGTGGGAAATTAAAAAAATATGGGGATCGGGTGAAGCAACTCATTAATGCCACTACAGATCAGGGGAACCAACTCATTAATGTCAATACAGATCAGGGGAAGCAACTCATTTGAATACAGATCAGGTGAAGGAAACTCATTAATGGCAATACAGATCAGGGGAAGTAACTCATTAATGTTGATACAGATCAGGGGAAGAAACTCATTAATAGCAATACACATAAAGGGAAGCAACTCCAATACAATTGTGTTTGGAATGTTCATCGGAGCATTTCTTACTAACTAACCCGCACCTAACCTGCTAACTAACTGACTTTGTTTTGGATGTGTGTCAACTTTTTGATGAGCTGTGCTGTAGTCTAACTACTTCAGGGACCTGGTCACCAGAACAAAACCTGTAATGTAAAACTATTATTATTGATAATAATAATAATAATAATATGAACAAGGTGAGTGCTACCCCCCCCCCCCCCCCCTTCCCTCTTCCACCCTCTATCCCTTTATGTTCAAGAACGTAAGTCTCATCTAGTGTCTTTACCCTTTATACCTACTGTTCATGTTATGCATGTATTATAAGTCTGTTTATGTTACATCATGTTATACATGTATTATAAGTCTGTTTATGTTACATCATGTTATATATGTATTTTAAGTCTGTTTATGTTACATCATTATATATATATGTTACACTATACTTGCAGTTAATGTTTATGTGTGAGGAGACCACCACCTCATAGGCTCGCCTTCGGTGGACTACCTGTTGCAATTTTTCTGAAATTCATGTCTAAATATGAAAATAAATAACTTTGAATCTGAATCTGATCTCATTAATGCCAATGTAGATCAAGGGAATCAACTCATTAATAGCAATCAAGCGAAGCAACTCATTAATTCCAATGCAGAACAAGGGAAGCAACACAGTGTTGTGAATGCAGATCAAGGGAAGCAACTGATTAATTCCAATGCAGATCAAGGGAAGCAGCTCATTGTTGTCAATGCTGATGAAAGGAAGAAACTTATTAATGTGAATGCAGATCAAGAGAAGCAACTCATTGATGCCAATATAGATGAATGGAGCAACTCATTAATGCCAATATATATCATGGGGAACAACTAATTGATGTCAATGCAGATCCAAGGGAAGCAACTCATTAATGCCAATATATATCATGGGGAACAACTAATTGATGTCAATGCAGATCCAAGGGAAGCAACTCATTAATGCAAATATAGATGAACGGAAGCAGCTCATTAATTCCAATTCATATCATGGGAAACAACTAATTAATGTCAACACGGACCAAGGGAAGCAACTCAATAAAATCAATGCTTGTCTCTAGAAGTACTTCACTGATATCAGTCATCAAAACTATAGTGTAGCTGGAAGTGAAGTGGCACAGTGTACCAGCCTTTTAGATAATTGTGAACAAACTCTCCCACTGTTTTCATACAATAACTGTGTCCAAAGTTTATACAGCTATGAATCCCAGATATTCATTACACGTTATCATACTGGATTCTTCCTTTGCTAATATATATAATTCCTGCATAGCTGTATTGAAATTACAACACTGGGATAACAGGGTTGAAAGGATTTGTGGTTTCCCAAAATTTGTACTATTTCATTGTGTGTAGAAACACTTGATAGAGTCATATATGAACTGTGTTCTAGGCGTGGCCCGAGGATGCTCTAGAGTTGGTTGCTAATAAATTTCTAGATGATGTTGAGATGTCACAGTTTGTCCGAGAACAGGCGGTGATTTTGTGTAAACATTTTCATCAGAGTATTCGGGCATTGTCTGACAGGTGAGCAGTAATTAAGGTGTCCTGTCACTTAACCCTTTTATTCCTGAAATCACAGGATTTCAGTTTGAAGCCAATCATATATATGTAGAATATGTTGAAACTAATTTAACTGGATTTTGCTGGTACCGTATGCAGCAACACGCCAGTGAAATTTCTTACAACATATTCAACATACTATTTCTTGGATCGTATTTAAATGCCATGATACTATATAAATTTTAAATTACAATTTAATTCCTTTCAAACCTACACAACGGTTCTCATAATTTTGGGTATGTCGTATAAAATATTCTGCTAATCAATTCTGTTGTTATTTTTAACCATTAAAATCACGATCTCTGATTTTAGTTATTACGAAACGATGCGGCGTCAAAATTATGTAACACCTACCTCATACCTGGAGCTGATAAAGACATTCAAATCCCTGCTGAACAAGAAACGTTTTGAGATTCTGACATTGAAAGATCGCTACACGGTCGGCCTGGAGAAACTACACTTCTCTGAAATGCAGGTTAGTCATGTTATAAACTTTATAAAGAATTATATGCATGAGATAACTTCCTTGTTGACTATCCTGCATACAAAGTGGGAGGATTAACCTCACCATCAACATTTCTTTTTAAAGTTCAGTTCCTCAGTCATATTTAAGCACCACTATTATAAGGAAATTATCTATTTCATCCCTTGTATTAAGCAAAAGGTGATTCTGATAAGTTCTATCTTCACTCCATGCAATATTCTGGGAATGATTCATTGAGAAGTTAAAGTTCTTGAATTCTGGACTAATCCAGTCAATATTTGACAATTATCTGTCAATTAAGGAAACTGATCTGTCACTCAAGTATGTGACATCATAATCAAATACATCACTTGTTAACTGACATCACAATCAAGATGATATAGGTCCGGCACGAGAGTGTACGAACTGTTTGTCTTTACTACCATTTTTATTCGAGGAGAAGATGCTGGTGTGTATTGGACGCAGGCTAAATTTTGGCCCAAAACCTCCCAAATATTCCTTATACTCATATATTGGACACATAGAAAAATTGAAATCCATTCTCCAAAATGGTTAAAACTCATATAGACACTAGCACAAAAATTTCACGCAGTTTCATCATACACATGCATACCACAGGTACCAGTATATGTTCAATGATGGCCCAAAAACATTATCGTGGAAGCAAAATTATTAAATGGGAGCACCTAAATATCACGTATCTTCAATAAAGATTGTTTATTACGTCGAAATCAAATGCTACTTTTGCAATAAAGTGTCATCTCGAAAATATAGAATCACGTGACAGTAGGAATGTAGTAAGATTAAATCAAATTAACAAGGGTTATAGTGAGTACTCAGCAGGTATAAATGTACTGGACTCGGAACTCAGAAATTACTATATATCATCATTGCGTTACGATACCAAGTATTTTACTAAAGGGGAGATATAATCTATGAAACTAGTTTTAGCCTATTGTGTGATTAAAGGAGCATATCCACAAGCACTCTACAGTGGTTATATCTGTGTTTGTGATCATGAATGAACTCACTTGATCACGGGTGCGCGATAATTAAAAGACGCAAATGGGAATTTCCGAGTTTCATTTCCTCATATTACACATGATATAGGGTACAGAGGTTATGATTACAAACAATAGGTTTATTACAAAATATGATACCGCCAGCTATTTTGGTCCCCGTATTCGTTATTATTTAGATGATAGCGAAACTGTTTCCTGACCTAATGAGGTTTTATTTTCATGGCATTTTTCACCCTGAAAATGCCATTTTGATTTGGAAATTTGAGCAAAAAAAAATGTAGTTAAAACTATGTTTTCATATATAGGATGCAGACACTTTTTAAGCATTTGGAAATCAGTAAAAAAAAAATGGGTCTAATGCATGGGGTTAAAGTTTAGTATTTAATAAACATTCTGTTGAATATTTTGAAACTAACTTGACTTGACATTGTTGCTGCCATTGGCAGGATCAGCACCCAGTCAAATTAGTTTTAAAATATTCAACAGCTTACCTGTATAGTCGATGTTCGATGTATTCAAGATTCAAAGTATATAAATTGATTGCAACACGCGCAAACAATGGGTGGGGTCATAGCTAAAAATGGGTGGAGTTTAGCTAGCAATGGGCGGGACATGGTTAGAAATGGATCCCTCTATTATAAATAATTGCTGATAATCTTTTTGTTTCTAGATCAACATAATGCAGAAAGAGCTTGTAGAGCTGCAACCTCAGCTGATACAGACTAGTCAGGAGACGGAGGAGTTAATCAGTTTCATTGAGACAGAGACTGACCAAGTGGAGGAGGTGAAGAGTGTGATGGAGACGGACGAAGCCACCGCTAATAAAGCCGCGCTGGATGCAGCTGCTATTCGAGTATGTAATTAACACTTTAATCCTCAGATTTGTTCAAGAAAGTTTTAATTTTCTCAAAAAAGTGTTCATTTGTGATCTTTTTTTTACTTTACCAGTTGTAAATTTTCAAAAAATAGTCTTCAGTTGTTCTGCAAATGCACGTTTCTCAATACTACTTGTGAAGCCGTGTTTGACCGGCATGAGTGTTAAAAGGTTAAAGAACAAGGTTATAAAACAATATGACTATGATCCCCTATACTGGTTCTCTAAGTAGCTGAATATTCCGTGTAGTGAATTCCTTTCCAAAAAACCCAAACAACAATCATTTTGTTCAGGAAATCTTTTGTGCCAATGTTGAATACTTTTGTTGTTTATAAATAGACATTTACCCCCCTCTTGTGTCAGCTGCTACTTATATCAATTATCACATTAATGATCCAGACTTTTCAAGAATATTGAAATTTTTGCTCAGTGAATGCTCCTTTGCAGGCCAAAAGAAGACTATTTTTGTAAATTTACCACTGCAACTGGCAAAAATATGTCTCTGTTGACTTGCAAATAAAGTCACCTTTAAGGTCATCAGTGTGTCTATGTTATAATAGAGGGGTCCATTTCCAGCCAAGCTACACCCACTTTACATATGTTGGAATTGATTTGAAACTTGGAAACCTGAATTTTCGTAATATAAGTTTCAAGGTTACAGGCTGTTGAATATTTTGAAATATTTTAAAACTAATTTGACTGGGACTGTTGCGCCTTATGGCAGCAACTGCTCACAGTCAAATTAGTTTCAAAATATGCAACAGAATGTAAATATATTAAAAACATACAATTTGTACACCTTTGTGATGTACTTTTAGAGTTTTTTGACGGTAGAGCTACACTATTTTGGATTTCATTACCAGATACCATGTGAAGTATTTGATTATGACATAAGATACTTGAGTGACAGAGTTGATCCCTCTATTGACTGTAGCATGTTTCGCAACTTTTAGCGACCTAAGCTACCATAACTAATATTTCTGTTCTCAGGATGAGTGTGAGGAGAAACTAGCAGTCGCCATGCCAGCCATGAATGCAGCTATTACAGCACTCAATACACTCAAACAGAATGACATCACAATCGTCAAGACGATGAGTCATCCACCACAGGGAGTCAAGCTTGTCATGGAGGCAGTTTGCATCATGAAGGTAAGTTCTGAGATTTTAATAGAGACATCTAATGATCGATCAGGTATTGACATCATAGTAAATTACGTCACAGGTAGGCTGATGTGATGTCACATTCAACGGATGCCATGAATGGTATATCTAAGTCTGTCATGAACTCGTAATAGGCTGTCAAATTGTACGAATTGTATGTCTTTCCTATTTAATAATCATTCTGTCGAATATTTTGAAACTAATTTGACGGGATGCTGTGGTTGCCATCCAGTCAAATTAGTTTCAAAATATTCAAAAGTCTTTTGTATAGTTACCATGAAATTGGGATTCAAGGAATTCAGGATTTAAAGTATGTAAGTTGATCACAACATGCTCACAGCGTGGGCGGAGCTTAGCTAGAGATGGGCGGGATATAGATAAAAATTAATTCATCTATTGATGAGGCGAATAACAACGATATATTATGTGATAGAAAAGATTGCATGCGCAAATTTTCCCCCATTTTTATGCACAAACGTAAAACTGAATACTGGTAGTCATATTTAAAAAGTTAATATTAATCCCCTACCTGTAAAATTGTGTTGCCAATAAATTTCTGTTTTCAGTACTTGTGTTATGATGCTGGCAACATATTCCAAGTGTTATATCTCTGAACCTGCTAAATATTTTGAAAACAATTTGACTGAAAGTGGTTGGTGGCTAAGCCACCAACAACTTTCAGTCAAATTGTTTTCAAAATATTTATCAAGTCAATGGTTTTTAATCATTGAAATTATTGTCTGGTGGCTTGCACCAGTGTGACAGTTAAACAAGACACAGCCAGCATTTCTCAATTAGTATAAAGGTTTTTGCTCGATACGTAAAGCTTAGTAGATCCTCATCGTTTAGCTGTGTTGCTTTGATATATGTACACAAATGTTGATCCATGCTCTAGGGCATCAAGCCAGAGAAGAAGTTTGACGCTGCCGGGAAGCCATTTGAGGACTATTGGCCAGCCGCTAAGAAGGTATGTAGATGTTTTAAATATTTATAAATGTAGGCATGCATCAATATCTCTCCACAAAGCAATTCTTTCTGGGTGAAAATGGGGCCATTGAGGAGTGGAGGAGATTGCTTATGTGTCCAATGATTGCACAATAGACAGCACTGAGATGTGAATATGTGTCCATATGATGGCTGTGGCACATAGCGAGCTGGTATAACATTGTTAACTAACATGTGTAAAAAATCTTTTAGGTGTATGCTGAAAAGTTTGAAAAACAAATCATTGACAAAGTTCAAGCAAATTTTCATTCGATCATGGCGAGACACAATGATTCTGCAACAAAGTTTCAGTTTCCTTTCATAATTGCATAGATCTTTTTAATTTTCTGAATTCCCTGTCCAATTCTGCAGATATGGTCAAGGGGTGGGTGTGGTGGAGGTGGCGGTGTCATAATATTAATGTTGGGAGAATTCAAACAAATTTCAGAATTTTGTATGTATTACCCATATGATTGCAGATTGTGAGGCAATGTTTACTTTTTGGCTCCACCTCCCAGGATGGATGTGTGTGTGCATGTGTATTGGGATCAGTGTGGGTGGGGGGGGCGTGTTGATGTAATTAAACTAAATTGGCTTACTTATATGATTGTTGATTGCAAGACGATGTTTTCATGGAGCTCCACCCCTTTAGGGTGGTGATGTGTGTGGGGTGGGGTGTGGGGTGGGGTGGTGATGTTGCTATGAAAAGTTGAAGCTGGCGAAAGCATGGGAATATGCGATAGTGTTGTAGTAAACTTATTATAAAATGGCACAGATTTTGAGATTCTATATTTATCCCATTAGCTATTCCAGTTAAGCCTCTCTAAACTGAACCACTTTGTGACTGTAAAATGCTTCTCATTTGTCTATAGTTCCATTTACAGATGTGAAATTGCCATAAATGTACTGATTCTGTTCTAGGATTTATGCTGGTTTAGTCAAGTATTTGGTTTATAGAATATTCCGTTTATGTAGGTTTTACATTGTGTTGGTTTATTTCAGATGTTGGGTGACATGAAATTCCTGGACTCATTGCGAGAATTTGACAAAGATCACATTCCTCAACCAATAATAAAACGAATACGTGAGAAATACATCACTAACTCCGAGTTTGATCCCGTGATCATAAAGAATAGCTCATCTGCTTGTGAGGGCCTGTGCAAGTGGGTGCGCGCCATCGAAGTCTATGACAGTGTTGTCAAGGTAACAATAAGATTTTATCGTACAAGTAGTCGTGGCATTATGGTATTTTGCCATTGACAGGGAATCGAACCTACACTCAACGGAAGCACCAAGGATCATAGCCCACAAATGCTTCCACCACACCAATGCTGCAAGACTTGTAACATTGGTGTGGTGGAAGCATTTGTGGGCTATGATGCTTGGCGCCTTCATCGGTTGTGGGTTCAATTCCCTATCAGTAATATTATTTTAGATGTTAACACTTAGTTTCTAAAATAACTGAATGGTTTGTTGTTTCTCAGTCTACGTTATTGATTTTGAATTGGTTTTCTAGGAAGACAATTCTACCGATGGAAGTATCAGCTTCCGGATAAATTATTTTCAAAATATTCAACCATTCTGTTTGGTTGATATGAAATTGTGATACAGTGATTTCATCTGTGAAAGGTTGAATGAATGTTTATCAAGCTGTACGTGAAGTGGAGACTATCTTGACATAGTGATCAAAATGAAGTGCCATGCCTTTGTTCTAACATGACAATTGCCATAGAAAATACTTTTTCTATGGCCACAAGACTTTACAACTATGTATTGTTCACATGGTAGGTTGTTGCACCAAAGCGTGAGAGCTTGAAGGCCGCAGAAGCTACATTGGAGGAACAGACAGGTCGGCTGAAGGAAAAACGAGCGGAATTGAAGATAGTAACGGATAAACTTGCTATTCTCCAGGAGCACCTGCTAATGAAACAACAAGAACAACAGGTCAGCAGTTAATTCTTTCATGGCCCAGATTGGTGAAATCGTCTAAGTCTGCGCTTGTGCAATATCCATTTGCAGGCCAAACAAGGGAGGACTATATTTGACAATTTTCCACTGGAATGACTGTCTCAGTTATCGTACCAGTTATTTTTGGTGTAAGATTTAAAAAATAGGATACTCTGTCAAATTGTTTTCAAAATTTTCAGCAATTTAAGAGTCTTTGCTCATTGAAATTATTGATCGGCAGCTTGTAGCAGCGAGATAGTTAAATCTGACCAATACAGCAATGGTCAGTTCTGTAATGACGTGATGTTTATAAGCATTAGATAGTAGGGCTGCATGGTTTGGCTTACAGCCATATCGGTTTCGATATGAATATTCATATCGGTTTTAGCCGAATATCGGTTTTATAGGTGACTTCTATTATGAAAAAGTTGAAATCCATTCTCTAAAATGCTTAAAAAATGATCATCAATGACAGGAAAATAGAACAGTTTTATTTCCCAGTACAAATTCTTTCTGCCTTACACATACTTAATATACCCTATGCCCATCGTTGTGGGAGTGAACTTATTATCCGGGACCACCTAAATATTAGGTATGCTCTAATAACCATCATTTATAACATTAACATTAGTATACAATTTTACATTTCATGTCGTCGTGGAAACATACAAATCACATGATATTAGAAGGATTTATTTCCAGTATTCAGAGCGAGTACTCGTCTGTGACTCATAGGCCATGGTTTGGACTCAGAACTCAGAAATTACTATAGATGCAATATACTGAATACTGTAATTTAGATCAGATCCGAGTTTCATCTAAGGAAGTTGGGATCGTTCAGTTATCTCGCGCTGGCGTATGAAATCTTGCGAGGATATGAAAATGTGTCTTCAAGCAAACTCTTCCGTGAATAGGTCAACCAATTATTTACAAATATATATCAGAATTATTTTCCAAATAGATCGATCGCATGATCCGGTTGTTATTATTAACCTGTTAAATTCACATGCTAGTCAAAAAGAGTGTTTTAGACACAATGGGGTGAAAAAAGATATTTCGGATTGAACAGTCTATCAGGCGTGTGTCGGATATTTAAGTTCATATGTGTATAACTATTCATTGTGGCAAAGATCATAAAGTGTCAGCCACGACGTGATTAGATAAACAATGTTCATTTGTAGAAAGAAAAATTATTCTTCATGTAGTGATTGGATAATTTTTGTCGTGTTAGCCAATGAGAATAGAATGATCAGCAGAAGCGGCTTAAACGATATATATATTTCCTAGAAAAACATGTCTTAGGCATCACTCATTACTCATTGCGCTTTTCGTGATTGTCGGTGGTTCGTATCCTTTATCACAGGCATTTTTATCATATATATATATATAAATATAATAGAGGAATATGTGGTACCGGGATGGGTGGACCAAAATTCAAAGGCCTGTGCTTTAATTTTTAACAATGCTGATACAAAAAAATTATATTTATATTTTATAAGTGGTTTTGAAACCGTCAGTGTATGATATCAGTTTTAAATATGGTATCTGTATATCGCGCAGCCCTATTAGATAGCTCATAGATTATAGAATAATGTACCCCGGTAGTCAAGAATTGTCTTTGTAAAAGATAGCTCATATAGATTATAGAATAATGTACCCCGGTAGTCAAGAATTGTCTTTGTAAAAGATGTATTTTGCATATGAGTTTAGATGCATAAAGTCTAAATTAGATGCCAAGAAAATATGTATTGCTTAAGATTAACAGATGTTTTTTGTTGGATTTGGCATTTGTAGTTATTTGGGGACCGTAGTGTTTGTGTGATTGAGGATGGGTCATGGGGGAGGGAATAGAAGGAGATGCTTTCGAGAAGTTATGGGTGGAGGGAATGATGGATGAGAACAAGATTAGTACAAAGTACACATTCTTTGCCATGCTTCACAAAGATCAAGTTGGGATAATACTTTAGAGAAACTGATACATAGGTGCAGGGATTCTCATAAGGGCCCTTTTGAGGGTATATACCCCAAAAACCAGCCAGTGACACCCAAAGGTAGTGCAGAGGTTCACATGGGAGCCCTGAAAATCTTGTATGATTGCTTTATACTAAGTAAGTATTTTTATAAGTTATTCCTCAAATATACCTACACAATCTAGTATGAGATCACCATAATTCATAGTTGTGAGTTCATGGTACCCTCTAATTTTAGTATGGATGAGAAATACTGCCTGAGAACACCAGATTTCAATTTGGAACCCTCAAACTTCAGTTTGCCACACTCAAATTTCATATGCGTACCCTCAGATTTCAGGGTTTGGGGTCGCTGGGACTTCCAAAATGTAAATGCCATGAGAAACACTGCATATGTGTTTTGGGCAGGTTGGATGATAGCTATTATAGTAAACGCATACTGTTGCTAATCCAAGCAGTGGATGATGATGATGTGCATGCAACGGGTTTACAGTGCAAAGTTTACAAAATATCATGATGTTATTTATATTTGTCTTTGTCCAGAATTTAGAAGAAAATATTGAGTTAACTAAAGTGAAGATAGTGAGAGCGGAGAAGTTGATCAGTGGATTAGGTGGAGAAAAGCACAGATGGACACAGGTATGGATACATACATGTTGGATTTCTTAATAACTATTATTAGTTTATCAGTCTGTCTGTCTGTCTGTTGGTCTGTCCGTCAGTCCGTAAACAAAATTTCACATCTGGAACTTACAAAAATAGCTTTCTGTTGTACCACAAATGGATATTTTTCAAAGCCACTACAAGAAGCTGTTTTGGCCGGCTTGACCATTAAAATGTTAATGGTCAAGAAAATCCAAATTATGATTAATCATTGTCCATTTGCAGGCCAAGAGAAGACTATTTTTGAAAATTTACCACTGGAATGACTGGCTCTGTAAAATAAACGAAATCACGGATTTCTTTTTTCATGAGAGAGTTGATACTTACCTCCCTAATACTCTTTGATATTGCTAAATATCAACTTTCACTCAATAAACACTTGGATTAAAAAGGTTAGGTGCCCCTACTGGGCAGGTAGTCAGATGACAGTCTGGCGGATGCTAGCCCCACCACCACGCATGCGCAGACTAGTACTTCCTCTGACTAATTTATTGGCTGACACTATGCAACTTTACAAGAGCCTGAAGACCAGGCCTCTGTGGGGCGGAGAAGCTGTGTCCGTATTAGGGAGGTAAGTATCAACTCTCTCGTGAAAAAAGAAATCTGTGGTTTCGTTTATTTCACTTCAAAAGTATACTTACGTCCCTAATACTCTTTGATATTGCTAGAATTCGACAGGGAATTCGGCGGGAGGGAGGCGAGGTCAAAAGACCAGCTCTTCCCTATGGGATTTTCTGCGTGTAAGGCACTTATACTGAAATACTAATCCTCTTTGTGTCTGTGTCCACAGGTATCTATCTATGAGTGTACAGAACAGTACATCGTCAGAGGGTTTGTTTTTCTCTCCACCAAAGTTTCCATTTCCTACTAACATTGTTAGGTTATCTAACCAAAAATCTATGCCCAGTGAGTTGGAGGCCTCGGAAGAAGGTCTTCTCACTTTGCTCTCTTGGTCCACTTCCTTCCCCTTATAGGTGGAGAGAGTTAAGAAGTCATAGAGTTGGTGGAGCATCCAGTTCATTAGATCAGATGGTTTGTCCATGCTAAGGACTCAGGTATTCTAGTTATGATATGAGGCACAATATTTATTAAATCTGCTGCCATTTTATCATTGTATATCTGATGTTTGTATAGTCTGTATATTCTATCCTTTCCAGTTAAGATGCTCTGGATATGAGTACAATTCGTCCTTACACCTGGATGTTTGTTTCGGATCGATTTAACTTCTTATTTTTGAAGTTATGACGTCATAATCAGCCTTGCACTTTATTAACATTTTAAAGTTTTGCCCAACACTGGTTTATTATCTTTGTAGGTGGTCTGTATGACCACCTTCCCTCTCCTTTTTATTTTGGTTTTGAGTTTCTAATTCTTTAACTAAAATACTCATTGTCTTCGTCCTCTGGCCTGTTTCAGAAACCTGGTTGTCCTTCTTGTGGGCGTTTCCTTAAAGAACGTTTCGCCCCTCATCTCTGCTTTCAGTGCAGTCCCTCTGGACCACTGTTTAAGTGTGAAATATGTAAACAGTGGGGCAGGGTGGGGGGGCCAAACTAATGACAGAATTCTTGTCATTACAGGCTCGGGAGAAGGTGTGTGAGGAGGAGAGGAGAGCGAAGAGAGAGGTGTCGGGTAAGAAGGGTAAGAGGAAGGCCTCATCCTCTGTGGATATGGAGGCCTTCCGAGTTGAGATGTTGGGAGAGATGAAGAGGACAATCAAGGATTTGGTTCCAGAGTTGCTCCGTGGCATGCTTCCTGGACCAAATCTTTTGTTGTCCTCTTCATCTGCTTTGGATCAGATAATCCCCGCCTCTGAATCAGGTTTCCTTAGGACAATACCAGTTCTTGAGCAAGATTCAGAGATGGCCCCATTAGAGGGGGCGGTCCAGGACACTGGCAGCAGGCTTGCCGCGCTGGTGATCCGTGGACGGTTGTCGCTGGAGCCTGGTGCCTGCTTATCAGCCCAGGAATATCCGCACACCACAGGTATCAGCCCAGGAATATCCGCACACCACAGGTACAGTTCCTCCTATGGTACCTATCCTGGCCAGTCCGGGTTAGCATTCTTCGCTGACCTGGAGTCTAATCTTTCTGGCCAGGATGAAGAAGATTATCTGTTGGGTTCTCCTTCTGATGCTGTGACCATGGACATTGACATCTGTGCATCCCTCGCGGGGAATACAGGCGACAACATTGTCCATGGTTCTACTCACGCAGGAGTAGGGTTCACGGCACATAAGGTGGACCCGGGTTGGCTCTGATGGCCAGGTCTACCGCATACCTCGGCTTGCCGAGAGTGTAGCAGGTGCTGGTCCGGGCCATGGTGTGGCAAAATTCTCCCCACGCAATACCACGGCTGTCAGTTTGGTATGCCTGCTTTTTCAGGCCCGCATGCTTTCTCTGGCTTGCCAGGAGTGTCATGTCAGCCAGCCTCATACACGCCTGCGAACGCTCAGAAGGAAGATGAAGGCCCTCTTGTAGAGCTTTCGCAGGTAGCCACAGAGGAGGATTGGTCGGACGCTTGTCATTGGCTGATAAGCGTCAGGTGAGACCTGCCTGTGGAACAGTCGGCTAGCTAGCAATGCAGAGGAGAGTGGGAGAACGTCTATTGCAGCGCTTGCTCATGTCTCCAAGCTGTTAGATGGGATGGTAACGGCATCCGCATCATGCCAGCCGAGTCCAGTAACAGTCCAGAGAGCCATCCAGGATGGTATCAACCTGGCTCTGGATTGTTTAACCTGGTCTGTGACTAGGAGGATCCGGGCGCAGCGCACATTTGCTTTAGACAATCTGTGCCCATCTCATGACCTGGATAATAGGCTGCTGCCTACGCCTATGGCAGGTCCTGGTCTCTTTGTAGGTGAGGAATTCAAGCACCTCCAGGAGACCGTCACCCTGATCAATAACCAGAGGGCACTGCACGAGCAATTTGAAGTACTCCTCAGAGAGCGCGTTTGCGCAGCTCCCCCTGCGTATCATCCCCTGCAGGCTCGAGGTTGCGGTGGCCAGGTCAGAGGCCAGCCACCAGCACAGCATCGGCCTCAGCCACCCGCGGTTCGGCCAGCAGCGAGGGGGGCACAGGCTCCTCCGGTGCAGCCAGCCAGGCAGCCGCCCGTGCACCGCGGTGCGCGTGGCACTGGTCATGGCGCACGAGGATCTGGTCATGGTAATCATGCCTGATGGGACGGTTATCACGGTGAGAACCACTCCAGTGCTTCTGGTCAAGGAGACAGTGCCACTCTTGCACTCGTTATGTCCACCTCTCTCCCTAGGTGGTCCAGTGGGAGGCCGATTGGCCCACCACAAGCAAGAGTGGGAACGGTTGACTCAAGACCATTTAGTCTTGCGATGGCTTTCAGTCGGGTATCATCCCAATTGGATAACAGGCCCTCCATCGCGACTGCCTGTGGTGCCAGTCTGGACTCAAATTACAAGAGATCCAAATGAAAGGTTGTGTATAGAGGAAGAAATAAATTCCCTCATACCAAAAGGAGCAATTCAACCAGCACAGAAGTGCCCGGGCTTCTATTCAACCGTGTTCCATTGAACAAGTTCATAGACACACCTAGTTTCAAAATGGAGACAGTGAAATCAGTGTTGGCAGGGTTGGAGAAGGGAATGTGGACAGCTTCAATAGATATGAAGGATGCTTATTTTCACATTCCAATAGCGAGGAGTTTCCTTCGCTTCCTGAGATTCGCATTCCTGGGCAGACAGTGGGAATTCAGGGTATTACCCTTCAGAATTTCTACGGCTCCTCGGGTCTTCACCAGGGTCGTTTTTGTGATAACATCATCCCTCCACAGGAGAAGCTTAGCAGTCTACATGTACATAGATGACTGGCTGTTAAAAGCACACAACCCGGAAAGTTTATCAGCAAATCTGGAGATAGTTTTGAAAACTCTCACAGACTTATGCTGGATAATCAATTTTCAGAAATCAGAGCTGACTCCACCCCAGAAGTTTGTTTACCTGGGAATGTTCTTCGATCTGGAGATAGGATATGTTTATCCTACTCAGGAGAGGGTACAAATACTCATCTCAGTAATAAGGTCAGTGTGCAACAGTCGTCATATCCTGGCATGGGTTTACCTGAGAATGCTGGGGTTGATGGTTTCTCTGGAACCAGTCATTCCTCAGGCGGCCTTACGCAAGCGGCTGATCCAGTTATTTCTCATGATGCAATGGACCCAGAATATAGGTTCACTGGACTCAAACGTTCAGTTCTGGAGCCTCTAATTCACCACCTACAATGGTGGTTGAAGACAGAGAATCTCCTGGCAGGGGTGATGCTAACCCCTCCTCACCCTCAGTTAACGATGTATATAGATGCATCGATGGAGGGGTGTGGAGCTTGCCTGGAAGAATCCATGAAATCAAGGCTTTGGAATCTGGAACAGTCAAAAGAACATGTAAATCTACTGGAATTACGAGCAGTATTCCTGGGCCTGGAACATTTCTTACAGAAAGTTCAGGGCAAGAGTGTTCTAATTCGATCAGACAACTCAACAGTAGTGACTTACATAAACCGCCAGGGCAGAACGAAGTCGCCCAGTCTCTGTATGATGACATGGAAACTGCTTTGCTGGTGCCTGAATCACAGGATTACCTTGAAAGCAGTTCATATTCTGGGAAGGTTAAATCTGTTAGCAGACTCATTGAGCCGAAGGATGAGTGTTTTACCTACGGAATGGCAACTAAATAAATGTGGAGCAGATCGTCTGTTCAACCATGGGGGGAACCCAACATAGATTTATTCGCAATGAAGAAGAATGCGAAGATGACGACGTACGTCTCTCCGATTCCAGATCCGAGCACTATCGCAACAGATGCGCTAGCTATCAGCTGGATGGGAATGTATGCATACACATTCCCTCCAGCAATCCTGATTCCAAAAGTTCTTCAGAAAATCAGACAGGAGGAGTGCCAAGTGCTTATGATCACCCCAAATTTGTCACGCCAATCATGGTATATGGATCTGCTGGACCTTCTGGTCTGCAATCCGGTTCCTCTGCCTCTGATTGACAATATTATCTTCCAGGGCAAGGCCCTTCATAACAATCCGTCAATGTTCCGATTGACTGCGTGGATGTTGTCAAGGAATCTAAAATTAAGGGGGGCTTTTGTGAGAAAGCAGCCATGTTCATGGCAAAAGCCAGAAGGGGTCAACCTCCAGAGCATATAATTATAAAATCAAGATTGGTGCTCAAAAAGATGTATTAATCCAATGGATTCATCTATTCAGGTAGTAGCCGATTTCCTCTGTCACCTGTGTGATGCCTATAGCCTCAAGCCTAACTCTATTGATGGTTATAAATCGGCTTTAATGTCAGTTATCCCTTGCTTGGCTAATAGGGGAAGTGATGAAGTAAGTACATTAAATACTTTAATTGAGGGCATGGGCAATCTAAGACCAAGGAATCCCCCAGTGATTCCGTTTTGGAGTTTATCTCTAGTGCTCCAGGTACTAGCTGATAAGACATTTGAACCACTAAGTTCCATTTCTATAAAAATCTTGACTCTTAAAACTGTGTTTCTAATTGCTGCAGCCTTATCAGCGGAGGCAGACTGTTTTGTGGTTAAAGGGGAAGGCCTTAGGCTTCTACCTAGGATAAATTTCATGGCTAAGAACCGGTCTTTGAAATATCCAGGTCAACCTATATTTTTACCAGCTTTGACTAGATATGATCCTGATTCAAAAGCATGGTGTCCAGTCGGAGCATTAACCCGGTACAAACAACGTAGTCAGGAATGGTTGACTGACCCGTCAGCGTTATGGTTGTCATATATTGACATGGCAGGTCGTCTAAGGACACCATTTCCAGGTGGATTGTAGAGTTTTATTAAATTTTGTCATAAATCCGCGACAGGTAAACAAGTTGACATGGCCAAGGCTCACGGTGTTCGTGGCATAGTGACTTCTACTGCCCTGTTTAATGGGGTTCTTGTGGATGACATTATGTCAGTAGCCCAGTGGCACTGTGAGTCAAGTTTTGCCAACCATTATCTCCGTGACACCTCGAATCCTCTCGCCTTATCGATTTTGAAGAAATAATCTAGGTGTACATATTTTGATGAGGTTTCCTCATTTTTTAAATATATTTCACAATTAATCAATGGAGACAACCACTTTTTAGGACTGCATCAGCCTTCACCAAGGGGAAGATGATGACAGCATCCAGCCTCGACAAGGTCAGTCTTGTTTATGTGTTGTTCATTGTTGATTGTGTTGTCACACGACCCTTCGTTATTGCTATGGTGATGGTACGTGTTTTATGTGGGTCATTCTTGAGAGTATACGAAAATGAAGCCTTTTCGTTTAATGTCCTATAGAACATGGCACTTGTACGTAGAGAGCGTATTGGACATTGAGGTCATTCTGTCTTCCTCCCAAGAAAGGGTGTGTGGAGTGAGCGCATATGACATATGGCCATCTCTCAGCCATCGGTGGTGTTAGCCGATGTTCAAATCTATACCTGGTTGTGTTTTCACACAATTTCAGAAGTTTAAGTGCCTTAAACGCAGAAAGCTGCATAGGGAAGAGCTGGTCTTTTGACCTCGCCTCCCTCCCGACGAATTCTCTGTCGAATTCTGGCAATATCAAAGAGTATTAGGGAGGTAAGTATACTCTTGAAGTGAAATAAATGAAATCACGGATTTCTTTTTTCACGAGAGAGTTGATACTTACCTCCCTAATATGGACCTGACCTCTCCACCCCACAGAGGCTCGGTCTTCAGACTCTCGTGAAGTTGCATAGTGTCAGCCAATAAACCATTCAGAGGAAGTACTAGTCTGCGCATCTGCGCATGCACAGTGACTGGGGCTACCATCTGCCAGACTGTCATCCGACTTTCTGCCCAGTAGGGGCACCTATCTTTTTTAATCTGAGTTTTTATTGAATGAACGCCAATATTTAGCAATATCAAAGAGTATTAGGGAGGTAAGTATCAACTCTCTCATGGAAAAAGAAATTTGTGAATTCGTTTATTAAACAGTACCCATGCAACAGTCCTCAGCCACTATAAAATGATCCCCTCAGTACAGCGAGTTATCAGTAAGCCAGCAGGTGCTAGTGGTAAATTTTCATAAATAGTATTCTCTTGGACTGCATTTGGACATCTAATAAGAAATATTTAGATTTTCTTGACAAAACTTAGGCATTAAAGCATAAAAGTAGCTATACCTGGACTCATTATACAGTTACCGAAAACTTACATTTCTTGATAGCACGATGTTACTGATAATTGTTAAACACAGCTTCCTTTAGCATGACAGATCATCTCAATGCACTGTTACCTTCTGGCTCCAAAAGGCAGTTGGTCTTTCGGGCTGGTTTGACTGTATATATGTTTTTCTACTGCAGAATGTCGAGACACTATCACTAACCTATGATAACATTGTTGGAGATGTTTTGCTGTCAGCCAGTGTTGTTGCTTACCTTGGTCCATTTGTCTCCGATTATAGACAGGTAAGCGTCACATGAATCTTTGCAACCCCAATCCACCCACACTATATTACTTGTCTCCCTACTCTTCCCCCATACTTTTCACCTCCCTACCCATCATCTCACCATTAATTATATTTTTAGCTAATTTGATCGAACAAATGAGCATTTACCAGTCACAGAAAACAAGGGAGATAACTGTGATTTTTAAAATCATCAGATATGGAATGGGAAACATTAAATCTTTAGTGCTGGTAACTTAAAAGAGCAAGTCTTATTCCAATGCAGCAAATCTTATTTCTCTACTCTTAAGAAAGCACGTTATCTTGCCCTACTGAACGTTTAAGATATTTCAAGATACATCTGTAATGTAAAATAAGTATATTTGTGATCTATTTTCAGAGCTGTTTGAAAGCCTGGTATGACTTATGCAAGGAGAAATCCATTCCGGTGTCGAGTTCATTCTCACTGACCAGTACATTGGGTGAACCGGTCAAAATTCGTGATTGGCAAATAGCTGGACTTCCGGTCGACAGGTAAGTAAGAAAAGCTTTCTTTGAAGAACATATAAATCTGTATTTCATGTATATGCTCTGTTAATGTGGATGCATATGTTTCATTGATAACCAGATTCTAAAGATTAACGTTATTATTTCACATCAAGAGTATACTTACCTCCCTAATACTTTTGATATTGCTAAATATCGGCTTTCACTCAATAAACACTCAGATTAAAACAGTTAGGTGCCCCTACTGGGCAGGGAGTCAGAGTGTAGTCTGGCGGATGCCAGCCCACCACCGCGCATGCGCAGACTAGCACTTCCTCTTTGCTAATTTATTGGAGAGAGTCTACACATGTTTTTGTGCTAGAGCTTTCCTATACTCTTTTACAAAGTTTTTGGACTGTTATTAGAAGTAATATCCCTGATAAAGATGGCAGAGAGAGTGACTTCGCCACAGGAGGGCCTAGGACCTTTAAATCAGGTGACTTCTAGTAAAATTAGCGAGTTTTTTCCCGGTGTAATGTGTTTCCGGGACTCGCATTTACCGTGATAAGCGCCTTGTTTAGTTGGTTTATTTCAACTAGGTGCTATATAATACTAATCTCTCTTTGTGTTTATGTCCACAGGTCTATGGGACAATATGTAATGGACATCACATCAGCAGAGGGTTTGTTTCTCTCCACCATTGCCCTCTTGATCCAATTCCTTCCCCTATAAGGTGGAGAGAGTTAAGAGGCGTTCAGTTGGTGGAGTGCTCCAGTTCATCACGTTGGATGGTTTGTCTATACAAAGTGTCAGGTATTTAATTATTGATATGAGGTAATGTTAATTATTGAGAGAGGAAAGGGAGATAATTAACAGTATTTGCCATTGTTATCAGTATATATCTGATGGTTGTGTAGTCGAAATGTCCAGTCTGCACATGTTCTGGTTAGAGATACAATTCGTCCTTGCACTTGGATGTTTGTTGGGGATCGATTTTTTCCTGTCATAGGATTAATGACGTCATAATCAGCCTTGCTCTTTATTAGCAATTAAAGTTTGTACAAAGCTGGTTTTCTGATGAATATTGATCGTTATGATCATTTCCTTCTCTGGAGTTGGTTGAGTTCTTAGCTTAACTAGATTGCTCATACTCCTCGTCCTTTGCCCTGTTTCAGAGACCGGGGTGTGCGTCCTGTGGACGGTTTTTGAGGGACAAGTTTGTGCCTCATCTCTGTTATCAGTGTAGCCCCTGTGGTCCCTTGCTTAATTGCGAGATATGTAAGCACTGGGAGGGGCGAGCTAATGTCCGAATTCTTGTGCTTACAGGCGAAGGACAAGGTGGTGGAGGAGGAGAAGAAAAAGAAGCAGAAAAGCGAGAGTGTGAGTAAGAAGGGTAAGAGGAAGGCCTCGTCCGCGGTGGACATGGAGGCCTTCCGGACCGAGATGTTGGGAGAGATGAGGAGGACGATAAAGGATTTGGTTCCAGAGTTGCTTCGTGGCATGCTTCCTGGACCAAATCCTTTGCCGTCCTCATCATCTGCTTCGGAGCAGGTAATCCCCACCTCTGAATCACCTTTCCTTAGTACGCTTCCGTTCGAAGATTCAGAGGTGGCCCCATTAGAGGGGGCGTTCCACGACCCTGGCAGCAGGCTTAGTGCCGCGCCGAGGGGCCGTGGACGGCTGTCGCTGGAACCTGCGGGCTGCTTATCAGTCCAGGGGTATCCGCACGCCGTGGGTGCCAGTACCTCGTATGGCACCTTCCCTGGCCAGTCCGGGTTAGCTTTCTTTGCTGACTCGGAGTCTAATCTGTCTGGCCAGGAGGAAGAGGATTACCTGTTGGGGTCGCCGTCTGAGGACGTGGCCATGGATTATGACGTTTGTGCACCCCTCGCGGGGAATACAGGTGACTTATTCCACGGTTCTACTCACGCAGGAGTAGAGGCCACGGTTCAGACGGTGGCCCTGGGCGCTGCTGATAGCCAGCGGTACCGCATACCTCGGCTTGCCGAGAGTGTCACTGGTGCTGGCCGGGGCGGTGGTGGGGCGGTATGTGCCCCGCGCTCTACCATGGCGCCTGCTCCTGGTCAAGCCAGTGAGATTAGCATGCCGGTCTTGGCAGGCCCGCATGTTTTCCCTGGCTTGCCAGGGGTATCAGCGTATCCGCCGTCAAGCTCTGCTGCTTGCGCTCAGGAGGAAGACGAAGGCCCCCGTCTTGTAGAGCGCTCGCAGTTAGCCACGGAAGAGGATTGGTCTGACGCTTGCCAGTGGTTGGTAAGTGTTAGGCCAGATCTGCCCGTGGAGCAGTCGGCTAGCCAGCGTGAACACAGGCCGTGGTTAGCTGGTAAGCCTACTGCTAACGCTATGCCTTCTCTGCCGCTGGCAGAGCATGTCGTTGACATGTTTGAGCCGGCGGAGACGTCCATTAAGTCGAGTGGACGTCTCGCGAAGGCCCCGCGCGAGGTGGCCAGGCGTTGTCGCATCGTGCCCCTGGATTACGAGCGGTACGGTGTGGTACCTAAGCCGAGCGTGGATGACCGCGCGGCTTTGGGTGAGGATGCGCGGCCAGGCTCCCGTTCTGACACGGGAGTCTTGTGTTCGAACGCGTTGCGTTCAGCAAATACCGCGTTGCGTGATGCGGAGGAGAGTGGGAGGGCTTCGATTGCCGCTCTGTCCCACGTCTCCCAGCTGTTACAAGGGGTAGTAACAGCATCCGCATCGCGCCAGCCAAGTCCGGTCACAGTCCAGCGAGCCATCCAGGATGGTATCAACTTGGCTCTGGACTGTATGACTCGGGCGGTGACCAGGAGTGTCCGGGCAAGACGCACGTTTGCCTTGGACGATCTGTGCCCGTCCCAGGACCTGTACAATAGGCTACTGCGTACGCCTATGACAGGTCCTGGTCTCTTTGGAGGTGAGGGATGTAGACACCTCCAGGAGACGGTTACTCTGGTAAATAACCAGAGGGCGCTGCGTGAGCAGTTTGAGGTGCTTCGTCGTGCTAACGTTCGTGCCGCACCCCCTGCGTATCGTCCCCTGCAGGCTCGAGGTGGCGGTGGCCAGGTCAGAGGCCAGCCACCATCGCAGCGTCGGCCTCGGCCGCTTGCGATTCGGCCAGCAGCGAGGGGGGCGCAGGCTCCTCAGGCGCAGTCAGCCAGGCAACCGCCCGCGCACCGAGGTGCGCTTGGTGCTGGTCGTGGCGCGCGAGGATCTGGGCATGGTTATCGTTCCTGATGGGACGTTTACCACGGTGAGAACCGCTCTGGGGTTTCTGGCAAAAGAGACAGTGCCGCTCTTGCACTCCTTATGTCCACCTCTATCCCTAGGTGGACCGGTGGGAGGCCGGTTAGCCGACCAGATGCAAGAGTGGGAACGGTTAACTCAGGACCGTTTAGTCTTGCGATGGCTTTCAGTCGGGTATCATCCCGATTGGATGACAGGCCCGCCATCGCGACTGTCTCTAGTGCCGATCTGGACTCCAAATCCGAGAGATCCAGAGCAAAGGTTGTGTATCGAGGAGGAAATAAATTCCCTCATACAAAAAGGAGCTATTCAGCCGGCACAGAGGTGTCCGGGCTTCTATTCAACCCTGTTCTTAGTAACAAAAACACCGGAGGGTGAGACCGATTCTCAACCTCAAGCCATTGAACAAGTTCATAGAGACACCCAGTTTCAAGATGGAAACTGTGCGCTCGGTGTTGGCGGGGTTAGAGAGGGGAATGTGGACAGCGTCGATAGATTTGAAGGACGCTTATTTCCACATCCCCATACACAGGAGTTTCCGTCGCTTCCTGAGATTTGCATTCCAGGGCAGACAGTGGGAATTCAGGGTGTTACCCTTCGGAATTTCCACGGCTCCTCGAGTTTTCACCCGTGTGGTTCTTGCGATCACCGCATACCTCCGCAGGAGAAGCATAGCAGTCCACACGTACATAGACGACTGGCTGTTGAAAGCGCACACCCAGGAAAGTTTATCGGCCAGTCTGGAGATTGTTTTGAAGATTCTCACAGACTTGGGCTGGATAATCAATTTCAAAAAATCAGAGCTGACTCCATCCCAGAGGTTTGTTTACCTGGGGATATTCTTCGATCTAGAGACGGGATATGTTTTCCCTACTCAGGAGAGAGTTCAGACACTCATCTCATTAATTCAGTCAGTGTGCGACAGTCGTCATGTCCTGGCACGGGTTTATTTGAGAATGCTGGGGTTGATGGTTTCATTGGAACCAGTCATTCCTCAGGCCGCCTTACGCAGGCGGCCGATCCAGTTATTTCTCATGACACAATGGACCCAGAGTACAGGGTCGCTGGACTCGAACGTGTCAGTGTTGGCGCCTCTGATTCACCACCTGCAATGGTGGTTGGACACAGAGAATCTCTTGGTGGGGGTTATGCTAACCCCTCCCCACCCTCAGGTGACTGTGTATACAGATGCATCGATGGAGGGCTGGGGAGCTTGCCTGGAAGAATCCACGATATCAGGGCTTTGGAATCTGGAACAGTCAAAGGAACATATAAATCTACTGGAGCTAAGAGCAGTAGTCCTGGGCCTGGAACATTTCTTACAGAAAGTTCAGGGCAAGATTGTTCTTATTCGTTCAGACAACTCAGCAGTTGTGACTTACATAAACCGCCAGGGCGGAACGAAGTCGCCCAGTCTCTGTATGATGACATGGAGACTGCTTTGTTGGTGCCTGGATCACCAGATTACCTTGAAAGCAGTTCATATTCCGGGAAGGTTAAATCTGCTAGCAGACTCATTGAGCCGAAGGATGAGTGTTTTACCCACGGAATGGCAACTAAATCAATGTGTGGCGGATCGTCTGTTCGACCATTGGGGGAAACCCAACATCGATTTGTTCGCAACGAAGAAGAATGCGAAGATGACGACGTACGTCTCTCCGATTCCAGATCCAAGCGCTTTCGCAACAGATGCGTTAGCTATCAGCTGGGGGAGAATGTATGCATACGCATTCCCGCCAGCAATCCTGATTCCAAAAATTCTTCAGAAAATCAGACAGGAGGAATGCCAAGTGCTTCTGATCGCCCCGGATTGGCCAAGCCAATCATGGTATACGGATCTGCTGGACCTTCTGCTCTGCAATCAGGTTCCTCAGCCTCTGATGGACGACATTATCTTCCAGGGCAAGGCCCTTCACAGCAATCGGTCAATGTTCAGATTGACTGCGTGGATGTTGTCAAGGGATCTAGAATTAAGGAGGGCTTTTCTGAGCAAGCAGCCATGTTTATGGCCAAAGCCAGAAGGGGGTCAACCTCCAGAGCATATAATTATAAAATCAACAGATTTGCAGAATGGTGCTCAAAAAGATGTATTCATCCAATGGATGCATCTATTCAGGTAGTAGCTGATTTCCTCTGTCACCTGTATGATGCCTATAGCCTCAAGCCTAACTCTATTGCTGGTTATAAGTCAGCTTTAATGTCTGTTATTCCTTGCTTGGCTAAGAGGGGAAGTGATGAAGTAAATACATTAAATGTATTAATTAAAGGCATGGGCAATCTAAGACCAAGGAATCCCCCTGTGATTCCGTCTTGGAGTTTATCGCTAGTGCTTCAAGTACTAGGTGATAAGCCTTTTGAACCACTTAGTTCCATTTCTATGAAACTATTAACACTTAAGACTGTGTTTTTAATTGCTGCGGCCTCGGCTAGGCGTAGAAGTGAAATTCATGCCTTATCAGCCGAGGATGACCGTTTTGTGGTTTCAGGGGAAGGCCTTAAGCTGCTACCTAGGATTAATTTCTTGGCTAAGAATCAGTCGTTGAAATATCCAGGTCAACCGATTGTTTTACCTGCTTTAACTAGATATGATCCTAATTCTAAAGCATGGTGTCCCGTCCGGGCGCTTCTCCGGTACAAACAACATACATCTGAGTGGCGCAACGACCAATCGGCGTTATGGTTGTCATATATTAAACCCCATGGCAGGGCTTCTAAGGACACCATTTCTAGGTGGATTGTAGAATGCATTCAGTTTTGTCATAAATCCGCCACCGGGAAGCAGGTTGACGTGGCCAAGGCTCACAGTGTCCGCGGCGTAGTGACATCCACGGCCCTATTTAATGGGGTCCCTGTGGATGATATTATGTCGGTGGCTCAATGGCACTGTGAGTCAAGTTTTACAGACCATTATCTCCGTGACACCTCTAATCCTCTCGCCTTGTCGATTTTGAAAAATAACTGGGTTTATATTTTTGATGAGGTTTCCTCATTGCTTATATATTTCACAATTAATTTATGGAAACAACCACTTTTTTGGGACTGCATCATTCTTCACCAATGGGAAGATGATGTCAGCAGCCATTTTCAACAAGGTCAGTCTTGTTCACGTGTTGTCCATTGTTGATTGTCTTGTCACGTTACCCGTTATTTATATGATGATGGTTTTGTGTATTTATGTGGTTCATTGTTGAGAGTATACGAAAATGGAGTTTTTTCGTCTCTGTCCTGTAGTACATGGCACTTGTACGTAGAGAGCGTATAGGACATTGAGGTCATTCGACTCTTCCTCCCAGGAAGGAGGGGGGGGGGGGTGGGGTGGGGGAGCGCATATGACATTCGGTCATCTCTCATACATCGGTGGTGTTATCCGATGGTTAGTCAAATCCTGACTGTTTTTCATACAGTTTCAGAAGTTTAAGTGCCTTAAACGCAGAAAAGCGTATATGGATGAGCTGGTCTTTTGACCTCGCCTCCCTTCCGCCGAATTCACTGTCGAATTCTGGCAATATCAAAAGTATTAGGGAGGTAAGTATACTCTTGATGTGAAATAAACGAAATCTAGGATTTGTTTTTTTCACGAGAGAGTTGATACTTACCTCCCTAGATACGGACCCGGCCTCTCCACCCCACAGAGGCTCGCTCTTCAGGCTCTTAATAGTTGCATGTGTGTCAGCCAATAATCTAGTCAGAGGAAGTGCTAGTCTGCGCATGCGCGGTGGTGGGGCTGGCATCCGCCAGACTACACTCTGACTCCCTGCCCAGTAGGGGCACCTAACTGTTTTAATCTGAGTGTTTATTGGGTGAAAGCCGATATTTAGCAATATCAAAAGTATTAGGGAGGTAAGTATCAACTCTCTCGTGAAAAAAGAAATCCTAGATTTCGTTTATTTTTTGACAAGCTTTCATATATAAATTAGCTACATCAGCTCAACAAGTCAAATATTATGTATGTATGATTACTGTATTCTGCGGCTGTAGTAGTAGACACATCCTACAGCTGCAATCAGTCCTTCTTCGCTTTTTCCCACTGTGTCTTGTCCTGTGCCAATATCCTTAGCCTCCTCAGGTCCATTCTTGACTTGAGTGTACCTAATTCTGCTTTCTTGAGGTCACCTCGTAGCATGCTTAGCAGATTTATGCAATGACGTCCTCTCCTGGCTCTGTATTTGCTGGCTCCGAGTAGGGCGAATTCCAAGGCTCTCTGTGCTGGTGTGTCTTCCTGCATCCTTAGCACATGGCCAAACATGGACCATCTTTGTTGGGCAACTTTTACAGACAGTGGCGTCATATTACACATATTGTATAGTGCATTATGCTCTCTGGCTATCAGTGTCCAGTGATGGTGCGTAGGTGTTTGTGGTGACAGGCATCGAGTTTGTCTAGAGCTGCCTTTGGAGCTGGCCAGCTGTTACAGTTATACATCATCAAGGATACGCAGGTTGCATTGTATAAACGTAGTCTTTTTACCAAGGGCATTTTTGATATATGAATCCATAGCTTCCAGAAAGATTGGAAAGCTATGTTCCCCAAGATGCAGCGTGCAGCAATGTCAGCAGTACTGCAAAGCAGTGAGCCCAGAATTCTACTTTTCCTCCATGGTTCGCCGCCACGGAGTGGAACATCATTTTCTTTAGTTTCATGCATTGTAGATAGGTATATGTGGGTGAACTCTGTTTTGAATTCATTCATAAAGAGATTCTCAATTTTTAGTTTGCTTGCAGCTATTAGGAGAAGTTCGTCAAGGGTTTCTTATCCTCATCTATAAAATCCACATCATCGGCATATTCCATCTCTAGCGGCATGCCCAGTATTGACACTGGGGGGGGAGGGGGTGGGGGTGGGGGGGGTGGGGTGGGGTTGGTCTTGCAGCAGCCAGGTAACAGGTGAAGAGCACAAGGAATAGACCATCTCCCTGTGGGGAGCCGATTGATGTCTCAAACTCTACAGACTTCACTGACTTGACTCGTACTCTCAGCTTGGTGTCTGCAAGCAGTAGTCTCACTAGTCATAGCTCATCTTCATTGCAACTGGCCTGGCGTAGTACATCTAGGATCTTTGAGCGCTTAATTGTGTCGAAGACTTGTGACATGTCAATGCCCATTTTGTGGAAATCCCAGTGTTTAGACATGACTACAGACACAAGCATGCATTGAGCCCATACAATGTCTGCGCAGCTGCATCCATGTTTGAAGCCACTTTGACATGATCCAGTGAAGTAATCGATCTTGTCTCGGATGCAGCATAAAGTAACATTGGATATAATGTATGCTGTTAAGGAGCACAATGGGCCGCAGATTGGCTGGGGGTCAGGTGGCTTCTTGGGCTTGGGTAGCGTGATATGGATTCCTTGGCCTACAGCGTCGATGGGAAGGTGGTGCATAAAAGCTGAATTGATTATGTGCGTGATTGGTTTTGAGACAGTGTCACTTGCATATTTGAATAGTTCATTGCTCATGCCATCAGGTCCAGATGCACGTCCATTTTTCAGGGCCCTAAGTGCCTTCTCAACCTCTGCTGTATTAATTGGTGTTAGTAATGGCCTGGGGTCTCCTGAGAATGGGTGTAGGGGCTCATCATCGTGGTCAGTGAACTGTTCCTTGAACAATTCTCGAATTGCCTTGGCCTTGCCCTGGTCAGTCCCGATAAAGTGTCCTTCAGAGTTGTGTACAGTTAGCGGTGGTGTGTAGTCAGTAACTCTCATGGCTCGGCTGTCCGAGACATTTTGTGGCAGTCATCCGTGGCAGTCATTTCATCTGCTAGAGCATCTGCTTGTTGGATAGCAAGATGTTTTAAGCATTCGCTAATGTGGCGAACAATGTTATTGCGTTCTTGGCGTAGTTTGGTGCAATCTTCACTTTGGCCACTTTGATGGATGCGCAGACGTAACGCTCTCTGTTCTGCGGACAGTTTTCTTTCAAATATTCACAGGGTTTATATACAAAAATAAATATAGCACAATTGCAAAAGTCAATAATGTCACTTAGAATATAATAATTATAGAAAACTGTGGTGGACAGTTAGTTAATAGGACTGAACAATTGGTGAGGAACAATGTGTACTTACCTCCCTAATACTCTTTGATATTGCTAAATATCGGCTTTCACTCAATAAACACTCACAATAAAAACAGTTAGGTGCCCCTACTGGGCAGGGAGTCAGAGTGCAGTCCGGCAGATGCCAGCCCCACCACCGCGCATGCGCAGACTAGCACTTCCTCTTTGTTAATTTATTGGCAGAGAGTCTACACATGTTTTTGTGCTAGAGCTTTTCTCAAGGTTTTTTCTAAGTCTTTTGAGTGTTTATAGAAGTTGATAACCTCTGATTAAGATGGCAGAAAGGATTACTTCGCCAGAGGAGGGCCCATGATCTATCCGTCAGGTGACTTCTATTATAATTAGCAAGTTTTTTTCCTGGTGTAATGTGTTTCCGGGAATCGCGTTTATCGTGATAAGCGCCTAGTATAGTTGTTTTATGTCAACATGGTGCTATATAATACTAATCTCTCTTTGTGTTTATGTCCACAGGTATCTGTCTGGATATGTATGGGACATCTCATCAACAGAGGGTTTGTTTCTCTCCACCAAGGTTCCATTTCCTACTAATACTGTTAGGTTATCTAACCAAAAAGTCTATGTCCAATGACTCGGAGGCCTCGTAAGAAGGTCTTCTCACTTTGCCCTCTTGATCCAATTCCTTCCCCCTACGGTGGAGAGGGTTAAGAGGTCATAGTCTTGGTGGAGTGCTCCATTTCACTTCAAGAGTATACTTACCTCCCTAATACTTTTGATATTGCTAAATATTGGCTTTCACTCAATAAACACTCAGATTTAAAACAGTTAGGTGCCCCTACTGGGCAGGGAGTCAGAGCGTAGTCTGGCGGATGCCAGCCCCACCACCGCGCATGCGCAGACTAGCACTTCCTCTTTGCTAGATTATTGGCAGAGAGTTCACACATGTCTTTTTGTGCTGAAGCTTTTCTTTATCTTAAACTAGTTTAAGTGGTGTTGTTTGGTGTGATAGTCACTTTTTTGGATGGCGGGAAGTATCAATTCGCCAAAGGAGGACTTAGGACCTTTAAATCAGGTGACTTCTAGTAAAATTAGCGAGTTTTCTTCCCGGTGTATTGTGTTTCCGGGACTCGCGTTTACCGTGATAAGCGCCTTAGTTAGTTGGTTTAGGTCAACTCGGTGCTACCTAGGACTAATTTCTCTTTCTGTTTATGTCCACAGGTCTGTATGACGCTAGGTGGTGACATCACAGTTGCAGAGAGTTAGTTTTCTCTCCACCATGGTTCCATTTCCTACTAACACTGTTAGGTTATCTAACCAAATGAAAAATATGTCCAGTGAGTTGGAGGCCTAGTATAAAGGTCTTCTCACTTTGCCCTCTTGATCCAATTCCTTCCCCATGAGGTGGAGAGAGTTAAGAGGCGTGCAGATGGTGGAGTTCTCCGGTTCGTCACGTTGGATGGTTTGTCTATACAAAGTGTCAGGTATCTAGTTATTGATAATGTGGTGATGTTAATTATTGTAAACAAACAAAGGGAGATAATTAACATTTTTGCCAGAAAAGAGTTATCTATATGTATCTGATGGTTGTGTAGTCAACTTATCCATTCAGCATACAATTCGTCCTTGCACTTGGATGTTTTGTTGGGATCAAATTTTTCCTGTCACGGGATTAATGACGTCATAATCAGCCTGGCTATGTGTTTATCAGCAATTCAAGCGCTATGCTGCTTTCTGATGTATATTGATCTTTATGATCGTTTTTCCTTCTCTTTGAGTTGGATTGAGTTTCTAAGCTTAACTAGTTGCTCATACTCCTTGTCCTTTGCCCTGTTTCAGGGACCGGGTTGCGCGTCCTGTGGTCGTTTTCTTCTGGATAAGTTCTGGCCGCATCTGTGCTGTCAATGTAGCCCTTGTGGTCCATTTGTTAATTGTGACATATGTAAGCACTGGGGGGGCGAGTTAATGTCCGAATTCTTGTGCTGCTTACAGGCGACGGACAAGGTGGTAGAGGAGGAGAAGAAGAAGAAGCGGAAACGAGAGGTTGTAAGTAGGAAGGGTAAGGGGAAGGTCTCGTCCGCGGTGGATATGGAGGCCTTCCGGACCGAGATGTTGGGAGAGATGAAGAGGACAGTAAAGGATTTGGTTCCAGGGTTGCTTCGTGGCATGCTTCCTGGACCAAATCCTTTACTGTCCTCGTCATCGGCTTCGGAGCAGGTAATCCCCGCCTCTGGATCGATTTTCCTTAGTCCGCTTCCGTTGTTCGACGATCCAGAGGTGGCCCCATTAGAGGGGGCGTTCCACGGCCCTGGCAGCAGGCTTATTGCCGCGCCGATAGGGGACCGTGGACGGTTGTCGCTGGAACCCGCGGGCTGCTTATCAGTCCAGGGGTATCCGCACGCCGCGGTGGCCAGTACCTCCTATGGCACCGTTCCTGGTCAGCCCGGGTTAGCTCTCTTTGCTGACACGGGGTCTAATCTTTCTGACCAGGGTAATGAGGATTACCTGCTAGGGTCGCCGTCTGACGACGTGGACATGGATGAAGACGTTTGTGCACCCCTCGCGGGGAATACAGGCGCCTTAGTCCACGGTTTTACTCACCCTGGAGTAAAGTCCGCGGCTCAGGTGGTGGCCCAGGGCGCTGCTGATGGCCAGCGGTACCGCATACCTCGGCTTGCCGAGGGTGTTGCTGGTGCTGGCCGGGCCCGTGGTGAGACTATATATACCCCGCGCTCTGCCACGGTGCCTGCTCCTGGTCAAACCAGTGATATTCTCATGCCGGTGCTGTCAGGCCCGCGTGTTTTCCCTGGCTTGCCAGGTGTATCAGCATACCCGCCGTCAAGCTCTACTGCTTGCGCTCAGGAGGAAGACGAAGGACCCCGTCTTGTAGAGCGCTCGCAGTTAGCCACGGAGGAGGATTGGTATGACGCTTGCCAGTGGTTGGTGAGCGTTAGGCCTGATCTGCCCGTGGAGCAGTCGGCTAGCCAGCGTGTTCACACGCCGTGGTTAGCTGGGAAACCGACTGCTAACGCTATGCCTTCTCTGCCGCTGGCGGAGCATGTCGTTGACATGTTCAAGGCGGCGGAGTCGTCCATTAAGTCGAGTGGACGTCTCGCGAAGGCCCCTCGCGAGGTGGCCAGGCGTTGTCGCATCGTGCCCCTGGATTACCAGCGGTACGGTGTGGTACCCAAGCCCAGCGTGGATGACCGCGCGGCTTTGGGTGAGGATGCGCGGCCAGGCACCCGTTCTGACGCGGGTGTCTTGTGCGCGAACGCGTTGCGTTCGGCGAATACCGCGTTGCGTGATGCGGAGGAGAGTGGGAGGGCTTCGATTGCCGCTCTGTCCCACGTCTCCCAGCTGTTACAGGGGGTAGTAACGGCATCCGCATCGCGCCAGCCAAGTCCGGTCACTGTCCAGCGAACCATCCAGGATGGTATTAACCTGGCGCTGGACTGTGTGACTCGGGCGGTGACCAGGAGTGTCAGGGCAAGACGCACGTTTGCCCTGGACAATCTGTGCCCGTCTCAGGACCTGTACAATAGGCTACTGCGTACGCCTATGACGGGCCCTGGTCTTTTTGGAGGTGAGGGATGTCGCCACCTCCAGGAGACGGTCACCCTGGTGAATAACCAGAGGGCGCTGCGTGAGCAGTTTGATGTGCTGCGTCGTGCTAACGCTCGCGCCGCGGCCCCGGCGTATCGTCCCCTGCAGGCTCGAGGTGGTGCTGGCCAGGTCAGTGGCCAGCCACCGTCGCAGCGTCGGCCTCGGCCGCGTGCGATTCGGCCAGCAGCGAGGGGGGCGCAGGTTCCTCAGCCGCCGTCAGCCAGGCAGCCGCCCGCGCACCGAGGTGCGCGCGGGGCGGGGCGGGGCGCGCGAGGATCTGGGCGTGGTTATCGGTCCTGACAGGACGCTTACCGCGATAAGAACCACTCCGGTGTGTATGGCGGCGGAGACAGTGCCGCTCTTGCATGCCTCGTGTCCACCGCGGTCCCTAGGTGGGCCGGTGGGAGGCCGGCTAGCCGGCCACATGCAAGAGTGGGAACGGTTAACTCAGGACCGTTTAGTCTTGCGATGGCTTTCCGTCGGGTATCATCCAGAGTGGGTGACAGGCCCGCCGTCGCGACTCTCTGGTGCCAGTCTGGACTCCCATTCCGAGAGATCCAGAGCAAAGGTTGTGTATCGAGGAGGAGATAAATTCCCTCATACAAAAGGGAGCTATTCAGCCGGCACAAAGGTGTCCGGGCTTCTATTCAACCCTGTTCTTAGTAACAAAACGCACCGGTGGGTGGAGACCGATTCTCAACCTCAAGCCATTGAACAAGTTCATCGAGACGCCCAGTTTCAAGATGGAAACGGTGCGCTCGGTGTTGGCGGGGTTGGAGAGGGGGATGTGGACGGCGTCGATAGATTTGAAGGACGCTTATTTCCACATCCCCATCCACGGGAGTTTCTGTCGCTTCCTGAGATTTGCATTCCAGGGCAGACAGTGGGAATTCAGGGTGTTGCCCTTCGGAATTTCCACGGCTCCTCGGGTTTTCACCCGTGTGGTTCTTGCGATCACAGCATACCTCCGCAGGAGAAGCATAGCAGTCCACACGTACATAGACGACTGGCTGTTGAAAGCGCACACCCGGGAAAGTTTGTCCGCCAATCTGGAGATTGTTTTGAAAATTCTCACAGACTTGGGCTGGATGATCAATTTCCCAAAATCAGAGCTGACTCCATCCCAGAAGTTTGTTTACCTGGGGATGTTCTTCGATCTAGAGACAGGATATGTTTATCCTACTCAGGAGAGAGTTCAAATACTCATCTCGTTGATTCAGTCAGTGTGCGACAGTCGTCATGTCCTGGCACGGGTTTACTTGAGAATGCTGGGGTTGATGGTTTCGTTGGAACCAGTCATTCCTCAGGCCGCCTTACGCAGGCGGCCGATCCAGTTGTTTCTCATGACACAATGGACCCAGAGTACAGGTTCGCTGGACTCGAATGTGTCAGTGTTGGCGCCTCTGATTCACCACCTGCAATGGTGGTTGAATACAGAGAATCTCTTGCCGGGGGTTTTGCTAACCCCTCCCCACCCTCAGGTGACTGTGTATACAGATGCATCGATGGAGGGCTGGGGAGCTTGCCTGGAAGAATCCACGATATCAGGGCTTTGGAATCTGGAACAGTCACAGGAACATATAAATCTACTGGAGCTAAGAGCAGTAGTCCTGGGCCTGGAACATTTCTTACAGAAAGTTCAGGGCAAGATTGTTCTTATTCGTTCAGACAACTCAACAGTTGTGACTTACATAAACCGCCAGGGCGGAACGAAGTCACCCAGTCTCTGTATGATGACATGGAAACTGCTTTGTTGGTGTCTGGATCACCAGATTACCTTGAAAGCAGTTCATATTCCGGGAAGGTTAAACCTGCTAGCAGACTCATTGAGCCGAAGGATAATAATAATAATAATAATAATAGTACATTTTTAGAGCGCTTAATCCATGCAACTGCATGCTCTAAGCGCTAACGCGCGTAAGTATTCTATGGATATGCTATTTGAAATAAATAGAATTTAAGATTGGATTTAAAGATTTCTAAAGTTGATGAGTTTCTAATTTCATTTGGTAAGTTATTCCATTCGGTAGCTGCAGTGAAAGAGAAAGTTTTATGGCCATATGTTTTAGAGTTGACCTTAGGTACTTTTAACATGTCTGGATGAGTGTTTTACCCACGGAATGGCAACTAAATCAATGTGTGGCGGATCGTCTGTTCGACCATTGGGGGAAACCCAACATCGATTTGTTCGCAACGAAGAAGAATGCGAAGATGACGACGTACGTCTCTCCGATTCCGGATCCAAGCGCTTTCGCAACAGATGCGTTAGCTATCAGCTGGGGGAGAATGTATGCATACGCATTCCCTCCAGCAATCCTGATTCCAAAAATTCTTCAGAAAATCAGACAAGAGGAATGCCAAGTGCTTCTGATCGCCCCGGATTGGCCAAGCCGATCATGGTATACGGATCTGCTGGACCTTCTGGTCTGCAATCCGGTTCCTCTGCCTCTGATGGACGATATTATCTTCCAGGGCAAGGCCCTTCACAACAATCCGTCAATGTTCAGATTGACTGCGTGGATGTTGTCAAGGAATCTAGAATTAAGGAGGGCTTTTCTGAGCAAGCAGCCATGTTTATGGCCAAAGCCAGGAGGGGGTCAACCTCCAGAGCATATAATTATAAAATCAACAGATTTGCAGAATGGTGCTCAAAAAGATGTATTGATCCAATGGATTCATCTATTCAAGTAGTAGCTGATTTCCTCTGTCACCTCTATGATGCCTATAGCCTCAAGCCTAACTCTATTGCTGGTTATAAGTCAGCATTAATGTCTGTTATTCCTTGCTTGGCTAAGAGGGGAAGTGATGAAGTAAATACATTGAATGTATTAATTAAAGGCATGGGCAATCTAAGACCAAGGAATCCACCTGTGATTCCGTCTTGGAGTTTATCGCTAGTGCTTCAAGTACTAGGTGATAAGCCTTTTGAACCACTTAGTTCCATTTCTATGAAACTATTAACACTGAAGACTGTGTTTTTAATTGCTGCGGCCTCGGCTAGGCGTAGGAGTGAAATTCATGCCTTATCAGCCGAGGATGACCGTTTTGTGGTTTCAGGGGAAGGCCTTAAGCTGCTACCTAGGATTAATTTCTTGGCTAAAAATCAGTCGTTGAAATATCCAGGTCAACCTATTATTTTGCCTGCTTTAACTAGATATGATCCTAATTCTAAAGCATGGTGTCCCGTCCGGGCGCTGCGCCGGTACAAACAACGTACGGCGGCATGGCGCACCGACCAGTCAGCGTTATGGTTGTCATATATTGAACCCCATGGGAGGGCTTCTAAGGACACCATTTCCAGGTGGATTGTGGAATGCATTCAGTTTTGCCATAAATCCGCCACCGGGAAGCAGGTTGACGTGGCCAAGGCTCACAGTGTCCGCGGCGTAGTGACATCCACGGCCCTATTTAATGGGGTCCCTGTGGATGATATTATGTCGGTGGCTCAGTGGCACTGTGAGTCAAGTTTTACAGACCATTATCTCCGTGACACCTCTAATCCTCTCGCCTTGTCGGTTTTGAAAAAATAAATCGGTTTATATTTTTTGAGGAGGTTTTTCCTCATTACTTATATATTTCACAATTAATTTATGGAAACACCCACTTTTTTGGGCCTGCATCAGTCTTTACCGATGGGAAGATGATGTCAGCAGCCATTTTCAACAAGGTCAGTCTTGTTCATGTGTTGTCCGTTGTTGATTGTATTGTCACGATTACCCGTTATTAATATGGTGATGGTTTGTGTATTTGTGTGGTTCATTGTTGAGAGTTACGAAAATGGAGCTTTTTCGTCTCTGTCCTGTAGTACATGGCACTTGTACGTAGAGAGCGTATAGGACATTGAGGTCAGTCGACTCTTCCTCCCAGGAAGGAGGGGGGGGAGCGCATATGACATTCGGTCATCTCTCATACATCGGTGGTGTTATCCGATGGTTAGTCAAATCCTGACTGTTTTTTCTTACAGTTTCAGAAGTTTAAGTGCCTTAAACGCAGAAAAGCGTATAGGGATGAGCTGGTCTTTTGACCTCGCCTCCCTCCCGCCAGATTCACTTTCGAATTCTGGCAATATCAAAAGTATTAGGGAGGTAAGTATACTCTTGAAGTGAAATAAACGAAATCTAGGATTTCTTTTTTCACGAGAGAGTTGATACTTACCTCCCTAGATACGGACCCGGCCTCTCCACCCCACAGAGGCTCGGTCTTCAGGCTCTTAATAGTTGCATGTGTGTCAGCCAATAATCTAGTCAGAGGAAGTGCTAGTCTGCGCATGCGCGGTGGTGGGGCTGGCATCCGCCAGACTACGCTCTGACTCCCTGCCCAGTAGGGGCACCTAACTGTTTTAAATCTGAGTGTTTATTGAGTGAAAGTCAATCTTTAGCAATATCAAAAGTATTAGGGAGGTAAGTATCAACTCTCTCGTGAAAAAAGAAATCCTAGATTTCGTTTAGTTCATCACATTGGATGGTTTGTCTATACAAAGAGTCAGGTATTCTAGTTAATGATATGAGGTGATGATAATTATGTAAACTATAAATTGCCACTATTATCATTGAGTATCTGATGTTTGTGTAGTCTGAATATCTATCCTGAATAGTTAGATGTTCTGGTTATGAATCCAATTCGTCCTTACACCTGGATGTTTGTTTTTGGATCGATTTAATTTCTGTCTTGAAATAATGACGTCATAATCAGCCTTGCTCTTTATAAACAATTAAAGTTTTGCCCAACGCTGGTTTTCTCATATGAATAGTGATATTTATGATCAGTTTCCCTCTCTTTTATTTTTGGTTTTGAGTTTCTAACCTTAACTAAAATACTCATTGTCCTCATCTTCTGTCCTGTTTCAGAGACCTGGTTGCCCGTCCTGTGGTCGCTTCTTGAAAGAGAAGTTTATTCCACACCTTTGTTTCCAATGCAGCCCCTGTGGGCCATTACTTAATTGTGATGTGTGTAAGCATTGGGGGGGGGGTGCGAACTAATGAAAGAGTCTTTATGCTTACAGGCGAAGGACAAGGTTGCGGAGGAGGAGAGGAAGATGAAACGAGAGGTTGTGAGTAAAAATGGTAAGAGGAAGGCCTCGTCCTCAGTGGACATGGAGGCCTTCCATAGTGAGATGTTGGGAGAGATGAAGAGGACAATAAAGGATTTGGTACCAGAGTTGCTCCATGGCATGCTTCCTGGACCAAATCCTTTATTGTCCTCGTCATCTGCTTCGGAGCAGATAATCCCCGCCTCTGAATCGACTTTCCTTAGGCCATTACCAGTTTTCGACGATTTAGAGGTGGCCCCATTAGAGAGGTGGCCCCATTAGAGGGGGCGTTCCATGACATTGGCAGCAGGCTTGCCGCGCCGGTGGTCCATGGACGGTTGTCGCTGGAACCTGCTGGCTGCTTATCAGCCCAGGGGTATCCGCACGCCGCAGGTGCCAGTACCTCCTATGGCACCTTTCCAGGCCAGTCTGGGTTAGCTCTCTTTGCTGACCCGGAGTCTAATCTTTCTGGCCAGGAAGAAGAGGATTATCTGCTGGGTTCCCCTTCCGAAGCCGTGGCCATGGATTTTGACGTCTGTGCACCCCTCGCGGGGAACACAGGCAACATGATCCACGGGTCTACTCACGCAGGAGTAGAATTCACGGCTCAGAAGGTGGCCCTGGTTGGATCTGACGGTCAGTTATTCCGCATACCTCGGCTTGCCGAGAGTGTTGCTGGTGCTGGCCGGGGCCGTGGTGTGGCGGTATCTGCCCCACGTTCTACCACGGCGCCTGCTCCTGGACAAGCCAGTCAGATTAACATTCCTGCTCTTTTGGGCCCGCATGCTTTCTCTGGCTTGCCAGGAGTGTCAGCATATCCAACGTCAAGCTCGACTGCGTTAGCTCAGGAGGAAGACGAAGACCCTCCTCTAGTAGAGCTTTCGCAGTTAGCCACGGAGGAGGATTGCTGATAAGTGTCAGACCAGACTTGCCCGTGGAGCAGTCGGCTAGCCAGCGAGACCACAGACTGTGGTTAGCTGGAAAGTCAACTATTAGCGCCATGCCATCTCTGCCGCTAGCAGAGCATATCGTTGATATGTTCTCGGCGGCGAAGACGTCCATCAAGGCGAATGGGCATCTCGCGAAGGCCCCTCACGAGGTCGCAAGGTGCTGCTGCATCATACCCGTGGACTACCAGAGGTACAGTGTGGTACCTAAGCCCAGCGTGGATGACCGCGCGGCTTTAGGTGAGGATACGCGGCCAGGCTCCCGTTCTGACACAGGAGCCTTGTGTTCGAACGCGCTGCGTTCGGCCAATGCCGCATTGCGTGATGCGGAGGAGAGTGGGAGAGCGTCTATTGCGGCGCTTTCTCACGTCTCCCGGCTGTTACAGGGAGTAGTAACAGCATCCGCATCACGCCAGCCGAGCCCGGTCACAGTCCAGAGGGCCATCCAGGATGCTATCAACCTGGCTCTGGACTGTATGACTCGGGCGGTGACCAGAAGTGTCCGTGCGAGGCGCACATTTGCGTTAGATAACCTGTGCCCATCCCAGGACCTGTACAATAGGCTTCTGCGTATGCCTATGGCAGGTCCTGGTCACTTTGGAGGTGAGGGATGTAGGCCAACAAGGTCAACAACCAGAGGGCGCTGCACGAACAGTTTGAGGTGCTCCATAGGGAGCGCGTTCGCACTGCACCCCCTGCGTACCATCCCCTGCAGGCTCGAGGTGGAGGTGGCGCGCGAGGATCTGGTCGTGGTAATCGTGCCTGATGGGCCGGTTACCACGGTGAGAACCACTCCGGTGTTTCTGGCAAAGGAGACAGTGCTGCTCTTGCACTCCTTATGTCCACCTCTCTCCCTAAGTGGTCCAGTGGGAGGCCGATTGGCCCACCACAAGCAAGAGTGGGAACGGTTGACTCAAGACCATTTAGTCTTGCGATGGCTTTCAGTCGGGTATCATCCCGATTGGATGACAGGCCCACCATCGCGACTGTCGCTGGTGCCAATCTGGACTCAAATTCTGAGAGATCCAGATCAAAGGTTGTGTATAGAGGAGGAAATAAACTCCCTCATACAAAAAGGAGCAATTCAGCCGGCACAGAAGTGTCCGGGCTTCTATTCAACCATGTTCTTAGTGACAAAAAACACCGGAGGGGTGAAGACCAATTCTCAACCTCAAGCCATTGAACAAGTTAATAGAGACACCCAGTTTCAAGATGGAGACTGAAGTTGGTGTCGGCAGGGTTGAAGAGGGGAATGTGGACAGCTTCAATAGATTTGAAGGATGCTTATTTCCACATCCCCATAGCGAGGCGTTTCCGTCGCTTCCTGAGATTTGCATTCCAGGGCACACAGTGGGAATTCAGGGTGTTACCCTTCGGAATTTCCACGGCTCCTCGGGTTTTCACCAGAGTGGTTCTTGCGATTACAGCATACTTCCACAGGAGAAGCATAGCAGTCCACACATACATAGACGTACATAGACGACTGGCTGTTAAAAGCACACAACCAGGAAAGTTTATCGGCCAATCTGGAGATTGTTTTGAAGACTCTCACAGACTTAGGCTGGATAATCAATTTCCAAAAATCAGAGCTTGCTCCATCCCAGAAGTTTGTTTACCTGGGGATGTTCTTCGATCTGGAGATAGGATATGTTTATCCTACTCAGGAGAGGGTACAAATACTCATCTCAGTAATACAGTCAGTGTGCAACAGTCGTCATGTCCTGGCACGGGTTTACTTGAGAATGCTGGGGTTGATGGTTTCTTTGGAACCAGTCATTCCTCAGGCGGCCTTACACAGGCGGCCGATCCAGTTATTTCTCATGACGCAATGAACCCAGAGTACAGGCCACGTGCGTTTTGGCCAGCAGTGAGGGGGGGGTTGCGCAGGCTCCTCAGGCGCAGCCAGCCAGGCAGCCACCCGCGCACCGAGGTGCGCGTGGTGCTGGTCGTGGTGCACGAGGATCTGGTCGTGAGGGCGGGTCAGAAAATCAGACAGGAGGAGTGCCAAGTGCTTCTGATCGCCCCAAATTGGCCACGCCGATTATGGTATACGAATCTGCTGGACCTTCTGGTCTGCAATCCGGTTCCTCTGCCTCTGATGGACGACATTATCTTCCAGGGCAAAGCCCTTCACAACAATCCGTCAATGTTCAGATTGACTGCGTGGATGTTGTCAAGGAATCTAGAATTAAGGAGGGCTTTTCTGAGCAAGCAGCCATGTTTATGGCCAAAGCCAGGAGGGGGTCAACCTCCAGAGCATATAATTATAAAATCCACAGATTTGCAGAGTGGTGCTCAAAAAGATGTATTGATCCAATGGATTCATCTATTCAGGTAGTAGCTGATTTCCTCTGTCACCTGTATGATGCCTATAGCCTCAAGCCTAACTCTATTGCTGGTTATAAATCAGCTTTAATGACTGTTATCCCTTGCTTGGCTAATAAGGGGAGTGATGAAGTAAGTACATTAAATGTATTAATTAAAGGCATGGGCAATCTAAGACCAAGGAATCCCCCATTGATTCCATCTTGGAGTTTATCTCTAGTGCTTCAGGTACTAGGCGATAAGCCTTTTGAACCACTTAGTTCCATTTCTATGAAAATGTTGACTCTTAAAACTGTATTTTTAATTGCTGCGGCCTCGGCTAGGCGTAGGAGTGAAATTCATGCCTTATCAGCCGAGGAAGACCGTTTCGTGGTTGCAGGGGAAGGCCTTAAGCTTCTACCTAGGATTAATGTCTTGGCTAAAAATCAGTCTGTGAAATAGATATGATCCTAATTCTAAAGCATGGTGTCCTGTCCGAGCGCTGACCCAGTACAAACAACATACTCAGGAGTGGCGGACGGACCGGTCAGCGTTATGGGTGTCATATATTGAACCCCATGGCAGGGCGTCTAAGGACACCATTTCCAGGTGGATTGTAGAATGTATTCAGTTTTGTCATAAATCTGCCACCGGTAAGCAAGTTGACATGGCCAAGGCTCACACTGTGGCCGGGGCGTAGTGACTTCCACTGCCCTATTTAATGGGGTCCCTGTGGATGACATTATGTCAGTTGCTCAGTGGCACTGTGAGTCAAGTTTTACAGACCATTATCTCCGTGACACCTCTAATCCTCTCACCTTATCGATTTTGAAAAGATAATCAGGTGTACTTTTTTGATGATGCTTCCTCATTACTTGTATATATCACAATTAATTAATGGGAACAACCACTTTTTGGGACTGCATCAGCCTTCACCACTGGGAAGATGATGTCAGCAGCCAAGTTCAACAAGGTCAGTCTTGTTTATGTGTTGTTCATTGTTAATTGTATTGTCACATGACCCTTTGTTATTAAAATGGTGATGGTATGTGTTTTTATGTGGTTCATCATTGAGAGTATACGAAAATGGAGCTTTTTCATCTCTTGTCCTATAGTACATGGGACTTGTACGTAGAGAGCGTATGGGACATTGAGGTCATTCGAGTCTTCCTCCCAGGAAGGGGGGGGGGGGGGGGGCGTGCGCATATGACATTCGGTCATCTCTCATCCATCGGTTTGTGTTAGCCGATGTTTTTTCAAATCCTGACTGTGTTTTCACACAGTTTCAGAAGTTTAAGTGCCTTAATCGCAGAAAAGCGTATAGGGAAGAGCTGGTCTTTTGACCTCGCCTCCCTCCCGCCGAATTCCCTGTCGAATTCTGGCAATATCAAAGAGTATTAGGGAGGTAAGTATACTCTTGAAGTGAAATAAACAAAATCACGGATTTCTTTTTTCACGAGAGAGTTGATACTTACCTCCCTAATACGGACCCGGCCTCTCCACCCCACAGAGGCTCGGTCTTCAGGCTCTTAATAGTTGCATGTGTGTCAGCCAATAAATTAGTCAGAGGAAGTGCTAGTCTGCGCATGCACAGTGGTGGGGCTGGCATCCACCGGACTGCACTCTGACTCCCTGCCCAGTAGGGGCACCTAACTGTTTTTATTCTGAGTGTTTATTGAGTGAAGCCGATATTTAGCAATATCAAAGAGTATTAGGGAGGTAAGTATCAACTCTCTCCTGAAAAAAGAAATCCGTGATTTCGTTTAGTTTGGCGGCTCAGCATGACAGGCCTTATCCAAGGTCGCGTCGATGGTTGTGGAGCAAGAAGTAGTCGGCAAGTTGTGGAAGTCGATGAAGAGGACTCAGCTGCAGCAGTCCTATATACAGCATCGGCAGGAGCAACAGAGGCAGTGCCAGAGATCGCCCTTCCGTCCTTATCAGGCATCCGGCTCACCTGGACCTGGCCGTTCATCCTCATACAAGTCCAATAAGAGGCCGTATGAGGAGGACAGGAAGGGTGGCAGTTCAGATCGTGACGGCTACCGTAAGGATAGCTGTGGCGGCGGCCCCAGGCCGTCGTATTCTAAGAAACCACAGGGCGGCCGTGGAGGACGGTACTGACGGGTTTCCGGCAGGATCAGTTCTGTTGAATATCAGGAACGATGGGAGTCGAGAATCTTCACCCAAGCGAATTAACGTCTTATCGTGCAATATTGACCGTGAGCTGTGGGCAGATTCCTACCGTCGGAGGCAGACTTCAACTGTTCTCAAACCAATGGGAACAGGTCATGCAAGATTGTTTAGTCTGTCATTGGTTAAGAAATGGCTATGAACCGGACTGGCTCATCCATCAATCGTTAGTTGTGTTAACATCGATTCCAGTATGGACTCCCGTTCCAAGGGAATCTGATCGGCTAGATGCAATTTGCTCAGAAATCAAAGATCATCAGCAGAATAACGCGATTCATCTAGTCCGCAATCAGTCCTCCCTAGGCTTCTATTCAATAATGTTCCTCATTCTGAAACGCACCGGAGGTTGGAGACCAATTCTCAATTTCAAACCTTGAACAAATTTATTCTGTCTCCAAAGTTTCAGATGGAGACTGTAGCAGCGGTTATGACAGGGCTGAGAAAAGGCATGTGGGCAGTATCGATAGATCTGAAGGTTGCATATTTTCATATTCCAATGTCAATTCCTTTTCAGAAATACCTTCGCTTTGCATTCCAAGACAATGTTTGGGAATTCAATGCGCTTCCGGTCTGACCACAGCCCGAGGGTCTTCACCAAAGTGGTTCTCATCATGAGTTCTTATCTTCGCAGGAGAAACATAGCTGTTCATACTTACATAGATGACTGGCTGCTGAAGGCGGAGAATCCAGTCATTCTGCGCAACAATCTTCAGGTAGTCCTGGACTTACTAAAGAGCCTAGGATGGATTGTGAGTCTAGAGAGATCAGAATTGACTCCATCCCAGGAGTTTGTTTATCTGGGAATAATTTTCAATCTCAGGGACGGTGTAGCTTTTCCGGCGGAGAGCAGAGTCAAGAGTTTGATTGCAGTTCTGGAGTCAGTTTCTCTAGGATCCTAAGAGATGGCGCGCCAATTTCTCAGAATACTGGTTTTACTAGTATCTTTGGAGAAGGTGGTTCCTTATGCGGCACTCAGGCGCAGACCAATTCAGATGTACTTAATGTCATTCTGGTCTCAGAGAACGGATTTGTTGTCTCTGAGGATTCCAGTAAAAGAACCATTGATATTCCATCTTCAGTGGTGGTTATCAGAACAGAATCTCCTGCGAGGTGGTCCTCTACAACCTCCTCAACCGCAGATGTCCATCTTCACAGATGCATCGACGACAAGCTGGGGAGAAATTGGATGATTTGTCAGTGTCAGGGGAATGGGATCAGACCAATGCACAGAAACATATCAATATTCTCGAATTATTAACGGTTGCATTAGCACTTCGAAAATTTTAGAACTTAATCTGAGACAAGATTGTCCTAATAAGGACAGACAACTCAACAGTGGTGTCTTATTTGAACAGCCAATGCGGGACGAGATCACCAGAGTTGTGTATCATGATTTGGAACCTTCTGCTGTGGTGCCAAGAGAGGAATATTATTCTTCAGGCAGCACACATTCCAAGGAAGATTGAACATTCTAGCGGATGCTCTAAGTCGAAGGACGGTTTGTCATCCAATGGAATGGCAGCTCAACCAATCAGTAGCAGAGGTTCTCTTCAAACATTGGGGCAAGCCAAATGTGGATCTGTTTGCGATGAAACAAAACACAAAGATGGTCACATACGTGTCACCGATCCCGGACCTGCTAGCCTTAGCAGTAGACGCACTGGCGATAAGTTGGAAACGAATGTACGTGTATGCGTATCCTCCAACGATTCTTAGCCCGAAAGTTCTGGCAAAGATAAGAGAGGGTGTGTGCCAAGTACTACTGATCGCCCCTCGTTGGCCTAGCCGATCATGGTTTACGGATCTGCTGGACCTTCTGGTCTCCAATCCAATCCCTCTTCCAGACAGAAGGGATCTGATCTTTCAGAACACTCAGAGGTCCATATCTCCCCAACAGAGATGTTCAAATTGACTGCATGGATGTTATCAAGCAGCGTGCAATTAAGGGTGGCTTCTCTTAGCAAACAGCGAAGTTTGTCGCTTCAGCCAGAAGAGGGTCAACCACCATGCCATAATTGTGGAATCAACAAATTTGCAGAGTGGTGTAAGGGAAGAGATATTAATCCCTTTTCTGCATCTGTTCAACACGTAACAGATTTTATCTGTCATTTATACGAAGTTGACAAACTTGTACCTTCAACCCTAACAGCATATAAGTGTGCATTAGCTTCAGTCGTTCCCAGTATGGACATCATAGGAGTGGAGAACGATACTTTGAATGAAGTTATTAAAGGAATGAGCAATTTGCGACCAAGACAGCCAATTCCTATCCCAGCATGGAATCTATATCTTGTTCTACAGGTTTTAGGGCATGCTCCCTTTGAACCAATTAGATCTATAGATATTAAACTGTTAACTATTAAATCAGTTTTCTTGGTTGCAGCAGCATCGGTGAGAAGGAGAAGCGAAATACATGCGCTTTCTGCCGAACAAGACCGTATTGTCGTAACGGGTGAAGGTTTAAGACTACTACCACGTCTTTGTTTCCTGGCAAAGAATCAGTCACTTAAATATCCAGGACAGCCGATCAATTTGCCAAGTTTAATTAGACATGACCCAAACTCTTCTGCTTGGTGTCCTGTCAGATGTCTGAAAATGTATAAAAAACATACTGAGGAGTGGAGAGATGACCCGCTCCTCATTTGCACGCCTCGAAAGATACCATTTCTTGTTGGATAGTCAATGCTATTCAGATGTTGCACAAAATCGCTACAGGAAAGCAGATTGATTGTGCGAACGCCCATCAAGTCCGAGCACTAGCAGCAGCATCGGCTCTTTATAAGGGTGTCTCATTAGAGGAGGTGATGTCTGTAGCACAATGGCACGTGGTCATTCACAGATTTCACTTCAAGAGTATACTTACCTCCCTAATACTTTTGATATTGCTAAATATCGGCTTTCACATCAAGAGTATACTTACCTCCCTAATACTTTTGATATTGCTAAATATTGGCTTTCACTCAATAAAACACTCAGATTAAAAACAGTTAGGTGCCCCTACTGGGCAGGTAGTCAGAGGTAGTCCGGCGGATGCCAGCCCCACCACCGCGCATGCGCCGACTACTACTACCTCTTTGCTAATTTATTGGCAAGGAGAACACATGTGCTTGTTAGTTATCTGCAAGTTTCACGAGTTTAAACCCTTTTCACGTACTGTTACGGTCGAATATTGTTGAAAGAGATGTCTGAGAGGACAAATTCGCCAGAGGAGGGGACGGGATCTCTTTATCAGGTGATTTCAATGATATTCTAGCGAGTTTTTCCCCGGTGTAATGTGTTTCCGGGACTCGCGCTTACCGTGATTAGCGCCTGTTTGAGTTGGTTTTTTCCAACATGGTGCTTTATAAGTCTAATTTCTCTTTGTGTTTATGTCCACAGGTATGGATTTGCATGATTAGTGGACATCACAGCATCTGAGGGTTTGTTTCTCTCCACCAAGGTTCCATTTCCTACTAATACTGTTAGGTTATCTAACCAAGAATTCTATGTCCAGTGAGTCGGAGGCTTACTATAAAGGTCTTCTCACTTTGCCCTCATGATCCAATTCCTTCCCCTAAGGTGGAGAGAGTTGAGAGGCGTACAGTTGGTGGAGTGCTCCAGTTCATCACGTTGGATGGTTTGTCTATACAAAGTGTCAGGTATCTAAGTAATGATATGAGGTGAGGTTAATTATTTAAGAAAATTAACTGCTATTGCCATTGTTATCATTGTGTATCTGATGGTTGTGTAGTCTGAATAACCGTTCTAAGATGTTCTGGTTATGTATACAATCCGTCCGCACGCCTAGTTGTTGGTTCGGATCGATTGATTGCTGTCATGGGATCATGATGTCATAATCAGCCTTGCGATTATTAACAATTAAAGTTTTGTCCAACGCTGGTTTTGGTCAATTATTGATCTTTATGATCATTTCCCTCTCTTTTAGTTTGGTTTTGAGTTTCTAAAAAACCTTAACTAGTTTGGTCATTGTCCTTGTCCTTTGTCCTGTTTCAGAGACCTGGTTGTCCGTCCTGTGGACGTTTCTTGAAAGATCGATTTGTGCCTCACCTTTGCTTTGGTTGTAGTCCCTGTGGGCCATTGCTTAAGTGTGAGGTATGCAAGCATTGGGGCGGGGCGACTTAATGTCTGAGTTTCTATGTTTGCAGGCGAAGGACAAGGTAGTGGAGGAGGAGAGGAAGCAGAAGAGAGAGGGTGTAAGTAAGAAGGGTAAGAGGAAGGCCTCGTCCGCGGTGGACATGGAGGCCTTCCGGACCGAGATGTTGGGAGAGATGAAGAGGACTATAAAGGATTTGGTTCCAGTGTTGCTTCGTGGCATGCTTCCTGGACCAGATCCTTTGTCGTCCTCGGCGTCTGCTTCAGAGCAGGTAATCCCCACCTATGAAGATTCAGAGATGGCCCCATTAGTGGGGGCGTTCCATGACCCTGGCAGCAGGCTTGGTGCCGCGCCGAGGGGTCGTGGACGCCTGTTGCTGGAACCCGCGGGCTGCTTATCAGTCCAGGGGTATCCGCACGCCGCGGGTGCCAGTACCTCCTATGGCACCTTTCCTGGGCAGTTCGGGTTAGCTCTCTTTGCTGACCCGGAGTCTAATCTTTCTGGCCAGGAGGAAGAGGATTACCTGTTAGGGTCGCCGTCTGGGGACGTGACCATGGATTATGACGTCTGTGCACCCCTCACGGGGAATACAGGCGACATATTCCATGGCTCTACTCACTCAGGAGTAGAGTTCATGGCCCAGAAGGTGGCCCTGGCTTGTGCTGATGGCCAGCGATACCGCATACCTCGGCTTGCCAAGTGTATCACTGGTGCTGGCTGGGGGCCGTGGTGGGGTGGTATCTGCCCCGCGCTCTACCACGGCGCCTGCTCCTGGTCAAGCCAGTCAGCTTAGCATGCCTGTTCTGTCGGGCCCGCATGCTTTCCCTGGCTTGCCAGAGGTATCAGCTTATCCGCCGTCAAGCTCTGCTGCTTGCGCTCAGGAGGAAGACGAAGGCCCCCGTCTTGTAGAGCGCGCGCAGCTAGCCACGGAAGAAGATTGGTCGGACGCTTGCCATTTCACATCAAGAGTATACTTACCTCCCTAATACTTTTGATATTGCTAAATATCGGCTTTCACTCAATAAAACACTCAGATTAAAAACAGTTAGGTGCCCCTACTGGGCAGGGAGTCAGAGGTAGTCCGGCGGATGCTCGCCCCACCACCGCGCATGCGCCGACTACTACTTCCTCTTTGCTCATTTATTGGCAAAGGGTTACATGCGGTTTTGTGTTCTCTATACTTTTCTGCGCGTTACCTTGTTTTTTACTCTTATTTGACGATTCTTGTACGGTGGAAGCATGTCGGAAAGGGAGGATTCGCCTTTAGAAGGAGCGGGATCTCTTTATCAGGTGAATTCTTTGATATGCTAGCATGTTTTGTCCCGGTTTAATGTATTTCCGGGACTCGCGCTTACCGTGATTAGCGCCTGATTATGTTGGTTTTTTACAACATGGTGCTTCATATGTCTCATTTCTCTTTGTGTTTTGTCCACAGGTATCGCATAGACGCTTTGATGGACTTCTCGGCACAAGAGGATATGTTTTCTCTCCACCACGGTTCCATTTCCTACTAATACTGTTAGGTTATCTAACCAAAAATTCTATGTTCAGTGAGTTGGAGGCCTGTTATAAAGGTCTTCTCACTTTGCCCTCTTGCTCCAATTCCTTCCCCTTAGGTGGAGAGAATGTAGAGGCGTACTATGGTGGAGTTCTCCGGTTCATCACGTTGGATGGTTTGTCTATACAAGGGTCAGGTATCTAATTATTGATAAACAAAAGGGGAGATAATTTCCCTTTTTGCCAATGCTAGAATTGGAAGGAGTTATCTCTGTATATCTGATTGTTGTGTACTCGAAATGCCAATTCAACGGAAATGTTCCGGTTACTTATACAATTCGTTCTTGCACTTGGTGCTTGTTGCGGATCGATTAATTTGGTCACGTGAGTGATGACGTCATAATCGGCCTTGGCCTTTTATTAACAATTAACGTTTTGTCCATGGCTGGTTCTTCTTGATTTCTGATCTTGATGTTCCTGTCCCTCTCTTTTTAGTTGGTTTTGAGTTCGCTAACCTTAACTATCTTGCTCATTGTCCCTGTCCTTTGTCCTGTTTCAGAGACCTGGTTGCCCGTCCTGCGGGAGGTTTCTTAAAAGGCGCTTCGTCCCGCACTTGTGCTTCAGCTGCAGTCCCTGTGGACCGTTGCTGAAGTGCGACGTATGTAAGCAGTGGGGGTGCGAATTAATGTCTGATTTTCTCGCATTGCAGGCAAGGGAGAAGGTAATGGAGGAAGAGAGGAAGAAGAAGGAGAAAGTTTGTAAGAAGGGTAAGAAGAAGGCCTCATCCGCGGTGGATATGGAGGCCTTCAGGTCCGAAATGTTGCAAGAGATGCAGAGGACAATAAAGGATCTGGTCCCAGAGTTGCTTCGTGGCATGCTCCCTGGGCCAGCTCCTTTGTTGTCCTCGGCATCTGCTTACGAGCAGGTGATCCCCGCCTCTGAATCCGGTCTCTTTAGGTCCGGTCCGGTTGTGGATTCAGAGGTGGCCCCTTTGTTGGGGGCAGTCCAAGGCCCTGGCAGCAGGCATGGCGCCGCGCCGAGGGGCCGTGGACAACGGTTGTTGCTGGGACCCGCGGTCTGCTCATCAGACCCCGGGTATCCGCGCGCCGAAGGTGTCAAAGCCTCCTATGGCACCTTTCCTGGCCAGTCCGGGTTAGCTCTCTTTGCTGACCCGGAGTCTAATCTTTCTGGCCAGGAAGAAGAGGATCTCCTGCTGGGGTCGCCTTCTGAGGACGTGGCCATGGAATACGACGTCTGTGCACCCCTCGCGGGGAATGCAGGCGACGTGTTCCATGGTTCTACTCACGCAGGAGTAGATTTCACGGTCCAGAGGGTGTCCCCGGGCGGTGCTGTTGACCACGGATACCGCATACCTCGGCTTGCCGATGGTATTGCTGGTGCTGGTCAGACCCGTGGTAGAGCGGTGTTTACCCCACGCTCTGCCACGGCGCCTGCTCCTGGTCAAGCCGCGGAATTTAGCATGCCTGCTCTCTCGGGCCCGCATGCTTTTCCAGGCTTGCCAGGGGTATCAGCCTACCCGCCGTCGACATCAACTGCGAGTGCTCTGGAGGAAGACGAAGGCCCTCGTCTAGTAGAGCGCTCGCAGTTAGCCACGGAGGAGGATTGGTCGGACGCTTGCCAGTGGCTGGTAAGTGTTCGGCCAGATCTACCCGTGGAGCTGCCGGCTAGCCAGCGTGACCATAGGCCGTGGTTAGCTGGTAGGCCGGCGGCTACCGCTATGCCATCTCTGCCGCTTGCTGAGCATGTCGTGGACATGTTCGAAGCGGCAGAGGCGTCCATTAAGGTGAATGGACGTCTCGCGAAGGCCCCTCGCGAGGTGGCGAAGCGGTGCCGCATCGTGCCCCTGGATTACCAGCGGTACGGTGTGGTGCCGAAGCCAAGTGTTGATGATCGCGCGGCTTTGGGCGAAGATGCGCGGCCGGGCTCCCGTTCTGACACGGGAGTCTTGTGCTCGAACGCGTTGCGTTCGGCGAATGCCGCGCTGCGGGATGCGGAGGAGAGTGGGAGGGCGTCGATTGCCGCTCTGTCCCACGTCTCCCAGCTGCTACAGGGGGTGGTAGCGGCTTCCGCATCACGCCAACCAAGCCCGGTAACAGTCCAGAGAGCCATTCAGGATGGTATCAACCTGGCTTTGGACTGTTTGACGCGGGCGGTAACCAGAAGTGTCCGGGCGAGGCGCACGTTTGCGCTTGACAATCTGTGCCCGTCCCAGGACCTGTATAATAGGCTGCTGCGGACGCCTATGACAGGTCCTGGTCTCTTTGGAGGTGAGGGATGCAGGCACCTCCAGGAGACGGTCACTCTGGTTAATAACCAGAGGGCGCTGCGGGAACAATTTGAGGTGCTCCGGCGGGAGCGTGTTCGCGCGGCACCCCCTGCGTATCGTCCTCTGCAGGCTCGAGGTGGTGCTGGCCAGGTCAGAGGCCAGCCACCGTCGCAACGTAGGCCTAGGCCACGGGCGATTCGGCCAGCAGCGAGGGGGGCGCAGGCTCCCCAGCCGCACCCAGCCAGACAGCCGCCCGCGCACCGTGGTGCGCGCGGCGCTGGGCGGGGCGCGCGGGGATCTGGTCGCGGTAATCGGGCCTGATGGCCTGGTTACCGCGGTGGGAACCACTCCGGTGTTTCAGGCCGAGAGAACAGTGCCACTCTGGCCCTCCTTATGTCCACCTCTATCCCTAGGTGGACCGGTGGGCGGCCGTTTGGCCGCCCGCTTGCCAGAGTGGAAGCGGTTGACTCAGGACCGTTTAGTCTTGCGATGGCTTTCGGTCGGGTATCGTCCCGACTGGGTGACAGGCCCGCCATCGCGACTGTCTCTCGCGCCGATCTGGACTCCCATTCCACGGGATCCGGATCAGAGGTTGTGTATAGAGGAGGAAATAAATTCCCTCATACTAAAAGAAGCCATTCAGCCGGCACAGAGGTGCCCGGGCTTCTATTCAACCCTGTTCTTGGTAACAAAAAACACCGGAGGGTAGAGGCCGATTCTCAACCTCAAGCCGTTGAACAAGTTCATCGAGACACCCAGTTTCAAGATGGAGACTGTGCGCTCGGTGTTGGCGGGGTTAGAGCGAGGAATGTGGACAGCGTCGATAGATTTGAAAGATGCTTATTTCCACATTCCCATAGAGAGGAGTTTCCGTCGCTTCCTGAGATTTGCATTTCAGGGCCGGCGGTGGGAATTCAGGGTGTTACCCTTCGGAATTTCCACGGCTCCTCGGGTCTTCACCCGTGTGGTTCTCGCGATCACTGCATACCTCCGCAGGAGAAGCATAGCAGTCCACACGTACATAGACGACTGGCTGTTGAAAGCACACACCCGGGAATCGTTGTCAGCCAATCTGGAGATTGTTTTGAAAATTCTCTCGGACTTGGGCTGGGTGATCAATTTCCCGAAATCAGAGCTAACTCCATCCCAGAAGTTTGTTTACCTGGGCATGTTCTTCGATCTGGAGACGGGGTATGTGTACCCCACTCAGGAGAGGGTTCAAATACTCATCTCGGTAATTCAGTCGGTGTGCGACAGTCGTCATGTCCTGGCATGGGTTTACTTGAGAATGCTGGGCTTGATGGTTTCTTTGGAACCAGTCATTCCACAGGCCGCCTTGCGCAGGCGTCCGATCCAGTTGTTTCTCATGACACAGTGGACCCAGAGTTCAGGTTCGCTGGACTCGAACGTGTCGGTGTTGGCGCCTCTGATTCACCACCTGCAATGGTGGTTGAATACAGAGAATCTCTTGCCGGGGGTTTTGCTAACCCCTCCCCACCCTCAGGTGACTGTGTATACAGATGCATCGATGGAGGGGTGGGGAGCTTGTCTGGAAGAGTCCACAGTATCAGGGCTTTGGGATCTGGATCAGTCCAAGGAACATATCAATCTACTAGAGCTAAGAGCAGTAGTCCTGGGCCTGGAACATTTCTTACAGAAAGTTCAGGGCAAGATTGTTCTAATTCGTTCAGACAACTCAACAGTAGTGACTTACATAAACCGCCAGGGCGGAACGAAGTCGCCCAGTCTCTGTATGATGACATGGAAACTGCTTTGTTGGTGCCTGGATCATGGGATCACCTTGAAAGCAGTTCATATTCCGGGGAGGTTAAATCTGCTAGCAGACTCATTGAGCCGAAGGATGAGTGTTTTACCCACGGAATGGCAACTAAATCAATGTGTGGCGGATCGTCTGTTCGACCATTGGGGGAAACCCAACATAGATTTGTTCGCGATGAAGAAGAATGCGAAGATGACGACGTACGTCTCTCCGATTCCAGACCCAAGCGCTTTCGCAACAGATGCGTTAGCTATCAGCTGGGAGGGAATGTATGCATACGCATTCCCCCCAGCAATCCTGATTCCAAAGGTGCTTCAGAAAATCAGGCAGCAGGAGTGCCAAGTGCTTCTGATCGCCCCGGATTGGCCAAGCCGATCGTGGTATACGGATCTGCTGGACCTTCTGGTTTGCAATCCGGTTCCGCTGCCTCTGATGGACAACCTTATCTTCCAGGGCAAGGCCCTTCACGACAATCCGTCAATGTTCCGATTGACTGCGTGGATGTTGTCAAGGAATCTAGAATTAAGGAGGGCTTTTCTGAGCAAGCGGCCATGTTTATGGCCAAAGCCAGGAGGGGGTCAACCTCCAGAGCATATAATTATAAAATCAACAGATTTGCAGAATGGTGCTCAAAAAGATGTATTGATCCAATGGAATCATCTATTCAGGTAGTGGCTGATTTCCTCTGTCACCTATATGATGCCTATAGCCTCAAGCCTAACTCTATTGCTGGTTATAAGTCAGCTTTAATGACTGTTATTCCTTGCTTGGCTAATAGGGGGAGTGATGAAGTAAGTACATTAAATGTATTAATTAAAGGCATGGGCAATCTAAGACCAAGGAATCCTCCACTGATTCCGTCTTGGAGTTTATCACTGGTGCTCCAGGTACTAGGTGATAAGCCTTTTGAACCACTTAGTTCCATTTCTATGAAAATGTTAACTCTTAAAACTGTATTTTTAATTGCTGCGGCCTCGGCAATAAAACTCAATAAAACACTCAGATTAAAAACAGTTAGGTGCCCCTACTGGGCAGGTAGTCAGAGGTAGTCCGGCGGATGCCAGCCCCACCACCGCGCATGCGCCGACTACTACTACCTCTTTGCTAATTTATTGGCAAGGAGAACACATGTGCTTGTTAGTTATCTGCAAGTTTCACGAGTTTAAACCCTTTTCACGTACTGTTACGGTCGAATATTGTTGAAAGAGATGTCTGAGAGGACAAATTCGCCAGAGGAGGGGACGGGATCTCTTTATCAGGTGATTTCAATGATATTCTAGCGAGTTTTTCCCCGGTGTAATGTGTTTCCGGGACTCGCGCTTACCGTGATTAGCGCCTGTTTGAGTTGGTTTTTTCCAACATGGTGCTTTATAAGTCTAATTTCTCTTTGTGTTTATGTCCACAGGTATGGATTTGCATGATTAGTGGACATCACAGCATCTGAGGGTTTGTTTCTCTCTACCAAGGTTCCATTTCCTACTAATACTGTTAGGTTATCTAACCAAGAATTCTATGTCCAGTGAGTCGGAGGCTTACTATAAAGGTCTTCTCACTTTGCCCTCATGATCCAATTCCTTCCCCTAAGGTGGAGAGAGTTTAGAGGCGTACAGTTGGTGGAGTGCTCCAGTTCATCACGTTGGATGGTTTGTCTATACAAAGTGTCAGGTATCTAAGTAATGATATGAGGTGAGGTTAATTATTTAAGAAAATTAACTGCTATTGCCATTGTTATCATTGTGTATCTGATGGTTGTGTAGTCTGAATAACCGTTCTAAGATGTTCTGGTTATGTATACAATCCGTCCGCACGCCTAGTTGTTGGTTCGGATCGATTGATTGCTGTCATGGGATCATGATGTCATAATCAGCCTTGCGATTATTAACAATTAAAGTTTTGTCCAACGCTGGTTTTGGTCAATTATTGATCTTTATGATCATTTCCCTCTCTTTTAGTTTGGTTTTGAGTTTCTAAAAAACCTTAACTAGTTTGGTCATTGTCCTTGTCCTTTGTCCTGTTTCAGAGACCTGGTTGTCCGTCCTGTGGACGTTTCTTGAAAGATCGATTTGTGCCTCACCTTTGCTTTGGTTGTAGTCCCTGTGGGCCATTGCTTAAGTGTGAGGTATGCAAGCATTGGGGCGGGGCGACTTAATGTCTGAGTTTCTATGTTTGCAGGCGAAGGACAAGGTAGTGGAGGAGGAGAGGAAGCAGAAGAGAGAGGGTGTAAGTAAGAAGGGTAAGAGGAAGGCCTCGTCCGCGGTGGACATGGAGGCCTTCCGGACCGAGATGTTGGGAGAGATGAAGAGGACTATAAAGGATTTGGTTCCAGTGTTGCTTCGTGGCATGCTTCCTGGACCAGATCCTTTGTCGTCCTCGGCGTCTGCTTCAGAGCAGGTAATCCCCACCTATGAAGATTCAGAGATGGCCCCATTAGTGGGGGCGTTCCATGACCCTGGCAGCAGGCTTGGTGCCGCGCCGAGGGGTCGTGGACGCCTGTTGCTGGAACCCGCGGGCTGCTTATCAGTCCAGGGGTATCCGCACGCCGCGGGTGCCAGTACCTCCTATGGCACCTTTCCTGGGCAGTTCGGGTTAGCTCTCTTTGCTGACCCGGAGTCTAATCTTTCTGGCCAGGAGGAAGAGGATTACCTGTTAGGGTCGCCGTCTGGGGACGTGACCATGGATTATGACGTCTGTGCACCCCTCACGGGGAATACAGGCGACATATTCCATGGCTCTACTCACTCAGGAGTAGAGTTCATGGCCCAGAAGGTGGCCCTGGCTTGTGCTGATGGCCAGCGATACCGCATACCTCGGCTTGCCAAGTGTATCACTGGTGCTGGCTGGGGGCCGTGGTGGGGTGGTATCTGCCCCGCGCTCTACCACGGCGCCTGCTCCTGGTCAAGCCAGTCAGCTTAGCATGCCTGTTCTGTCAGGCCCGCATGCTTTCCCTGGCTTGCCAGAGGTATCAGCTTATCCGCCGTCAAGCTCTGCTGCTTGCGCTCAGGAGGAAGACGAAGGCCCCCGTCTTGTAGAGCGCGCGCAGCTAGCCACGGAAGAAGATTGGTCGGACGCTTGCCATTTCACATCAAGAGTATACTTACCTCCCTAATACTTTTGATATTGCTAAATATCGGCTTTCACTCAATAAAACACTCAGATTAAAAACAGTTAGGTGCCCCTACTGGGCAGGGAGTCAGAGGTAGTCCGGCGGATGCTCGCCCCACCACCGCGCATGCGCCGACTACTACTTCCTCTTTGCTCATTTATTGGCAAAGGGTTACATGCGGTTTTGTGTTCTCTATACTTTTCTGCGCGTTACCTTGTTTTTTACTCTTATTTGACGATTCTTGTACGGTGGAAGCATGTCGGAAAGGGAGGATTCGCCTTTAGAAGGAGCGGGATCTCTTTATCAGGTGAATTCTTTGATATGCTAGCGTGTTTTGTCCCGGTTTAATGTATTTCCGGGACTCGCGCTTACCGTGATTAGCGCCTGATTATGTTGGTTTTTTACAACATGGTGCTTCATATGTCTCATTTCTCTTTGTGTTTTGTCCACAGGTATCGCATAGACGCTTTGATGGACTTCTCGGCACAAGAGGATATGTTTTCTCTCCACCACGGTTCCATTTCCTACTAATACTGTTAGGTTATCTAACCAAAAATTCTATGTTCAGTGAGTTGGAGGCCTGTTATAAAGGTCTTCTCACTTTGCCCTCTTGCTCCAATTCCTTCCCCTTAGGTGGAGAGAATGTAGAGGCGTACTATGGTGGAGTTCTCCGGTTCATCACGTTGGATGGTTTGTCTATACAAGGGTCAGGTATCTAATTATTGATAAACAAAAGGGGAGATAATTTCCCTTTTTGCCAATGCTAGAATTGGAAGGAGTTATCTCTGTATATCTGATTGTTGTGTACTCGAAATGCCAATTCAACGGAAATGTTCCGGTTACTTATACAATTCGTTCTTGCACTTGGTGCTTGTTGCGGATCGATTAATTTGGTCACGTGAGTGATGACGTCATAATCGGCCTTGGCCTTTTATTAACAATTAACGTTTTGTCCATGGCTGGTTCTTCTTGATTTCTGATCTTGATGTTCCTGTCCCTCTCTTTTTAGTTGGTTTTGAGTTCGCTAACCTTAACTATCTTGCTCATTGTCCCTGTCCTTTGTCCTGTTTCAGAGACCTGGTTGCCCGTCCTGCGGGAGGTTTCTTAAAAGGCGCTTCGTCCCGCACTTGTGCTTCAGCTGCAGTCCCTGTGGACCGTTGCTGAAGTGCGACGTATGTAAGCAGTGGGGGTGCGAATTAATGTCTGATTTTCTCGCATTGCAGGCAAGGGAGAAGGTAATGGAGGAAGAGAGGAAGAAGAAGGAGAAAGTTTGTAAGAAGGGTAAGAAGAAGGCCTCATCCGCGGTGGATATGGAGGCCTTCAGGTCCGAAATGTTGCAAGAGATGCAGAGGACAATAAAGGATCTGGTCCCAGAGTTGCTTCGTGGCATGCTCCCTGGGCCAGCTCCTTTGTTGTCCTCGGCATCTGCTTACGAGCAGGTGATCCCCGCCTCTGAATCCGGTCTCTTTAGGTCCGGTCCGGTTGTGGATTCAGAGGTGGCCCCTTTGTTGGGGGCAGTCCAAGGCCCTGGCAGCAGGCATGGCGCCGCGCCGAGGGGCCGTGGACAACGGTTGTTGCTGGGACCCGCGGTCTGCTCATCAGACCCCGGGTATCCGCGCGCCGAAGGTGTCAAAGCCTCCTATGGCACCTTTCCTGGCCAGTCCGGGTTAGCTCTCTTTGCTGACCCGGAGTCTAATCTTTCTGGCCAGGAAGAAGAGGATCTCCTGCTGGGGTCGCCTTCTGAGGACGTGGCCATGGAATACGACGTCTGTGCACCCCTCGCGGGGAATGCAGGCGACGTGTTCCATGGTTCTACTCACGCAGGAGTAGATTTCACGGTCCAGAGGGTGTCCCCGGGCGGTGCTGTTGACCACGGATACCGCATACCTCGGCTTGCCGATGGTATTGCTGGTGCTGGTCAGACCCGTGGTAGAGCGGTGTTTACCCCACGCTCTGCCACGGCGCCTGCTCCTGGTCAAGCCGCGGAATTTAGCATGCCTGCTCTCTCGGGCCCGCATGCTTTTCCAGGCTTGCCAGGGGTATCAGCCTACCCGCCGTCGACATCAACTGCGAGTGCTCTGGAGGAAGACGAAGGCCCTCGTCTAGTAGAGCGCTCGCAGTTAGCCACGGAGGAGGATTGGTCGGACGCTTGCCAGTGGCTGGTAAGTGTTCGGCCAGATCTACCCGTGGAGCTGCCGGCTAGCCAGCGTGACCATAGGCCGTGGTTAGCTGGTAGGCCGGCGGCTACCGCTATGCCATCTCTGCCGCTTGCTGAGCATGTCGTGGACATGTTCGAAGCGGCAGAGGCGTCCATTAAGGTGAATGGACGTCTCGCGAAGGCCCCTCGCGAGGTGGCGAAGCGGTGCCGCATCGTGCCCCTGGATTACCAGCGGTACGGTGTGGTGCCGAAGCCAAGTGTTGATGATCGCGCGGCTTTGGGCGAAGATGCGCGGCCGGGCTCCCGTTCTGACACGGGAGTCTTGTGCTCGAACGCGTTGCGTTCGGCGAATGCCGCGCTGCGGGATGCGGAGGAGAGTGGGAGGGCGTCGATTGCCGCTCTGTCCCACGTCTCCCAGCTGCTACAGGGGGTGGTAGCGGCTTCCGCATCACGCCAACCAAGCCCGGTAACAGTCCAGAGAGCCATTCAGGATGGTATCAACCTGGCTTTGGACTGTTTGACGCGGGCGGTAACCAGAAGTGTCCGGGCGAGGCGCACGTTTGCGCTTGACAATCTGTGCCCGTCCCAGGACCTGTATAATAGGCTGCTGCGGACGCCTATGACAGGTCCTGGTCTCTTTGGAGGTGAGGGATGCAGGCACCTCCAGGAGACGGTCACTCTGGTTAATAACCAGAGGGCGCTGCGGGAACAATTTGAGGTGCTCCGGCGGGAGCGTGTTCGCGCGGCACCCCCTGCGTATCGTCCTCTGCAGGCTCGAGGTGGTGCTGGCCAGGTCAGAGGCCAGCCACCGTCGCAACGTAGGCCTAGGCCACGGGCGATTCGGCCAGCAGCGAGGGGGGCGCAGGCTCCCCAGCCGCACCCAGCCAGACAGCCGCCCGCGCACCGTGGTGCGCGCGGCGCTGGGCGGGGCGCGCGGGGATCTGGTCGCGGTAATCGGGCCTGATGGCCTGGTTACCGCGGTGGGAACCACTCCGGTGTTTCAGGCCGAGAGAACAGTGCCACTCTGGCCCTCCTTATGTCCACCTCTATCCCTAGGTGGACCGGTGGGCGGCCGTTTGGCCGCCCGCTTGCCAGAGTGGAAGCGGTTGACTCAGGACCGTTTAGTCTTGCGATGGCTTTCGGTCGGGTATCGTCCCGACTGGGTGACAGGCCCGCCATCGCGACTGTCTCTCGCGCCGATCTGGACTCCCATTCCACGGGATCCGGATCAGAGGTTGTGTATAGAGGAGGAAATAAATTCCCTCATACTAAAAGAAGCCATTCAGCCGGCACAGAGGTGCCCGGGCTTCTATTCAACCCTGTTCTTGGTAACAAAAAACACCGGAGGGTAGAGGCCGATTCTCAACCTCAAGCCGTTGAACAAGTTCATCGAGACACCCAGTTTCAAGATGGAGACTGTGCGCTCGGTGTTGGCGGGGTTAGAGCGAGGAATGTGGACAGCGTCGATAGATTTGAAAGATGCTTATTTCCACATTCCCATAGAGAGGAGTTTCCGTCGCTTCCTGAGATTTGCATTTCAGGGCCGGCGGTGGGAATTCAGGGTGTTACCCTTCGGAATTTCCACGGCTCCTCGGGTCTTCACCCGTGTGGTTCTCGCGATCACTGCATACCTCCGCAGGAGAAGCATAGCAGTCCACACGTACATAGACGACTGGCTGTTGAAAGCACACACCCGGGAATCGTTGTCAGCCAATCTGGAGATTGTTTTGAAAATTCTCTCGGACTTGGGCTGGGTGATCAATTTCCCGAAATCAGAGCTAACTCCATCCCAGAAGTTTGTTTACCTGGGCATGTTCTTCGATCTGGAGACGGGGTATGTGTACCCCACTCAGGAGAGGGTTCAAATACTCATCTCGGTAATTCAGTCGGTGTGCGACAGTCGTCATGTCCTGGCACGGGTTTACTTGAGAATGCTGGGCTTGATGGTTTCTTTGGAACCAGTCATTCCACAGGCCGCCTTGCGCAGGCGTCCGATCCAGTTGTTTCTCATGACACAGTGGACCCAGAGTTCAGGTTCGCTGGACTCGAACGTGTCGGTGTTGGCGCCTCTGATTCACCACCTGCAATGGTGGTTGAATACAGAGAATCTCTTGCCGGGGGTTTTGCTAACCCCTCCCCACCCTCAGGTGACTGTGTATACAGATGCATCGATGGAGGGGTGGGGAGCTTGTCTGGAAGAGTCCACAGTATCAGGGCTTTGGGATCTGGATCAGTCCAAGGAACATATCAATCTACTAGAGCTAAGAGCAGTAGTCCTGGGCCTGGAACATTTCTTACAGAAAGTTCAGGGCAAGATTGTTCTAATTCGTTCAGACAACTCAACAGTAGTGACTTACATAAACCGCCAGGGCGGAACGAAGTCGCCCAGTCTCTGTATGATGACATGGAAACTGCTTTGTTGGTGCCTGGATCATGGGATCACCTTGAAAGCAGTTCATATTCCGGGGAGGTTAAATCTGCTAGCAGACTCATTGAGCCGAAGGATGAGTGTTTTACCCACGGAATGGCAACTAAATCAATGTGTGGCGGATCGTCTGTTCGACCATTGGGGGAAACCCAACATAGATTTGTTCGCGATGAAGAAGAATGCGAAGATGACGACGTACGTCTCTCCGATTCCAGACCCAAGCGCTTTCGCAACAGATGCGTTAGCTATCAGCTGGGAGGGAATGTATGCATACGCATTCCCCCCAGCAATCCTGATTCCAAAGGTGCTTCAGAAAATCAGGCAGCAGGAGTGCCAAGTGCTTCTGATCGCCCCGGATTGGCCAAGCCGATCGTGGTATACGGATCTGCTGGACCTTCTGGTTTGCAATCCGGTTCCGCTGCCTCTGATGGACAACCTTATCTTCCAGGGCAAGGCCCTTCACGACAATCCGTCAATGTTCCGATTGACTGCGTGGATGTTGTCAAGGAATCTAGAATTAAGGAGGGCTTTTCTGAGCAAGCGGCCATGTTTATGGCCAAAGCCAGGAGGGGGTCAACCTCCAGAGCATATAATTATAAAATCAACAGATTTGCAGAATGGTGCTCAAAAAGATGTATTGATCCAATGGAATCATCTATTCAGGTAGTGGCTGATTTCCTCTGTCACCTATATGATGCCTATAGCCTCAAGCCTAACTCTATTGCTGGTTATAAGTCAGCTTTAATGACTGTTATTCCTTGCTTGGCTAATAGGGGGAGTGATGAAGTAAGTACATTAAATGTATTAATTAAAGGCATGGGCAATCTAAGACCAAGGAATCCTCCACTGATTCCGTCTTGGAGTTTATCACTGGTGCTCCAGGTACTAGGTGATAAGCCTTTTGAACCACTTAGTTCCATTTCTATGAAAATGTTAACTCTTAAAACTGTATTTTTAATTGCTGCGGCCTCGGCAAGGCGTAGGAGTGAAATTCACGTCTTATCAGCCGAGGTTGACCGTTTTGTGGTTACAGGGGAAGGCCTTAAGCTTCTACCTAGGATTAATTTCTTGTCTAAAAATCAGTCATTGAAATATCCAGGTCAACCTATTTTTTTGCCATCTTTAACTAGATATGATCCTAATTCTAAAGTATGGTGCCCCGTACGGGCGCTGCTCCGGTACAAACAGCGTACTTCGGAGTGGCGTACCGACCAGTCAGCGTTATGGTTGTCATATATTGAACCCCATGGTAGGGCGTCTAAGGACACCATTTCTAGGTGGATTGTGGAATGTATTCAATTTTGTCACAAATCCGCCACCGGGCGACAGGTTGACGTGGCCAAGGCTCACAGTGTCCGCGGTGTCGTGACATCCACTGCCCTTTTTAATGGGGTCCCTGTGGATGATATTATGTCAGTGGCTCAGTGGCACTGTGAGTCAAGTTTTACAGACCATTACCTCCGTGACACCTCTAACCCTCTCGCCTTGTCGATTTTGAAACAATAACCGCTTTATGTTTGTGAAGAGTGCCTCCGCATTGCTTATATACTTCGCCATTCAGCGACGGTGACAACCACTTGTCGGGACTGTATCATCCTTCTCTACTGGATTCATGATGACAGCTTCCTAGTACAACAAGGTCAGTCTTGTTCATGTGTTGTTCATTGTTTTGTATTGTCACGTTACCCAGTGTTATTAATATGGTGATGGTTTATGTGGGTTGTGGTTCTTTAGAGAGAGTATACGAAAATGGAGCCTTTTCGTCTCTGTCCTATAGTACTTAGCACTAGTACGAAGAGAGCGTGTAGGACATTGAGGTCATTTAATCTTCCTCCCAAGGGAGGGGGGGGAGCGCATATGACAAATCGGTCATCTCTCAGGCATCGGTTGTGTTATCCGATGGTTTATCAAATCCTGACTGTGTTTTCACACAGTTTCAGACGTCATAAGTGCCTTAAACGCTTGAAAGCGTATAGGGAAGAGCTGGTCTTTTGACCTCGCCTCCCTCCCGCCAGATTCACTTTCGAATTCTGGCAATATCAAAAGTATTAGGGAGGTAAGTATACTCTTGATGTGAAATAAACGAAATCTAGGATTTCTTTTTTCACGAGAGAGTTGATACTTACCTCCCTAGATACTGACCCGGCCTCTCCGCCCCACAGAGGCTCGGTCTTCAGGCTCTTGGTAGTTGCATGTGTTAGCCAATAAATGAGCCAGAGGAAGTAGTAGTCGGCGCATGCGCGGTGGTGGGGCGAGCATCCGCCGGACTACCTCTGACCCCCTGCCCAGTAGGGGCACCTAACTGTTTTTAATCTGAGTGTTTTATTGAGTGAAAGCCGATATTTAGCAATATCAAAAGTATTAGGGAGGTAAGTATCAACTCTCTCGTGAAAAAAGAAATCCTAGATTTCGTTTAGTGGCTGGTAAGTGTTAGGCCAGATCTGCCCGTGGAGCAGTCGGCTAGCCAGCGTGATCACAGGCCGTGGTTAGCTGGTAAGGCCACTGCTAGCGCAATGCCATCTCTGCCGCTGGCTGAGCATGTCGTTGACATGTTCGAGGCGGTGGAGACGTCCATCAAGGCGAATGGGCGTCTCCCGAAGGCCCCTCGCGAGGTGGCCAGGCGTTGCCGCATCGTGCCCCTGGATTACCAGAGGTACGGTGTGGTACCCAAGCCGAGCGTGGATGACCGCTCGGCTTTGGGTGAAGATGCGCGGCCAGGCTCCCGTTCTGACACGGGAGTCTTGTGTTCGAACGGGTTGCGTTCGGCCAATGCCGCGTTGCGTGATGCGGAGGAGAGAGGGAGGGCTTCGATTGCCGCTCTGTCCCACATCTCCCAGCTGTTACAGGGTGTAGTGACAGCATCCGCATCGCGCCAGCCGAGCCCAGTCACAGTCCAGAGAGCCATCCAGGATGGTATCAACCTGGCTCTGGACTGTATGACTCGGGCGGTGACCAGGAGTGTCCGGGCGCAGCGCACATTTGCCTTGGACAATCTGTGCCCGTCCCAGGACTTGTATAATAGGCTACTGCATACGCCTATGACAGGTCCTGGTCTCTTTGGAGGTGAGGGATGTCGCCACCTCCAGGAGACGGTTACTCTGGTCAACAACCAGAGGGCGCTGCGCGAGCAGTTTGAAGTGCTCCATCGGGAGCGTGTTCGCGCCACACCCCCTGCGTATCGTCCCCTGCAGGCTCGAGGTGGAGGTGGGCAGGTCAGAGGCCACCCACCAGCGCAGCGTCGGCCTAGGCCGCGTGTGATTCGGCCGGCAGTGACGGGGGCGCAGGCTCCTCACGCGCAGTCAGCCATGCAGCCACCCGTGCACCAAGGTGCGTGCGGTGCTGGGCGTGGTGCGCGAGGATCTGGTCTGGGTAATCCTGCCTGATGGCCCGGTTACCGCGGTGAGAACCACTCCGGTGTTTCTGGCGAAGGAGATAGTGCCACTCTTGCACCCCTTATGTCCACCTCTATCCCTAGCCGACCACATGCAAGAGTGCGAATGGTTGACTCAGGACCGTTTAGTCTTGCGGTGGCTTTCAGTCGGGAATCATCCCGATTGGATGACAGGCCCGCCGTCGCGACTGTCTCTAGTGCCAATCCAGATCAAAGGTTGTGTATCGAGGAGGAGATAAGTTCCCTCATACAAAAAGGAGCTATTCAGCCGGCACAAAAGTGTCCGGGCTTCTATTCAACCGTGTTCTTAGTAACAAAAAACACCGGAGGGTGGAGACCGATTCTCAACCTCAAGCCATTGAACAAGTTCATAGAGACGCCCAGTTTCAAGATGGAGACTGTGCGCTCGGTGTTGGTGGGGTTAGAGAAGGGAATGTGGACAGCTTCGATATATTTGAAGGATGCTTATTTCCACATTCCTATAGCGAGGAGTTTCCGTCGCTTCCTGAGATTTGCATTCCAGGGCAGACAGTGGGAATTCAGGGTGTTACCCTTCGGAATTTCCACCGCTCCTCGGGTTTTCACCCATGTGGTTCTTGCGATCACAGCATACCTCCGCAGGAGAAGCATTGCAGTCCACACGTACATAGACGACTGGCTGTTAAAAGCACACACCCAGGAAAGTTTATCGACCAATCTAGAGATTGTTTTGAAAACTCTCACGGATTTGGGCTGGATGATAAATTTTCAAAAATCAGAGCTGACTCCATCCCAGAAGTTTGTTTACCTGGGGATGTTCTTCGATCTAGAGACAGGATAGGTTTATCCTACTCAGGAGAGAGTTCAGAAACTCATCTCAGTAATTCAGTTAGTGTGCGACAGTCATCATGTCCTGGCACGGGTTTACTTGAGAATGCTGGGGTTGATGGTTTCATTGGAACCAGTCATTCCTCAGGCCGCCTTACGCAGGCGGCTGATCCAGTTATTTCTCATGACACAATGGACCCAGAGTACAGGTTCGCTGGACTCGAACGTGTCAGTGTTGGCGCCTCTGATTCACCACCTGCAATGGTGGTTGAACACAGAGAATCTCTTGGTGGGGGTTATGCTAACCCCTCCCCACCCTCAGGTGACTGTGTATACAGATGCATCGATGGAGGGGTGGGGAGCTTGCCTGGAAGAATCCACAATATCAGGGCTTTGGAATCTGGAACAGTCAAAAGAACATATCAATCTACTCGAGCTAAGAGCAGTAGTCCTGGGCCTGGAACATTTCTTACAGAAAGTTCAGGGCAAGATTGTTCTTATTCGTTCAGACAACTCAACAGTTGTGTCTTACATAAACCGCCAGGGCAGAACGAAGTCGCCCAGTCTCTGTATGATGACATGGAGACTGCTTTGTTGGTGCCTGGATCACAGGATTACCTTGAAAGCAGTTCATATTCCGGGAAGGTTAAATCTGCTAGCAGACTCATTGAGCCGAAGGATGAGTGTTTTACCGATGGAATGGCAACTAAATCAATGTGTGGCGGATCGTCTGTTCGATCATTGGGGGAAGCCCAACATCGATTTGTTCGCAACGAAGAAGAATGCGAAGATGACGACGTACGTCTCTCCGATTCCAGATCCAAGCGCTTTCGCAACAGATGCGTTAGCTATCAGCTGGGGGAGAATGTATGCATACGCATTCCCTCCAGCAATCCTGATTCCAAAAATTCTTCAGAAAATCAGACAGGAGGAATGCCAAGTGCTTCTGATCGCCCCGGATTGGCCAAGCCGATCATGGTATACGGATCTGCTGGACCTTCTGGTCTGCAATCCGGTTCCTCTGCCTCTGATGGACGACATTATCTTCCAGGGCAAGGCCCTTCACGACAATCCGTCAATGTTCAGATTGACTGCGTGGATGTTGTCAAGGAATCTAGAATTAAGGAGGGCTTTTCTGAGCAAGCAGCCATGTTTATGGCCAAAGCCAGGAGGGGGTCAACCTCCAGAGCATATAATTATAAAATCAACAGATTTGCAGAATGGTGCTCAAAAAGATGTATTGATCCAATGGATTCATCTATTCAGGTAGTAGCTGATTTCCTCTGTCACCTGTATGATGCCTATAGCCTCAAGCCTAACTCTATTGCTGGTTATAAGTCAGCTTTAATGACTGTTATTCCTTGCTTGGCTAAGAGGGGAAGTGATGAAGTAAGTACATTAAATGTATTAATTAAAGGCATGGGCAATCTAAGACCAAGGAATCCCCCGGTGATTCCGTCTTGGAGTTTATCGCTAGTGCTTCAAGTACTAGGAGATAAGCCTTTTGAACCACTTAGTTCCATTTCTATGAAAATGTTAACTCTTAAAACTGTATTTTTAATTGCTGCGGCCTCGGCTAGGCGTAGGAGTGAGATTCATGCCTTATCAGCCGAGGATGACCGTTTTGTGGTTACAGGGGAAGGCCTTAAGTTACTACCTAGGATTAATTTCTTAGCTAAAAATCAGTCTTTGAAATATCCAGGTCAACCTATTTTTTTGCCTGCTTTAACTAGATATGATCCTAATTCTAAAGCATGGTGTCCCGTTCGGGCGCTACTTCGGTACAAACAGCGTACTTCGGAGTGGCGGACCGATCAGTCAGCGTTATGGTTGTCATATATTGAACCCCATGGCAGGGCGTCTAAGGACACCATTTCCAGGTGGATTGTAGAGTGTATCCAATTTTGTCACAAATCCGCCACTGGTAAGCAGGTTGACATAGTCAAGGCTCACAGTGTCCGCGGCGTATTGACTTCCACTGCCCTATTTAATGGGGTCCCTGTGGATGACATTATGTCCGTGGCTCAGTGGCACTGTGAGTCAAGTTTTACAGACCATTATCTCCGTGACACCTCGAATCCTCTCGCCTTGTCGATTTTGAAAAAATAATCGCTTATATGTTTTTGAGGAGGGTTTCCTCATTGCTTATATACTTCACAATTAATCAATGGAAACATCCACTTTTTGGGACTGCATCGGTCTTCTCCACTGGGAAGAGGATGACAGCTGCCAAGTTCAACAAGGTCAGTCTTGTTCATGTGTTGTTCATTGTTGATTGTATTGTCACGTTACCCGTTTTTATTAATATGGTGATGGTTTGTGTTTTGATGTGGTTCATCATTGAGAGTATACAAAAATGGAGCCTTTTCGTCTCTGTCCTATAGTACCTGGCACTGGTACGAAGAGAGCGTATGGGACATTGAGGTCATTCTAGTCTTCCTCCCAGGAAGGAGGAGGAGGGGAGCGCATATGACATTCGGTCATCTCATCCATCGGTTGGTGTTAGCCGATGTTCATCAAATCCTGACTGTGTTTTCACACAGTTTCAGACGTTTAAGTGCCTTGAACGCGTGAAAGCGCATAGGGAAGAGCTGGTCTTTTGACCTCGCCTCCCTCCCGCCGAATTCTCTGTCGAATTCTGGCAATATCAAAAGTATTAGGGAGGTAAGTATACTCTTGATGTGAAATAAACGAAATCTAGGATTTCTTTTTTCACGAGAGAGTTGATACTTACCTCCCTAGATACGGACCCGGCCTCTCCACCCCACAGAGGCTCGGTCTTCAGGCTCTTAATAGTTGCATGTGTGTCAGCCAATAAATTAGTCAGAGGAAGTAGTAGTCGGCGCATGCGCGGTGTTGGGGCTGGCATCCACCGGACTACCCTCTGTCTACCTGCTCAGTAGGGGCACCTAACTGTTTTTAATCTGAGTGTTTATTGAGTGAACGCCAATATTTAGCAATATCAAAAGTATTAGGGAGGTAAGTATCAACTCTCTCGTGAAAAAAAAGAAATCCTAGATTTCGTTTAATTCCCAGACACAGTATGGGCAGGACCATGAGAGTGCGGAGTTTTTAATTGTTTATTTTGAGCTAGACTAGATAATGGACATTAGCATAATAGTGCATCTGGTAAGTATTAACAATTCTCGTAGAAACAAAAGCGGATGCTTTTTTGATACCCTAGGATTTTCAAGGTTCATTCACACCTATTCTGGACAATCCCGTACAACTTCAGATTTTTGCGTAGAATATCTGTGATATCTTAGGATTTTCCAAGGTTCTTTACCCCGACCAATCCCATTAAACTGTGATGGAAATTAGAACAAATGTCTGTTATTGTTTGGGCTAGGTATGAGCATGGACAATCCCTGACATAGAAAGTCCAGGAATATCCTACGATTTCCGGGGTTCTTAGAGCAATTTAGCAGGTCAAATGCCAGGAAAAGCACGGAAGAATCTGTTACTTTTCAATGATCAACTCTGGAAAGTCATGTCTTTTCCATGTTCATGCAAGCCTGGAAAACTCAGACAATCTCCATTTTTAGCTCACCTGGCCTGAAAGGCCAAGTGAGCTTTTGCTGTGGCGACCATCCGTCATCGTGTGTCTGTAATCCGTCCATCAACTTTTCATTTAAACGACTTCTCAAGAACCACGGGGCCGATTTCAATTATATTTGGCAGGAAGCATCCTTAGGGCATAGGGATCCAAGTTTGCTCAAACGAAGCCGATCAGCCAATTTGGCTGGTGGCCATCTTGGATTTTGGCTGTTTTTTTTAGAAATGTCTTTAAAAATCTCTGAAACCGTTTGAGGGATCGATACAGAACTCACGAAAATATGATCTAGGGCAAGAGCTGAACCAAGTTTGTTCAAGGGAACTTGATTGACCAAATTGTTCAGTGGCCATCTTGGATGACCTAGTTTTCACAAAAATGACTTCCCCAGGACCGCTGAAGCGATCAGGCCAAAATTTGTGATATATGATTAGGGACTAAGGGCCATTAAAGTTTGTTCAAGAGAAGTTGATCAATCAAAAAATATAAAAAACATCGTTCCCTTTTTCAAAATTGTCAGATAAATGGTTTGGTGGCCATCTTGGATCATTTTCCTGCCAAAAGCTCCCATACTAAAGCAATTGGAAATTTAAAATGTCTTCTCGAGAACTACTGGGCCGATTTCAATTATATTTGGCAGGAAGCATCCTTCGGGCATAGAGATTTTATTTTGTTCAAACGAAGCTGATTGGCCAATTTGGCCGGCGGCCATCTTGACTGATTTTTAGAAATGTCTTTAAAAATCTTCTCCCCGAAACCGTTGAAAGGATCTATTCAGACCTCATGAAATGTGGTCTAGGGCAAGAGCTGGCCCAAGTTTGTTCAAGGGAACTTGATTGACCAAATGGTTGAGCGGACATCGTAGATGACCTCTTTTTTGCAAAAATGACTTCTTCCCCAGAACCGCTGAAGCGATCAGGTGGAAATTTGTGATAATGTATATGACTAGGGCCTAAGGGCCATTAAAGTATGTTCAAGAGAAGTTGATCCATCAAAAAGCATGGCCACCATAGGCGAATCAATATATAGCACCTTTGGCGGCCATGTTGGACTTGCAAAAATGTCCACAAACTCATTTAAAAGACTCCTCCTAAACCACCCACCAACAATTTTGACAAAAATGCATAGTGCTCCATGTGTGCGACACATGCCCCTTCGTCCTCTTCTTTGAAAGTCCAGGAGTGTCTGTGATTTTCTGGCTTAGCCAAGCCCTGACACCTTGGAAATCCTACAATTTCTGAGGTACAGAATTTAAAGGATTTTGGACCCCATACAATTCATTGATATCCTAGGATTTCCAAGCTTAATTTTAAAAGCCCAGACAATTTTTCCCAGGGGTGACCATTAAATTGGTAAAACAAGAAATTTCTACTTTAATCAAATTATTAACTCCATAGTAATTTTCATAATATATTCAGGCATAATTTTGATATATCACTCCTGTAATATTTCAGCTATTCTGTGGACAATGCAATCATCATTACCTGTGCAAATCGGTGGCCATTAATGATAGATCCACAAAGTCAGGCCAATAAATGGATTAAAAATATGGAGCGCTCAAACAAGTTGGCAGTCGTAAAATTATCTGATCCGACATATTCACGCATCTTGGAAAACTGTATACAGGTATATTTACTGAAGAGCTCAGAAGGCCTGGTCTAAGTTAACTGCTTTTTTAAATTTTATTTAACCCCTCTTGTGTCAACTTTATGGCGTACGCGTCAAATCAGCCAAAACTCACATCTGCAGTGGTTTTGAGGAATGTCCATTTGCAGACAAAGAGAATAGTCTTCAATAGGTCTGTAGATGGACATTTCTCATGCCCACTGCAAAAGTCATTTTAGCCGACTTGACCATTTAATGGTTAATGTGATATAATTTAACAAGGTTAAGATTTTCCATACTGTTTTTTATTTATGTTATACGTGTTTTATTTGTTATTTTGTAACTGTTTTAAAAAAGGATCGTGAATAATATTTCTCTGATATGAATAAGAATATAAACATTATGAAAAATCCATTATTTGTACGAAAATATTTTTATCTTTTATCAGGTGATAAGCTATTACGGTAAAGACAACAGGTTTTATGGTAATTCAGATTATTCTCAGATTTGGACATTTGGAAAAATGCAGAAAATTCACATGTTTATTCCACCTGCTGTTTTATGTGTATGGCCATCCCACAAGTGCACAATGTTATGGCCATCCCACAAGTGCACAATGTTATGGCCATCCCACAAGTGCACAATGTTATGGCCACCCCCCCCCATAAGTGCACAATATTGTTGCATTCTTCACAACACTGTTGATTATTTGCATGCATAAAATAATTAATCCTTCCCCATATCTCGTTTTCAACGGTACCATACAAGAAAACTGTTGAATATTTTGAAATTAATTTCATTGGAAGCCGTTGCTACCTACAACAAGCCATTCCTGCTTAAGGCAGCAACGACTTCCAATCAAATTAATTCCAAAATATTCAACAGAATAAGTTTTATATCGTAAAGAATAAACTTTTTCAGGGATTTCTCTGTGGAAGAGTTAATCATAGCAGTTGTTTGACATTTTCACATTTGATTATTATTTTGCAGTTAAATTTTAAATTTTGTTTGGTTTTACTAACGTGTGTTTCATGTTAAATGTCCTATGTATCCTGTTTAGCTGACCATGAATAATTTGCCTCTGTTTCTTAGTCATCATACCAATTGAAGCGCCATAAGTCTATTGCTTAATATCACGGGTGGGTGTTGGGGCAGGGTGGAGATGGAGGGGTTGGGGGAGGGAAGTCAAAGTTGGCGGGATTCAACCAGATTTGATATGTTACTTACACATATGGGATTGGGGGGAGGGTTTGGAGTATGGTGGGGGAGAGGGCAGAATGGCAAAGTTGGTAGAATTTAACCAAAATTGGTGTGTGACCTACTCATATGATTACGGATTGTTTGACAATGTTTACATTAGACTCCGCCACCTGGGTGTGGTGGGGATCGGGTTGGAGGGATGAAGAACATCAAAGATGGTTTAATTCAATTTGTTGCCAATAGAGGAATCCATTTCTTGCCATCTCATGCACATCTCGCTTGAAGAAGTTATAGGTTTGATTGGTGTCTATCTATCGAGTCCCTGATTCCAGGTCCCATTCATCTAGGCTTGTTTTATTTCAGTCTGTTATTGATAACTTCCCCAGTCTTTACACTGGTACCCCATTTATACTCCTGGGTGGAGAGAGGCAATGAGGAGTGAAGTAGATCGACTATGTTTGCACCGATTGCTCGTTAGTGACCTGTTCACCTGAAAATCGATCAGGATCTGAACCACGCCCATCTGATAACCAGTCGACAATGCAAACACAAAAACTGGATTCATCCATTGTTATCACCTGTGTGCACATGTGTCTGTCTGTGTATGTCTCGCAGAATAACTCAAGTTATACTGGCGGGATCTTCACCAAATCTGAGCAGGATGTTGCCCTTGGTGTCTCCAAAAACTCATGGTTTTATGGTCAGAGGATAACATCTTTGAAAAAGGCAGACGAAACATGGACTGCTCTGAATACTTGCTATGACATAAATTCTCTACTGACAACGGTGTTGGTGCATGGTGGTGGTGCGATGATGGTGGCGGAGATGCTAGCAGTGGCAGTGATAGTGGTGATTAACCATCAGTATTCCTGATTCCTATAGGATCCATTGTGTACATGATCAATCCAATAAGACATTTGTTTGCCGTATATATACATAGTTTCCATGATTCCTGCAGTATCACAGACACAAAACTTTCTGCTTCCATATTATGTATGCTTCATAAAGGTGCAAATTTGCACAGTCATTCAGAGTGTTGTTCAGTAGATTAACTATGATGATTGCGAACTGTAACAGTGAGAGTATATACAGAAGCACACCTGCTCTTGACATCAAAGTACCTATACCTATTCTCAGGAGTTAATCTGTGTCATGGTGATGTAAATGCTTCTAGTTCATGTTGTACAATATAGACAGTCTTAACCCATTCATGGTCAAGCTGGCACAGACTGCCTCTACAGTTGTCTTGAGAAATGTTAATTTGTAGGTCAAGAAAAAACTTTTTTAAATTTATGCCGCACTCAGTTATTCCAGTAGTAAATTTTCAAAAAAGTCTTCTATTTCTTGCAAAGAGATATTAAATAAGAAAATATTTTTATTTTCTTGATCAATTTAGAGCATTACGGCACTTTCACCAACAAATCCCTGAAAGAGTAAATTCTTTACAATATAACACTTATTCTGGCAGCAATGGCTTACAGTCAAATTAATTTCAAAAACTTCGGCAGTTTGTCTGTATAACCATACAGGAAAACTGTAGAATTTTTTGCCTTGAAAATGATATCATGGGAATTCATCGCTGAAAGGGTTAATGGGAGCTAAATACTATGATGATTGTTAGGTAATATCTTACATGTTTGTTCACCCAAATATTAGTAACTTGAGCAAAATTTTATTTCAGTTTGGTAACCCGTGCCTTCTGGAGAATGTTGGTGAGGAACTTGATCCATTGCTCGAGCCAGTACTCCTAAAGCAGACATTTAAACAGGTGTGTATCCCTAGTCATGACATAAGGCTGATCTATAATATACGTTTAATATTTAGCTTTGCCTCAACTAGTATTTAACTCTGTCTGTCCATCTAGCTGTCTGTCCGTCCATCCATCTGTCTCTGTCCATCCATCCATCCATCTATCTATCAAACCTGTGTAGAGTTCAGCTATAGTACATACACACATGCCTTTAATCTGGAGGCCCTAACCAATGTAAATAATATAAAACCTGAAAATTTGCATTGTTAATGGCGGCTTAGTTATGTATATTAATTATGAATCCTGTATTAAACGGTAAAAAAAATCTAAATATTTGCCTTTTAAATGTTCATTTGGAGGTTAAGATAAGACTATCTTTGAAAATTTATCAGTGGAATGACTGGTTCATCTATCAAGCCATGTATTCCAGTGGTAAATTTCCGAAAATAGTATACTCCTTCCGTGCAAATGGACATTCATCAAGGTCATAGACACCATCATTGTCTCACAAGATTTGTCTGACTTGTCTGTTAAAGGGTTAATATATCAAGCCATTTTCCCCAAATTAGGTTTGAATCTAAGCAGATAGATAGAAACTTTAATTATGTAAGATGTCATCTGCTATGTCAACACTTACATAACAGTGTTCTTTTTGTCTAATCAGAGTGGGCTGGACTACATTCGTCTTGGCGACCACATCATTGAATATAGCCGTGACTTTAAGTTCTATATTACCACATCTTTACGGAACCCACACTACCTGCCAGAGGTATCTGTTAAGGTAAGTGGTATTCATAGTAGGCTATTCGCATATATAATGTTAAATCATATTAATATTTTGTAATAAAAGGACAATGCATTTTACAGTTTCCTGAGATGTTTCATGAACTTAGGTTCAGTGGGAAATAAATATACAAAATATAATATTTTGCTGGAATGCAATGCAATGCAAGGCCTTGTCACGTGGTATCCATGTACCTAATCTGAATGGAGTCCATGTCTAGACTTGTTCTTGACTGAGAAGCAAAATTTTTACTCATTTCAATGGGTTTTTTCAGGGAGATAGCTGAGAAATATTAACAGATTTTGCTGTGAGAGAATCGCCAGTGATGAAATACATGGTATTCGTGTACTGACTGTGAATGAAAGTCTTACATGTCTCTAGAATTGTACTTTAGATACCAGATTTATGATTTCTAGAGGAGAAAATTTTGCACAGGTGCACTTCCCACGTTTTAAGGTGGTGTATTGATTTAGCAAATCTGAAGCAGGTCCATACTTTAATTCTAATGCAGAAATGAATCCGCACAAACTCACAGATGGACAGCTGCTAATTCATAACACTGTGAGAGGTTGCTACCTATCAGAAACGGGTTCCTATTGAATGTGTTTGAAATTATTCAATAGCTTGCGTGTATCATTGTGTTGAAATTGAGATTCTAGGACTCTAGGGTTCGATGGGTCAACTGTACAAACAATGCTTCAATGGTTTTGTTATGTAAATGACATAAAGACTATTAAGCATTCCATTCACTCTTACCTTCCAATATGCATTTCTGATTTCAAATCCTTAGGGAATTATAATTAATTAGAATATGGTAAACAGGAGATATATTAGCAATGATATATATTGAATCCCATTTGCTATTGTAGCACTCTACATTATGCTCATAAAATTTTATTTGGTAGCAAAATCTGCTTTATATTTTAAAGACAATTTGACTAAAAACTGTTGCTGCCCCAGTCAATTGTCAATAAACTATTAAGAATATGAAATAATTATATAATGGTCAATTTGTGAGTTGCCTATATGTGTCAGCATGATCCCTGACTTTTCCTCAACACCAGGTAAGGCTAGCCTTTTAACCAGACATTAGTAGAAATTTGTCCGAGATAGAGCTGGATTGATCCATACATCCCATATAAAAAGTAGGTTACTACAGGTCTGACTCTGGGCCAATAGCAGACAATATTGGCCCAGTATCAGCCCAAAATAGCAGGCAATATTGGCCCAGTATCAGCCCAATAAGCAGCATTATTAGTCCAGATAGCTACTTGGCAATAATTTGTATCATAAGCCATACATAAATATTTTACAATGGTGATGTTGAATTATACAGAGCTGGTGCATTTCATCTCTTCAGGTTTGCCTTCTGAATTTCATGATTACTCCGGTGGGATTAGAAGATCAGCTTCTTGGGATTGTGGCTGCTGAAGAGAAACCCGAATTGGAAGAGAAGAAGAATGAACTTATTATGGAGAGTGCAAGAAACAGACGACAACTCAAAGATATCGAAGATAAAATTCTACATGTTCTCTCATCTTCTAGAGTGAGAAATTTATGTTATTTTTATATATTAATGTTGAAATAGAACAAATGTTGACACATTATACATGTAATTCCAGCTTGGCAGCTTTGTCAGAAAATATAAAAAATATGATAGACAGGCAGGAAGGCAGGCAGGCAGGTAGACAGGCAGACAGACAGACAGACAGACTGAGTTAAACTAGTTGTGAGTTGCAACTAAAAATGATTTAGTCTTCCTCTCAAATTGCTCCTGTGTATTTTGTAACTATATATCAAGAGATACAATTCATTGCATTTTTCTCTCAGCCAAGATTGTTTATTGAACTGAACAATCAATTTAGTATTTGTCTGAGTTTGCTATGATTCTCCGTAGGAGCACATTTGAGATGCTGTATTTCTCCATAAGAACAAATTTCAGATACTATATAATTTATTCAATGCCAGTAATTATTCACACTCCATGAAACACATCCACTCACCATGACCAGTTTTTCACTTTGGGTCCACATCAAGTCGAGGAAGACTTCGAACCATTGGCACATTTGGTGTATGAGTCGACCTCATTACCAGAGGACTACGGGTGCCACATGGTTTCTAGGTGGCTGATAGACTGTAATTAGACAACTCATAGCCAAACGTTGTGGTTGTGAATCCTACCTCGACCTGATGAGCACCAAAAATGTGAAACCGGTTGTGTTGTGAATGGAGGAATTCAGTTTAGCTATGTCCCACCCATCTTTAGCTAAGATCCACCCACATCTCACCCATGTTGGGATCGATCCCTGAACTCCCTGACTATCAATTTCCAAAAAACTATATGGGTAAGCTGTTGAATATTATGAAACTAATTTGACTCATTTTGACAAATTTGATAGGCAGCAACAACGCCCAGTCAAATTAGTTTCAAAATATTCAACAGTATGTTTATTAAACAGTAAAGACATATGATTCGTACAACAACGCCTAGTCCGTCATCAATTAAGCATATGTGATTCATGACGTAATTGATTATGATGTCATCCTACACGTCGCACAGTTTATTATGATGTCATACGATTGATGGATAAACTGGAATTCTCCAATGGTCTCATGGTGTGTCAATAATTGGTTAATCAAAATTCTGTAATACTGTAAAAGTAACTACTATGTACAATGTAGGGAAACATCTTGGAAGATGAGACGGCCATTAATATCCTGTCTTCAAGTAAAGAACTTTCAGCTGAGATCTCAGAAAAGCAACAGATTGCCTCGAGTACTGAAGAGGAGATTGACCTGGTTAGAGACCAGTACAAACCAGTAAGTAAAGTCATGGATGTTAGCTATTGATCAAGCATACCTTCTTTATCCAACTAACAGGTCTTGGTGTTGAATAGTGACTTAAAATGACAAGGCAGGACATTCAGTTAATATTTTGAAACGAATTATATATATATATATATATATATATATATATATATATATATATTTTTATGTTGCTGATGATCCTGTTAATATATTAAGCTAATACAGAGTTATGGCCCTTTGCTCAGTAAGTGTGATCACTTCAGCAGAAGAATGTCAAGCCATCATCCTATTCTAATTGTCCGTCTAGAAAATAAAAAATGCTAAATATTTGCTTATATTGTGTGATTTAATTTTACCAGGTTGCCAAGCACAGCAGTATCCTGTTTTTCACCATATCTGATCTGGCGAATATTGATCCAATGTATCAATACTCATTGGCCTGGTTCATTAACCTCTTTTGTCAGGTAAGGACTCACCTTGACATGAGTGCTAAGAGAGATAGCTATTTTTGTAAAAAAAATAACTATACATTTGTGTTAAATGTATTTTGACAGCTTAGCTCTTATATGAGTGAGCCAGTCATACTAGTGTGAGGTTTCAAAAATAGAGTATTTGCTTTTTACAACTGGCTAGTAATATACCTGAGTTGCTGGCTGCCTTGTTACAATAAGTGATTACTGAGGCCTGCAATGCGGTTTAACCCTTTCACCGATGAATTCACCGGATCTCATTTTCCACACTACCATAGAGAAAACAGTTGAATATTTTGAAATTAATTTGACTGGAAGCTGTTGCTGCCTGCAGCAATGTCTCCCAGTCAAAATAATTTCAAAATATCAACAGAATAAGTTTTAAATCGTAAAGAATATACATTATCAGGCATTTGTGTGTGGAAGGGTTAATGTAGCCAACTAGCATATACCCTCTCACCCAGCTTTGTAGTATATATGCAGCCATACCTTTAGCTTTTTATTTCCTGCTATGTAGCCATGTCTTATAGAGCCAAACAACATGAAATACAGTGTTTTCGTCCACCAGTCAGATTTCAGCTTACACTTGAAATACTATGCTTCACTATATATCTGTCTGTTTATACCTTCAGTCCATCTCGGGTAGTGAATGTTCAGATGATATCACAGAGAGGATTGACAACCTGAATGAACACTTCACATATAGCATGTATCAGAATGTCTGCCGGTCATTGTTTGAAAAGGACAAGCTACTATTCTCATTCCTGCTATGTATTGGCATTGAAAAGGGCAGGTAAGATATAGGCTAGGGTGTGGTAAGCATTCTTTTTCATCCAGGCAATAGAGGAGTCCATTTCTAGCAATTCCCGCCCATTTCAAGCTTAGCTTCGCCCACGCTTTGCTGGTGTTGGGATCGATTGAAATCTGAATTCCCAGAATCCTAATATAAAGGTAACAATACAGGGAAGCTGTTGAATATTTTGAAGCTTATTTTACTGGGTGCTGTTAAATTAGTTTGAAAATGTTCAACAGAGGTTTTATTAAATAGTAAAGACAGACAATTTGTGCACTTGATGGACTATTCACTATCAATTACAGATATTCATCACATATTTTGCTTGTGACATCGGGCTGCATGTTATGTAATGGATTATGATGCCATATACTTGAGTGAGAGATGGGATCTATCCATTCAGCAGTAGTACGTCATAAGAAACTTAATCCTAGCCTTTATCCAATCTCTAACTCTAATCTAAGGAAACATTTTAGCTTATGTTATATAGCAGGCATGTTGATTTCACGTAAACAATAATTTCATCTCCACATCTAGTTCTGTGCTTTGAACGACTTGGAACAGAAAAGTGTTTCCCATTGTTGTTGAAAATAATGATAAAACAGTCATAGAACCAAAGAAGGTTTCTGCTGGCTTCCCATTATTAATGCATTCACACTTGAAATTTCAGTATCTCAATTTCAAGAAAACTATAGAGGAAGGTTGTTAAATATTTTGAAGCTAGTGTGACTGTAATTTGTTGATGTCATAGGTGGCAATGGCTCCCAAGCAAATTAGTTTCAAAATATCAAACAAAATGTTGCTTACATCATAAAGAATTTAAAAGATTAAAGACACTGAATTCATGAAAAGATTTCTTGACCTTTTCCAAAATTGGCATACCCATTTAATGCTTTCTTGTTAAACTGAATGGACCTTTCCATTTTTAGTTATGCCCCGCCCATCTCTAGCTAAGCTCTACCCACACCTCACTCATGTTGGGATCGATTGATCTACGAGCTTCTTGACTATCAATTTCCAGAAAACTGTACAGGGAAACATGTTGAATATTTTGAAACTAATTTGACTGGGTGCTGTTGCTGCCTATGCACCCAGTCAAAGTAGTTTCAATATATTCAACAGCATGTTTCTTAAATAGCAAAAACATACAATTCATACAACTTGTCAGACTATTAAGCCTTAAAGACAGGCTTAATCGAATCATTCATGACATCATGATTATGACATCAGCATACACGTCGCGTAGTTGATTATGACATCAGCATACACGTCGCGTAGTTGATTATGACATCAGCATACACATCGCATAGTTGATTATGACATCAGCATACACGTCGCGTAGTTGATTATGACATCAGCATACACGTCGCGTAGTTGATTATGACATCAGCATACACATCGCGTAGTTGATTATAACAACATATGATCGAGGGAGGAAATGGATTAATGAATTGAACAGCATGTGTTGTGAAAGAATATAGCCATCATTGCACGTATTAATGAACTTGTTTCAGAGTATGTAAGCGTAAGATATTTATGTTCGTTTACCCACATGCACAAGCAAACTTCTTTCACGGTAGGCTACCACCTGCTTTTTGTGGTCAAAAGAATATGGTCTTAACATTGTGATCTGTTGGGATTTGGGACTTCAGCAATCATAATGCCCAGCAAAATACCATGTGATGGGAAGCAAATAATATTATATTGAAGACTTCACAGATATGGTTGGCTCTTTGAAAAGTTACTCAAATTGAATTTTTAGCACTGCCAGTCATTTTGTCTATTAGTCTCGCGAATTTTTGACAGTTTTGACATAGCTGCCTTTGTCGCATTTGCCCTTGTTTTTTAGTACCAATGCCATGTTGTCTGTCCTTGCTTCAAATGCACACATAATTGATATGGATCTGGAGGTATATATCATTGTGTATATTACAGGTGTAATGTGGAGGATGGTGACTGGCGCTTCTTGCTGACAGGTGGAATAGCACTGGAGAATCTGCTCCCGAACCCGGCTGCTGATTGGCTTACTGACCGATCCTGGGGAGAAATTGTCAGATGTTCAGTGTTACCCTCTTTTAAAGGATTTATTGACCACTTTGAGAAACATGTGAGATCTAATGCTTTTAGTAGTGTGCTTGTATTAAGGGGGTTAACTCATGAGTGTTTGCATTAAGGGAGATATTTCATAAGGGGTTACCACTAAGGGAGATAACTCGTCCTTATTTGCACTCAGGGAGGATTGCTCATGAGTGCTTGTACTAAGGGTGATAACTCATGAGTGTAGACTAAGGGAGATAACATGAGTACTTGTACTGAGTGAGATAACTCATGGGTTTTTATACTAAGGGAGATAACACATGACTGTTTGTACTAAGGGAGATAACTCGAGTGTTTACACTAAGGGAGATAACCCATGCATGTTTACGCTAAGAGGTATAACTCATGAGTGCTTGCATTAAGGGGGATAACTCATGAATTTTTGCAATCAGGGAGGTAACTTTTGCATGATCATTTGAAACAAGTACATTTTTGTGTCGATGCTTAATGTGATGTAAGACGGAAGTATAAAAGAAATAGGAAGACCTGTTTCAAATTCTCCCCCCCCCCATCCACTGCCAGCCTGATCCCCCAAAGCATTTGTCTGTCTGTCTGTTTTTATCTGTCTGTCTGTCTGTCTATTTGTCTATCCCTGTCTGGCTAGCCATGACCATTTCTTAGCAACTGCTGACCTGTTTTGTGTCATATTGTAACATAAGACTGGGTTCATAAGACTTGATGCCTGCCATCGCATACACCTCCACACTATCTTTGGACACTGATGGCCAGACAGGATAATTTCCAATGATGCACTATACAAGATGTGTAATACATCGCCGCTGTCTGCAAAGGTCATAGTCCATGTTTGTGCTAAGGGTGCCACAGGACACACTAGCACAGAGAGCCTTGGAATTCTCCCTACTGGGAGCCAGCAAATATACAGCCAGGAGAGGATGTTATTGCATAAATATGTTAAGCGTACTGTGAGATGACCTCAAGAAAGCAGGACTCGGTACACTCTGATCAAGAATGGACCTGAGGAAGCTAAAGCGTTTTAGTGAGGACAAGACACAATGGTCAAAAGCGAAGAAGGATTGATTGCAGCTGTAGGATGTTTCTCCTAATACAGCCACAGAATAAATTAATCATACATACTGGGTACATGTGTAGGTACACTATAAATATGTAATATTAGTCTTGGGTTAAGAAAAAATCTGACAAAGCAAAATGAAAGAATGCAGGTAACCAATCTCTCTTTGCTCTTGTTAAGCCATCTTCACATCACTGAAATAACTAGCATTATATAGGTGGTGAGCTATATTGATACCGTACTCTTTATATGTTCTAGATTACTGACTGGAAGCATTTGTATGACTCGTCGCAGCCTCACGAGGAGGTTTATCCAGAGCCATGGAATGACTATCTCACACAGCTGCAGAAACTCGTTATCCTCAGGTGCCTCAGACCTGACAAGGTATGAACATATTTACACCTGAATTTAGTTTCAAAACTTTCAACAGCTTACCTGTATAATAATTACCTTGAAATTATGATTCAGGGATTTAAGGGTTCAATGTATGAAAATCTGTGTGTGTCTGTGTGCCTTCCTGCCTGCCTGCCTGCCTGCCTGCCAATTTTCAAAAATAATCTCATGGCCTAGAGCTAGACACTCAATAAGCAAATATTGTGATAATTTTTATTGTTTTACCAAATTTGACCATTAAAGTGTTAAATTAACATTCTCTAAGATTCTTTATAAATTATCGTAGTCAAAAGGAATCATGATGCACATAATAATATTACATGAATCAAATAATTGTTATTATAAAAACTTCAGATCATCCCAGCTGTACAGAAGTTCATCAGCGACAAAATGAGCCATGCATACATTGAGCCTCCGACCTTTGACCTTTCCCTGAGTTATGAGGACTCTAATTTCTTCACCCCTCTTGTTTTTCTGCTCTCACCTGGAGCTGATCCTATGGCAAGCTTGTTCAGATTTGCTGAAGAGAAAGGTATTTGCATTAATTAATCTAAAGTATATAAATTTAGGTTATGTTTAGATTAAATTTTAAAGATATTTCTTGTAATTTTCTGTTGTGGGTTTAAATGCAATATTACCACCTCTTAACCCTTATCGCACTGATGTCAAAAAGTTAATTCACCTTTCCAGAATATCCATCCATCATCTGATCTCGTATGATGTCATAATCAGCTCAGCGCATGTATGATGACGTCGCAATCATTACATCACAAAGGGTTCCATACAGACTGTCATCGAATCTCAAATAGTCCAACACATTGTATGAATTGTATGTCTTTGTAATTCCTAAGGCAGCAACAGCACTCAGTCAAATTAGTTTCAAAATATTCAACAGCTTACCTGTGTAGTTTTTTGGAAATTGATAGTCAGGGTGTTCAGAGATTGATAGATACCAACACGAGCGAGGTGTGGGTGGAGCTTAGCTAGAGATAGGCATGGCATAGCTAAAACTGGAAAGGTCCATTGTTACCAGGTCAGTAGAAGAAATCTTTGCAGGTGAAATTTTTGAAAACAATCTTACTGGATGCTGTATTAACCATTTAATGGTCAAGCCGACCAAAATCACCCTCTGCAGTGGTCTTGAGGAATGCCCATTTCCAGGCCAAGTGGACTATTTTTTAAAATTTACCACGAATGTCTGGCTAGATAACTGAGCCAGTCATTCCAGTGGTAAATTTTCAAAATTAGCCCTCACTTGGCCTGCAAATGTACATTCAATTAACAAATATTTTGATTACCTTGACCAAATTTACCCATTACAGGGTTAACGTATGAGAGGGAAATCAGGGAATGGCATTTATAAATAATCTTTATTGATAGAGAGCCCCCAAACTAAAATACCGAGCAACAAGAAATACAACTAAGCAGAACAATTTTAAGACTATAAAAGCAAACCCATTCAATTCAAATAACCAAATACAAAACATTTACAATGTATGAAATATTATCTTTTAATCTAATTTAGTTGGGAACTGTTACTGCCTATGGCAGCAACTGCTTTCTGTCAAATTAATTTCAGAATATGTAACAGCTTACCTGTATGTATGTATGAGATCAAATCAAAATATGCCCTTTTATGATTCAAAGAGTTAATATGCCATGCCAAATGTACTAGACCATTATTTCTACGAAATAGGATGACCTATGTATTAGATACAGGCAACATATGGTTAAAGTTTCATTCAAATCATGAGATTAGGATTTGTGTGTTGTGTTGATGTTGTCATGGTCATCATTATCGTCGCTGCCATCGTCATTATTATTTTTTATTATTATTTTTATTATTATTATTATTATTATTATTATTATTATTGCCGTTAGGTATCGCTCAGCCGTCATTATCACGTGAGCCGAGTCTTACCGCTGCCGAGTTTAGGCGCACAAGCATCATTTGTGACAATATAATCCAAGCCCTTCTTCGTAGTACGAATGCTTGTCATTATGAAATTGACACCAATCATTCGCTTCAGTGTGAAATTATAATGCCTCATGATCACGCATACTAATGATATAACAATGCATTTTAACAATTAACCCTTTAACCCTTATAGCCCAGATATTACAAATTCTGTAGACCGGATGAAATATGCTGGTGAATATTTTAAAACTAATTTGACTGGGACCTGCAACAGGTTCCAGTCAAATTAATTTCAAAATGCTCAACACCTTTCTTCTACAGTTGTCTTGAAGTTTGACAGGTTCCAGTCAAATTAGTTTCAAAATATTCAACAGCCAAAGGCAGCAATAGGTTCCAGTCAAATTAATTTCAGAATATTCAACACTTCTTCTACAGTTGTCTTGAAATTTGACAGGTTCCAGTCAAATTAGTTTCAAAATATTCAACAGCTAAAGGAAGCAACAGGTAGAAGTCAAATTAGTTTCAAAATATTCAACACCTTTCTTTTACAGTTGTCTTGATATTTAGATGCTGGAGTTTTACGTGGTAAAGGGTTAACATCTATTTCACGAAATCAGCATTAAGTTCTAGACAGGTTTTGTGGGACTTTTTGCGCATATTAATATGAAATTAAATGCGACAACTAACTTTATTAGCAATCCAAGCTATTATTTCACTAAAAGTATAGGCCTAAAAGACAAGGTGGTGGGTGGGGTGGGGTGAGATAACCCTCTCAACTAAAATAACAAGACAAATCAGACAGTGGCTCCGAAGGACCAAGTGAACATATGCATTGATGACTATACATGGTTCCTCTCTCTGTCATCTGGCCGGCAGTTTTCTTTTAAAGATTATTCCTCATTAAACTCTAAACCATCTCACCGACAAATCCCTGAAAAAGTATATTGTTTACGGTATGAACCTTATTCTGTAGAATATTTTGAAATTAATTTGACTGGAAGCTGTTGCTGCTTAAGGCTTCCAGTCAAATTAATTTCTAAATATTTAACGGCTTCAATGTTTGGTTGCCTTGAAAAAGGGTTAACGGATTTTAGTCAAACTTTGCTGGGAGGATCTTAGAGTGGTGTAGCCCTTAAGGCTTCTGTATAGGAATTTAATTGGAAAATTTTTGGTGGCCTTGGATTCTCCAGAAATCATTCAGAACATATCTTCTTCTTTATAAAAATGACCCAATTTTACCAAATGACCATAATGTCGTAGCCTTCTTTGACCTGAAATAAGCATCAGGTCACAATAATTTCTCTATGCTTTGATTGGAAACTATTGTACACTACGATTACGGTTCTTATGAGTTTCAGAGGTTGGCCATGGTGCCTGTAAGCTGTGTCAGATAGGGATGGGTGTCATGTACATTTCTAGTCTAAAATGTATATGTATTGATCACTGTATTCCATTCTAAAATAAATCATATCAAAATATTTAGAATAATTTCACATTGTTTCTAATGCTTTTAATTTTGCTTTTTAACCATGACAATTGATGTCTCGGAGTGGCCTATTAACAAGACTAGTTAAATAATTTTTGTTTTAATAAATTAATTATAGTTAATATAACAATCTTTTTTTTTTAATTACTTCTGTAGAAATTGTCTGCCTTAAGAAATACCAAAAAGTCATCAGTAAAGTCAGGTATTTTTGTAGTAAATATTTTGTGAGCAAAAGACAAGAAATCCAATTAACTGTCTTAAGAACCATCATTATTAGCTCTCCTGGCCAGAATGACCAAATGAACTTATGCCATGACGACTGTCCATCATCCATCCATCGTCTGTCAATCACCTTTTGCTTTAAAATGTATCTCCTCCTAAACCACTTAGCAGGTTTTAATAAAATCTAGAACTGCTATTCAAATTTTTGATGGGTCAATTCTTTTTGTGAAAATCTTAGATTTTGTAAAGCATTTACCGAACAGTGTCAAAATGCATCTCCTCCTTAGTTTCTTGACAGATTTCAACTAAATTTGCCTGGAAGGATACTATTGTGGTAGGTAGGCTTTAGAACTTCTATTCAGAATTTTGATTGGTAGATTTTTCTGGTGACTATCTTGGATTTTCTAAAAATTGTTTGGGACATCGGTTAAAAAAGTACTCCTCCAATAGTCTTGGCTGGAAGGATCCTATTGTAATTGTGTTTGAAAATTGTGTACAAAATTTTGAGGGAATAATGTATTTGGTGGCCATCTTGAATTTTCTTAACGTTTCCAGCGAATTGTTTTAAAAGTTTATATACAATGATCTCACAGGCCAATTTTCCAGGATATTTCTCTCTCTGGAAATTTTTCCGAGGTCTTTCCTGTTATATTTCCCTGTAACACTTTGAATGCTAAGCACAGCAGATGCAAAAAACCTGCATGAATTGTATGTCTTTGATGAATTTACAATTTAATAAACATTTTGTTGAATATTGTGAAACTAATTTGACTCGATGCTGTAGTCGAAGGTCAAAATTATCTTGAATTTGGTACACGAATTATTTTGTGATCCATACCTCAATTTCTGCATGTACAATGGAGGATTCCAGTTTATCCATCAATCATATGCCATCATAATCAACTACATGACGTGTAGGCTGACATACATAATCAATTACATCATGAATGACATAGCTATGTTCATAACGAATGCTTAATTGATTAGGCCTAAGCATTGTTGTATGAATTGTGTCTTTACTATTTAATAAACACTCTGTTAAATATTTTGTAACTAATTTGACTGGGCAGCAACAGCACCCAGTCTAATTAGTTTCAAAATATTCAACAGTTTACATGTATAGTTTTCTGAAAATTGAGATTCAGAGAGTGCAGGGATCGATCAATCCCAACATGAGTAAAGCATGGGTGGAGCTTAGCTAAAGACGGCAAAAAACATTGAGATTCAGAGAGTGCAGGGATCGATCAATCCCAATACGAGTAAAGCATGGGTGAAGCTTAGCAAAAGATGGGTAGGGCATAGCTAAAACTGTATTCCTACATTGCTACATAACCTCATCGCCATATTAACTTTGTTGAAATGAATGATCGTTTTGATTCAAATACTGATCAATATCAGAGGTCAAGATCATGTTCAACTTGACACCCAAATACATTAGCATCCTGTCTTATACTTGATGATCACCATAACATATATTTGTATTGCAACAAAACTAAACCGTATATTTTATGTGTCACATCTGCGTGTTTCAAAGGTTTTTAATAAAGAGGATGGCAGGCAAGTCATTTAATTCTACATAAATCTTGTTAACGTTTTAATGGTCATGATGGCCCAAAACAGCTTTTGCCATGGTCTTATAGAATGTTCATTTAAAGGCCAAGAGAAGACTATTTTAGAAAATTTACAACTGGGAATGACTGCATCGGTAACAGAGGCAGCCATTTCAGTGGTAAATTTGACAAAATAGTCTTCTCTTTGTCTGAAAATGGTCATTCACTATGTATAATTAAAAATGTTCTTGACCTGTCAAATTTATTTTGATGTACCTATTATATGTTGCCAATAATTTCCACAATAGTTGTTGATTAATTTGAATGAAAGTTGTTATTACATAACATGTTAATGGTCATGATTGGTCGAGAAAGACAAAATCTTTACTTACATTTGCATGCCAAGAAAAGATTATTTTTGAAAATTCATCACTGGAAAGACTGGCTTAGTTACGCTTTTCTTGTCCTGCAAATGGACATTCCTCAAGACAACAGGGTGCTTTGTCCCGCTTGACCATTAAAGGGATAAGATTGTATTGTAAATTTAATTTAATTTTCATATTTTGTACACTAATACAGTGCCTTATTCTTTTCACAGACAAAAGTCTGCAGACTATTTCTTTGGGCCAAGGTCAAGGACCGATTGCTGAAAAAATGATATTAGAGGTATATATACTTCTGTGTGTGTGTGTGTGTGTGTGTGTGTGTGTGTGTGTGTGTGTGTGTGTGTGTGTATGTGTGCCTGCATGGGTGTGTGTGCCTGCATGCCTGCATGCATGTGTGCATGCCTCTACATGCATTGGTGCATGTGTCTGTTTCTTTCATGTAACTATGTCCGTGTATGGTATTCTAATTGAAATTAACAATCACATTTACCCAATGTAATGCTGTACCTCTGTATTTGACAGGCAGCTGAGAATGGCACCTGGGTAATTCTACAGAACTGTCATCTGGCAGCATCATGGCTTCCGGAACTGGAGCGGATCTGTGAGACAGTAAGTCCTTATGAGACTCTACCCATTTTTCTTGCTTTTCTTTGAGAGAGGTGATAGAGAGACCATTACTTGTTCACCTCATTCTCCATGCTACTCATAATGGAGTGATCCGATCTGTCAATCAAGTATCTGATGTCATAATCAAATATGCCACATGTTAGCTGACATCACAACTAAAATGATGTATAACTCTCTCACAAAATCGAAAAGTATGTCACTAGTGTACAAATTGTATGTCTTTGATGAATTTATGATTTAATAAAGATTTTGTTGAATATTTACAATCTAATTCATTCCAGTGGTAAATTTTCAAAGATTTTCTTCTCTTGGCCTGCAAACGGACATTTTTTATAAGAAAATAGAAAATTTTAAAAACAAATTTGAGGGTTAAATGGTTAGTGGTTGACTGGACCATGTGTTCCATAATGCTCCTGTAAATTTAATACTGATTTATAACTTTATAAGTCCAGTAAATAGCTACACATAATATTCTATGATTGATATTTGCAGGTGATTACTGATCCAAATCGTACAAAGCCGTCATTCCGCCTTTGGCTCACCAGTTATGCTTCACCTGTCTTCCCAGTAGCCATCTTACAGAACAGTGTAAAAATGACTAATGAACCACCTAAAGGATTACGCGCTAACCTACTGCGATCCTATCTCAATGACCCAATATCGGATCCTTTGTTCTTTCAAAGCTGTGATAAACCCAAGGTATGACTAACGATATTTTGTTTGATGAAAAGAACTTAACCCTTTAATGGTCAAGCCGGCCAAAACCGACCTATAGTGTTCATAAGGAATGTCCATTTGCAGGCCAAGAGATGTCTATTTTTGAAAATTTACCACTGGGATGACTGGCTCGATAACAGAGCCAGTCATTCCTGTGGTAAATTTTCAAAAATTTTCTTCTCTTACCTCACAAATGTACATACCATTAAAGGGTTAATACAGGAGTAGTGATTTTTCAGGAAGATGAGATTGTCCTTCATTATTTTAGGACTGATACAATTACATACATAGTTTAAACACATATAAACACTTATGATGGTGCTAACCATCTGAAAGGGTGGATGGCTAGTTGATGTATGGCAGTTGAAGTCTTTAAAAATGTTGAATAAATGTTGAATATAATTTCACAGAAATTTTCCAGAAAATATTGTGGGAACAATGCATAGAATGTCAAGGTCAGCTGTCACTATTACAAAAAACAGGAATTTTATACAAAGGTTTTACTGATACAGTATGAGCTAGACATTCGATATCAATCCCTTTTTTATGCATTCTCTTGTTTATGGCACGATAATCAGCTTTTAGACATGTTGGCAATAACATGTGATGTTATATAAGCACATCATTGTCTTTGAGAAATGTATAAACAGTTTGCTATTAAAAAGGGACATTTCTCATAGCCGCTGTAGAAAACTTGACGATTAAAGAGGTAGTGTCTATGAGATGCATATTTCTGAGACTGATTGTGGTTGAGTAATCATGAAATGTTCATTTGTTCCTTCGTTCGTCATTCATTCAATTAATTCATTCATTCATTTATTCATTTGTGCATGCATCCATCCATCTGTCCATCCATCCTTCCACCCATCCACCTACCCCCCCCCCCCCCACACACACACACACCAATCCATCCACTAACCCACCCATCCATCCTCTTCTCCCACCCACCCATTCATCTACATTGTATCTGTTCATTCTTTCTTTATACATTTCATCCTTCCATTCACCACCCACCCATGTACATGTACCTACCAATCCACTCACCAGCCCATTCATTCATTCATTCATTCATTCATTCATTCATTCATTCATTCATTCATTCATTCATTTATCCACCCACCAACATACCAACCCATCTACCCTCTAGCCAGCCAGCCAGCCATCTGTCTGTCCATTCATCCATCCATCCATCCATCCGTTATTTCTTTACCTTAGTTGTTCAAAAAGCTGCTGTTTGGTTTGGTGTTTTTCCATGCACTTGTACAAGAGCGTAGAAAGTTTGGTCCACTCGGCTGGAACATTCCTTATGAATTCAATGAATCTGACCTGAGAATCTCCGTAAGACAACTTGAGGTGAGTCAAGATTCAAGATTAACCCATTAATCTTTAAACTTGTTTAAAAAATTAAAATTTTCTCTTAGAAAATGTTCATTATCAGACAAATAGGTTTGTTTTCTTTTAAATTTGTCACTGGTTTAGAAAATAGTCTTATCCTGTTCTGCAAATGGACATTTCTCTTGACCACTGCAGAAACCATTTTGGCCAGCTTGAGTGTTAAAAGATTAAATATATATAATGCATTTTTTTTGTAAACAAAATGTATTTATAATGTTCATGAGAAATTTAAAATAGAGCTTGTTCATGTTATCCAATGGACATTTCTAAGTTTATCCATCGATCATATAATAGTGTTGTTCCAATTAATCGATTTCATCGATGATTGATTGGTTTGCATGTCCAACCAACAGATCAATCATGATTTCATAAATCGATTTTGACTGCTTATAAATTTACGATATTAACCCTTGAATTTCTTCAAGAAACTCAATTTTCTCAGAGAAAATATCCATTTGCAGACCAAGAAGAATATTATTGAAAATTTACCACTGGAATAACTGGCTCTATTATCAAGCCAGTCATTCCAGTGGTAAATTTTCAAAAATAGTCTTCTCTTGGTCTGTCAAAAATAGTCTTCTCTTGGTCTGCAAATGGACATTTCTCAAGACCATTGCAGAAGCCGTTTTTGGCTGATATGAGATTTAAATGGTTACAACTGCAGATGATTCTTATTTTTTTGCTAATACCATTTTAATTTCATTTTTACAACTATATAGCATAGTTATTACTCCATACGGGTCCATAGTCGAAGACATTAACCCTCTCAACACTGAAATAGTATGTTAATATCAAAACCACCATATCAGTAACCTGTTGAATATTTTGAAACTTATTTGAGCTGTTGCTGCCAATCAAATTAGTTTCAAAATATTCAACAGACAATTTCTTAAATTATTAAGGTTAAATATCCATGAACATGCAATAATTATTGCATTCAAAATTTCAGAGTGGGCAAAAATGAGAAAATGTTATGATCGATCATTAATTGATTATTGGTTAGTATGTAAAACCAATCATCGATCACAAAAATAGTACCAATTCCCAATACTATCACATAACATCATATGACATCCTAACCAACTAACTGGCATGTATGCTGATGCCATAGTCATTATGTCATAAATGATTCTGTCTGGCTCGTCTTTAACTCTTAATAGTCCGACACGTTGTACAAATAGGTCTTTACTATTTAATAAACATGCTGTTTATATTTTGAAACTAATATGACGGGACAGCGCCCAATCAAATTAGTTCCAAAATATTCAATAGCTTAGCTGTATAGTTTTATGGAAATTGATAGTCAGATAGTAAAGAGACCAGTCGGTCCCAACACGAGCGAGGTGTGGGTGGAGCTTAGCTAGGGATGGGCGCGGCAAAGCTAAAAGTGGAAAGGTCCGTTACCTGTAACCCAATGATCAGTGCATTGTCAGGTCCAGAAGTTACCTCATGACTAATATTCATTTGTGAATAATGTTGCTGTAAATGGCTGGTGTCTATTCAAGTTGGAACCAACATTTTTGAAAATCAATGGAGGGCCTGAGGTGTATCTGACATTATAATCAACTATGTTACTTGTTAGCTGATGTCACCATTAAAATGACTTAGGTCCGTCATAAATGTGTCAATGGTCCATCGCAACCATTTATGAATTGTATGTCTTTGGTGAAATTACAATTTATTAAACATTATGCTGAATATTTTGACACTAATTTGACATAAAGTTGTTCTGCCATAGGCAAATATACAATAGGCCATAGCAAATATTTAGCAGTTTACCTGCATCGCTAGAAAAGGATCCCTCTATTGGATGTGTCTAGGATCAAACTTTTAAATTGTTCCAGGTGCAAATCCAGAATGGTTGCTGAGTTGCAAGATGTCTCTAAATTTTTATGGATTCTAAATCCCATATGGCATCCAGGTGGCCATGTTAAAAATTGATTTCCCTGCAATTACTTTGCAACCTCAACCAAATGATTTACGTAGTTTCTCGACTAAAGGCAGCCCTCAAATATAGGTCGCAGGCCCAAATTTGACCAAAATCCTAAAAGAAAAGAAAGATGTATTCAAGTATAAGACGCTGTGAAATTTAGAAGAACGTACCTTTAAAAAATCAAAAATTGGTATCAGAAATTACTATCACTTAGCACTATGTTTAATGTATGCCTAAAAATATCATGGTGGAAGAGAAATTATTAAATAGGACCCATCTAAATACTGCGTATCTTCAATAAAGATTGTTTATTACATAAAAATCAATCTAATTTTGACAAAATGTCGCCTCAAAAATATAGAAATCATGTGACATTAGGAATGTGGTAAGATGGTCACCAGTTGTAATGCCGACCAACATCAAATGATCCAAAATGGAATCACGTACGACAAAAGTTGTTTGAAACTCCGAGAATTAAAATGAGACTGCTTCTTATGTTGGCAAGCCGCTGGCGCTTTTGCGATGGGAGGCGCTGTGTGATCTTATGCGCTAGCGGGAGTTAGTTATCTGGCGAGCTGCTGGCTCTTTTGCTATATGAAGGTGCTGTGTGATCTTATGCACTAACGGGAGTTTGTTATCAAACGGGTATGTGAACATTCAGTTCCTATCACGCTATGATAATATATAGCAATTTCCGAGTTCCGAGTACTCGCTCTAAATAAAGATCTTTTGCGATTGGAGGCGAATCACGTGATTTATGTCCTCTCGACACCATTTTATGTCAAATTCTGGATTAATTTTGATGTAATAAGTGATATTTATTAAAGAATAAGCAATATTTAGGCGCCCAATTTAATAATTTCACTTCTGCATGATGTTTTTGGAGTGTACAATAAACATAGTCATCAGGCGGCGAGAATTTCCTAGCGCAAAACTTAGTTCAATTTCTGTGGTATAATGTTGTACCTTTTTAGAAAAATTTAGATCAAAATGTGCTCAAAGAATGTGCTCGATTATAGGACGAAGAACATGTAATTTAACAAAAAAAACTGCATCCATTAGTCGAGATTCTACGGTAAATCTTTGGAAATCCATTCTAGGTGTAGTGTGGGAAGGATCCCTTTCACAGTGGAACTTTCCAGTTTATCCATCAATCATATGATGTAATCAACTTTGTGAGGTGTAGGATGATGTCATAATCAATGACATCATGAATGACGTAGATAAGTTTGTCATGAATGCATAATTGATGATGGACTAAGCATTGTTGTGCGAATTGTATGGCTTTACTAATTAATAAACATGCTGTTGAATATTTTGAAACTGGTTTGATGGGGCACTGTTGCGGCCATTGGTTTACATGTATATTTGAGATTCAGGGAGTGCAGGATCGATCGATTACAACACGTGCGAAGCGTTGATGGAGCTTAACTAGGATGGGAAGGGCTTAACTAATACTGGATTCCTCCATTAGTATAGGTTAAACATCCAAAATGACCACCCGGCAGTCATGTTGACAATCGGCTAGATAACTATCTATTTGTCCAAATGTGAAAAAAGAAATGAATTTCCGTGAAATCACTCTTTGTTGCTTTTCTGGTCATTTCTTTTACAGTGTTTATTGTTTCTTCATCACTTTGAAAAAGTTCATTTTACTGTAAACATATTTATGGTTTATCATCAGCCAGGTGAATCTCATGTCACTTAGAGCATTTTTATCCCCCAGGTCTAGAAGAAGGGGGGATATAGCGATCAGCATGTCCATCCATCCATCCGTCTGTCTGTCCCCGTCTTGTCAACGCAACTCCTCGAAGTCTCAATGGATTAACTTTAAATTTTGTCCACATTATCAGTATCATGTGCAGATGTGCATGTGCTTTTTTCGCGACCAAAAAATTGTACATTACAGAGTTATCCCCCTTTAAATATCTTAAAGCTGATACATAAACTGCATTGCCAATAATTTCTTGTCAATGCAACTCCTCCTAGAGTTTAGCTCCGATTCTTTTGAAAACTGGTACGTGTTATCATTACCATGTGTAGGTGTGCATGTGCTATCCGTGTACCTGTATGTCAATCCGTCTGTCCAAAATGTATGTATGAACTCCTAGAGGTCTCAATGGATTCAATTTAAATTTTGTCAACATTATCAGTATCATGTGCAGATGTGCATGTGCTTTTTCCGCGGCCGACAAATTGTTCATTACAGGGTTATCCCCCTTTAAATATCTTAAAGCTGATACATAAACTGCATTGCCAATCATTTATTGTCAACGCAACTCCTCCTAGAGGGCTCAATGGATTAACTTAAAATTTCATCCACATTATCAGTATCATGTGCAGATGTGCATGTGCTTTTTTCAGTGCCAAAAAATTATCCACTGCAGAGTTACCCCCCTTTAAATATCTTAAAGCTGATACATAAACTGTATTGCCAATCATTTCTTGTCAACGCAACTCCTACAGTTTAGCTCCGATTCTTTTGAAACTTGGTAAGTGTTATCAATACCACATGAAGGTGTGCATGTGCTATCTATATACCTGTACGTCCATCCATCTGTCCAAAATGTATGTATGTCCATTTGTCGGTCCATCCATCTCTGACAATCATTTCTTGTCAACGAACTCCTCCTAGAGGTCTCAATGGATTAACTTAAAATTTTGTCAACAATATCAGTATCATGTGCAGCTGTGCATGTGCTTTTTTCGCGGCCATTTTCATTACAGAGTTATCACCTTTTAAATATCTTTAAAACGATACATAAACTGCATTACACTTAGTGACAAAGGAATTTAGGTTTTAGGAGGAGTTGCATTTTTGTTTGATTTGTTTTTCTAAAATATTCTCCTTTACAATTAACGTTACATGTATGTTCACGCTTGATGTATGTTTTTCTGAAATGGTTGGATCCGGGAGAATATGCCGTCTTCTGATGGCTCTTGTATTTATCCTTTCAGATGTTTCTGACATCGTATGATACCCCACCTTTAGAAGCTCTGAGCTATTTAACAGGAGAGTGTAACTACGGCGGCCGTGTCACGGATGATCTGGATCGACGTCTCATTCTAAGTCTGCTTGGAATATTCTACTGCGAATCGATTATTGAAGACGATGATTACCGTTTCTCTTCAAGCGGGCTGTATCATACTCTGCCAGATGGGAGTTATGACAATTATCTGGAGTACGTTAGGGGACTTCCCCTAGTTCCTCATCCAGAGGTTGGTTAACACTTTAACTGTCCACGTGCCAAATTGCTGCAGAATACATTTTACATGGCTTATAAGGCTGGACCTGCAGAATATTTTGAAAACAATTTAACTGGTGGCTTAACCACCAACAACTTTCAGTCAGATTGTTTTCAAAATATCCAACAGGTCCAAAGGTATCACCCATTGAAATTATTGTTAATGGCTAACCTTGGTCATGAAAATAACAATATTTGCTTATTTAATGTCCATTTGCCGGCTAAGAGAAAATTGTTTTGAAAATTTACCACTCAAATAACTGGCTCTGTTATCTTGCCAGCCATTCCAGTGATAAATTTTCAAAACAGTCTTATCTTGGCCTGCAAATGGACATTCCTCAGGACCACGGCAGAGGCCAGTTTTGGCCGGCTTCATCATGAAAGGGTTAACATAGGAATGAATATTTAATTATTTATCATATATGAAACACTATGCTGATTTAACCCCTTCATTCACACCACCCAAAACCGGCGTTTGCAGTATTATTCAGAAATGCCCATCTGCATGCCTAGCAAATGTTATCTTTGAAATTTTCCATTGAAATAACTGACTTGAAGGCAAAGCATATCAGTCGCCTGTTAATATTTTAAAACAATATTTGGTCTGCAAATGGAGATCCACAAAGTCAAACATTCAAACGTTTTACTTTCTTGACAATTCTTTACCATTAAAGGGTTAACCCTTTCACCAACAAATCCCTGAAAAATTATATTCTTTACAATATAAAACTTATTCTGTTGAACATTTTAAAATTAATTTGACTAGAAGCTGTTGCTGCTTAATCCATGTATATTTATATGTCACTGGTTCATCTACATTTTTGTTCAAACGGTAGTGGTCCTTACATGGAGTTTAAAATGTACTATTTATCTTATAGATATTTGGTCTTCATGAGAATGCAGACATCAGCAAAGATCAACAGGAGACTCAGCAGATGTTTGATGCTATCTTACTTACATTGCCTAGACAGGTATTACTGCTTGAGTGGACAAACACACTGGTCTTTCATCATCACCACCACCACCATCACCACCACCATCATCATCATCATCATCATCATCACCACCACCACCGCCACCATCTGCTATTGTTACGGCTTGAATGTTATTTTCAAACTTTTACTACTAGTTGTGGTAATAGAGGAATCCAAATTCTCAGTAAATCATATGACATCATAATCAACTACATCACATGTAGGCTGATATCATAATCAATTACATCATGAATGATGCAATTTAGCCCAACATAAACCCTTAATAGTCTGTCAAGTTGTACGAAATGTATGTATTTCTTATTTACTTAACATCATATTGAATATTTTGAATGTAATTTGACTGGTCATATATGGCAGCAACAGCACCCAGTCAAATTAGTTTCAAAATATTCAACAGCTTAATACCTGCATAGTTGTCTGGAAATTGAGGTTCAGAGAGAGCAGGGATTTATTGAACTCAACATACTCAAAGTGTAGGTGGAGCTTAGCTAGAGATGGGCAGGGCATAGCTAAGACTGGCTTCCTCCAAATTATGTGTTTTGGCTATGGGGTAGGTGGCTATAATACATTTGTGTGGGTGCTATTTCCCCCAGTTCAACAAACCAAGAGCTAGCGCATGTCGATTTCTCAAGCCATAGATGGGTTAATTTTATGTGCAGATCATGCTATGCTATACAAGCACAAGTATGAGACTAAATCTAATCTGTACCGTAACTTAAATGTTATGTACACTAAGGTTTTGTAGATGTCACGGTGGTACCCGATTATCAAGCCAGTCATTCTAGTCGAGAATTTTCAAAATAAATTTTCTCTTGGTCTGCAAATTAACATTTCTCAAGCCCACTGTGTGGCCGGAGTGAATTAAATACAGAGAAATATAAGCAAACCTTCTTTTAACTGTCTGACTGCTGCAAGCGACCAGACAATAATTCCAATGGGCAATAACTCTAGACCTGCTAAATATTTTGAAAAACAATTTGACAGAAAGTTGTTGATGGCTTAGCCACCAACAACTTTCAGTCAAATTGTCTTTAAAATATTCAGCGAACCCAGAGTTAAACCCAATGGAAAATGTAGTCTGCAGAAATTTAGCAGGCAGTCAGTTAAACACCACCTCTGCATTGTGAGTAGAAGTATCTGAGTAGCTGTTGCCAGAATTTTGAAAAATTCTGAGTAATTTGGTGCCTTCTTGTTTCTGCAGCTATCACGTGGTGGTAAATCCTCACAGGATGTCATCCAAGATCTGGCGAGTGATATACTGTCAAAACTGCCAAATAACTTCAGCTTAGAAGATGTACAGGTGAGAAGAAAATGGAGAAACGGACAGAGGTGACATACTATGAACAAATAGACAGAGTAAAGGATGATGCAGTCTTGCATTTAGAAAGGAAAATCTTTTTCACTCCCAAAATCAGATTCTTTTTCAGTTTGTATATTATACGATTGTCACAGTTTGCATATTTAACAAAGCGTTTTGAGTAGAATTAAAAAGTAAAAAACATTTACTGAATTAACTGTAGGTCTGCAGGATTGGTGCAACGTTGAAGATTGGTAAATTCAACACTAATGGCAGAACTTGATGCTAATGGGTGTTATAAAGTGTCCTCTAATATGCCTGATCAAGAAGAGTTAATTTCTACTAAAACACGAAAACTGGTAGATTTGACATGAAAATTGTTTAGAAAAAAAATGCTCTGCGTGAATAACAGCTAAACCTCAGAAAAATTTATTCCACAATAGAATTAAATCTGTTCTATGAAATATGCTCAGGGTAGAATTTTTCATTCATATAGATTTTGAATTCGGTGTAGTATAGATGAACTGAAAGTGCAAAGATGTTATTAAATTTATTTTGCCCTCTTGTAGAATAAATATCCAGTCCGGTATGAAGACTCGATGAACACAGTGCTGGTTCAGGAACTCATTCGCTTCAATCGTCTTATCCACGTGATACGCCAAAGTCTGCTTGATATCGGCAAGGCTGTTAAAGGCCTGGTGGTTATGTCTGCCCAACTGGAAGAGGTGTTTGACAGTATGATGGTGGGCAAGGTGTGTAGTAGCATAGATATTAGTACATTCTCATTTTGAGAACTCGTAAGTCTCTATACTGGTCACATGCTTTTGTGACCAAAAGATGGCGATTTGAAATGAGAGGTCATATTCGAATGTTTCAGAGAGAATTTGTTGAATATGTGTTGCATATATATATATATATATATATATATATATATATATATATATATGACCACATGTCTTGTCGTAAATATCCTTCTGCTGATTTTCTGCAGACTGCATTTTACATGGTGTTTAACTCTGGATATGCTGAATATTTTGAAAACAATTTGACTGATAGTTGTTGGTGGCTAGGCCACCAACAACTTTCATTCAAATTGTGATCAAAACATTCAGCGTGTCCAAAGTTATTGGCCATTGAAATTATTGTCTGTTGGCTTGCAGCAGTCAATCACTTAAAAAACCAGCATCATATGGCCCGTAAAGTCAGGTGACCACCCGAGCAGGGTTTGAATGTGTTGAGCTTAGATCTGAATATTAACAGAGACTCTTAGCCATATGAACAGACATTTTCTGGGTCATAGATGCATATCCTTTGATGAGTGACTTGCATTATGAAACTACCTCTCTTTCGGAACCACTTATTGATGTTCCATAAGGTGGTTTCTTAAGACAGATTTTATTGTGTTAACTAGAACAGTGATCGAGAGACCCATTCAGAAAAAAAAAGATGGTGTTTCTTTAAGGTGGTCACTCCAAAAGGCATATCCTGTAGTAAGTCACATGTATTAAGAGACCACCTGTATATAGCCAATGTGTCCTAATATTGCACTCTATTTAAGGGAAATAAGTCTTCAAAAAATAATCTCCCATTTGTTAAAGGTTGTCTCCCTTTCATTCTATTACAATGGTTATTTTCCCACACCTCACATTGTGTTTGTTAAATTTACTTCATTAACAATTGGTAGCTTTTGATTTAAAGATTTGACAATCATTATAAAATCGTCTCTTGGTTGGCTTAATGAACTGTTCAACATTTTATGGTTATTTAATTTTTATCTTTTTAAATATAATTATTCGGTTGTTATTATCTTTGACTGTTCACTTATCAGCTACCTATATTATTAAATTTCCTTCTTAATTGGTGCTGATTTTGAGAATTTTGATTCCGAAACCTGTTGCCGTCTATTCTTGTTTAGACTAGTTAGTTGTTGTGGTTCCTACCCAGAATTCAACAATTCTCAATATTTATTATCTTTTTTTTTTTGCAAGGTTCCAGCAATGTGGATGTCCAAGTCTTATCCATCCCTGAAACCACTCGGCAGTTACATTACAGATCTTCTCAGCAGAATAACATTCTTCATGGTATTTGAATTAATATCTGTGTATGTTATGTTTGTCGTTAACGCTTTAACATGCAGCTTATATTTGTTCAAGAAATTTCAATTTTTTTCATGCAAAATGTCCATTTGCAGACCAAGAATTTAAAAAAAAACTACTGGAATAAGTGGCTCGGTTATTGAGCCAGTCATTCCAGTGGTAAATTTTCAAAAATATTTTCTTTGTCTGCAAATATACATTTCTCAAGAGCAATGCAGAAGCCATTTATTGGCTGATATGTGTGTTAAAGGGTTAACAAATGTAGGCACACTCATGCATACTGAGTAGTAGTGTTGGAATTAAAATGATACCACCTCCATCAACTGGCAGCCGTTCGGCGATCCGTGGCCCCAACCACCCTCTTAATCCCTGGGGACTTAGGGTTGTTGTAACATGTGATTTTCGTGGATGGTGTATGGAGATGGGAGCTGCTGTTCTCCCGGACATAGAAGGCCATAGTGAATATAAGGTGTATGGAGATGGGAGCTGCTGTTCTCCCAGACATGGAAGGCTGTGGCAAATATAAAACTCCCGTGCGGACCCCACTGTCCGGGAGGACCTCCTCAGGATACCGGCCTCTCTCTCTCTCTCTCTATTCTGACCGGTATCCTGAGGAGGTTTTTCTATCTGTGGGTCACTTTTCTACCCCTGTACCTATCCTACCCCACCTATCTCCTACCCCACCCTGTTGCTATTCCAGCCGGCTGGTGTGTGTGTGTGTGTCTGTGGTGATTTGACCCTGCACTGGGGGGGGGGGGTTGTCGCGGTGGGTCTTTATCTAACCTGGTCATATTACCCCGGCTCTAGTGTCTTACCTAGTTTCAAAATTTCAGGTAAGTTCTAGTGAGGTCTTTTGAGCGGATTTGATCCCCAGTCTGCAGCCTGGGAACCCTATGCAATTCAATAACTCTATTGATTGACCCACCGCAACACCACTAAAATCTCGCCTCTTAGTAATCTTATCTCTGAGTGTGAGTTGTGAAATTGCTGTTACTGCGTTATCTCGAAGTGACGTCAAGATCTAGAGTGACTGATAAGCGCAGCAATACAGCAACGTGAGAACACATAACTTATCAGCTATAATTACTAATGCATACATGGTCGAGGTAGTTAATGCGTTGGTTCAAATCCTCGTTTTGTGTTATTAGCAAACTTTAAAATCACAGGTTCAAATCTCGCTATGTGTTATTAGCAAACGGTAAACATGTCTACAATTACTCTTTACCCATTATCCGAGAAGCATGTCATCACGTCAAGACCAACTCGCACAGTCACATAAAACCCATGATTGCAGACCACAGACCCTCAACTGGGCCAAAGTAAAAAATAGTAGTTTATTTATCCCACCTGCTATGCGTTAACACCCAATTAGACACAGCATTGATAATGGTATACCATGTGTGAACACACAACCATACATTATGTGTAAATACTCAAAACACTCAACTATGTGTAAACACTCATCTACAAACAATATAACACACAATGGGCCTGATCGCCTTGTGATCAACCACACATAAAACACATCTGAACGCCCACTTAGAGACAAGCATCCACTATCACATCGACATGACGGACCCCCCACAGATTCCAGGTACTGATCGCCTTGTGAGCACCACACATAATAGGGTCTGAACGCCCATTTAGAGACAGGCAGCCACAGTAATATACACCATGATTACTGTTGCACAGCTTCGCGCTATTGCAAAGCAATTCAGCCATAAAGGCTACTTTAAGGTCAAGAAAGCCAACCTGCTCCAGATGATCAGACAGGCCCGTGCCAAGGAGTTGCAGAAGCGCCTCTCCCGAGCAATGAAGACAGGAAGGTTTCCAGCGCTTACCAAAGATGATTCTTGGAATCCCCACAAGAAAGCGCAGCGGATACGTGAGGTTCATCAGTTGGACGAGGAGGCGACTACTAGCTTGCGAGCCAAGACTGTAGCGAGGTGGATGGCGGACCATCCACTGGAGCGCTTACCTCCCCTATGCAGGATCACTAAGCGAGTGATGAGGGGGCCGAGGTCTGAACCCTTAGCCCGGAGCATGAGGCGAGAAGGCGAACACATTCTCGACCAGCGTCTCGGCGGAAGGGAGACAGAGGATAAAGGACGCCAGTCAGTACGCTGGACATTCTTCAGAGGTCTAGAAGGAGACCTCACAGGCCAGATCATGCAAAAGATCCAGCAGACTGTGCAGAATGCCTTCTACCTCCGCTACACCCATACCTATCGCATCCGTCACATCGAAGACGGTAGGGTGATGCTCTTCCACAAGAATGCTCCAGGGAGCTTGTGGCTGAACACGATAGGAGCAGCTCAGGACTGGGTGGCAGCAAGGGAGCAAGCCTGCCTCGACACAGACAATATCGATCGACCCAACACCAAGTGGGCTGTCATCGACCGCCAACCTCTGCTTGGGACAGGCCCCCTCCCAGACTGGCTACGACAGAAGAAGAGTATGACTGCCCTCGAAACCTACTGGAGATGTCTAGCAGTCCACCGAGGAGCGAGAGCTGATAGAAGTACAGATCCTGCATGAGAGCTTGCCACACAGTTCTACGGCAAGACAGTGACAGTACCTGATGTCCGCAAGGCCTCGCTGGATCAGCTGGACAAGGTAGAGTTCTTCACCAAGAGCAGGATTCGCTTGTATGAACCAACCGAAGAGGGCACCTGGCACTTGATCTGGCAAGCGGCTCACTACTGTGACATCATGACCATCGGAGTGTGGGACCACCATGCCTTCTACATCAAGAATATCTCCAAGCTGGCACATACACTAGTCTGCAGTCACTGTCAGCAGAGGTTTACACAGGCATGCAATCTTCAATGCCACGCTGATCACTGTACAGGTGGCAAAACAACAATCGTGTGTCCTGGCGAGAAGGTTGAGGCGCCACAGTCTGCGTATGAGAGCTTATAGTAGTGGTGGCAGCTGCCGCTGTGATGACAGGAGTTGTGCTCTACGCACGCTCAAGCTGAATACTTGATGTGTTCGACACGCATACCTTAGCATAGCCAAAGTAAAGTACAGTCACACCTAATGAGCCAGTCCCAGCTATGAGGTTTCCGATATTGAAGCTGAGCCGGTTGCCCTGATTAGGTGGGATGTCCCTGCTCCCGAGGTGGTGATGGCCCTCGAGTGCCGACTCGAGGTTGTCGCTTCCACTGGTTAGTCGCAGAAGTGCATATGACTTAGTTTTCTGTCTGTAGAGTTGGCAATCAGCCAGCTCGCATACCTCACCAAGAACATTGGTCCCAGCAACCACAAGCTTGAAGTCGTCTAGCTTATCCACCTGCTGGATGGCTCCCCCTTCTGAACCAGGACCGCAACAGCAACACAGTCCGATTCACCATGATGCAATGTCAGCTCTACCTGTTGGTTTGCTTTGGCTTGGACCTGCTGGTGCTCCACATGCACGATCCGCTGTTTGGAACCCGTTTGCTTCAGCTCCTGGTCATTCTCATCATGCCAAACATGAACTCTTGGAGCATTCATCGTCGCATCTGCGAGCTGCTCAGTGTACACCCGGAGGAACAGCCTATCCTGCATAGCAGCCGGATTCACGTGTGTGTTCTCGAGGAGGGTTAAGTGTGGAACTGCCACAGGCTTCTCGACGCCTGCCCGTAGTTATAATTACGTGAACCCCTCATTGCACCCCACAGTGTAGTACCCCTTTCCCTTCGCATAAAAGGTTGGTGCACGAGCCAGCGGACCTAGGACTCGGTACTCATCGTTCACATAGGTGGTGTCCACAGTGCTGTTGCTCTGCATGATCTCCCACCTGTTCAGAACCTGCTGGAGCTCTACCGTCTGTTCTATTGTGCTCTGAAGCTTGAACTCGAGTGTCATGCTCTTGATCTGTGCCGAGATTGCAAAGTCAATGTACTTCCCAGCAGTGGACAACGGGTTCTCATCATGTATACTGGGTCGAATGACCGTCAGGCAGTCCTTCCGAGGATCAGTGCGGTGCCATGTCGTGGGTTCAATGGCCCCATCTGGATGTTGCACATACTGCAGCATGTTTAAAGTCTGGGTATATAGAGGTTTAAACAGCTGCCATGTTTGGTAAAGTTCTCCAGCAGATTGTCTATAGGCAGCAGGACAAGTTGGCATGACAGTCACAGCCACGGTGTGCACTGTCCCACTGTGACAGAATCCAAGGACTGCTTCGTGACATCAATATTGTCCACGAGCGAGCCAAGGTCACACCTCTGTCTGATGCGGAGATACTGGCCACCATAGAGGAAGGAGCGCCAGCTCGTAGTACAAAAGAACTCCTGACTCAGATACTCTACGGGAAGTTTGACAGCACCCAGAGCAGGGCACTCGACCTACCTGTGGCCCAAACCAACAGTCCTGTTATTCTAGATCTCCAAAGGGCGAGGGTCGAACCCAAAGATCTACTAACAGTCGGGAAGTGGGCTGCCGTATTTAGCCTCCATAGCCAGGAAGAGTGAGATATGCTGGACAGCCTCCGGTCTGGAGCAAATAACTACTTCAGGGAGGAGGTCAGTGCCGCTGTAGTGGAGAGCCACGACACCGGTCATGCAGAAGGTACTCGGGAGTGGTTCACTGTTGGCCGCAAGGAGGCTGTTAAGCACATCTTCAGCGAAAGAGGACGCAGGAGATAGGCCAGTAATCTGACAGCATTTCTGAAATTCCCAGATAACTACCTGGACTACCTCATCAAATCCGCTCACAAGTCAGATGCTCGTCGCGCATGGACAAAGTGGATCTTCCGTGAGAAGTTCCAGAAGAAGAGTCCTAGAATCTGACCCTCTGTGGATAGAGTTTCAGCAATAGCCTTCTGACAAAACTGATGAAGTTCCTCAAGCTTCTGACGAAGTACCTCATGCTTCTGACGACGGTCCTCAAGCATCTGACGAAGTAGCGGAGACTGCGGACGAAGTTCCTCAGCCTTCTGATGAATGAAAACAAAGTTGCGGCAGCTGCAACAGTCTGTCAGCGATGACACGTAGAGCAGGCTAGTTTCCTGGCTGGATTCAGCTTGTAGGTGAAGGTCTGTGCCTTTTCCCGAGATGGCTTGAAGTGTGACAGCTCACCTGTCTCCTTGTTGCTGAAGATGAAGCAGTACAGATCAGCTGCCCTCTACACCTGCGATAAAGTCCCCTTTGGTCTCCTTGAGTGTTAGGCTGTCGTATATGGTCTCGAGCAGGGCACGTCCACACTTGGAGCTGAAGTATAGCAACCGGGCATTGTGGTGGATGTCTGGTGAGATCTCGCGGGTGTACTTCTGAAAGAGGATGAAGACAGTTATCTTTGTGTGCCGGATGCGCCTGGTGATGTTTCTGAGGTAGGTGACTGTCTTCTGGTCCATCGATAACTAGAACAAGTGGTTCTGTCAGTCGGGCTGCCAGCAGCTTCTCCATCAGTGCTTGCAGGTTCTGCGTCTTTGTGATTGGGCCATTGTACCATTGATCATTACTATCAACCGCCTCAGCGGCGCAGTCAGACACCAGAAGGATGTATTGAGAGGGTATATGTTCGGCCAGGAGAGGCCACAGCAAGATGTTTTTCCCGTGTCCTGACAGGGCAATGATCAGCACCACCTGGCCAGCATCAGCCGGCCTACTGTCGAATGGTACAGACATGCGTGCGGAGGATGGTTAGCACTTGGTCGGCGGTAGCCTCGTCTATATCTGGGAGACTAAACGGCAGTACTTCCTGCACCAGCTCTTTCGCCTGCAGAGCGGGGAATCCTGCGCCTCTGGCGGATACGAAGGATGCGATGGAGGCGTCAAGCGTGAAATCCCAGCAGCAGCTGAGAAGATAGCGTAGAGGGCCTCTGTCAGCACCCACAGTATCTAGTACATCCAGTATCTGTATGATACATGCACGGGAAGCCATGACTATCCTGTGGTCTTAAACGGCAAACCAAAGAACCCTGACTTTTTCCCCTCTGGTAGCTGGAGGCTGGCGATAGCACCTTTTATGCCATCGACAGTGATATTGCTCAGGCCGATGCTGCCTATCTTGAGATCTCTCCATCCTGTTGGAATGAGCTCTGCGATTTCAGGAGATCCTTAACCAGGTCCTGTGCAAAGGACTTGGCCATAACCTTGATGGCTCCAGCCTCATCGACTCCGAGCATACCTCTCATCGTCGCCCTCTCCTTGATGCCCATCCCCTTGTATACAGTCTTGGCCTTGTTAATGGCCGATTGTCCTACCGTATTGGTGTTCCCGATGAGATCTCAGGCTGGGATGGTACCTCGGGTATCCCGCGGGTTTCCCTTCTCATCGAAGTCTAGGAAGGAGATAAGGGCAACAGTGTCCTCTGAACCGAGGCGTGCCTCGCCCAAGTGAGCAAGATCGCCTAGCTCTGCTTTCTAGGTCTGTGAGTGACAGAGTCATAGTGCTATATACAGACGTCTTAAACCTCCTACTAGCACTAGAAACGCGGCCTCCATTATTGTAATAGGTTCACCCATGATCTTGGCGGCGGCAATGTAGGAGGCACCCCTGATGGCGCCAGTTTGGATGCGGTGAGTTATTTTGAGACAGTGCTCGAACGCCCCACTCATCACTGTAGCGAGGACAGCCTCAGCAAAGGCCCCAGCAAAGGCCAAAGTAATAACCTTGATGACGCCAGCCTCATCGTCGGAGCCATCCTCATCATCGAAGCCATCCTCATAGTCGAAGTCTAGGAAGGAGACAGTGTCCTCTGAACCGAGGTGTTCCTCGCCCAAGTGAGCAAGATCGCCTAGCTCTTTGCTTTCTAGGTCTGTGAGTGCCAGAGACATAGTGCTATATACAGACGGCTTAAATCTACTAGTCATACCCCCAGTGAAATAGTGAGGACCACGCAGTCGGCCAAGGGAATAGGTAGCAGTGCTCAGGGTACTGGCCCTCACTGCAGGGGCACGCCTTGTGGGCGGTCCACCATTCCCGGACATTGGCAATCCTCAGTCCGCATGCTCGACTATGGGCTACACACCACCCTCCGGCAATCCATGCCTCATATGCTGCAGGGGTCTCGTGATCCATCTCTCACTATTCAGAGGTTTTAAATGTAGGCGACGATGATCTCAGCCATTGCACTTCTTGCTAGCCCTAGAACCGTGGCCTCCATTAGTGTAACACGTTCACCCATGATCTTGGTGGCAACAGTGTAGGAGGCACCACTGAGGGCGCAGGTGATATAAGACAGCCTACAAGGTCCTCTGAGACAGTGCCTGGCCACCCCACTCACCACTGTAGCGAGGACAGGCCCAGTGGCAGCAGGAAGAACCTCATTTCCACCTGTCATCTTCACCACAGCCACATTCGCCGCCAGGTTAGTGGCGACATGGACTGCCAGAGGTTTTACTTTGGGCAGTAACTTCTGTGTGTTGGTTCGCAGCAGGTTCTCCACCTTCTGAAGACTCGCCTGGCTCTCGGGCAGTTGCTTCACGATTTGTACCATTGATGTCATTGTTTAAGCACTGAGTATACAACGCGGTTAAACATCTGCATCCCCTGTCGAGAGAGCTAATACGAGAGGTGTTCAGTTTATTTTGTCACAAATTTCAAATAACTATTTAATCAACAATAATTTATCACAAAATAATTTCATTGCAGAAGATGTTCAATTTGAGACCCATGAGCATGATATATCGGTCTACAGCGCTTAGGCCAAGAAGAAAGGGCTTTGTTGATCACAGTTTGACTTAGTGCCTTCCATTCGGTTTTGAGAGCACGTTTTAGACTGTTAAGACTTGTAACTTTCCATTTCTGTAGACGGCGCTTGACAATCTCCCAGATACTAAAGTCCATAGGGGCAGCATCCGGCGACTTCGGCATCCATTCTTCAGGGCTAATGAATTTAACATTGTTCTGCTTTAAGTATGTTAAGCTCTTTCGTGCACTATGAGAGGAGGCACTATCTTGGTTAAAAACCATGTCCTTCTGTTTGTTCCCTGGGGATAATTTGGGAACATCATGTTTCAAAAAGGGTCTCAAAACATGTTTGATGTAATAATCAGCATTGATTTTCACATTCCGATCAATGAATCTAAGACTGGTCTTTCCGTAATGACTAACGCCTGTCCCTACCATGAAACCATGCGCGAAACTGTCATGTTTAATAAACTTCAACTTATCCATATCAATTTGTCCTTTCCTAACATAACAGACTCGCCATTTTCTGTAGCTTCCACCTAGATAAAACATAGCCTCATCTGTGGTGACAAAGTTTTTCCACTTCCCCGCATACTGCTTCAGGTACAGCCTCCAGCTCCTCTTCCTCCTCTTTTCAACCTGCTCTAGAGATAGTTTATGAACCAAACATTTTTTTCTTAGTTTTGCCTTGATAACACTGTTTATGGTGTTATTTACGGATCCCAAACTAATTCCTAATAGATTGCTCATCTCACGTTGTGTCGGTGGGTTAATTCTTGCTATTATTTTCTTCACTTTGTCTATCACTTGTTTTGATACTACAGTTTGTCTTCTTCTGATTTTCAACGTAGCAGATTTTCCATGTGTTAGATTCGTCAACTGTCGTTCTTTTCCGATGTTATTCTTTATGCGATAAATGGTCCTCACACTGACACTGATATTTTCTTTCAAACTTCCATTTCTGATCAGTGACGGCGTCATTCCCCTCCTCAAAAGATGGAGAATTATACCCTCCGCTCTCTCGCTTATTTTATGTCTTGGCATGTTGAAAACTTTTAACAAACTAAACTAGCGTGTCGGTAAGCTCGTGGGCTTTGTAAAAAGGTATTGTGAGTGAGACAATTGACCAAAAGTGTGCAGCAAGAAATCGTGCAATCTTGTGACAAAATAAACTGAACACCTCTTGTAAGATCTTCCCAGTCTGCGTCTGCCAGGTGTTCGGGTTGGTACTCAGGAATATTCATCTCTCTATTGAGACATCTTAAACATGTCCGAGCTCACGCTATATGAGAAGTACTATGGGGTCTTCCGGAGGGAGTTGAAGGACTACAAGAAGAAGACACCAGATGAGCTCGCTCAGCTCTCCGGTGCTAAGCTGACAGAGGAGCTGACAGCTGTGAAGCTCTATCTAGGATTTGGTACGGGACAGATCTGCTTACTTGAATACCTTATCATGGGCGGGAGTATCGTCGAGCAGCTCCTGCGAGCTAAAGGTTTCTACAAGGATCTGGAGTATCTGTCAGATGTGTTCCAGCAGTTGCAGACCGCCATGGCCTCACCGGACTCAGAGCTGAACAAGGCTCTGCGATACTACAAGCTGGAAAAAGGATGCGCTGCAGAACCCTCCAGCTTGGATGTGCATGTTGGCAGCGTGTATAGGGGCTGTAGGGCATGCCAAGCTGGTTCAGTGTCTCACCGTGGTCCCCGCTGCTACTGTAGAGAGTCAGGATAGTCTTATAGCTGATTTGCTAGCGGCGGAGTAGGCTGATCCCGAGCGCCAAGACAGCTAGGCCTGACAACACTCGTAGAGCTGCAACGGGAAGCGGTGTCGTGTCGACTGGCTGCAGTGTCAGGGTCGGAACGCCCCTCGACTATCATGTTGTTATAGCCCCTGACTTGGAGGTCCTCGATGTTCACGATCATGTTGCTCGGAATCAACCATAGGTGTGGTGAAATAGCAAAGTCAAGTTTGCGATGGGCCTTGTGCAACCCCTGCTGGAACTTAGCAATAAGACTGCTGGGGTCTGCCACGATGATTATATCCTCAACGAGACTGATGAACATGGCCTGGACCTCTGCTCCGCTGACACCATCTATGGAATGCCACAGCTTGGTCTGTGCTGTAAGGAGGCAGTAGGACAGTGCTTCCAGGGACTGGTTGATCCGAACGATCCCTGCTGGTGTGAGGCCTGAGGTGGTGTGTGGGACAAAGTACTTCCACACATCTGGATAGTCCTGCCGCAAGCCAGTGATGTGCATATTTTGCACCAGCGCCCCAGGGTCGGAGTCTGGATCGAATGAAAATGTCGCTGTTTTCTGCCGGCTTCCTCGTCGGGGTGTTCGATTGGGGAATCCTGAGGTAGTCACGTCTCGGGTCACCGTACATAACCCCATGACCGCTGTTATCACCACCATTCCACCGATAGTCTGGGTGAGCGCTGAACTCTCTCTGTAGTCTGCTGGCTGCTGAGATGCTATGACTGTTGAGCTGTGGGTCGAAGTTGTTTGTATCAGGGAGGCTTGCACCCAGCTCATGGAGGATTCGTCGCACCGTGAAGTACACGTGGAATCTGAGACAGCTGGTGACGAGCACAGCTTCAGGAGTACCAGAATAGGAGTGAAGCAGGGTGGAACTTACTCCACATCCTGCCATGGCACACCACACGGCAAAGTTCAGCTGCTGATTCCAGTATGAGAGGCTTGGAGCAGCCATCCCATAAAGCATCCTTGATGGTGATGGGGCGGTTGGTCAGCGGTCGTGGGTTGATGGAGAAGCTGGTTCGGGACCGTCCATCCACTGTGATAGAGAACGGTGTTAGCTCTGGTATATTATCCAGTAGACCTCTCAGGCCAGTCAAGGGTGTACCCAGGAGGGGCGGTTGGCTCCGGATGACTGTCGTGAGGTTCAGTGGGAAGGCCATCTATACTGGTGTTCTTAAAGCTACCGTACAGGCAGCACACTATTTGTAGTCGTCTCGACTCCAGAGACCAGCGAGGCGACCTCGCCGTAATATCTCGTTTTTTTACTCCTCCATATCAACCCGCCCGCTGGAGCCTTTGAGGTATTGCTGTCGTGCTTTAGGTTTCTCCGTGCGGTACAGGGCGTGGACCTTCAATATATGGTGGTACTCTTCATCGGTGACCTGGCCATCCTTGAGAGCTTTGCTGACAGAATCGTCACTAGTCCGTAGCATACTCTGTGCCAGTGTCATGTACTTAGCATGCTTCTCCAGCTTCCTTGTGATCTGCCGCTGCCCCATGCCCAAGCCCGTGGCCAAGACAGTGGCGGCTAGTGTCACGCCACACAGCGGGATGGCGACGAGGGCACCCACCCCTGTAGCGAGAGTGGCCACAGCTGCCACACCAGCACTGGCTCCAATCACACCCGCAGCAGTGGTTGTACGCACGAGGACCTTGTAGGCTGTCTTATATCACCTGCATGTTCTGCTGTACTTTTCTGCCTCATGGACGAGATTCTGCCTGATGGTAGCTATCTGCTGGAGTCGCCAGCCGTGGATGGTACTGCCCTCATCAGCAGTCAGGGAGGGGTATAGTTCTGGTTGCTTCCACCACTCTGATTTTGCCATAGTATATCTGGAGGATTAAACGGCATCACCTGCAGAATCTGCTCATGAGTCATAGAAGGGTTCATTTTGGAGAGCCTGGCGAACCGTGCCAGCATGCTGGTGTCAAGACAGACGTCTCTTAGACAGTGGTCATCCAGCACTATGTCTGGTGCCAGTAGCTTTCTGAGACGTGACATCTGGAACTTCACCGTATGACCAAGATAGTAGGTCCGCCGCTGGATGGCTTTCTTGGTGTTACACTTCTGCGCCATCTCCTCTTCCCACTGTATGACATCTGGCTCATCCTCGTCTGTGACATCATCGTATGTGAAGACATCTGGCTCATCATCGTCTGTTAAGACTCCTGCGTCCCACTTACTCTCCTCCAGGAGGGCCTGCCAGTATCAGGAACCTTCACTGTTCCTTCACCTCCTTGCAATGTTCGCGTTCTGTTGATACCAGCTCTCCCGCTGTAGTCGCTCTCCTTCTTGTTGCAGTGCGAGCATCTGTTCGTTTAAGGCCTTTATCTGTGCAGAGGTCATGAAGCAGCAACCCTGTAGCTGGCTCTTCATCATCTCGGCAAAGGTCAGATATTCCTGGTGTGATATCATGTTGTCGTCAGGTCAATGAGTAATAAGAGTGTAAACTCTAAATGGGAGTCCGATATCCCATCCGTGCTGGCATATATGTTAATGGAGGGGCTGTCAAACAGGTGATTTACAGGTGTGAACAGGCTAGGACTGATAGCTTTCCATAGGTTGCTGTTGGCACCTGGGAGATACTCTATCACGTCCCGGATGACTTCTACCAGTGAACTGCCATGTGCACTGCCCGGAGGTTGATGTAGCACATCGGCGTGTATGTTGTGCCCCGCTGGGGAACCTCGAAGAGGACCCATTCTACACGGTACTGTACCACCCGTCTCCGCTCTAGAGAGGGTGAGATTACGTTCTCACCATCGGAGAGCAGCAGTCGGACAATCGGCATGGTTATATCTCCTGTTTAAACCCCTCCTATAGAGTGCTATGGAACCCATATTTGCTCAGTCGACTAGACTTGCTGACATGGCATATGTGTACGCAGTTGATGCTGCCAAGGTAGAAGAGAGCGATGGCAAGTCATTCGCCCTACAGTACGAAGCAAACTCAAAGGCATTCTCCCTCCACCCCCATTGGTGGTGATGGGGTGGAGCTGCTCACAGACCTCAAGGATGTGTCGAAGGAGCGCCTGGGTCGCAACATAGATGGCCACAAGATCGTGTTTCAGTACGATTTCCTGAAGAGGAAGTACATCCTCGAGCCGTTGATTGAGCTCTCGGATACAGAAGTGGCAGACATCAACACCCTAAATAATGACCTCAGCTTTCATCTGGTCAAACCCTATTTGAACGGTGCCCCGCTGATGACCCATGATGGTCTGCTATTGACCATGGCAAAAAACCTGCAGTTCATGTTTGAGAAGAATGAAGTGTGGTACCGCGCTGGACCTGGTGGTGACTGGCAAACATGGTTGCCCCTTATATAGGCCTCCCGCAGTCATTGACATAGAGGTTACTCCCCTCTCCACTATTGTGAAAAGGGATGGGACAGTTCGAAAGCTCTACAATCGGGGATCATCCTTCCTCACCTACATAGGTGAAGGTGTCTCCCTGACGAGTGTGGGTCACCGGATCGGGGTTACAGGTGGAAAGCTCCTGCTGCGTCGTCCATTCGATGGACTAGAAGAAGCTGGTAACCTCCAGGAGGGCATCCTACGGGTAGATGGTGTATCACATGTCTCCAAAGCCAAGGGTGCTGTTAAACTGCTTCAGCGAGTCGGACTCACTAGCTCGCAAACGACTCATATAGTCCTAGAGCTACGTTTCTTAGCCGGCGGCAGAGTAAAGCAGCTAGCCCCTGCCCCTGAGGGGATGAAGATCACTATCGATCCGGATGGAACAGGGCTCGATCTGGCACAGATATTTCTCGAGGGGTTCACTCTGTTTAGTTTAACTCTTCATATATAGCCATGATTCTCATCATACTGCTTATGCTGGTGTCTACAGCAGTGGCACAGGGCGCTGAGACTGCCATGATATTGGATGCCAAGTGGGCACACTTCTGGGATGACCCCCAGTACAATCCTTGGGTTGACCCCTTGTGGAGAAACCTTTACGACCGCTTTCACCCACGTGAAAAGATCGAGTCTGTCTGTCACTTCTATGGTGTGGAGAGGGTAGGACGTGGTTGTCTACTGGAGACACCTGCTCAGCACCAGATTCTCCGCGTAACATGTGAACATGCCAGAGTCTGCCGTGGTGCAAATGCTAAGCACTAGCATCCTACCAGGTAAGCGTTGTCAAGGTAGATGGAAGACACTATGGGTGGTCCCATCATGCCGATGTGACTCTGGCAGAGACTACATGTTTGTCTGAGCCTACACAGTCCCATCTCCATCTAGAGGCATACACAGACCACATGTCTCAACAACCCTATGCCCCAGGGATTGAGAGGGCGGTTGGGGCCACGGATCACCGAACGGCTGCCAGTTGAGGGAGGTGGTATCAGACATGCGCACATGCATGGATACACACATGCACAATAAACAGTATGTAGGAGATGCAATGTGCAAATCCTAAATATTCACCTAAGTCACCATTTGAATATCAAAAACAAGAAAGACAGCTCAGTTTGCATCGATTTCACCTTTCCATATTCAGGGACAGATATGGCCTTCGCAAATTATGAGCCAAGAGATTAGCCAACTGCCTTTTTTCTTAGCTAAATCTTAGGTATTTTAGCAAGTGTTTTTCAATGTCCACGATCCATCACCACCAGGTAAAATATTCAACACTACATACCAGATACAAGATTATATTGAATATTTTGAAACTTATTTGCCTGGAAACTGTTGCTGCCTATGGCAGCAACAGCTTCCAGTCAAATACATTTTTAAATATTCAACAGCTGACCTATATGGGTGGTTTTGATCCGAGATATTAGGATTTCCGGGTTTGCTTTCTACCCAGTAAAAACATAATACAAGTACTAGTTACATAAATATTTATCTAAGATGTTCTTCAAAGTTAGATTTAATGATTCTTTACTTAGAAATTATGTACGCGTATAATAATATGATTTTAATCATTAGCCAAATATTTAGCCAATCCTGGTTTCTATTAGCCAGATCTCAATTTTACTAGCATTTGGTTAATTGAGGAATGGGTAGATCAGTCCCTGCATATTATAGTCCTACCAGTGTCAAATATAAAACCATTGAAAAGCACTTTCATCTGATCTGACTATAAGGAAAACACCACCTTTGTAGGTGAATCATATTGAATTTATAAACTTCATAGTATGGATCATGCAGGAATCACAATCACGCTGACTGCAAACCTCAACACTTTCTGTCAGTATCAGATCTATGAAAAATGATATACTGAATGCATTTCTATCATTTGAATCCAGGTTTTTCGTTGCAATGCGCAACTAGTATAGTGACATCACACTTGTTTCTCTGATTGGCTGAAAATGAAATCATGGTGGGTTTCAATGAATGGAGAAATGTATTAGTAATTATCTATCTAAGATGTCAAAGATTTGACAGACAGGATGACCAACCGACCAACGCACTGACTGATATACCAATTTATGCAATCTGTGTCAAAGCTAAAAAACCTGACTATCTTTCTTCAGTTCACCTTTCCAGAGTACCCACCCATCATATGATGTCATAATGAACTGCGTTATGTGTATAGTGACATCATAATGAATGACGTCGATAAATACATCATGAACACATATTTGAAGATGGTCTATGCGTTGTTGTACAAATTGTTTGCTTTTACTATTTAATAAATATTCAATAGCTTCCCTGTATAGTTTTCAGGAAATTGATAGCTAGGGCATTTGGTGATCGATCAATCCCAACGGCGAGGTGTGTGTGGAGCTTAGCTAGTGATGGGCGGTGCATAGCTAAAAATGGAAAGGTCCATTACCGGTAACAGAAATCTGTAAATACCTTGCATTGTTTACACAAGGAACATTCTTTAACCCTAGAATTTGTTCAAGACAATTTCATTTTTCTCATAGAAAATGTCCATTTGCAGATCAAGATAAGACTATTTTTGAATATTTACCACTGAAATGACTGGCTTACAGCCAAGCCAGTCATAAATTTTCAGAAATAGTGTTCTCTTGTTCTGCAAATAAACATGTCTCAAGACGACTGCAGAGGGCCATTTTTGGCCAGCTTGAGTGATAGAGGATTAATGGTCAAGGCACAGAAAGATAGCTTCTGCAGTCGTCTTGGGACATGTCCATTTGCAAACCAAGAGAGAAATATATTCGAAACCCTCTCACTGGAATGACTGGCCCACTAAGCTAAGCAGTGGTAAGTTTTTTCAAATAAGCTCTTTGTCTGTAAATTTACATTTCTATGAGAAATTGGACATTTTCATGAGCAAATTGGTCATTAAAATATTAATATATTTTTCAGGAGTGGATATACAGTGGTTCTCCCGCCGTGTTCTGGTTGTCCGGATTCTACTTCACTCAGTCCTTCCTTACTGGCGTGCTGCAGAATTACGCTCGCAGATTTAAAATCGCTATCGATCATTTAGCTTTCGAGTTTGAAGTGATAAATGAGGAGGCAACAGTGTCACAGAAACCGGTAAGATAAGTGCAAAGAAAGGTGTCTTTAATAACCAAAATCTGTCAAGAAAATATAAATTTGGTAGAATTTGGTAGAAAATAGCCAAGTAAAGAATATTTTAGAAAACTTTGCACTGCTATATTTTGCAGTATTTTATCCACGTATAAGGAATTTTGAAAATGGTGTTGGTGAAAATTGTATGGCAGTCTTAGAGTAAAGCAACATCACTTTCAAAATAAACATACTACTGGAGTGGCACAATAATGAATCATTATTAAAGGTGCTAATATTAAAAATTTTAATTTAATTAAAATTATAACAAGCCGGTCTGACTATTTATTATTGGTTATGTTTCAGAGCAATGGTGCTTATATCTCTGGTCTGTTCATGGAAGGTGCTAGGTGGTGTCAAAACAACAACACTATTGTAGAATCATTACACAGGGTCCTCTTTCATCATATGCCTGTTGTATCCTTAAATTGTAGAATGCTAAAGTTTTAGGAGTGTGTGGCTCAGAGTGTGAAGGTTGAGTGTGCATGCGCACACCCATGCGTGCATATGTGCGTGTGGATATATTAAGATATATGTTAATAAACGATTCTAGCTTGACACAAGTACACAACTAAAATTAAAATTCTATAGCGATACATATGCAAGGGAGATAACTTTGCAGAATTCAGTATAAATAATCTTAGATGGTTAGAGTTGTCTCCCTTAATTTGGAGGGATATAACTACATTGGCATATAAGATATAAGTTGAGATGAAAAAGAATGATTACCTGCAGGTCATGATGGGTTGTTAGAGAACTTAACACATTTCTGAAGATCAATTTAGAGTAAACTTTTGGCTGGCTTGACCATTAACCCTTTACTGGCAAAATTTGGTCAGGAAAATTTTAAAAAGTCGCGCATTGCATGTATTTGCAGGCCACGAGAATAATTTTTGACAACTTAAAACTGGAATGACTGGATCTATTATTAAAGCTCTCGTGTTCCCTTAAATATAGCCACTTGTACGAGATATGAGATCTCGGCATGCAATGCTACCCAGCATGCAATGCCCTGGCTCCATAATCATTGTAACTATTGGACGCCATATTCGTTTAGTCTGCACAAGCCAGGATTTCTCAAACAAAACCAACCTGCTTGCACGTGCAAATAGTCATTTCTACTCCAGCTCTGGAAGCGTAAGTATGCACGTAGGGTGTACTATTCATGGCAGTGCATTCGACGGCCTGCATTTCAATACTGTTCAGCGCAACTGTGTCAATTTCCAGAGGAAAATTAGAGAAAGCTTTTATATATTTTGCGTGAGTTATTGCTATCAATGACAGCAACAGCATTCAGTACAATTATTGTCAAAATAATTATTAGGTAATGCGATCACTACATAGAACAGATTTAATACTAATTTGAATGAAAATTGTTATTATAACAGCTTTCAGTTGCTATATTCTAAAATAATCATCATAATTTTTAGTCGACTCTCGCTACAGATTTGAATAGCAGTTTGACTGTAAGTTGTTGGTTTCTAAGGCACCAACAACATTGTCCAATTATTATCCACACACGTGCAATCAATATATTACTATTTAGGTAAAGTGAGCGTAGGGCTATATACGCTTTCTCGCCAAGAATGAATGCTTAGCAAACGGCGTGCATGTTTTGTTGACAGATTTGTGCATTTATTTGAAATGCATTGGTCGAACAGAAATGTAAACCCGGTAGCTAGGTGAAATATTTCCTTCATGCAGGCAAAGCGTATTTTGGCCATATACTCACTCTACTTAGATAGTAATACTGAGTGCCGCGTGATTCTATGGACAACAATTTTAATAATGTTGTTGATGCCTTAGTCAACAACAACAACTTAGTCAAATTGCTCTTCAAATCCATGTTGACTGAAATTTGTGATGATTATTTTAGAACACATAGACTGAAAGCTGTTGCAGCAACACTTCAATAAATTTGTATAAAATATATAGCCGGTAGTAATTGCATTACATACTAATTATTTTGACAACAATTTGACTGAATATTGGTGCTGTCATTGGCAGCAACAACTTTCACGCAAATTACTGTCAATGTATATAAAAGCTTTCTCCTATTTCTCCTGGACATTGACACACTTTCTCTGAACAGTATTGAAGTACAGACTGTCGAATGTACTGCCGTGAAAACACCCTATGTGCATGCTTATGCTTCCAGAGTTGGAGGACAAATGACTATTTGCACATGTAAGCAGGTCGGTTTTGTTTGAGAAATCCTGGCTTGTGCAGACAATAGACTAAATGAATATGGCATCCAATAGTTACAACGATTATGGAGTCAGGGCATTGCATGCTGGGTAACATTGCACGCCGGGTAGCATTGCATGCTGGGTAAATTGAACAGGCATCTCATATCTCGTGCAAGTGCTATATTTAATGGAACACGAGAGCTTTAAGTCAGTAATTTAAGTGGTACATTTTCATAATCGTCTGGCCTGCAGATGGATATTTTCCATGACCACTAGAGGCCAATTTTAGTGGTCTCCGCCATGAAAGGGTGAAAGCATTACATTTATCATCTGTTTATCCCACAAATCAATGATAATTGTTCTCCTTTAAATGCTTGTCATTTAGGTTATGTGAAGTCTTGGAATATAATTTACTATTATTTCAATCTGGTCTGTTACTTCATCATTCAATTGTTTTGTTACTGTGCTTTGCTTTTGAGTTAGCCATCTTCCTATCAGTTAAGCCCTTAACATGGATAAGATCTGGCTCAAACCAGGGGAAAAGGCAAGATTTACAGAATCAGTGAATTATGCTTGTCCAGGTAAGTTTGTTGTTTACAGTCTGTTTTAACCATTTACCACAAAATCTGGCGAAAACGGCTTCTGCAGTTGTCGTGACAAATGTCCATTTGCAGAACAAGAGGCTATTTTTTAAGCTTTATCGCTGAAATGATTAGCTCTAAAAACAAGCCAGTCATTACAGTGGTCAATTTTTAAAGTGTCTTCTCTTAGTCTGAATTACAGGTAGGCTAAAATGGTGTCTGCAAACTCTCTTAGTTTGTTAAAGCTGAATTAGCATGCCAAAATATTCAATACTAAATCCCAGCTGCACTATTGTGTTACTGTTAACTCTAACAGGTATGAGTGTTGACTCTAACAGGTATGAGTGTTGACTCTAACAGGTATGAGTGTTGACTCTAACAGGTATGAGTGTTAATAGTTTTAAGAAAGATTAGTTCAGTATAGGGAGCTATCAGTTAGCAGACTTAGTCTTAATTACCAGAATTTGACAGCGATGTTATGCAAAAGCAGAGTTGTCGACATCTCTGTATTGCTTAGCTTCCAAATGCTCAAGCAGAGACTTGCCGTCTAACTGTGAGGTCCATGAGAGACTTGCCATCTAACTGTGAGGTCCATGAGAGACTTGCCGTCTAACTGTGAGGTCCATGAGAGACTTGCCGTCTAACTGTGAGGTCCATGAGAGACTTGCCGTCTAACTGTGAGGTCCATGAGAGACTTGCCGTCTAACTGTGAGGTCCATGAGAGACTTGCCGTCTAACTGTGAGGTCCATGAGAGACTTGCCGTCTAACTGTGAGGTCCATGAGAGACTTGCCGTCTAACTGTGAGGTCCATGAGAGACTTGCCGTCTAACTGTGAGGTCCATGAGAGACTTGCCGTCTAACTGTGAGGTCCATGAGAGACTTGCCGTCTAACTGTGAGGTCCATGAGAGACTTGCCGTCTAACTGTGAGGTCCATGTATTGTGTGAATGCTTTTATAGTGGTGGAGAAATGTTAGTTGAGTCTTGTTTAATGTATCAATACTCAGACTAGTAATAGAGATACCGAAAACAGGCAGCAACAGCTTCCAGGAAAAGTAATTTCAAAATATTCAACAGAATAAGTTTTATATCGTAAAGAATATACTTTTTCAGGGATTTGTCAGTGAAAAGGTTAAAGAGCTAAGAGATGATTCAATGGCTGATAAGATCAACATGCATTTGAACAAACATAAATATCATGTACGATTTACAATACTTTGTTATTCTATGAATTACAGTTTACAAAACCAGTGCTCGGAGAGGAACCCTGTCTACTACGGGTCATTCCACAAACTATGTCTTGACCATTGACCTCGCATCTGATCAGCCGGAGAGTCACTGGGTGAACCGCGGTGTGGCGTTACTCTGCCAGCTAGATGACTGAGGTGTAACTACAATGTTATCCCGAAAACTCAAATTTGTTCAAGAAAATTTTAATTTTCTCATAGAAAATGTCCATTTGCAGAACAAGAGATTATTTTTGAAAATTTTTCACTAGAATGACTGGTGTGGTTATCGAGCCAGTTATTCCAGTGGTAAATCCTTCAAAAATAGTTTTCTCTTGGTTGGAAAATGGAAATTTCTGAAGACCACTGCTGAATGCGATTTTGACTGCCTTAATTGTTAAATGGTTACAGCTGAATGATCATAAAATCTGCAATAATAACCAATTATACCAGTAATATAGTGGCCAGTAATAGTCACATATATGCTGGTTTGGATCCGGAGGATTCTGGTGTTAAACCTTTTTTGGTAAAGAAAATTTAAATCATTGCTTAGTATATGTCAATTTGCAGGCTAAATGATGGCAATTTTTGAAAATTACCCACTGTAATGACTTGCTCGATTATTGAGTTAGTGATTCCAGATATAAAATTCTTTAAAATCGCCTTCTCTTTCCCTGAAAATGCACATTCTTCCAGGCCATATCAAAGGCCTGTTTTGGCTGGCTTGACTATTATGTAGTAAGATGTTATTCATTATGTAAAAAATGTAGTAGATTCTAGTCTAGTGTATTCTATTGATTTATTAACCCTCATGCTGATAAAATCCACGTCGCTAAATTTCAATGCAACCATACAGGGAAATTAGCTATCAAAGTATTTTGCAAATATTATTTACCAGAATATATCTTGCATCGTAAAGAATCTGTAATGTCTGGTCTCCCTTGATATGCCTACGTAAAACTTATTAGAATTTTATATAGTGTTAATATTAATGCATTCATATTTAATATATAAATAGATTTACAATTTCACAGAAGATTAGCCAAAATTCCACAAGTAATGCGTCGCTGATTTAATAAAAGAATATAATGTGTTATATGTGCATAAACTTTGTTAACAAAATCTGTTATATACACAGTAAATATTATGTTTTTATGTCAACTGTTTATGCTGTAATGATGTCAATTTATAAAAACATTTAAATCAAACTTAATTATTTAAAAGATAACTTTTTAATAATTTAAAGTGAATATTATGGCATGAATCCAAATGTATGTACATCTCTAAGGCCACTCTTTAAAAATTTTTTAGTTTTCAAATTTGACTGACCAGCTGATGAACAGACATACAGACCAACTTATACTTGCCTGATGTCACAATTAAAATGTTCTGTCACAGTGTCAATAGGCCGTCATAAAGGTGTATGAATTTGTTGAATATTTTGAAACCAACTTGACTGAGAGCTGTTGCAGGAACACACACACACACACAGTCAAATGAGTTTGAGAATATTCAATGGCTTACCTGTGTATTCACCTTGAAATGTAGATTTTGGGAATTCAGGTTTAAAACTATTCTGATACGCATGCAGACTAGCTCGAAACGGGAGGGACATAGCTAGAAATGGGCATGGAGATCCAAGTTTATTCAAACAAAGCCGATCGACCAATTTGACCATCTTCGATTTGTCTGATTCTTATAAACCTGTTAAAAATCTCTGAAACCGCTTGGGCGATCGATTAAAAACTTATGAAATATCATCTATGGCAAATCGTTTGGTGGCCATCTCGGATGATGTAGTTTTCGCGAAAATGACTTCTTCAGAACTGTTGAACGAATCGGGCCAAAATCTGGGAGATATGATTAGGGACCAAACGCCATTAAAGTTTGTTCAAGGGAAGATGATGCGTAAAAAAACATGGCCGCTGTGGAACAATCAAAATGTAGCATGTTTTACTGGCCAAATTGGATTTGCTGACGATTTCTGAGAAAACCATATAAAAGACTACTTACTAACCATTAGGCCAATTTTAACAAAACTTGGCTAAACCCTCTTCACAGAAATTAGCTTGTTAAGTCTTTCCAGTGGTCATCTCGTTTCCGGTTGTGCCAGTGGCCAATAATTCCAGCTGAGCGATACAGGCCCCTTGGACCTCTTGTTTACTTACGCTCTGTTTCTCATTTGTCCTTATTGTCAACAAGATCCAAAGTTCAGATCAAATCCATTTGGTAGAATTTTACAATAGGCTTAGTTTGTTTGCAATACATTATGATGATGATCTAACATAAAACAAGCTACTGGGGCTGTATTCACGAAGGGTACTTATGTCCAAAAAACTCCTACGTCTGTTTTCACCTACATTAGATGAATATTTAGCTGTCTCGTTGTGAGATCGCTTTCTAAGCATATAACTGTAACGTTGAAAAGGATGAGGTTCAGCAATCCCTGACGGGTCTTGTCTACATAACATTAATCATACAATATCTGTGATAAGAATACAGTACATTTAACCCTTTAACTCTCAAATTTGATCAAGAATATTTCACTTTTATCATAGAAAATTTTCATTTGCAGAGCAAGATTATTTTTGAAAATTTACGACTGTAATGTCTGACTCGATTATCGAGCCAGTCATTCTAGTGGTAAAATTAAAAAAATAGTCTTCTCTCGCTCTGCAAATGGACATTTCTCAAAACCACTGCAATAAGTCGTTTTTGGCCGGCTTGATTGTTAAAGGGTTAGCAATGGTTAAGTTCGATTCGCTAAGACTATTTGCTTAGATTATTTACTGATCATGTTAATCGAACAACGGATGGTTAACTAGAGTTGGTTGGTACCCGAGTCCATATTGAATTACTAATGCCGAATATTTGGAGCTGGGTACCAGTCTCGGTTAACTCTTCCTATCGGCTGTTTTGACAGGATATGAAAATGGGAATTTTGGTACACTAAAATGTCAAAGTGACAATAGGTGATAAAGTGGGAAGTGATTAAGCCTTGGGAAGATTTATTTACCATAATTTCACCAAACTTACATAAGTTAGGGAAATATTTGTACATGTTTATGTGCATTTAACTGTGGCAAGCGAGGCATGGCCGACATTTTGGATTTTAGCGAATCAAACTTGACCATTATCAATGTACAGTGAATGTGTTATTATAGCAACCGTGATATGAAATTTACATATATTTATAGAACCAATATTGTGATATGTTCTTCATGATGGATCTACATGTAGTCATATTATGTAGGATATTATATATGGAGACGGTATCTGTCATGAAACTGATGTATTAAGATATAGTAATTATTTATTTTTTACGTCTATTTTTACACGTCTTAATTAGACTATCTGTTGAATTAAATGATCTGGAATGTCCTAAGTGAGAATTTTATTTAACTCGTTATGGACCAATTTAAAAACAAATGGTTACTTGACGCTAGAATGGTCAAGCCAGCCGAAATCGACTTTGTCAGTAGTCTTCAGAAATGTCCATCTACACGACACGATAAGACTAACAAGGACAAATTTGTCCAATACCCACATCGTTGATATATTTTTCAGTCGGGTCACCGTGAGCATATTTTTTAACCAATGTTGCTGAACGCTGTTGCGTTTTTAGTTTTTGACCATAAAATTGGCATACGTCGTCGGGACCCCACCGATACACGTGAACCCAAGCTCGGAAAAGATCGCTCCATTAGAGTTATTGAAAAATGCTTCTAAAATGTTTATTTAAAAAATAATGTTGCTGAAAGACCTGTTGGGGAACACATAGGCAAGTTTCCACCCAAGTCTGGAGAAGATTGTCCCAGTAAAACCAGAGTTATTGAATAATGTGTAAACTGGCTATTTTGAAAACTGTTGCTAAAAGCTGTTGGATTTTAGAGCAAAAAATTAGCATATCTGCTTGGGACTCTACGGGCAAACTTCTTCCAAATTTGGAAAAGATCCTTCCAGTAGAACCAGGGTTATTAAAAATGTCTTAAGAACAACAATAACAAGAGGAAGCACTCCACGCTGGTGTATAGCCTTGCATCTAGTGATGCAGGTACACCTCTAACATACTCATAACAAAGCCAATCACTAGTGCAACATTTTTCAAAATATTCTCTTCTCAAGACTGCAAATTGACATTAACTAAGCAAATATTTAAATTTTCCTTGAAAATTCTTTACCATTAAAGGGGTAATATGTGACTTGCAATATTGAATTCCTTTCTTGGCCCACACATGGATATTTCTCAATACAATTGTATTGGTCATTTTGTGCTGCTTGACCATTACGGCATATAGTCAATGGGGACTGTGATGTAATTCACCCCAATACTCACTGTGAATTCTTTACATGATTTAAATGGGTTAGTTATAGCCTTATTTTATAATACATTTACTTTACAATTTCTGTGATAAAAATACAATATTGTAACTCAACAGTCATCGTGTTATTTCTCAAATCCATTTATACGTCAACTGTTAGCTTCCTCAATCTGTCCTAGTCCTATATTAGGGCGGAGCGGTTTGATTCCGAATAAAATATAATGATAGCTTTGTTGTTTCAGTATTGGAATTTGTTTTTTTCGAGTCCACATCAATGGCGATTTGTCCGTCAACAATAATGGCAAATTTAGCCATTAGGTGATGGATTAGCACCAAATTTGGTAGATAAGTTCCTCAGTCAGTAGTCATGGAGAAAATACTTTTGTGGGACTTTTTGGTATTAGTCAATGAATAGACCTTTCCAGTTTATCCATCCATCATATGATGTCATAACCAACTACATGACATGTAGGATGATGTCATAATCAATGATGTCATGGATAAGTGCATCATGAACGCATAATTGCTGACAGACAAAAGCGTTGTACGAATTGTATGTCTTTATTATTTAATAAACATGTTGAATATTTTAAAACTAATTTGACTGGCTGCTGTTACTGCCATAGGCAGTAAGAGCAGCCAGTCAAATTAGTTTCAAAATATTCAACAGCTTACCTGTACTAGTTTTCTGGAAATTGATAGTCAGGGAGTTCATCGATCCCAACACGGGTGAAGCATGTGTGGAGCTTAGCTAAAGATGGGCGGGGCAGGGCTAAAACGGAATTCCTTCATTGCTACAATGACTGCAGTCTAAGCGGCACACATTAGTAACACAATGGGACGATTATAACGCTGATATTGCATGTATTCAAGGGACAAAAGTATCCATTCATTGATAGCAACAGCTTCACACTGAGCACGGCCTGGGCTTTGCAATCCAGCATAGACCTTTGGATTATGTTATAAGTTTTGAATACATCAGCGATCGTGTTGCAGACATGAACCTGCAAAAAGCCACGGAAGACCTATCCCTGATTGACTCATTCTATGGCTAACTAATAAACTCGGCAATCATTATTCCATGGCAACTGTGTGCATGCGTGAGTGCGTCTAATAAGGGCCATTTATTTATATATTCTGGTGGAGAAAACAATACCAGTCTTCTCTGGTATTTATGTACCAAATTGGTCACAAAAAGATCGCGTTGGGATTGCGTTTCAGCAAAAGCTGTCCATATTTTCCAGTTACCTCCCATAATAACAGAATTTATTGGTAAAGGGGTATGGTGTGAGAATGCACTTGAAACGGTGTTCTGGAAAACTTCACCAGAGTTATCTCTCCTAAAAACATGTTACCATACAGCAAAACTGTTGAATATTTTGAAATTAATTTCATTGGAAGCCGTTGCTGCTAAGTTTTATATTGTAAAGAATTTACTTTTTCAGAGATTTGTCGGTGAAAGGGTTAAGAATGCATGTGTTTTAATGCTATGCTTTGGAAATGAATCTACATGGACAGACGGGCCTACTTCTGCTGACAATGTGGGACAAATCTTCAACCGATTTCTTACAGTTAAACATATGATTATAAACCAGAAATGTGGTTGCAATGCAACATGGAAGCTCGACTTTACGACTGCAACGAACAATGAAGCTTGATTTCAACTATAACATACATATAGTAATACACTTATCAGTGACTATGTTCAAGTTTGGGTGCAGTATGTTTAACGCCACATGAGATATCAACATCTCAGTTGAGTGCAACATGTTATTTTTGACAAAACCTGTAAGTTCTATCATTATTACAACTGACCTTGACCTTTTGATGCTAAGGTGCTTGTTATGTCATCTCAATATAAGGAACCATGTGTCCAAACTTTGACCCTGCATGCTTAACCAAACATGAGATATAAACTGCTAAGTTGAGTTAAACGCAAAATGTCAATGTTAAAAAAAGTAAATTTTAGCAAGGATACGGTGACCGTGACCTTTTAATTTCAATGTGTCATGCCCTCTCATTATAAAGAAACATGTATCCAAGTTTGGGTCCAGTGTGATTAAAGAAACAGGAGATATACACAGCGAAGTTGAGCTAAATACAAATGTTAATGTTGAAAGAAAAACCAAGATCACAATGACTTTGACCCTGAAGAACATGGACATTATTCATAATAATTTGTCAATGTTGTTGGTGCCTTAGAAATCAACAACTTATAAGTCAAACTGCTATTCAAATCCATGGCAAGAGTCGACTGAAAATCATTATTATTTTAGAATATATAGACTGGAAGCTGTTGTAGCAACAATTTTCATTCAAATTAGTATCAAATCTGTAGCAGATAGTAATCGCATTACCTAATAATTTTTTTGACAATAAATTGACTGAATGTTGTTGCTGTCTTTGATAGCAACAACTTTGACGCAAAATATATAGCCTTCTCCAATTCTCTCCAGGAAATTTACACAATTGCGCTGAACAGTATTTAAATGCAGTCTGTACTTCAGTAAATACATTCTACGCGCAAGCTTACGCTTCCAGAGCTGGAGGACAAATGACTATTTGCACGTGTAGGTGGGATGGTTTTGTTTGAGAAATCAAGGCCTATACAGACAACAGACTAAACGAATATGGCGTACAATAGTTACAACGATTATGGAATTGCATGCTGGGTAGCAATGCATGCTGGGTAGCATAGCATTCTGGGTAAATTGAACAGAGATCAGCATGCATCCATATGTCCAAGTTTGAGTCCAGAATGACTAACCAAACATGAGCTATGAACTGATCCATATTGAGTTAAATGCAAATTGGCCACTGCCACCATCATCATCGGATGACGCAGAGGGTTTCACAATATCTCGCTTTACTTCGTAAAGTCCAGCTAAAGATGTCTTGTCTATGGTGCTCAATGTTGTAGCTAAATGACAACAAATACTTTATTAATGTAGATATGACTTTTAATGAGTAATGAGTCTAAATGACAATGATATAAATATTAAATACAGAACAATGAGAAATCAACATGAAAGCTATTATCTTATACAGGTTAATACCATCAGCCAGCCTCTAACTAATCAGAGACTGATACATTATCTGATTGAGAAGAAAGTATCCACGATTTCATTGGCCCAATAATAATTCCGGCCAAATAAGAATGATTATCAATGAGCATTTAAATTCACAATAGACAATCAAATCTTAAACAGAAAACAAATTAATTTTATTATAATGTTACTGTCCACACTAAATGTAACATGGTAAATAATTATTAGTAACATGTACTCACAAGGAACACTGCGTAGTCCACCAAAACTGGTGATAAAGAACACACCGTCCCTTAAAAGTTCCCATATATTGATAAAGTATGCGTCTCCTAACTAAATTTAGGATTATGTGTTATTTTATGGACACTAACTAACTAGGAGTGTAGCCGTGATTTTAGTTAGATATTTGCTGGCGCCATTATTACAGCTTCTATTGTCTTTAATGGTGCACAATTGTTGGCATAAAACTGTTCTCGTAATGCTAGTCATTCTTCTACTGGCTTCCACGGTGCGCGCATAATAAGTACATAGCATAGTTCGACACTAGCTGTCTATTTCCCATGGTGCAAGTAAACACAAATATATTTATAACAAGTTTACTGAACGTCATATAGTTGATTATGACATCATGATCGACTGAGAAACTGGAGTGCTCCATTGTGTACAGATGTGCAAATTCTTAAAGGGATGGATGCTAATCTCATCTCAAATGTTGTATTGTGCTGATAGATTATGGGTTATAGATTCTATATCATTCATATCCTGTCAGATTCCCTTATCTGTATCACAATTATCTGCTTTCTAATATCGTGTAAATGTTGAACAGCGATCGCCGTCATTTTGTCTCCTCCAGTGATAGCGTGTGATGTCATTTAAGTGCCAATGCATTACATTCTTTATTATGTAATACTTATCTTGTTGAATATTTTGGAACTAATTCGACTGGAAGTTGTTGCTGCCTATGGCAGCAACACCTTCCAGTCAAATTAGTTTCAAAATATTCAACCGCTTATCTGTATGGTTGTTTTTACACCAGATTGTCAAACTATGGCTGGCACCTCTATGACTGAGCATATATATACTGAGGCAGACATACTAGCTTTTTTTTGATTGGTTGAATAGGAAATCATGACAGCCATCATATGGTGTACAAATGCACCAACATTTGGCTACTAAAGCCTGAACACCTTCCTTTAGCGGCATGATAAAATGCTTAAAACTACCTGCATAGTTTATGAGTGGCACATTACATCACCTGAATAGCTATCAATAGATGAGGTTAGTTATCCTTTAAAGAGATTATTGCCTGTACTGTGATAATGCATCTCCATTTAACTGCTTGACTACAGTGGTATGATATCGTCACAATCTTATGGACTGACGTTAATATATTATTATATTGAACCAAGTTTTTTCATTAACGTACAAAAACAGTTATAAACATTAACCACGATATGCAGACATTAAAGATAAATTCCCTGATCATAATGACCAAAATATGAGAAAATCTAATGTGATATTTTACATCTTGTGTTGAACTATTCAGGTGTGGGACAAATACTATGAAGTATGGATTTCTATACAAGGAAAAACAATGATATCCTTATAATAAATGGATACAGTAAAATGGTTTATAATCTATGAGAATGATTTCTCGTTTAACTGCTGTGAGCCACCAGACAATAATTTCAATTTCAACTCTGGACATGCTGAGCCATCAACAACTTTAAGTCAAATTATTTTCAAAATATCCACAAATAAACCTCATGGAAATTGTAGTCTGTAGAAATTCAGCAGGTAGACAGTTAATAAGTGTGATGAACTATAGTTGGAATATAAGCAGCTTTCGCAGAAAAAAATTTGACGAACAGAAACAATGACCTATACTAGTTGCACACCCAACGAGTTATACTAGTTCCACACCCACCGACTTATAGTTTTCAAATAATTGATTATTGGCCTATGTCTCCAGCTTTACCAAGTCCAGAAATTAACCTGAATGAGATACTGGCCTGCATAGCTAGTGACATATAGTTTACTCACCCTAGTGAAATAACTGTACTAACCTTTACTTGGCACATATAGCTATTACATTCAACCCTTAGACTACAGCATATTGTTTATTTGTTCTTTTTGTATGACTGCTAATGCAATTTTGAAAACAATGTTGCTGGCAACAGCTTTGAGCAACATTGTTTTCAAAATTGCATCGGTGCCCTACCATCTACCAGCTTCTGCAATTTAGCTTTGGTTATATTAACTCTTATTATCTAATATCAATGTAAGTTTTATGATAAAAATTGATGCTATCCCATAAAGCTGCTTAATCTAGAAATAGCGCTACAAGACTCGGAATACCGTATATCGCCTAATAATAACCGCATCCTTAATAGAAGTTGCATGCCAATTTTCAAGGTTGAGCCATCATAATTTCTTAGATCTAATAGAAGTTGCATCCAAATTTCAGCAGTTTGTGTAAATAAAATAAAAATTGTGAGTTAAATAACTTACGTGACTTTCTTGTATGATACAACTATCAATGGGAAAAGTTATTTTAACAGGTACCAAATATGCGGATCGGATTTAATGTATAATACGCGTTTACCATCACGTAATGATTATATATATATATATATATATATATATATATATATATATATATATAGTACATTCCGAATTCCCGAGTCCAGTATATTAGCAGACGATTCTACCGAGTATTAATCAGCTTCCGCAATAGGACGAGTTTACGCCATCACTCTCATAGCTACTCGAAGCTCCCATCCTATATATCTGGATTGAGCAAGTCTCTACCTGGGTACTAATATTAGTGTCTTCGCGCTACTCGAGTGACGACCTAAACTCGTCCTACAAAGGGAGACAATAAGCAGAAACTGATAAAGCATGTGATTTCTATTTTTTCTCGACGACATTTTATGCCAAAATTTGGATTAATTTTGATGAAATAAACAATGTTTATTATAGTATGCGCAATATTTAGGCGGCCCCAATTAATAATTTCACTCCTGCGATGATGGATATAAGTATGGTTGGGCGATATTTGCCTAGCCATGACGATGTCGATATCTCATTAAAATATTGTGATATGACGATATATCGTCTGGGATGGGGTGGGGATTAGGGTGTGACATATGGCATGAATGCATTTCAAATTAGTGGTGTCTAAAAATTATTTTCACTCAATCATTGGTTTCAAAACGTAATAACTACGTATTCCAATCTAGTTAATAGTAATATCCGGCGCATGAAATTTCTATGTTTCACTCATCAAGATATAGTTTTAAGAAATGAACATAATTCAAATAACCGGTATTCATCACAAATAAGAAAAATAAAGAGTTTTCTTCTGTGTACTGCGATGTTTTCTTTACCTCACGACAAACTGTCATAAATCAGCCATTGTTGAGACGGGAGAAGAGATGTGCATAGCATTCTCTGCGCAGAAAAATGGGAATTCTGTTGAATGAAATCTGATTGGCTCTGGCGGGAGATGAGCCAATCAGAATTTACTCTTCAAAATTCTGATAAATAGACCAGCTCATCACAGCGGCTTGATAGCATCGGCGTCATTAAATAATAAAATAAGATTTTGAACGAGTAAATGCATTTTATTTGAATGAAATATAATATATTATAGCACAAATGTAAGCGGGAGTGGTTATTTTCTTTTAATTTACCACTGGAATGACTGACTCAAGCTTCATAACAGAGCCAGTCATTCCAGTCGTAAATTAAAAAAAAAATAGATATTCAACTATGATGTACGCTTTTAACCCTTTTAACATACGGCTAACCAAAACAGTTCACGGGAATGATCTTGAGGAATGCCCACTTCCAGGCTGAGAGATTTATTTGAAAATTTACCACTGGAATGACTAGTTTTGGCTTGATAACCGAGCCAGTCATTTCAGTGTAAAATGATCAAAAAAAATCTCTTGGCCTGAAAATAGATATTCAACTATGATGCAGCCTACGCTTTTAACACTTTTAAGATACGGCTAACCAAAACAGCTCGTGGGACTGATCTTGAGGAATGCCCACTTCCAGGATGAGAGACTTATTTGAAAATTTAACACTGAAATAACTGACTCTGGTTTGATACTAGAGCCAGTCATTTCAGTGGCAAATTTACAAAAGAAAATCTTGGTCTGCAAGTAGATATTAAAAAAGCAGATATTTTAATAGCTACTATTAATTTTCTGTCTACATGTAAGTACACAATGGTATTTCAAAGTTTTGCCTACAAGTTACATGCAAGAAATGTCAACATATTCACACGTTCTGGTTTTAAAAAGTTTCGTAATGGTGTAACGATGGCGCTGGATCTGCTAAAAAATCTCTCGGATGGGACGCTTGTTGCGCATATAAAGATATTTCTTCGCTAGATTTGCCAACATCGGGAACTGCTACTGGTGCGTTTTCCACCAACACAAAGGGTCAATTGTAATCTCCATACTAGTGGTGCTTGAGTAGCTATCGATCTCATTCTTAATGCTAATAATGGCAAATTCTGGCTTTAATAAACTGTCTTTCTTAGCGAATAGCGATGCCAATGTAAGGCGTAAACTTATCACTGGAATGACTGGCTCGGTTATCACGCCATTCACTTTAGTGATAAATTTTCAAAAATACTATTCTCTTGGTCTACAAATGAACGTTTTCCCAAGACAAACACAGAAGCCGTTATTGGCTGATATTAGTGTTAAAGGGTTAAGCGAGACGATCGATATAGATTGACATGTAATAATGACGTCATCAGAATGGAATGCGGCATGTGCAAACAGATTTCCAAGTAACAAGTATTCAAAACGAGGCTGTCTTAAAGAAAAGAATGACGTCGTATATTTCCGTAATGATGCAAAGTGAACAACAAAATTCTTTTGAGGTTTATAGCATTTTATTAAGACAAACACACCATGGATTAATTAAACAGGTGTTATTTTGGAGATAAATTTGATTATATCCGATTATTACTACAACAAAGAATGGATTATTATTCGAGGACTATTACCTAGCAGACCACAGGTAAGTAGTATATATTGCATCTCTTTCAAAATCAAAATGAGAAAAATGAAAATATCGTCATAACGATATACACGACATTTATGATTTTTTGAAATTATGACGATGTCGATATTCGATATATCGCAATTTTTTCGATATTATCGAAATACCACCCAAACCTAGATATAAGGTATACATTAACCCTTCATGATGAAAACGGCCAAAACCGGCCTCGGTTCTGAGTATTGTCCATTTACAGGCCAAGAGAAGACTATTTTTGAAATATACATGTACCTAATAGAAGTCAGCCCCCTTGCTCAGAGGTTTGGACTTAAATAATTTACAGCCCTTGTCCTATTAGAAGCCACGGTTACTAATGAGTCTTTTACGGTAGCTTTCATTTCATGTCATGACATTGAATCAGTCAAATCATGGTCGGGGTTTCTGTGATCAGCGTGCATATTTGCTTGGACTATCGTCTTTATCTTGAGGATCCTCTGGATATTGTGTCAGGTCAAGGGTTAAACAATGGCTGATGACACAATCACCTTGCTAAAACACAGCAAGAAAGCAACATTAGACATGAATATAAACATACGACAGGATTCTTCATTATGCACAACTGATTCTATAATGATTAAGATTTGTTGAGAAAATAGAAATATCTGCTTAGCCATTTAACACTCAAACCAGCCACAAATGGTTTCTGCAGTGATCTTAAGAAAGGCCCATTTGCAGACCAAGAGAAGACTATTTAAAAAAATTTACCAGTAGAATGACTGGCTCGATACGCGAGCCAGTTTCAGTAATAGATCTTGAATAATAATCTCTTGTTCTGCAAATGTATATTTTCAAAGAACAAATGAAATTTGAGAGTTAATGTGTATGTGCAGGCTAACAAAAGACTAGTTTTGAAAATATTACCACTGGAATAACTAGCTCAACTATTATTGGCCGACTTGACCATGAAAGTGTTTAATAACAAAGCATGGAAAGTAATACAAATCTATTAACATTATTAATGAAATATATGAGCATTCCCTATGAATTGCTAGCATTAAACTGTGTTCTGAATTTGGTTAAAAATCTTTAAAATTTTCAAAAATAGCTTTCTATTGGCAGGCAAATTTATGAGCATTAACTAAGGAAATATGTAGATTTTCTTTATTAATTATGAGATTTAAAATGATAAATGCCACTGACAGAGAATAGTGCATACTTACATCGGGATAGATGCCAATCAGTGTGTCTGAGTGATTGTAGAATTCCTCCTTTAACGAAATGACGATACATTGGAACGTCGTTTCGGATTGCTCCCGGATATATGATGCAACCTGAAATTTGCAATCATTATAGGTTATTTTATCAACTGTGCCAATCAAGGCTCAAAAGTGAAAGTAAAGAATGATGTTTTAACCCGTACTACTTTGTTGTCCAAATTTTTAATTTTTTAACAAATTTGGTGTAAGATGTTGCCGACGTAGACACCAACATCTCCAACCAAAAATTGTTGAAAAATGTACACCAGTTTCTTTGCTATTGAGACAGTAAAAAACAAGCATTCTGTAAGTATTGCTTTGCAATACATGTCCCCTACTTGGTGATATAAATCTTTGACAGTCAAAAACTCCATTAAAAATTTACAGAAGCAGCTGAAACTTGAACTTTATCTGTAACTTCTCATAACAAAGCAATAAACCATTATATATGGTGAAGGAGAACGAAAAAGTATTGAAAGCTGATGTTTGTATTTCATAAGTCAAAAGGGGACATAACACCATCAAAAATTGACACAAATGCCTGAAACTCGAAGTCATAACAAAGCAACATACCAATTCTCAGTTGAATATCTTGAGACTGTGAGAAAGTGCGGAAAACGAATATTTTTCGTATTTCATAAATCGAAAGGCGGCATAACTCCATGAAAAACTGACGAAAAGGTCTGAAACTCAACTGAAACTAGATGTCAGAGCACATAATATATATCTTAAATATTTCTGCAGTATTGTAAAGGTTAATCCGTTAATTGGAATTTAATATCTAGTTTGGCAATAAAATCTGACATAGTGATAAATCAATGGACGGTGGAAACAAACCTATATTTGCCCTATGAAAGTGAGACTGCAAATATTTAAGGAGTGGTAACTCTGGCATTTGACGTCCTATCAGTTTCATTTTCACAACACAGATATTAGATGCCGAAATAAGAAAATGAGCCACCATTGTTGGTGAGACAGACAGACAGATGGATGGATGGACATACAGAAGACAGATGGGGTCATCGCTATACGACAGCTGACTGACAAGTAAGCGAAGTTAAGAAAACCAATTTGGGCTTCAAAATCCATCAAATAAAAAAAATTGAATATGGCAGCCAAACACGCTAAAATTTGATTGGGCCACGGCGGCCATGTTTTTTACCGATCAACTTCCCATGAACAAACTTTAATGGCCCTTAGTCCATAATCATATCCCCAAAATTTCAGCAGAATAAGTCGTTTTCACGAAAACTATGTCATCCAAGATGGCTGCCGAACCATTTGGCCAATCAAGTTCCTTCGAACAAACTTGATTCAGCTCTTGCCCTATATGATATTTCATGAGTTTTGAATCGATCCACCAAGCGGTTTCGGAGAAGATTTTTAGTCATTTCCTAAAATCGGCCAAAACCCAAGATGGCCACCGGCCAAATTGGCCGATCGGCTTTGTTTGAACAAACTTGGATCCCTATGCCCTAAGGATACTTCCTGCCAAATATAATTTAAATCGGCTCAGTGGTTCTTGAGAAGTCGTTTAAAGAAAAAGTTGACGTCGGACAGTCGCCATGACATAAGCTCACTTGGCAATTCTGGCCAGGTGAGCTAATTATCAGTTGAATACCTTGAAGCACTGCGAAAATGAGCAGAAAAGCAACTGCGACAGACGGACGGACAGATGGAGTGCAAACCTATAGGTCCCCCCCCACCCCCGGTTTTACCGGTAGAGGACTAATAAAAGATTGACATCAGTGGGTAAGGGTTAACAAAACAATCTATGACGATGCAAATCATGCAGGGTGAATCTAGTTATAAAGCCTGATATAGTCAGTAGAGCGAGGTCAAATTCTAAATATTTATTTATATATATAATATATGTTGAAATCTGTTGATTTGAATATTTTGAAATTAATTGACCTGGAAGCCATTGCTGCCTAAGGCGGCAATGGCTTCCAGTCAAATTAATTTCAAAATAATCAACAACGTTTTGTATATGGGTGTTTTGAGATTTACGTCTCAGGATTTCATCGGTGAATGTGTTAAAAGATCAAATCAGACACAGAGATAGACAGACAGACATGTCACAGCTCCCATCAACACAAAGCGACAGACATGTCACAGCCCCATCAACACAAAGCATTCTCTATGGAATAGATGAATATCCATCAATCGCTCTCAGTTTGCAATAATTTAAATTTTTTTAACTTTGACAGTATCTATATGATGCTATGTGACTCTCTAGAAATATCATTAGTATAACCCAAACACATTGCTGGAAGAGAAGTCAGAGATCAAGTACTCTTTCCACTTCCCAATTTCTCTTCATATCATGGCCACTAAACTTGGACAATTTTAGTTTATGGCTTCATACGTTTTTGTGTTAAAATCAGAGTCAAATCACAGAAGGATGGATGGATGCGGAGACAGACACACAGCAAGCCAGATAAACATACACGCAGACAGATAGACATACACACATCATGACATACAAACAGACAGACACACAGAAAGACAGAGACACACAGCAAGACAGATAGACATACAAGCATGACCGACAGATGGACAGACAGACAGACTCTTTTCCCCTACATGACAAGTGAAATAAGGACATTTGTACAAACTATTTCACTATCAAATGATTCAAAGCTTACTTTGAAAATTTCGCTCAGTGCATCTGAGCTTCAAGTGACGTTAATTAATTATCTCCATTTTAACATATTATGAATGCTGCATTATGTAGTACATAATGCATGATATTTACTTTGCTGATGTTTGTGTTATCGAGCGCAGCATCCACTTCATCCAGTACAAAGAATGGGGCTGGCTGATAACTAGAAAGAACAAACAAAATAGAATTATTATTATTAGTAACCCTTCAACTCTTTCAATGACAAATCCCTGAAAAAGTAAATTCTGTACGATTTATACCATATATTCTGTTGAATATTTTGGAATTAATATGACTGAAAGCAATTGCTGCCTAAGGTATATTAATTTCAAAATATTCAACAGCTTTCCTGTTTGTTTGGCCAGAGTGCGATACGAAGAGTTTATCAGTAAAGGGGTTAATGGACAAGTCAACATTTGCAGTGGTCTTCGGAAATGTCCATTTGCAGGACAAGAATTTTATTTTTAATTTACCACTTTTTAAACGAAGAGGTCATTCCAGTGGTAAATTTTCAAATATAGACCTCTCTTGACCTGCAACTAGTCATTTACTAAGCAGATCATTCAATGGAGGAATCAAGTTTATACATCAATAATGTCATAATCAACTATGTGACGTGTAGGATGACGGCATAATCAATGATGTCGTGAATGATGTAGGTAAGTTCTTCACGAACGCTTAATTGACGGACTAAGCGTTGTTGTACGAATTGCATGTCTTTATTATTTAATATACATGCTGTTGAATATTATATTTTGAAACTAATTTGACTGGACGCTGTTGCTGCCATATGCATATTAAAATAGTTTTCAAGTATGGTTGCCTTGGAAATGAGATATGGGGAATTCAGCGGTGAAATGGTTATGAAACAAATTGACATGGGTTCATCTAGAATAGTACTAACCAGGACAATGTTTCACTAGGCCTGAAGCTAGAAGGCTAACCATAATTTCCAGCCTGCCAATATAATGTGATATCTATAATTCACCTTTCCAGAGTATCCATCCATCATCAGACCTCGTATGACATCATAATCAGCTCCGCGCTTGTATGATGACGTCACAATCATTACGTCACAAAGGGTTCCATATAGACTATCATCAGATCTCAAATAATCCGACACATTGTATGACTTGTATCTTTGTAATTCTTTGCTATTTAATAAACATGCTGTTGAATATTTTGAAACTAATTTGACTGGGCGTCCAGTCAAATTAGTTTCAAAGTATTCAACAGCTTACCTGTGTAGCTTTTTGGAAATTGATAGCGATCGATCGATCCCAACACGAGCGAGGTGTGGGTGGAGCTTAGCTAGAGATTGGCGGGGCATAATAGCTAAAACCGGAAGGGTCCATTGCATGAGAAAGAATGTGTAATTTTTACCTGTGTATTGCAAACAGCAAAGCTAGAGCAGCTACTGTCTTCTCACCACCAGACAAGTTGTCCATGGGACGGAATCGTTTTCCCGGAGCGACACAGTTGTAATTAACCCCCTCTAAGTAGGGCTCTTCTGGATTTTCTGGTCCTAAAAATGCTTGGGCACCTTGGTTCCGGGACAAGGACTGAAAGCAAAAAAACCGGATAGATTATATTTTCAGAAACATTTTAATGTAAACAAAAATCCAAACAAAATAATTTTTTTAAAACCCATCTAATTGTCCCTTAATTTAGCTAATGAGATAGCTAGGCCCAAAACATTCACAGTAAAGGCATCACAGTGTAGTACTATACAGTTTCAATGCTATTTCACTGGTGTCAAATACGTACTTTGTAAACTTCATCAATTCGTGTCGACACATGCTCGAAGCAGTGCATGAATCTGTCATAGCGTTCCTTGCGCACCTTCTCAAACACCTGCTTGGCTTTTTTGGCACGTCGTCGAGCCATCTCAAATTCTTCAGATGTTGACATGAGACGTTCTTTAACTCCATCCAATCTGGAAGAATGTAATGACAGCAGTATATATATATATATATATTAGCTAGCTAATTATGACATGGTACACCTCTGAAACAGCCATAGAAAGATAATATAAGTCCAACAACTACAAAAATCCTACCCTTGCACATGATATGATGCCAACTCACGAAGACATGTGGGTAACGTAACCATTTTCTGGTCAAATTTGCTCAAGAAAATCTAAATATTACCTTATTCAATATCCATCTGCAGGCCAAGAGAAGACTTCTTCTCTTGGCCTGTAAATAGATATTGACTGAGCACGAATTATAGTTTTCTTGTCCTGACCATCAATAAATGGTTAACACTTCAATTGATAAAAAAATTGGTCATCTATATTTTCGCTTTGTGAATGTTCATTTGTAGGCCAAGATACTATTTTGGGAAATTTATCAATGAAATGACTGGCTCGATAATCGAGCCAGTCATTTCAGTGCAAAATTTTCCAAAATAGTCTTCTTGTTCTGTAAATGGACATTCCTCAGATTCCTCCAGACATCCGGAAACTAATTTTCAAGATGGCCACCAGTGGTTGGTGGCCATGTTGGATTTTGGATCATCCTCATTTTCTATAGGTTTCTTCCCCAGACATAGTCCAACCACCATATGAAGTTTCAAAGCGATCCTACAAACGGTAACAGAGTTATCATCCGGAACCCACTCTGCTGCCACACCGCATCATCACATAACACCCGGCCAAAACTTTCGGCGGGGTATAAAAATCCAGTACCATCACCATCTGGACGTGGTAGTGGGGCGGGTGGTTAAGTATGTAATTAAAAAGAATTCACTAAATGAATTCATATAATGGAGGGATCCGATCTGTTACAATAAAATACATCACTTGTTAGCCTGTGAACACAATGAAATCGATGGTGACATGTGCACGCCTTCCTCTCTCTTGGTTGTCCTGTCATCAACTTGTTAAGAATGAACAATGTGTGGAAAGATCCCTTAAACAAACCAATGGGTACAAAGATAACTGACCCAGTCATTCCAGTGGCAAATTAAAAAAATTCTTGGCTTGTAAAGGGACATTTAGAAAATAAAAATTTAAGCGTGACCAATTCTGACCAGCATTAAAGGTTTATTCACTTACTTTTCCATGGCTTTCATATTAGGAGCATTAATCCTCTGTAGTGTAGACTGCATATCACTGACGCCTTTAAATAGTCCATCCAGCGTCTTTTTCACCTCATCACCGTGCTCCAGCTGTGCAGTGCAAAATATCAACAAGTTTATAATCATTAATCTATGGGATAATTTAACCGTTTAATGGTACCCAATCAAAAATGGCCTTTGCAGGCGTTTTGAGAAATATTACTTTGCAGGCGAAGACTATTTTTGAAACTTTACCAAGTTGGAAGAATGGCTGGCTCGATAACCGAGTCAGTCATTTCAGTTGTAAATTTTCAAAAGGAGTCTTCTCTTGGCCTGAAAATGGACATTTCTCAAGACCAGTGCAAAGGCTGATTTTGGCTGGCTTGGCCTTTAAAGGAAGAGCGGTTTAAGTGTTAATCTCGAAAAATATAAATTTAAATTCAAGTCTAAGTAATAAGAGCCGGACTTTTCTAAAAAAAACCAATTGTTAAACTACATAAGTATTATTATTTCAGTGATTTTCGTATTGAAATTAAAATATTTCCATTTACTACAAATGTCACAAACGGTAATGAACTAGCAGATAGACAAACTGAGACAGTGAATTACACACCAATTATGTTATGTTACTGCAACAGGCACTCAGTGACAGATTATATCACTCGAAGCCTGGTTTAGCGGGTTATTTGCGAAGCTTGAAGTATAAATATGGTCAATATAAATAAACACAAAAGTTAGATTTCTTTTTAAATTCTTATGTCAGCATGCATCTTATTAAAAATAGAAAGAAAATGCATTCAGCAAACCTAACATGGCAAGATTCATAAGCTTAAAATACATGTCAGAATAATAGAAATGCATCTCAGATTTGGGGGTCCCATTGTAAACTTTGGTAGTCCCCTGGGGTTCTCATCTGAAATATGGGCGTCCCATGTTTTTTCTTAAAATAAACACAACACATTGATATAATTATAAAGCACTTTATTAAACATGTTGAAAGCACTAGTTATGACATTGTGTAAATACTGTTAATGTATATATATAGAGAGAATATTAACTATGCATAGTTTATTAACCCTTAGCACTTAACACTTTTGGCCACTATTGTAGATCACCAAAATACCTATTTTTGAAAGTTTAACACTGGAATGACTGGCTCTAAACAGTGCCAGTCATTCCAGTGGTGAATTTTAAAACATATGTATTCTGTGATCTACAATGGTGGCTAAAATTGATCTATTGAAATGGCCATTGTATATTTAACTAATAACATTTGAACTGCATGTCAATAAACAATAACCTAAAGCACTGTACTTACAACCTACATTGACAACCTTGTATGATTAACATTTCCAAAGACCACTATATTAGTAATTAGCAAAGACCACTGCATTAGTTTTTCTATAAAACCCTAACTTGACTTTGGACGAATTGAAAAATTACGAGATCTGGGGAGAGTTTGCTCAAGGACGATTTGACCTACTTCGATATAATGCGCGTGTATTTTTTAAAATAATGTAACTGGAATGACTAAATATAGTGGAATACATAGGCTAAGATCAGACAAAACATTAATTTATCAAAAATAATCTGTATAAATCAGATTAAAATGTGTAATTAGTGAAAATATATCAGCCAATAACCGGATATGTCTAATTCATAGGGAGTAACTATGTAACGCGATTGCTGATTGGTTGAAGCATAGATAACGCATTAGCGTGTATCCAATAAGGACGCTTGTATCGGGGAGCTTTGAGCTATACGCTGTTTGGGAAAAAATCAATATTTTAATGTATGCCTACCTGTAGATCGACGATATCGTTGAACATCGCTGCTGGGGAGCTTTTTAGTTGAGAAATTGGGAACACCTAACAATCGAGTATTGTTAAACACTATAAACACTAATCCATCAATCAATCAATCAGCCGCTATTGCTAAATAAAAGACCGCTTAGAGCGCGTATCGTTATTCAAACAGCAATACAGACACAGCCACTAATCCGTCAAATGACCATTCAAATGTAAAAGATATCACAATATCTTCCATATATTCCTTCATCCATTTAGATATTTTGATAAGTAAATAGAAAAAAGATATTTTGCCTGTAAGTCGTTGCCGCTTTAGGCAAGTAGGCATGCGCAAATTAATTTCAAAATATTCAGCATATTAGTGATACCAACTTTGTGATCTGTCCAATGTTCTGAGCTGTGAAAGGGTTAAGACGATCAGACACGTTTGTATACGCTTGATCAGTTGGATTTCTCAAGCGTGAATTCCTCGACAGGGAGATTCCGCTGTTATCCAATCAGATACTGACATGTCACACTGACGGTTAGCACAACAGACAGAAACATGGCGGGTATTTTTGCAATTTGTAGGCCAAACAAGGCGACTAACATTGGGCTTGTAAATTCATTATTTATAAAAACAATTTGATCAAATGGAATACTAAGGATGATTTGGGGATTGTGTTTACAATTAAATGTGGTGGTTAAATCTGATTTATGGGCATTAACAACTTTGAGTTGTGCAGGAAAACATACAACAAATCAGTCTTAAACAACGCAGTAAGTTCGTTTTTATTGAACACAATACATTAGATACATTTTTAAAGTAAAAACATGCACAAATAAATATACACACACGATAATATAATCGATAATTAAGCACACGCAAAGTTACCAGTTTCCGTTACACTTTTTCACTGCGTCCGTAGTGCGTCCTCGGGGACGCAGAGGGTTAATTTTTATGCGTCCCTCTGCCATTTTTATGCGTATATACGCGCAAAAGAACGCATACGGGCAACTCTGGCCTCTACCATGGGTAATGGATATCATATAATTACTTGTTACTTGACAATCGTGAGCTAATAATACCTACAGGCCCAGGACATATATGTTGTGCCTTCATGACACTTTTGAACAACTTTAACATGCTTCTAATTCTTGATGCAAAATAAACTGTTCAAACCATGTAACCATTTTGAAAATCATTCTCAATAGGGCCTAGAGTGAATGTAATGATGGTGTAATACAAATCTTGAAAGCTTTCTTGAGATCTGATAAGCCCTTGTAGAATTAATTCAGTGAAAATCGTTAACATTTACTCAATTCACCCTTCCAGTTTTAGCTATGCCCCGCCCATCTCTAGCTAAGCTTCACCCACACTTCGCCATGTTAGGATTGATCGACCCCTGAATGCCCTAATGATTAATTTCCTAAAAACTATACAGTTAAGCTGTTGAATATTTTGTAACTAATTTGCCTGGGTGATGTTGCTGCCATTGGCAGCAACAGCGCCCTGTCAAATTAGTTTCAAAATATTCGACAGAATATTTATTAAATAGTAAATACATACAATTCACACAACGCATAGCCCGTCTTCAAATATGCGTTTGTGACATACTTATCTTTGTCATTGATTATGTCATTCTACATGTCACGTAGTTGATTATGATGTCATATAATGGATGGATAAAGTGGAAAGGTCTCTTCTTGGTGCACGTCGAACATCGGATGCCATTTTGGATCGCCATGTAGAGCCATTCTCAGTTTTGCTAAAGGCTCAATAAAAAACACATACCTCTCTTAATTCATCGTCTAAATTGTCATAATTGATGCGAATGTTTGCTTCCCGTTCATAGATAGCCTTGGCTCCCTGACTACTCATACTGTCTACAGGTGTGCTATCTGTTGTACTGGTGTCTGCTTGACTCGACGTCTCGCCTTCTTGTGTGATGTCGTCCATTGTACCGTGTGTCATCGGCAGGCGAATATCATCCATCTGACAAAAGGAATAGAATGTCATAGGGTAAATATTCCTGTAGATTAAGGCAGCGAAAGTGAATGGAATTTAATTCATTAATGCTCAACTTTGTTCATTGCATAGACCGAGTTATTTTTGAAAAATTATCACTTGAATGATTGGCTCGGTTATTGAGTGAGCCAGTCATCCCAGGGGTACATTGTTAAAAATCGTCTTCTTTTGGCCTGAAAATGGCCATTTCTCAAGACCACTTATAGAGGATGATTTTGGCAGATTTGGACATTAATCCGTTAGTGACGATACCGGCCAAAACCGGTCTCCTTAGTGGTCTACAGGAATGCCCATTCGCAGACCAAGAGAAGACAAATTTTTGAAAATTTACAACTGGAATGACTAGCCCGATAACCGGGCTACAACTGGAATGACTAGCCCAATAACTGGGCCAGTCATTCCAGTTGTAAATGTGTCAAAATTACTCTTCTCTTGGCCTGCAAATGGACATTCAAAAAGCAAATATTTAAAATTTCAGGAATAAATTTCGGCACTAAAGGGTTAAATGGGTAAGCTGCTCAGTATTATGGTGAATGTAAAATCATTCCTGCTCATTTAGATTCAGTTAACATTCAGGGGAATGAGCGGTTGATTCACCTCAAACTTTATAGTGTGGAAAATCTATTTTGGCATACATGGGAAAATCAATAGGCCATCTGAGTCTAATCTACCTCTGCCTGCCTGAAATACAACTTTAACCTTTAAACCTTGGATTTAGTCAAGAAAATTTATTTCTCATTGAAAATGTTAATTTTCAGACCAAGAAAAGATTGTTTTTAAAAATCTATCACTGGAATGACTGGCTTGGTTATCGAGGCCAGTCATTCTAGTGATAAATTTTCAGAAATACGTTTCTCTTGGTCTGCAAATGGACATTTCTCAAGACCACTGTCGAAGCCATTTTAAGTGTTAAACGGTTATTCAATAAAATATCTTTCAAAATATTCAGCATTCTGTCTCTTTATTTCCGGCCAAAGACACAGGATAGAAAGTTTATACCTTGCAAGTTTTCAGTAAGCTGTGTCGATCGGCTCGTCTCTGCTCTAACTTATTTTCCAGTCCGCTGATGGCTTTCTGTATAATCACAACCTCTTTTTGTTGAGCGACAATACGTTTGTGAATGTCGCTGATCAGCGACTCGATGTCATCAACTTGAGATTTACTCGTTATACGATGCGACTTCAGACGTTCTTGACTTTGCATCTCCTCGTCTATAACCTAGGGAACAAAATCATCAGGAATTATTCGTTTGCACTTTATTTGGATATCATTGCAAAAATGCTGTTGATGTACACTGATGCTGTTTAACCCTAAAATCTCAAAATTGTTCAAGATGATTTAAATATTCTCATTCAAAATGTCCATGATCAAGAGATTATTTTTGAAAATTTACCACTGGAATGACTGGCTCGGTTATCGAGCCAGTCATTCCAGTGATAAGTTTTCAACAAGAGTTTTAGTGAAACTCAACATATGGCTACAGGCATACTTGTTTGAAGAATTCTACATGTGAACAGTTAGTCTTTGATAATTCACTGAGAAAGGGGGGGGGGGGGGCGACGACTTCTATTAGGTACACATTTGGAATTCACAGCAAAGACATCACTAAAAATCTGGAGTCTTCACAGCTGCATTGATCATTACAATTACAAGACAATTTTGATGAATTTTATTCTTTTAAGAGAGATAACTCTGGCGAATATGGGCGGATGTTGTTGAAACAAAATTATGACACTTCGTTTATGCCTAACACATCTGCTGAACAAAACGTTGTGAATGTAGGTTCAAAACTCTTCGAGATCTGGTCCGGACAAGAAATCAGATGGACGGATGGACGCACGTATGGACGGTGAGCGCCATCACATAATATGACCCCGCTTGGTCTGCAAATGGACATTTCTCAGGAACACTGCAGAGACCGTTTTTGGCCGAATTGTGTGTTAAAGGATTAACCCTTTAACCAACAAAACTTTCAAGATTTTCTCATCGAAAATGTCCATTTGCAGACGAGTAAACTATTTTTGAAGATTTACCGATAACCGAACCAGTGATTCCAGTGGTAAATTAAAAAAAATTAGTCATACCTTGGCATAACAAGAGCCATCAGAAGACGGCATATCCCCCGGGATCCAAACATTTCAGATATACATACATCAAGAGTGGGCATACATGCAACGTTAATTGTAAAGGACTGATTAATGAAAAACGCAACTCTTCCTAAAAGCTAAATTCCTTTTTCACTAAGTGCAAACCAGTTTATGTATCGACTTTAAGATATTTAAAGGGTGATAACTCTGTAATGAATAATTTTTTGGCTGCGAAAAAAGCACATGCCCAGCTGCACATGATACTGATAGTGTCGACATAAATTTAAGTTAATCCATTGATTAACAAGAATATTACCATTCGTTGACAAGAAATGATTGTCAGAGATGGATGGACTGACAGACGGACATACATACAGACGGTGGACGTACAGGTATACTGATAGCACATGCACACCTTCACATGGTAATGATAACACGTACCAATTTTCAAAAGAATCGGAGCTAAAGTGTAGGAGGAGTTGTGTTGACAAGAAATGATTATCAATGCAGTTTATGTATCGGCGTTAATATATTTAAAGGGGGATAACTCTGTACTGAACAATTTTTCGGTCGCGAAAAAAGCACATGCACATCTGTACATGATACTGATGTCGACAAAATTTACAGTTAATCCATTGATACCTCCAGGAGGAGTTGCGTTGACAAGAAATGATTGACAATGCAGTTTATGTATCAGCTTTAAGATATATAAAGGGGGGGGGGGGGGAATAACTCTGTAATGAAAAATTTTAAGTTAATCCATCGAAACCTCTAGGAGTTGCGTTGACAAGACGGGGACAGATGGACAGACAGATGGACATGCTGATCGGGGGGGGGGGGGGGAGGGAGGGGGGGGGGGGAGGGGGAGGGAGAGAAGATAAAAATGGACATTCATGAAATATTTTGATTTTCGATAACCGAGACAGTCATTCCAGTGGTAACTTTTCAAAGTCTTACATGTATGTTGGCATGCAAATGGACATTAAATATAGATATTTTTAATTTCTTAACAAATTTGGCATTTGACAGGTTAAACACGCACATGGTATGTGTTATCATAGATGTACGAGATAAATATATATATATATATATATATATATATACTGAGCCAAAAAAGTTTAGCAACAGTGAACTTTGCAGGCATGTTTCGTCAATATAATGTCTCGCTGATCATGAAGAAATGCAAATCATTTCTTGCATTTCTCGGCCGCACGCTTTACTGCATGTGAAAATACATTTTTCATGCATTGGCCCACATTGGCGGGTAGCGAAGGCAAAAACTCACCATATTGCAAAAGCAGATAACGAACGTTAACAGAAAACGCTTAAAAGTTTACCATACCGAACATTGGCCGCCGCCCAGGACTACCCGAAAACCAGTGCCATGAAGCAATGGGAAAACTCGCTGCTGGGCAGAGCGTTCGCGCTGTTGCTCGACATTTTAATGTTCATGCCTCAACCATTTCCCGTCTCCGCCAACGTGAGCAGGAAACTGGACATGTTAATGACCGACCACGATCTGGCAGACCGAGAGCAACAACACCACGAGAAGACCACTACTTAGTGACATAATCACATCACAGGTTTGAGACTGCGCCGCGGCTGTCCCGTAATTTGCACACCGCTACCGCACTACAGTGCATGCACAAACTGTGCGAAACAGACTCCATGATGCTGGACTGCATGCCCGTCGTCCACTTGTTGCTGTTCTGCTTACAGAGCGTCACATCGAGAATCGGTTTGCATGGGCAAGAACTCATCAGCGATGGCGTTCTCAACAATGGAGCCACGTTTTGTTCAGTGATGAGTCGAGGTTTTGTGTGGATGTGGCGGATGGGTAGGCAACGGGTTTGGCGACGTTTAGGAGAACGGTATGATGCAGCCAACATCATTCAGCACGACAGATTCGGTGGCGGCAGTGTCATGGTGCGGGCTTGAATCCATGAAAATGGCAAAACATCTTATTGTGATTCGCGGAAATTTAACGGCTCAACGTTACTGTGAAGAAGTTGTCGCCCCTGTTGTCATCCCTTTTATGCAGCATCATGCAGACTTTATGTTCCAGCAAGACAACGCCCGTCCTCATTCAGCTAGGTTCACCAGTGATTTCCTTGAGGCTAACAACGTTCCGGTGTTGGACTGGCCATTGCGATCACCGGACCTGTCTCCTATCGAACACGTGTGGGACATTCTTGGCCGTATGGTGTGTTGAGAACCATCCACATCTTCACAACGTGCGGGAGCTGGAAGCTGCACTGCTCCAGGAATGGGATGCGATTTCTCTTCGTGACAGGTGCTTAATTCGAAGCATGAGAAAGCGATGTACGGCAGTGGTTAATGCGCGTGGAGATCACAACCGGTATTGACAGCTGTGTTATTATTTAAATTGGACCCTTCCGTTAAATGATGCCGTGTTAAAGGCGCGATGCTAACATTACAGTAACAAGAGACTGTTGTTCAAATTGGAAAATGACCTATCAATTAAATAATATATTTGAATCAATTTATTGTTTTTGTTAAATAACATTTATACAGTAATATTCTCAGTGTTGCTAAACTTTTTTGGTTCAGTATATATATATATATATATATATATATATATATATATATATATATATATATATATATATATATATGTTTTTATTGCTAAAGCTTACAGGACCGTCTCTCACATGTGGCCGCAACACAACATACTCAGCATTACTTACTTTCATGTGCCTAGCCTCATCATTGCGAACTTTATCCAGCTCCTTCTCATCATCGCGTACTGCCTTCTCCCACTTCGTAACATTAGCTAAAATAAACACATCAGCAATACTGCTGGTAAACTCTTAGACAGCGAATCTATTTGATTCATCACCTCACCTCTTGATAGTATAATAGCTGGTGTTGTCAGTATAATGGCTGGTGTTGTTAGGATAATGGCTGGTGTTCATTTTAGACTCAATGTTGCTATAAACTGATGCCATCTTAGAAAGCAACAACTTTCAACAACGTAGTTTATAAAATATACGCCAGCCTTTCTTCTAATGACTCCTTAAGAATGGAGCTTTCCATTTTTAACCATGCCCCGCCCACACCTCAATGACTATCAATTTCCAGAAAACTATACATGTAAGCTATTGAATATTTTGGGACTAATTTGACTGGGCGCTGTTGCTGCCTATGGCAGCAACAGCAACCAGTCAAATTAGTTTCAAAATATTCACCAGCAATATAATTTCAGCATGAATATTGTGATTGCTTAACAGGTTATCAGTCTGGTTCGAGTATATAATTTATCTTAAATGCGACCAACTTAAGATCAGCCACCTCAGCTTAGACGACAAGAAAAAAATGCCTGATCAGCATAGAGCTGTACTTATATTTATGCACTTCTGATGTTGGTGGACTTTTTGGTTGCATCAATGTCGGTTACCTGCATAATGGCTTTATCAGTCATTTTTAAGCGGAGATTATTTTAGCAAACAATAAGCAACAGCAGATGTGTATTTGCGCAGGTTAATGACTACATAAAGAATCACATTGTAAGCATGTCTGCATTTTAATTTCTCTTCGGCTGTTCTGGTCTTGCCAGATTGTCTCGCATTTCTGTTCAGAAATCGTACACTAATGTCTATGATATTAGCATATTTATTATGATTTCTGAACACCAATTACAATGTGGCAATTAGACTGGATGCACAGTTAATGTACATTGTAGTTTGATCAGTAGCACCATTATTTGTTAGTTTAGCATTACGCTAATAATTTCCGCTTGAAGTAAAGTTTGTTGTTGTTTCGATATCAGCGGTTTCAAAAGGTTTATGCCGCCGCAACACACACAACCAATAGCCTACATGTACGACTAATCGAATAAACACGATTATTTGACTAAAATCTTGATTATAAAAATTGCATAGTAATCATGCATGTCTGCATGCAGGCGGGCGCACGCACGCACGCACACTGACACATGCCCGCTCACCTTTCGTGTCTCTTGATCGTTCGAATTCTAACTGGTTTTGCAGCTTAAACTTCTGGTTTTCAAATTCAAGACGCTTCTTGGCACGATCCTGCTGAACCTTCAACTCACGCTCTTCAAATTGCCTATTGAGAAAAGCATTATCATTTCACATATGGTAGGAAGGTGGGCCCTATTATCCAAGATGATTAGTGACCAAGGAGCACTGAAATCAGTGAATCAGTGCTAGCACTTCGAGGTGACAGTGGCAGTGGTTAGCACTCTGGTTTTCTCATACAACACATCTACTCCATATCTTGGTGCGGGACTATCATGCTATCATTAGAAACACGGGCAATATCTCGCTCACTCCTCGTTCAGTCTATCCACCCAGGAGTATAAATGGGTACTCATGTCACAAGTAGATAAGTTACGTGTATGTAAAGGATTGCAATAAAATTTGTCTAGATAGGGACTCAATAGGACCTACAAAATAGGGACACAATATATGGCAAACAAACTGCTGGCAATCAGCGGTAAAATAATTGTCGCCAGTTAACTCATTTACGCTTCTACATTCAAGTTGCTATTTAAATTCAACAGTAATACTTTAGCCAGAAATCTGCGCCGGACATCAAAAGCTGTTCTTTAGATTTATAAAGTCTGTTACCTGATATTTGTAACACCGATTTGCTCGCAGAAATCCAAGAACACTTCATCTTCTACTCTGTTCATTTTTTCCTTTTGTTCCTTGATTCGATCGCCTCTCGCATTCATGCGACGCTCAATCTCTTGAATGCGGGGCTGTAAACAAGAAAACAGAAAAATATCTGAGAACTACATATCCATAAATATTGATGTCCATCTCCGGTATATACAAAATCAATTGTGGAAGTTATCCCTTGTGGAAGTTCAAGAATAGTCACCGAGAAGATTTACTAATCAAAATTCTGTATACAAGTTCTGAAGTATACCACTCTAGGCGCATTACAGCCAAGTTTGCTTGAAATCGGCCGAGTAGTTAATGAGGAGTAGGCTTTTATCTTATTTCCCAAAATTTTCTGAAAATCCAAGCTGGCCGATGGTTAAATTGGCCAATCAAAATTCTGTATACAAGTTCTGAAACCTACATACATACATGCTTAGGGTCCTTCCTGCCAAATTAGGTACCCAGTCAAATTAGTTTCAAAATAATAAACAGCTTACTTGTATAGTTACCTTGAAAATAGGATTCTGAGAATACAGGGTTCAAAGGATATAAATCAATCCCAAGATGCCGAAAGCATGGGCTAAACATGGCTAGAAATGGCTCCTTCTATTGATGTTCTCTATATAAACGACATCTGTCTATAAAGGACACATTTGAAATACATGCCTGTATGTGAATAAAATTTGTCTATAATGGTTAAACTTAAAGTGGCCAGTAGAGATAACGACTCTTCATTGCTTAATACAAATCAGATGCCGTAACAAATTATGCTCTCAGATGCTCACACAGGCTTGAGGATATCACTTAGATATCTGGTCTGTTAACCATATAATGACTAAATTTAGTCAAAAATACGGCTGAGCAACTTATTCCATTGGTAAATTTTAAAGAATATATTCTCTTGGCCTTCTAATCGACATTCCTCAAGACCGTTGCAGGGCTGGTTTGGGCTGCCCTCGCCATAATCATCAATTGCAAGGAAGCATCATCTTATGATTCTTGTGGCTACACAAACATGTGGTGTTTCTAGGTGTGAAAGTGGTTATTCAAAACTTACATCGAATGATTCCAGTTGACGGCTGAACATGTTCAGATCTCGTTCATTGTTCGTCATGTGCTTGTTCAACTGCAACGATAATACAGCATTGTTTACGCTTTAACACTCTGCAAATGGACATTTTCTGAGAGAATTGAAACTTTATTGAAAAGATTTGCATGTTAAACAGTTAAAGTCAACAATTTTCACAGCTTAGCATTGTGGGGAACCTTGATTTTTAATCAAATTCATATACATAACAATATCGAAAAATAGAGCATATATTAAACAAGAGGCCCAAAGGGCCTGTATCGCTCACCTACAATTATTGGCCACTGACACAAATGAACAAAATGAGATGGTCACTGGAAACATTTACCAATCTAATTTCTGTGACGGTTTAGTCAAAGTTTTGGCCCAGTTGTTAATAAGCATTCTTTTATATGATTGTTTCAGAAAATCCAAGATGGCCATCAAACACACTAAATTTTGATTGATCCTGCCATGTTTTTTCACGCATCAACTTTCAATGAACAAACTTTTAAATGGCCCTTTTCCCTAATAACCATTTCAAAATTTGGGCCCGATCCATTCAGCGGTTATGGAGTAGTCGTTTTCACGAAAACTAGGTCATCCAAGATGGCCACCGAACAATCTGGCCAATCAAGTTCCCTTGGACAAAGTTGGTTCAGCTGTGGCCCCAAATGATGTTTCATGAGTTTTGAATCGATTCGCCAAGCGGTTTCGCGCAAGATTTTTAAAGACGTTTCTAAAAATCAGCCAAAAATCCAAGATGGCCGCCAGCCAAATTAGCCGATTGGCTTCGCTTTAACAAACTTGGATATATATGCCCTAAGGATGCTTCCTGCCAAACATAATTGAAATAGGCTCAGTGGTCTTCGTGAAGACATTTAAAATTTCCCATTGCTTTACTATGGGAGTTTTGGCGGGAAAACAATCCAAGATGGCCACCAAACCATTTATCCGCCAGTTTTGAAAGTGGCCAATTTGAAATAAGCATACCCAAAAACAATTATAAAACTAATTTCGGCTTCAAAATACATCAAACAAAAAAATCCAAAATGGCCGCCAAGCACGCTATATTTTGTTTGGTGCAGAGTGGCCATGTATTTTTACGCATCAACTTCTCTTGAAGAAGCTTAATGGCCCTTAGTCCCAAATCATATCTGCCAAATTCCGGCCCGATCCTATTAGCTGATCTGGAGAAGTTGTATTTGGGAAAACTAGGTCATCCAAGATGGCCGCCAAACTATTTGGCCAATCAAGTTTTCTTGAACATCAGCTCTTGCCATAAGTGATTCAAGTGACTCAAAGCAGTTTCGCATAAGATATTTAACGAAGTTTCCTAAAAATCGGCTAAAATCAAAGATGGCCGGCCGGCCAAATTGGCCGATCGGGGCAAATTGGCCAATCGGCTTCATTTGAACAAACTTGGATCCCTATGCCTTAAAGTTCTCATCTATTCTTAAAAGATACATATCCTAACTCAATTTATGACCATTTGTTACTTTAAGGACACTTTAACTAAAATTGTAGCCGCCATTTTAGACAGATGTTTGCTGGCGCCATTATTTCAGACTATTGTCTTCGCCGGTGAGAAATTGTTTGTATAAACCCATTCTTGCAATTTGCTAAAGCTAGTCATTCTTCTGCTGGCTTCTAAGGTGAACGCGTAGACGTGCATAGCATAGTTCAATACCAGTTGTGTATATTTCCTATGGTGCAAGTGACAACAAATATATTTATAACAAGTTTACTGACAACTGTTGCTGCCTATAGCAGCAACAACTTTCCATCAAATTGTTGCCAATATAATCAGCTGATAATACAAGTGTCACTAGATAAAGTTTTGATAACAATTTGGCTGAAAATCGTCGCCGCAACACTTTCAATCAAATTATTCTCAAAATAATAAGCAGTGTAGTCAACGTTGCAAGCCTTTCTGAATATATTTCACGCAACTTTATTGACAATCATTTCTGACTATGGCAGCAACAGAGTTGTCTAATTTTTCTCAGAATAATCAGCAGACTTCCTGTTTTGTTTGCGAGCAAGTGCATACACAATTAGTTAGGCCTATATCGTATGCATATTTCAGAGTGAAATATGTTCACAAAGACCAAGCAGTCCACCAGCACGTGCACGGTCGCCTCTGACATGCCTCCCGTGAATAGAATATGCTTACCTCCTGATTGACAATGAAATGAACAGAATTTTCGAGCATATCTGAGACTGGGTCTCGATTCCGTATATCATATAGGCCTAACTTATTGTGTATGCATTTGCTAGCTAACAACAAGAGCCATCAGAAGACGGCATATTCCCCCGGATCCAAACATTTCAGATAAACATACATCAAGAGTGGGCATACATGCAACTTTAATTGTAAAGGACAATATTTTTCAAAAACTAATCAATGAAAAATGCAACTCTTCCTAAAACCTAAATTCCTTTTTCACTAAGTGTAAAGCAGTTTATGTATCGGCTGTAAGATATTTAATGGGTGATAACTCTATAATAAATAATTCTTTGGCTGCGAAAAAAGCACATGCCCAGCTGCACATGATACTGATATTGTCGACAAAAATTTAAGTTAATCCATTGAGACCTCTAGGAGGAGTTCGTTGACAAGAAATGATTGTCAGAGATGGATGGACCGACAGAGGACATACATACATTTTGGACAGACAGATGGACGTACAGGTATAGGAATAGCACATGCACACCTACACGTGGTAATGATAACATGTACCAATTTTCAAAAGAATCAGAGCTAAACTGTAGGAGTTGCGTTGACAAGAAATGATTGGCAATGCAGTTTATGTATTAGCTTTGAGATATTTAAAGGGGGATAACTCTGCAGTGAATAATTTTTTGGCCGTGAAAAAAGCACATGCACATCTGCACATGATACTGATGTCGACAAAATTTTAAGCTAATCCATTGCGACTGCTAGGAGTTGCGTTCACAAAAATGATTGTCATAGATGGATGGACTGACAGACGGATATACATACATTTTGGACAGATGGATGGACGTACAGGTACGCGGATAGCACATGCACACCTACACGTGGTAATGATAACACGTACCAGTTTTCTATAAAATTGGAGCCAAACTGTATGAGGAGTTGCGTTGACAAGAAAAGATATTTAAAGGGGGATAACTCTAATGAACAATTTTTCGGTCGCGAAAAAAGCACATGCACATCTGCACATGATACTGATAATGTCGACAAAATTTTAAGTTAATCCATTGAGACCTCTATGAGGAGTTGCGTTGACAAGAAATGATTGACAATGCAGTTTATGTATTGGCTTTAAGATATATAAAGGGGGATAACTCTGTAATGAACAATTTTTCGGACGTGAAAAAAGCCCATGCACACCCGCACATGATACTGATAATGTGGACAAAATTTTAAGTTAATCCATTGAGACCTCCAGGAGGAGTTACGTTGACAAGACAGGGACAGATGGACGGACAGACATGCTGATCGCTATATCACCCTGTCTTCCAGACCGGGGGGGGGGAGATAAAAAAGAAAGCCGGCTAATTATTCTCAGAAAAATTTGACAGTGCTGTTGCTGCCTGATTAAGAAATGACTGTCAATAACGTTGCTCAAAATTATCTTCAGCAGGTCTTGCAAACTTCGACTGCCCTGCTGATTATTTTGAGGGCAATTTGATTGAAGGTTGTTGCGTCAACGATTTTCAGCCAAATTGTTATCAAATCATTATCTAGTGACACTTGTATTATCAGCTGATTATATTGACAACAATTTGACGGAAAGTTGTTGCTGCTATAGGCAGCATCAGTTTTCAGTAAACTTGTTATAAATATATTTGTTGTCACTTGCACCATAGGAAATATACACAACTGGTATTGAACTACGCTATGCATATCTACGTGCTACCTTAGAAGACGGCAGAATGATTAGCTTTAGCATTGTGTGAATGGTTTTATACAAACAATTGCTCACCGGCGAAGACAATAGAGTCTGAAATAATGACGCCAGCAAATATCTATCTAAAATGGCGGCTACAGTTCTAGTTAGTTAGTGTCCATAAAGTAACAAATAGTGATAGATTTAGCTAGGATATGTATCTTTTAAGAATAGATGAGAACTTTAAGGATGCTTTCTGCCAAATATAATTGGAATTGGCCCAGAGGTTCTCGAGAAGTCGTTTCAAAGAAAAAGTTGATGGATAATGGATGGATGGTCGCCACGGCATAAGCTCACTTGGTCATTCTGGCCAGGTGAGCTAATAATTGGCAAATTTGTTGAGTAATGGTTCAAACGTACTCATTACAGCGAAATTAATTGACTTGTCACAATAACCCTGTTCACTAATGTCAGTCGCATCAGTAGAAAAATCCCCAAAACAATAGTCTTTCCCTAGAGTCTTGTCTGTAGATGACCAAATAACTGTGACTATGATCTCGTGTTGTGTCAGAAATTAGGGCTACTCACGGTTGTATCTCTGTCTGCAATAGAATACCGTAGTCGATTCTCAAGACCCTTGATCTGTGAGCGTATCGTGTTCAGTTCAGATTCCTTCCTCTTCTTCTTCACCAGTTCTTTCATCTCCTCCGAGAGTTTCTCTTTTTTGGATTTAAGTTGGTTCAACATTTTTTCATCCCAGCGACGAGCTTTCATCTTTAGATCACTGCAGGTTACAATATTACAGTAAAACTCGGTCAGAATTCATCAATTATCTTCTATTCACTACATAATCTGTTTAACCCTTTAATGACCAAATTTGGTAAAGAAAATAAAAATCTCCACATGGAAAGTGTCTATTCGCAGACTACTTTTTTGAAAATTTACCACTGAAATGACTGGCTCTGTTATCATTCACATTCCTGTGGTAAAATCTCAAAAATATTCTTCTCTTGGCCTGCAAATGAACATTCCTCAAGACAACTGCAAAGGCCTGTTCTATTCGGCTTGACCATTAAAGGCTTGATCTTGAATTACTTATGCAATAAATTTGATTCTCTATCGAGTGACCACCTGTCTTTCTTTATTGATTTGATTGAGTGCACTAAAAATATGTAACCGATTCAACTCACCTAGCACCACCTGAGAGTACTCCAGACTTCTGGAAAAGTGTTCCATCTAAAGCGACAGTCTGAAACAGATATAGATCAATGATGTGAAATAGATGAAATTCAATAAACAATCTTACATGTCCTACACTCCACTTACCCATCTCCCCTTCCTCCCTCTCTCTCTCTCTCTCTCATGCCCACCTCGATTAAATTGCTAAAACTAGAGGCCTGCGCATGTGAATTTTGAAAAACTTTAATATACTATCTGGTTCTCAGACACCGGATACCATTCGGGTCACTAAGTCGAACCGTCCTCCACTTTGTGTGGGGATCAACAAAAATAATTCACATAAACGATACCAGATCATAGAAAAAAGCACCCACAACAGAAAATAAAATGTAAGTGCTGATCACATAACCCAGCCACAAGCCAAAGTAAAACAAAATTCATTCTTTTCAGAGGAGAAAACTCTGGCAAAAACTAACAAGTCTACTAGAGAAATAGCATTTTTAATCTTTTAATGGTCACATTTGGTTAAAAGAATTTCAATTTTCTAAAAGAAAATGTCTATTTGCATAGAAAGACTATTTTTGAGAATTTAGCACAGGAATGACTGACTCAAACATCGTGCCAGTCATTCCTAATTTTTAAAAACACTCTTTTCTAGCGACGCAAATGGGCATTCCATAAGACCATTGCAAAGGTCAGTTTTGGCAAGCTTGATCATTAAAGGGTTAATGAATCTCCAGTATTTTAGCAGAGATGACTGGAGAATATGGAGACTGCTCTGAAAATCAATAGATGAATCCACTTTTAAATATGGCACACCCATTTCTAGCTAAACTCCGCCCATGCCTTGCGGCAGCAAGTGACTGCCCAGTCAAAATTAGTATCAAAATCTTAACAGAATGTTGATTAAACAGTACTGATGGATTGTTCCCGGTTCATGACTGAGTATTTCTGTCAATTCTGATTGTGATGTCAGCCTACATGTGACGTAATTGATTATGACATCAACTACGTGATTGACATATCAGATTTATCAATCGCAACTGATGGTCTGGAGCATATCACCATAGGATACTTACAAACAAATTTGATTAAAATCCGCAAAGCGGCTTAGGAGATACATTTTAAAGGATTCCCGGAAAATCCAAGATGGACTACCGCCATAGGATGGTTCCATCCCTAAGTTTCCCCAGAAACACCAATGAGGTGCAATGGGTGAATGGAGGGATCCCATCTGTGACTCGTGTCTGATGTCACAATATTTAATATGTCACTTGTTATCCGAGATCACAATTAAAGGACGTACATCCAGTCAAATTCATTTCAAAATTGCAAAGACATACACCATGTAAGACATACACTTGATGAACTATTAAGCATTCATGACAGACTTAAATACTTCATTCATTACATATCTTGATTGTGACGTTAGCCTACATGTGACATAATTGATTATGACATCATATACTTGATCAACAGATTGGATTCATCCATTACATCGAGGGACAATTAAAAAAGTTCGGGAAATTACCTTATGTCTTTCATGGCCTCCAAATGCCACTCGCCTCGCATCTTCCACGGTCTCACAAACAAGGGCATTACCACACGCAAACTGTAACGCTTTTTTTATAGCTGGCGGGTCATAGCGGATCACGTCAACGATAAGCTTCACATTCTTCGGCTCACGGATTTCCCTGTATTAATAGACATGATAAAGCATTAAGTGACATATTCAAAGCTTCATCGGTAAAATGAATTAAATAAGTACAATTCTATTCTTCAACAATATATCAGACCCATATATTTCTCCCTAGATACAGCGACGACAGCCATTTTGGTGGCCATGAGGGTGGCAAGATGTACTTACAGACCGATAAAACGAGTCCATGTATCACCAACAAGCTACAGCACAGCTCATAACTATGTCAACGTGTTTCCAAAACAAAACCATGTCAATTAGTTCAATTTTGAACACGATGTAGGAAATGTTGATGAATATCTTGGACTTAATTTGATTGGTAGGCAGCAATGCCTTCCAATCAAATTAAGTTCAGCATATTCAAAAGTATGTTTCATTTTGTTTTTAAAAAATGGAATTCAGTTTGACTGGTCTGGTCAACTTTGTCTAGGTTGTTTACGACATTGATCCTAAGCAAGGCTGTAATGTACATCAGGATTTGTGAACTAGAAACACGAAAAATATGACAATCTTGACGAGAAATGCAAAGGTGTTGTATGAAGGATGAAAATCTAAATGTCAAAATGTGAAGATTTTGCTTTGAAACAAAAGTTTCGCTTCGAAACAAAAGAAGTTGTGATTGTCAGCGACATAATCAGATTGAAGTGTGTCATGGGCAAACAAAACCTATATCATAATAATCTAGCTGTCAAAATCCAAAGCCTGTCATGGGCTAAATTTCTGCTGACATGGGTGATGGTGGCCATGTTTATTTCACGTACTCTAGCAACTTCCTTTTAACAAAATTGCATGACCATTAGTCTTTAACCATATTTGCCAAATAACGGCCGATCTCTGGATACCAGTCAAGTGGTTTCGGAGACTTTTAAAGGTGTCTCTAAGACAACCAGAAAATCCAAGATGGTCACTGATCAAATCGATCAATCAGGTTCGTTTGAACAATCATGGATCCCTAAGGACGTTGACTGCCAAATTTGGTTGAATCTTGACAAGCTGATTAGAGAAAAAGTTAATGCATACCCTCACTTTGACATTCTGGTCAGGTGAGCTAATAATAATAGCTATTATTCAAGACAGGGTGTAGAAAGTCCCACCGTTTTGTGTGCCCTATACCCCCTCTCCCACTAGTTAGTGCTGCATGTGGAGATAGCTTAACCATTTCATGGGCAAGATTAAACAGGTCAACAAACACTTACATTTTTTCTCAGAGAATGTCCATTTGTAGGTCAAGAGGCTAATTTTGAAACTTTATCACTGGAATGTTTCGTTTATCAAGGCATTCAAAAATAGTCTGCCTACTATAGTCGCAACAATAACATGTCACCCATGTTCTAATGTGTTCAGATTTTTTAGGGATAGGTTCCTTGGCCACACCTTTTTAGATATTCTACTGACCACTGCTACAGCATATTACTTACCTGAGCTTTTCATTGATAGGTTTAACATCTAGATAATCAAGTGGTAAGAATGTCTCCGGCTCAATTCTTTGTTCCTTCATATACTGGATACAATCTTTAGCCGTCTTTTCCGAGTCACACACGATGCCATCCATGTATTTCCCTAGCACCTTTGTAATAGCCACCTGGTATTTCTTATGACTGGGTTCACACAAATCGAGCAAACGGCCAAACTGCACAAACACAAAATCAACACGAACAATCAGATTACTGACCCTTGAACTTTCCGACAGGATTTAGAGTATTATTCGAATTATAGGAAACCCTAAACATAAATGGGAATCACATTTTTGTATTAAAATTTTATCAAATTGGACCATGCAGTGTTTTCTGAGTGATAGCCATAAACAGAAAGACAGAACCCCAAATGCAATACCATCTTTGCTATCCCGGTTGAGAGCAATTTTATTTTTGTGTTCTTCTCTTTTTCCAATGTTGGAATCCAGTTTTAGGTAAGCGCCGCCCATCTCTAGCTAAATTCCACTTACACTTCGCCAGTGTTGGGATTGATCGATCGTTGCACTCCCTAACTATTGATTTTCAGAAAACTATACAGGTAACCTGTTGAATATTTTGAAACTAATTTGACTGGGTGCTCTTGCTTCCTATGGCAGCAACAGTAAAATTAGTTTCAAAATATTCAAGAAAATGTTTATTAAATAGCATACATACAATTCGCTAAACGAAATCTTGGATTTCTTTTTTCACGAGAGAGTTGATACTTACCTCCCTAATACTTATTGATATTGCTAAATATCGGCTTTCCCTCAATAAACACTCAGATTAAAACAGTTAGGTGCCCCTACTGGGCAGGGAGTCAGAGCGTAGTCTGGCGGATGCCAGCCCCACCACCGCGCATGCGCAGACTAGTACTTCCTCTGACTAATTTATTGGCTGACACACATGCAACTATTAAGAGCCTGAAGACCGAGCCTCTGTGGGGTGGAGAGGCCGGGTCTGTATCTAGGGAGGTAAGTATCAACTCTCGTGAAAAAAGAAATCCTAGATTTCGTTTATTTCACTTCAAGAGTATACTTACCTCCCTAATACTTATTGATATTGCCAGAATTCGACAGGGAATTCGGCGGGAGGGAGGCGAGGTCAAAAGACCAGCTCATCCCTATACGCTTTTCTGTGTTTAAGGCACTTAAACTTCTGAAACTGTGTGAAAACACAGTCAGGATTTGACCAACCATCAGATAACACAACTGATGTAAGAGAGATGACCGAATGTCATATGCGCTCCCCCCCCCCTCCCCCCCCCCACCCCTCCTGGGAGGAAGACTCGAATGACCTCAATGTCCCATACGCTCACTACGTACAAGTGCCATGTACTACAGGACACAGACGAAAAAACTCCATTTTCGTATACTCTCAATAATGAACCACATAAACACACAAACCATCCTCATGCTAATAACAACTGGTAACGTGACAATACAATCAACAATGGACAACACATGAACAAGACTGACCTTGTTGAACTTGGATGCTGACATCATCTTCCCAGTGGTGAAGACTGATGCAGTGCCAAAAAAGTGGTTGTTTCCAATAATTAATTGTGAAATATATAAGCAATGAGGAAACCTCATCAAATAATGTACACCTAGTTATTTTTTCAAAATCGACAAGGCGAGAGGATTAGAGGTGTCACGGAGATAATGGTCTGTAAAACTTGACTCACAGTGCCACTGAGCAACCGACATAATGTCATCCACAGGGACCCCATTAAATAGGGCAGTGGATGTCACTACGCCGCGGACACTGTGAGCCTTGGCCACGTCAACCTGCTTCCCAGTGGCGGATTTATGACGAAACTGAATACATTCTACAATCCACCTGGAAATGGTGTCCTTCGACGCCCTGCCATGGGGTTCAATATATGACAACCATAACGCTGACTGGTCGGTGCGCCACTCCGATGTACGTTGTTTGTACCGGAGCAGCGCCCGGACGGGACACCATGCTTTAGAATTAGGATCATATCTAGTTAAAGTTGGCAAAACAATAGGTTGACCTGGATATTTCAAAGACTGATTCTTAGCCAAGAAATTAATCCTAGGTAGCAGCTTAAGGCCTTCCCCTGTAACCACAAAACGGTCATCCTCGGCTGATAAGGCATGAATTTCACTCCTACGCCTAGCCGAGGCCGCAGCAATTAAAAATACAGTTTTAAGAGTTAATAGTTTCATAGAAATGGAACTAAGTGGTTCAAAAGGCTTATCACCTAGTACTTGAAGCACTAGCGATAAACTCCAAGACGGAATCACCGGGGGATTCCTTGGTCTTAGATTGCCCATGCCTTTAATTAATACATTTAATGTACTTACTTCATCACTTCCCCTCTTAGCCAAGCAAGGAATAACAGACATTAAAGCTGACTTATAACCAGCAATAGAGTTAGGCTTGAGGCTATAGGCATCATACAGGTGACAGAGGAAATCAGCTACTTCCTGAATAGATGAATCCATTGGATCAATACATCTTTTTGAGCACCATTCTGCAAATCTGTTGATTTTATAATTATATGCTCTGGAGGTTGACCCCCTCCTGGCTTTGGCCATAAACATGGCTGCTTGCTCAGAAAAGCCCTCCTTAATTCTAGATTCCCTGACAACATCCACGCAGTCAATCGGAACATTGACGGATTGTTGTGAAGGGCCTTGCCCTGGAAGATAATGTCGTCCATCAGAGGCAGAGGAACCGGATTGCAGACCAGAAGGTCCAGCAGATCCGTATACCACGATCGGCTTGGCCAATCCGGGGCGATCAGGAGCACTTGGCACTCCTCCTGCCGGATTTTCTGAAGAACTTTTGGAATCAGGATTGCTGGAGGGAATGCGTATGCATACATTCCCACCCAGCTGATAGCTAACGCATCTGTTGCGAAAGCGCTTGGATCTGGAATCGGAGAGATGTACGTCGTCATCTTCGCATTCCTCTTCTTTGCGAACAAATCGATGTTGGGCTTCCCCCAATGGTCGAACAGACGATCCGCCACACATTGATTTAGTTGCCATTCCGTGGGTAAAACACTCATCCTTCGGCTCAATGAGTCTGCTAGCAGATTTAACCATCCCGGAATATGAACTGCTTTCAAGGTAATCCTGTGATCCAGGCACCAACAAAGCAGTCTCCATGTCATCATACAGAGACTGGGCGACTTCGTTCCGCCCTGGCGGTTTATGTAAGTCACTACAGTTGAGTTGTCTGAACGAAGAAGAACAATCTTGCCCTGAACTTTTCGTAAGAAATGTTCCAGGCCCAGGACTACTGCTCTTAGTTCCAGTAGATTGATATGTTCCTTTGACTGATCCAGATCCCACAGCCCTGATATTGTGGACTCTTCCAGGCAAGCTCCCCAACCCTCCATCGATGCATCTGTATACACAGTCACCTGAGGGTGGGGAGGGGTTAGCAAAACCCCCAACAGGAGATTCTCTGTCTTCAACCACCATTGCAGGTGGTGAATTAGAGGCGCCAACACTGACACATTCGAGTCCAGTGAACCTGTACTCTGGGTCCATTGTGTCATGAGAAAAAGCTGGATCGGCCGCCTGCGTAAGGCGGCCTGAGGAATGACTGGTTCCAACGAAACCATCAACCCCAGCATTCTCAAGTAAACCCGTGCCAGGACATGACGACTGTCGCACACTGACTGAATTACTGAGATGAGTTTCTGAACTCTCTCCTGAGTAGGATAAACATATCCTGTCTCTAGATCGAAGAACATCCCCAGGTAAACAAACTTCTGGGATGGAGTCAGCTCTGATTTTTGAAAATTTATCATCCAGCCTAAATCCGTGAGCGTTTTCAAAACAATCTCCAGATTGGTCGATAAACTTTCCTGGGTGTGTGCTTTTAACAGCCAGTCGTCTATGTACGTGTGGACTGCTATGCTTCTCCTGCGGAGGTATGCTGTGATCGCAAGAACCACACGGGTGAAAACCCGAGGAGCGGTGGAAATTCCGAAGGGTAACACCCTGAATTCCCACTGTCTGCCCTGGAATGCAAATCTCAGGAAGCGACGGAAACTCCTCGCTATGGGAATGTGGAAATAAGCATCCTTCAAATCTATCGAAGCTGTCCACATTCCCTTCTCTAACCCCGCCAACACCGAGCGCACAGTCTCCATCTTGAAACTGGGCGTCTCTATGAACTTGTTCAACGGCTTGAGGTTGAGAATTGGTCTCCACCCTCCGGTGTTTTTTGTTACCAAGAACACGGTTGAATAGAAGCCCGGACACTTTTGTGCCGGCTGAATAGCTCCTTTTAGTATGAGGGAATTTATCTCCTCCTCAATACACAACCTTTGCTCTGGATCTCTCGGATTTGGAGTCCAGATTGGCACTAGAGACAGTCGCGATGGCGGGCCTGTCATCCAATCGGGATGATACCCGACTGAAAGCCATCGCAAGACTAAATGGTCCTGAGTCAACCGTTCCCACTCTTGCTTGTGGTTGGCTAGCCGGCCTCCCACCGGTCCACCTAGGGAGAGAGGTGGACATAAGGAGTGCAGGAGTGGCACTGTCTCCTTTGCCAGAAACACCGGAGTGGTTCTCACCGCGGTAACCGGCCCATCAGGCACGATTACCACGACCAGCACCGCGCGCACCTCGGTGCGCGGGTGGCTGCCTGGCTGACTGCGCCTGAGCCTGCGCCCCCCTCACTGCAGGCCGAATCGCACGCGGCCGAGGCCGACGCTGCGATGGTGGTTGGCCTCTGACCTGGCCACCTCCACCTCGAGCCTGCAGGGGACGATACGCAGGGTGCGGCGCGAACGCGCTCCCGACGGAGCACTTCAAACTGCTCGCGCAGCGCCCTCTGGTTATTGACCAGAGTAACCGTCTCCTGGAGGTGTCTACATCCCTCACCTCCAAAGAGACCAGGACCTGTCATAGGCGTACGCAGTAGCCTATTGTACAGGTCCTGGGACGGGCACAGATTGTCCAAGGCAAACGTGCGCCTTGCCCGGACACTCCTAGTCACTGCCCGAGTCATGCAGTCCAGAGCCAGGTTGATACCATCCTGGATGGCTCTCTGGACTGTGACCGGGCTCAGTACCTATTGTACAGGTCCTGGGACGGGCACAGATTGTCCAAGGCAAACGTGCGCCTTGCCCGGACACTCCTAGTCACCGCCCGAGTCACGCAGTCCAGAGCCAGGTTGATACCATCCTGGATGGCTCTCTGGACTGTGACCGGGCTCAGTACCTATTGTACAGGTCCTGGGAGGGGCACAGATTGTCCAAGGAAAACGTGCGCCTTGCCCGGACACTCCTAGTCACTGCCTGAGTCACGCAGTCAAGAGCCAGGTTGATACCATCCTTGATGGCTCTCTGGACTGTGACCGGGCTCGGCTGGCGTGATGCGGATGCCGTTACTACCCCCTGTAACAGCTGGGAGACGTGGGACAGAGCGGCAATCGAAGCTCTCCCACTCTCCTCCGCATCACGCAACGCGGCATCGCGTTCGAACACAAGACTCCCGTGTCAGAACGGGAGCCTGGCCGCGCATCCTCACCCAAAGCCGCGCGGTCATCCACGCTCGGCTTGGGTACCACACCGTACCTCTGGTAATCCAGGGGCACGATGCGGCAACGCCGGGCCACCTCGCGAGGGGCCTTCGCGAGACGCCCATTCGCCTTAATGGACGTCTCCGCTGCCTCGAACATGTCAACGACATGCTCTGCCAGCAGCAGAGATGGCATCGCGTTAGCAGTAGCCTTACCAGCTAACCACAGCCTGTGGTCACGCTGGCTAGCCGACTGCTCCACGGGCAGACCTGGCCTAACACTTACCAGCCACTGGCAAGCGTCAGACCAATCCTCTTCCGTGGCTAGCTGCGAGTGCTCTACAAGACGGAAGCCTTCGTCTTCCTCCTGAGCGCAAGCAGCAGAGCTGACGGCGGATATGCTGATACCCCTGGCCAGCCAGGGAAAGCATGCGGGCCCGAAAGAACAGGCATGCTAATCTCACTGGCCTGACCAGGAGCAGGCGCCGTGGTAGAGCGCGGGGCAGATACCGCCCCACCACGGCCCTGGCCAGCACCAGCGACACTCTCGGCAAGCCGAGGTATGCGGTAACGCTGGCCATCAGCAGCGCCCAGGGCCACCTTCTGAACCGTGAACTCTACTCCTGCGTGAGTAGAGCCATGGACTATGTCGCCTGTATTCCCCGCGAGGGGTGCACAGACGTCATAATCCATGGTCACGTCCTCAGACGGCGACCCTAACAGGTAATCCTCTTCCTCCTGGCCAGAAAGATTAGACTCCGGGTCAGCAAAGAGAGCTAACCCGGACTGGCCAGGAAAGGTGCCATAGGAGGTACTGGCACCCGCGGCGTGCGGATACCCCTGGACTGATAAGCAGCCCGCGGGTTCCAGCGACAGCCGTCCACGACCCCTCGGCGTGGCACCAAGCCTGCTGCCAGGGTCGTGGAACGCCCCCTCTAATGGGGCCACCTCTGAATCTACGAACAACGGAAACGGCCTACGGACAGGTGATTTAGAGGTGGGGATTACCTGCTCCGAAGCAGATGATGAGGCCAACAAAGGATTTGGTCCAGGAAGCATGCCACGAAGCAACTCTGGAACCAAATCCTTTATTGTCCTCTTCATCTCTCCCAACATCTCGGTCCGGAAGGCCTCCATATCCACCGCGGACGAGGCCTTCCTCTTACCCTTCTTACTCACACCCTCTCTTTTCTGCTTCTTCTTCTCCTCCTCCACCACCTTGTCCTTCGCCTGTAAGCACAAGAATTCGGACATTAGTTCGCTTCCCCCCCCCCCCCCCCCCCAGTGCTTACATATCTCGCAATTAATCAAGGGACCACAGGGGCTACACTGATAGCAGAGATGAGGAAGAAACCTCTCCTCCAAGAAACATCCACAGGACGAGCAAACAGGTCTCTGAAACAGGGCAAAGGACGAGGGCAATGAGCAACCTAGTTAAGCTTAGAAACTTAAACCAACTCAAAGAGAGGGAAAATGATCATAAAGATCAATAATCATCTGAAACCAGCGTTGGACAAAACTTTAATTGTTAATAAAGAGCAAGGCTGATTATGACGTCATTAATCCTATGACAGGAAAAAAATCGATCCATAACAAACATCCAAGTGCAAGGACGAATTGTATCCATAACCAGAACATGTACAGAATGGACATTCCGACTACACACCCATCAGATAAATACTGATAACAATGGTAAATACACTTAATTTTCTCTAAAATAATTAACATCACCTCATATCAATAATTAGATACCTGACACCTTGTATAGACAAACCATTCAACGTGATGACCTGGAGCACTCCACCAAGACTACGCCTCCTAACACTCTCCACCTTAGGGGAAGGAGTTGGATCAAGAGGGCAAAGTGAGAAGACCTTTATACTAGGCCTCCGACTCACTGGACAGACTTTTTGGTTAGATAACCTAACAGTATTAGTAGGAAATGGAACCAAGGTGGAGAAAAACAAACTCTCTGATGCTGTGATGTCCATTACATATCCTCACATAGAACTGTGGACATAAACACAAAGAGAAATAAATAAGTATTATATAGCAACTAGTTGAAATAAACCAACTAAACAAGGCGCTTATCACGGTAAATGCGAGTCTCGGAAACACATTACACCGGGAAAAAACTCGCTAATTTTACTAGAAGTCACCTGATATATAGGTCCAGGGCCCTCCACTGGCGAAGTATTCCTTCCTGCCATCTTAATCAGGGGTTATCACTTCTAAATAACACTCAAGACTTTGAAAAGAGATTAGAAAAGCTCTAGCACAAAAACATGTGTAGACTCTCTGCCAATAAATTAGCAAAGAGGAAGTGCTAGTCTGCGCATGCGCGGTGGTGGGGCTGGCATCCGCCAGACTACGCTCTGACTCCCTGCCCAGTAGGGGCACCTAACTGTTTTAATCTGAGTGTTTATTGAGTGAAAGCCGATATTTAGCAATATCAATAAGTATTAGGGAGGTAAGTATACTCTTGAAGTGAAAACAACAACGCTTAGTCCGTCATAAATTAAACATTTGTGATGAACTTAGCTTCATCATTCATGACATCATTGATTATGATGTCAGCCTACACGTCACATAGTTGATTATGATCTCATATCATTGATGGATAAACTGGAAAGGTTCACTGTGGTGATTCACCTCTTAAAAAGCATTACTACACCAGGAGTTAAGTGAAATATTAATTTACCCCTTTCTACCCTCAGCGCGCACACAACACGCACGCACATACGCACGCACACACACACAGACGACATCTCGATAGGACAACCAAAGGTAAGCACCGAAAGTCACCAGTAAAAATATTTGTTTTATATATATTCCATAGCAGCTAAGTGACCATAGAATATACTGACCACTCCTGGGAATAGTCTCTTCAGATTTTCCAGTAGATCGGCTTTCTTCAAAGCTCGTGCAGATTCATGTTTGTCTACCTGCACAATAGAGAATGGAATGAATACAAGATGTTTATGCAAATGCAAGCTAGTCAAACCACTGATAGAAATTAATATGTCTAACCCTTTCATGGCGAAGCCGACACAAAACCGGCCTTTGCAGTGATCTTGAGACTATTTTTGAAAATTTACAACTGGAATGACTGGCTCAATAAGCGAGTCAGTTATAAATTTTCAAAAAATAATCTCAAGACCACTGCAAATGTACATTTTTTAATGAGACGATTGAGATTTTCTTGAACAGATTTGAGGGTTTTGTGTGTGTGCGTGCGTGCGTGTGTGCGTGTGTGTGTGCGTGCATGTTGTGTTAATGGTCAATCCTGTATGGATCAGTACATTAGAACATTCACAGATTCTTAAATCTATTACAGGGGCTGTATTTACGAACGGTACTAAGTCTGAGAAAATGCTGAAACCTGGCGTAAGTCCAGAAAATGTCTACGTTTCTATTCACCTACATTAGATGAATATTTAGTCGCTTCTTGGTGATTACAACATAGTCACATCTTCTAAATAGGTGCGGGCAGATAGGCGGGTGCGTAAGTTAGTCACTCTTCATGAATATGGCCCCTTATCTCTAACGCAATGGACAGCATGTAAACAATAGCAATCAGAGATTGCAGACCCGAGAACGCTAGTTTTCCTTAATTTTGGACTTTGGATTTATCCGATTTTTCCCCTTAGAATCAAGAATCAAAACTAAAGTTGTGGAATCTTTGTTGACGGTTACAACCTTTCTTGTGTTTAAATTTAAGCCAAATAGGATTAGTAGTATACATGTATATTCATAAATCAAGAACCTGATCCGATCAAGTGTTTTCAAATATGCATAGTGACTTAATTACCCCTTACACAGTAACAAACTTTTTATTTCCAAGCTGACTTTTAAAAAATTTACCACTGGATTGACTGGCTCGTTTATAAGTCTTCGCTTGGTCTGCAAACAAACATTTCATGAAAGAACTGCAGAAGTTGTTTTTGATAGGTTTGACCAACAAACTGTTAAGCTACAGTATTTTAGTTTCAACAAACTGTTAAGCTACAGTATTTTAGTTTCAACAAACTGTTAAGCTACGGTATTTTAGTTTCAACAAACTGTTAAACTACAGTATTTTAGTTTCAACAAACTGTTAAACTACAGTATTTTAGTTTCAACAAACTGTTAAGCTACGGTATTTTAGTTTCAGCAAACTGTTAACCTACAGTATTTTAGTTTCAACAAACTGTTAAGCTACAGTATTTTAGTTTCAACAAACTGTTAAGTTACAGTATTTTAGTTTCAGCAAACTGTTAACCTACAGTATTTTAGTTTCACCAAACTGTTAAGCTACGGTATTTTAGTTTCAACAAACTGTTAAGCTACGGTATTTTAGTTTCAACAAACTGTTAAACTACAGTATTTTAGTTTCAACAAACTGTTAAGCTACGGTATTTTAGTTTCAACAAACTGTTAACCTACAGTATTTTAGTTTCAACAAACTGTTAAGCTACGGTATTTTAGTTTCAACAACCACTTTCTCGGAAAGATTACATCATTACATTCATAAAGCAAACAGTAAATCCTTTTTGAATTTTTTATTTAACTACTTCAGTCATGTCAGTGATGCAGCCGAATCAATTACTCTTATAAAGCAATGACCCATCACCAATTCGCGTACGAAAAATGCCTACAGATCACAGCTTTAGTGCTTCATTTCTAGCACCAAAAACTTGATCGAGAAGCCACCTACATGTAACTCTTGAGAGCAAAAACATTGTGCCACTTTGACATCTTAACGCTGTACAGACCAGAAACAACATGACTATGGTTTCAAAATATTCAACAGCTGCTTTGGATAATTATTTTGAAATTGAGACACTGGCATTTTCAAGGGCTAAATAGTTAGGAAATAAAAAATGGTAGATTCTACTTTTAGCTATGCCCCTACCATCTTTAGCTAAGCTCCACCCATGCTTAGCCTGTGTTGGGATCAATTGCTCGCTGAACTCCCTTGACTATCAATTTCCATAAAACCATACAGTTAAGCTGTTGAATATTTTGGAACTAATCTGACTGGGTGCTGTTGCTGCCTATAACAGCATGAGACTAACATAGCTAAGTCATTCATGATGCAATTGATTATGATGTCATCATACATGTCACATAGTTGATTATGACATCATATGATTAATGGATAAACTGGAATCCTCCATTACCCAGTACTTGTACATCTCGACAGATCAGGGTCATAAAGGTAATTTAAAAGAAATTCTTAATGGTTCTTCAGACAAGAAGACTGGGAAAAAGGGTTTTTAGTTCTACTAAGAATAAGTTCTGTGACTTCAGACAGAGGTTATCGAGACTTCTAAACAGGTTTCTAAACAATACTGTAACGACATCTGCCGATTAATTGGTGGTATTTTAACCCTTACCACTCTGATGTCAATATTCTATCTTTTACTGTGTCATTAGCAGACACTGGTGTACATTTTTTAACAATTTTGGTGGACGATGTTGCTGTCTCCGACAGCACCATCTTCCACCAAATTTGTTGAAAAATGAACACCAGTTCATCTTTTAATTTAATTTGAAAATTAAAAATTTTGACACCGGAGTGGTAGGGGTTAAAATAAAATATCTACGGACTTAATATGCAGAACTTCGCCAGTAGACTTACATTTTAAAGATACACATATAATAGATACTTGCGAATACATAACCTCACTTCGACTTTTGAGACAGGAAATTTAATAACATGAACTATGATATGAAAACAAATGGCTCGTTTCTATAAGATTGTAACAAATTTAATCAAAGGCCAAACCCTGTATACATCTTTATAGTTGATTGCGCAATGATGCAAAAGCTTAGCCCTTTAACCACTGAAATTCTAGTGTCTCAATAAGACACCGATACATAGAGATAGGCAACAGCAGCAACAGCTCCCCATCAAATTTAGTTTCAAAATATTCAACAGAATATTCAGTAAGTTACATGAAAAAGAATTTGCTATTTCTGGTCAGGTCTGTAGGGTTTAAAGAGCTGTGACATGGCCGAGATCAGAGGCAGACACCCGATCACCTACCCAACCCTCACCCCATCCCCACAATACCATCTTACTTCCGTAAGCTAAAATACCTTAGCCTCTCCGAGTTGAATCATGATGCTCTCCAATTCTTCACTGACGATGCCGATTCGAGAGTTTGCTTCGCCTACCTCCGTCTCCATTTCTGATGATGCTCGTTTCTGTTCATCAACTCCTTGATTGCTTGTCCTACAAAAACAATGTAGAGCACACAAACATGCACTGCCATAGAGCTGCGCAACATAAACAGATCAGCCTTGAAATTATCATAGATAGACTACTAGTAAAACTGGTTAGTGACTATTTTATTCTGTTAGCTCTAACAATGGATGAATACACTTTTAGCTATGACATGTCCATTTCTAGCTAAGCTCCACCCACACATTTTTTGTGTTTGGATCGATCAAAACCCGAATTCCCAATATCAAGTTAATTAACTATACAGACAAGCTGTTAACTATTTTGAAACAGTGCCCAGTCAAATTAGTTTCAAAATTTTCAACAATGTTTATGAAATAGTAAATCCATCAATCACATACAATTCATACACTTTACGGACTATTCCATCTTCATGACAAAGTATACTGTCAATTATGATTGCAACGTCAGCCTACATCTGACATAATTGATTATGACATCATATATTTCAGTAATTACTATGTTCTAGCGTATTACATTTAGTCTGTAAACAACAGAATGGAGGGATCTAATCTGTCGCTCGACTCTGATGTCATAATCAAAATATGTCACTTGTTGACTGACATCACAATCAAATGATGTATCTCCGACAGGAAAGGGATAACAGTCTAATACTAAGTTGACTGACATCACAATCAAATGATGTATGTCCGACAGGAAAGGGATAACGGTCTAATACTAAGTTTGAACTTGATGAATTTATACAATTTATTCTATTAAATATTTTGAAACTAATTTGTATGTGAGCTGTTGCTCAGTTTCCTTTAGTAACACTGAAATTGAGTCTTGGAATTCAATTAAAATCAATTCAAATGTGCATTAGCTTAGCTATAAAAGGGTGGGCCAAAGCTCGAAATTGATTCCTCTGTTACGATTTTGTAAATCTGAGTCGAGTTCCCTTTTGCAGAACTGGTGATAACATTGAAAACCAAGTTGCGTTAACTGTCTGACTGCTGCATAGCACCAGACAATAATTTCAATGGGCAATAACTCTGGATACGCTGAATATTTAGAAAGCAATTTGACTGAGTTGTTGGTTAAAACCCATAGAAAATCTAGTTGGCAGAAATTAATCAGCCAGACAGTTAAGCTATTGTTACCATAGGCAGCAAGTTAAAAACTTAAATATCCTAGATGATCAAATTTCCATTTAATTTAAAACACATAAACATTATTTATATCGTTGATTGCAAATCTTACTTGATATATTCATTTAGTCGCTCCACACGCTTCTTGTTTTCTTCCAATTCATGCTCCTTGTTGCGTACTTTTGCTGTGAGCTCGTTCTTTTTACGAACCTCGTTGTCACTTCTATCTTGGTCAGATTTCTGCTCGCGATTAATAGTCTCCATGTCATTCGAGTATTTAGCTGCACGCTTACCAACTTCTTCTTTCAGCCGATGGTACTCGTTCACCTACAGAATAAGATATGCGAAACTTTTGTCTTACGTCTCAAGAAATGACGCTATATTCCGTCCCAGAACAAACAAAAGAGAACGAGATGTATCGCTCACCCGGAATTATTGGCCACTGTCACAACCGAAACAAAATGAGACGACCACTAGTAAAATTTGATTGAGCCATGGTGGCCATGTTTTTTTTACGGATCAACTTTCCATGGACAAATTTTAATGGCCTTTAGGCCGTAATCATATATCCCAAATTTCGGCCCGATCCATTCAGTGGTTCTGGAGTAATTCATATACCCCAAATTTCGGCCCGATCCATTCAGCGGTTCTGGAGTAATTTTGCGAAACTCAAGTCTTGGTTCAGCTCTTGCCATAGATCAAATTTCAGAGTTTTGAGACGATCCCCTGAGCAGTTTCAGAGATTTTTAAAGATGTTCCTAAAAATAGGTCTAAACACAAGATGGCTGCTAACCAAATTGGCCAATCGGCTCCCTTTGATCAAATATGGATTCCTATGCCCTAAGAATGCTTCCTGCCAAATATACTTATAATCATCCCAGTGGCTCTCGTGAAGAAAATATAATTTTAAGTTTCCCATTGCTTCAGTATGTGAATTTTTGGCGGGAAAAAGATCCAAGATGGCCACCAAACGGTTTATCCGACAGTTTTGAAAATGGCAAATTTGAAATCTGAATACCCCAAAACCTATATAAAACTAATTGCGGCTTCAAAATACATAAAATAAAAATATCCAATACGGCTGCCAAACATGTTACATTTTGACTGGCGCACGCTGGCCATATTTTTTGACGGATCAACTTCCCTTGAACAAACATTAACTGCCCTTAGATCCTAATCATATCTGCCAAATTTCTGGCCGATCCGTTCAGCGGTTCTGGGTTAAGTCGTTTTCACGAAAACTAGGTCATCCAAGGTGGTTGCCAAACCATTTGGCCAATCAAGTTCCCTTGAACAACCTTGGTTCCGCTCTTGGCATAGACCATATTTCATGAGGTTTGCATCAATCCCCAAGCGGTTTCGGAGATTTTTTTAGACATTTCTAAAAATCAGCCAAAATCCAAGATGCAGTCAAATTGGTTGATCGGCTTCCTTTGAACAAACTTGGATCGCTATGCCCTAAGGATGCTTCCCGCCAAATATAGTTGAAATGAGCCCAGTGGTTCTCGAGAAGACATTTTAAATTTCCCATTACATCAGTATGGGAGTTTTTTGGCAGGAAAAAGATCCAAGATGGCCACCAAACCTGACGGTTTCGAAAATGACAAATCTAAAATCAGAATACCCAAAAACCCTATATAAAATCAATTTCAGCTTCAAAATTCATCAAATAAAAATATCCAATATGGCCGACAAACACACTACATTTCGATTGGTCCGTGGTGGCCATGGTTTTTTTTACGTATCATCAAATCTTCATGGCCTTTAGTTCCTAATCATATCTGCCAAATTTCGACCTGCTCCGTTCAGCAGTTCTGCAGAAGTCGTTGCTAAAACTAGGTCATCCAAGATGGTCGCTAAACCATTTGGCCAATCAAGTTCCCTTGAACAAAGTTGGTTCAGCTCCTGCCCTAGATGATATTTCATGAGTTTTGAATCGATCCCCTCAGCCAATTCAGAGATTTTTGAAGACGTTTCTAAAAATCGGCCAAAATCCAAGATGGCCATAGGCCAAATTGGTCGATCGGCTTCGTTTGAACAATCTTGAATCTCTATCCTCTAAGGATGCTTCCTGCCCAATATAATTGAAATTGGCCACGTGGTTCTTGAGAAGTCATTTAACGAACACGGATGGACAATGGACACACTGCAGAAGGTCGCCATGGCATAAGCTCACTTGGCCTTTTAGGCCAGGTGAGCTAACAATGAGATTGTAGCATACTGACTGATGAGACAGTGAGCAATGTATCAATGCTGTACAAATCATTAACTATTTGACTGCTGCAAACCAACAGACAATAATTCCAATGGACAATTTACCACTGGAATGACAGGCTCATTTATCGGGCCAGTCACTGGCTCATTTATCAAGCCAGTCATTCAGGTGGTAAATTTTCAAATTTACTCTTCTCTTGATCAGCAAATGGACATTCCTCAAGAACACTTCAGAAACTAGTTCTTGGGCGGTTTGAACAGTAAAGAGTTACCTATTCATACCTGTGATTCCTCAAGATTGGTGTCACGACCCTGAGACTGGCTTTCTTCTTCAACACGCTCCTCAAATTCCTGCTTCTTATTCTCAATATCATCCTGTTCTCTTTGCAGCTGATCAATCTAAAAGACACGTACAATTGTATATATGTATTATTAACATCCAATCAGTGGTAAAATCATCTCGATTGATTTAATTTCATCTAGTTCAGTGTCCCGATATCAGTGATGTAACTTAGCGCATACCCTCATGCAAATGAGGTAAGATATACATGTAGATGCCTTTATCTGATAATAGAGCGATACCTTTCTAACTTACTTGCCCAACCCATTTCTAGCTAAGCTACACCCATGTTTTATGTGTCGGGATCAATTAAAAGCCTTGAAAGCTGAATTCCCCGAATTTAAATCTCAAGCGGTATATGTAACTAGATACAGGTAAGCTGCTGATTATTTTTGAAGTCATTTTGACTGGGGGGTGGGGGGGGGGGGCTGTTGCTGACTAACTCCCAGTCAAACTAGTTTCACAATATCCAACAGAATATTTATTCAATTGTAAAATTATCATACAAGACATAAAATTTGTCCACTGTGACTTAATTCATACACTTTGTGACTTAATTCATACACTTTGTGACTCAATTTGCAGACGGAGACTTTTTGATTTTTGTGACAGAGCTACATGTATACATAATTTTGATTGTCACGTAAGCTAACATGTGAAGTAATTAATCATGACATCATATAATTGAGCTACAGATCGGATCATTCCATTGGTGGTGCTCGCGAGTGTTGCAGAACCGTCACAGGTGGTGTTATCTTACAGTAACACATTTCCAACAACTGAACTCTCACAATAAACATCAGTGGCCATTTTCTAGAACGTGCTCCATGTCATGATGACTTGAATTTTTGGTGCAGCAGTGACACAATGGTGGAATCCAATTTTAGCTATGCCCTGCGCATCCCTAGCTAAGCTCCACCCATGCTTTGCACGTGTTGAGATCGATCGATCCCTGTACCTAAATTTCCGGAAAACTATACAGGTAAGATATTGAATATTTTGAAATATTTACTGGGTCCCTTGCTGTTGCTGCAGCTGGCAGCAATAGGGCAGACAAATTAGTTTGAAAATACTCAACAGCATATTTATTAATCCTTTAACACTCATATCAGCCAACAACAGCTTCTGCAGTGGTCTTGTGAAACGTCCACACAATTCGTACAACCTGACTGACTATTAAGCGTTTAAGATGGGCTAAATTGAGTCATTCATGACGTAATTGATTATGACATCAGCCTACACATGACATTGTTGACTATGACATAATTTGATTGACTGAGAAACTGGATTCATGAATTATTTAACCAGGTGAAATTTATGCTAAACAATAATGCTATTCGCTTCACAAGATCAAACATTTTACCTAACTACATGTATCTCCTAGCAAGAGCTAACATTTATATGAAGCTTAATAAACGAAATCACACATTTCATTTTTCACGAGTGTTGATACTTACCTCCCTAACACTCTTTGATATTCCCAATATTCCCAAATATCGACTTTCACTCAATAAACACTCAAATTAAAAAAGTTAGGTACCCCTAATGGGCAGGTAGTCAGATGACAGTCCGGCGGATGCCAGCCCCAACCTCCACACATGCGCAGACTAGTACTTCATCTGACTAATTTATTGGCTGACACTATTCAACTTTTAAGAAAGCCGGAAGCCCGAGTCTCTGTGGGGCGGAGAGGCCAGGTCCATATTAGGGAGGTAAGTATCAACTCTCTCGTGAAAAAAGAAATCCGTGATTTCGTTTGTTTCACTTCAAGAGTATACTTACCTCCCTAACACTCTTTGATATTGTCAGAATTCGTCCGAGAATTCGGCAGGAGGGAGGCGAGGTCAAAAGACCAGCTCTTCCATATGCGCTTTTCTGCGTCTAAGGCACTTAAACATCTGAAATTGTGTGAACTCACAACCAGGGATAGATTTGAACATCGGATAACACAACCGATGGCTGAGAGAAGACCATATGTCATATGCACTCTCCCCACCCCCTTTCTTGGGAGGAAGACAGAATGACCTAAATGTCCCATACGCTCTCTACGTACAAGTGCCATGTAGAGCTGGGCGGTATTGGCATTGGGATGACAATAGCGGTATCTGTGAAAAATACCGCGATAACTACTAATATCGCGGTATTTGGAATAATTTTGGATATGATAGGGTTAATATGGCCAATCTATGAATAGGCATCCTTTTTAGATGTATAAACAAAGCCTGCACTTTGTATTATATTTGTTTCAGCACCAAATAAAATATTTTTTCTCGCCTTTTTGCGTTTTACTTTGTCGTTGTGAAGAGGAAGATGCGCATAAGTGTCCTTAACTCTGTCACTGTGTGCGCAGGAATCTCCAAGGGAAATCTCAAAGGTCCAATCTGACTGGTTAAAAACATCAAGTATCTTTCATTGGTTTTAACCAGGTCATAATCGGGTGCAGTGTTTAGTGGAGCATTCACGATCAGCTGTTTTTATTATTACTATGGAAAGCTTATAATGAATGCTCCGCGAGAAAGACCACGCGATTAGGCACATGATCAATTATTGGGCAATGGTCTGAAGACGCGATCAGCTGCGCGTGTGTATGTGTGTATGCGTGTATAAAGATAACAAAATGACATGAGTTTTTTTTAGCAATAAAATAGAGAATGTAGAATTGTAGATAAGAATCGTCGATCACTGATTAAATTATTATACTTGACGTGCAAAATTCTGGTACTGAATGGTTAATTATTGAAAATGGTCAAGTTTTAAAAGGAATTGACTAATCAACCCCACCTGCCCGCCCAGCCCCCATTCCACCCAGTTAGAACATTGTCGACCTATTGACTGCGGCATGAAAGTCAATCACACACTTCATTCATCCTATAAACTGGACTTACCGGAGTGTGTGAAAATAAATAATCATCAGCTATTTATACAGATTATTTCAAGAACATTTGACTCAAAGTTGTTGCTGTCGATGTCAGTAACAACTTTTAGGTCATAAAGTTTTCAAACTAATCAGCTCTTTATTTATTATTTCCTTTAAATTATATTTCCATAAATCCTCTGCATTCGTCTTGAAAGTGGTTAAATCATAGCCCTATAGATCGATGGCGCAATAGTCGCCTGAGCCAATGACCCAGAACGCGTGAAATTAGTGAATATAACACATTTCACCCTATAAGATATGCTGTCTTCTAGAAAAGACGATCTAAGAGGTTATTAGTTATTAATAACTTGTCCGATTTTAGCTTAATATTTTTGAGACAATTTGATTGGAAATTATTGTCATGGCGCAATTAAGTTTTAATCAAATCATTTTCAATATAATCAGCCGGGCTTGTTTCATTCATATTGCGGCTGCCTTTAGCGCATTCAGCATATCAATGGTATTACTGGTATAGACTGATCAATACTCACCCAAGCGTACATTTATACACACGTGTGGGGTGAATTATTCTTGAACAAGCGAAGAATAGAGGGATTACAGTTATGGCTTCACCGGTTTAGTTAGATCGCTTGAATTTATCGTCATAGTTAGCGAGTGAATTTATTCCGCTAGGATGTTTGGATGGTCGTTGTTTTATTTATTGCCTTGTAATGACGTCAATCGCGTCATCAGCTATGGAAAGCGAAAGTCGTATTCCAATAATATAATCGAAACGAGGCTGAGTTAAGTTTATTTGTGTTTTAGAAATGGCTGCTATTTTGTGTATTCAACGTTGTCAGCAACTACGATTTTCAGATTAAACTTGTCTTCATTGGAACAACATTTAATTGAGCATGGAAGGATAACTATACTAAGAACAGTAGTGATATGTATATAACACATGGACATATATTTACTGCAATAATAGTGCCGAAAATGATTGCTTTTGACTACCATGAATACGGAAATGAAGCGACCAGACTCGTCAAATTCGCATGAAATGCTTTATTATCAAATTATTACAATATATAAATTGTCAATACCGTCACTGACAGTATTTGACGATATTGGCGGTTTTTAGAAATGAGACGATAACGATAACAATATCGCAATTTTCCCGGTTTTATCGGGAAACCACCCAAGCTCTAGTGCCATGTACTATAGGACATTAAACGAAAAGGCTTCATTTTTGTATACTCTCAAGAATGACCCACATAAAACATGTACCATCACCATATTAATAACGAAGGGTCACGTGACAACACAATCAACAATGAACAACACATAAACAAGACTGACTTTGTGAAAGTTGGCTGCTGTCATCATCTTCCCTTTGATGAAGGGTGATGCAGTCCAAGTAAGTTGTTGTTACCATTGATAAATTGTGAAATATGTAAAAAAAAAAAAGGAGAGAACCTCATCAAAATATGTACACCTAAATTATTTTTTCAAAATCGATAAGGCGAGAGGATTCCAGGTGTCACGGAGGTAATGGTCGGTAAAACTTGACTCACAGTGCCACTGGACTACTGACGTAATGTCATCCACAGGGACCCTATTAAACAGGGTAGTAGAAGCCACTACGCCGCGAACACTGTGAGCCTTAGCAAAGTCAACTTGTTTACCTGTGGCAGATTTATGACAAAATTGAATACACTCTACAATCCACCTGGCAATGGTGTCCTTAGACGACCTGCTATGGGGTTCAATATATGACAACCATAACGCCGTTCGGTCCATCCGCCATTCCTGAGTACGTTGTTTGTACCGGTTTAATGCTCCGACTGGACACCATGCTTTTGAATTAGGATCATATCTAGTCAAAGCAGGTAAAAATATGGGTTGACCTGGATATTTCAGACTGATTTTTTGCCATGAAATTTTCCTAGGTAGAAGCCTTCCCCTGTAACCACAAAACAGTCTTCTTGGCTGATAAGGCATGAATTTCGTTTCTCCGCCTTGCCGAGGCCACAGCTATTAAAAATACAGTTTTAAGCGTTAACATTTTCATAGAAATGGAACTAAGTGGTTCAAAAGGCTTATCACCTAGTACCTGGAGCACTAGAGATAAACTCCAAGACGGAATCATTGGGGGATTCCCTGGTCTTAGATTGCCCATGCCTTTAATTAAAGTATTTAATGTACTTACTTCATCACTTCCCCTATTAGCCAAGCAAGGGATAACTGTCATTAAACCTGACTTATAACCAGCAATAGAGTTAGGCTTGAGGATATAGGCATCATACAGGTGTCAGAGGAAATCAGCTACTACCGGAATAGATGAATCCATTGGATTAATACATCTTTTTGAGCACCATTCAGCAAATCTGTTGATTTTATAATTATATACTCTGGAGATTGACCCCATTCTGGATTTTGCCATGAACATGGCTGCTTGCTCAGAAAAGCCCTGCTTAATATTAGATTCCTTGACAACATCCACGCAGTCAATTGGAACATTGACGGATTGTTGTAAAGGGCCTTGCCCTGGAAGATAATATTTTCCATCAGAGGCAGAGGAACCGGATTGCAGACCAGAAGGTCCAGCAGATCCGTATACCATGATCGGCGTGGCCAGTTTGGGGCGATCAGAAGCACTTGGCTCTCCTTCTGTCTGATTTTCTGAAGTATTTTTGGAATCAGGATTGCTGGAGGGAATGCGTATGCATACATTCCCACCCCGCTGATAGCTAACGCATCTGTTGCGATAGTGCTCGGATCTGGAATCGGAGAGACGTACGTCGTCATCTTCGCATTTGTCTTTGTTGCGAAAAAAACTATGTTGGGTTTTCCCCAGTAGTTGAACAGATGATCCACCGCACATTGATTTAGTTGCCATTCCGTAGGTAAAACACTCATCCTTCAGCTCAATGAGTCTGCTAACAGATCTAACCTTCCCGAAATATGAACTGCTTTCAAGGTGATCCTGTGATCCAGGTACAAGCAAAGTCATTTCCATGTCAACATACAGAGACTGGGTGACTTTGTTCCGCCCTGGCGGTTTATGTAAGTCACTACTGTTGAGGTGTCTGATCGAACTAGAACAATCTTGTCCTGAACTTTCTCTATGAAATGTTCCAGGCCCAGGACTACTGCTCGCAATTCCAGTAGATTGATATGTACTTGTGACTGATCCAGATTCCAAAGCCCTGATACTGTGGCTTCTTCCAGGCAAGCTCCCCACTCCTCCATTGATGCATCTGTACTGAGGGTGGTGAGGGGTTAGCATCACCCCCGCCAGGAGATTCTCTGTCTTCATCCACCACTGAAGAGGGTGAATAAGAGGCGCCAACACTGACACGTTCGACTCCAGTGATCCTGTACTCTGGGTCCATTGAGTCATGAGAAATAACTGGATAGGCCACCGGCATAAGGCTGCCTGAGGAATGACTGGTTCCAGAGAAACCATCAACCCCAGCATTCTCAAGTAAACCCGTGCCAGGACATGACGACTGTTGCACACTGACTGTATTAATGAGATGAGTACTTGTACCCTCTCCTGAGTAGGATAAACATATCCTATCTCTTCTGGGATGGAGTCAGCTCTGATTTTTGAAAGTTGATTATCCAGTCTAAATCTGTGAGAGGTTTCAAAACTATCTCCAGATTTGCTGATAGATTTTCCTGATTGTGTGCTTTTAACAGCCAGTCGTCTATGTACGTGTGGATTGCTATGTTTCTCCTGCAGAGGTATGCTGTTATAGCAAGAACCACCCTGGTGAAGACCCGAGGAGCCGTTGAAATTCCAAAGGGTAAAACCCTGAATTCCGACTGTCTGCCCTGGAATGTGAACCTAAGGATCTGACGAAAACTCCTTGCTATTGGAATGTGGAACTAAGCATCCTCCAGGTCTATTGATGCTGTCCACATTCCCTTCTCCAACCCTGCCAACACCGTTTTCACTGTCTCCATTTTGAAACTTGTTGTGTCTATGAACTTGTTCAATGGCTTGAGGTTGAGAATTGGTCTCCACCCTCCAGTGCTCTTTGCCACTAGGAACACGGTTGAATACAAGTCCGTGCACCTTTGTGCCGGTTGAATTGCTCCTTTCGGTATGAGGGAATTTATTTCCTCCTCTATACACAACCGTTGATCTGGATCTCTTGGATTTTGAGTCCAGATTGGAACCAGAGACAGCTGGGATGGCGGGTCTGCTATCCATTCAGGATGATACCCGACTGAAAGCCATCGCAAGACTAAACGGTCCTGAGTTAACCGCTCCCAATCTTGCTTGTGGTCGGCCAACTGGCCTCCCCCTGGACCACCTAGGGAGAGAGGTGGACATAAGTAGCGCAAGAGTGGCACTGTCTCCTGGTCCAGAAGCACTGGAGTGGTTCTTACCGTGGTAACCGACCCTTCAGGTACGATTACCACGACCAGATCCTCGCGCCGCGCGCACCGAGGTGCGCCGGTGGCCATGCCTGGCTGGCTGCGCTGGAGGGGCCTCCTACGCCCTCTGGTTATTGACCAGGGTGACCGTCTCCTGGAGGTGGTTAAATCCCTCACCTCTAAAGAGACCAGGACCTGTCATAGGCATATGCAGCAGCCTATTACAGGTCCTGGGATGGGCACAAGTTGTCTAAGGCAAACGTGTGCCGTGCCCAGACACTCCTGGTCACAGACAGCGTAAAACAATCCAGAGCCAGGTTAATACCATCCTGGGTGGCTCTCTGGACCGTTACCGGACTAGGCTGACGCAACGCGGATGCTGTTACTACCCCTTGTAACAGCTGGGAGACATGTGAAAGCGCTGCAATAGACGCTCTCAAACTCTCCGCATCGCGCAACGCGGTATTTGCCGAACGCAAAACGTTCGAGCACAGCGCTCCCGTGTTAGACTGGGAGCCTGGCTGTATATCCTCGCTTAGCGCAGCGCGGTCATCCACGCTTGACCTAGGCACCACACCGTACCTCTGATACTTCTCAGGTACGATGCGACATCGTTTCGCTACCTCGCGAGACGTCCATGCGCCTTGATGGACGTCTTTGCCGCTGAAAACATATCTATAACATGTTCCGCCAGCGGCAGAGATGGCATAACGGCTTACCTGCCAGCCACGGGTGCTGGTCCCGTTGGCTGGCTGACTGTTCCACAGCAAGAACTGGCTTGACATTTATTAGCCAATTAGTCAGACCAGTCTTCCTCTGTGGCTACCTGCGAATGCTCGACAAGGCGCAGACCATCGTCATCCTCCTGAGCAAACGCAGGCATGAACGTCGCTGGAGGAACTGATACTCCTGGCAAGCCAGAGAATAAGAAAATTTATCAAATTTCTTTTTCACGAGTGAGATGACATACTTACCTCCCTAACACTCTTGATATACTAGTATATCGGCTCGAAATTCAATAATATTCAGAATTATAAAAAGTTAGGTGCCCCTAATGGGCAGGTGGATGTATACAGTCATGCACATGACAGACCCCACCCACTGCGCATGCACATACTGGTACTTCCGTTACTAAATATTCGCTGACATAGAAGCAACTATTCAAATAACCAAAGGACCAGGCCTCCGTGGGGTGAAGAGGCCGGGATCCTGTTAGGGAGGTAAGTATGTCATCTCACTCATGAAAAAGAAATTTGGTAAATTTTCTTATTTTACATCATGAGAACATACTTACCTCCCTAACACTCTTGATAAAAAACAGAATTTGAATGTAAATTTGGTGGGAGGGAGGCAAGGTCCTGAAAACCAGCACACCCTTGAAGAGACCAGGCTCTTTGAATTTACAAGAGATTTAAAACATCTGAAATTGTGACAGAATTTTGCATCGGATAATTGACCGATGAAGAGATTGATCAAAAGGCAAATGCGCTCTCCCCCCCCCCCCCCAAACCCCTCTTTCTGAGGAAGGTTAGGAAAAAACGCTGCTCTAAATGACTAGCACGTACTCTAATACTTAATGAAAGTATTACTAGACATTGGAAAAAAGAAGAATTGCTTCAATTTCAAAACTCTCTGAAAGAACCACAATTAAGAGACATTAACCATCACCATATTAAATAAAAAATGACACCATCACCAAGACAAAAAACAAAAATGGTCATATATACTGACCTCTGATGTCTTGGACACGGCACTCATCTCTTCCCCCACCGGATGAAGAGAATTGCACCAGCTAATAGTAGGGATACCCTACCAACAAATGTGATATTTGTAAATAGCAGAGGAGGAAACTAATTACAAACATAAACCTCTACATTATTTTTTTTTCTGAGGACTGAGACGGTGAGCGGGTTAGAAGTGTCACGAAGGTAATGGTCGGTAAAACTTGATTCACAGTGCCACTGGGCTACTGACATAATGTCTTCAATAGAAACACCATTAAATAATGCCGTGGAAGTTACCCCACCACGGACACTATGAGCCTTGGCTCTATCTACTTGAATTTCAGTGGCTGTCTTATGACAGAATTGAATACATTCTACTATCCATCTGGAAATAGTGTCTCTTGATGCCCTACCATGGGGTTCGATATATGACAACCATAGGGAACATGGGTCCGTCCGCCAAACCTGAGTTCTTCTCTTGTACTTATTTAAAGCACGGACAGGACACCATACTTTAGCACCAGGATCATATCTGGTTAAGGCAGGTAAAATAATAGGTTTACCCGGATATTTCAAAGATTGATTCTTAGCCAAGAAATTCAATCTTGGTAGAAGCTTAAGGCCTTCACCGGTAACTATATAACGGTCAGGCTCAGCAGACAAGGCATGAATTTCACTCCTGCATCTGGCTGATGCTGCCGCAACTAAAAATACAGTTTTAAGTGCCAATAATTTTACAGATATAGCACTAAGTGGTTCAAATGGTGTATCACTCAAAACCTGCAGAACCAGAAAAAGACTCCATGATGGTGTCAGTGGAGGATTTCTTGGTCTGAGATTGCCCATACCTTTAATAAGAGTATTTAAAACACTTACTTCATCACTTCGCCTCTTTGCCAAGCAAGGGATAACAGTCATTAATGCTGATTTGTATCCAGCAATAGAATTAGGCTTAAGACTATAGGCATCATACAGGTGACAGAGAAAATCAGCTACTACCTGAATAGATGCTTCCATCGGATTGATACATCTCTTTGAGCACCATTCTGCAAATCTGTTGATTTTATAATTATAAGCTCTGGAGGTTGGGCCCCCTTCTCGCTCTGGCCATGAAATTGGCTGCTTGCTCAGAAAAGACCTCCTTAATCGCAGATTTTTTGACAACATTCATGCAGTCAATTGAAACATTGACGGATTGTTGTGAAGGGTCTTGTCCTGGAAGATAATATTGTCCATCAGAGGCAGAGGAACCGGATTGCAAACCACAAGGTTCAGCAGATCCGTAAACCATGATCGGCTTGGCCAATTCGGGGCGATCAGAAGCACTTGGCATTCCTCTTGTTTGATCTCCTGAAGAATCCTTGGAATCAGGATTGTTGGAGGGTATGCGTATGCATACATTCCCTTCCAACTGATAGCTAGCGCATCTACTGCGATAGCGCTTGGATCTGGAATCGGAGAAACGTACGTCGTCATCTTCGCATTCTTCTTCATTGCGAACAAATCTATGTTGGGCTTTCCCCAATGATTGAACAGGTGATCCGTCACACATTGATTTAGTTGCCATTCCGTAGGCAGAATGCTCATCCTTCGGCTCAATGAGTCTGCTAACAGATTCATCCTTCCCCGAATATTAACTGCTTTCAAGGTGATCATATGATCCATACACGAGCAAAGCAGCTTCCATGTCATCATACAGAGACTGGGCGACTTCGTTCCGCCCTGGCGGTTTATGTAACTCACTACTGTAGAGTTGCCTGAACGTATCATCACAAATTTTCCCTCCACTTCTTTTAAGAAGTGTTCCAGGCCTAGAATTACAGCCCGCAATTCTAGCATGTTGATATGTTCCTTTGACTGTTCCAGATTCTAAAGTCCTGATATAGTGGCTTCTTCCAGGCAAGCTCCCCATCCCTCCATCGATGCATCCGTAAACATCGTTACTTGATGGTTGGGAGCGGTCAGCATGACCCCCGCCAGGAGATTTCCTCTCTCCATCCACCAATGAAGGTGATGAATGAGAGGGTCCAACACTTGAATGCGCGAGTCCAGTGATCCTGAACTCCGTGCCAAAATGAGCCATGAGAAACAATTGAATCGGCCGCCTGCGTAAGGCCGCCTGAGGAATGACTGAAACCATCAGACCTAACATTCTCAGATAGATTCGTGCTAGAATATAACGACTGTTGCAAACCAACTGAATGCACAAGAGGAGATTTTCCACTCTCTCCTGGGATGGATAAACATATCCTATCTCCAGATCGAAGAACATACCCAGGTAAACAAACTTCTGGGATGGAGTTAGGGTTGCACGATTATTCACATTTCATAATCGCGATCATTTAAGAAAAATAATCGCGATCATACGATTAATCATGAACTATATTAATTACATCAATGCTGCTTAGAGGACGTTATTATGCTACTGCAGATTGTAAGATTATGGGTTAGGCACATGGGTATACATACATACATGGACAGAATACGCCAGTTGCTGATTGCAAACAAAGGAATGTATCAAGATTTTTCTAGACGGAAAACGGAAGGTAACATATTTCGTTTAATTGTAGCCTATGCTCTAATAGAAGTCCACCCCCTAACTTTGACATATGAGCTCCAATGATTTCTTAGCAGTTTCAAAACTGTATTAGAAGCCCACCCTCGGCAAATAATTTGTAAGAATAGCGTGTATAATAATAATAATCGTGTCACAGGGTGTGTCTACTTAAGACAGATCTCTGCCCTGATACATTTCCGGCCCCTCTAGAAGTCAATACATTGTAAATCTCGACCAACTATTAGATTAATACTAATAGTAGGCCACGTATGTTCAAGATATAATAAAGTTTATTCCACACTTTTGTAGTTAAAATGCGCTTAAAACAGTCTTGGCGTGATTAAATAGCTTCCTTATAAATATATTGTAAGACCAAATTTATGTACCAAACAAGTACGGGAGAAAATGTGCATCAATTTTGTAACGCCGATCAACATTAAATGATCCAATTGAATTATTACGAACGACAATATAGCCGGCCGAGTACTCGCTCTAAAATAAACTTCAATTGGAGGCGAATCACGTGATTTGTATTTTATTCGTGACACCATTTTATATCAAATTGTGGATTAATTTTGATGTAATAAACGACCTTTACTAAAGGATACGCAATATTTAGGCCCTAAAATAAATCAAATAATTTCACTTCCCCGGGGATGTTTTGAGGTATACATTAAACATAGGCGTAGGCGGTGAGAATTTTTACGTGAGAAAATGCGTTGAATTTCCGTGGTATCTGTTCTAGAACTTTTTTGGGAAATTGTTAGCGCATAACTATTCAGAGAATGAGGAACGCGGGATAAACGTGTGTGATTACAACAACAATGACAAATAGCGACCAAGTGAACAATCTTTATTCATCTAAAACTAATCCTGAGTCAATACAAACAAATGAGTTATTTATTTATTTAGTTTATTTAATCATTCACACATTCGGCTGATAGCCGGATGTTTGTTTCCATGCTTGGTAACGCGAGCAGTTTCACAAGCGTAAAAGTGTCTTGACAAAAATTTCAACATGGCGATTATACGATTATTTCATTTTATAATCGTACACGATCATTTTGAATTATATAATCGCGATTAATCGAATAATCGAAAAATCGTGCAATCCTAGATGGAGTCAGCTCTGATTTCTGAAAGTTGATTATCCAGCCTAAATCTGTGACAGTTTTCAAAAACTATCTCCAGATTTGCTGTCAAACTTTCTGGGTTGTGTGCTTTCAGCAACCAGTCGTCTATGTAAGTGTGAACAGCTATATTTCTCCTGCGGACGTATGCCGTGATAGCAAGTACCACTCAAGTGAAGACCCTTGGAGCCGTCGAGATGCCGAATGGAAGAACCTTGAATTCCCATTGGCGTCCCTGAAAAGCAAATCTCAGGAACCGACGGAAACTCCTTGTAATTGGAATGTGGAAATAAGCATCCTTGAGATCTATTGATGCTGTCCACATCCCCTTCTCTAACCCCAACAACACCGATCTTACTGTTTCCATTTTGAAACTCGGTGTATCTATAAACTTGTTTAGAGGTTTGAGGTGTTCTATGTCACAAGAAACATGGTTGAATAGAAGCCCGGGCAATCTTGCGCCGGTTGAATTGCTTCCTTTAGAATTAGAGATTCTATCTCCTCTTCAATGCACAACCGCTTGTCTGGATCTCTTGGAATTTGAGTCCAGACCGGTACCAGACAGATGCAACGGTGGACCTCTTATCCATTCTGGACTGTATCCGTGCGAAAGCCATTGCAAGACTAAGCGGTGCTGATTTAACTGTTCCCACTTCTGAATGCGGCAAGTCAAACGACCTCCCACTGGTGCACCTAGGGTTGACGGGGTGCCCATAAATTCTAGAAGTGGGTGTGTCTCTGGTACGAGTGATAACGAGTGGTACTTGTGGTAACCGGAAAAGATTTTAGCCCATCAAGTTCGGTTACCACGCGCCGCGACCAGCGCCACGGTGCGCGGGCTGCTGTCTGGCTGGCTGCGCTTGAGGCGCTGGCTGACGTACAACACGCTGCTGCTGGCGCGGCCGATGCGGTCTCTGAACCCGGCCGGCCTGCTGGCCTCTGACAATGACAGCACCACCACGAGCGTACTGCCGTCGAGCAGTCGAGCAGCCGAGGGCTGAACACGCACATGTTCTCTGCGCAGCACTTCAAACTATGCGCGCAGCGCCCTCTGGTTGTTCACTAAAGTCACTGTCTCTTGGAGGTGCCGACAATCTTCACCTCCAAAAAGACCAGGGCCCGCCATCGGCACTTGCAACAAGCGCGACTTGAGCTCCTGAGACGGGCACAAATTGTCCAGAGCAAAAGTGCGCCTCGTTCTCAGTGACTTTGTGACTGACCTAGTCAGACACTCCAGCGCCAGGTTGATGCCATCCTGGATGGCTCGCTGGACTCTCACAGGGCTAGGTTGTTGCTGCACCGAGGCTGCTACTACCCCAGATAGCAGCTGAGAGACATGGGACAGCGCACTAATCGCCGCTCGTGAGCTCTCCTCGGTGTCGCGCAAAGCGGCATTAGCCGAGCGCATAGCGCCCGTGCACAACGCTCCCGTGTCAGCACGGGAACCCGGCCACGTATCTTCCCTCAGAGCGGCGCGGTCGTCCGTGCTCGGTCTGGGTGCTAGGCCATATCGAGCACACTGACTAGCAGTAACCCGACATCGCCTAGCAACCTCGCAGGGGGCCTTCGCGAGGCGACCTTTCGGTCTGATCGACTATTCTGCCGCCGAGAACATATCTAAGATATGTTCAGCATACGGCAGAGACAGAGTCGTGCTGGCCAACGGCTTTGCCTGTAACCATGCCCGAGGGTTACCGGCAGCTGTCTCGTCCACGGACAGCTCTGGTCTGACAGCGAGGAGCCATGCACACGCTTCTGACCAGTCTTCATCCGTGGCTACCTGCGAATTGCCGACGAGCAGCGGGCCCTCATCATCTTCAATGGCATTCGCAGGTAAGGCCGAGGAGGAGGCTATAGACGAACTATCATGCACACCAGCGCGACCTGGAATGTCCGTATGCGATTCCACGCTTAAGCGTGGAATCTTATACGGGCGGCCGTCCGCTCCAAACCGGCCCACAGGCTGAATCATGAAACCTGCTCCCGAGGGAACAGTGCCATAGGTGCGAGCGACCGCGCTCCCCATGAGAGGAGTGTAGACGCTCGCATCCATGTCTTCATGCTCATCCTGTGGGCCGAGCAGGTAGTCTTCATCATCTTCCTGGTCAGGAAAGTTAGACTCTGGATTAGTAAGGAAAACTAACCCAGACTGACCAGGAGAATGCTCGAAAGCCGATGATGAGGTTACTCCGCGAGTGATCGTGGTCAGGCCCGCTGCTCGGGTCCCGCCTGATGCTGCTCGCGCTGCTGGAACACCAGGCGATGCGAACACCAAGCCTGGGTCCAAGACGGCCGCCCCTGGATCACTAAACACTTTGTCCGAGCTAGTAGGGTATGATCCAGGGACGGGGGCTACCTGCACCGAGGTCGATGCGCAGGAAGTTGAAACACCTGTGCCCGGAAACATGCCGCAAAGCATGTCAGGCATCAGATCTTTCAGTCCTGCGCATCTCACTCACCAACTCACTCTTGAAGGCCTCGAGCTCACCCTCCTTCTTAGTCTTCTTGCCCTCCTCAGCCATCAGCTTAGCCTGGGAACAGAAGAATTCAGAGGTTAGATCCACACCCCCACTCTTTAGAAATGACACATTTGTTGGACAGCCTACAAACTGAGCAAAGATGGCAAGGGTGGCGGAAGAATCTAGCCTTCATAGGCTTAAGACAGGATGGACATGACTTCTGAAAAGGAATGGATACGAAGACAATGAGTATTATAGTTTGCAAAACCTTGTTAATAGACTATTAGTACCAACAAGAACAAACTCGAGAAGACATCCACCTTCTTTACACAGACTACCCTGACGGGACAGATGACTTCTCTAGTTAATAATAACCAATCACAACCAGGATCCCAAATTAAGAAAGAGAGAGAGAAAGGAGTAATGACTACCTAGATATCTCTCCACCTGCATAATAAAGGGTGATAAAACATCAAGGACTTTCTCTAAACTAGGATTATGACATCAAGAAAGAGAAAAAACTCTGGTTGATTATGACATCAAGCCTCAATGCAACAGTTCCTTCAAGGAGAGGGGACATCAGAAACGAATGCAAGAACCATCTAGAGACTAAAGACATTCATTACTCCCAAATAATATACTTTATATTAAATATATATATATTCGAGAACCCATGCACATACAAAAGAGAATACAGTGCAATAACAAATGGCAGCAGAAATTTGTGAATATTTTCAAATAATTAAGTGCCATAACTAATAAATTCCCTTAGCCTGAGCACAGGCAAACCATCCTCTTGTGCAGGAGAACACGTCCATCCATCCGCCGAGACTCTCTTCCAGAAGAACTGATGAGGGGGATGGGACAAAAGGAAGGAGATATTTCTTTTATTAATTTAATATATCTCCAACCCATAGACATATCACGATGATAAGTAAAAAAAGAGACGTGAACAACCTTCGAGAGAAGAACAGGAACCCTTACAGATACATAAGTCAAACCTGTGAACACAAAGCACAAGAGATTAATAGCCCTAGGCGCTGGGAACAAATTTAACAAGGATTCCCAGCGCCTGAAAACGCGGTCTCGCCTAAACGGCCGCAACGAAAACCGGTAACAAATAAAAGTTACAAGGCTTAAATAAATATATGGAACAATATCACCTTAGCAGATGAAGAGGAGGACTCCTCTAACACTTTAGCATCAGCCATGATGGAACCAGATGATAAATATAGTGAAATTCTCAATAGTGTGTTAAACTTTTCCACAAGTTGATTTTAGCCAATATATTAGAAAACGTACCAGTATGCGCATGCGCAGTGGGTGGGGTCTGTCATGTGCATGACTGTGTACATCCACCTGCCCATTAGGGGCACCTAACTTTTTATAATTCTGAATATTATTGAATTTAGAGCCGATATACTAGTATATCAAGTGTTAGGGAGGTAAGTATGTTCTCATGATGTGAAAAGCATGCGGGCCTGAAAGTGCAGGCATGCTAAACTGACTGGCTTGACCAGGAGCAGGCGCCGTGGTATTGATTGGGGAAAATTTCTGCCACACCACGGCCCTGGCCAGAACCTGCTACACCATCGGCAAGCCGAGGTATGTGGTAATGCTGGCCATCAGATCCAGCCCGGGCTACCTTCTGCGCCGTGAACGCTACTCCTGCCTGAGTAGTCCAATGGAAAATGTTGCCCGTGCTCCCCGCAAGGTGTGCACGTACGTCAATGTCCATGGCCACGGCGCCAGACGGAGAACCCAGCAGATAATCCTCTTCTTCTTGGTCAGAAAGATTAGACTCCAGGTCAATGAAGAATGCTAACCCGGACTGGCCAGGAAAGGTACCATAGGCGGTAGTGGTAACTGTAGGGTGCGGATAATCCTGGCCTAATAAGCAGACACCATGCTCCAGCGACACCTGTCCATGAATAACCGGCACGGCAAGCCTGCTGCCAGTGTCCTCATAGTGGACTGCCCCTCTAATGGGGCCACCTCTGAATCTTGGACGAAAACTGTTAAGTCCCTACAGAGTACCGATTCAGAGGTGGGAATTATCGTCTCTGGAGCCAGAAGACGACAATAAAGGATTTGGTCCAGGAAGCATGCCACGAAGCAACTCTGGAACCAAATCCTTAATTATCCTCTTCATCTCTCTCATCATTTCAACATGGAAGGCCTCCATATCCATTGACAACAATCTCTGGACTGTTTTTTCTGCATTAGTGATTTTGAAAATAGATGATATCAGTGCTAACTACAGCTGGTTTCTTAACTGTCTCACTGCTGCAAGCCAGTGCAGCCAATAATTTCAATTTTCAAAAGCTCTTGACTTGTTGAACATTTTGAAAACAATGTGACTGAAAGTTGTTGGCGGCTTAGCCACGAACAACTTTCAGTCCAATTGTTTTCAAAATATTTATCAGGTTCAGGGATATAACCTTTGGAATATGTCGTCTGCAAAAAGACGGTTACTAGAGGTTTAAAAACAATTGAAGAAAATGGTCTCTAAAGACAGGTAGGTGGTCTTTATAGAAGGTTATTCCCCACCACCACACAATCCATTTAACACATGCGCATCTGGCTGAATCACCAAGTTAGCAGCAGGGGTAGGGTGAGCTGGAGTTGATTTAAAAAATAATTTGACTGAAAGTCATTGCTGCCTTAGGCAGCAACAACGTTCATTGCTGCCTAAGGCAGCAACAACTTTCAATCAAAATATTTTTAAGAGCATAGATGTCAGAGCACATAATACATATCTTAAATATTTCGGCAGTATTGGAAAGGTTAATCTGTTAATTGGAATTTAATATCTAGTCTGGCAATAAAATCTGACATGGTGATAAATCAATGGACATTGGGAACAAACCATTATTTGCCCTATGAAAGTGAGACTGCAAATATTTAAGGAGTGATAACTCTGGCATTTGGCGTCCTATCAGTTTCATTTTCACAACACAGATATTAGATGCCGTCATTAACATTGTGACCAAGTTTGGTGTCAATCCGTCAAGAAATAACAAAATGAGCCGCCATTGTTGGTGACGGACAAACAGATGGATGGACGGACATACAGAAGACGGATGGGTTAACACTATACGACAGCTGACTGACAAGTAAGCGGAGTTAAGAAAACCAATTTGGCTTCAAAATCCATCAAATAAAAAAAATTGAATATGGCAGCCAAACACGCTAAAATTCTTTTACCTATCAACTTCCCATGAACAAACTTTAATGGCCCTTAGTCCATAATCATATCCCCAAAATTTCAGCCAGATCCGTTCAGCGGTTCTGCAGAATAAGTCGTTTTCACGAAAACTAGGTTATCCAAGATGGCCGCCGAACCATTTGGCCAATCAAGTTCCTTCGAATATTTTTAAGAGCATAGATGTCAGAGCACATAATACATATCTTAAATATTTCGGCAGTATTGGGAAGGTTAATCTGTTAATTGGAATTCAATATCTAGTCTGGCAATAAAATCTGACATGGTGATAAATCAATGGACGGTGGGAACAAACCTGTATTTGCCCTATGAAAGTGAGACTGCAAATATTTAAGGAGTGATAACGCTGGCATTTGACGTCCTATCAGTTTCATTTTCACAACACAGATATTAGATGCGGACATTAACATTGTGACCAAGTTTGGTGTCAATCCGTCAAGAAATAACAAAATGAGCCGCCATAGTTGGTGACAGACAGACAGATGGATGGACGGACATACAGAAGATGGATGGGGTCATCGTTATACGACAGCTGACTGAGTAGTAAGCAGAGTTAAGAAAACCAATTTCGCCTTCAAAATCCATCAAATAAAAAAATTTAACGTGGCAGCCAAACACGCTAAAATTTGATTGGTCCATGGCTGCCATGTTTTTTACCTATCAACTTCCCATGAACAAACTTTAATGGCCCTTAGTCCATAATCATATCCCCAAAATTTCAGCCCGATCCGTTCAGGGGCTCTGCAGATTAAGTCGTTTTCACGAAAACTAGGTCATCCAAGATGGCTGCCGAACCATTTGGCCAATCAAGTTCCTTCGAACAAACTTGGTTCAGCTCTTGCCCTATATGATATTTCGTGAGTTTTGAATCGATCCACCAAGCGGTTTCAGAGAAGATTTTTAAAGCCATTTCCTAAAATCAACCAAAATCAGGGCACCGGCCAAATTGGCCGATCTACTTTGTTTTAACACGCTTGGATCCCTATGCCCTAAGGATACCTCCTGCCAAATATAATTGAAATCGGCCCAGTGGTTCTTGAGAAGTCGTTTAAAGAAAAAAGTTGATGGACGGACGGACGCCGGACGGGCGCCATGGCATAAGCTCACTTGGCCATTCTGGCCAGGTGCAGGTGAGCTAATAAGAAGTTAATCCGACCCAAAACAATATCCAGGTGTACGGACGAATTGTATTCATATCCAGAACATCTAACTGGAAAAGAATAGTAGAGACAGACTATGCAAACATCAGATATACAATGATAAAATGGCAGCAGATCTCAGAAATATCATAACTAGAATACCTGCGTCTTTAGCATAGAAAACCCATCCGATCTGATGCTCTGGAAGCTCTAACCAAACTCTATGACCTCTTAACTCTCTCCACAATTAAGGGAAGGAAGTGGACCAATAGGGCAAAGAGAGAAGACCTTCTTATGAGGCCTCCAACTCACTGGGCATAGATTTTGTATTAGATCTTTCTAACATCATTAGTAGGAAATGGAACCTTGGTGGAAAGAAAAACAAACCCTCTGATTATGTGTTGTCCTTCTCAATCATAGATAGATATCTGTGGACACAAACACAGATAGATTAGTATTTCATAGCGCCATATAGAAATAAATCAGTTTTTTTGGGCGCTTATCACGTCTAATCGCGAGTCCCGGAAACACATTGCATCGAGACTAAAATGCTAAATTAGACAAATATGTATTAGAATTCAACTGATGACTTGGTCCTGGGCCCTCCTCTGGCGACTTCCCACGCTCAGACATGATCTCAGATGATTAATAAATTCAGTAAGTGATGAGAAACAGCACAAAACTCTTAGAAAAAAGTAACGCACGGGTCTCTTTGCCAATAAATTGAAAAAGAGGAAGTACTAGTCTGTGAATGCGCGGAGGTTGGGGCTGGCATCCGCCGGACTGTCATCTGACTATCTGCCCATTAGGGGCACCTAACTTTTTCAATCTGAGTGTTTATTGAGTGAGTCGATATTTGGGAATATCAAAGCGTGTTAGGGAGGTAAGTATACTCTTGAAGTGAAAACATAGTACAGATATATTTATACGTAAGTAACTTGCCACTCACCTCCAACTGGTGATTATCATCAGCTTTTTTTGCTTGTTTAAGGGATTTTCTGAAAAATACATTTGGCGATTATATTTTATTGTGGTGCTGCGTGCAATCTATTTATACTTTTAACTCTCTCAGCCAGGCCCTGAAATCAGAGATTTCTATCCAAACTGTTAATTGCAAAGCTGACCAGAAATGCCTTAGAACTGCTGTGGTGTTGAGGAACATCAATCTGCAAATCCTACAAATATTTATGAAAACTTACCAATGGACGAACTGTTAGTGTCTCTATTAGCGAGTCAGACAATCCAGTGACATATTTTCTAATATATTTTCCCCCAGTCTGAGAAAACATCAAATTTACTGATTTTGACAATTAAAAGGGATACAAGAAAGCAGAAGTAATTGACAGTTTCAAAGGCGTTATATTTCAAACATGCTAATATTTTAAGACAAGTGTGTGTGTGAGACACTCACCTGTTAAAGAGTTACAGAAAACTTTCAGAAAATCCACAATCAACGTCAGAAAAATTATTCAATCAAAATTCTAAATAGATGTTCTGGAGCCTAGCACCATAAAATCATCTAACCAAATTTGGTTTAAATCCATATGACCAAGCGGTTTAGAAGAAATGTTTTAAAGCAAAAGTTGACGGATGGATGGCGAATTCATAATTTGAGTGAAATGTGTTGCTGTTAACCGTTTAATGGTCAAGCAGACCAAGACTGGCTTCTGCAAGATAGGGCGATAGCTACGTGTATGCATTCCATGAATCCACATTTGAAAAGATCATCATAATTTGCAGTTTATATGGCAAAGATACCACGGCGCCCAACCACAACCCAGCATGTACCCACATACCTGGCTGCTTCCAGTTTTTTCACCATATGAGTGGTCTTCTCTTTGGCTTTAATATAGAGTGGCCGTTTCTTGTTAAGCTCCACTTCCTGCAAATTATAACAAAATACTCATTAATGACTGTATAACCAAACCTATCTTATGAGTACTCAGATAATTCAAGTTAAAGCGAGGGAAACAAAAGCGATCCCCTCCTCTTTAATGGGCCAATGGGTCTCTGCAGTGGTGTTTAGGAATGCCCTTTTCAGCCCAACAGACACATGGCAGAAGGCTATTTTTTAAGATTTACTACTGGATTGACTTGCTCAATAACCGAACCAGTCATTCCAGTGGTAAATTTTCAGTCTTCTCTTGGTCTGCAAATGAGCATTTAGCCAGCAAATGTTTTGATTTCTTGACCAAATTTTACCATTGAAAGATAAAACCAGCGAGCTCATTAAGTACAGATGAACTAAAATACATTATAGAATATATGATTTTTATATAAACCCCGAAAATGCATCTTTCATGTCTTCGGATGTTCAGACATGTCGAATTCCATATTTACATGTGGCATCTAAATAAATGTGTTATCGCATGAAATGAGAACTTTTTTATGTTTTATTCTAGTAATGGAGGCTTTGCTACTCAGTATTCTGGCCTAACGAATAATACATGTAGCTTACATGAATAGATTCATGGTAAAAGTACACGGGCATCGACTGAGGTATCGAATACATGGTATAAGTCATTTTACAAAATTTGAAAAAGACTAATAACACTGGCTATGGCCTTAGGACTAAAACAAGAATTTCCTGCAATTAGATGTCTACCCTCTCATATTTGTCACAGAGGCATTGAGTTTTGACCTTGTGACCTCCGTGTCATCATACTGCTTCCTAACATTATAGGTAACCATTCAATCTTAGTTCCAATAGGATTAACCAATCCTGAAAGATAAGCCGAGAAGTTTTGCTAAAACCAAGAACTTAACATTGAACAAACATTTTTGTATAAAGGTCACAGTGACCTTTACCTTTGATCTTGTGAGCTCAGTATCACCATGCTGCTTCCTAACAGCATAGGCAACCACATAACCAAGCTTAGTTGCAATAGGATTAACTGATCTTGAAATAAAAGCGGAGCGGTTTTGACAAACGCAAAACCGTAACATTGTTGATGCCGTTACCGCCGCCGGAAAAGTGACACATATGTCTCGCTTTCTGCTTCGCCGGCGAGACAAACAAATTATACCCGTATGTATGTTTGGGGTTCCCTAACCACCAGCAACAATGGCTGTCGAAATACCTACCGAAAATATGTTGCTACTGTACTTCAAAATTTCTACTCAGAAATTTGGTATGGCAGAATTAATTGGATTTAGAGGGTTTTTTTATCACTTTTCTACATGTACCTTAACCCTGACCACTCTGATGTGAAAATTTTAAAATCTCATTTTAACTTAAAAGATGAACTGGTGCTCATTTTCTCAACAATTTGGTAGACGATGGTGCTGTCATAGACAGCAACATCATCCACCAAAATTGTTGAAGAATGTACACCAGTTTCTTTGCTATGGACACAGGAAAAGACTAAATATTGACATCAGAGTGGTAGATCACCCAAACAGACCCCCTCCCACCCCCTTGTGGGATGGTCTGTAGTTTTATTAACCACTATAAAACATAGTTACCATTCAATCACTACTTGCTAAATACTACTCTGCATTTAGCCACCAGAATAAGATTTTTATACTTGCTTACATGCCCCCATATGCCTATTCCACTTCATCACACCCGTAACCAGGCTACTGGTAGGGAACACCCCAAGCATATGCCTTAATAGACTGGCACCAGTCTATACTCACTCCGTTGTGACACCTGTCACTGCACATGACCACGCATGCGCAATGGAGCCCAAATAGGAAACAGATTCACTTTTCCAAATATGAGTGCAAAATAACATAAACAGATTCTCAAATCATTCCCACGCGGGGTGGTTGAGGACGGGTCGTAGTGATTGAACAGGAAGTATGTTTTATAGTGGTTAATAAAACTACAGACCATCCCACAAGGGGGTGTTCTGTTGGGGGGTGGGGGGGTTGTTATTACACCACAAAAACATCTATACCAGTCAATCACTACTGGCTAAACCCATAGAATTGGTCAGTGCCCCAAATAACCCTTGGTGGGTGGAGATTTGAGAATCATAAAACAAGGATAAAAATTAAACAAATCATATATATCCAAATTTTAATAAAAATAACATAATAGAGCATCCATAACATTCACAAAGTGATTATCAAACAAAAAAATTGTCAACTCAAAGAAATAAACAAAACAAGAGAAAATTCTCACCATTTCTGACAGGCATAGTCTAGCGAAATTGAGTCTAGCGAAATTGGCGGGATGTGCTTGGTAAATGGTCTTTGGCTTGTTTTGTTATTTTAAAAACGTTATATTTCTTTAAAAGGAGGCCGCTGGGCTCTGATCCTTTAAATAGAAAAAAGTAGAGTCGATTCAGATTTCCAACCTGCGACTTGCATGATGTCGTCCAATGATGAGCCGACGAAAAGAGCGAAGGATCAGATCTTTTAAAATCGGTTTGACGCTTATAGACTTTTAAGGCCCTGACAGGACACCAGAACTTAACGGACGGCAAAAAAGACGATAAAGATTTGAGAATAATCGGCTTGGCTGGGTAACATTTAGACTGGGTCTTTGATAAAAAAATCCCTTCTGGGATATAAAACTAAGCCGTTCCCAGATTCGATAAATCTGTCTTTTTCACCAGAAACCGCATGAATTTCGGATCTTCTCCTCGCTAAAACGGAAGCAACAAGGAAAAACAGCCTTAAGAGTCAAAGGTTTAAGACTGATAGATCCAATTGGTTCAAAATGGTGACCTGCCAATACTTGAACAATTACGGCCAAATTCCTGGAAGGTAAAGGCTTAGCCACTGGAGGATGAATATTGCCCAATCCTCTAACAAAACCATTGAGAATTTTTGTATCCTTGATATTGGCATTTAAGCGACAAGGAAGAGAAGCCAAGGAAAATCTAATGGCGTTAGCAGATACGGCTTCACGGTATCAGAAAAATGAATATCGGTATCAATATCAATTTTCATACCGGTATAACTTTAATACCGGTATCATGCCGATGGGAAAAATGGAGTGAGGCTTGAGTAGTATGATTCCAGTCAACGTATATCAATGCTCCTTAAAGTCGCCGCAAATTTCTACAATAAAACCAAGAAATTACATGAAACCTGATATTAAACGCTAAATTTTAACTGTCTTCAGTTAAATCATATCACAAAATGGCTGAAACCCCCACCAATGATTTGAATTTGCCACGAAATTACAACTATTTCCGTGTGGAGATCGCGAGATACCGGTAACCAGTGACCATATCGTCCAGTGTAAACTCGCCCAGTGAATCAAAAAAGCCACCGCTTTCGTTTCTACGAGAATTCTTAATACTTACCAGATATACTATTATGATAATGCCTATTATCTAGTCTAGCTCAAAATAAACAATTAAAAACTACGCACTCTCCTGGTCCTGCCCATACTGTGTCCGGGAATTACCATAGCCGCAGATACCAAGTCAATTCCCAATCACAGTCAGATTCATCTTATATTTGCCTTGACAAACAGCGAAAGCAGCTCAGCCTCACCGTCAAGATTTTTAAAGCCATTTCCTAAAATCAGCCAAAATCCAAGATGGCCACCGGGCAAATCGGCCTTGTTTGAACAAACTTGGATCCCTATGCCCTAAGGATACTTCCTGCCAAATATAATTGAAATCGTCCCAGTGGTTATTGAGAAGTCGTCTAAAGGAAAAAGTTGACGGATGGACGGATGCCGGACAGACGACGGATGGTTGCCATGGCATAAGCTCACATGGCCATTCTGGCCAGGTGAGCTAAAAACCGGACATAGAATAGGAAGCGGAAATGCGCAAACCGGACGAAGAAATCTTCTGTCGCCGACAACACAGCTTGAGGGTAATGCCCTTCCTCAAGATTTAGGTGGGTTTGCCCGGTGACTTACACGAAGACACCTGTGTGGGCTTCTTAGAATCTTTCGGCTCAGGTTTAGGCGACCGACAATAAATCATCAGGAATCCATAAAACATTCAACAAACGTAACTTTGATAACAGAGACTTCATATTAGGCATTAGGCATGATCTTTCGATTACTAATCCTTCAAATCAGTTACTGACACAGTAAAGAAGACTGGAGGGTGTGATAAAGTGGAATAGGCATATGGGGGCATGTAAGCAAGTATAAAAATCTTATTCTGGTGACTAAATGCAGAGTAGTTGACTTAGAAACTAGTGATTGAACGGTATAGATGTTTTTGTGGTGTAATAACAACTGTTGTGTTGAGCAAAGATATGGTAAAAGATGACCCCCTTCACCCACCCGACACAAAAACAAAATCATACATACTTAATTGTTTGACGCATGAAACAGGAAATATTTTGTGCTAAATGGTGCAAGGAAGGGTCCTGCATTGGCAAAAACCTGCATATGCATGATGTTTCATTAACATACACGAAATCGAATATAACTCATTGAAGTAGACGAAACTCTGTGGATACACGCACACAGAAACTGAATGTAATTTTGTAACTTGTGCAGGACAGTTACCAACATTATAAATGCCTGCTTACTGATTCCTTAATTTGTTGCTCGATCTTTGTCAGTTCCTTGCTCATTTTGCCCAATTCCTTCTTTTTATCCCGCATTTCATCTTCTATCTTCTCACGTCGCCGCACCTCTTTCTCTTGAACATGTTGTTTCTTGGTCAATTCCTGGCTGATTGCGTCAATGTCCTGCTCATTGTGGTACAGGCGGAACATGTGTAGCTCAAGCTGCTTTTCAGTCTGCATCAAAGAAGAATAGACATTAATTTTAGTATTAATGCTTTCATGAGCAAATATGTTCAAGAAATGTTCAATTTCTTAATTACAAATGTCCATTTGCAGACTAAGAAGACTATTTTTGAAAATTTACCACTGAATAAACGAAATCACGGATTTCTTTTTTCACGAGAGTTGATACTTACCTCCCTAATACTCTTTGATATTGCTAAATATCGGCTTTCACTTAATAAAACACTCAGATTTAAAAAGAAAGATGCCCCTTATGGGCAGGTAGTCAGAAGTCAGTCAGGTGGATGCCAGCCCCACCACCACCGCATGCGCCAACTAGTACTTCCTCTGACTAATTTATTGGCTAACACACATGCAACATAATAAGAGCCTGAAGACCGATCCTTAGTGGGGCGGAGAGGCCGGGTCCGTATTAGGGAGGTAAGTATCAACTCTTTCGTGAAAAAAGAAATCCGTGATTTCGTTTATTTCACTTCGAGAGTATACTTACCTCCCTAATACGCTTTGATATTGCCAGAATTCGTCAGTGAATTTGGCGGGAGGGAGGCGAGGTCAAAAGACCAGCTCCTCCCTATGCACTTTTCTGTGGCTAAGGCACTTAAACTTCTGAAATTGTGTGGAAACACAATCAGGAATAGATAGGAAAACATCGGCTAACACAAACCGATGGCTGAGAGATGACCAAAAGTCATAAGCGCCCCCCCCCCCCCCCTCCTCCTCTTGGAAGGAAGACTGAATGACCGCAATGTCCCATACGCTCTCTACGTACAAGTGCCATGTACTATAGGACATTAAACGAAAAGGCTACATTTTCGTATACTCTCAATAATGAACCACATAAAACATGTACCATCACCATATTAATAACGAAGGGTCACGTGACATTACAAAAAACCATGGACAACACACACAAGACTGACCTTGTGGAAGATTGGCGCTGTCATCATTTCCCCATTGGTGAAGACTGATGCAGCCCATAAAGTAGATGTTTCCATTGATTAAATGTGAAATATATATATTTTTAAATGAGGATACCTCATCAAAATATGTACACCTAGATTAGCTTTTCAAAATCGATAAGGCGAGAGGATTCGAGGTGTCACGGAGATAATGGTCGGTAAAACTTGACTCACAGTGCCACTGAGCTACTGACATAATGTCATCCACAGGTACCCCATTAAATAGGGCAGTGGAAGCCACTACACCTCGGACACTGTGAGCCTTGGCCATGTCAACTTGTTTACCTGTGGCGGATTTATGGCCAAATTGAATACACTCTACAATCCACCTGGAAATGGTGTCCTTTGACGCCCTGCCATGGGGCTCAATATATGACAACCGTAACGCTGTTGGGTCCGTCCGCCAATCTTGAGTACATTGTTTGTACCGGATTAATGCTCGGACTGGACACCATAGTTTTGAATTAGGATCAAACCTAGTCAAAGCTGGTAAAATTATCGGTTGACCCGGATATTTCAGACTGGTTTTTCGCCATGAAATTTATCCTGGGTAGAAGCCTAAGGCCTTCCCCTGTAACCACAAAATGGTCTGCCTCGGCTGACAAGGCATGAATCTCACTCCTACGCCTAGCCGAGGCCGCAGCAATTAAAAATACAGTTTTAAGCGTCAACATTTTCATAGAAATGGAGCCTAGTGGTTCAAACGGCCTATCAGCTAGCACCTGAAGCACTAGTGATAAACTCAAAGACGGAATCACTGGGGGATTCCTTGATTGCCCATGCCTTTGATTAAAGTATTTAATGTATTTACTTCATCACTTCCCCTATTAGCCAAGCAAGGGATAACTGTCATTAAAGCTGACTTATAACCAGCTATAGAGTTAGGCTTGAGGCTATAGGCATCATACAGGTGACAGAGGAAATCGGCTACTACCTGAATAGATGAATCCATCGGATTAATACATCTTTTTGAGCACCATTCTGCAAATCTGTTGATTTTATAATTATATGCTCTGGAGGTTGACCCCCTCCTGGCTTTGGCCATAAACATGGCTGCATGCTCAGAAAAGGCCTCCTTAATTCTAGATTCCTTGACAACATCCACACAGTCAATTGAAACATTGACGGATTGTTGTGAAGGTTCTTGCCCTGGAAGATAATATTGTCCATCAGAGGCAGAGGAACCGGATTGCAGACCAGAAGGTCCAGCAGATCCGTATACCATGATCGGCTTGGCCAATTTGGGGCGCTCAGACGCACTTGGCACTCCTCCTGTCTGATTTTCTGAAGAATTTTTGGAATCAGGATTGCTGGAGGGAATGCGTATGCATACATTCCCACCCAGCTGATAGCTAACGCATCTGTTGCGAAAGCGCTTGGATCTGGAATCGGAGAGACGTACGTCGTCATCTTCGCATTCTTCTCCGCTGCGAATAAATCTATGTTGGGTTTCCCCCAGTGGTCGAACAGACGATCCGCCATACATTGATTTAGTTGCCATTCCGTAGGTAAAACACTCATCCTTCGGCTCAATGAGTCTGCTAACAGATTTAACCTTCCCGGAATATGAACTGCCTTCAAGGTAATCCTGTGATCCAGGCACCAACAAAGCAGTTTCCAAGTCATCATACAGAGACTTCGTTCCGCCCTGGCGGTTTATGTAAGTCACTACTGTTGTATTGTCTGATCGAATTAGAACATTCTTGTCCAGAACTTTCTGTAAGAAATGTTCCAGGTCCAGGACTACTGCTCGCAATTCCAGTAGATTGATATGTTCCTTTGACTGTTCCAGATTCCAAAGCCCTGATCTCGTGGATTCTTCCAGGCAAGCTGCCCACCCCTCCATCGATGCATCTGTATACATCGTTAACTGAGGGTGAGGAGGGGTTAACATTACCCCCGCCAGGAGATTCTCTGTCTTCAACCACCATTGAAGGTGATGAACTAGAGGCTCCAACACTGACACACTCGAGTCCAGTGAACCTGTACTCTGGGTCCATTGTGTCATGAGAAATAACTGGATCGGCCGCCTGAGGAATGACTGGTTCCAAAGAAACCATCAATCCCAGCATTCTCAGATAAACCCGTGCCAGGACATGACGACTGTTGCACACTGACTGTATTACTGAGATGAGTATCTGTACCCTCTCCTGAGTAGGATAAACATATTCTAGCTCCAGATCGAAGAACATTCCCAGGTAAACAAACTTCTGGGATGGAGTCAGCTCTGATTTTTGAAAATTTATTATCCACCCTAAATCTGTGAGTTTTAAAAACTATCTCCAGATTTGCTGATAAACTTTCCTGGTTGTGTGCTTTTAACAGCCAGTCGTCTATGTACGTGTGGACTGCTATGTTTCTCCTGCGGAGGTATGCTGTTATCGCAAGAACCGCCCTGGTGAAGACCCGAGGAGCCGTACAAATTCCGAAGGGTGTTATTGGAATGTGGAAATAATCATCCTTCAAATCTATTGAAGCTGTCCACATTCCCTTCTCCAACCCTGCCAACACCGATCTCAGTTTCCATCTTGAAACTGGGTGTGTCTATGAACTTGTTCAATGGCTTGAGGTTGAGAATTGGTCTCCACCTTTTAGTGCTTTTCGTTACCAAGAACACGTTTGAATAGAAGGTCGGGCAATTTTGCGCCGGCTGAATTGCTTCCTTGAGTATGAGGGAATTTATTTCCTCCTCTATACACAACCGCTGATCTGGATCTCTTGGAATTTGAGTCCAGACCGGCACCAGAGACAGTCGTGATGGTGGGCCTGTTATCCAGTCGGGATGATACCCGACTGAAAGCCATCGCAAGACTAAACGGTCCTGAGTCAACCGTTCCCACTCTTGCATGTGGTTGGCCAATCGGCCTACCACTGGTCCACCTAGGGAGAGAGGTGGACATAAGCAGCGCAAGAGTGGCACTGTCTCCTGGTGCAGATGCACTGGGGTAGCTCTTACTGTGGTAATCACCCGGTCAGGTACGATTACCACGACCAGATCCTCGCGCACCACGGCCCGCAGCATGGTGCGTGGGCGGCTGCCTGGCTGGCTGCGCTGGAGCAGCCTGCGCCCCCCTCGCTGCTGGCCGAAGCGCACGCGGCCGTTGCCGACGCTGCGCCGGTGGCTGGCCTCTGACCTGGTCACCGCCACCTCGAGCCTGCAAGGGATGATACGCAGGGGGAGCTGCGGAGCACTTCAAATTGCTCACGTAATGCCCTCTGGTTATTGACCAGGGTAACCGTCTCCTGGAGATGCTTACATCCCTCACCTCCAAAAAAGACCAGGACCTGTCATAGGCGTACGCAGCAGCATATTATACAAATCCTGGGACGGGCACAAGTTGTCAAGAGCAAACGTGCGCCTCGCCCGGACACTCCTGGTTACAGACCAGGTTAAACAGTCCAAAGCCAAGTTAATTCCATCTTGGATGGCTCTCTGGACAGTCACCGGACTAGGCCGATGTAATGCGGATGCCGTTACTACCCCTTGTAATGACTGTGAGACATGCGAAAGCGCTGAAATAGACGCCCTCGCACTCTATTCCGCATCACGTAACGCGGTGTTAGCCGAACGCAAAACGTTCGAACACAGTGCTCCCGTGTCAGACCGGGAACATGGCCGCGTATCTTCACCCAGCGCAGCACGGTCATCCGTGCTTGGCTTCGGTACTACACCGTATAGCTGATATTGATCAGCTGTAATACGGCACCGCTTTGCCACTTCGCGGGGGGCCTTCGCTAAACGTCCATGTGCCTTAATGGACGTCCCCGCCGCAGTGAACATATCAACAATATGATCAGCTACCGGCAAAGATGGCATAGCGGTAACAGTCGGCTTTCCTGCCAGCCACTGGCGCTGGTCCCGTTGACTGGCCGACTGATCCATGGCAAGATCTTGTCTGACGTTGATTAGCCACTGACAAGCGTCAGACCAGTCTTCCTCCGTGGCCACCTGTGAATGCTCTACAAGACGAGGGCCTTCGTCATCCTCCTGAGCAATCACAGGTGTGTATGTGGCTGGAGGAACTGATACGCCTGGCAAGCCAGAGAAAGCATGCGGGCCTGAAAGAACAGGCATGCCAAACTGACTGGCTTGACCAGGAGCAGGCGCCGTGGTATTGCGTGGGGAAAATTTTGCCACACCACGGCGCTGGCCAGCACCTGCTACACCATCGGCAAGCCGAGGTATGCGGTAAAACTGGCCATCAGATCCAGCCCGGGCTACCTTCTGCACCGTGAACGCTACTCCTGCGTGAGTAGTACCGTGGACAATGTCGCCCGTGTTCCCCGCGAGGGGTGCACGTACGTCAATGTCCATGGCCACGGCGCCAGAAGGAAAACCCAGCAGATAATCCTCTTCTTCCTGGCCAGAAAGATTAGACTCCAGGTTAGCAAAGAATGCTAACCCGGACTGGCCAGGAGAGGTACCATAGGAGGAACTAGTACCTGCAGGGTGCGGATAATCCTGGCCTGATAAGCAGGCAGGTTCCAGCGACACCTGACCACGAACAACCGGCGCGGCAAGCCTGCTGCCAGTGTTCTTACCATGGATTTCACCCTCTATTAGGGCCACCTCTGAATCATGGTCGAAAACTGATAGGTCCCTAAATAGTACCGATTCAGAGGCATAATTTTTGGTTAGAAAACCTAACAATGTTAGTAGGAAATTGAACCTTGGTGGAGAGACAAACAAACTCTCTGATAAACTAATTATTTTAGGCGCTTATCATGATAAACGTGAGTCCCGGAAACACATTACAAAGGGATAAACTCGCTAAAATATACTAGAAGTCGCTCCTCCGGCGAATTAATCCGATCTGCCATCACTCCAGCTTGATAAAACACTTCTAATATATTAATTAAACGACTTAGACAGCTCAGAAATAGCTTTAAGCATGAAACATGTGTGAACCCCTCTGCCAATAAATTAGCAAAGAGGAAGTACTAGTCGGCGCATGCGCGGTGGCGGGGCTGGCATCCGCCTGACTGACTTCTGACTACCTGCCCATAAGGGGCACCCTTCTTTTTAAATCTGAGTGTTTTATTAAGTGAAAGCCGATATTTAGCAATATCAGAGAGTATTAGGGAGGTAAGTATACTCTTGAAGTGTCCTTTATCGAGCCAGTCATTACAGTGGGAAACTTTCAAAAATACTATTCTCTTGGTCTGCAAATGGACATTTTTCAAGACCACTGCAGAAGCCTTTGGTGTCTGGTTCGAGTGTTAAATGGCGAAACTATGAATTTTTCTATGTTAATTACAAGTTGAAAATACAGGAAGTTTTAAATATTTGAAATATAATTTGGCTGGAAGCGGCAAATATTTAACAGAAGAAATTAACATGTACTATACTGCAATGAACTTTTATTCTAAAGAACATGCATTAGATGTTTCTAGACATGTATTTGGTATGATACATATAGTTATGCCTAAAGTCAGCATGCTACATATAAACAAGACATCAGTGTTACACTGACGATATATTGGTGTTTTGTATTTCTAACTGCAAATCTAGATTTGAACAAGATCACAGGCAATGTCTTCCAGTCAAATTACTTTTGAAATATTCACCCTGTTCTCCTGTATAGTTGCCCTGAAAATGGTATATTGGGAACTCATTGGTGAAAGGGTTAAGATTTGGTTATCCTGCAGAATATTGATTGTACTGGACTGCGGGAACATGCAGTTTTCATGCTCTTCACAATCATGCAAGCGTACGCATGATCTCAGGCATGGCATTATAACATGGTTCAGACAAGAATTTGCCAAATTCAATCAAGCACTTTTCAAGCAAAATGTCTATCAACCAAATGTATACGCTGGGAGGGGCATTAACCAGTGCTTCTTGTCCTCTTGGTCTACAGATGGACATTTCCCCAGACCACTGCAGGAGCCATTTTTGGCTGGCTTTAGCATTAAAGGGATAAACTACTCACCCCCACCCTCCGTGTTATTTCCCAAGGCCAGCAAACTTTTAAAATTAGCCAATACAGTTACATGTCATGGTTGGGGAAGGGTGTTTGGGACTCATTGTTATTGATCAACTAACTAGTCACTCATGCCAACAATATTTTAATTCTGAATGAAAAAATATTTTTATTTCAACAGTTTGTTTATTTTATGGTTATGGTGGGACACGATTAGCCTATAGAAATGCTCTGCATTCTAAAGACTATCTCTGTGGCATACTGGCAAATGAATAAATATTATTGGTATAATAATACTTGTCATTCTGAATTCTGAAATTTATTTTAAAGGAGATAAATTTAGAAGTTAGTTTGACTGAGAGAAATTACAGTTGAATATTGTTCATTTAATCTTGGCAAGTGTCTTACTAAAAGATATATTCCCAGGTTAGAAGCGCTAATATATTGTTTACTGTAATAAAAGAATATCTGCCGGTAAACTAAATCAGGTAAAAAGAACTTGCAGTTGTTATTGTCAGTTTAATGCTTTAGCCTACCCACGGAAATTGTTGTAAATTTCATATTAAAAGTTATTGCTATAATTACCTCTCCAATTAAAATAAGTGTGAAAGAACATATTTTTTGCAACTATTTCTGTATATTTTGCCATATCTAATGAAATATTCACAATTGAAAAATCTTCAATCTCCACTCATATGTTATCCTTAAAATTACAAATGCCATATAAGATATGCCTTCCTGGAGATTCAGACAAACTCAGATTATGTTGCGGTGGATAATGGTCTGGGTCGAACTCATTACTATTCACAGTTATGAGGTTATGACGGCTACTGTAAAAGTTATGCCTGTAATCCTATTTGCAACTAAAATATGTCTTGAACAACTAAGTTCCGGTAATATTTTAGCTCATTTGGCAATATGTAAGAAAATAATGTCCATTGAATTTTTTTCATTGACACTCCTATAGGTGCACATATATAACGCAAAGGTCTTGTAATAAAGAAAAGAATACTCTCTTGCAGAGATGGAGATCATACCATTTAGTGGCGGTAGTATAGGCACGACTTTTACGAGTGCTTATCGGTATGTCATTGTATGGGATTAGTGTGTTAATTCCCCTTCGTGTAATTGAGTAGCCTATATTTGATAATGGCAACAGGCCGGTACGGGCAGTTTAATACACTGATGCGTACTGTATTTACATGAAGCGTACATGGTACGCATGAATATTTAAATGTTTGTATACATGGATGATTTCTATGCGTACAGTACGCGTGTCGGCGCCTTATCTGGAATGCTGGCATTACCCTCCCATAGTTAGGGATCCAGGGTTTCGCTGTCAGAAATTTTATTGCAAATTAGATGCCTTGACATGTTTGAGAAGTTTTCTCCTGCGTTTCTATAACCTTGTACATTGTATTATATCCAACTTTTGCCTGCACATCTTAAAATAACTTTCAATGCCTTAATGCCATTTTCAAGTACCTTTCAAGGCTGGTTTTCAGTCTAAGCACTCTTAAGGACAGATGTCAAAACTTTGTACAAAATATGTACAATAACATTTACAATGATCTCTTCTGCGACGGCCAATACAGCCAACTAAGACTAAGCCAAACCAGCAGAAGTAAATATCTTCCCAATGATACGACACGACAAAGAGAAGAAATGCCATATTTATTGTACCAGTTGTTCTTGGAATTTCTGATAGCGATCTGCTTCATCCTTTTCAAGCTTTGCTTCCTTCTTTTCAGCGGCAATGCCTTTCTTCTTATGATAGTTAAACTGTGTATCTTCCTCAGCCTTCAACATTTCAGTTTTTGCTGCATCGTATTCTGAGCGCAGCTCACCAGATCTGAAAAAATCATGAATAAATCAGAACATAGTAAGAAAAAAGACCATCTCTATTCTCCAGTGTACCCTAGTAGAAATCATCTTGTAGCATTGTGCTCCTATAAAATAAACTACAGAATGCACGGTTGATGGCTTTCCCCAAATGTGACGCTTTGCCCCACCCCACCTCCTGTCTCCCCAGGGGACGGATCCGATATAAATCATGCCATCTCACAATCCACAAACATCTGGTTAATGCACAAAACAAACGAAGTTAAATTCCATTCAACACTTTCAGAGATGACATGACAGACTGTTGTGAACAGACAGGCAGATATTGACATATCCCGTCGTTTTCCCCAAAAATATGTGGGGATCATTATTCCAACAGTTATGAACGAATTGCAGGAAATTTCAATTTCCCTTTCTCCGAGATCTAACAATACTCACCATTCTGTTACTTCTGATATACAGCTGGCCCTGACAGCGGCTCTAGGATTATAGACTTAGAAAGCTTTACCGACTCCTGGGAACCGGGTACTCGGCTCCCAACTGCCGAGTACCCGTTTACCATAGAGCTCATATTGTTTGCATAGCCACCAAACAAGAGAAAACTATGGCTTGCCTCCGTGGGGCTGGGAGGCTGGGTCCGTAACAGAATGGTGAGTATTGTTAGATCTCGGAGAAAGGGAAATTGAAATTTCCTGCATTCTCCTTCGATCAATACTCACCATTCTGTTACTTCTGATATACACCAGATTTGATCAGTAACCTGGTGGGAAGGGGCAAGCCATAAATGCTAATTTTGCCCCTTGGAGAAAGATTTTAGACTTCAAACTTGACTAACGGAGACCTAAAAGGACCGTCAAATTCACGGAACCGAATCACATTCGCGTCACAGCACCCCCCCCCCCCTTTTTCCTCCTAAGAAAAGGGAGAGAACTAACGAACATGTATCTCGCCTGAAAACACCAATATGCCAAGAGGGTTAACTACTCCCTGCATATTCCATGTATTAGCCTGGGAATGAGCATGAATATATAAGATGAATGAACATGATACATATACATAATACAAAAAACTCTCACTTATTGAATTACCTTATGATAACAGGACTTCAGACGTACCGCCTCCAACCATTCACCGGTTCGGCCATCAGTGACACAATCTGGTTGACATCCTCTCGCCTGACCATGCCTGCTTTAGGTTCTTTTCTTACCAAAGTGAAAAAAGGGGAAAAGCAGTGTGGTCACTAACTATCGTTTCAAAACAGCTAAAGCGAGTGGATTGGCTGAGTCTGACACATCCCTCATATAGTAATCCGTGAATGAGGACTCACAGTGCCATTGTGCAACGGCCATGATGTCCTCTAACGGAACACCATTGTAAAGGGCGGTCGAGGCGGCTATTCCTCTGACATCGTGTGCCCTTACGCCCTGCACCTGGTGCCCAGTCGCCATCTCGTGAGTAGTCTGAATGCATTCGACCACCCAACGAGAGATAGTATCCATGGATGCGGCGCCATAAGGCTTTTTATGGCAGATCCACAGATGTCTATCGTTTGACCGTAATTAAACGAAATCTAGGATTTCTTTTTTCACGAGAGAGTTGATACTTACCTCCCTAATACTTTAGATATTGCTAAATATTGGCTTTCACTCAATAAACACTCAGATTTAAAACAGTTAGGTGCCCCTACTGGGCAGGGAGTCAGAGCGTAGTCTGGCGGATGCCAGCCCCACCACCGCGCATGCGCAGACTAGCACTTCCTCTGACTAGATTATTGGCTGACACACATGCAACTATAAAGAGCCTGAAGACCGAGCCTCTGTGGGGTGGAGAGGCCGGGTCCGTATCTAGGGAGGTAAGTATCAACTCTCTCGTGAAAAAATAAATCCTAGATTTCGTTTATTTCACTTCAAGAGTATACTTACCTCCCTAATACTTTTGATATTGCCAGAATTCGAAAGTGAATCTGGCGGGAGGGAGGCGAGGTCAAAAGACCAGCTCATCCCTATACGCTTTTCTGCGTTTAAGGCACTTAAACTTCTGAAACTGTAAGAAAAAACAGTCAGGATTTGACTAACCATCGGATAACACCACCGATGTATGAGAGATGACCGAATGTCATATGCGCTCCCCCCCCTCCTTCCTGGGAGGAAGAGTCGACTGACCTCAATGTCCTATACGCTCTCTACGTACAAGTGCCATGTACTACAGGACAGAGACGAAAAAGCTCCATTTTCGTAACTCTCAACAATGAACCACACAAATACACAAACCATCACCATATTAATAACGGGTAATCGTGACAATACAATCAACAACGGACAACACATGAACAAGACTGACCTTGTTGAAAATGGCTGCTGACATCATCTTCCCATCGGTAAAGACTGATGCAGGCCCAAAAAAGTGGGTGTTTCCATAAATTAATTGTGAAATATATAAGTAATGAGGAAAAACCTCCTCAAAAAATATAAACCGATTTATTTTTTCAAAACCGACAAGGCGAGAGGATTAGAGGTGTCACGGAGATAATGGTCTGTAAAACTTGACTCACAGTGCCACTGAGCCACCGACATAATATCATCCACAGGGACCCCATTAAATAGGGCCGTGGATGTCACTACGCCGCGGACACTGTGAGCCTTGGCCACGTCAACCTGCTTCCCGGTAGCGGATTTATGGCAAAACTGAATGCATTCCACAATCCACCTGGAAATGGTGTCCTTAGAAGCCCTCCCATGGGGTTCAATATATGACAACCATAACGCTGACTGGTCGGTGCGCCATGCCGCCGTACGTTGTTTGTACCGGCGCAGCGCCCGGACGGGACACCATGCTTTAGAATTAGGATCATATCTAGTTAAAGCAGGCAAAATAATAGGTTGACCTGGATATTTCAACGACTGATTTTTAGCCAAGAAATTAATCCTAGGTAGCAGCTTAAGGCCTTCCCCTGAAACCACAAAACGGTCATCCTCGGCTGATAAGGCATGAATTTCACTCCTACGCCTAGCCGAGGCCGCAGCAATTAAAAACACAGTCTTCAGTGTTAATAGTTTCATAGAAATGGAACTAAGTGGTTCAAAAGGCTTATCACCTAGTACTTGAAGCACTAGCGATAAACTCCAAGACGGAATCACAGGTGGATTCCTTGGTCTTAGATTGCCCATGCCTTTAATTAATACATTCAATGTATTTACTTCATCACTTCCCCTCTTAGCCAAGCAAGGAATAACAGACATTAATGCTGACTTATAACCAGCAATAGAGTTAGGCTTGAGGCTATAGGCATCATAGAGGTGACAGAGGAAATCAGCTACTACTTGAATAGATGAATCCATTGGATCAATACATCTTTTTGAGCACCATTCTGCAAATCTGTTGATTTTATAATTATATGCTCTGGAGGTTGACCCCCTCCTGGCTTTGGCCATAAACATGGCTGCTTGCTCAGAAAAGCCCTCCTTAATTCTAGATTCCTTGACAACATCCACGCAGTCAATCTGAACATTGACGGATTGTTGTGAAGGGCCTTGCCCTGGAAGATAATATCGTCCATCAGAGGCAGAGGAACCGGATTGCAGACCAGAAGGTCCAGCAGATCCGTATACCATGATCGGCTTGGCCAATCCGGGGCGATCAGAAGCACTTGGCATTCCTCTTGTCTGATTTTCTGAAGAATTTTTGGAATCAGGATTGCTGGAGGGAATGCGTATGCATACATTCTCCCCCAGCTGATAGCTAACGCATCTGTTGCGAAAGCGCTTGGATCCGGAATCGGAGAGACGTACGTCGTCATCTTCGCATTCTTCTTCGTTGCGAACAAATCGATGTTGGGTTTCCCCCAATGGTCGAACAGACGATCCGCCACACATTGATTTAGTTGCCATTCCGTGGGTAAAACACTCATCCTTCGGCTCAATGAGTCTGCTAGCAGGTTTAACCTTCCCGGAATATGAACTGCTTTCAAGGTAATCTGGTGATCCAGACACCAACAAAGCAGTTTCCATGTCATCATACAGAGACTGGGCGACTTCGTTCCGCCCTGGCGGTTTATGTAAGTCACAACTGTTGAGTTGTCTGAACGAATAAGAACAATCTTGCCCTGAACTTTCTGTAAGAAATGTTCCAGGCCCAGGACTACTGCTCTTAGCTCCAGTAGATTTATATGTTCCTGTGACTGTTCCAGATTCCAAAGCCCTGATATCGTGGATTCTTCCAGGCAAGCTCCCCAGCCCTCCATCGATGCATCTGTATACACAGTCACCTGAGGGTGGGGAGGGGTTAGCAAAACCCCCGGCAAGAGATTCTCTGTATTCAACCACCATTGCAGGTGGTGAATCAGAGGCGCCAACACTGACACATTCGAGTCCAGCGAACCTGTACTCTGGGTCCATTGTGTCATGAGAAACAACTGGATCGGCCGCCTGCGTAAGGCGGCCTGAGGAATGACTGGTTCCAACGAAACCATCAACCCCAGCATTCTCAAGTAAACCCGTGCCAGGACATGACGACTGTCGCACACTGACTGAATCAACGAGATGAGTATTTGAACTCTCTCCTGAGTAGGATAAACATATCCTGTCTCTAGATCGAAGAACATCCCCAGGTAAACAAACTTCTGGGATGGAGTCAGCTCTGATTTTGGGAAATTGATCATCCAGCCCAAGTCTGTGAGAATTTTCAAAACAATCTCCAGATTGGCGGACAAACTTTCCCGGGTGTGCGCTTTCAACAGCCAGTCGTCTATGTACGTGTGGACTGCTATGCTTCTCCTGCGGAGGTATGCTGTGATCGCAAGAACCACACGGGTGAAAACCCGAGGAGCCGTGGAAATTCCGAAGGGCAACACCCTGAATTCCCACTGTCTGCCCTGGAATGCAAATCTCAGGAAGCGACAGAAACTCCCGTGGATGGGGATGTGGAAATAAGCGTCCTTCAAATCTATCGACGCCGTCCACATCCCCCTCTCCAACCCCGCCAACACCGAGCGCACCGTTTCCATCTTGAAACTGGGCGTCTCGATGAACTTGTTCAATGGCTTGAGGTTGAGAATCGGTCTCCACCCACCGGTGCGTTTTGTTACTAAGAACAGGGTTGAATAGAAGCCCGGACACCTTTGTGCCGGCTGAATAGCTCCCTTTTGTATGAGGGAATTTATCTCCTCCTCGATACACAACCTTTGCTCTGGATCTCTCGGAATGGGAGTCCAGACTGGCACCAGAGACAGTCGCGACGGCGGGCCTGTCACCCACTCTGGATGATACCCGACGGAAAGCCATCGCAAGACTAAACGGTCCTGAGTTAACCGTTCCCACTCTTGCATGTGGCCGGCTAGCCGGCCTCCCACCGGCCCACCTAGGGACCGCGGTGGACACGAGGCATGCAAGAGCGGCACTGTCTCCGCCGCCATACACACCGGAGTGGTTCTTACCGCGGTAAGCGTCCTGTCAGGACCGATAACCACGCCCAGATCCTCGCGCGCCCCGCCCCGCCCCGCGCGCACCTCGGTGCGCGGGCGGCTGCCTGGCTGACGGCGGCTGAGGAACCTGCGCCCCCCTCGCTGCTGGCCGAATCGCACGCGGCCGAGGCCGACGCTGCGACGGTGGCTGGCCACTGACCTGGCCAGCACCACCTCGAGCCTGCAGGGGACGATACGCCGGGGCCGCGGCGCGAGCGTTAGCACGACGCAGCACATCAAACTGCTCGCGCAGCGCCCTCTGGTTATTCACCAGGGTGACCGTCTCCTGGAGGTGGCGACATCCCTCACCTCCAAAAAGACCAGGGCCCGTCATAGGCGTACGCAGTAGCCTATTGTACAGGTCCTGAGACGGGCACAGATTGTCCAGGGCAAACGTGCGTCTTGCCATGACACTCCTGGTCACCGCCCGAGTCACACAGTCCAGCGCCAGGTTAATACCATCCTGGATGGTTCGCTGGACAGTGACCGGACTTGGCTGGCGCGATGCGGATGCCGTTACTACCCCCTGTAACAGCTGGGAGACGTGGGACAGAGCGCCAAAGCCGCGCGGTCATCCACGCTGGGCTTGGGTACCACACCGTACCGCTGGTAATCCAGGGGCACGATGCGACAACGCCTGGCCACCTCGCGAGGGGCCTTCGCGAGACGTCCACTCGACTTAATGGACGACTCCGCCGCCTTGAACATGTCAACGACATGCTCCGCCAGCGGCAGAGAAGGCATAGCGTTAGCAGTCGGTTTCCCAGCTAACCACGGCGTGTGAACACGCTGGCTAGCCGACTGCTCCACGGGCAGATCAGGCCTAACGCTCACCAACCACTGGCAAGCGTCATACCAATCCTCCTCCGTGGCTAACTGCGAGCGCTCTACAAGACGGGGTCCTTCGTCTTCCTCCTGAGCGCAAGCAGTAGAGCTTGACGGCGGGTATGCTGATACACCTGGCAAGCCAGGGAAAACACGCGGGCCTGACAGCACCGGCATGAGAATATCACTGGTTTGACCAGGAGCAGGCACCGTGGCAGAGCGCGGGGTATATATAGTCTCACCACGGGCCCGGCCAGCACCAGCAACACCCTCGGCAAGCCGAGGTATGCGGTACCGCTGGCCATCAGCAGCGCCCTGGGCCACCACCTGAGCCGCGGACTTTACTCCAGGGTGAGTAAAACCGTGGAATAAGGCGCCTGTATTCCCCGCGAGGGGTGCACAAACGTCTTCATCCATGTCCACGTCGTCAGACGGCGACCCTAGCAGGTAATCCTCATTACCCTGGTCAGAAAGATTAGACCCCGGGTCAGCAAAGAGAGCTAACCCGGGCTGACCAGGAACGGTGCCATAGGAGGTACTGGCCACCGCGGCGTGCGGATACCCCTGGACTGATAAGCAGCCCGCGGGTTCCAGCGACAACCGTCCACGGTCCCCTATCGGCGCGGCAATAAGCCTGCTGCCAGGGCCGTGGAACGCCCCCTCTAATGGGGCCACCTCTGGATCGTCGAACAACGGAAGCGGACTAAGGAAAATCGATCCAGAGGCGGGGATTACCTGCTCCGAAGCCGATGACGAGGACAGTAAAGGATTTGGTCCAGGAAGCATGCCACGAAGCAACCCTGGAACCAAATCCTTTATTGTCCTCTTCATCTCTCCCAACATCTCGGTCCGGAAGGCCTCCATATCCACCGCGGACGAGACCTTCCCCTTACCCTTCCTACTTACAACCTCTCGTTTCCGCTTCTTCTTCTTCTCCTCCTCTACCACCTTGTCCGTCGCCTGTAAGCAGCACAAGAATTCGGACATTAACTCGCCCCCCCAGTGCTTACATATGTCACAATTAACAAATGGACCACAAGGGCTACATTGACAGCACAGATGCGGCCAGAACTTATCCAGAAGAAAACGACCACAGGACGCGCAACCCGGTCCCTGAAACAGGGCAAAGGACAAGGAGTATGAGCAACTAGTTAAGCTTAGAAACTCAATCCAACTCAAAGAGAAGGAAAAACGATCATAAAGATCAATATACATCAGAAAGCAGCATAGCGCTTGAATTGCTGATAAACACATAGCCAGGCTGATTATGACGTCATTAATCCCGTGACAGGAAAAATTCGATCCCAACAAAACATCCAAGTGCAAGGACGAATTGTATGCTGAATGGATAAGTTGACTACACAACCATCAGATACATATAGATAACTCTTTTCTGGCAAAAATGTTAATTATCTCCCTTTGTTTGTTTACAATAATTAACATCACCACATTATCAATAACTAGATACCTGACACTTTGTATAGACAAACCATCCAACGTGACGAACCGGAGAACTCCACCATCTGCACGCCTCTTAACTCTCTCCACCTCATGGGGAAGGAATTGGATCAAGAGGGCAAAGTGAGAAGACCTTTATACTAGGCCTCCAACTCACTGGACATATTTTTCATTTGGTTAGATAACCTAACAGTGTTAGTAGGAAATGGAACCATGGTGGAGAGAAAACTAACTCTCTGCAACTGTGATGTCACCACCTAGCGTCATACAGACCTGTGGACATAAACAGAAAGAGAAATTAGTCCTAGGTAGCACCGAGTTGACCTAAACCAACTAACTAAGGCGCTTATCACGGTAAACGCGAGTCCCGGAAACACAATACACCGGGAAGAAAACTCGCTAATTTTACTAGAAGTCACCTGATTTAAAGGTCCTAAGTCCTCCTTTGGCGAATTGATACTACCCGCCATCCAAAAAAGTGACTATCACACCAAACAACACCACTTAAACTAGTTTAAGATAAAGAAAAGCTTCAGCACAAAAAGACATGTGTGAACTCTCTGCCAATAATCTAGCAAAGAGGCAGTGCTAGTCTGCGCATGCGCGGTGGTGGGGCTGGCATCCGCCAGACTACGCTCTGACTCCCTGCCCAGTAGGGGCACCTAACTGTTTTAAATCTGAGTGTTTATTGAGTGAAAGCCAATATTTAGCAATATCTAAAGTATTAGGGAGGTAAGTATACTCTTGAAGTGAAAATGAGTCAGTCCGTTTCTTGTACTTAGTCAAAGCACGGACCGGGCACCAGACACTGGCATCACGATCAAACCTAGTTAACTTCGGTATAATGATCGGTTTGCCGGGATATCTCAAAGATTGGTTCTTTGACATAAACTCTGCTCTTGGCAGAAGACGCAGACCTTCTCCAGAAACAATGAATCGGTTCCTCTCTGCCGAAAGCGCATGGATCTCACTGCGCCTTCTAGCTGAGGAAGCTGCCAATAGAAAGACCGCCTTTAGAGTCAAATGCTTTAGACTAGCCGAACGCAACGGTTCGAAAGGGTGCTTGGCCAGTACATTAAGCACTAAAGATAGACTCCAGGCTGGAATGACTACCGGTTGTCTCGGGCAGAGATTGCTCATTCCCTTCAACATCACATTGAACTGGGCCACCTCTGGACTATCCCTGTTGGCTAGACAAGGGATAACTGATGCCAAAGCTGACTTGTATCCAGCAACTGTGACGGGAGCTAGTCCTGAAAAGAACAGCTCACAAGAGAAAGTCTGCTATTTGCTGAATAGTGGATTGAAAGGTATCAATACCCTTTTCTTCACACCAGTCTGCAAATCTGTTAACCTTGTTGTTATATGACTTGAAGGTTGACCTCCTCGCAGCCGCGATGAAATCAGCAGCCTGTCGAGAAAAGCCTTCCGACGTGGAACGTTGTTTGACAACATCCACGCAGTCAATTTGAACATTTCGGGACGCTCGTGTAGGAAGCGTCCCTTGGCCTGGGAGATTATGTTCGGAATCTCGGGCAACTGCACAGGATTTTCCACCAGCAGATCTAGAAGATCCGTGAACCACGCCCTGCTCGGCCAATACGGCGCTATTAGCAGGACCAGACACGGTTCCTCCCTGACCGTCACCAATACCTTCGGTAGAAGAATGGTGGGTGGGTACGCGTAAGCGTGCATCCCTCTCCAGCTTATCGCCAGAGCGTCTGTATCGACGGCATTTGGATCTGGAATCGGCGAGACATATGTCATGATTTGAGCATTTTCCTTTGTGGCGAACAAGTCCACGTTGGATTTGTCCCAATGCTCGAAGATCCGTCGCAGAACCGGAGGGTTGAGGGACCATTCTGTTGGCAAGATTCTCTGTCTGCGAGACAAAGCATCCGCCAGAATGTTCAATCGGCCAGGAATATGAGCTGCTTTCAAAACAACCGAGTAATTCCTGCACCATTGAATCAAGTGCCACACCCTGATGCACAGAGTGGGCGACCTGGTCCCGCCTTGGCGATTTATATATGATACTACTGTCGAATTGTCCGACCGTATCAATATCACCTTGCCCCTGATCATCGGAAGGAACTCTTCCAATGCCAGTTCCACTGCCATCATTTCCAACAGATTGATATGCAGCTGACTCTCCGGGAGAGTCCATGTGCCCGAGACCTGGTTCTCCCAGGCAGGCACCCCACCCTTCCAGCGATGCATTCGTGTAGACGGACAGCTGGGGGTGGGGTAGGTGCAGCAAAACCCCTAATAGGAGATTCTGACGCTGTTTCCACCATAGAAGATGCGATATTATCGGCTCCAAAACTGGCACCAGTTTTGACAGGGGTTCTGTTCTCTGTTTCCACAGAGACATCAGATACAACTGGATAGGCCTTCGCATTAGAGCAGCGTACGGGACAACCTGCTCCATGGAGACCATCATGCCCAGCATCTGAAGGAACCGCCTCGCCTGAATGTGGTTTCCCACTCGAAAACTCCTGAGGATGGCTAACAGACACACCACTCTGGGCTCTGACGGGTAAACCATGCCCTCGTCGAGGTCGAATCGTATCCCCAAATAAACGAAATGTTGAGTGGGCGTCAACTCGGATTTCTCCTTGTTGACTATCCAGCCTAGATCTGAAAGTAACTTCAGAGTCAGAGCAGTATCCACGTTCAACCTGGCTGGCGAGTCTGCCTTGAGCAGCCAGTCGTCTATGTAGGTATGTAGCGCCACGTTCTCTTTTCTGAGAAACGCTGTCACCGCAAGGACCACTCTTGTGAAAACCCTCGGAGCTGTCGACAGGCCAAACGGGAGAACTGTAAACTCCCATACTTGATTCTGAAACGCAAATCTCAGAAACCTGTGCCAACTCTGATTCATAGGAATGTGGAAATATGCATCTTTCAGATCGATCGATACACACCACATTCCTTTCCTCAATCCCGCCATTACCGACCTCGGTGTTTCCATCTGGAACCGAGGCGTATGGATAAACCAATTTAATGGCCTGAGATTGAGTATGGGTCTCCATCCCCCTGTGCTCTTGGGGACAAGGGACATGTTTGAATAGAAGCCTGGAGTGTTTCGGTTTGCTGGTTTTATTGCTCCCTTCAGAAGCAAACCCGACACTTCCTTTTGAACGGCTTCTAACTTGTCTGGCTCCCTTGGTACGGGTGTCCAGACAGGTGCCAAAGACAGATTTTGTGGTGGAAAATCCTACCACTCCGGCATGTAACCCTGGGATAACCATCCCAGGACCAGACTGTCTGACGTCACACCTCGCCAGGCCTCGACGAAACGCATGAGCCTTCCACCCACCATAGACGGGGTTGTCCGGCTCGCAGTCCGCACCCCCCCCCCCCACCCTTTCTTAACGAGAGAGAGTGAGAACCATTTCGTTCTAGGCACGACGGGTATAACTGGCACCGCTGTTCCTGTCGCACAGGCGCGGTCCAGGCGGATATGAAGGGAGCTTTCGTACCCTCAGGTACGCTTCGGCCCCTTCTGTCCGCCGTTTGAGGCCTTACCATTACCCTTGCCCTTCCTGCCCCTAGGGTGGTCAGGAGCAACATTGGGGAGGGTAGGCGCCCCTACAACCTTCCTGGGCTTCTTCGCCGGCGGCGGCTCTGAAAACCCAGCTGAAACAGAAGTCGCAACAGGCCTGGCTTTCGCCTTGCCCTTATGCTTCTTCTGCTTCTTTGAAGGCTGTCCCGTTAGCGGTTTCCCCACAGCCCCTAGTGCGTGCGCTTGCCGCACTAGCTCTAGCTGTAGGTTTACCGCTAACCGATTCTGCGCGATACTGGCGGTATCCTCTAAGATGGCCCGCGCTTGGCCACCGAAGATGCTAGGCCCTGTCAGGGGCGTCCCAAGAAGACGCTCCCTGACTGCCGTAGCCGGACGCATATGGTCAATGACCATTTGCCTCCTGGACTTCGTCACTCGCGCTTGCACCCTTGCCAATGCGTCCATCGACAGCACCAAGCCGTCATTAACACATGAAAGCGCCACAGGATGGCCTGCCCCCGCTTCAGCCCACACCGACTGAAGGAGACGATAAGAATGATTGACAGCGCTCATCGCTGCCCTCACACCCTCATCGCATAGGGACAGGACTTCTTCCTGGTGTACCTGAGACTTATCCACTAGTGCCGGACCGGGGTCACCCGACCCGGCACTCTGGACTCCCAGTACCCATCGGTCATCCTCCGTGACCGACGGGACTACACCATACCTGTCGTATTCCCCCCGCGGAATACGACATCTTGCCCGCACCTCCCTGGAGGCCGCAGGGAGCTGACCCGTGGTCATTAGTTGTTTGCTATAAATAGCATCCAACAAATCTATGAACCGTGGAACCAGTCCCACTGACTGGATCTGGGCTGCGGGCAAAATCCCCGTCCTAATCGACGCAACCGACGGACGGGGCGCATTTTCATCGGCCGTGGCCGAAACCACAGACGGGTCAACCATGGCTAGCCATGCCAGAGCATCCGACCAATCTACCTCCGACGAAGACACCCCCGCAAACACGTCACCCGTTGATGTGCTCACGGGTCTGCCAGCCACGGCCTCCCGGCAAGGAGCCACGGCTGACACGCAGGGCACTCCGCTACCACACGGTTCCGCCGCCACCCCATGAAACACTCCGGTCCATGGGGTAGGTCCGCACGGAAAACCGTACGGACCCGTAACAGTCGCGGAACCGTAACCGGACACGGGCGCCAATGGCACCCCACGTCCGGCTGCCGGACCAGGCGAGATAGGTGAGTACCTCGCCTGGCCCGGCACACCCGTTCCCGTGACGGCTGGTGACAAACCAAGCCGCCCGGAACCGGTGCACGGTAACGGATTGGCCTCAGGCGGAGCCGCTGACCTGGCTTGCGCCAAACCAGACAAATGGAGGCTGGTTCCGTCCAGGACGGAATCAACCTCCATATTCTCCACCTGCGGCTTCACGGGCCGCAGCAACCTCTCCTCCTCGGCCTCCTCGTCTTCAGACTCCGAAGAGCCGTCACTAGACGAATCAACCGTGGAGCCGTCCTGGCGGCCGGCTCCCACACCTGACGGACCGGCCACCGCTACTGGACCACCCGGAGGTGGCCGCAGAGAGACAGAACCCGTCTGGCCGAAGCCAGACGGGACTGCCAGGGGGACGTAGGAGACGGCCCCCTCGGTAACCAGTCCAGAATCCTGTCCAAGGACAGGATCCGTACCAGGCATGGGGAGAAACTGCCCCCCAACCTTTGGTAGCAGGGACGACACCAGCGTGGGCAGAACGCTATGCAGAAAACCCTGCATAGCCGGACAAAACCACGCCGGCGGTGCCATCTCCGCCACCTCCAGCTGGGGACGTGGAGCACCCCACCGGCCAAACCGGGCACTCCACGATTTCATCTCGGACCGCCTGACCCCGCGTCAGACCCAGCCAAGTCCTTCTGGGCAAGGAACTTAACCATCATCTCGACGGACCACACTGCACAAACATTACACCTATGATCTATATTACACAGGGAACACCTAAAACAAGCATGGTCCTTGAACATTACACGGACAAACTTATGACATTCGTCACATGATGGCGGGGCTGGCTTGGCCTATAAAATAAGCACAAACCTACAATAAACAAGCGGAACGAGACCCGGATGGAAGGCAGACAATTAATTTTCAAATAATTTTGACTCATAAATTAACCGTAACCTCCCCGCACCCCACCCCGCCACGTTACAACAACGATCGCATTGATTATGACGACAAGAACGCGGCGGGCATCTCACACACCCATATTAGATCCTCCAGTATGTGTAACGGCTCCAGGAATCATATCGCATAGCATTCGGGGTATATTTACTAATCAATATAAATTATACTCCTAACGAAAGCAGCACGATATGTGAAGAAAACAACAAAATGTATAACAAACTGCTGTATCACACGGTAAAACCGCAGACCACGCATCTACTCAAGAATTTTGAAACCACCGATCATTGCAAACCGATCGTGATCGCACGTAAACTTGATCATTCTAAAGTTTCCGGTACCATTTTTAGTACGCAGCACCCAGAACAAGATGCGCGAATTAATGAAAAATTTTTCTTCACATAAACATCCGAGCGACCGGGTGTGACGTCACCCGCTCGGATTCTACGGAGAACGACGTCAGCCGATATTCGTGTTAGAAATACCGTAGCAAACACCTATTTTCATATCTGCCGATCGCCTGTTGGGGTTTAAAGAAGGCGATCGTCTGGCATATATCGTTATTAGCACACGTCCCAGATTCTATGGGGTCAGAAATTGGAACATGTGACACAACGAAATTTAGAGACCTAAGTCTTTTAACTATGGATAATAAAGAACGATACAACCTGGTTATCTTCAGCGGTATCCTCCATAGTCCTTAGTTAATCCTTTCACGAACACACAAACTATCACAAATTAAAGACTTAGATCTTTTGTTTCACAAAAAAACCACTAAAATCCTTAATGCAAAAAGCATGTATTGCTCTTGTTGCTATGCAAACAAGAATGAGCTCTATGGTAAACGGGTACTCGGCAGTTGGGAGCCGAGTACCCGGTTCCCAGGAGTCGGTAAAGCTTTCTAAGTCTATAATCCTAGAGCCGCTGTCAGGGCCAGCTGTATATCAGAAGTAACAGAATGGTGAGTATTGATCGAAGGAGAACAGTCCATTTGCCGTACAAGAGACAATTTAAAAAAACATTTCGACTGGAATGACTGCCTCGTGAAATGATCCAGTCATTCCAGTGGTTGCGTGTCAAAAATACTCTTCTCTTGGCCTGTAAATAGCTAGATATTTACTTTGCCAAATCTTGACCATTAAAGAATTAAATCATTCATTATTAGTTTATTACCAGAATAACATTACTGTGAGTAAATCTTTATCACGTAAGTCATTACAACATCTACAAGGCATGTACACAGAGCCAAGGTAGAAGCAGATCAAAGTGCTCTGCTATGATGACAATATTATACCTGCTAATTTCTTCAAACATAGCTGTACGCTCTTTAGCATTCTTCATTGCAATGTTCTCAACAGTGCCTTGAAACACCAAGAAGTTCTTTGACTTGACAAGCACACCTATCTTGGCCAATTCATCTGCATAGTCTTGAGAGGAAACATGCTGAAATTTTTTAAATATATACATCACAACAAGAAGTGTGCTGAATTAACTGTCTTATGCATATCAATCACGCTTTGTCAAGATTTGCTAAATGCAAAGATTTAATGCTGGAGACTGAAGGAAATTTCAATTTCCCTTTCTCCGAGATCTAACAATACTTACCGTTGCATTACTCATTGATAATACAGCTATCCTGATAGCTGGCTCTAGGAATCTAGATTTAGAAAGCTTTACCGGCTCCTGGAACCGGGTACCCGTTTCCCAACAACCGGGTACTCGCCTGCCAGAGACACTCATATTGTTTGCATAGCTACCAAACAAGAGAATAACCCATGGCTTGCCTCCGAGGGGCTGAGAGGTAGGGTCCATAATGTAATGGTATGTATTGTTAGATCTCGGAGAAAGGGAAATTGAAATTTCCTTCATTCTCCTTCGATCAATACTTACCATTACATTACTCGTTGATAACACCAGATTTAGTCGGTAACCTGGTGGGAAGGGGAAAGCCATACAAAGCCTCTTTTGCCCCTGGAGAAAGAATGTAGACCTAAACTTGACATAGGGAAACCTAAAAGGACCGACAAGCTTTGGGACCGAATCGCATCACCGCTCTGCACCACCCCACCCCACCCCGTCTTTCTCCTAAAAAAGGAATATAACTCACGAACATGCATCTCGCCTGAAAACACAAATGTGCGAAGAGGGTTAACTGCTCTTTGCATATATCAGCCTGGGAATAAGCATGAATATATAAGATGAATGATCATGATATATAAACATAATACAAAAAACTGTCAAACTTGAACTACCTCATGAATTATGGATTCCAGACGTGGAGCCATCAACCAACAAACCTTTGACCATACGGTTGAATTCCTCTCGCTTGACCATGTCTGATCTTACTACTTTTGCTTTTCAAAGTTATCAAAAGGAGATAAGCAGTGTAGACACTAAACTATCATTTCAAACCAGCTAAAGCGAGTGGATTGGCCCTCATATAGTAATCCATGAAAGAGGACTCACAGTGCCATTGTGCAACGGCCATGATGTCCTCTATCGGGACACCATTGAATAGGGCGGTCGAGGCGGCTATTCCTCTAACATTGTGAGCCCCAGCACATTGCACCTGGTGCCCAGGCGCAATCTCGTGGGTAGTCTGAATGTATTCGACTACCCAACGAGAGATAGAATCCATGGATGCGGCGCCATATGGCTTCTTATGGCAGATAACGTGGTTAGTCTGAATGCATTCGACTACCCAACGAGAGATAGTACGCATGGATGCAGCGCCAGATGTCTATCATTTGACCGTAGAGAGTCCGTCCGTTTTTTGTACTTGGTCAACGCACGGAAACTGGACACCAGGCACTGGCATCTCGATCAAACCTAGTTAGGTTCGGTATAATGCTCGGTTTGACGAGATATTTCAAAGATTGATTCTTTGACATAAACTCTGCTTTTGGCAGCAGTCGCAAACCCTCTCTGGAGACAATAAATTGGTCCCTCTCTGCTGAAAGCGCATGGATCTCACTGCCCCTTCTTGCTGAGGAAGCTGCCAATAGAAAATCCGCCTTTAGAGTCAAATGCTTTAGACTAGCCGAACGCAACGGTTCGAAAGGGTGCTTGGCCAGTACATTAAGCACTAAAGATAGACTCCAGGCTGGAATGACTACCGGTTGTCTCGGTCGGAGATTGCTCATTCCCTTTACCATCACATTCAACTGGCCCACCTCTGGACTATCCTTGTTGGCTAGACAAGGGATAACTGATGCCAAAGCCGACTTGTATCCAGCAATTGTGACAGGAGCTAGTCCTGAAAAGAACACCTCACAGAGAAAGTCTGCTATTTGCTGAATAGTGGATTGAAAGGTATCAATTCCCTTTTCTTCACACCAGTCCGCAAATCTGTTAACCTTGTTGTTATATGATTTGAAGGTTGACCTCCTCGCAGCTGCGATGAAATCTGCAGCTTGTCGCGAAAAGCCTTCCGATGGGGAACGTTGTTTAATAACATCCACGCAGTCAATTTGAACATTTCGGGATGCTCGTGTAGGAAGCGTCCCTTGGCCTTGGAGATGATGTTCTGAATCTTGGGTAACTGCACTGATTTTCCACCAGCTGATCTAGAAGATCCGTGAACTACGCCCTGCTGGGCCAAAATGGCACTATTAGCAGGACCAGGCACGGCTCCTTCCTGATCTTCACCAATATCTTCGGTAGAAGAATGGTGGGTGGGTACGCGTAAGCGTGCATCCCTCTCCAGCTTATCGCCAGAGCGTCTGTATCGACGGCATTTGGATCTGGAATCGGCGAGACATAAGTCATGATTTGAGTATTTTCCCGTGTGGTGAACAAGTCCACATTGGGTTTGCCCCAATGTTCGAAGATCCTGTGTAGAACTGGAGGGTTGAGAGCCCATTCGGTTGGCAGAATTCTCTGTCTGCGAGACAAAGCATCCGCCAGAATGTTCAATCGCCCAGGAATGTGAGCTGCTTTCAAAACAACCGAGTAATTCCTGCACCATTGAATCAAGTCCCACACTTTGATACATAGTGTGGGTGACTTGGTGATTTATGTATGATACTACTGTCGAGTTGTCCGACCGTATCAATATCGCCTTGCCCCTGACTTTTGGAAGAAACTTTTCCAATGTCAGTTCCACTGCCATCATTTCCAACAGATTGATATGCAGCTGGCTCTCCTGGAGAGTCCATGTGCCCGAGACCTGGTGTTCTCCCAGGCAGGCCCCCCCCCCATCCCTCCAGCGATGCATCCGTGTACACGGACAGCTGGGGGTGGGGTAGGTGCAGCGAAACTCCTACTAGGAGATTCTGACGCTCTTTCCACCATACAAGATGCGACATTATTGGCTCCAAAACTGGTACCAGCTTTGACAGGGGTTCTGTTCTCTGTTTCCAGACATCAGACACAACTGGATAGGTCTTCGCATTAGAGCAGCGTACGCGATTAACTGCTCCATGGAGACCATCATGCCCAGCATCTGAAGAGACCTCCTCGCCTGAATGTGGTTTCCCAATCGAAAACTCTTGAGGATGGCTAACAGAGGCACCACTCTGGGCTCTGATGGATAAACCCTGCCTTCCTCGAGATCGAATCGCATCCCCAAATAAACGAACTGTTGAGTGGACGTCAACTCGGATTTCTCCCTGTTGACTATCCAGCCTAAAGCTGAAAGCAATTTCAGAGTCAGAGCGGTATCCACTCCTAACCTGGCTGGCATGTCCGCCTTGATAAGCCAATCATCTATGTAGGTGTGAAGCGCCACGTTCTCTCTTCTGAGAAATGCTGTCACCGCTAGGACCACTCTGGTGAAAACCCTTGGGGCTGTCGACAGGCCAAATGGGAGGACTACAAACTCCCATACATGATTCTGCAACGCGAATCTCAGAAACCTGTGACAACACCTGTTTATTGGAATGTGGAAATATGCATCTTTCAGATCGATTGACAAACACCACGTTCCTTTCCTCAATCCTGCCATTACCGATCTCGGAGTTTCCATCTGAAACCAAGGCGTATGATAAACCAATTCAATGGCCTGAGATTGAGTATGGGTCTCCACACACACACACACACACACCCCCCACCCTTTCCTCTTGGGGACAAGGAACATGTTTGAATAGAATCCTGGACTGCCCGGTTTGCTGGTTTTATTGCTCCCTTCAGAAGCAAACCTGACACTTCGTTTTGAATGGCTTCTAATTTGTCTGTCTCCTTTGGAACGGGAGTCCAGACAGGTGTCAAAGACTATGGCATATAATACCACTGGGATATCCATGCCAGGACCACACCTAGCTAAACCTCAATGAAACACATGAGCCTTCCACCCACAATAGGCGTATTGACGCCTAATGCGGATGTCTGCCTCGCGATCCGCTCTCCACCCACCCACCCCTTCATCACGTCTTGCCGTGACTGGTCTAACTGGCACCGCTGTTCCTGTTGCACAGCCGTGGTCCAGATGGATATGAAGGGAGCTACCATACCGTCAGGTACGATCTGCTCCCTTCTTTCCGCCCTTGGAGGACGCAGATCGCAGGAGCTGGCTTGGCTTTCACCTTGCCCTTATGCTTCTGCTTCTTGGAGGAAGGTTGGGCAGTTAGCAGTTTCGCAACAGCCCCTAGTGCATGCGCCTGATGCACTAGCTCTAACTGAAGATTAATCGCGAACCGACTTTGCGCGATGTTGGCCATGTCCTCTAGGAGGTCCCGCGCTTGGCCACCAAAGATGCTAGGGCCGTTCAGGGGTGTTCCAAGCAAGCGCTCCCTGACAGCTGTAGCCGGATGCATACACTCGGTCACTCGGCCTGCACCCTGGCCAACACGTTCATCGACAGCACACGGCCGTCGTTGACACATGAAGGCGCAGCAGGTGGCACATGGTGGTCTGGCCCAGCTTCAGCCCACACCGACTGAAGCAAGCGATAGGAGTGACTGACAGCATTCATAGCTGCCCTCACTCCATCATCACAAAGGGACAGGACTTCCTCATTGTGTGCTTGGCTCTTGTCCACAAGTGCCTGAGCTGGGCTACCCGCTCCTGCACTCTAGACACCAAGAACCTAACGGGCATCCTCAAGTGACCGTTGGGACCACACCATACCGCTCGTACTCCCCCCTGGGGATATGCCACCTTGCCCGCACCTCCCTAGAGGCCGCAGGGAGCTGGCTCTTGGTCAAGAGTTGCTTGGCATAAATAGCCTCAAGCAACTCCTTGAACTTTGGATCCAGTCCAATGTACTGAATCTGAGCCGCGGGAAAGACCGCCGTCCAAATCGATACAACCTCGGTCGTGGTCGAGACCACGGATGGGTCCACCCTGGCTAGCCAAGCCAGAGCATCAGACCAGTCCGCCTCTGAGGAAGACACCCACGTGAACACATCACCCGTTGATGGGTCTACAGTAGCGGCCTTGTGTCAAGAAGCTACTGCTGGAAAGCCAGCAACACCGGTACCGCACAGTTCAGCCGCTACCCCCATGAAACAAACTGACCCCATGAAACAAACTGTTCCATGGAGTAGGCATGCACGGAAGACTGTGCGGACCCGCAGCGGTTATGGAACCGTGGCCATACACGGGCGCCAATGACACCCCATGTGTGGCCGCTGGACCAGGCGAGATAGGTGAGTACCAAGCCTGGCCAGCCACACATGTTGTCGTGTTGGTTGGTGGCAAACCAACCAGCACTGGACGGGTGCCTGGTACCGGTGTGGCCTCAACCACGGGCGGAGCGACTGCCATGGCTTGCACCAAGCCAGACAGATGGAGGCCGGTTCCGCCCAGGATGGAATCAACCTCCATGCACTCCACCCGCGGTATCTCAGGCCGCAACAGCTGCTCCTCTTCGGCCTCCTCATCCTCAGACCCCCGAAGAGTCGTCACCGGATGAAGACACTGGAGCCGTCCTGGCGAATTGCTCCCATGCCCGACGGACCGGCTACCGCTACTGGACCACCCAGAGGTGGCCGCAGAGAAGCAGTACCCACAAGGCTGGAGCCCGACGGGACCGCCAAGGAGCCATACTTCCGTATCAGAGACGACACCAGCATGGGCAAATCACGCCGGGGGGGGGGGGGGGGTGTGCCATCTCCGAACCCGCCAACTGCAGACGAGGAGCCCTCCCCAGGGGCAGAAATGGATGCTCCTCGATTTCTTTTCAAACCGCCTGACCCCGCGTCAGACCCAGCCAAGTCCTTCTGGGCAAGGAACTCGACGGGCCACACTGCACAGAGATTACACCTATTGTCAACGTTACATTTCGAACACCGATAACAGACATGGTCCTTGAATGCAACCTTCACAAATTTATGACACTCAGGACATGATGGCGGGGTAGGCTTGGCCTGAAAACAAGCACAAAACCTAAATAGGCAAGCGGTGTATGAAACAGGAATGGAAGGCAGACTAATAATTTTCAAATACTTTGACAATAAATTAAAGATTAACCCTCCGGCACCCCACACCCGCAACGTTACAACCAAGATCACGTAAGCTGGCGACAAGAACGAGAGTGGGCCAATAATACACCCATAAATTGATCCTGCAGGATGTATAAACACAGAACCAGGAACCATATCGGAAGCATTCGCGGTATATTTAAGAATTAATTCCAAAATTATACTACTCAAACGAAAGACAAATGATACGTGAATTTCGTGATGGAACAACAAAATGAATTAACATAACTTCTGTAGGACACGGTAAAACCGCAGAACACACATCTTAATCAAGTATTTTGAAATCATCGATCAATGCAAACAGATCGTGATCACACGCAAAACTTGAAATAATTGAAAAGTTTCTGGCACAAAACGCACGCAGCACCAAGCATAAGATGCGCGAATTAATGAAACATTTCCGTCACCAAATAATCCGAGAAATAAAAGGGAGTGACGTCACCTGCTCGGACCATACGGTTGAACGACGTAAGCCGATTTTAGTGTTAAAAAACCATAAGCTAACGCCCAGTTTCATATTACTGCCCGATCGCCGTTGGGATTCAAGGAGGCGATCTTATCTGGCATATTTCGTTGTAACCACACATCCCACTTCTGGGGTCAGAAAATGGGACACGCAACGCACACGAAATTTCAGAGACATAAGTCGCCCTATAACTAGAGAAATACATGTAGCATGAAAGAATATGACCTGAGATTCAGAGGCTCCTTCCATAGTAAATCCAGTAAACCAGAAACAGCAAATAGGCACAGGGAAAAACACAAAGAAAACTAGGATTTCTCCAAGAACAAAATAGCAATGTATTTTCTTGTTGCTATGCAAACAAGAATGGGTGTCTCTGGCAGGTGGGTACCCGGTTGTTGGGAACCGGGTAGGGTTGCACGATTATTCACTTTTCATAATCGCGATCATCTAAGAAAAATAATCGCGATCATACGATTAATCATGAACTATATTAACTACGTCAATGCCGCTTAGAGGACGTTATTACGCTATTGCAGATTGTAAGATTATGGGTTAGGCACATGGGTATACATACATGGACAGAATGCAGGAAATGTCAATTTCCCTTTCTCCGAGATCTAACAATACTCACCATTCTGTTACTTCTGATATACAGCTGGCTCTGACAGCGGCTCTAGGACTATAGACTTAGAAAGCTTTACCGACTCCTGGGAACCGGGTACTCGGCTCCCAACTGCCGAGTACCCGTTTACCATAGAGCTCATATTGTTTGCATAGCCACCAAACAAGAGAAAACTATGGCTTGCCTCCGTGGGGCTGGGAGGCTGGGTCCGTAACAGAATGGTGAGTATTGTTAGATCTCGGAGAAAGGGAAATTGACATTTCCTGCATTCTCCTTCGATCAATACTCACCATTCTGTTACTTCTGATATACACCAGATTTGATCAGTAACCTGGTGGGAAGGGGCAAGCCATACATGCTAATTTTGCCCCTTGGAGAAAGATTTTAGACTTCAAACTTGACTAACGGAGACCTAAAAAGGACCGTCAAGTTTACGGAACCGAATCACATTCGCGTCACAGCTCCCCCCCCCTTTTTCCTCCTAAGAAAAGGGAGAGAACTAACGAACATGTATCTCGCCTGAAAACACCAATATGCCAAGAGGGTTAACTACTCCCTGCATATCGCTTGTATTAGCCTGGGAATGAGCATGAATATATACGATGAATGAACATGATACATATACATAATACAAAAAACTCTCACTTGTTGAATTACCTTATGATAACAGGACTTCAGACGTACCGCCTACAACCATTCACCGGTTCGGCCATCAGTGACACAATCTGGTTGACATCCTCTCGCCTGACCATGCCTGCTTTAGGTTCTTTTCTTACCGAAGTCAGAAAAGGGGAAAAGCAGTGTGGTCACTAACTATCGTTTCAAAACAGCTAAAGCGAGTGGATTGGCTGAGTCTGACACATCCCTCATATAGTAATCCGTGAATGAGGACTCACAGTGCCATTGTGCAACGGCCATGATGTCCTATAACGGAACACCATTGTAAAGGGCGGTCGAGGCGGCTATTCCTCTGACATTGTCTGCCCTTACGCCTTGCACCTGGTGCCCAGTCGCCATCTCGTGAGTAGTCTGAATGCATTCGACCACCCAACGAGAGATAGTATCCATGGATGCGGCGCCATAAGACTTTTTATGGCAGATCCACAGATGTCTATCGTTCGACCGTAACGAGTCAGTCCGTTTCTTGTACTTAGTCAAAGCACGGACCGGGCACCAGACACTGGCATCACGATCAAACCTAGTTAACTTCGGTATAATGATCGGTTTGCCGGGATATCTCAAAGATTGGTTCTTTGACATAACCTCTGCTCTTGGCAGAAGACGCAGACCTTCTCCAGAAACAATAAATCGGTTCCTCTCTGCCGAAAGCGCATGGATCTCACTGCGCCTTCTAGCTGAGGAAGCTGCCAATAGAAAACCCGCCTTTAGAGTCAAATGCTTTAGACTAGCCGAACGCAACGGTTCGAAAGGGTGCTTGGCCAGTACATTAAGCACTAAAGATAGACTCCAGGCTGGAATGACTACCGGTTGTCTCGGTCGGAGATTGCTCATTCCCTCAACATCACATTTAACTGGGCCACCTCTGGACTATCCCTGTTGGCTAGACAAGGGATAAATGATGCCAAAGCTGACTTGTATCCAGCAACTGTGACGGGAGCTAGTCCTCAAAAGAACAGCTCACAGAGAAAGTCTGCTATTTGCTGATAGTGGATTGAAAGGTATCAATACCCTTTTCTTCACACCAGTCTGCAAATCTGTTAACCTTGTTGTTATATGACTTGAAGGTTGACCTACTTCTCGCAGCCGCAATGAAATCAGCAGCCTGTCGAGAAAAGCCTTCCGACGTGGAACGTTGTTTGATAACATCCACGCAGTCATTGAACATCTCGGGACGCTCGTGTAGGAAGCGTCCCTTGGCCTGGGAGATTATGTTCGGAATCTCGGGCAACTGCACAGGATTTTCCACCAGCAGATCTAGAAGATCCGTGAACCACGCCCTGCTCGGCCAATACGGCGCTATTAGCAGGACCAGACACGGTTCCTCCCTGACCTTCACCAAAACCTTCGGTAGAAGAATGGTGGGTGGGTACGCGTAAGCGTGCATCCCTCTCCAGCTTATCGCCAGAGCGTCTGTATCGACGGCATTTGGATCTGTAATCGGCGAGACATATGTCATGATTTGAGCATTTTCCTTTGTGGCGAACAAGTCCACGTTGGGTTTGCCCCAATGCTCGAAGATCCGTCGCAGAACTGGAGGGTTGAGGGACCATTCTGTTGGCAGGATTCTCTGTCTGCGAGACAAAGCATCCGCCAGAATGTTCAATCGGCCAGGAATACGAGCTGCTTTCAAAACAACCGAGTAATTCCTGCACCATTGAATCAAGTGCCACACCCTGATACACAGAGTGGGCGACCTGGTCCCGCCTTGATATATGATACTACTGTCGAATTGACCGACCGTATCAATATCACCTTGCCCCTGATCATCGGAAGGAACTCTTCCAACGCCAGTTCCACTGCCATCATTTCCAACAGATTGATATGCAGCTGACTCTCCGGGAGAGTCCATGTGCCCGAGACCTGGTTCTCCCAGGCAGGCACCCCACCCTTCCAGCGATGCATCCGTGTAAACGGACAGCTGGGGTTGGGGTAGGTGCAGCGAAACCCCTATTAGGAGATTCTGACGCTGTTTCCACCATAGCAGATGCGATATTATCGGCTCCAAAACTGGCACCAGTTTTGACAGGGGTTCTGTTCTCTGTTTCCACAGAGACATCAGATACAACTGGATAGGTCTTCGCATTAGAGCATCGTACGGGATAACCTGCTCCATGGAGACCATTATGCCCAGCATCTGAAGGAACCGCCTCACCTTGAATGTGGTTTCCCACTCGAAAACTCTTGAGGATGGCTAACAGAGACACCACTCTGGGCTCTGATGGGTAAACCCTGCCCTCCTCAAGGTCGAATCGCATCCCCAAATAAACGAAACGTTGAGTGGGCGTCAACTCGGATTTCTCCTCGTTGACTATGCAGCTTAGATCTGAAAGTAACTTCAGAGTCAGAGCAGTATCCACGTTCAACCTGGCTGCCGAGTCTGCCTTAAGCAGCCAGTCGTCTATGTAGGTGTGTAGCGCCACGTTCTCTTTTCTGAGAAACGCTGTCACCGCAAGGACCACTCTTGTGAAAACCCTCGGAGCTGTCGACAGGCCAAACGGGAGACTGTAAACTCCCATACTTGACTCTGAAACGCAAATCTCAGAAACCTGTGCCAACTCCGATTCATAGGAATGTGGAAATATGCATTTTTCAGATCGATCGATACACACCACATTCCTTTCCTCAATCCCGCATTACCGACCTCGGCATTTCCATCTGGAACCGAGGCGTATGGCTAAACCAATTTAATGGCCTGAGATTGAGTATGGGTCTCCATCCCCCTGTGCTCTTGGGGACAAGGAACATGTTTGAATAGAAGCCTGGAGTGTTTCGATTTGCTGGATTTATTGCTCCCTTCAGAAGCAAACCCGACACTTCCTTTTGAACGGCTTCTAACTTGTCTGGCTCCCTTGGTACGGGTGTCCAGACAGGTGCCAAAGACAGATTTTGTGGTGGAAAGTCCCACCACTCCGGCATGTAACCCTGGAATAACCATCCCAGGACCAGACTGTCTGACGTCACACCTTGCCAGGCCTCGACGAAACGCATGAGCCTTCCACCCACCATAGACGCCTCGACGTCTAACGGGGTTGTCCGGCTCGCAGTCCGCCCCCCCCACTCTTTCTTAACGAGAGAGAGAGAGAACCATTTCGTTCTAGGCACGACGGGTATAACTGGCACCGCTGTTCCTGTCACACAGGCGCGGTCCAGGCGGATATGAAGGGAGCTTTCGTACCCTCAGGTACGCTTCGGCCCCTTCTGTCCGCCCTTTGAGGCCTTACCCTTACCCTTCCCCTTCCCACCTCTAGGGCGGTCAGGAGCAACATTGGGGAGGGTAGGCGCCTCTACAACCTTCCTGGGCTTCTTCGCCGGCGGCGGCTCTGAAATCCCAGCTGAAGCAGAAGTCGCAACAGGCCTAGCTTTCGCCTTGCCCTTATGCTTCTTCTGCTCCTTTGAAGGTTGTCCCGTTAGCGGTTTCCCCACAGGCCCTAGTGCATGCGCTTGTCGCACTAGCTCTAGCTGTAGGTTTACCGCTAACCGATTCTGCGCGATACTGGCGGTATCCTCTAAGATGGCCCACGCTTGGCCACCGAAGATGCTAGGCCCTGTCAGGGGTGTCCCAAGGAGACGCTCCCTGACTGCCGTAGCCGGACGCATATGGTCAATGACCATTTGCCTCCTGGATTTCGTCACACGCGCTTGCACCCTTGCCAATGCGTCCATCGACAGCACCAGGCCGTCATTGACACATGAAAGCGCCACAGGTGGCACAGGGTGGCCTGCCCCGCTTCAGCCCACACCGACTGAAGGAGACGATAAGAGTGGTTGACAGCGCTCATCGCTGCCCTCACACCCTCATCGCATAGGGACAGGACTTCTTCCTGGTGTACCTGAGACTTGTCCACAAGTGCCGGACCGGGGTGACCCGGCACGGCACTCTGGACGCCCAGTACCCATCGGTCACTCCGTGACCGACGGGACTACACCATACCTGTCGTATTCCCCCCGCGGAATACGACATCTTGCCCGCACCTCCCTGGAGGCCGCAGGGAGCTGACCCTTGGTCATCAGTTGTTTGCTATAAATAGCATCCAACCATTCTATGAACCGTGGATCCAGTCCCACTGACTGGATCCGGGCCGCGGGCAAAATCCCCGTCCTGATCGACGCAACCGACGGACGGGGCGCATCTTCATCGGCTGTGGCCGAAACCACAGACGGGTCAACCCTGGCTAGCCACGCCAGAGCATCTGACCAATCTACCTCCGATGAAGACACCCCCGCAAACACGTCACCCGTTGACGTGCTCACGGGTCTGCCAGCCACGGCCTCCCAGCAAGGAGCCACGGCTGACACGCCAGGCACTCCGGTACCACACGGTTCCGCCGCCACCCCATGAAACACTCCGGTCCATGGGGTAGGTCCACACGGAAAACCGTACGGACCCGTAGCAGTCGCGGAACCATAGCCGGACACGGCCGCCCACGGCACCCCACGTCCGACTGCCGGACCAGGCGAGATAGGTGAGTACCACGCCCGGCCCGGCACACCCGTTCCCGTGACGGCTGGTGCCAAACCAAGCCGCACGGAACCGGTGCACGGTAACGGATTTGCCTCAGCCACAGGCGGAGCCGCTGACCTGGCTTGCGCCAAACCAGACAAATGGAGGCCGGTTCCGTCTAGGACGGAATCAACCTCCATATTCTCCACCTGCGGCTTCACGGGCCGCAGCAACCTCTCCTCCTCGGCCTCCTCGTCTTCAGACTCCGAAGAGTCGTCACTAGACGAGTCAACCGTGGAACCGTCCTGGCGGACGGCTCCCACACCTGACGGACCGGCCACCGCTACTGGACCACCCGGAGGTGGCCGCAGAGAAACAGAAACCCGTCTGGCCGAAGCCAGACGGGACTGCCAGGGGGCCGTACGAGACGGCCCCCTCGGTAACCAGTCCAGAATCCTGTCCGAGGACAGGATCCGTTCCAGGCATGGGGAGAAACTGCCCCCCAACCTTTGGTAGCAGGGACGACACCAGCGTGGTCAGAACGCTATGCAGAAAAACCCTGCAGAGCCGGACCAAACCACGCCGGCGGTGCCATCTCCGCCACCTCCAGCTGGGGACGTGGAGCACCCGCACCGGCCGAACCGGGCGCTCCACGATTTACTCTCGGACCGCCTGACCCCGCGTCAGACCCAGCCAAGTCCTTCTGGGCAAGGAACTTAACCATCGTTTCGACGGACCACACTGCACAAACATTACACCTATGATCTATATTACACAGGGCACACATAAAACAGACATGGTCCTTGAACATTACACGGACAAACTTATGGCAGTCGTCACATGATGGCGGGGCTGGCTTGGCCTATAAAATAAGCACAAACCTACAATAAACAAGCGGAACGAGACCCGGATGGAAGGCAGACAATTAATTTTCAAATAATTTGACTCATAAATTAACCGTAACCTCCCCGCACCCCACCCCGCCACGTTACAACAACGATCGCATTGATTATGACGACAAGTACGCGGCGGGCACAACACACCCATAATAGATCCTCCAGGATGTGTAACGGCTCCAGGAATCATATCGCATAGCATTCAGGGTATATTTACTAATCAATATAAATTATACTCCTAACGAACGCAGCACGATATGTGAAGAAAACAACAAAATGTATAACAAAACTGCTGTCTCACACGGTAAAACCGCAGACCACACATCTACTCAAGAATTTTGAAACCACCGATCATTGCAAACCGATCGTGATCACACGTAAACTTGATCATTCTAAAGTTTCCGGTACCATTTTTAGTACGCAGCACCCAGAATAAGATGCGCGAATTAATGAAAAAATTTTCTTCACATAAACATCCGAGCGACCGGGTGTGACGTCACCCGCTCGGATTCTACGGAGAACGACGTCAGCCGATATTCGTGTTAGAAATACCGTAGCAAACACCTATTTTCATATCTGCCGATCGCCTGTTGGGGTTTAAAGAAGGCGATCGTCTGGCATATATCGTTGTTAGCACACGTCCCAGATTCTATGGGGACAGAAATTGGAACATGCGACACAACGAAATTTAGAGACCTAAGTCTTTTAACTATGGATAATAAAGAACAATACAACCTGGTTTTCTTGGGCGGTATTCTCCATAGTCCTTAGTTAATCCTTTCAGAACACACAAACTATCACTGATTAAAGACTTAGATTATTTTAAAACACTAAAATCCTTAATGCAAAAAGCATGTATTGCTCTTGTCGCTATGCAAACAAGAATGAGCTCTATGGTAAACGGGTACTCGGCAGTTGGGAGCCGAGTACCCGGTTCCCAGGAGTCGGTAAAGCTTTCTAAGTCTATAGTCCTAGAGCCGCTGTCAGAGCCAGCTGTATATCAGAAGTAACAGAATGGTGAGTATTGATCGAAGGAGAATACGCCAGTTGCTGATTGCAAACAAAGGAATGTATCAAGATTTTTCTAGACGCAAAACGGAAGGTAACGTATTTCGTTTAATTGTAGCCTATGCTCTAATAGAAGTCCACCCCCTAACTTTGACATATGAGCTCCAATGATTTCTTAGCAGTTTCAAAACGGCAAAACTCTGTATTAGAAGCCCACCCCCTAACTCAGCCAATAATTTGTAAGAATAGCGTGTATAATAATAACAATCGTGGGGTGTGTCTACTTAAGACAGATCTCTGCCCGATACATTTCCGGCCCCTCTAGAAGTCAATACAGGCCTCGCATTTGTAAATTCCGACCACCTATTAGATTAATACTCATAGTAGGCCACGTATGTTCAAGATATAATAAAGTTTATTCCACACTTTTGTAGTTAAAATGCGCTTAACACAGTCTTAAATAGCTTCCTTATAAATATATTGTAAGACCAAATTTATGTCCCAAACAAGTACGGGAGAAAATGCACATCAATTTTGTAACGCCGAACATTAAATGATCCAAATTGAATTATTACGAACGACAATATAGCCGGCTTCTTAAGTTGGCGAGCCAGTGGCTCTTTTGCGATGGGAGGCGGCGTGTTCTCGCGAGATATTATACGCTAACGGGAGTTTATCAAACGGGTATCCGTTATTCAGATCAGTATAATACTCAGTTCCTATCGCGCAATGATAATATATAGAAATTCCCGAGTTCCGAGTCCCCGATTCCAAAATATTTATATCCGAGTACTCGCTCTAAAATAAACTTCAATTGGAGGCGAATCACGTGATTTGTATTTTTTTCGCCACGCCATTTTATATGAAATTGTGGATTAATTTTGGTGTAATAAACGACCTTTATTAAAGGATACGCAATATTTAGGCCCTAAAATAAATCAAATAATTTCACTTCCCCGGGGATGTTTTGAGGTATACATTAAACATAGGCGTAGGCGGTGAGAATTTTTACGTGAGAAAATGCGTTGAATTTCAGTGGTATCAGTTCTAGAACTTTTTTGGGAAAACCGTTAGCGCATAACTATTCAGAGAATGGTGAATGCGGGATAAGCGTGTGTGATTACAACAACAATGACAAATAGCGACCAAGTGAACAATCTTTATTCATCTAAAACTAATCCTGAGTCAATACAAACAAATCAGTTATTTATTTATTTAGTTTATTTAATCATTCACACATTCGGCTGATAGCCGGATGTTTGTTTCCATGCTTGGTAACGCGAGCAGTTTCACAAGCGTAAAAGTGTCTTGACAAAAATTTCAACATGGCGATTATACGATTATTTCATTTTATAATCGTCCACGATCATTTTGAATTATATAATCGCGATTAATCGAATAATCGTGCAACCCTAGAACCGGGTACCCGGTTTCAGGAGCTGGTAAAGCTTTCTAAATCTAGATTTCTAGAACCAGCTATCAGGATAGCTGTATTATCAATGAGTAATGTAATGCTAAGCATTGATCGAAGGAGAAGATGATTTCACAGAAGCGATACCCATATCACATTCACTGGCGCGATAAAAACTTGTGTAGGTGAATCAGAAATTCAATGTGATCTTGTCGATCTAGCACAAATTGAGTTAGCACTATTGAACCAGTCATCCAGTGGTGTTTTCTAAAATATTCTTCTCCTGGTCAAGAAGTAGACATGGTCAGGAAGTAGACATGGTCAGGAAGTAGACATGGTCAAGAAGTAGACATGGTCAGGAAGTAGACATGGTCAGGAAGTAGACATGGTCAAGAAGTAGACATGGTCAGGAAGTAGACATGATCAGGAAGTAGACATGATCAGGAAGTAGACATGGTCAAGAAGTAGACATGGTCAGGAAGTAGACATGGTCAGGAAGTAGACATGGTCAGGAAGTAGACATGGTCAGGAAGTAGACATGGTCAGGAAGTAGACATGGTCAGGAAGTAGACATGGTCAGGAAGTAGACATGGTCAGGAAGTAGACATGGTCAGGAAGTAGACATGGTCAGGAAGTAGACATGGTCAAGAAGTAGACATGGTCAGGAAGTAGACATGGTCAGGAAGTAGACATGGTCAGGAAGTAGACATGGTCAAGAAGTAGACATGGTCAGGAAGTAGACATGGTCAGGAAGTAGACATGGTCAAGAAGTAGACATGGTCAGGAAGTAGACATGGTCAGGACGTAGACATGGTCAAGAAGTAGACATGGTCAGGAAGTAGACATGGTCAGGAAGTAGACATGGTCAGGAAGTAGACATGGTCAGGAAGTAGACATGGTCAGGAAGTAGACATGGTCAGGAAGTAGACATGGTCAAGAAGTAGACATGGTCAGGAAGTAGACATGGTCAGGAAGTAGACATGGTCAGGAAGTAGACATGGTCAGGAAGTAGACATGGTCAGGACGTAGACATGGTCAGGAAGTAGACATGGTCAGGAAGTAGACATGGTCAGGAAGTAGACATGGTCAGGAAGTAGACATTCTTCAAGACCACTGCACATGACACATGTATAACCAGATCTTTACCATTAACCCTTTAATGGCCAAGACTAATTTTGGAATTTCACACAAGTCCGCTAGTCAGAGAGTAGTATATAATTCGATTTTCACATTGGACCACTTGTCGGAGCCTAGTACCATTGTACGAACGTGTGTTAATCATGATTAAACCAGTTCAGTGGACTAATGAAATATTTGTATATAGTATCTTATATTTTTTAGTCTCTAAAAGTCACATTTAAACAAAATAAATCTTTGAAAACAAATTGATGAGAAGCTATATGCATATCCGTCCAGCTGATGACTATTCGAACAGTAACCCACAACCTGAAAGAGCGTAAACCATAAAATATGCCCTCCTTCCATTATATTGTACACTTCGCAGTTAGCATTATTAGTATTGGCAATAATTGATTATGGACTTGTACAATTATTTGTGGGCCAGTAGTTTGTTAATACTTTCGCAAAATTGTGCTCATGTCTGCTCCTGCACATACATCACATACCTTGCCATTGACCTTGTAATCAGAACTGCTGCCATGTATAACTCTGGAGAACATTGTTTCATCGCCGGTAACAGCATCTACATAGCACGCAATCACATGTGCGTGGTTAGCAGCTGGCTTGCCTACTGGAGCTCCATGAATCAGATCCTGAATCATAATTACAACAACAATGGTAATAAGACTGCTGAAATCAAGGCCAGCCGTTGAATTTCTGATCATCATCAATTAGGACCGATGTTCGTGAGGATTTTCACGAACCGAATCGGTTCACGATATGGATGTCCGAATCACGGACTGGTTCACGACCCTTTTTAGTATGCCATAGTGTGCGAAAAATTACTCCAAACAGAAAATATCATTTAAAGGCAGGTGGCTTTACTGGCTAAATGGTAGAAGAACACAAATAACAAGTTCTGACAACACATGCTAGAAAATAACATAAGATTCATAGCCAGCTAAGTTCCATTCATGGTCATATTCGTAAATCACCATTCATAGATTGCTGGTCTCTTAGACCTTTCACCGCCAAATCCCTAAAAAAGTAAATTCTTTATGATATAAAACTTACTCTGTTGAATATTTTGGAATTAATTTGACTGGAAGCTCTTGCTGCCTAAGGCAGCAACAGCTTCTAGTCAAATTAATTCCAAAACATTCAGTTTTCCTGTATGGTTTTCCTAAAATTAGATATGGGAATTCATCAGTGAAAGGGTTAGCTTACGTGTATGGTTCATGAACCACATGAATCCCATGCAAGCGAACCGAACCATGAATCGTCTACCCTGGATTTGTGATTTTCCGAACCAATAATGTTTTTTACAGCCCTATCGTCAATTTAGATACATGTAGGTTTGTTCCTGTGACATGGGCCAATGAAAAGCAATTATTCAAACTGATTCGACAAACGCTAGCATAGTAATTCAAAAGAGTTCACCATCTGGTCTGGACAGGAAACTTTCGATGTATTTTAAGTTTGTTAAGGAAGATAACTCTGGACAAGAGATTCTCCAACGATCTAGCAGTTCTAAGTCATATCCACGAATAATTTTAGAAAAGTCTGGTGACTGTGAATATGGATGGATTTTGTTAAAATAATATGATACGGCATCTCACCCTACATGCCTAATATATCTATGAAATACATGAAAAAGAATGATCATGACCACCTGACCAGAAAAGAATGTTAATGAATTTTAGCACTGGATGTTTACAACTGACAAGAACCAGTGGAAAAGGTTGAAGAAACAGAGGTTTTCACTCGCCAGTCGCAGAGGTCATTCATCAACATCACAGGTTTACTTTACTTAGCATCCCAAATCTGGCCACATTCGCTACATTACAGCTATCTTCTAGATACTTTGGATTCTTCTACTCATACATAATATATGGCTGTTGTATGCCTCAGTACTAATTAAAACGTGGATGTTTTTTAAAAACTACTGAGTCTTCTTTCCCGTTGACAGTCCTGGTGATTGATGATAGATATGTACATAGTCAGCTTGTCATCGTACTAGTGGTCCTAAACCGGACAACCATTCTAAATCGGACAACCGTATTAAGTGTAAAGTGTTAAAAACTGTGATGACAGTGTTTAGACATTAGGATTCTTACGCATGTGAGTGCGGTTCTCCTACGAAGGAGGTTATGATTTCTACAAGTTACAACATATAAATACATCAATCACGCTTTCAGACATATCAGACGCATTCTAATTACTTACACTTAGCCGCTTCACTCTGAGATTTGATGTCTTTTCGCCCAACACAAAACTAATAGCATCCATCAAATTGGATTTTCCTGTAAAAATTAAAACATAATATTTCTGGTAAAGCTATGAACGTGTGTAAGTGTTTGCATACTGTGTACTGCGTCATCATCATTTACGAGGCATAAGCTCAGTGATGAAGATTAGCAGGGGCCCAGTAACCCATGGCTATTAGATTTTAGGCTGGGCTACCAAAAGGTCACTAGTGTTGGAAATTGGTATTAGTTTTGTGATCGATGATTGGTTTTATATACTAACCGATGATCAATTAATGATTGATCGTAACAGGTTCTCATTTCTTACCCATTTTGAATGCAGTAATTATACTTATAGCATGTTCAAGGATAATTACCCCTTTGGCCCTTTCAAACCAAGACAGATTCTTAATAATTGAAGAAAAATCTGTTGAATATTTTGAAAAAACTAATTTGACTCGAAGCTATTGCTGCCTTAGGCAGCAACAGCTTCCAGTCAAATAAGTTCCAAAATATTCAACATGTTATTGGTATGGTTGCTTTGGAATTAACATACTATTTTAGTGCTGAAAGAATTAATGTCTTAGGCTAAGGAGTAATACTATATAGTTGTAACAATTAAATTTAAATTCTTTTCCAAAAAGTATTCGTTTTCTAGCTTGACCAGTTAAACTATTTAATAGTCAATTTATAAACAACCAAAATCGATTTCTAAAATCATGATCGATCGGTTGGTTGAATATGCAAACCAATCAATCATCGATCAAATCTATTAATCAGAACAACACTAAAACTCACTAGCCAAGATGGTGACCTAAATTTATGTCAGAATGACCCAAATTCAAGAGAGGGATCTTTAAACTCTGTCATGTCTGAGACAATGTAATTAACCATTATCGCATCATCATTTTACGAGGCATAAGCCATTGGCTTGTTATTGCCTCAGTGTTTTTGTTGTAGTATGGCTTGCTCAGTCTAATTCAAACGTTCTTTCTTTGAAGTCGATATCTAGTTTGTTCTGGAACGATTTGACTGTTGGTTGTTAATTAATTAATTAAGTCTCCTCGAAACCGTTAGATTTAAGAGTTTAACCCTTCCAAACTCTTATGTCAATATTCTATCTTTTGCTGTGTAAATAACAAAGAAACTGGAGCCTGTTCCATAGGGAAAAAGTTCCAGACCGCTCCGCTAGATTAGCGAGGCGGAAAAAAGCCTCTCATACGGAATGAGACGTTTTGTTAGAGCGCTCTGCTATTTCACAAAACATGTTTGGAGGTAACTCGCGAAATGCAAAACATGTTTTCCATCTGTGACGTAATTGCACGCGAAACAACGCTGTACGTCACGGAGGCATATATTACGTCATAAGCGTGTCGCGCAAATGATGTATGGACACCGTTTTCTTTGCAAATATTCTTGTCCCTCTCAGAATAATTTTGTATCAGAGCACTCTGTTAGCGCCCCCTTGAAACTATTTTCCGCCTCTGCTACAGAACGTACGACTAGGGTACATTTTTCAACAATTTGGTTGATGATGTTGCCGTCTACGACGGCAACATCCTCCACCATGTTGTCCAGCAAATTTACCGAAACATGAACATGGACAGATCATCTTTTAATTTAATAGAAAAATTAAAATTCCGACATCGGAGTGGCAAGGGTTAACACTGATTTGTGGAAATGCTGTGGTGCAGATGGGTGTTGCCTGTGTCAGCTGCGGTGTGCCGCCTACACTTATGGTAACACACGGCTGCGCCTAACATTTGGTTACATATTCACTTGTGGAGGCTATAGTTGGCCGCATTGCTGTTGTTTTCATTTTCGCTATCCGAATCTCCTTCTCTACATAATACCACTAAATGCGGACGTGGAAAGCAGACAGAGACTAGTCCATCTACCAATAATTGAAATTACTACAGTGCATGTTCTTGTCGACACACACAGGCTACTCCAAGATCAGTCCACTGTATTGGAAGAATTGCAGTATGACTTTGTGATAGGCTGATATACATATATATATGCCTGTTCAGTCGAATTCAAATCTTCTTTCTTTGAAGTAGATATATCTAGTTTACCCGTGAATAATTCTTTTGTTGGTGTTTCGACTGTTATAGCTGGCAGTGATTTCCACTGTGGTACGACTATTAGCGAAAATGTGCTTGCGACTATCTTGGTTGCTGCGTTTTACGTTGAGTTTGAACCTATGACCTATGACATCTGGTTTATGTAATAGTTAAATACTGGACAGTTTTCGAAATATACAATTGGATACAATATTCCCTATATGTAATGTATCAAAAGAAAGGTTTCTGTCAGTATGCAATCACAAGTCTTTCTACTTCTGATGTTGACACAGGATGCATACACGGTCGTATCTGTCATAGTATGGTACTTTAATTATTGTGCTGAAATTTAGGAAAATTAGTTTCATAAATTTCTACATTCAATCAAGCAATTAAAGTATTATGTATGTCTTATAATACTTCCGGTGTCCATTTTAAAGGTGTTGCTAAAAGAGTTACATACCAGCAACAGCTGAACGCAACATAGTTTAAAATTGATACCAGCTAGTCGACAAATAAGACATTGAATATTGTAGACTGACCATTAAGCATTAAAAGGTATACAGACTACTTATTGTCCATTAAAGGCCAGCCGTGTGCCATAATTATGCCCATTGTCCAGTAATCTGCCTGATCAACAAGAATAGACTACAAATGGTGAGGCAGGTGTGCAATTAGCAGGACACAAGTTAGTTTAGATACAAGTTTATACCTTGATAAAAGAATACTTACAAAATTAGATGTAAACATGTCACCGGTGGAGTTTTTCTGTATGCCTCATATTATAATTTATGTAATCTTTGACCAACTGCTATTAACCCTTTCATTGTCTAGGTAACACAAACAATATATACTGACCATATTGGTATCCATGTGGACTCTGATGATTAATTGCTAAAGTAATTTGACTCAGGGGTGTTGCTGTCTAAACAACAACTTTTGATTAAATTATATTCAAAATATCATTAGAATTTACACGGAATTACTTGAGTAATAATCAGATTCTGGAACTTGGAAATGGAAGGGATAATTAATTATTTCTATTATGGCTCTCTACCTGCCGTTATGTAAAAGCTATTTCTGTTTGACATGGCGATGAATGGGTAAATTTCTGTATAAATGTCAGCTGAAAGTTGTGTGCAAGGAGAGCGATTGAGAGAAGATAGACTGTGTGTGGGGTCTAACTTGAGCACACTAGTAAGACTGGAAAAACGGTAACTGCTGAATGTATAAGTACAACTGAATACTGATGATTACCCTACTGAAGGATGAAATTTTACAAAAAAAGTTATTTAAAATTTAGTCTTGAGTTGTTGTGCATATTTAAGAAGTACTCAACCAGCTGTTGGGCTGGCAATCAATTAGCCAACAAATAGTAATAGCAGGGGGTTAACTGCACTTGTACGTTTTATTATTTTATTAAATATTCGGATGATATTACGGTAATTACCTGATCCATTTGGTCCAATTATTGCAGAAAATTGCTTGAAAGGGCCAATTTTCTGAACACCTTCATATGATTTAAAATTATCAACTTCAATGTATTTCAAATAGCCAGGCATAGTGGCTTTTTATTCTTTTAATAACGGCTATGTCGGAAGTAGATCCGCAAACACCAAACACCTAAAATTAAACAAAATTCCCAGTTATCGTTTGACTTATTACCGCGAAATTTATTATTTTCTCGTCTTTTCTCGCACCTGCTTCGTGATATTACGAGACTTTATTACAAACCGAACTGTATCGAGACACGTCTTTCCATTGGTTGGGTTATGTGACGTATGTTATCAGCCAATCAATGACCGTATTACAGCCCTTAGCAACGAGTAAACGAAATAAAGACGATTTATACAGCAATAATATAAGTTTGACACATATTTCGATAATTTAGGAAATTTCATGATCTTCAACTAAGTTTCACGATGTATAAACTCGATCTCCCCGTTGACTACAAGGAAGCGGCCGCAATAGAAAGGCGCCGCAATATGGAAAACCAGCGCCAAAGCAGAATATTCAACGCCAAAGTCAGAACAATTGGTGTAAGTTTTCACTTTATTATTTATAAATTTAAATATTCTTTATCCATTGTTCATTTTTTGCCATACTTTCTTATTACTCTAACTCTCTCATCATCACCATCATCACCATCGTGTATTCAGGACTTATCATTGTGTTCCCTGTATTTGCGCATCCCAGGACCCCTCTCTTTGCATATATACATACTCAGCCTCATTTGATGGTTGCTCACGATCAGCACGCACACATATTGGTTTACATGTCAATCTACAGTTATTCATTTTACTCGTGCAAGATTTTCTCCGCTTGAAATTATGAAACTCCTTGTCAATATACGTTTAAAGCAGTGCTGTTGATTTCTGACACTGTCATTATTTGGTCACCATCGATGCCGGCCGCATTCGATGCCGGCCACTATGTATACGATGCCGACATCACTGTACTCCCATTGTTTCACAGTTTTCATATAACTATCACAAAAAAAATTTCCCAGAAGCATAAAGGATTAAGCTTTGTACCTATATGGACATATTCGTTATAAACAAAGTCATGATTTCGCTTCTTCCCTAACCCTAGCCCAGATGGCAGCGTTATCAATTTCCAAAATAAAGCAGAGGATCTGGTGCTTCATTCCCTAGGCAGGTTTGGTGGAAGATGCTGCAGTCATAAACAGCACCATCGTCCACCAAATTTGCTGTATATTGTGTGCCAGTTTCTCTGATCTAGATATAATAGAAGATGGAATATTGCCATCAGTGTGGTAGGTGTAAATTTAGGAGAGCTATGCCACGATGAAAAGCATGAAATGAACCAAAATAGATGATCCCTACCAGATCTCAATCAGCTTGAACATTCATCTGATATTCCTGTTTCTCAGTGAACATATCGGATGTCGATAGTCTACCTCAAACAAAATACTTGTCTACAGTCATATCCACCAACAACCTTCTCACTCTAATACTGCTATGTTATTGTTGAGCACCCCCTCCCCCTCCTCCCATCCCCTCCCACCCCACTCCCAATGTACCATATTAAAATCCCTGTATCTACAATAAACATCCTAGATGGAAGACAATTACAAAATATTATGAAGATCGTTTATATGTAGAACACTCTTTTTGCCAGTACACAAAAAGAGGGTACGCCATTGGATTCGGTAGTTGCTCATTTTGGGGCTGTATCTTAGTTAAACAGATAATTAAAAAGTCAAGTTTCATACAGGTGAATAAGAACCCATACTAGTTTCTTATATCTATCCAACAATTAAAATTTTTGCCCAGACTATTTGATAAGACCCGATAATTCAAATGTGCGCAATATGTGGGTACCATAGGATACGCCTTAGGCTTCTTATGTCCTGTTGTAGGCAGCAACAGCATTCAGTCTGTATCTGTACTACTACTGGGCAAAATTCATACTGATCATCACGCCCAGGTGCGCATCTGGATAAAGATGGGCGCTCCGTCTCAGGAAAAGCAGTTTATATACATATTTACAGTGATTGCGGAGGCTTAGATGGTCACCTCCCAGATGTAGCTCTTGAACGTGTCTACATCCGGTGATGAGATGATGCTGTTAGTTAGGCTATTCCAGATCGGCACAGTTCTTGGAATACAAGAACTGTGGTATTGTTGGATGCTAGTCTGGATTGTCTGTATATTTTGTGAGTGACTGCGCCTGGTGGTTGATATTGACGCTTTCTGAAGAGGGGATTCGGGTGGTATTGCTACATGGCCATTTAAAATTTTATACATGAATGTCACATTTGTTTTTCTTCTGTGCGAGTGACTCCCATCCTAGGCTTGTTAGCATGCCAGTAACACTCTGTCTTGGATATTTGTAGACATGTCAAGCTAGCACAAATCTTGCTGCTTTCCTCTGGACAGCCTCGATGGATTGGCATAGATCTTTTGTTGGTGGGTCCCAAACTGTAGAGCTGTATTCCAGTTTTGGCCTGACTAGTGTCTGGTAAGCCCGCTCCTTTACTGATTAGGGGCACCCACGAAGGTTTCTGTTGAGGAATCCAAGAACTCTGTGAGCTGAACTTGTGACATTGGAGATATGTTTGTTCCATTTTAGGTTACTGGCCAACTCCACCCCGAGGTATGTGTTTGATATGTCTCTTTTAGGATCTGATCTTGCATTGTGTACTGAGTACTGTAACTGGATCTACGCTGGGTGACTTTCAGGTTGTTGCACTTTGCTATGTTGAACTCCATTTGCCACGTGTCCGTCCATGACATAAGTGTGTCCAGGTCCTTTTGCAGAATCTGTTGGTCAAATTAGTTTCAAAGCATTCATCATTATCATCATCATGTACGACGGTTGAGGCATATATAGTCTTTTGTCGGTCTAAATGCTTTTCTAGCATAAATAGTTGTGACGGTTTAGGCGGAAGCACAGCCGTTAGTGACCAATAGGACAAGACCTATCAAGTCATAAACCATTATTTACAGATATTTACAGGGGTATTTTTAATAATTAACACTGGTGTATTATGGAAATTTAAACTGATATACATTAGAAAGAAATACAGCAGCTACCCAGGTTGGCAGGACAATCCCCGCCGTGGATATATATATATTCTTGTTCACTTGGTCGATTTCGTCCCGTCCGACTTGGTTACATTACATTCTACCGAGTATTAATCAGCTATAGGACAAGTTTATGCTATCGCTCTCGTAGCTACTGTAGGGCTTCTCCCCTCATATTTGTGGATTATGCAAGTCTTATTTCAAACTTTGGATTCATTTTAATGAAATAAACAATGTTTATTAAAATATACACAATATTTAGGCAATTAATTTTTATATGTATATATATTAGTGTAGGGGGATATGTGGTAGTGGAATGGATGGATGAAAATTCAAAGGCCTGTGATTAACTTCTACAGGATAATTTTGAAACACCCTCTTCAGTATGTAACTGTATGTTTATACTGGACGAAAGGTTATGTCCTATGAGTCCAGATCTTCTTCCTCTTCATCTTTCATTACATTAACAGATGCATTGTATCTTGCAGCAGAGATCTCTAGCCGATATTTCATCTCCTGTCCTGCCCAGTGTTTGTCAAGTATTGCTGCAAAGGCCTTTACAGTTGGCGCACTCACAACTTCTGGCAGACTATTCCATGGATCGGCTATTCTGATACAGAAGCTGTGTTGCCTTAGCTGACTGTTTGCCCTCATCCTCAAATTTTTAGATAGTGTCCTCGAGTTGCAGAATCTCTGAGCGGGATAGTTAGGCAAACCTCACGGTCATATATGCCTCTCAACATCTTGAATGCCTCAATCATATCTCCTCGCTGCCTTCTGTAGGTCAGTGTGGGTAGCTTCAGCTTCTGCAGCCTCTATTCATAGCTCAGGTCTTGGAGTGCAGGGATAAGTTTAGTATCCCTTCTCTGGATGCTCTCGACTGTCACCAAGTCTTTCTTCCTAAGTGGATACCACACTGCATTTGCATACTCGAGGTGAGGACGAACTAGTGCCTTGTACAACCATGTGAAGCTATCTAAGTCTATACATGTAAATGATCTTCGAATCAGTCCCATTATCTGAGTTGCCTTGTTGAATTTTTTGCTTATGTGCTCTTCGAAGGACAATCTTGCATCAATGGTCACACCTAGATCCTTTTCCTTGTCGACCTTAGCCAAAGTGTGTTGTGGGTCGTCCCCTCGATCTCCTCTCATGTGGCAACTTCTTTCTTCTTCATGTGATTTCCTTCCCTCTGTCATGAGCTTACACTTATCTGGGTGGAAACGTAATAGCCACTTATCAGACCAGTCTTGCAGTCTGTACATATCTGATTGCAGTTTTCTTGTGTCTTCGGCACTGTTGATTTGACGTGATACTTTTGTGTCATCTGCGTACATGTAGGTTTCTGATGAGAGTAATTCAGGCAGATCATTTATATATAGTACGCTTCCTTGTGGGATCCCACATAACACACTGGCCCACGTTGATGCTGTCTGAGCTGTTCACTCTGACTCTTTGCTTCTGGTTGGATAAAAAGGATGTTATCCAGTTGCACACATGGCCAGCGATTCTGTATCCCCTTAGTTTAGTCATAGGTCGTTGTGGAACTGTGTCGAACGCTTTCATAAAGTCGAGATGGATTACGTCGATGTTTCCTCCCTTATCGAGATGCTCTGTCCAGGAGTCTAGCACTTTTAGCAGTTGCAGTGTGGTCGATCTTCCCACTATAAATCTGAACTGCTTTTCGCTGAAGAGTGAGTTCCTCTTCATATGGTCTATAACATAGTCTCTGATAATTGTCTCAAGAACTTTGCATAATATACATGTGAGGCTGACTGGTCTGTAATTGCTTGCCGCCTTTCTGCTTCCTTTTTTAGTCCCCTACCATTAAACCCGGGAGGACTATAGGTTTGCACTCCGTCTGTTTGTCTGTCCATCTGTTGCAGTTGTTTTCCGCACTTTTTCGCAGTCCTTCAAGGTATTCAACTGAGAATTGGTTCGCGTTTCAAGCGTCTGCGTCAATTTTTGATGGAGTTATGCCCCCTTTCAACTTTTTATATATTTAAGCGAAAATCGGTGCATCGCTTTAGTATAAGGAGTTACAGAGCAAATTCGAGTTTCAGACATTTTCGTCAATTTTTCATGGAGTTATTCCCCCTTTCGACTTATGCAATACGAAAAATATTATGTTTCCGCACGTTTTTTCGCAGTCTTTCAAGATATTATACTGAGTATTGCTACATTGCTTTGTTATGAGAAGTTACAGACCAAGTTCGAGTTTCAGGCGTATGCATACATTTTTCATGGAGATATGCCCCCTTTCGACTTATGAATTATATACAAAAAGTATTTAGTTTTCCACCATTTTTCTCGCAGGCTTTCAAGATATTCAACTGAGAATAGGTCCATTACTTTATTATGAGAAATTACAGACCAAGTTCGAGTTTCAGGCGTTTGCGTCATTTTTTGATGGAGTTATGTCCCCTTTCGACTTATGAAATACAAACATATCAGCTTTCAAGACTTTTTCTTTCTCCTTCACCATATATGACTGAAACTTGGTTTATTGCTATGTTATGAGAAGTTACAGATCAAGTTCAAGTTTCAGCTGCTTCTATCAATTTTTAATGGAGTTTTTGACTGTCAATCTCTAAAGATTTATGTCACCAGGTAGGGGACATGTATTGCAAAGCAATACTTACAGAATGCTTGTTTTTTTAAAGGTTGTATCAAGGGATCCATACTATCTACAGTGTGGAGAGATAGGGGTGGAAGATGAAACTGGTTGAAAAGCATTTTTTCTGTGACTAGTGATTGAACAACATAATGTAATTTGATTTTCTATATACAAAGTGATTTTGGACATAGTGCAGGGTTCTTTACAATATGTTGCACTGACAAAAATTCTTGCGAGCACTATATAATAGGTGTGGAACGATAGGACAGTCCCTACAAAAACCAGTCGGAGGGATATGAAGCTTATTTACAATAATAATGGAAGTACAATGCAATAATTGGCTTGCCAGGTCTTTGTGGGATCTTAGCACAGACTGACTGGACAATCCCTACCAGTCTGCCATTCAGTAAACATTTGCTGAGTGTTGAGGAGTGTGGACGCAAAATAATGGCTATTAAGATTTATGGAGATCAGTGCTGTACAGCAGGTGTGACCACTGTTTGTCAAGGCGATTTTTGAAACTGTCTAAGGATGGGGCATGTACGATGTCTTCGTTTAAAGGGAGTTCCAGTGATTTATCACTCTGTTACAAACGAAGCATTGGCGCAGTGATGTGTTGCATTCAACCGCTTACCTGTCATTTGTGTGTGTTTAGCAACACCAGCCCGATAATGCTGGTTACTACTTTATATGGCCCAATATTGGTCTCGACTGGCCGAGTAACCTGCAACATTACATGTTACAACACTAGCCCAATCGAACCTACTTTATTAGGGAGCTCTATAGGAATCACCGCTTCTCCTTCGATCAATACTCACCATTCTGTTACTTCTGATATAAAGCTGGCCCTGATTATAGACTTAGAAAGCTTTACCGACTCCTGGGAACCAGGTACTCGGCTCCCAACTGCCGAGTACCCGTTTACCATAGAGCTCATTCTTGTTTGCATAGCGACAAGAGCAATACATGCTTTTTGCATTAAGGATTTTAGTGTTTTAAAATAATCTAAGTCTTTAATCAGTGATAGTTTGTGTGTTCTGAAAGGATTAACTAAGGACTATGGAGAATACCGCCCAAGACAACCAGGTTGTATTGTTCTTTATTATCCATAGTTAAAAGACTTAGGTCTCTAAATTTCGTTGTGTCGCATGTTCCAATTTCTGTCCCCATAGAATCTGGGACGTGTGCTAACAACGATATATGCCAGACGATCGCCTTCTTTAAACCCCAACAGGCGATCGGCAGATATGAAAATAGGTGTTTGCTACGGTATTTCTAACACGAATATCGGCTGACGTCGTTCTCCGTAGAATCCGAGCGGGTGACGTCACACCCGGTCGCTCGGATGTTTATGTGAAGAAAAATTTTTCATTAATTCGCGCATCTTATTCTGGGTGCTGCGTACTAAAAATGGTACCGGAAACTTTAGAATGATCAAGTTTACGTGCGATCACGATCGGTTTGCAATGATCGGTGGTTTCAAAATTCTTGAGTAGATGTGTGGTCTGCGGTTTTACCGTGTGAGACAGCAGTTTTGTTATACATTTTGTTGTTTTCTTCACATATCGTGCTGCGTTCGTTAGGAGTATAATTTATATTGATTAGTAAATATACCCTGAATGCTATGCGATATGATTCCTGGAGCCGTTACACATCCTGGAGGATCTATTATGGGTGTGTTGTGCCCGCCGCGTACTTGTCGTCATAATCAGTGCGATCGTTGTTGTAACGTGGCGGGGTGGGGTGCGGGGAGGTTACGGTTAATTTATGAGTCAAATTATTTGAAAATTAATTGTCTGCCTTCCATCCGGGTCTCGTTCCGCTTGTTTATTGTAGGTTTGTGCTTATTTTATAGGCCAAGCCAGCCCCGCCATCATGTGACGACTGCCATAAGTTTGTCCGTGTAATGTTCAAGGACCATGTCTGTTTTATGTGTGCCCTGTGTAATATAGATCATAGGTGTAATGTTTGTGCAGTGTGGTCCGTCGAAACGATGGTTAAGTTCCTTCCCCAGAAGGACTTGGCTGGGTCTGACGCGGGGTCAGGCGGTCCGAGAGTAAATCGTGGAGCGCCCGGTTCGGCCGGTGCGGGTGCTCCACGTCCCCAGCTGGAGGTGGCGGAGATGGCACCGCCGGCGTGGTTTGGTCCGGCTCTGCAGGGTTTTTCTGCATAGCATTCTGACCACGCTGGTGTCGTCCCTGCTACCAAAGGTTGGGGGGCAGTTTCTCCCCATGCCTGGTACGGATCCTGTCCTCGGACAGGATTCTGGACTGGTTACCGAGGGGGCCGTCTCGTACGGCCCCCTGGCAGTCCCGTCTGGCTTCGGCCAGACGGGTTTCTGTTTCTCTGCGGCCACCTCCGGGTGGTCCAGTAGCGGTCCAGTAGCGGTGGCCGGTCCGTCAGGTGTTCCACGGTTGACTCGTCTAGTGACGACTCTTCGGAGTCTGAAGACGAGGAGGCCGAGGAGGAGAGGTTGCTGCGGCCCGTGAAGCCGCAGGTGGAGAATATGGAGGTTGATTCCGTCCTAGACGGAACCGGCCTCCATTTGTCTGGTTTGGCGCAAGCCAGGTCAGCGGCTCCGCCTGTGGCTGAGGCAAATCCGTTACCGTGCACCGGTTCCGTGCGGCTTGGTTTGGCACCAGCCGTCACGGGAACGGGTGTGCCGGGCCGGGCGTGGTACTCACCTATCTCGCCTGGTCCGGCAGTCGGACGTGGGGTGCCGTGGGCGCCCGTGTCCGGCTATGGTTCCGCGACTGCTACGGGTCCGTACGGTTTTCCGTGCGGACCTACCCCATGGACCGGAGTGTTTCATGGGGTGGCGGCGGAACCGTGTGGTACCGGAGTGCCTGGCATGTCAGCCGTGGCTCCTTGCTGGGAGGCCGTGGCTGGCAGACCCGTGAGCACGTCAACGGGTGACGTGTTTGCGGGGGTGTCTTCATCGGAGGTAGATTGGTCAGATGCTCTGGCATGGCTAGCCAGGGTTGACCCGTCTGTGGTTTCGGCCACGGCCGATGAAGATGCGCCCCGTCCGTCGGTTGCGTCGATCAGCACGGGGATTTTGCCCGCGGCCCGGATCCAGTCAGTGGGACTGGATCCACAGTTCATAGAATGGTTGGATGCTATTTATAGCAAACAACTGATGACCAAGGGTCAGCTCCCTGCAGCCTCCAGGGAGGTGCGGGCAAGATGTCGTATTCCGCGGGGGGAATACGATAGGTATGGTGTAGTCCCGTCGGTCACGGAGGATGACCGATGGGTACTGGGCGTCCAGAGTGCCGTGCCAGGTCACCCCGGTCCGGCACTTGTGGACACGTCTCAGGTACACCAGGAAGAAGTCCTGTCCCTATGCGATGAGGGTGTGAGGGCAGCGATGAGCGCTGTCAACCACTCTTATCGTCTCCTTCAGTCGGTGTGGGCTGAAGCGGGGGCAGGCCACCCTGTGCCACCTGTGGCGCTTTCATGTGTCAATGACGGCCTGGTGCTGTCGATGGACGCATTGGCAAGGGTGCAAGCACGTGTGACGAAATCCAGGAGGCAAATGGTCATTGACCATATGCGTCCGGCTACGGCAGTCAGGGAGCGTCTCCTTGGGACACCCCTGACAGGGCCTAGCATCTTCGGTGGCCAAGCGTGGGCCATCTTAGAGGATACCGCCAGTATCGCGCAGAATCGGTTAGCGGTAAACCTACAGCTAGAGCTAGTGCGACAAGCGCATGCACTAGGGCCTGTGGGGAAACCGCTAACGGGACAACCTTCAAAGGAGCAGAAGAAGCATAAGGGCAAGGCGAAAGCTAGGCCTGTTGCGACTTCTGCTTCAGCTGGGGTTTCAGAGCCGCCGCCGACGAAGAAGCCCAGGAAGGTTGTAGAGGCGCCTACCCTCCCCAATGTTGCTCCTGACCGCCCTAGAGGTGGGAAGGGCAAGGGTAAGGGTAAGGCCTCAAAGGGCGGACAGAAGGGGCCGAAGCGTACCTGAGGGTACGAAAGCTCCCTTCATATCCGCCTGGACCGCGCCTGTGTGACAGGAACAGCGGTGCCAGTTATACCCGTCGTGCCTAGAACGAAATGGTTCTCTCTCTCTCTCGTTAAGAAAGAGTGGGGGGGGCGGACTGCGAGCCGGACAACCCCGTTAGACGTCGAGGCGTCTATGGTGGGTGGAAGGCTCATGCGTTTCGTCGAGGCCTGGCAAGGTGTGACGTCAGACAGTCTGGTCCTGGGATGGTTATCCCAGGGTTACATGCCGGAGTGGTGGGACTTTCCACCACAAAATCTGTCTTTGGCACCTGTCTGGACACCCGTACCAAGGGAGCCAGACAAGTTAGAAGCCGTTCAAAAGGAAGTGTCGGGTTTGCTTCTGAAGGGAGCAATAAAACCAGCAAATCGAAACACTCCAGGCTTCTATTCAAACATGTTCCTTGTCCCCAAGAGCACAGGGGGATGGAGACCCATACTCAATCTCAGGCCATTAAATTGGTTTATCCATACGCCTCGGTTCCAGATGGAAACGCCGAGGTCGGTAATGCGGGATTGAGGAAAGGAATGTGGTGTGTATCGATCGATCTGAAAAATGCATATTTCCACATTCCTATGAATCGGAGTTGGCACAGGTTTCTGAGATTTGCGTTTCAGAATCAAGTATGGGAGTTTACAGTCTCCCGTTTGGCCTGTCGACAGCTCCGAGGGTTTTCACAAGAGTGGTCCTTGCGGTGACAGCGTTTCTCAGAAAAGAGAACGTGGCGCTACACACCTACATAGACGACTGGCTGCTTAAGGCAGACTCGGCAGCCAGGTTGAACGTGGATACTGCTCTGACTCTGAAGTTACTTTCAGATCTACGCTGCATAGTCAACGAGGAGAAATCCGAGTTGACGCCCACTCAACGTTTCGTTTATTTGGGGATGCGATTCGACCTTGAGGAGGGCAGGGTTTACCCATCAGAGCCCAGAGTGGTGTCTCTGTTAGCCATCCTCAAGAGTTTTCGAGTGGGAAACCACATTCAAGGCGAGGCGGTTCCTTCAGATGCTGGGCATGATGGTCTCCATGGAGCAGGTTATCCTGTACGATGCTCTAATGCGAAGGCCTATCCAGTGGTATCTGATGTCTCTGTGGAAACAGAGAACAGAACCCCTGTCAAAACTGTTGCCAGTTTTGGAGCCGATAATATCGCATCTTCTATGGTGGAAACAGCGTCAGAATCTCCTATTAGGGGTTTCGCTGCACCTACCCCGCCCCCAGCTGTCCGTCTACACGGATGCATCGCTGGAAGGGTGGGGTGCCTGCCTGGGAGAACCAGGTCTCGGGCACATGGACTCTCCCGGAGAGTCAGCTGCATATCAATCTGTTGGAAATGATGGCAGTGGAACTGGCGTTGGAAGAGTTCCTTCCGATGATCAGGGGCAGGGTGATATTGATACGGTCGGTCGATTCGACAGTAGTATCATATATAAATCGCCAAGGCGGGACCAGGTCGCCAACTCTGTGTATCAGGGTGTGGCACTTGATTCAATGGTGCAGGAATTACTCGGTTGTTTTGAAAGCAGCTCGTATTCCTGGCCGATTGAACATTCTGGCGGATGCTTTGTCTCGCAGACAGAGAATCCTGCCAACAGAATGGTCCCTCAACCCTCCAGTTCTGCGACGGATCTTCGAGCATTGGGGCAAACCCAACGTGGACTTGTTCGCCACAAAGGAAAATGCTCAAATCATGACATATGTCTCGCCGATTACAGATCCAAATGCCGTCGATACAGACGCTCTGGCGATAAGCTGGAGAGGGATGCACGCTTACGCGTACCCACCCACCATTCTTCTACCGAAGGTTTTGGTGAAGGTCAGGGAGGAACCGTGTCTGGTCCTGCTAATAGTGCCGTATTGGCCGAGCAGGGCGTGGTTCACGGATCTTCTAGATCTGCTGGTGGAAAATCCTGTGCAGTTGCCCGAGATTCCGAACATAATCTCCCAGGCCAAGGGACGCTTCCTACACGAGTGTCCCGAAATGTTCAATGACTGCGTGGATGTTATCAAACAACGTTCCACGTCGGAAGGCTTTTCTCGACAGGCTGCTGATTTTATCGCGGCTGCGAGAAGGAGGTCAACCTTCAAGTCATATAACAACAAGGTTAACAGATTTGCAGACTGGTGTGAAGAAAAGGGTATTGATACCTTTCAATCCACTATCAGCAAATAGCAGACTTTCTCTGTGAGCTGTTCTTTTGAGGACTAGCTCCCGTCACAGTTGCTGGATACAAGTCAGCTTTGGCATCAGTTATCCCTTGTCTAGCCAACAGGGATAGTCCAGAGGTGGCCCAGTTAAATGTGATGTTGAAGGGAATGAGCAATCTCCGACCGAGACAACCGGTAGTCATTCCAGCCTGGAGTCTATCTTTAGTGCTTAATGTACTGGCCAAGCACCCTTTCGAACCGTTGCGTTCGGCTAGTCTAAAGCATTTGACTCTAAAGGCGGTCTTTCTATTGGCAGCTTCCTCAGCTAGAAGGCGCAGTGAGATCCATGCGCTTTCGGCAGAGAGGAACCGATTTATTGTTTCTGGAGAAGGTCTGCGTCTTCTGCCAAGAGCAGAGGTTATGTCAAAGAACCAATCTTTGAGATATCCCGGCAAACCGATCATTATACCGAAGTTAACTAGGTTTGATCGTGATGCCAGTGTCTGGTGCCCGGTCCGTGCTTTGACTAAGTACAAGAAATGGACTGACTCGTTACGGTCGAACGATAGACATCTGTGGATCTGCCATAAAAAGTCTTATGGCGCCGCATCCATGGATACTATCTCTCGTTGGGTGGTCGAATGCATTCAGACTACTCAGGAGATGGCGACTGGGCACCAGGTGCAAGGCGTAAGGGCAGACAATGTCAGAGGAATAGCCGCCTCGACCACCCTTTACAATGGTGTTCCGTTATAGGACATCATGGCCGTTGCAAAATGGCACTGTGAGTCCTCATTCACGGATTACTATATGAGGGATGTGTCAGACTCAGCCAATCCACTCGCTTTAGCTGTTTTGAAACGATAGTTAGTGACCACACTGCTTTTCACCCTTTTCTCACTTCGGTAAGAAAAGAACCTAAAGCAGGCATGGTCAGGCGAGAGGATGTCAACCAGATTGTGTCACTGATGGCCGAACCGGTGAATGGTTGGAGGCGGTACGTCTGAAGTCCAATTATCATAAGGTAATTCAATAGTGAGAGTTTTTTGTATTATGGATATGTATCATGTTCATTCATCTTATATATTCATGCTCATTCCCAGGCTAATACATGGAATATGCAGGGAGTAGTTAACCCTCTTGGCATATTTGTGTTTCAGGCGAGATACATGTTCGTTAGTTCTCTCCCTTTTCTTAGGAGGAAAAAGGGGGGGGGGGGCTGTGACGCGAATGTGATTCGGTTCCGTGAACTTGACGGTCCTTTTAGGTCTCCGTTAGTCAAGTTTGAAGTCTAAAATCTTTCTCCAAGGGGCAAAATTAGCATTTATGGCTTGCCCCTTCCCACCAGGTTACTGATCAAATCTGGTGTATATCAGAAGTAACAGAATGGTGAGTATTGATCGAAGGAGAATGCAGGAAATGTCAATTTCCCTTTCTCCGAGATCTAACAATACTCACCATTCTTGTTACGGACCCAGCCTCCCAGCCCCACGGAGGCAAGCCATAGTTTTCTCTTGTTTGGTGGCTATGCAAACAATATGAGCTCTATGGTAAACGGGTACTCGGCAGTTGGGAGCCGAGTACCCGGTTCCCAGGAGTCGGTAAAGCTTTCTAAGTCTATAATCCTAGAGCCGCTGTCAGGGCCAGCTGTATATCAGAAGTAACAGAATGGTGAGTATTGTTAGATCTCGGAGAAAGGGAAATTGACATTTCCTGCAATCCATCCATCTGTCCATCCACAATATCTCGTAAACAGCATATCATACAGAACCGCTTCAGATATTTTAATTAAACTTGGTGTATGCTTCAGATATGATGCGCAGATGGACCTCTATACGTCTAAAACTTTGTGTAAAATATGCTTTTTAATGCAAAAACTCATAATTTTTGTAAATTTCCTCGTAAACACCCTATCATATAGAACCGCTTAAAATAATGTAATGAAACTTGACAGATGCATTCTTTATGGTAACTAGATGTGCCTTTTGAAAGATTCACATAAGCTATAGGTCCAAATTTTTGGATGAAAATTGCTTTCTAATGCAAAAACTTTTGTCAATTTCTTTGTTTTTGTTATATTTTATTAGTCCCCTACCAGTAAAACCGGGGGGGGGGGGGACTATAGGTTTGCACTCCGCCTGTCCGTCTGTCGCAGTTGGTTTTCCGCACCTTTTTTCACAGTCCTTTAAGGTATTCAACTGAGAATTGGTATATTGCTTTGTTATGAGAAGTTACAGACCAAGTTCGAGTTTCAGGCATATACGTCAATATTTTATGGAGTTATGCCCCCCCTTTCGACTTAAGAAATACGAAAAATATCAGGTTACCACACTTCTTTTGCACTACTTCAAGATATTTAAGCGAAAATTGGTGCATCGCTTTAGTATAGGGAGTTACAGAGCAAGTTCGAGTTTCAGCCATTTTCGTCCATTTTTCATGGAGTTATGTCCTCTTTCGACTTATGAAATACAAAAAATATTAGTTTTCCGCACTTTTTTTCGCCATCTTTCAAGATATTATACTGAGAATGACTACAATGCTTTGTTATGAAAAGTTACAGACCATGTTCGAGTTTCAGGCGTCAATTTTTAATGGAGTTATATACCCCCTTTCAACTTAAGAAATACGAAAAATATTAGCTTTCCGCACTTTTTTTTGCACTCCTTCAAGATATTTAAGCGAAAATCAGTGCATCGCTTTAGTGTAAGGAGTTACACAAGACGTTCGAGTTTCAGACATTTTCATCAATTTTTGCGTAATTTTTTGATGGAGTTATGCCCCTTTCAACCTATGAAATACGAAAAATATTAGTTTTCCGCCCTTTTTCCTGCAGTCTTTCTAGATATTCAACTGAGATTTGGTACATTACGTTATTTTGAGAAATTACATACCAAGTTCGGGTTTAAGAATGAAGGCTTTGAATAAAATTGCTACCTAGAGTGGGGCTCTGTGTCAAACGTTTTCTAGTTTATATAACTAGGTACATATAGCTTCATAATTGTGCCTTTTCCACTTGTCAAAAATCAAGAGACCTGTATAATGTGTAAATCCATAGCTTTTGTCATGATATAACATTTCTTTAGAATATGTCATGAAAAATACTTTGTTTTGGCTTTGATTTCAGGTCGATATTCAGGCTGTAGATCAGCAAGCAAAGGACAGAAAACAACAGGAGGACTATGAGAATAGTCGTCATGAGGCTTTTGGTGAGTCAGTGCAGACATTACATTGTTGCTCAGAACATCATGGGTTTACTAATGGTGTGGTTTTGCTGGGACATATGTCTTCTGCAAAATATTAGCCAATAGAATAACTAACTCCAGTCTTTCTTAGCCAAATCTTAACTGCTTTAGCCAACTTACAATGCTTACAATCAGTTATTAGGCGGAGCGTCTGTTCACATACAGGCCCCATAGGGATAGTATTATCAATGCTGCCAGCTGCGCCCCAGTGCTCCAGCTGCTCAAAATTTGCCACTACACCACTGGTCATCACCTGTTATAAAGCATTTCAACTGACTTTTACATGCAGAATACAGAAATTTGTTGAATATTTTGAGACTTTGTAATACAACTATTTTTTCAAAGGTAGGTTTCTGTGCTTTTGTCTGTCTTCTCTCTTGTCATGTTTGTCAAAAAGTGGGCACATAACATAAATGTCCATGTTTTGACAAAAGAGAGATGAGGCATACTGATGCGAGGCGGCATAGTGCTATTGAGGTCCTTACGTTGAAAGTCAAGATCTTTGTAAATTTTTTGACAACCTTGGATACAGGGTTACCTATATTAGGGACATCTAATTGGTTTTGTCAAAGCTCAAGATCATATTCAAATTACATGTGGTTTCTGATCAATACCTCAACTTTTGTATGCAAAATCGCTGTGATTATGACAAGGTCTTTAGATTTAGCCACGGTCAACGGTCATACTGAACTTGTGAGCTTCTGGATAGCTTGCACAAACTAACACTGCAAGCTAACATCGTTCGCTTATCGCACGCTTAAATTTCTGTAAGGGATATTAGATCATCACCATAAAATTATTGCAATTACTTTACCAAATGAATTTGATTATAGGCTTGTTGTTTATTGTCATTATACAGATGAGACACTTAATGGATGGATCTGATCTGTCACTCAAGTATGACATCATAAATAATCAATGGACTATTCCAGTTTATCCATCTATCATATGACATCATGATCAACTATGTGACGTGTAGGATGACGTCATAATCAATTATGTCATGAATGACGGAGCTAAGTTCATCACAAAAGCTTAATTTATGATGGACTAAGCATTGTTGTATGAATTGTATGTTGTCTCTACTATTTAATAAACATTCTGTTGAATATTGTGAGACGAATTTGACTTGGTGCATAGGCAGCAACGTCACCCAGTCAAATTCGTTTCAAAATATTCAACAGCTTACCTGTATTGTTTTTTTTGTTTAAATTGACATTCAGAGAGTGCACAGATCGATTGATTCCAACACGGGCACAGTGTGGGTGGATGTCTTTGATGGATTTACTATTTTATAAATATGTTTTGAATGTTTTAAAACTAATTTGACTGGGCTACGGCAAGAACAGCAACAAGTCAAATTAATTTTTTAAAATATGCAACATCTTACTCATATAGTTACCTTTAAATTGGGATTCTGGGAATTCAGGATTCAAAGTACATAAATTGGTTCCAACACATAGGAAAAAGTGGACGAAGCTTAGCTAGAAATGGGTGGGCACAGCTAGAAATGTGCCCCTCGGCCGCAGAAATATTGCTTATCACTTTAACACTTGAAATTCCAGTGCTGCCACAGCTTAAAGTCAAATTAGTTTTAAAATATTCAACAAACTATTCCTTACATCATAATGAATTTGTTGATTTAGGTTTGTGTTAAAAGGTTAATGTTAGAGTATTTAATGCTGTCATGATGAAGACAGCAAAACCAGATTCTCCTTCGATCAATGCTCACCATTCTGTTACTTCTGATATACAGCTGGCCTTGACAGCGGCTCTAGGATTATAGACTTAGAAAGCTTTACCGACTCCTGGGAACCGGGTACTCGGCTCCCAACTGCCGAGTACCCGTTTACCATAGAGCTCATTCTTGTTTGCATAGCAACAAGTGCAATACATGCTTTTCGCATTAAGGATTTTAGTGTTTTTTAAAAGAATCTAAGTCTTTAATCAGTGATAGTTTGTGTGTTCTGAAAGGATAACTAAGGACTATGGAGAATACCGCCCAAGACAGCCAGGTTGTATTGTTCTTTATATCCATAGTTAAAAGACTTAGGTCTCTAAATTTCGTTGTGTCGCATGTTCCAATTTCTAACCCCATAGAATCTGGGACGTGTGCTAGCAACGATATATGCCAGACGATCGCCTTCTTTAAACCCCAACAGGCGATCGGCAGATATGAAAATAGGTGTTTGCTACGGTATTTCTAACACGAATATTGGCTGACGTCGTTCTCCGTAGAATCCGAGCGGGTGACGTCACACCCGGTCGCTCGGATGTTTATGTGAAGAAAAATCTTTTCATTAATTCGCGCATCTTGTTCTGGGTGCTGCGTACTAAAAATGGTACCGGAAACTTTAGAATGATCAAGTTTACGTGCGATCACGATCGGTTTGCAATGATCGGTGGTTTCAAAATTCTTGAGTAGATGCGTGGTCTGCGGTTTTACCGTGTGAGACAGCAGTTGTTATACATTTTGTTGTTTTCTTCACATATCGTGCTGCGTTCGTTAGGAGTATAATTTATATTGATTAGTAAATATACCCTGAATGCTATGCGATATGATTCCTGGAGCCGTTACACATCCTGTAGGATCTATTATGGGTGTGTTGTGCCCGCCGCGTTCTTGTCGTCATAATCAATGCGATCGTTGTTGTAACGTGGCGGGGTGGGGTGCGGGAGGTTGCGGTTAATTTATGAGTCAAAATATTTGAAAATTAATTGTCTGCCTTCCATCCGTGTCTCGTTCCGCTTGTTTATTGTAGGTTTGTGCTTATTTTATAGGCCAAGCCAGCCCCGCCATCATGTGACGACTGCCATAAGTTTGTCCGTGTAATGTTCAAGGACCATGTCTGTTTTAGGTGTGCCCTGTGTAATATAGATCATATGTGTAATGTTTGTGCAGTGTGGTCCGTCGAAACGATGGTTAAGTTCCTTGCCCAGAAGGACTTGGCTGGGTCTGACGCGGGGTCAGGCGGTCCAAGAGGAAATCGTGGAGCGCCCGGTTCGGCCGGTGGGGGTGCTCCATGTCCCCAGCTGGAGGTGGCGGAGATGGCACCGCCGGCGTGGTTTGGTCCGGCTATGCAGGGTTTTCTGCATAGCGTTCTGCCCACGCTGGTGTCGTCCCTGCTACCAAAGGTTGGGGGGCAGTTTCTCCCCATGCCTGGTACGGATCCTGTCTTCGGACAGGATTCTGGACTGGTTACCGAGGGGGCCGTCTCGTACGGCCCCCTGGCGGGTCCGTCTGGCTTCGGCCAGACGGGTTCTGTCTCTCTGCGGCCACCTCCGGGTGGTCCAGTAGCGGTGGCCGGTCCGTCAGGTGTGGGAGCCGTCCGCCAGGTTTATTCGTCTAGTGACGGCTCTTCGGAGTCTGAAGACGATGAGGCCGAGGAGGAGAGGTTGCTGCGGCCCATGAAGCCGCAGGTGGAGAATATGGAGGTTGATTCCGTCCTGGACGGAACCGGCCTCCATTTGTCTGGTTTGGCGCAAGCCAGGTCAGCGGCTCCGCCTGCGGCTGAGGCCAATCCGTTACCGTGCACCGGTTCCGCGCGGCTTGGTTTGTCACCAGCCGTCAGGGGAACCGGTGTGCCGGGCCAAGCGTGGTACTCACCTATCTCGCCTGGTCCGGCAGCCGGACATGGGGTGCCGTTGGCGCCCGTGGCCGGCTATGGTTCCGCGACGGTTACGGGTCCGTACGGTTTTCCGTGCGGACCAACCCCATGGACCGGAGTGTTTCATGGGGTGGCGGCGGAACCATGTGGTAGCGGAGTGCCTGGCGTGTCAGCCGTGGCTCCTGGCCGGGAGGCCATGGCTGGCAGACCCGTAAGCATGTCAACGGGTGACGTGTTTGCGGGGGTATCTTCTTCGGAGTTAGATTGGTCTGATGCTCTGGCGTGGCTAGCCAGAGTTGACCCGTCTGTGGTTTCGGCCACGGCCGATGAAGATGCGCCCCGTCCGTCGGTTGCGTCGATTAGGACGGGGATTTTGCCCGCGGCCCGGATCCAGTCAGTGGGACTGGATCCACGGTTCATTGATTTGTTGGATGCTATTTATAGTAAACAACTAATGACCAAGGGTCAGCTCCCTGCGGCCTCCAGGGAGGTGCGGGCAAGGTGCCGTATTCCGCGGGGTGAATACGACAGGTATGGTGTAGTCCCGTCGGTCACTGAGGATGATCGATGGGTACTGGGCGTCCAGAGTGCTGGGTCGGGTGGTCCCGGTCCGGCACTAGTGGATAAGGCCCAGGTACACCAGGAAGAAGTCCTGGCCCTATGCGATGAGGGTGTGAGGGCAGCCATGAGCGCTGTCAATCACTCCTATCGTCTACTTCAGTCGGTGTGGGCTGAAGCGGGGGCAGGCCACCCTGTGCCACCTGTGGCATTGACCATATGCGTCCGGCTACGGCAGTCAGGGAGCGTCTTCTTGGGACGCCCCTGACAGGGCCTAGCATCTTTGGTGGCCAAGCGCGGGCCATCTTAGAGGACACCGCCAGTATTGCGCAGAATCGGTTAGCGGTAAATCTCCAGCTAGAGCTGGTGCGGCAAGCGCACGCACTAGGGGCTGTGGGAAAGCCGCTAACCGGACAGCATTCAAAGAAACAGAAAAAGCATAAGAGCAAGGCGAAAGCCAGGCCTATTGCGACGTCTGTTTCGGCTGGGTTCTCGGAGCTGCCGCCGGCGAAGAAACCCAGGAAGGCTGTAGAGGCGCCTACCCTCCCCAATGTTGCTCCTGACCGCCCTAGAGGTGGTAAGGGCAAGGGGAAGGGTAAGGGTAAGGCCTCAAAGGGCGGACAGAAGGGGCCGAAGCGTACCTGAGGGTACGCAAGCTCCCTTCATATCCGCCTGGACCGCACCTGTGCGACAGGAACAGCGGTGCCAGTTATACCCGTCATACCTAGAACGAAATGGTTCTCACTCTCTCTCGTTAAGAAAGGGGGGGGGGGGGGGGCGGACTGCGAGCCGGACAACCCCGTTAGACGTCGAGGCGTCTATGGTGGGTGGAAGGCTCATGCGTTTCGTCGAGGTTTGGCGAGGTGTGACGTCAGACAGTCTGGTCCTGGGATGGTTATCCCAGGGTTACATGCCGGAGTGGTGGGACTTTCCGCCACAAAATCTGTCTTTGGCACCAGTCTGGACACCCGTACCAAGGGAGCCAGACAAGTTAGAAGCCGTTCAAAAGGAAGTGTCGGGTTTGCTTATGAAGGGAGCAATAAAACCAGCAAACCGGAACACTCCAGGCTTCTATTCAAACATGTTCCTTGTCCCCAAGAGCACGGGGGGATGGAGACCCATACTCAATCTCAGGCCATTAAATTGGTTTATCCATACGCCTCGGTTCCAGATGGAAACACCGAGGTCGGTAATGGCGGGATGAGGAAAGGAATGTGGTGTGTATCGATCGATCTGAAAGATGCATATTTCCACATTCCGATCAATCGGAGTTGGCACAGGTTTCTGAGATTTGCGTTTCAGAATCAAGTATGGGAGTTTACAGTTCTCCCGTTTGGCCTGTCGACAGCTCCGAGGGTTTTCACAAGAGTGGTCCTTGCGGTGACAGCGTTTCTCAGAAAAGAGAACGTGGCGCTACACACCTACATAGATGACTGGCTGCTCAAGGCAGACTCGGCAGCCAGGTTGAACGTGGATACTGCTCTGACTCTGAAGTTACTTTCAGATCTAGGCTGGATAGTCAACGAGGAGAAATCCGAGTTGACACCCACTCAACATTTCGTTTATTTGGGGATGCGATTCGACCTCGAGGAGGGCAGGGTTTACCCGTCAGAGCCCAGAGTGGTGTCTCTGTTAGCCATCCTCGGGAGTTTTCGAGTGGGAAACCACATTCAGGCAAGGCGGTTCCTTCAGATGCTGGGCATGATGGTCTCCATGGAGCAGGTTATCCCGTACGCTGCTCTAATGCGAAGACCTATCCAGTTGTATCTGATGTCTCTGTGGAAACAGAGAACAGAACCCCTGTCAAAACTGGTGCCAGTTTTGGAGCCGATAATATCGCATCTTCTATGGTGGAAACAGCGTCAGAATCTCCTAATAGGGGTTTCGCTGCACCTACCCCACCCCCAGCTGTCCGTTTACACGGATGCATCGCTGGAAGGGTGGGGTGCCTGCCTGGGAGAACACCAGGTCTCGGGCACATGGACTCTCCCGGAGAGTCAGCTGCATATCAATCTGTTGGAAATGATGGCAGTGGAACTGGCGTTGGAAGAGTTCCTTCCGATGATCAGGGGCAAGGTGATATTGATACGGTCGGACAATTCGACAGTAGTATCATATATAAATCGCCAAGGAGGGACCAGGTCGCCCACCCTGTGCATCAGGGTGTGGCACTTGATTCAATGGTGCAGGAATTACTCGGTTGTTTTGAAAGCAGCTCATATTCCTGGCCGATTGAACATTCTGGCGGATGCTTTGTCTCGCAGACAGAGAATGCTGCCAACAGAATGGTCCCTCAACCCTCCAGTTCTACGACGGATCTTCGAGCATTGGGGCAAACCCAACGTGGACTTGTTCGCCACAAAGGAAAATGCTCAAATCATGACATATGTCTCGCCGATTCCAGATCCAAATGCCGTCGATACAGACGCTCTGGCGATAAGCTGGAGAGGGATGCACGCTTACGCGTATCCACCCACCATTCTTCTACCGAAGGTATTGGTGAAGGTCAGGGAGGAACCGTGTCTGGTCCTGCTAATAGCGCCGTATTGGCCGAGCAGGGCGTGGTTCACGGATCTTCTAGATCTGCTGGTGGAAAATCCTGTGCAGTTGCCCGAGATTCCGAACATAATCTCCCAGGCCAAGGGACGCTTCCTACACGAGCGTCCCGAAATGTTCAAATTGACTGCGTGGATGTTGTCAAACAACGTTCCATGTCGGAAGGCTTTTCTCGACAAGCTGCTGATTTCATCGCGGCTGCGAGAAGGAGGTCAACCTTCAAGTCATATAACAACAAGGTTAACAGATTTGCAGACTGGTGTGAAGAAAAGGGTATTGATACCTTTCAATCCACTATTCAGCAAATAGCAGACTTTCTCTGTGAGCTGTTCTTTACAGGACTAGCTCCCGTCACAATTGCTGGATACAAGTCAGCTTTGGCATCAGTTATCCCTTGTCTAGCCAACAGGGATAGTCCAGAGGTGGCCCAGTTAAACGTGATGTTGAAGGGAATGAGAAATCTCCGCCCGAGACAACCGGTAGTCATTCCAGCCTGGAGTCTATCTTTAGTGCTTAATGTACTGGCCAAGCACCCATTCGAACCGTTGCGTTCGGCTAGTCTAAAGCATTTGACTCTAAAGGCGGTCTTTCTATTGGCAGCTTCCTCAGCTAGAAGGCGCAGTGAGATCCATGCGCTTTCGGCAGAGAGGAACCGATTTATTGTTTCTGGAGACGGTCTGCGTCTTCTGCCAAGAGCGGAATTTATGTCAAAGAACCAATCTTTGAGATATCCCGGCAAACCGATCATTATACCGAAGTTAACCAGGTTTGATCGTGATGCCAGTGTCTGGTGCCCGGTCCGTGCTTTGACTAAGTACAAGAAACGGACTGACTCGTTACGGTCGAACGATAGACATCTGTGGATCTGCCATAAAAAGCCTTATGGCGCCGCATCCATGGATACTATCTCTCGTTGGGTGGTCGAATGCATTCAGACTACTCATGAGATGGCGACTGGGCACCAGGTGCAGGGCATAAGGGCACACGATGTTAGAGGAATAGCCCCCTCGACCGCCCTTTACAATGGTGTTCCGTTAGAGGACATCATGGCCGTTGCACAATGGCACTGTGAGTCCTCATTTACGGATTACTATATGAGGGATGTGTCAGACTCAGCCAATCCACTCGCTTTAGCTGTTTTGAAACGATAGTTAGTGACCACACTGCTTTTCCCCTTTTTTCACTTTGGTAAGAAAAGAACCTAAAGCAGGCATGGTCAAGCGAGAGGATGTCAACCAGATTGTGTCACTGATGGCCGAACCAGTGTATGGTTGTAGGCGGTACGTCTGAAGTCCTGTTATCATAAGGTAATTCAACAAGTGAGAGTTTTTTGTATTATGTATATGTATCATGTTCATTCATCTTATATATTCATGCTCATTCCCAGGCTAATACAAGCGATATGCAGGGAGTAGTTAACCCTCTTGGCATATTGGTGTTTCAGGCGAGATACATGTTCGTTAGTTCTCTCCCTTTTCTTAGGAGGAAAAAGGGGGGGGGGGGGGATGTGACGCGAATGTGATTCGGTTCCGTGAACTTGACGGTCCTTTTAGGTCTCCGTTAGTCAAGTTTGAAGTCTAAAATCTTTCTCCAAGGGGCAAAATTAGCATGTATGGCTTGCCCCTTCCCACCAGGTTACTGATCAAATCTGGTGTATATCAGAAGTAACAGAATGGTGAGTATTGATCGAAGGAGAATGCAGGAAATGTCAATTTCCCTTTCTCCGAGATCTAACAATACTCACCATTCTGTTACGGACCCAGCCTCCCAGCCCCACGGAGGCAAGCCATAGTTTTCTCTTGTTTGGTGGCTATGCAAACAATATGAGCTCTATGGTAAACGGGTACTCGGCAGTTGGGAGCCGAGTACCCGGTTCCCAGGAGTCGGTAAAGCTGTCTAAGTCTATAATCCTAGAGCCGCTGTCAAGGCCAGCTGTATATCAGAAGTAACAGAATGGTGAGTATTGTTAGATCTCGGAGAAAGGGAAATTGACATTTCCTGCATTCTGCAGCGGTCTTGAGGTTCAATTGCAGGTCAAGAGAAAACTTTTTTAAATTTAACATTGGAATGATTGGCTCGATAACTGAGCCAGTCATTCCAGTAGTAAATTGTCAAAAGTGGTCTTATCTTGGCCTGCAAATACACATTCAATAAGCAAATATTTAGATTTTCTTGGCAAAAGTTATCCATTAAAATGTTAACTTTTCAGCTGCTGATGCTGTCCGTAATGACAAGATCGCAATGCTGTTGGATCAAAGGAAGGACCAAGATGTTCGTGAGCTGAACAAGGCCGTTAACCAGTTTCGTGAACTTCATCAGCATCCTTCTTCAAGACGAGAGTGGGACCTGTATGATCCAGACACACTCGTGAAAGCACACCCTGCCCGCGTTACTGATGATGATCCAAGCTGTGGCATTGCCAGTCTTCAGAAATTTGATGGAGAAGACCTAAATAATAAAGCCAGAACAGAGTTTCAAAGTGAACAGATACGAGAGTGGTTGCATCAGCAGATGAATGAACGTGACCAGGCTATAGCTAATCAGGATGCAGCCGATCGGCTTCATGATTTAAAAATGAGAGAATTGGATTCACGTTCCATGGAACTCGAGGATGCAGAACAGACGTGTAGACGGGCCATCAATATGGCCACATCAGATTACAACAAGGCTCTGGTAAGCACTGTCTGTCATAACACTGGAGTCACTATGTCATTGTACTGCACAGCTTACAAATAATTAAAAGATGTTTCCAGAACAAAATAAAACATACAGCACTATTGAATATTTTGATCATAATGGAACTTTCCACTGTATTCATCCATCATATGACATCATAATCATCTACGTGACATGTAGAATGACATCACAATCAATGACGTCATGAATGATGTAGATAAGTACGTCACAAACGCATAATTGAAGATGGGCTATGCGTTGTTAATAAATATTCTGTTGAATATTTTGAAACTAATTTGACTGGGCGCTGTTGCTGTCATAGGCAGAAATTTTCAGCACCCAGTCAAATTAGTTACAAAATATTCAACAGAATATTTATTAACAACGCATAGCCCGTCATTATTCAGGGATCGATCAATCCCAACACGGCGATGTGTGGGTGGAGTTTAGCTAGAGGTGAGCAGGGCATAGCTAAAACTGGAAATGTCTTGGATTGGAATACATTGCTAACTACACAGGCAGCAATGTCTTCCAATCCAGTTATGTTCAAAACATTAAAAAAACATTTCTTACATCATGTACAAAATTGTACTATAGTAACTAACATATTTCTATTTTTGTTTTGAAAACATGTTAACTTATTTATGAACCGTACTGTAGCTATCGAAACATCATGGAGCATACAAGTCGGAGAGTAAGAAAGTGATTTGAATTAGCTGGCTAAATCATAGACCATGCACATTATTGTCAAAGTATAAACACTGCATCTCATATTTTCTCCTGGAAATTGATATACTTGCGCTGAACAGCATTTAAAATATATGCAGGGTTCGTACACATGCATGGAAGTCTGGAAAAAGTATGGAAATTTAGGAAAGCCTTTTCCAGGGCTGGAAAAAGTATGGAAATTCCAATTTTGGGCTAACTGGTATGGAAAAAGTATGGAAAATTAAAATATCGGCAATCCTAATTTTTCAGGCCGTCATTTTTTTGTTTACGAACGAAATCCCGCGTTTCCGCTAGTCTCGCGAGAATCTAATTCGATTGGGTCCCAGTCGCGTCTTACAATAGAAAACCGCCTATTACCGGGAACATCTCGCGGTTGTTGAGCAATACGTGTCTGAACATGTTCAATTACAACGCAATAAACATGAGCGACTCGGCGGTCATCTGTCAAATAGTACAGCGTGTGAGAAGTCAAAACAATGAAATAATTAGCGAGATTGCCGTGTTTTGTGATACAGTAAACATGGGAACGTGCAAATATTCTAGTGTTTGGGAAACTAACGATAAATATAATGATTGGATTTTACCGGACAACACATCAAACTCGCGTGCCAATAAATGTAATGTTTTCAATAAGTCTTTTGACATCAGGAATATGGGTGAAGTGGCTCTTGTTAGCCACATGTCGGGAAAAAAACCATGAGACACTGACAGAAGTTCATCTAAAGCTAGCGCCGAAAGTTACAGATTTCTCCTTCGATCAATACTCACCATTCTATTACTTGTGATACAAGCTCCTGGATAGCTGGGCCCTAGGACTATAGACTTAGTAAGCTTTACCAACTCCTGAGTACCTGTCTGCCATGAAGCTCATTCTTGTTTGCATAGCAACAAGAGCTACATGCTTTTTTGTGCAGTTGGAGTCTTGAGTTAATCTAAGTCTTTTGTGCGCTCTCTAAGAATTATATTGGATTACCATGGATGGAGCCGATGATAACCAGGTTGTATAATTCCATGTTATTCCATAGTTAAAAGACTTAGGTCTTCAAAATTTTGTCTGTGTCCCATGTTCCAATTTCTGACCCCGAATCTGGGACATGTGTTAACAACGAAATATGCCAGATTGATCGCCTTCCTTTAACCCCAACAGGCGATCAGCAGATATGAAATACAGTGTTGGCTTTACGGTGTTTTAACACGAAAATTGGCTGACGTCGTTCTCCGTAAGATCCGAGTGGGTGATGTCACACCCGTGTTGTCTCGGATTTTTATCAGGATCTGTCTTTGGCACCTGTCTGGACACCGGTACCAAGTGAACCAGACAAGTTAGAAGCCATTCAAAACGAAGGGTCAGGTTTGCTTCTGAATGGAGCAATAAAACCAGCAAACCGGAACACTCCAGGTTTCTATTCAAACATGTTCCTTGTCCCCAAGAGCACAGGGGGATGGAGACCCGTACTCAATATCTCATGCCATTAAATTGGTTTATCCATACGCCTCGGTTTCAGATGGAAACTCTGACGTCGGTAATAGCAGGATTGAGGAAGGGAATGTGGTGTGTATCGATCGATCTGAAAGATGCATATTTCCACACTCCAATGAACGGGAGTTGTCATAGGTTTCTGAGATTTGCGTTTCAGAATCAAGTGTGGGAGTTTGTAGTCCTCCCATTTGGCCTGTCGACAGCTCCACAGGTTTTCATCAGAGTGGTCCTTGCGGTGACAGCGTTTCTCAGAAAAGAGAACGTGGCGCTTCACACCTACATAGACGATTGGCTGATCAAAGCAGACACATCAGCCAGGTTAGAGTGGATACTGCTCTGACTCTGAAGTTACTTTCAGATCTAGGCTGGATAGTCAACAAGGAGAAATCCGAGTTGACACCCACTCAACAGTTCGTTTATTTAGGGATGCGATTCGATCTCAAGGAGGGCAGGATTTGCCCGTCAGAGCCCAGAGTGGTGCCTCTGTTAGCCATCCTCAGGAGTTTTCGAGTGGGAAACCACATTCAGGCGAGGCGGTTCCTTCAGATGCTGGGCATGATGGTCTCCATGGAGCAGGTTATCCCGTACGCTGCTCTAATGCGAAGGCCTATCCAGTTGTATCTGATGTCTCTGTGGAAACAGAGAACAGAACCCCTGTCAAAACTGGTGCCAGTTTTGGAGCCGATAATATCGCATCTTCTATGGTGGAAAAAGCGTCAGAATCTCCTATTAGGGGTTTCGCTGCACCTACCCCACCCCCAGCTGTCCGTCTACACGGATGCATCGCTGGAGGGGTGGGGTGCCTGCCTGGGAGAACACCAGGTCTCGGGCACATGGACTCTCCCGGAGAGTCAGCTGCATATCAATCTGTTGGAAATGATGGCAGTGGAACTGGCGTTGGAAGAGTTCCTTCCGATGATCAGGGGCAAGGTGATATTGATACGGTCGGACAATTCGACAGTAGTATCCTATATAAATCGCCAAGGCGGGACCAGGTCGCCCACTCTGTGTATCAGGGTGTGGCACTTGATTCAATGGTGCAGGAATTACTCGGTTGTTTTGAAAGCAGCTCATATTCCTGGCCGATTGAACATTCTGGCGGATGCTTTGTCTCGCAGACAGAGAATCTTGCCAACAGAATGGTCCCTCAACCCTCCGGTTCTGCGACGGATCTTCGAGCATTGGGGCAAACCCAACGTGGACTTGTTCGCCACAAGGAAAATGCTCAAATCATGACATATGTCTCGCCGATTCCAGATCCAAATGCCGTCGATACAGACACTCTGGCGATAAGCTGGAGAGGGATGCATGCTTACGCGTACCCACCCACCATTCTTCTACCAAAGGTATTGGTGAAGGTCAGGGAGGAGCCGTGTCTGGTCCTGCTAATAGCGCCGTATTGGCCGAGCAGGGCGTGGTTCACGGATCTTCTAGATCTGCTGGTGGAAAATCCTGTGCAGTTGCCCGAGATTCCGAACATAATCTCCCAGGCCAAGGGACGCTTCCTACACGAGCGTCCCGAAATGTTCAAATTGACTGCGTGGATGTTGTCAAACAACGTTCCACGTCGGAAGGCTTTTCTCGACAGGCTGCTGATTTCATCGCGGCTGCGAGAAGGAGGTCAACCTTCAAGTCATATAACTACAAGGTTAACAGATTTGCAGACTGGTGTGAAGAAAAGGGTATTGATACCTTTCAATCCACTATTCAGCAAATAGCAGACTTTCTCTGTGAGCTGTTCTTTGCAGGACTAGCTCCCGTCACAGTTGCTGGATACAAGTCAGCTTTGGCATCAGTTATCCCTTGTCTAGCCAACAGGGATAGTCCAGAGGTGGCCCAGTTAAATGTGATGTTGAAGGGAATGAGCAATCTCCGACCGAGACAACCGGTAGTCATTCCAGCCTGGAGTCTATCTTTAGTGCTTAATGTACTGGCCAAGCACCCGTTCGAACTGTTGCATTCGGCTAATCTAAAGCATTTGACTCTAAAGGCGGTCTTTCTATTGGCAGCTTCCTCAGCTAGAAGGCGCAGTGAGATCCATGCGCTTTCGGCAGAGAGGAACCGATTTATTGTTTCTGGAGAAGGTCTGCGTCTTCTGCCAAGAGCAGAGTTTATGTCAAAGAACCAATCTTTGACATATCCCGGCAAACCGATCATTATACCGAAGTTAACTAGGTTTGATCGTGATGCCAGTGTCTGGTGCCCAGTCCGTGCTTTGACTAAGTACAAGAAACGGACTGACTCGTTACGGTCGAACGATAGACATCTGTGGATCTGCCATAAAAAGCCTTATGGCGCCGCATCCATGGATACTATCTCTCGTTGGGTGGTCGAATGCATTCAGACTACTCAGGAGATGGCGACTGGGCACCAGGTGCAAGGCGTAAGGGCAGACAATGTCAGAGGAATAGCCGCCTCGACCGCCCTTTACAATGGTGTTCCATTAGAGGACATCATAGCCATTGCACAATGGCACTGTGAGTCCTCATTTACGGATTACTATATGAGGGATGTGTCAGACTCAGCCAATCCACTCGCTTTAGCTGTTTTGAAACGATAGTTAGTGACCACACTGCTTTTCACCCTTTTCTCACTTCGATAAGAAAAGAACCTAAAGCAGGCATGGTCAGGCGAGAGGATGTCAACCAGATTGTGTCACTGATGGCCGAACCGGTGAATGGTTGGAGGCGGTACGTCTGAAGTCCAATTATCATAAGGTAATTCAAGAGTGAGAGTTTTTTGTATTATGTATATGTATCATGTTCATTCATCTTATATATGCATGCTCATTCCCAGGCTAATACATGTGTATATGCAAAGAGCAGTTAACCCTCTTGGCATATTTGTGTTTTCAGGTGAGATACATGTTCGTGAGTTCTCTCCCTTTTCTTAGGAGAAAAAAGGGGGGGGGGGGCTCCACATCGGAAATCCAAATATCCTGGGGTAATTCAAGATTGAGAGTTTTTTTGTATTATGTTTATATATCATGTTCTTTCATCTTATATGTTCATGCTCATTCCCAGGCTAATATATGCAAAGAGCAGTTAACCCTCTTGGCATATTTGTGTTTCAGGCGAGATGCATGTTCGTGAGTTCTCTCCCTTTTCTTAGGAGAAAAAGGGGGGGGGGGGCAGTGATGCAAATGTGATTCGGTTCCGTTAACTTGATGGTCCCTTTAGGTCTCCATTAATCAAGTTTTACGTCTAGCTCTCTCCAAGGGGCAGAAGTAGCAGTTATGGCTTGCCCTTCCCACCAGGTTACTGGCCAAATCTGGTGTATATCAGAAGTAACAGAATGGGAGTATTGATCGAAGGAGAATGAAGGAAATTTCAATTTCCCTTTCTCCGAGATCTAACAATACTCACCATTCTATTACGGACCCAGCCTCCCAGCCCCACGGAGGCAAGCCATAGTTTTCTCTTGTTTGGTGGCTATGCAAACAATATGAGCTTCATGGCAGACGGGTACTCCAGGAGTCGGTAAAGCTTACTAAGTCTATAGTCCTAGGGCCCAGCTATCCATGCTAGCTTGTATCAGAAGTAATAGAATGGTGAGTATTGTTAGATCTCGGAGAAAGGGAAATTGAAATTTCCTTCTTTCTTTGGTTCAAGGTAAGAATATTTTACATTTTCACATTGATAGTACCAGAATCATTTAAAAGCGTAGCAATTTTATATCGCCCAATGTTAGATGATCCCAACTTTGCTTGGAGTCGCGTTAAAATATTATTACTGCTCGACAGCTCTCTCGTATCGCGAGGCCTCGTATGTTGCCGCGTTATCGAGTGAAAATAATGAGAATTCCTCCTGTTGCTATAGCGATCATTTAGAAGCATAGCAATTTTATATCGGCCAATGTTAGATGATCCCAACTTTGCGCTGAGTCACGGTCAAATATTACCGACTGCCCGACAGCTCTTTGTACGTGTATCTAAAGGTGGGGGTGGTGGGGTGGGGGTGGCCCTCAACAAATAAATGTGGGTGTCTCAAGCTCAACTTTGCATGATAGCTGTTGAATATTTTGAAAATAATTTGGCTGGAAACTATTGCTGTAACAGTTTCCAGTCAAATTATTTTCAAAATATTCAACAAAAAATGTGCTGCTGTAATGAAATTCATATCTGGTTTGCATCATGAAAAAACACTGAGGCACTCCTAGACAATATTCAGTTCCCAGAGCCACTCATAGACAATATGCTGTTCCCAATCTAGATTTTGGGGCTATATACCTTCAAAAAGTCCCTTTATAATGAGAAATCCTGTGTATGTGTGACACACTGTGTGTGTTTGTGTGTATGTTGATATTTCTGGCTATATTTGATTAAGATAACTCCTATGATCTTTTAATAGTGTGTTTTGATAGGATAGCTGTTATATATTTTCTTAAAGCAGCAACAGTTTCCAGTCAAATTATTTTCAAAATATTCAAAAAAAATGTGCTGCTGTAATGAAATTCATATCTGTGTGTGTGAGTGCACGCTGTGCTTTGATATTCTTGTGACAATTATTTATATATGCAGTTTGTTATTGTCCTCGGGTCTTCCTCTACTGCGGTTGCTTCAGTTCCACAGGCAAAAGTGTGCACGCTGTGTTTTGATATTCTTGTTTTATAAAGTTTAATAAAGTTTATATATGATAATATGAGGAACTTAGTAACTGTGTTTGTTTTTTGTCTGATTGAAAGTCCTAAAATGAGGTCTGGAAAATTTGAAATTGAGTCTGGAAAAGGTATGGAATTTAATTCTGCTGAAGGTGTATGAACGCTGTATATGCTGTTGAGGGTACTTCCGCGAATACATCATATGTGCTTACGCCTCAGGAGATTGCTGACAAATGACCATTTGCACATGAAGATGGCAACTTTTTCTTTTAGAAATCCCTTTCTGTACAAACATTAGGCTCAACGAAGTTATAAGTGCATTACGTAAATTTCACAGAAATTAACAGGCATCTCATATCTAGTGCAAATGTTTCTCTATTTAATAGGATGTGAGAACTTTTTGGGGTTAAGAGTTTTCACTATTCTCCCATGGTGTGTTTGACTGAACCTTCAATATTCTGATTCGAGACAATGTTATTATAGAGTCATATTAAGATATATGGTTCACCATTTCAGACGTGATACCTGTCTAAATTTTAAACCACACACATGTAAACTGTTCAATATTTAATAGTCAAGCTGGCCAAAAGCGTCTTCTGCAGGGGTGTTGGGAAATGTTGGGCATTTTCGGTTATCAAGCCAGTCATTCCAGATGTAATTCACCTTTCCTGAGTACCCACCCATCATATGATGTCATAATCAACTGCATGATGTGTAGAATGACATCATAATGAATGACGTCGATAAGTACGTCACGAACGCATATTTGAAGATGGTCTATAGGCAGCAACAGCACCCAGTCAAATTAGATACAAAATATTCAACAGCTTCCCTGTATAGTTTTCAGGAAATTGATAGCTAGGGCATTCGGGGATCGATCAATCCCAACACGGCGAGGTGTGGGTGGAGTTTAGCTAGTGATGGGCGGGGCATAGCTAAAAATGGAAAGATCAATTATCCCCACATTTTAAAAAAACATTGGGGATATTGTAATGCCTCCGTCCGCCTGTCCATCTGTCTGTCACGCTATCTCCTCCCAAACCGTTGGGTGAAATTCAACCAAATTTGGTATGTGAGTTACCCATATGATTTTGCTTTGCAAGACAATATTTACATTTGGCTCCACCCCCAGGGGGTTGGGACAGGGATCAGAAAGTCAAATCACTTGTAATGCAACTCAACCAAATTTGATATCTGAGTTACCCATATACCCAGGCGTCGGTGAGGGTGTGGTCCAAGTGTCAAGAAACTGATTGTAATGCAACTCCTACGAAGACATTGGGCGAAATTCAACCAAATTTAGTATGTGAGTTACCCATATCAATGTGGAGTGGGTGGGCACATTTACATTTGGCCCCACACCCAGGGTGTGGGGATGGGGTCAAAAGGTCATGAAATGGATTGTAATGCAACTCCTCTGACATTGTTTGATGAAATTCAACCAAATTTGGTATGTGAGTTACCCATATGATTATTGAGTGCAAAATGACTTACATTTGACTCCGCCCCGGGAGGTGGGTTGTACGGTTGGGTCAAATGTTCAAAGCGGTGAATGTGGGGATTTGCGATGACGTGTCATCGACTAATCAATCTAGTTTTAATTTTGAAAAAAGAGGCTGGTGATCTGCAAATAGACATCTTCGATAAAAAATTGAAATTTTTGACACCAGCTTTGATTTCAAGGGTAAAAGGTTCAAGGTTAGTATGGTAGTTTTCAAAATTACAGTGAATATGGTCGACCCCCTTCTAGACAAAATATTTTCTTATTAAATGTCTTAGCATGTCAAAAGAGTATGTTATAAAATTTAACACGTGACATGCTGGAATGGCGGTTAACGAGCCATGCTTTTCACTTGTCAATTTTCAAAAATAGTCTTCTTATCCTTAGATGGGCATTCCTTATGACCACTGCAGAGACTAGGTTTAAAAGTTTAGTATGGCCAGATTGTGGGAGTACATGTATGTCCTACAATTATTCATCATTTTACTATGGTATTAACTGTCTGGCTGCTGCGAGCAACCAGACAATAATTTCAATAGACAATAACTCTTGACCTGCTGAATAGTTTGAAGCCAATTTGACTTAAAGTTCTTGGTGGCTTAGCCACCAGTAACTTTCAGTCAAATCTTTTTCAAAATATTGACCATATCCAGAGTTATATCCCATGGGAAATTTAATATGTAGAAATTCAGCAGACAGACACTTAACTTAAAAAATACACATACTCCGTTATTCTAGGCTAGGGAAAGCATGGAAAGATCACGTCTTAGTGACCAGCAAGCATCGGATGATAACGCAACAGAAATCGCCAACCACATATTTGGAGATGTCTTGACAGAGAACCCCGCTGTGAGTCAGAGTGCATTTGGTCCACATCGCGTTATCGCAGACCGATGGAAGGGCATGAGTCCTCAGCAACTGGAGGATATTCGTAAACACCAAGAAATGCAGAGAAAGGAAAAGGAGGTAGGTTCTGTTTACAAATTTGCTACATCCAGTCATTCTTTGCATTGTTATACACCTGGCACAAAATACCTGCCTGAGCCACTCGTCCAAATAAACCTTTCCCACATTGACGTCATTACGCCGGGATTCCCCTAAATCAATGCTCAGAACAAAACTGCTGGCTGGTAATGCCGCCAACAAGCAGCTGACTCGCCTTGAGTTACTATTGCACTAAAATACACCGCAATTTAAACCGTTCCTATGATAAACTAAAATCAGTATTATTTAAGTCATACATCATTGGAAAGCGCATTCAATTGTCTAAACATTAATGCATTATTTTTTATATATTTGTAAAATTTTAACTGGGTTATTTGCATATATAAAATACACCATTAAATCAAGTCGACAATAGGGGCTATTTTAAAATCACAATAAACTATTAAATTTTACAAAAATAAAAAAATGAATACAGAAATGTATAGGAAATTGGATTAGCTTTCCAATGATGTATTACTTCTCATCAATAATATTAAGAATTTTGGTTTTTCATATAAACTACTTAAAGTGCGTTGTACGGATTCCAATAGTAAAGTAATGCTGTTTGCGCGTCAGCTATTGCAGTTACCAGCCAGAAGTGGTATGCGCAATGCATTCTGGGAAGATATTTTCCCAAAATACTGTAATGTTTGAAAGGTCTATTCGTCATCACTAATGGCTAATGATTATATATACTGTCTTAGTTGGAGAGCCTCCATTAGTTTCTCAAAAAGGAATTCTTGGACTTCCTGGATTCATAGTTTTGTAACTCCAAATATAAAACATGGGAGTTTAACATGAGTCACATACAACTAATTTGCTTAAAATAATTTGGCATTGTTGTTTGCGTGGTGCTTTAAAAACAGGACTTCATGGACTTGTTTGGTATTTGTTTTCGATGTTCAAACATGAACTTGGGGAGCTAGTACACCCGGTCTTCCACTAATGCGAATCATGTTTAGTTGACATGATGTCATGTACCCAGAAACCATGGCATGGGCTTGTATCATTTACTTCCATGTAGGCGTGCACGCTTATTGCTTTAAGTGATCACGATCGATTATTTAAGAATAATCGTGATTACACGATTAATCAGCTTGGGTACTAATTACCGAGACATAATAACAAAGGTATATATGAATGACGAAAGGTGCAATGGTATTTAGAAATGTCCATTTTCAGGCCGAGAGAAGACAATTTTTGAAAATGTATCACGGGAATTCCTGGCTCGATACTCGAGCCAGTCATTCCAGTGATACATTTTCAAAAATAATCTTCTTTTGGCCTGCAATTGGACATACATTCACTGATCAAAATAACAATGTTCGGGAGCGATCGCATTAAGGAATAAATAAAATGCAGGTTTTGAAATATCTTATGCACTAGAAATTATTCACGATTATTTGATTATATAATTTTTAATCATATAAATTAACGATTTAAAGAATAATCGCAATTTTCGAAATAATTGCGTAATCGCTCAAGCCTACTTCCATGTGCAGGTCACAGACAACGTCCAAGAAAAATGTTTGAACTTTAGCTGTCTGGCTGCTGCAGGTCATCAGAATATAATTTCAATGGGGAATAACTCTGGCTAAGCCACCAACAACTTTCAGTCAAATTATTTAAAAAATATTCAGCAGGTCGAGAGTTAAACCCCAGGGAAAATATAATCTTCAGAAATTCGATAGGCTTATATATAGTTAATGGCTTAAATTGTTTAGAAATAATATCTGAGCTTGCTCTCCATTCAATTTTGTCACAGTGTGACTTCAGATTACAAAGTTATAAGGAAAGTGTTGATTAATGACGTTTTCTATCATTTTTTTTCCAGCGTCTTGAACAGGAGGAACAACTTCGTAAGATTGAGTGGGAACGTCAGCGAGTGTCCAATGCCCGAGCTGGCCTGCTGTTGGAGCGAGAACAAGATCGGCAGAAACAGGAGCTGAATAGATCAATGGCGTTAGAGAATAAGCGACTAGCATCTGAGCAAATAGCTCATGGTGAATTCCTTACTAAAGAGGTTTACACGAATCAGCCAACAGCCGCATATTTCATGCAGTTCAATACGACAAGCCGATAATATATATGCATTAAAGAACGTATAGATTTTTAATACATTTTAATTGCATGTTGTATGCATAGATGACAATGCTATTGAATGTACATGTATTTGGAAATATAAAATAATGCATGCATAAGTGCATAGTGATGCGAGTAAATTGTTTTAATGTTATTATTTGTGCCCATATGTCACCATGTAGCTATGATGTTATTATATATGTACCGTATATCGTGACTGCTCACATTTTTTACTGACATGAAGTGGGGTCATGCCTATGTCTTGCTTGATATTTGTTTATGAGAGGGAAAATGACTTGAACGGAAAGTTTTGAAAGATACATTTTCCATTTAAGATGATTATTTTATTTGAGCATCAGTTATCTCCCATTAGTTTGGTGTGCATGGGCCAAAAACCGCTTCTACAGTGAGAAATGTCTATTTGCAGACCAAGAGAAGACTATTTTTTTTAATTTACCACTGGAATGACTGGCTTGATTACCAAGCCAGTCATTCCAGTTCTAAACTTTCATAAATAGTCTTCTCTTGGTCTGCAAATTGACATTTTCTTTGAAAAAAAGTGGAATTTTCTTGAAGACATTCAAGGCTTAAAGGGTTAAGATTACATCTGTCTTCTGAAAGGGGATGACACTATTCAGCTGTTGGACTGCATGGACTGTACCCATCATCCTGCTTGATTGATATGTATGTAATATTTTATAGCAGCCCAATGTTTATTTCCATTTTAAATATCTAATTGTATATATTATCGCATTCATATCAATGTTAATAAATTAATATATATCTAATGACATAAATCTGTAAATGTTGTATTATTTTGATTTATCATTTTCCAAAATCAACAGTCTTGGGCAATAAGAGATTGCAGACACTGTACATATTTTTGGAATCATGGCTAAAGTTGCTCTTACACTATAAGTTCCTTTGTTGTGTTAAAAATTTGAGCCAAATCAGATCAGTAGTTTTTGAGATACCGCTTCTAAGGATACATGCTTGAATGTATGCACACGCACGCACGCATGCATGCACGCACGCACGCACGCACGCACGCACGCACGCACGCACGCACGCACGCACACACTGGTAAGCTTTAGACATTACTCGGAGGAGGTTCTGACTCAGGCCTGAATGCTCTATTAGGCCATTGCACTTGAAATTGATATTTGGCCTTTGAACTGAAACTCAAATTTCTTAAATATCCCACTACAATTTAGATTTTGTAATTTTTGCTTTTTTCATACCACAGGGTTCATACAAACAAAAGTAGTTGAATTTTAACATGTCCCTTGAAAAGCTTTAAATTTGATAATCCCCTTGAACAGTGCTTGAAAATTGCTTTAATGCATTGAAAAGCTCTTGAATTTAACAATTCAGCCCAAATTAATTTCATTGAGTACAAAAGTGTTGCTGTGAATCATCTGTCAAAATGAAGGAATTGCTTTCTTCAGACCATCTAATATTAAGATCTTTGCAGTAGCAAACTCAGGGAACCACTTATAAGTTATATTGTCAGGGGGTCCACTTCCAGCCATCTCCCTTTTATTTTCACCGCATGTCTAGCCTGGCATCAGTCTCTTGAAAATTTTGAAATTATGTCTGTGAAAGTCCTTGAATGAAAACCTCACCTTCTTGCGTTTGGGAGATCATAATGCTCTGGACAAACAGACAGATGGCACCGACCGCGGTACTCATGCCAGCCTTCGGCATGAGTGATTGCCCCATCAATATTTGCATTGAGTTTGGTATAGATCTTGTCTGTAGTTTCTGTAGGCTTAAACATGAAAGCTGTACTTGTTATTACCATGTTTAGCATATTCACCATTGTATTTCATCTTATACAGATAAGGGAATGTGACATAATATGAATGCTATGGAATCTATACACCAGAATCTATTGGCGCGATGCAACATTTGAGATGAGATTAGCATCCCTTTAATACTCAGGCTAGCCAAAATGGCTTCTGCAGTGGTTTTGAGAAATGTCCATTCGCAGACCAAGAGACTATTTTTGAAAATTTACCACTGGAATGACTGGCTCAATAACCGAGCCAGTCATTCTGGTGATAAATAAAAAGAAATAATCTTTTGGTCTGCAAATGGTTCTATGAGAAAATTGAAATTTTCATGAACAAATTTGAGGAATAAAAGCTTAATGGTTAAGGTGGTCAAAAACCCAACTATAGTTTCCTAGAGACATGTCACCATTCACGAACTAACAGACATTCATTAACTAAAAATTTAGATTGTTTTGACCAATCTTAACCATTAAGCCTTTCACCAATGAATTCCCCATATCTCATTTCCAAGGCAACCATACAGGAAGACTGTTGAATATTCTGAAGTTAATTTGACTGGAAGTCATTGCTGCTTTAGGCAGTAATAGCTTCAAATGTAATTAATTACAAAATATTCAACAGAATAAATTTTATGACATAACAAATATACCATTTCCTGGATTTGTCAGAGAAAGTGTTAAAGGATTAGTTTGTCGTGTAGGATTTGTTCTTTGTTGATAAAAGTACATACACTGTAATGGTTATCTGCCCAAGATTATCACACAGCTGTAAGTACCATTCTAGAATCCTTAGCCAATTTGCACAAATATTACCAATATGACTTGAAATCTGGTACCTGGGGCTAGAATTGTTAACTAGACTCGATATTTATCTAAATTAAATAACCTTAGTTCTCTAAATTAGTCACATCATTAATGTATTTTTATAAGAGGAAAGAAGACATGATGAAAGATGACATATCTGCACTTCTGTAGTAAGTAGTTCTAATGTGAGAATAAAAATCAACAATCTCCTATGCGAGAATAAAACAACAGTTTTCCTCTGGGCGGTTTCGTCATCCAGTTCCACCACCCCTCCAACACTTCACTATCAGAAAATCTTATACCAGCTCCAGTTATACCATGCAGGGAGACATCTAGCTATAGCAGAGACTATTATACATCACAGATGGCAGCTGGAAGCTTCCACGAGCATAGGGCATGACAATTTCATGCTCCTGTCACCACCCCATTCCAAGGATTGGCATCAGTGGTGCCTCATATACAATTGGAGCGAAGGTAATGGGCATACGCATGCCAACAATGGACACAGTTGTGCTTAGCGTTGTTATGAGTGGCATGGCTGAAATCATCGTGGCCTATGAGTAAGTGCCAGGTATTCCCTATACATAGGTAACTAATTGTACCCTGTTGCACCCACAAGACAAGTACAGCCTATAAGGCATGGTGTGTTGTGTTAGAGTCAGGAGCACAGAGTCAAAGCATGAGGGTTAAGGATCTCCATTCTGCTTCGATCAATACTTACCATTAAATTACCTATTGATAACGGCATCCTAAGTTGCTGATCCCTAAGAATCTTCAGATTTAGAAAGCTCTACCCGACTCCTGGAACCAGGTACCCGACCCCAACAAAGCGGTACCCGCCACCATGAGCCAGCTACTCTTGTTTGCATAGCAACAAGATCAACACACCTTGTTGCGCCGGAGAAATAAATAGTGTTTTTCTGTGATTATTTTCTGTGATTTTGTGCCTGATTCTTCCTGGATATATAATTGGATTACAATGGAAAACGCCACCAACACCGAGGTTGTATTTTTCTATTTATAATCTAGTTATAGTGGAGACTTATGTCTCTGAAATTTTGTCTGTGTTGTATGTCCCATTTTCTGTCCCCAGAACTGGGACATATGGTACAACAAAATATGCCAGGTATGATCACCTCCTTTAAGCCCCAATGGTGATATTTCAGGCATTGACTCTGTTTTTTAACACTAAAATCGGCTTATGTCATTCAGCCGCGTGATCCGAGCGGGGGTTTTCACACCCTTTTTACTGCTCAGATTATTTCGGTGAAGGAAATGTTTCGCTAATTCATGCATCTTATTATTGGTAACTGTGTGCGTTAGTACCAGAAACCTATGAATTATGTCAAGTTTTGCATTTATTACTGATCTGTTTGCGTTGATCGGTTATTTCAAAATTCCTGATTAGATGTGTCTTCTGCGGCTCTACCATGTTCTGCAGGGGTAGTGTTAATTCATTCACATAATTCGTTATGTTGTTCCTTCTCGTATCGTTTGTCATTTATCTGTGCAGTATAATTTCGGAATTGATTCTTAAATTTACCGCGAATGTATCTGATGCTGTTCCTGGTTCCGTTTTTACATCCTGCAGGATAATTTTTATGGGTGTATGTTGGCCCCTTTTCATTCTTATTGCCAGCTTATGCGATTGTGGTTGTAACGTTTTCAGGTGTTGATTGCTGGAGGGTTAACTTATTATTTATTGTCAAACTATTAGAAAATTATATGTCTGGCTTCTGTGCTGTGTCATTCCGCTTGTTTATTGAGGCCTTGTTTTACAGGCCAAGCCCGCTCCGCCGTCGTGCACTGCATGCCATAAGTTTGTCAGGGCTACGTTTAAGGACCATGGTTGTTTCCAGTGTTCCAAATGTAAAGTTGATGACGGTTGTGAATCGTGTTCAGTGTGCCCAGAAGGAGTTGGCTGTGTCTGACGCGGGGTTAGGCGGTGCGAAATCAAATCGAGGAGCATCTGCTTGTCTGGTATGGACTCTGTCCTTGGACAGGTTCTGGACTGGCTACCGGGGGTGCCATCTCATATGTCCCCCTAGCAGTCTCATCAGGCTCCGGCCTGACGCGTACTGCTTCTCCGCGGCCACCTCCCGGTGGTCCAGTAGTGGTAGCCAGTCTGTCAGGCATGGAAGCCTTCCGCCAAGATGGCTGTTTGTCTCCTTTTCCGGTGATGACTCTTTGAGGTCTAAGGAGGAGAGGTTGTTGGGATAATACCGCCTGATACCGCAGGTGAAGCGTATGGATGTCGATTCCATCCTGGATGGAACCGTGCTCAATTTGTCTGGTTTGGTGCAAGCCATGGCAGCAGCTCCGCCCGTAGCTGAGGCTGCAGCGGTAGCGGGCACCCATCCAATGCTGGTTGGTTTGCCACCAACCAACACGGTGACAGGTGTTGCTGGCCAGGCGAGGTATACACCTATCTCACCTGGTCCAGCGGCCACACACCAGGGGTGAGGGTGGGTGAGGGGGAGTGGTGGGTCGGGGGAATTGGCACCTGTGTATGGCCACGGTTCTGGAACCATCACGGGTCTGCGCGGTTTTCCATGCGGACCTATACCATGGAACAGCTTGTTTCATGGGGTGGAGGCGGAACCACACAGAACCGGTGTTGTTGGCTATCCAGCAGTGGCTCCTAGATCCATAAGCACATGAACGGGTGATGTGTTTATGGGGTGTCTTCTTTGGAGTTAGACTGGGCTGATGCTCTTGTTTGGCTAGCCAGGGTTGACCTGTCCATGGTCTTGACCACATCTGAGGAAGACATGCCCTGTCTGTCGGTAGCATCCATGCTGACGGGGGTCTTGCCCGCTGTTAGGATCCAGTCCATAGGACCAAGTCCAGGTCTATTCTATTCAAATATGTTCCTTGTCCCCAAGAAAGGGGTGGAGACCCATACTCAATCTCAGGCCATTAAATTGGTTTATCCATACGCCTCAGTTCAAGATGGAAACACCAAGGACAGTAATGGCAGGATTGATGAAAGGGATGTGGTTCGTGTCAATCGATCTGAAAGATGCATATTTCCACATTCCAATGAACAGGGGTTGTTACAGGTTTCTGAGATTTGCGCTTCCGATCTGTGTTTGGGACTTTGTAGTCCTCCCATTCGTCTTGCCGACAGCCCCAAGGGTTTTCACAAGAGTGGTCCTAGCGGTGACAGCGTTTGTCAGAAGAGAGAACGTGGTGCTTCACACCTACATAGACGATTATCTTATCAAGGCGGATGCGCCAGGCAGGTTAGAGGTGAATAATGCTTTGACTCTGAAATTACTTTAAGATCTAGTCTGGATAGTCAACAAGGAGAAATCCGAGTTGACACCCACTCAACATATCTTTTATTTGGGGATGCAATTCGATCTCAAGGAGGGCAGGGTTTACCCATCAGAACCCAGAGTTGAGTCTCTGATAGCCATGCTCAGGAGCTTTCGATTGGGAAACCACATTCAGGAGAGGTTTCTTCAGATGCTGGGCATGATGGTCACCATGGAGCAGGTAATCCTGTACGCTGCTCTAATGCGAAGATCTATCCAGTTGTAGCTGATGTCTCTGGAAACAAAGAACAGAACCCATGTCAAAGCTGGTACCAGTTTTGCAGCCAATGTCGTATCTTGCATGGTGGAAGGACCGTCATAATCTCCTAGTAGGAGTTTCACTTCACCTACTCCACCCCAGCTGTCCATGTACATGGATGCATCGCTGGAGGGATGGGGGCTTGCCTGGGAGAACACCAGGTTTCAGGCACATTGACTCTCCTAGAGTCTGCTGCATATCAATCTGTTAGAAATGATGGCAGTGGAACTGGCACTGGAGAGATTTATTCCAGAAGTCAGGGGCAAGGTGATATTGATACAGTCGGACAATTCAACAGCGGCATCATACATAAATCACCAAGGATGGATCAAGTCTCCCACACTGTATGAAGTTGTGGTACTTAATTCAATGGTGCAGGAATTACTTAGTTGTTTTGAAAGCAGCTCACGTTCCTGGCCGATTGACCATTCTGGCGGATGCTTTGTTTCGCAGACAGAATTCTGCCAATAGAATGTTTTCTCAACCCTCCGGTTCTATGAAGGATCTTCGAGCATGGGCAAACCCAACATGGACTTGTCTGCCACAAAGGAAAATGCTCAAATCATGACTTACGTCTTGCCAATTCCAGATCCAAATGCTGTGGATACAGATGCTCTGGCGATAAGCTGGAGAGGGATGCACGTGTACACGACCCAACCACCATCCTTCCACCGAAAGTCCTGGTGGAGATCAGGGAGGAGCCGTGCCTGGTCCTGCTAATAGCGCCATTCTGGCCCAGCAGGGTTCACAGATCTTCTGGATCTGCTGGTGGACAATCCAGTGCAGCTGCCCGAGATTCTGAACATAATATCCAAGGCCGAGGGCTGCTTCCTACACGAGCGGCCAGAAATGTTCAAATTGACTGCGTGGATGTTAATAAACAACATTTCATGTTGGAAGGCTTTTCTCAACAGGCTGCGAGGTTCATCGCAGACACGAGAAAGAGGTCAACCTTCAAGTCATATAACCACAAATTTAACAAATTTGCAGAATTGTGTGAAGGAAAGGATATTGATTCCTTTCAATCCACTATTCAGCAAATAGACGTTCTCTTTTAGACGTTCTCTTTGAGCTGTTCTTTACAGGATTAGTTTATGTCACGATTGTTGGATTCAAGTCCGCTTTGGCATCAGTTATCCCTTGTCTAGCCAGCAGGGATAGTTCAGAGGTGGCCCAGTTGAACGTGATGGTGAAGGGAATGAGCAATCTCCAAACAAGACAACCGGTAGTCATTCCAGCCCTGAGTCTTTCTTTGATGCTTAATGTACTAGCCAAGCACCCTTTCGAACCTTTGGGTTCAGTTAGTCTAAAGCATCTGACTCGGTCTTTCTATTGGCAGCTTCATCAGCAAGAAGGCGCAGTGAGGGACTGATGTATTGTCTCTGGAGAGGGTCTGCTGTCAAGAGCAGACTTTATATTAAAAAAAAGGATCTGAACTATCCCGGCAAACCGATCATAATACCAATGCTAACTAGGTTTGATCGTGATGCCAGTACTTGGTGTCCAGTCCATGCTTTGACCAAGTACAAAAAATGGACAGACTCTCTACAATCAAATGATAGACATCTGTGGATCTGGCATAAGAAGCCATATGGTGCCACATCCATGGATTCTATCTCTCCTTGGGTAGTCGAATGCATTCAGACTACCAATGAGATTGAGACTGGTCACCAAGTGCAATGTGCTAGGGCTCACGATGTTAGAGGAATAGCCACATCGACCATCCTATTCAATGGTATCCCATTCGAGGACATCATTGCCGTTGCACAATGGCACTGTGAGTTCTTTTTCACATATTACTATATGAGGGACATGTCAGACTCGGCCAATCCACTCACTTTAGCAGTCTTGGAACACTAATCTAGTGGCCACACTGATTGCTCTCCTTTTAGTAGCTTTGTTGCAATAGTATGGATGACAGACATGGTCAGGCGAGAGGAGCTCAACCCGAAATGCCACGTCTGGTCGAAAGTGTGTTGGTTGGTGGCGTTCTGTCTGGAATCCAAAAGTCATGGGGGTAATTCAGTTAGACTGTTATTTTGTATTATGCTTATATATCATGTTCATTCATCTTATATATTCATGCTCATTCCCATGCTTATGTGTGTCAAGAGCAGTTAACCCTCTTGGCATACTTGTGTTTTCAGGCGAGATGCATGTTCATTAGTTCTCTTCCCTTTTTGGAGAAAGCATGGGGGTGGTGGGGGGGGGGGGGGGGTCGGCGGTGATCTGAATGTGATTTAGTCCTAAACTTGTCAGTCCTTTTAGCTCTCTGTGTGACAAGTTTAAGCCTAGATCTTTCTCTACAGGCAAAAGACGATTTGTATGGCTTGCCCCTTCCCACCAGGTTACTGATCAAATCTGGTGCTATCAAGAAGTAATGTAATGATAAGTATTGATCGAAGGAGAATGAAGGAAATTTTAATTTCCATTTCTCCGAGATCTAACAATACTTACCATTACATTGCGAACTCTGCCTCCCAGCCCCACGGAGGCAAGCCATGTGTTAGTTCTTGTTTGGTAGCTATGCAAACAATGTAGCGGGCTCATGGTGGCTGGTATCCGTTTGTTGGGGTTGGGTACCCGGTTCCAGGAGCCGGTTAGAGCCCTCTAAATCTGAATATTCTTAGGGCACAGCAACTTACGGTACTGTTATCAATAAGTAATGTAATGGTAAGTGTTGTTAGATCTCGGAGAAAGGGAAATTGAAATTTCCTTCAATGCATGGGAATGGTGGTTAGCCCACAAGGTGTGTCCATGCAGACAGGACAAGTATCCTGAAAACTGATACATATTGGTCAACGGTTTGGTCAGCCTATGCCCACCTATTTCTCTAGGGATACGACTAAAGATGAGAGTGGACATGGTAGGCAACACACACCCCTGGTGATTCAGTCCCAAACTTGGCAGTCCCTTTAGGTCTCTGTGTGACCAGTTTAAGCCTAGATCTTTCTCTACGGGCAAAAGAGACTTTGTATGGCTTGCTCCGTCCCATCAGGTTATTGATCAAATCTTGTGCTATCAAGAAGTAATGTAATGGTATGTATTGATCGAAGGAGAATGAAGGAAATTTTAATTTCCCTTTCTCCGAGATCTAGCAATACTTACCATTACATTACAGACTCTGCCTCCCAGCCCCACGGAAGCAAGCCATATGTTAGTTCTTGTTTGGTAGCTATGCAAAAAATGTACCGGGCTCATGGTGGCTGGTACCCGTTTGTTGGGTTCGGGTACCCGGTTCCAGGAGCCGGTTAGAGCTTTTTAAATATGAATATTCTTAAGGCACATCAACTTAGGGTACTGTTGTTCAATAAGTAATGTAATGGTGTAATACATCTGCTGTAGACATGTAGACTGTTGCTGTTGTTAGATCTCAGAGAAAGGGAAATTGACATTTCCTTCAATGCATGGGAATGATGGTTAGCCCACAAGGTGTGTCCATGCAGACAGGACAAGTATCCTGAAAACTGCTACATATTGGTCAACGGTTTGGTCAGCCTATGCTCACCTATTTCTCTAGGGATATGACTAGAGATGAGAACGGACATGGTAGGCAACACACAGCGCTGGTGGTCAAATATAGTACTCGTCAGGAGGTTTAAGATTGTATATAGGTATACCACACAAACTACAATGGCCGCAGCTTCACATCAAGAAGAAGAGATGAACTCACCCGCTCCCTGGTCGATTACGACATGGCCAGCTTGGAACCACTCATCAAGGACCTCAAGAATGGAATCGCAAAGGTGGTCAGTATCCAACCTCACCCACCTCCACACCCTTGCCACTAGCGAAGTGTCCATTACCGAACATGAAGCTTGCAGGACAGACATTGCCTGGCAAAAGTTAGAGATCAGCATGTTTTTCTTCCATGCTATATGGCAAATTGCTGCTGAGTTCCGGGCCAAATTCTTTGAGAATGGCGATGAGGCCAAAGCCATCCTGGCCACTGCTGACAATATGGTCAAGAAGGGCAACCACGATGTCGCCCTCCTTGCTGAGGGCCCCGTTGTCAGGAAGATCCTCAGTGATGCCCAGAACTTTGTGCGTGAGCTTTGACCAGTTGTGGAAATCAGCTATGGCGCCTCCTCCCACTGCCAGTGCTTCAAAAAGTAGCACACAGCCACAGCGGTTCCATTCGTGCGGACTGCCTCTGCCATCATAGTGAATGCGCAGAGTGCAGGACATGACCGTGGTTTAAGATTTCAATATGGTAGACATTATGACTCTCACTCACAGACCTCGAAAGCAAAGAGCCTGGAGATTTGGGTCATTTGCGTGAGGCCTTGCTAGATCTGAGGTACCTTAGCAGCCGGTGACTTTGTCAGAAGCACCAACATACCGAGTTAGTCAGACATAAATAAGGCCAAGACTGTGTACAAAGCAATTGGCATCGAGGATAGAGCTATGATGCATGGAATGCTGGGGGATAGAGGAGGCTGGTGCTATCAATTTGAAGATATGTTGAAAGCCCAGCAATTCATTCCAACAGGATTGCGAGAATAAAATTTAGGTACCACCAGCTTTAGCCATAGCACCATCGATTGTGCAGCAGATGCTACTAACTGAGGTAAAGACGTCAGATTTCTTTGGCATCCCATTTAAGACTATATAAGAGTCTCAATATCTACCCTTTCTTGCATTGCATGGATACTCGCTGTCCTAAACACTGTTTATGCTGACCAAGCATCAATGTGCTACCTTTCTTATTGCTGAGATTTCATACTGGAGGCCTCTTCCGTTTTTCATCTCGGCTGGTGGTGCATCGATTTCCATTGAACAAATGAGAGCGCTCATCCAGGAAGTGCTCCCACTTAGTCTCCCAGATATTAACAAGACAACAGCTGAGCATGTGCTAAACATTTTCCAACAGCATGAAAGAAACATACAGCAGTAGAACGGCCAATGCAGGGCAAGTGGTGTTGATCATTGCCCCCATTACAAAACAGAAAACAGATTTTGCTGCCCGCCCCAATTTACACCAATGACCAACAGTACTGGGGCCCAATCACCAGGACACAGGACCTGCAGTCATTGATGGAGAACAGCTAGATGCCCGACTGACTAACCCAGTTTTCCTAGTCATCGATGACGCCGACATCAGCAACATCATCAGATGCATTTGACACACAAAGATGACTGTCTTCATCCTCTCGGCATGCCTTTCTCGAGACCCTATATGACAGCCTGACCCTCAAGGAGACACTAGCAGAAGACTTTTGATCTATACACAATCATCTTTTGCAATGTGGCCAGGTGGCCGCCGTCTGCGCTTGTCCTCGCTCTCCAGGACCGGGAAGCCAGTCGTTGTGTAAGCTATCTTCCATGTATCCTTCGTTGGGTCCTTTGGGTCATGGAAGAAAATGCCAGTCCAGCGAGGATTTGGGTCCATTGAGATGAACGCTGGCCAGGCTCATGGTTCCTCCCGGATGTCCTCATCCTCTCGACATGCCTTTCTCGAGACCATAGTCACCATATATAACAGTCTGACCTTCAAGGAGACACTAGCAGTACTATTACAGGCATGCAGAAGACCTTTGATCTATACCAAATCATCTTTTGCAATGTGGCTGGATAGCCGCTGTCCTGTGCTTGTCCTCGCTATCCGGGACCGGGAGACCAGGCGTTGTGTAAGCTATCTTTCATGTATCCTTCGTTGGGTCCTTCAGGTCATGGGAGAAAAAGCCATCCAGCGAAGATGCGGGTTCGTTGAGATGAACACTGCCCAAGCTTGTGGCTCCTCCCGGACGTCATTCAGGCCTTCCTGCTGGTTTTGGGGTTTGTGGAATGATCCCATCATATGGGATTGGGGCTGTACTGAGCAACGATGAGAGCAATTCATCACTCGATCGTCATAAGTTCCTTATCCAAAATGACATCGCTCCGAAGGTGGGGAGGCATGAGAGGTGACGGGCATGGCTGCCTCGAGGGAAAACTTGTGCTAAGCGAGAGAAGGGAGGGCGGAGACAGTGGGAGTTTATTCCCTATCTATCCCAGGCAGTCGGTCGGTTACTATCCGTCGCTATTCATCTCGTCAGTCGAAACTTCTATGGTTAATACGTCCCGAAAGTCCTTTAACGCTGAAGCTATTCTTAAAAGATCTGCTTAAAGTGGAGCAGGAGAGAGATTCGACTTTAATGTCCAAAGAGACAGACGGTGGGGTAAGGGGGGGGGGGGTTGTGGTGATGAGAAGAGACAGTTTAGTCGATGCCACCTGGTTGATCCGATGTTCTCTGCATACAACAAGAGACGCTCCTATGTGTGCCTTTACCTAACTTGTTTTAGAGGGGAGTACTAGGCGATGTTTTTAAAGTTACCTAGGATGTTTTGCCGGTTAAGGCATCAGGCAGCCGCAGAAGGGCGCAATCAGTTACGTTATGCGAGTACCTCTTCCCTCGCAAGGTCAGGCGGGTTGCAGACACGCAAACAGACCCATGCAATTTAAAGAGGAAAGAGTTTAGTGGAACCGCCGCCGAGTTTGAGCACCGCTGTGGTCGAGAACAACAACAGACTGAGAAGATCTGACTGATGCGGCGGTTATCTGGTTTCTGTTGCTAGGGGAAACTGGTGTTAACTGAAGGACCAATTAATTACCTGACGTTTATCCTAAATGTCGCATTATTCAGAAAAAATATTGACAACACCATTGTTGCCTTAGTTTTAAATGACTGCCAATAGAGTTGCTAGAAACATCTTCAATAAGTCTGGTAACATTGACTGCCCTGTTGATTGTTTTGAGAACAATTTGTTTGAAAGTTGCTGCGTCAACGATTTTCAGCCAAATTGTTATTAGATCAATTGTATTATCAGCTGATTATATTGACAATAATTTGATGGAAAGCTGTTGCTGCTATAGACAGCAACATCTTTCAGTAAACTTGTTAAAACATATGTGTTGTCACTTGTACCATAGGAAATATACAACTACTATTGAACTAGGCTACGCACTTCTATGCTCTCACCGTGGAAGCCAGAAGAAGAATGACTAGCATTAGCATATGGTCTTATACCAACAATTGCTACCTGGCGAAGACAATAGAAGCTGAAATAATGGCGCCAGCAAATATCCAACTAAAATGGTGGCTACCGTCCTAGTTAGTTAGTGTCCATAAAGTAACAAATAGTCCTAAATTTATCTAGGATATGTATCCTTTATGAATAGATGAGAACGTTAAGTCAGCAGATCTAGAAATCTGTAGAGAAAAAAATAAATAGATTAGTCAGTACATTTAATGTTTAGTCATGCGCAGTTCACATCCTTATAGGATGGTAGAAAGTTCATGGTAACAGTCAGACAAATGTTCCGCCAATACGTGGTCTAGGTTATGCTATTCAACCAGCCTCTGTATGTATATTCCCGAGGCTCACAAACCGGGTGTGCGGTAATTCTTAGAATGAAAGAAAGTTTGTCTGTCTCGCGAGACGTGGTCTCGAGAGGAACGGAGCGACACAAGTTAAGCTAAGTTTGTTCACAAGTTCGCGGTATATTAGCTAGCAATAGAACAGTTCCAGCGTTTTCAAAGCAAGTCTTTTGCGCGCAATATAAGGGTCCTTTAGAATAAGAACAGAAGTGGCAGAAGCTGAACTCATTCGGAGACGAGTACCAAGCATGGGTTTCTCCAAATCTCACAGTAGTAAAGGAAGGGCAACAGCGGCACTTCCAGGCAATGTCTTGGCACAGGAGTAGAGGATAATTATCAGTGTGCAGTCTGCTTCGAATTCAGATGGCAGTGCAGAAGTTCTGGATCTGAGTGGTATCAGCGGCAGTTTCTGAAGAAGAATTTATGTTGTTAATTAGGCCGCTTTTGCAGAGCGGCTTTTCCAAAAAATTAGGTTGCACTGCTACCTATGTAGATGTCAATCCGCTGCGAGCAGTTTAAAGCCCAGCCTGTTCCACAGTGCAAATTCCCCGCCGGTTACTACCGTCGACCATGGTCACTGGCGAGGCAGCGGGTGGATAACATGATGTGGCTCTTTTCTCTAGCAGAGCGAGGAGCTTTTATACTCTCTGCTCTGTATCTCATTATCTTCTAACGAATGGCTGGCTCACTGTAACTACGCCTATATTCACAGCGTCTAGAAGGCACCAGAGAGTCTAATGGCGAGGTTGCATTTTGGGTTGTTTTTCCTCTAGTCATCTAGGAATCTCGGGTTTTATGCATTGTTCTCTGCTTGTCTCGATCCAGCATTGTCATCATGAGAAAGCGGAACCGTCAAGCTTCCCAATGGTACCAAACCTTCCTGGAAGCTTTTGTGATCATGGCCATTTAGCGAGGAGAAAGTTGTGCAGAGATCACTCATACAAATTAAACGTGTCCAACGAGTAATCGGCATCATGAAAAAGTCTTCTACGGAGGTATTTCCAGTGGTCCAGCACATGCGCAGAGATGCCAAATCGTGTCTTAGACATTTTTGCCTTTGTGCGTGCTTAGGATATAGTCATCCACAGGGCGGTCATAGTGCATTGCAGGGAGGCGGATTCCCTGTTCGAGGTTGGCTAGTCCTTCCCGTTACCCAATCACAGCAAGAAAGAGACAGGGGAGCTCTCACACTTCAAGTCCTCCTTTCAGAAGATAAAAAAAACCTACAAGCTGGATCCAACCAGGAAGCTGGTGTGTATGTGTATCATCGCACTGAGAATTGCATGGTGAACGTATTTTCGAGCCAAAGCCACCACACTAGTCAGGTACTACTTATTTCACTTCAACTATTACTATTTCGCATCAAGAACTTCGTCTTTTACCTCAGTAACTTCGTCTGTCACTTTGGAAGCTGAAATTCTTTCCATTCAAGTCAAATGCCTTCTTGCAGGACTTCTCAAAGAAGGTCCACTTTTGACATGATCTGCATGCATCCACCTAACACACAGGTTTGCCGAGGTAAGCTCTCATCTTGGAATTCCAGAAATGCGGTCATATTGTCACTTATCTCTCTCATCTCTCCAGATGACATTACCACGCAAATTTATCTTTCCAAGTGTTTCACGGGGCTTGCTGATTGAAAATGGATACCTTCAATGAGTAGCTGCCTCTCAGACCTGATGCCCTGTAGAGACTTCATGGCAGTAGCTGTGTGTATGCAGACACCAGCTGAAGCTACTCTCACAGAAAGGGCTGCCTAGGGCCATTCGGCAGATAGTACAGTATAGGATGCCCATCGTCTCTACACCCCTGTCAAGTTTGTGGACATCTATTGACCAGTTATGGGCTCTCACACGGCATTGGCCACCTTCCAGCTCACCGGGCTCATACAGGTAGGAACCAGGGCATCGGATGTAAGGCTGTCCTGCTCCTCTGGAGCAACTAACAGAGGAGCAGTGAATATGATGAAGTCCCGATCTACCTCCTTTCCTGTCCGCCGTAATAGCCCAGTTTTCTCATAGGGCCACATACGCGTGATGCCATTGACTGGGTTGACACTTTTTAGGGTGTACATATTATCTTTGCACGCGTTCTTCCTCGGAAATATTACCTATTATCACAAATGTCCATTAGAGTGTTTCGGTATATCTGAGAAGCGTAAGAATTCCGGATTTTGAAATAGACATCATGAAGATATCTAGCAAGAAAACGGCCATGGATTCGGCACAACATATAGTCAGACCAGATCAGAAAACCAGCACCTTAGCCATGCCATTGATCCCCTGCCTCTGGCTTGGATTCAGCTAAGATCTAGCTGACCTAAGCATTTCCTGATTGGTCCACAGTAGACACAAGACAGCAGCAATTCGTTAAGAGATAATGAGATGCAGAGCTGACTGGTGTAATAGCAGCCGGATCTGCATCATCAGACAGCCACGCCCAGGTCCGCATGTGGAGTGGTTCAACAAATGCCTCCAGTCGACGGTCTAAGTATTCCTGCTTCACCAAATTTACATGTGAAATCCAGTGTGTAACAGCCACTTTCGAAGAATGGTCTGCTCGAGTGACATTTACAAAACCTTCGCTCAGACCAAATTTTTGGATAGATCGCTAATTTAAAGCAGTTCAAACTAACAGCCTAAATTGTTCTGCCTGGCTGAGGCCTTTCCACCGCTCCTTGTGTTTCTGAAAGAGACTTGTATACAGAAAAATGCTGCACATTCCCCTTGATAAAGAGGAGGGACTGAACCCGCCAACACAGCAGCACACATCACCCGGCGTTACCCAGCTTCCAAACACAATCGCCGAACAAGAAACCCTGCTTCCCGTTAAAGAGCTGGGATACGCTCATTTCGGTATTCATCGCCGACCGAGACCCGCTTTGTGCCATCTGAAATCCCTCCATCTAAAAAGGAAGTTTCCCAACCCAGTTATTCGCCAATACCAACTTACGCTGAAATCCCTCCATCTAAAAAGGAAGTTTCCTGACCCAGTTATTCACCAATACCAACTTCTGCTACATCATCTATGCTGTGCTCGCCCTCTCACGAAAGAAAGATCATCTTTTCTCCACTCCTAGAACTGGTGGCTTCCCGGCTTTGTGATCTCCGCCTTCTGAGGACTAAGTCACCACGTGATGTTGCGCCTTGGGAATATACCTACCAAAGCTGGTTCGAAGCAAACAACATCCGCATTGGCAAACCCTAGACCACGCTTTCCCAGAATTGTGACTGTTCAAAATTATACCACTTTACAGAGACATGTACGTTAAATCTTAAATGTATCTACTAATCTAGTTTTCTGTTCTTTACAGATTGTTAGATATACCTATTCTTAAAAACAGTGTGCTGAGCACGATTTCAGTTATTTGTGTCTTGTTATTTTAGTGACTGGTCCTACGCAGTACTATAATTATCTACATGGAGGACATCTGAATTGTAAGGTGTCTAAACTAAGCTTAATCAAACTAAGATACTAAAGGACTACTTCCAGGGGCAGAATAGCGAAGTGTTAAATGACCAATAACAAATAAATATGATAATCCAATAGCATTGGTGAGAATTTGTACAAAATGAGAAATGATTGAAACAATCAATACAGTCAAGTGTGAATATATCTACCAACATTTCAAGGGTGATTAGCTGAACATGGCCATGAGAATTACTATCTAAGGGCCAGTGTGACCTTTCCACAAAGGATAGTAATTCTCAGACCTAGGTGCCAAGTAGGAATGAGATGAGAAGTTAGTTCACAAAGTATGCATTATGCAACATCCGTCATTGTAAGTAGAGTTCAACAAAGAGACAGATATGCATCATCTTCAAGGGCATGCATGACCAAATCTCAGGAGGTGTATGCAACTATGAGAATGAATAACTACAAATAAGATCAGAGGAAGCAGCAATTAGTGCAAGTCAGCTAGGTGAGCCTGCTAGAAAGGACTTTGGAATCAAGTGATCAAAATATAGAACAATAGTGCCACCTGTCCTTCTGAGTGTCAGAGGAAGCCAGTAAAATAGATGACATTAGACATGTTAGAATACACCATAAGGTTAGTATAAACAATTGTGACGAATCTCCAAGGACCAGTTTATTCTAGCCTCGTGGAAACATCCAGATTGCCGCATTGATTGTATGTGGCCAAGCTGACATAGTTTACAGAGTTACGGGTATGGGGATATGTAAATGTATTTACAAATAACTATTTCCATCAAGCGAATCTGTTGAATCAGAAGAGTGCCTTCGAAGGACTGTAGAATCAAAAAAACTTGGAGCAGAACATCATACATGTAAATACCAATAGTATGCCAACATTTACCAGGATCAGATAGCAAGGATTAATAAACCTGTGATGAGATTTCATCTTTGGCACAGACGCTTGCAATGGTTCAATTTTTCATCCAACAAAATGCCTTGAATGTAACTGGAATTGTATGTACATGAAGCCTGGAAACTGTACTGATCTGCTGAACATATATCAGGTGGCTCTTTGTTCACAGATATTCAGACCCATTATGGTAGATGCCACATGTTGGAAGCTCATATTCAGAAGAGACTGCTGAACTTGGACCACTTTTTCAACTACCAGCAGCTCTTCTGACATGTCTGACTCAACTGATAGTTCTGTGGATGCGAGATGCTGAATTAAAGCAGCATCTGGCGGCGTTTATTTCACTGACGCTGAATGCACTACTTTTGATGGCAACACATATGTTTGCAGCTCGGTCTTGACCATCTCTAACTGGCTTTCATTAATGCACTGCATGGAGCCTATATCAAGAGGCTGCTTTTTCCCTGATAGAGGTGTTGGTGACCTGGTCCTTGCGCAAGGCTCGGAACGCTGCATGATAGGACAGGGCAGAAATGCACACTCACTGTCCGGTGATTCTTCTTTTACTGACGAAAGTATTGTCAGTTGTGATGGAAGCAGATCAAACGAAAGAGCTCGTGCCCGATGCACCATAGGCAAGGCATGAAGTGCATTAGCATTTGATATAACGTGACCCATGCTGTGTGATGTTGCAGCGGCAGGTGTTGATGAAGGCATCACCCTAGGTTTGCATAGCTCAACTTCACTGAATGATGTTGAAGGTGCTGTCTCAGATGGTAAGCATGGCTGCCTTCCGATTATCCAGACCCCTAAGAAAACTGTCAATAGCGATGCTTTCAGGTGCATCATCACTTAGCCTTATGGTGTCGACTAAGATGTAATGGTGTAAGTGTGGGCATCAATAAAACTGCGTCTTCGCTCCATCAAATCAATGAAAACGCTGTGATGGTATGGGAGGAGTGAAACCATTCTAAGTAATGTGACAAAAGACAAAGATACCTAACCTATCCTTATATATACGGTAGGTACTCCTGTAAAGGAGAAGTACAAACATGGCTAACTAGTTTAATATAAACTAATGCCTCAAGCAGGTCAATAATTTGTAAGGAAAGTGCCTTGCGTGGGCCACCTTCACAGGAAAATACCTACCACACCGAAGCGGAGGAGGAGAAATGGTTAAGACCATGCTCCTTATCTAGAACAATGCTGGCAATTCTCACACGTTATGGATGGTTAAATAATGGAGCCTTGAGGGCAAGTGTTGATGATGTAGATGACGTTATGTGTATCGTGTTTGTCTTGCTCGCTCCCGGGGGTGGTGGGTATGGAATGCTGGATGGGGTTCTTTGGTTGGGGAAATTGGACTTGAATCTTCCATTACAAAATCATTGGCATGGTTACATATTTTCTCCGCGCAGGGAATAAATGGTCCAAGAACTTATAAATCAGGTCACCTAGTCGATTGCCACCAGTCGCTGTAGGAGTGGCTGGTGCATCGGGACCGATCCACGTGTGGATTAAGTTCTCTCATATCAGGGCTATCACTAGCCACTGACGACGAGTAGAGTGTGAGAGGGAGGGGGGGGGGGGGGCTGGTGGTGGAGAAAACGTAATGTCCGAACTTGGCACGGATTGTGTAGGTACCATTTGGAAAAGGGTTAGGATGGCGGATGGGGGAATTGGGATGTTGGGTTGGCGGGCTGGGAAAACTTGGTTAGGGGTGGATTGGCGCTGAGTTTGGTATTTCCGCTGCTCAAGATAACAGGCCGGGGTTCATCGGACCCTATCACTTTCATGCTACTTATTACATGTACCACCTCTCCACGGCTAAATGTCCAGCATTGTCATGCAATTGTTCAAGTATCAAGACTCGGAAACGCTAGGGAATTACTATATGATTATTGATATACAGAATGTCATTGTGCACATGGCACTCTGCATATCGTTGGCAGTAATACTTCGCCATTATGGTTAATGGACTGATCGATTCCCTGGAAGGGCGCACCCCCTCCTGGATCCATGCATATATGTCATGTATGTGCGTCTGTTGCCTGTTCTTCAGCGAGTTCAGCCGCCATCCAGTCCTCACACTGGACTTCTGGAAAGGTGGGCGTCAGCTGTAAGTCATGTGTAATGGTAGTGGCCACATCAGTTTCGCCCTCAAGTCCAATTCACCTCAGGGCATCTGCGTTTCCATGCAATTTGCCGGGTCGATGAACGACTGTGAAGTTATAGGCCTGCATGGATTCCTGCCACCTCGCTACATGACCCTCAGGGTTTCTCAGATTCCTGAGCCAATGTAGGGAGTCGTGATCTGTACGCAGGGTAGAAGGGCACCCATACAGAAAGTAAAGTATACGGCAGCTAATAATTTCCGCTTCGTGGTCGTGTAACCTTTTTCTGTTTTATGTAGGGTATGTGTTCTATAACACAATACCTGTTCTGTTCCATCCTCTGAGACTTGGGATAGAATGGTTCCAATTGTAAAAGCAGAGGCATCCGTGTCTAGGATGAAATCGAGGTTATGGTTTGGATGAGCAAGAATCGGCATGGTGGTAAGTTGTGCTTTCAGTGCCTTGAAAGCCTCCTCACACTCACTCGCCCACTCAAAAGGTCTGTCCTTTTCAGTAATTTGAAATAACGGTGCCACAATTTCACTAATGTGGCTGATGTAGCGCTGCTAATACTGGCATATGCCGAGGAAGCTCAGTGTGTTGGTTGTGGCTGCGGTTGTCTTCCATTCGACCACTACACACATTTTCTCAGGTTGTGTGGCCACACCATCGGCGGATATAACATGGGTCAGGAATTCAACATGTTGTCAGAAGTAGTAACACTTCTTGGGCTTGAGCTTTAGATTGGCATTCTGAAAAATGCCCTAATACATCGTAGAATTGGCCAGGGTTTGCTCAAACGAAGAGCCAAAGGCAATTACGTCGTCCAGATAGCATAAGCAGATATGTCATTGTAGTAGTTAAGACCTGCTACATTATGCATTCAAACGTACCAGAGCGTTGCACAGGCCGTACAACATTTTTTGGAACTGGAACAGGTCATTTCTGCGTGTAGCAGCCATTTTCTCGTGGTCAGCGTCCTCCCTGGTCACCTGCTAATAACCACTCACGAGGTCCAGTGTGCAGAACCATTTGGCTCACGCCAATGAATCCAGAGCCTGCTTGATGCGTGGAAGGGGGTATGCATCTTTCACACTCAGGTCGTTTAGGCGATGGTAGTCAATGCAGAATCACAATGACCCATCTTTTTTTAACTGCGAGGACTATAGAGCCGGCCCAGGGGGATGCAGAGGGTTCGATAAGGCCTGTTCTCAACATGTCCATTGCTTGCTGGTGAGCTTCTGCTTCTTTATAGATTGGGAGATGGCACACGGGTTGTCGGACTGGCCGATTATTCCTGGTGTCGATGGAATGGCGTACTAGGTGAGTTTCTTCCAGGTCTAAATTACCTGATGAGAAACTGTCCCGATATTTATATAGTAAACAGCACACATCGCATTTGTGTTCTTTAGTTAAGCCAATTGTGCGTGCGTGCGTGCGTGCGTGCGTGCGTGCGTGCGTGCGTGCGTGCGTGCCTGCGTGCGTGCATACGTGCATGTGTCCATGCATGTGTGCGTGCGTGCGTGCGTGCGTGCGTGCGTGCGTGCGTGCGTGCGTGCGTGCGTGCGTGCGTGCGTGCGTGCGTGCGTGCGTGCGTGCGTGCGTGCGTGCGTGCGTGTGTTGATGTGTGTGCCCACCAAGATCACTTCCACCAAATGGCCACAGCAGTGCCATTGAATACCCGGAAAGGTATTTGATCCTTATTGGTGGTAGTCACTAAGATGTGCGGGCTAATGCATTGGGAGGCTAGTATGTATTCAGGGCCAGGCTCTAACATGGCCGTCTGTGTGCGTGCGTGCGTGCGTGCGTGCGTGCGTGCGTGCGTGCGTGCGTGCGTGCGTGCGTGCGTGCGTGCGTGCGTGCGTGCGTGCGTGCGTGCGTGCGTGCGTGCGTTCGTGCGTGCGTGCGTGCGTGCGTGTATTTGCTAAGGTGTTTTTCAGTGACCCAAAGAATTTCTTCTTGGCCTGACTTAACTCTGGCTGTAGAGGCCAATATCAATGCACAGGTTTCGTACATTGATGACTCTGGTCCAAAAGGTATACGGTGGCCGTGTATGGCATGCTCCTGTTATTTGCAGTGACTTACGGCTTCGCCGGCCCTGAGAAAGTCAGCGCCAAGAATGGCATCATTTTGGATAGAGGCGATGACAACTCTTTGTATAAATTGCATCTCATCTATCTGTATTACGATGTTTAGTATACCAGCCACTGGAACTTTGGCGCCAGTGGCTGTTTGTAGAAAGATGAATGTAGGCCTAAGTGGGGACCGTTTATGAGGTGGGATGCTCTCATATAGGTGCTTATTAAATACTGTGATGGAGGCTCCAGTGTCCACGGTGGCACTGGTGGATATGGCGCCAAAGAGACATCCGCACTTGTATATGGTTTTATGATCCACCCGAGAAAGGGTCTCCAGGGTTATGCAATGGGGTTCCTCCTCTATGGCGGTAGGATCATCGATATAGAAAGCATGTTTGGCGATCACCTCTGTTAAAGATATGGGTGGCTGAGTGAAGAAGGGGGCCGACTTGTCGGCGCCGCTGCTGATTTTGCATTGGCAGAGACAGAGCCGGTGGTAGTGTTGTAGCTGATGTGGTCGTAGGTATTGGAGGTGTAGTGGGTGCATTAAGATTTGTGGCAGATAGCAGATTATTGATGCTAGCAGCGTCAGCGCAGTGTTTTAACTGTGCCACCTACTTGGGAAAATGCATCATTTTGTGCTTCTTGGATGCGCAGAAAAAGCAGTGTGTAATGCACAGCCATCTCCGGGATTTCCACCTACGGAGCTTTTGGATCCATTGAGGCAGGTGGTCATAATCATCAGATACGCTGCTATCGCCACTCTTGGATGCTGTGGGTGAATGTTGGGGAATATTTAAGGGACAGTTGGTTCAGCTTGGGTCGGAACAGCCGTGGCTGGAGAAAGGATTGGCATCAGTACTTTTGGCGCAGTATGCCGCGTGGGTACCGGCATTGACAAAACCGTAGGTATGGATGTGGGAGTGTGAGTGGTGGTAAGTGTGTTGGGAGTAGGTAATAGTGTGGCTGTTTGTGTGGGATTTTGGCTGATGGCCTGTGTTGAGTGGATGGGAACCGAGCTGACTCGGTATTCAGATCCTTGATTAGTTTAATGCCGGATCTGGCTGTGGCATGGTACAGCCTGGAGCCGCAGCATTAGAGAGGCGTCTATTCGGGCAACATTACCTCCAATGGCTGGGCTGTCCATAATCAAAACAGCATTTCTTGCATGGGGTGGTGCGGGTATTGTTCTGTGCTGCTACTGTTGCTGAAAGAGTGGTGAGTAGGTTGGTAAGAGAGGCCATTTGGCTAGTTATCTCTTCCAACCTTGTGTTTGTCTGTTGGCGATAGTTATTGTTGGTATTATTGCGCCCAGGGCCATTGTTAGAGCCTCCTTTACGGGACTGGCCTCGCCCTCTGCCCACTTGTGTCTGGTTGGACTGGTTAGGATCTGGTGGGGGTCATGGTGTATGAGAGCTTCGGTGGGTGTGGCCAAAGGTGATCTAGTGCGCGCTATATTGTTTAGTGCCATATGTTCCACCTCATTTACAAGGAGATTTTGGCGCCGCACATTCTTCTCCTGTGCTAGGAAATTTTCTATTCGGACAGCTGTTGCTGTCAACGTTAGCAAACTCCCATGTTCTAAAAGGAACAATTTTTCTTTGAGGGTGGGCTCTGTACTTAAGGCGTCTATAAATGTGTCCAGCTGTAGATGGGTGACTCCTTCCATATTTGTATTTGGGTACGCTCTCGTAACCAGGCGCCAAATTTGGCTGGAGAGCTCAGGGAGGGTTTAGTTTGGATGACGCCTCAAGTTCATTGATTGGAGGTGGCTGGTCTCTCCCAATGCTGTTACAGTAAATCGTTCTGAAGGTACGCTCTTGAGGCTTGTGTACGTAGGTGTAATTTCTGACCCAAGGTCGGCCAAGACTTGTAATGCCTTGCCCGACAATTTGGCAGCCAGATACTCTCCCATCTGCTGGTCCGTCCACTGGTTCATATGGCTAATTATCTTGAATTGGCACTGGCAATTCTCCCAGTCACCTTTCCCACTAAATTCGGCCAGAAGGATGACTCCGCCAACGCCATGCAAAGGTGTGATGGGTGCAAAACCCAGTGGAAAGTCGAGATGGATGGGTGCAAATGCGGAAGAAGCATGTGAATAAAATTGGGCGGCGATGGTGATGGTATGTGAGACCAATTGCATATATATATATATATGTATGTATGTATGTATGTATTTTTATTTTATTGACGCACTGGCAACATGCGGCTTCAATTTCCATGAGCTAACTTAGCCGACAGTCATGCACCCATTAGTTTAATTTGTTGATCACCATCTCCCGGTCGGGAGGTCGAACCGCCATTCTGCAACTCCGCATAGCATCAGCAACCAGGCATCTTTCCACTGGACCACCGCACCAAGACAAAGTCAAGGATTGGCCGACCAGCTTTCACATGTCTGATATACTGACACACTGACGATTCATATGGGACTATCTGTGGATGCACCTGCCACAATTCAATCCTAGGCTTTTACGCCTATTGTACTCTGACTCCAGCATGGCTCTGGCAGTATATGTATTTTTATTTTATTGACGCACTGGCAACGTGCGGCTTCAATTTACATGTGCTAACTTAGCCGACAGTCATATATATATATATATATATATATACACCTGTGCAAAAGTTAAGCACCAGCAAAAACAATAGAACGTAGAAACATGATGGTACAACTAGGCTGCCATACTTTTTGTCCCCGCATTATCTGACATAATTCTAAGTACGAAATGCACATGCATGCATGACTTGATGCCGCTTGATGTCCGTGCGTGGCGGGAAACAGCACACGTGTTCAGTTATGTAAAAGTCCAGTTTGAGGTGTAGAACATTACATACAGATTTAGGCGACAAGATTAGGAATTTTGTGTTCATGACCGTGGTTTATTTGTACAGAGAGAATTAGCTCTTGATTGTGAACCGCTATGGCAAGACGAAGGTTAAGTGATCGTGTGAAATGGCAAATCATAGGCATGCATACCACTGGTATGTCATGCAGAGAGATTGGCAGACAGCTGAACATAACCCTACTGTAATCAGTCGTTTGATTGCAAAACATGGGCAAACTAACGAGGTGAAGGACAGGCCTAGATCTGGAAGACCGAAGAAGACTACTGCCTGTGATGATCGAGCCCTAGTACGCCTTGTTAGGAGATCTCCATTCACCAACAGCAGAGTGCTCAGCCAGCAATGGGAAACGCGCAATAGAGTGTCAATGTCTACCATCAAAAGGAGACTATGCTGCTGGCATGAAAGCTAGGAGACCTGTCAGACGTCCTCTCCTCACTGCACACCACAAAGAGGAGCGTCTGAGGTGGTGCAACGAAAGAAGACACTGGAACATGAGATCCTGGAGACGGGTACACTGGTCCGATGAAAGTCGGTTCCTGCTTCATGCCACAGATGGTCGAACTCGTGTATGGAGGTCCAGACGCACGGCATACGACCAACGTAACATCATGGAAGAAGTTCCATTTGGTGGAGGTTCCGTTATGATATGGGGGTGCATCTCATTTGATTGTAAGCTGGATCTGTTGACTGTACCTGGAACACTAAATGGACAAAGATATCAAGATTCCATACTGGATAGAGTTGTGGTCCCTCATTTTGTAAATCATGCACCTGGAACCCACCCTATATTCATGGATGACAACGCCCGACCACATCGTGCTAGAGCTGTGCATGAATACCTCCGCCAGAATGCCATCGAAACCCTACCATGGCCAGCAAGGAGCCCTGACATGAACCCTATTGAGCATATCTGGGACATTCTGGGAAACATGGTGAGAAGGAGGGATCCTCCTGTGCAGAACCTACAGGAATTAACAGACGCACTCCATCTTGAATGGCAACGAATACCACAATGGCGTATCAGTCGGTTGGTGACCAGCATGAGACGTCGTGTCCAGGCCGTCATCCAGGCACAAGGTGGATATACCCGGTATTAATAACGACAGTCTCAAACTCGTGCACAGATGTTAAACTTCGTTTTCAGACACCATTAATGACAATCTAGCCACGTGTGTCAACTGTAGGGCAATAGTTGTCAGTTGTGTCAACGTAACCATATTCAGGCCTCGTTTTCAAGTTCAAACAAAAACATACAGTGTTTCCCCACCATCATAATCAGCATTCCTCTAGTTGCATTATTACCTCTTGCACTAAGATGGATGGGTACATAAATGTTTATGCTATTGCTTTCTTCATAGCACATGCATATACCCTCGCATGTGCGTAAAAATAGGGTGGTGCTTAACTTTTGCACAGGTGTATATATATAAATTTCTTAGGGTGCCGTGGTTCATGCTCAGGAATATTTCCGGCGGAATCAGGTGGTTTATGTACAGGAATTGGCCTATGTATGGGCGCCGGGTCATACCATATTTGACCGCTTATCCGGTGAGGTTGTTCTGTCGGATGCCATGTTGGGCATCCTCAGTATGGCGGGGTCCAGGAGATGACCTAGGGCGATAGGTTGTTCATGTTGGCGCGTGACTTCGCGTAGCCCGAGGGTATAGAAAATCTGCATCCCTTGGTTCATGATGCAGCAATGTTGATGTACATCGCGGTATGGGTGATCAAATATATCGTGGAGGAGACGCGGGTCTGTGTATGACTATTCACGGTTGGTGCTGTCTTATTTCTGGTGACTCACATGCCGACGCTGAGTTTAAGGTTGTTGATATTGCACCTTTGGGGTACTTTGGGGTCGACGTTCATAATCCGTTGCCGGTGTATGGCGCCGATCATGAACGTCTGACAACATTAGAAATGACATGTCCACATCAGAGGTGTTGATAAACATGCCCTCGCTGATTGGCTAATAAAATTGTCAATGGGGTGCAGACAATCGTGCACGTGGGACGTTGGCGTCATGCAAGTGACTTGTTAATGTGAGCGCCACTCTACCATACTACTACTCCTCATAATATTCATGGGCGTACTCATTGAAATAGAATGACGGCTGGAATAGCCGAGAACCATAATGGGGATAAGGTTCATCAGTTTGAGGCCAACATCAGGCGCCACCTTTAGCTCCGGGGTGGGGGGGGGGTTGGTCTTGTGGAATTTTCCTCACGGATTTCAATGCAGCAGCCAGGTAACAAGTGAAGAGCACAGGGGATAGACCATCTCCGTGTGGAGAGCCGATTGATGTCTCTAACTCTACAGACTTCACTGACTTGACTCGTACTCTCAGCTTGGTCTCTCACTAGTCGTAGCTCATCTTCAATGCAGCTGGCCTGGCGTAGTACATCCAGGATCTTTGACCGCTTAATTGTGTTGAAGGCTCATGATATGTCAATGCCAGTTTTGTGGAAATCCCAGTGCTTTGACACGGCTACCAACACACGCATGCAATGTCTGCATAGCTGCGTCCACATTTGAAGCCACTTTGACATGATCCGGTGAAGTCGTCGATCTTGTCTCGGATGTGGCATAGAGTAACATTGGATAGGATTTTCCATATGCTGCTAAGTAGTACAATGGGCCACAGATTGGCTGGGGGTCAGGTGGCTTCTTGGGCTTGGGTAGCACGATAAGGATGCCTTGGTCTACAGCATCGATGGGAAGTTGGTGCATAAAGACTGAATTGATTATGTGGGTGATCGTTTTTGAGCTAATGTCACTTGCATATTTGAATAGTTCATTGCTCATGCCATCAGGTCCAGACGCACGTCCATTTTTCAGGGCTTTAAGTGCCTTCTCAACCTCTGCTGTATTAGTTGGTGTTAGTAATGGCCTGGGGTCTCCTGAGAATGGGTGCAAGGACTCATCATTGTGGTCAGTTAACTGTTCCCTGAACCATTCTCGAATTGCCTTGGCTTTGCCCTGATCAGTCCTGATAAAGTGTCCTTCAGAGTTGTGTACAGTTAGTGGTGGTGTGTAGTCAGCAACTCTCAGGCCTTGGGCTGCCCGAAACATTTTGTGGCAGTCATCCGTGGCAGTGATTTCATCTGCTAGGGTGTGTGCTTGGTGGATAGTAAGATCTTTTAAGCGTTCACTAATGTGGCGCAAAATGTTATTGCATTCCTGGCATAGTTTGGTGTGATCTTCACTTTGGCCACTTTGATAGATGCGCAGATGTAACTCTTTCTGTTCTGCTGACGGTTTTACTACTAGAGGGTCGTCAGTATACCTAGTTCTGTTGTTTTTTAGAACACCTATGGTACTAGTGGCTGATGATTCCATAGATATCAATGTTTTAGTTAGGGCTTCGTTTGGATTGGAGCTGACGTCCATGTTCTCTATCTGCTCCCGAGGGCCTTCTTGTATAACATTTGAGTACCTGTGTCACTGATGAGCTTGGGTAAGTTGTAGGTGACTCTACCCTCTTGCCTGGTATGGCGTTTATACATTAGGTAGAGCTGGTTCATATGGAGGCGTGTAATCACTGGCTTATGGTCAGAATTGAGGTCTGTGCCGCCATAGGAACGAGCATCCCGAAGTAGGGGTTTTGCTGCTGTCTTGCATAGTATGAAATCTATTTGGTTGAAGACAGCTTTTGTAGCCTTGGAACCTTTTGGGACTTTGCAATCAGCAATGTGTCCAGTCCATGTTGTCCGGTGGCGGCATGGATGTTTGAAAGCTATATTTGTGGCAAATAGGCCATTGGAACTAAGGAATGCCACAAGTGCATCTCCATTGCTGTTGCGTGTGCCCTCTCCATACGATCCCATGCATGAGAAAGGTCCTGAAATTTTGTCCGCAATGCCGAGTTTACCCAGCTTGGAGTTGAAATCGCCGCATACGAATAGTTGCCATCTAGCTGGGGTAGTAATGGCGGAGCTCAGTTCTGCCTAGAAGGAATCTAATATAGCTGGATTCTCTTTGGCCCTTTCGGTAGTTGGCCCATATGCGTTGACTATGCAACACTTAGTGGTGGTGCGCATTCGTGTTGGTATAGCCTGGTTGATAAATGCAATGCAATGGAATCAATTATTAAGGATGCAATAATGGCCCATCTAAGAACAAATAAAATACGTTCAGACAAACAATATGGTGCTATCAGTGGCTGATCTACTGTTCTACAATTGATAAATGTACTTGAAAAATGGTTGCAGACACTTGATAAAAGCGGGATGGTTGATCTAATCTACTGCGACTTTGTGAAGGCATTTGACAAGGTTCCTCACACATGTCTCATAAAAAGTTGTCTATATATGGCATAGAAGGTAAATTGTTAGATTGGATACAAGCATTTTAACTGGTAGAACGTAACAGGTATTAGTTAACAGGGTCCCCTCTATAACAACTCAGGTCACAAGTGGCATACCACAAGGTTCTGTTTTGGAACCACTTCTTTTCATAATATATATCAATGATCTTTCTGATGCAGTTAATTGTGGTTCTGAAATGTTCCTATTTGCCGATGACACAAGACTCTTCAGATAAATTTTAATGCATTCAAATGCTAAAGCCATACCTAACACACGCCACTATCAAAACACTGTATTCCACACTGATCCTTCCACACCTCACATACTGCAATGCCATCTGCACTAATACACAAAAAAGCAAATTAACAAAAATACAAAGCATGTAGAAAAATGCATAAAGTTGTTCTCAAAAACAGCAAAGGGTCAAAACATCTTCAAAACGCAAAAACCTCTTAAACTCACAGACATAGGTAAATCACAGATGATCAATGGCCAGAAAGAGGCCAGAAAGAAATCTGAAAAAAGGCCAGAGTCTTTCATCACAAAATCCTACCTAAATCTATAACCCATAGCTTTGCAAACAACATCGAAATCCACACATACAACATTAGGAACAAACATGATCTCCACATTAGATACACACAAACACACAGGAAAATGTAGAATTTCAATTAGTGCCGTCAATGCGTGGAATAACGCAGATAAACAAATACATAATTAAAACTTGCATACTCAATACATACAAGATTAAGATAACACACTAAACAGCTATCACTACATAATGACATGATAACCAAGATCACACACTTCATGTATCATTGCCATAGCTACTATCATAATAACCACTACTACTACTACTACTACTACTACTACTACTACTACTACTACTACTACTACTACTACTACTACTACTACTACTACTACTACTACTACAAAAGGGCCTTATAGCAACCCCTGTACTACTGCTGCATCCACCGCTGCCACTACTACTACTACTACTACTACTACTACTACTACTACTACTACTACTACTACTACTACTACTACTACTACTACTACTACTACTACTACTACTAATACTACTACTACTACTACTACTAATACTACTACTACTACTACTACTACTACTACTACTACTACTACTACTACTAATACATCATCATAATGCACTATTACTGCTATCATGACTACTGCTTCCTTCAAACTAACGCACCTCAACAAGTGCTAATACTAAATAGCAACCTACGGGTTGAGCTTGTGTAATTGGTATGCATGGCCCATCCCCATTCCTTCTTCCCCTCCACATCCCCCCCCCCCCGCCACCACCACCAAATACAAATCTCTACTCTCAATAACTAAAAGGAAAAAACATAGATGTATTATATCTTTTGTTCTTTGTTGTTTTTTCAATGTCTACTTAGCTCAGTACCGTATTTGTATATTCACAAGTATATCTCACATTCTATGTTCAGCTGCGTGCGTGCGTGCGTGCGTGTGTGCGTGCGTGTGTGTAATTCTATATGCATTTTTAATGTTAGGTGTCCACCACCATTATAGGCAATGCCTTCTGCGGAGAACCTGTATTGAAAATATGTAACTTGGTATCCAAGAAGCAAATAAAAAATATTGAGTCTTGAATCTAATCGAACAGGCTGTATTTCACTGCAAAAAGACATAAATTCGATGTGTTCATGGATGGATGATTCATTATTAAAGCTTCACCTAGATAAGTGTAAATATATGTGGATATCTACTAAAACCCAAATAATGGGATTAATCCGACGTACGTTTAGCAAAGACAAACCACCGAGCTCGTTCCTGGTCTACACCATCTATCATACAGTGAACGCCTACAAACTTTGAAATTACCAACCTTGACATTTCGTAGATTACTTGGCGATATGATAGAGATTTATAAACATTTCAATAACAAATATGAGCAAGGAACATCAGACTTAATTGAACTTCATAACACAAATACTAATACAAGAGGCCATGGCTTAAAAATCATGAAACTTATACCCAGACCAGACATAAGGAAGTACTCCTTCCCATTGCGATGAACTGATCATTGGAATAAACTCTTTGAATATGTCATTAGAACACCTTCAATTAATTCTTTTAAACATAGATTGGACAAACTTTGGGAAAGTCACCCTATGCGCTTCAACGTTGAAGCTAAACCTACATGTATTTCCAATTCTACTTCAATACTAGTTGACTGATGTGAAACTTTTATTCTTGACATTAGACTAGAGGCCTGAGGCCTGCTCTCATATGTCCTTTCATTGCATTAATATGCCTAACAGGTCCCCAACGTCGTACCGGATGATGATGATGATGATGATGATGATGATGATGATGGTGATATGGATGTGGAAGTTATCAGCCACGGTTCTCCATGCCAGGTTGTTGTTGTTGTTGTTGTTGTTGTTGTTGGTGGTGGTGGTGGTGGTGTTGTTGATGAAATTCTTCCAATTATGGAGCACGTCTAAAGTAGAGTGAATGTCAATTCCGGTTATTTCTCTGGAAAGATTTTCGTCGCTATTGGGAGAGTGCACGCCACCTTGTCATGTATAGCCGATGAATTAGTGCAGACGAGAGCTGTTCAAGACACATACACAAATCCTCATCCAAGCGAATCCATTTGGAGAGACTGTCATGTCGAATGTCAAGTATAATTTGTGGTGTACACCTGTTGTCCGTGAGCAGAGCAGCAGTTTCACATAGTTGCGTGATCTCTGTGATTATAGGTTGGCGGATACTTTCTAGGGCTGGACATAGCAGCAGAAAATGCTCCCTGTCCTCTGGAGCAGTGCCACAAAGATTACATGTTGAGTCGACGCGATGCTGGTTCTGCCTTGCTATATTTCCTTGTAGCTTATATGTGCATGTCAGGACCCTAGCTTTTGTAATAGCATGCTGTTGATGATGATTATTTGACATTGATGCTTCCCAGATCCTTGCAGCCTTTAAGATACTTATTGATGACATGGCAGTGTACTTCAGAGAGGACTTAGAGACAAAGTCTGATGCAAAGTGATCCATCCAGTAATTGGATGCTGCTAATTTTACAGTCTCACTCCAGTGAGTCTTTGAAGGCATGTCACTGAGGATTTGGTGAGCGGTGGGCAGTTGATACTTGTATAGGATGATCTGTGCATGGATGAACCAGCTATTTGAAGAGAAGTCTTTCATCGCTGGTTGACGGATTGCTATATCAGATTCTAGTGTTCCTTCTAATGCTACAATGTTCCATATGAGGGTTAGAGTTCTAATGTCGAGCATGCTTCTATTGGCAGCATTCCCATAAGGCCCAATGCTGCTACATTTGCAATGGAGTCTGGTAAATACTGCAGTTTCCGCATGGACGATAGATGAAATTTCTCCATTGAGTCTAGATCCTTTGTTGCATATTTCCATAGTTCAGCCCCATATAGAAGTATGGGAAGGATGTAGGTCTTCTAGATGGAGGCAGATATCACTGGATTAAGACCATTCTTACCATGGAAGACAGCGCCAAATAGAGCAAAAGCTGTTCTTCTGGCATTCCCAATGTTTCTCTGTACTCTAGATTCCATTAACTGTTTGTCTTTGACTTATATATTATGCCTAAGTGAATGGCTTCTCACTCCAGTTGTAGTTGACTGCCTTGAAACGTTGGCTGTCTGTCTGTATTGGGTGTCGCCTGAGAAGTCTTTTCTATTAGATTGGGCTTTGTTGCATTGAAGATAGTTCTACTTTTACGGCTGTCTTGGTCGATGAAATCTAGTATGATTTGGATATCAACTGAGTTTTTCGGTGCAATAACAGCGATATCATCTGCTAATGTTTAGCTTAGCCTAGTTTAGTTTAGTTTAGTTTCAGAACGCAGGCATATGCTGCCTTTATGTTCTGCTCCATCTCCATTTCTATGGCACATCTGTGCCCTCAAATTTGTTTGCCTAACTATGTTATATACATACAAGTTATATACATAGTATAAATATGTACCATGGTAAGTATTTACAGATTACTATTTTATACAATTGTATATATTGTGGATTGGTGCGATTCCGCGCTCAGCTCCTATATAAACTATGCACTACAAATTCTCCAATTCTTATGTACATAAGCCTATGGGTTTGTGTGGTTCCGCACCCAACCCCTACATAAACTGTGGACTGACTTATTAATCGTTTTGAATTGTTTAAATTACATGTTGGCGCGGTTCCACACGCAACTCTTATTAACTATCTTACCTCTATATAAATTGTGGATTGGCAGGGTTCCGCACACAACTCCCATATAACTTGGGGTAATCTGCATGTAAAAGAAGAAGAGGAAGAACAACCAGAACGTAAACAACTAAAGGATTAAACACGGGTATTTAAACATCCAAATGGTTTAGAGCTGGAGTTAATTACTTTTATTTACACCTATATATACACATATTTATCTATCAAATTAATATTTACTCTCAGTTCTAAATTATATGAAATACCAGTTTTCGAATTTTAACAGTTGCACAGTCCTCTTCTGCTGACTATGTAGGTTAAGCAGCATGTAGCAGTTCTTCACTGTATTCTTCTGCATAAGAATTTTGAACTTGTTTAACTGAATTGGAGCTGATGGGTTTGACTAGGAACATATCTAAACTAGCTACCTATAGCTTCATATCGTCAATATTGATCTACTAACGCCACTCAACCATATCTGCAATCAATCACTAGTACAAGGCATATTTCCATCAAAACTAAAATCTGCACGTGTCACCCCAATATATAAAGCAAAAAAATCGTCCAACTTCACGAATTACAGGCCTGTCTCAATACTTCCACTTTTCTCTAAATTAATGGAGCGATTAATGTATAATAGATTAATCAATTATCTAGAAAAAAAGGAAATTTTATATGCTTCACAGTATGGATTCCGCCAGAAACACTCAACAATGCTCGCACTAGTTGAAATGACAGAAAAAATAATTGAATCAATTGAAAAGAAAGAACATATACTGGGCATCTTTTTGGACCTTTCAAAAGGTTTTGATACTATCAATCACAATATATTATTAGGAAAACTTGCCTATTATGGAATCCGAGGATGTGCACTTGCCTGGTTTCAGAGCTATTTAACTGATAGAACACAATGCGTGCTATTTAATGCAACCTGCTCTGAAAACAGGAAATTAACCTGTGGTGTTCCTCAGGGGTCAATTCTTGGCTCTCTGCTGTTTTTACTCTATATGAATGACTTGCCCAAAATTTGCCACAATTTGTCACTAATACTGTTTGCCGATGACACCAATGCTTTTTGCTCCACCAAAAACTTAGATATGTTATACGAAAGAGTAAATAAAGAAATGGAAGAAGTTATTAACTGATTCAAAGTTAACAAGCTATCATTAAATGTTGATAAAACAAACTACATGCTATTTTCAAAGTGTAGACAATCAAGAAACAATAGTATTCCAAAAATCTATATTAATAAAAAAGAAATTGAAGAAGCTCCTTTTGCTAAATTCTTAGGAGTTTATTTAGACAGGAACCTGACCTGGGGCAAACAAATTGAGGTAGTCATAGCTAAAGTAGCAAGAGGCATGGGGTGGTCATTCAAAGACTAAAGCCATACCTAACACAATCTACCATTAAAACCCTGTATTCCACATTGATCCTTCCACACCTAACATACTGCAATGCCATCTGGACTAACACACAAAAAACCAAATTAACAAAATTGCAAAGCATGCAGGAAAAAATGCATTAAAATGTTCTCAAAAACAGCACAGTCATAGGCTCTGTCGTATACATAGTTTTCAACGACATCCAGGCATTTCGGCTTAGATGCCATCTGGTGGGTAGAGCTGGGCGGTATTGGCATTGGGATGACGATAACGGTATCTGTGAAAAATACCGCGATAACTACTAATATCGCGGTATTTGGAATAATTTCGGATATGATAGGGTTAATATGGCCAATCTATGAATAGGCATCCTTTTTAGATGTATAAACAAACAAAGCCTACACTTCTTTGTATTATATTTGTTTCAGCACCAAATAAAATATTTTTTCTCGCCTTTTTGTGTTTTACTTTGTCATTGTGAAGAGGAAGATGCGCATACATGTCCTTAACTCCATCACTGTGTGCGCAGGAATCTCCAAGGGAAATCCCAAGCGTCCAATCTGATTGGTTAAAAACATCAAGTATCTTTCATTGGTGTTAACCAGGTCATAATCGGGTGCAGTGTTTAATGGAGCATTCACGATCAGCTGTTTTTATTATTACTATAATTTAAAGCTTATAATGAATGCTCCGCGAGAAAGACCGCGCGATTAGGCACATGATCAATTAATGGACTAACCAGGTCTGAAGACGCGATCGGCTGCGCGCGTGTATGCGTGTATAAAGATAACAAAATGGCCTGAATTTTTTAGCAATAAAATAGAGAATGTAGAATTTTAGATAAGAATCGTCGATCACTGATTAAATTATTATACTTGACGTGCAAAAGTCTGGTACTGAATGGTTAATTATTGAAAATGGTCAAGTTTTATAAGGAATTGACTAATCAACCCCACCTGCCCGCCCAGCCCCTTTAGAACATTGTCGACCTATTGACTGCGGTATGAAAGTCAATCACACACTTCATCCTATAAACTGGACTTACCGGAGTGTGTGAAAATAAATAATCATCAGCTATTTATACAGATTATTTCAAAACAATTTGACTCAAAGTTGTTGCTGTCGATGTCAGTAACAACTTTTGGGTCATAAAGTTTTCAAACTAATCAGCTCTTTATTTATTTCCTTTAAATTATATTTCCATAAAGCCTCTGCATTCGTCTTGAAAGTGGTTAAATCATAGCCCTATAGATCGATGGTGAGCAATGACCCAGAACGCGTGAATATAGTGAATACAACACATTCCACGCTATAAGATCTGCTGTCTTCTAGAAAAGATGATCTAAGAGGTTATTAGTTATTAATAACTTGTCCGATTTTAGCTAAATATTTTGGAGACAATTTGATTGGAAATTATTGTCATGGCGCAATAAGTTTTAATCAAATCATTTTCAATATAATCAGCCGGGCTCGTTTCATTCATATTCCGGCTGCCTTTAGCGCATTCAGCATATCAATGGTATTACTGGTAAAGACTGATCAATACTCACCCAAGCGTACATTTATACACACGTGTGGGGTGAATTATTCTTGAACAAGCGAAGAATAGAGGGATTACAGTTATGGCTTCACCGGTTTAGTTAGATCGCTTGAATTTATCGTCATAGTTAGCGAGTGAATTTATCCCGCTAGGATATTTGGATGGTTGTTGCTTTATTTATTCCCTTGTAATGACATCAATTACGTCATCAGCTATGGAACGCGAAGGTGGTATTCCAATAATATAATCAAAACGAGACTGAGTTAAGTTTATTTGTGTTTTACAAATGGCTGCTATTTTGCGTATTCGACGTTGTCAGCAACTACGATTTTCAGATTTAACTTGTCTTCATTGGAACAACATTTAATTGAGCATGGAAGGGTTTCTATACTAAGAACAGTAGGGCTATGTATATAACACATGGACATATATTTACTGCAATAATAGTGCCGAAAATGATTGCTTTTGACTACCATGAATACGGAAATGAAGAGACCAGACTCGTCAAATTCGCATGAAATGCTTTATTATCAAATTATTACAATATATAAATTGTCAATACCGTCACTGACGGTATTTGACGATATTGGCGGTTTTTAGAAATGAGACGATAACAATAACAATAATATCGCGATTTTCCCGGTTTTATCGGGAAACCGCCCAGCTCTACTAGACTTCACCTACCATAACATATGTTATGTCAGGTTGAAGCTAAGTCTTCAAGAAATAAAAAAATCATGATTTAAAAAAATCTATTATGATATTTACTAATTTTTAATGGTTTCATGGATGGCTATATTCGCATAATAATAGGCCTATAACTACAGTAAACCATGGGCAGTGCTGAAAATCAGCAATATTTCAATGCATGTGACAAATACTCTGTAGTCTAGTTGGCCTAATTGCGGATCCATTACCATTCTTGAAAGGGCTGGGTGTACTATGTACTGTCTGGGATGGATGGATGTGAGCATGATGATCGAGGTTGGAGGGAGAGGTTGACGATGGCTATAATTGTACTATTATTCATTTCTAAATGTATAGGCTACAGAGTGCATGCAGTTACAACTTTTTCTGAAGATTACGAATCTACAATCATTGTGTCCTATGTGAAATTTCCCATGATTACTGATTAGAATGTAATTGTTTACCTATAAGCTTTTGGCAATGTGTTTGTATAATAATAATAATCAGGGTTGGGTTTTGGACTGTCCAAAACTAATTTTGAACAGACTTTGTCCAAAACCTGTCTTAAAGGGTTTAAACCAGTCCAAAACTGTCCAAAACTAATCTCAGCATATTTGCATATGTAGCGTAGAGTAATTTCAGTGGTGAAAGGGTTAGCTGTACTTGGATTAGTTAACTATAATAGCAATTAAAGGCTCATTCACTTGTAGGTGTTACAACATAACATCTACTGAAGTGACTGCTGGTCATGCAGGTTATCTGAACTTAGATTTGATTCCCCACACAGAGCCTATTGTTAATACCTCCAGCCATCTTCCACACTCAAAGGCATAGACATCATAGTTGAATAATTACAGCCTGTAGTTAACTCTTTCAATAATAATGAATGACCAGAAATGGAAAATTCTCTACAAGTTAACAGATTTTCTTTTGAATATTTAGACAGTAATTTGCCTGGAAGCTGTTGATGCCTGAGGCAGCAACAGCTTCTAGTCAAGTTATTTTCTAAATATTCAACAGTTTTCCTATTATACAATCTGACTGAAAGTAGTTGCTATCTTATTAAAGGATTTTACTGCAGTTACATGCTCTAAGGTGATGGGTTCTGGAGTCGGTGTCTCATGCTTCTGATAGTGGGCTTTCATTCTTGCTACTTTATTTACAAGTTTGTAATCACATTATAGCCATGATAGCTATCAAAAAGCAATGAGAAAACTTAACTAGCAGGGCTAAGTCAGCTAATAGTAGTAAAAACATGTTAACAGACTTACTGTCACTTACATGTATGAGCTGTGATCTTATGATCAGTGTATATATGTGTTGGCAATTTTAAAGCAGGTAGACAGGCACTTAATGTTTAGACAAATACATGCACTATCAGTAGATTCAGTTGTATGTCTTCCAGGTTTTAATCCCTGAATCACAGTCTAGTCTCAATTATAAGGATTATAACCAACACCCTGCTGAATATTTTTGAAACTAATTTGACTGGTAGTAACAGGTTTTAATCAACTTAAAATATAATTTAAGCTTATGGAGAAATATTTCTGACCAGGATTTTAGGTTTTGGACAGTTTTGGACACTTTTCAGGTGTCCAAAACCGATTTTGAGCGGACGGTTTAAACCTGGTTTAAACCATGGTTTAAATCACTAATGTCCAAAACTTACCAACCCTGATAATAATGTATAGAGGCATGTACGGGTCAACACGTACGTTGGTGTGTGTGGTGGTGGGGGGGGGGGGGGGGGGCGTCACGCCTGTGACAACCATATGAACTATATCGTTTTCAAACCAACTTCTTCCATGTATGGAAGTAGCATACACTCATATTTCAATGTTATGAAAAAGCAAAACTGTAGCGGATGAACAAATTTTAAATAGGTAGGTGAACTGACAGATGTTCAGAGGTCGCTAGCATATCATCTTTACTTACAGTGCAGCTCATAAATAAGTTTAAATGCTTCCAAAGCAAAAACACAAATATGGTAGTTAGAACCATATGAACATGATACAAGAAACGTTTTGTTGAATATTTTGAACACAATTTGGGTTGACATCCAACCAAATTATGTTCAAAACATTCAACAGTATATGTTATTTAAGTTGTACTATAAGCGTGCGGATGGCAGTGAAAGCCTCACTACGCACCTCGACCGCTGCCTAAATTGTAAACAAACTGTGTACTGTCAATAATATGTCAATGTAGACTATACGCAAATAGATTAGTTTTGATTAGATTTATATTTACCCGACATTTTAGTTAACTTTAAACACATAACTTGAGTAACTGCTATAGTGCAATCATAAATTTTTTCATAAGCCTACACAATGGTAAATTGCGATCGTACGTGCCCTGAGCGGTGTAGGCCTACTTAACTATCATTTTTAAAAGTTGTGTACATGCATGCCTATCATATATGCAAAATCTCTGCAGTCAATCCAGAAAGATAACATATACCGTTAAAACTCGACTAAAGGACGCAGTTTTTTGGTCAAAACACATGTACTAGAATGGGGGGTGCGTACTATAATCGAAAACATTCCTTCCGCACATTTTTGGGTCGAAATTTTTCTTAAAAAGTCACAGATTATACCACGGAAATTGAACTAAATGTTACCCTAGCCAATTCGCGCCGCCTGACGACTATGTTTAATGTATACTCCAAAAACACCAAGCGGAAGTGAAATTATTAAATTGGGGCGCCTAAATATTGCTTATTCTTTAATACATATCACTTATTACATCAAAATTAATCCAGAATTTGACATAAAATGGCGTCGAGAAAAGATACGTGTATAAATCACGTGATTCACCTCCAATCGCAAAAGATCTTTATTCTAATTAGAGCGAGTACTCGGATATAAATATTCTGGACTCGGAACTCGGAAATTGCTATATATCATCATTGCGCGATAGGAACTGAATGTTCCCGTACCTGTTTGATAACCAACTCCCGTTAGCGCATAAGATTACACAGCGCCTCCAATCACAAAAGAGCCAGATAACCAACTCCCGTTAGCACATAAGATCACACAGCGCCTCCAAACGCAAAAGAGCCATTACAATCTGTTTCTATTACGCGATTTCGATGTTTTCAAGGAGACATTTTATGCCAAAATTAGATTGATTTTGATGTAATAAACAATCTTTATTGAAGATACACGATATTTAGGCGGTCCTATTTAATAATTTCTCTAACATCATGATAATTTTTAGTCATGCATTAAACATGACCGGATTGATGGTTATTTTTGATACCAATTTTCGATTTTTTAAAGGTACGTTTTTTCTAAATCTAACAGCGTCTTATACTTGAATACAAGAGTTTTTTGGGCGGATTTTGGTCAAATTTGGGACAGCGTCCTATATTCGAGGGCGGCCTTTAGTCGAGAAATTACGGTATATGCATTTGTAGAATTGTATTCCAAGAAGAGTGTTGGTGGGTTTGATTAAATATAGCCTATTATTGAACCTTTGTGCATCTCGAACAATGTAGTGTCCCTGTGTGAGCAATGAATTGTCAAAGAATAGGTGCATAGGTGCCTAATACGTGCAGCAGTAGAGAGCCTAGCTTTGCTCCCGAGATAATAATCTAGACTAATAGGAATTGGTGTCATCCCGGTGTGACGTCACAACTCTAGCGCGATAGCTAAAAACGTTTGGTTGTCAAGGTGGTTGCTATATGCTTATCTCAGCTTTGGCTGGGCCGATTACAAAAATTAAAAAAGCATTTTGTTTTTCTATTAAAGGAGAATCTGTATTATGATTGTCACGTTAATCAGAGCGATCGGGTATCTAGTCCTCATAACATCTTTAAATGAAAACAGTAAAAGTATAAAATTTCATTAAAATTCAAGCAAAAGTCGTGAGAATATCATTCCTTACAGAAAATTATTTTTACCATAGGCGTAGCAATGAGGGTGGGAGGAATTGTGGGGTGGGGCAGAGTTATAGTGGCCTCACATCTTAACATCTTATACATGTATTGTTTTGTGCCCAAATTAAGCAAATAGTGTTGTCTTGTTTCAGTGTTTCTGCTGAGAGACACCATTTGTGTATGAGTAAACATGAAGTTTATGGATGTCCCTGTTTGCACGCTCCTCATTCTCGTTCTTCATCTAGAATGGACGACAGCAGGTAATATATTAAGCCAGTGTTAATATCGATCCTTGAAAGTGCTTGCCTTAATTAATCCTTTCACCGACGAATTTCTCCTTCGATCAATACTCACCATTCTGTTACTTCTGATATACAGCTGGCCCTGACAGCTGGCTCTAGGACTATAGACTTAGAAAGCTTTACTGACTCCTTGGAACCAGGTACTCGGCTCCCAACTGCCGAGTACCCGTCTACCATAGAGCTCATTCTTGTTTGCATAGCAACAAGAGCTATACATGCTTTTCGCAGTGGAGAGATTAAGGAATAAGTCTTTTTGTCTGTGATTGTGATAGCTAGTGATTCTCTTGCAAGGATAATTGGATAATATGGATACCGCCGAGGATAACCAGGTCGTATATTTCCTTATTATGCCATAGTTAAAAGACTTAGGTCTCTAAATTTCGTTGTGTCGCATGTTCAAATTTCTGACCCCAAAGAATCTGGGACGTGTGTTAACAACGAGATATGCCGGATGATCGCCTTCTTTAAACCCCAACAGGCGATCAGCAGATATAAAAATAGGTGTTTGCTACGGTATTTGTAACACGAATATCGGCTGACGTTGTTCTCCGTAAGATCCGAGCGGGTGACGTCACACCCGTGGTGCTCGGATGTTTATGTGAAGAAATTTTCTTCATTAATTCGCGCATCTTGTTCTGGGTGCTGCGTACTAAAAATGGTACCAGAAAACTTTGGAATGTTCAAGTTTTGGTGTTATCAAGATCTGTTTGCAATGATCGGTGGTTTCAAAATTCTTGATTAAGATGTGTGGTCTGCGGTTTTACCGTGTGCTACAGCAGTTTGTTTACATGTTGTTGTTTCTTCACGTATCGTTTTGGCTTTCGTGCAGGCACGTGTGACAAAGTCCAGGAGGCAAATGGTTCTTGACCATATGCGTCCGGCTACGGCAGTCAGGGAGCGTCTTCTTGGGACACCCCTGACAGGGCCTAGCATCTTCGGTGGCCAGGCGCGGGCCATCCTAGAGGACACTTCCAGCATTGCGCAGAATCAGTTGGCGGTAAACCTACAGCTGGAGCTAGTGCGGCAAGCGCACGCACTAGGGGCTGTAGGGAAACCGTTAGCTGTGCAATCTTCAAAGAAGCAGAAAGGCAAGCATGCTTCGTCTGGTTTTTCTCAGCCGCCGCCGGCTAAGAAAGCCAGGAAGGTTGTGGAGGCCCCTACCCTCCCCAATGTTGCTCCTGATCGCCCTAGAGGCGGGAAGGGTAAGGGTAAGTCCTCAAAGGGTGGAAAGAAGGGAGCGGATCGTACCTGAGGGTACGGGAGCTCCCTTCGTATCCGCCTGGACCGCACCTGTGCGGCAGGAACAGCGGTGCCAGTTAGACCTGCCCTGTAGGTGGGGCTTAGAATACACCTTCCGTATCCTCTGCGTGTCGTAAGAGGCGACTAAAGGAGGTAAGGGTGAGGTAACCCTGACAGAAACCTCGAGTGCTGAAGATGGAGGTTCCAGGCCGCACGGCGCACTCTAATAAACTATGGATCCACGCACTTAATGCTTATGATCATGTCGATAGTCACTTACAGGACTGGCGGTATGATCAGCGAATGAAAAGAAGAAGAAGAAGAGACCTGCCGAGCCAAGACCGAAATGGTTCTCTCTCTCTCTCTCGTTAAGAAAGGGGGGGAGCGGACCGCGAGCTGGACAACCCCGTTAGACGTCGAGGCGTCTAATGGTGGGTGGAAGGCTCAAGTGTTTCGTCGAGGCCTGGCGAGGTGTGACGTCAGACAGTCTGGTCCTGGGATGGTTATCCCAGGGTTACATGCCGGAGTGGTCGGACTTTCCGCCGCAGAATCTGTCTTTGGCACCTATCTGGACACCCGTACCAAGGGAACCAGACAAGTTAGAAGCCATTCAAAACGAAGTGTCGGGTTGGCTTCTGAAGGGAGCAATAAAACCAGCGAACCAGAACACTCCAGGCTTCTATTCAAATATGTTCCTTGTCCCCAAGAGCACAGGGGGATGGAGACCCGTACTCAATCTCAGGCCATTAAATTGGTTTATCCATACGCCTCGGTTTCAGATGGAAACTCCGTCGTCGGTAATGGCAGGATTGAGGAAGGGAATGTGCTGTGTGTCGATCGATCTGAAAGATGCATATTTCCACATTCCAATGAACTGGAGTTGTCACAGGTTTCTGAGATTTGCGTTTCAGAATCAAGTATGGGAGTTTATTGTTCTCCCGTTTGGCCTGTTGACAGCTCCAAGGGTTTTCACAAGAGTGGTCCTTGCGGTGACAGCGTTTCTCAGAAAAGAGAACGTGGCACTACACACCTACATAGACGACTGGCTGATCAAAGCAGACTCGGCAGCCAGGTTGAACGTGGATACTGCTCTGACTCTGAAGCTACTTTCAGATCTAGGCTGGACAGTCAACAAGGAGAAATCCGAGTTGACACCCACGCAACATTTCATTTATTTGGGGATGCGATTCGATCTCGAGGAGAGCAGGGTTTACCCGTCAGAGCCCAGAGTGGTGTCTCTGTTAGCCATCCTCAAGAGTTTTCGAGTGGGAAACCACATTCAGGCGAGGCTGTTTCTTCAGATGCTGGGCATGATGGTCTCCATGGAGCAGGTGATCCCGTACGCTGCTCTAATGCGAAGACCTATCCAGTTGTATCTGATGTCTCTGTTGAAACAGAGAACAGAACCCCTGTCAAAACTGGTGCCAGTTTTGGAGCCGATAATGTCGCATCTTGTATGGTGGGAAAAGCGTCAGAATCTCCTAGTAGGGGTTTCGCTGCACCTACCCCACCCCCAGCTGTCCGTGTACACAGATGCATCACTGGAGGGGTGGGGGGGCCTGCCTGGGAGAACACCAGGTCTCGGGCACATGGACTCTCCAGGAGAGCCAGCTGCATATCAATCTGTTGGAAATGATGGCAGTGGAACTGGCATTGGAAGAGTTTCTTCCGATGATCAGGGGCAAGGTGATATTGATACGGTCGGACAATTCGACGGTAGTATCATACATAAATCGCCAAGGCGGGACCAGGTCACCCACACTGTGTATCAAAATGTGGCACTTGATTCAATGGTGCAGGAATTACTCGGTTGTTTTGAAAGCAGCTCACATTCCTGGGCGATTGAACATTCTGGCGGATGCTTTGTCTCGCAGACAGAGAATTCTGCCAACAGAATGGTCTCTCAACCCTCCAGTTCTACGAAGGATCTTCGAGCATTGGGGCAAACCCAACGTGGACATGTTCGCCACAAGGGAAAATGCTCAAATCATGACTTATGTCTCGCCGATTCCAGATCCAAATGCCGTCGATACAGACGCTCTGGCGATAAGCTGGAGAGGGATGCACGCTTACGCGTACCCACCCACCATTCTTCTGCCGAAGGTATTGGTGAAGATCAGGGAGGAACCGTGTCTGGTCCTGCTAATAGCGCCGTATTGGCCCAGCAGGGCGTGGTTCATGGATCTGCTAGATCTGCTGGTGGAAAACCCAGTGCAGTTACCCGAGATTCCGAACATAATCTCCCAGGCCAAGGGACGCTTCCTACACGAGCGGCCAGAAATGTTCAAATTGACTGCGTGGATGTTATCAAACAACGTTCCACGTCGGAAGGCTTTTCTCGACAAGCTGCTGATTTCATCGCGGCTGCGAGAAGGAGGTCAACCTTCAAGTCATATAACAACAAGGTTAACAGATTTGCAGACTGGTGTGAAGAAAAGGGTATTGATACCTTTCAATCCACTATTCAGCAAATAGCAGACTTTCTCTGTGAGCTGTTCTTTTCAGGACTAGCTCCCGTCACAATTGCTGGATACAAGTCAGCATTGGCATCAGTTATCCCTTGTCTAGCCAACATGGATAGTCCAGAGGTGGCCCAGTTAAATGTGATGGTGAAGGGAATGAGCAATCTCCGACCGAGACAACCGGTAGTCATTCCAGCCTGGAGTCTATCTTTAGTGCTTAATGTACTGGCCAAGCACCGTTGCGTTCGGCTAGTCTAAAGCATTTGAGTTTAAAGGCGTTTTTTCTATTGGCAGCTTCCTCAGCTAGAAGGCGCAGTGAGATCCATGTGCTTTCGGCAGAGAGGGACCGATTTATTGTCTCCGGAGAGGGTCTGCGTCTTCTGCCAAGAGCAGAGTTTATGTAAAAGAATCAATCTTTGAGATATCCCGGCAAACCGATCATAATACCGAAGTTAACAAGGTTTGATCGTGATGCCAGTGTCTGGTGCCCGGTCCGTGCTTTGACTAAGTACAGGAAACGGACTGACTCGTTACGGTCGAACGATAGACACCTGTGGATCTGCCATAAGAAGCCTTATGGCACCGCATCCATGGATACTATCTCTCATTGGGTAGTCGAATGCATTCAGACTACTCATGAGATGGCGACTGGGCACCAGGTGCAAGGCGCAAGGGCACACGATGTTAGAGGAATAGCCGCCTTGACCGCCCTTTACAGTGGTGTTCCGTTAGAGGACATGGCCATTGCACAATGGCACTGTGAGTCCTCATTTATGGATTACTATATGAGGGATGTGTCAGACTCAGCCAATCCACTCGCTTTAGCTGTTTTGAGATGATAGTTAAGTGACCACACTGCTCTTCACCCTTTTTTTCACTTTGGTAAGAAAAGAATCTAAAGCAGGCATGGTCGAGCGAGAGGATGACAACCAGATTGTGTCACTGATGGCCGGACCGGTGAATGGTTGGAGGCGGTACATCTGAAGTCCAATTATCATAAGGTAATTCAATAGTGAGTTTTTTGTATTATGTCTATATATCATGTTCATTCATCTTATATATTCATGCTCATTCCCAGGCTAATACATGTGGATATGCAAGGAGCAGTTAACCCTCTTGGCATATTTGTGTTTCAGGCGAGATACATATTCGTGAGTTCTCTCCCTTTTCTTAGAAAAAAGGGGGGGGCAGTGATGCGAATGTGATTCGGTTCCGTTAACTTGACGGTCCTTTTAGGTCTCCGTTAGTCAAGTTTTAAGTCTAAATCTTTCTCCAAGGGGCAAAAGTAGCATTGATGGCTTGCCCCTTCCCACCAGGTTACTGATCAAATCTGGTGTATATCAGAAATAACAGAATGGTGAGTATTGATCGAAGGAGAATGAAGGAAATGTCAATTTCCCTTTCTCCGAGATCTAACAATACTCACCATTCTGTTACGGACCCAGCCTCCCAGCCCCACGGAGGCAAGCCATGGATTTCTCTTGTTTGGTGGCTATGCAAACAATATGAGCTCTGTGGTAGACGGGTACTCGGCAGTTGGGAGCCGAGTACCCGGTTCCAAGGAGTCGGTAAAGCTATCTAAGTCTATAGTCCTAGAGCCAGCTGTATATCAGAAGTAACAGAATGGTGAGTATTGTTAGATCTCGGAGAAAGGGAAATTGACATTTCCTTCAATCTCATCTTCAAAGCATCCATACAAGAAATCTGTTGAATATTTTGAAATTAATTTGACTAGAAGCCATTGCTGCCTCGATGGCTTCCAGTCAAATTAATTTCAAACTATTCATGAGAATAAGTTATGTCGTAAAGATTCTACTTTTTCAGGGATTTGTCGGTAAAAGGGTTATGGATATTAATTTCGTTTTTCCTATTAATCTATTTTCAAGTTTCATGAAAATGTTTGGTTTTAGCAAATTGACTGGAAAAGGCTTAATTAAATATGGCAAAAATCTATGAAAAACTGTATATTGTCCCCAAGCGTTTAATATGTTAAAGGTACATAACGTCATAAAGACTGAACATTTGAGCCTTTAATCGTTGGAAACTTTGTCAATAAAATAGAAATTTTAGCTTAGTGAATTGAAGATAATTTTGAAAGTTTACCAATAATAACTGGGTTAGTTATTTCCTCAAGAGGCCAGTTACAATGGCCAGTTTTGTTCACCTTCACCATTAACTAATGTGTTAAAAAGTATGTGAATATAGTAAACTGTCTACAAAGATCATAAAACTTCATTCTGAAAATGACTGAACAAAATGCCTGCAAGCATGAAAGGTGCTTGAATTTGCACTTTCCATTAGACCTTGAACCGGATAAGCTATACAGTACAACTCATGAATAAGTTGAAATATTTCCAAAACACAAACATGTTAGTAAGTAAGTAACGTTCTGTTGGATATTTTGGACTTAATTTCACTGGAAACCATTGCTGCCTTTAAGACAAGTGGTTTCTTGAGTAGCTTTGGCATAATAATTTCATCTGTCATTGTAGTCTGTCACGGAGGGATCTGATCTGTCACTCAAGTATCTGATGTCATAATTAAATATGTCACATGTTGGCTGATGTCATAATTAATATGACGTATATCTTCGTTACGAAAATCAAAAAGTCCATATTAGAAAGTGTATGAATTGATAACGTGACAATTTAACCATTTAACCCTCAAGTTTGTTCAAGAAAATTAAAATTTTCTCGTAGAAAATATCCGTTTGCAGGCCAAGACAAGACTATTTTGGAAAATTTACCACTGAAATGATTGGCGCGGTTATCGAGCCAGTTATTCCTGTGTTAAATTTTTTTAAATAGTCTTCTTTTGGTCAGCAATTGGACATTTCCCAAAACCACTGCTGAACCTTTTTTCTTTACTGATACACATGTATGAGTGTTAATGGGTTAATAAAACAATTAATATAATTATAATATATTCAATAGCTTACCTGACTGTATAGCTACCTTGAAAGTTAGATTTTGGGAATTCCGATTTCAGTTTCAAATAGATTCCAACATGCATAAAAATTTGGTGAATCTTGGCTGGAAATGTGAGGGGGGGAGCTGGCAATGGATCCCACGATTGGCTGGTTTCTGCTGAGGTACCAGAAAACTGGAAACAAATGGCCCATGTCCTTAGTAAATGAGAGAACGCTTTATGATACTTTTAGAACAAAATTAATATATTACGGTTAAATACAGGGCCAGTGATCCTTGTTATTGGCAAAAATTAGAATTCTCACCAATATATCGATGGGTTCCATTGCGCTGTCTGTTTGTCGGCATCCAATATTGGACACATGCTTCCTTATATCACGGGGATGGGGTGCAATAATATTTAGGTCATGAGGTCAAAGTTCAAGGTCACTCTATAAAACTATTTTTCATGGTAAATTTTTTCGTTTAGATCAACATATTGTCTTATATTGTGGTTTGACTTCAGCATATTGGGCCTAAGTTGGGACAGATGCTTCCTTATATCAAGGGGATTGATCACAATGATATTGAGGTCAAACTTCAAGGTCACTGAAGTTGGTATTAAATTCTATTTTTTACGGTTAAGTTTTTGGTTTAGATAAACATATTGTCTTATATCTCGGTATGACTTCAGCATATTGGGCCTAAACTTAGACACACGCTTCCTTGTATCAAGGGGATGATGCACAATGACATTGATGTCAAAGGTCACGGTCATTGTACCATTTGTATAAAATGCAGACTTTAAAAATCATACAGATACCGCAACCAGTAGGAGCAGCACAAAGACATTCAGACTTCTGAAGTCAAGGTCATTGTAATCTTGATACAAAACTAGATTGGATTTGGAAATGCATGATGCCAAGACTTTCGACAAGATCTTGTCAGTGTAACATTGATGTCTTCTTTGATAATTCTGTTGGATCATAGTGAATTTCTTAGTGCTCAATGTTGCAAGTACCCTGTCTTGGCAGAATGCTGCTTTGGGAAAACAGCGAAAGCTACAAACCGAAGAAACAACAGAGTGAAGAATTTGTCCAGTTTAAAGACATCTCCGGCAACATTCTATATTAGTATTAAACGTGTATGTGGTATCTTCAGTTTACAGAACGGTTTTGGTTTATAAAATGAAGATTTTGGTCACGTTTTACTGGATTTGATATTATTTTCTTATTCTCAGTGAGGTTTTTCAGAAACTGTGATACCATGACTTCAGTTTCTGATGCTGCTGTTATTATCGTTGAGATCGATGGTTACGACTGGCGTGATTATGCCCTAAGTTGTCAAATGGAATTTCACGGTGACAATGGCTTAGATGATGAGATGCATTTCGAAGTTATGAAGTACAGAAACCGTGATCATGTGAATATAAAAGTGGAGGGCGCAAACACGGGAGAGACTTACACTACAATTGTAAGTAGCATCCAAGGTTAACCTTTAACCATCTGACTGCTGAGTTTTTGCAGATGACATATTCGAAGGGTTATTATCTCTGAACATGCTAAATCTTTTGAAAACAATTTGACTGAAAATTGTTGGTGGCTAATCCACCAACAACTTTCAGTCAAATTGTTTTCAAAATATTCAGCAAGTCAAGAGTTTTTGTTTATTGAAATTTGCGATGATGCGTTATTGACCGAGCAATCTAGTATTAAATTTCTAACTTAGAGTGAATCAAATGAGCTAAATGCCATGACGCTGATCCGTTGTCACCTTTTCCTTTAAATGTCTTCTCAAGAACCACTGGTCTGATTACAACAAAATGTCAGGAAGCATCATTGGGTCATAGAGATCCGGGATTGTTCAAAGGATGCTGATTGATCAATTTGGGTGGTGGTCATCTTGGATTTTGCACTATTTTTAGAAATCTGTAATAAAATCTCCTTGGTTGATTAATTATAGGTCAAATTTGTTGGAGAGAACTTGCTCAACCACATTGGTTAGAAAGAACCTGATTGGTAGATTTGTCTGGCAGCCATCTTGAATAATCTAGTTTTTGCAAAAAATTACAACTCTGAAACCACGGAACAGATCAGGCCAAAGTAAATATGATTAGGAACTTATGGATGATAATCAAGGCCACATTGGACCAATCCTATTGTATGGCTTGGCGGCCATATTGGATTTTTTTTGTTGAAGGATTTTGATGGAGAAAATTGCTTTATGGTATTTTATATGGTTATGGCTATGTCAAATTTTGCACAAGTTTTCAAATATTTTGAGTATACTGGTTGGCGGTTGTCCTGGATCTTTTCCCTACCAGTCTTATAGGAAAACAATGGGACATTTTAACGTGTTTAAATGGCCTTTTCTCAGGAACCAGCAGATTTATTTACGCCAAGCTTGACAGGAAGCATCATTGGGGCATAGAGATGAAAGATTTTTAAAATGGAAACTGGAAAAAATGGGGGAAGTTTCAAATGACTTCTCATAAACCTCTGGGCCAATTTGAACTAAGTTTGTGAGGACGCATCCTCGGGGTACAGAGATCCAAGAGTGTTTAAATGAAGAGCATTGGTCAATTTGTTTGGCAGCCATCTTGGATTTTGCTTCATTTTTAGAAACCCATTTAAACATCGGCGAATTGGATTGGCCGATTAATTTGTAACCCAAGAAAGTTGAGGTATGGCAAAACCATAGAAATGTACTATATAGTATATTTGTATGGGCAAGACCTGAACCAAATTTGTTCAAGTGAACCTGATTGATCGATTTGGCTAATGGCCATCACTGATGACCTAGATTTAAAAAGAAAATCCCAACTAGTACTCCTGACGGTATCGGGCCAAAATTTGGGAATATGGTTAGAAAATAAGGGCCATCTAGAGTTGCAGCAGAGCCTGTATCTATGCATTGAAGTGCTCATCCAGGATATGTGAGCAGGATTATCTCTGTGGCCCTTGTGCGGCCATAGCTGTACCCCTGACTGGTGGTATCTTCCTAAACCTTTGTTCACCTGCATGGGGAGGGGCCAGGCATAGGGCCTTAAAAAATACCACTAACAATATAGTTATAATGCACATGCATGTACATTAAATTCATTAATATGCCAATGCAGTTTCCGTACGCAGACCTCTATGTTGACTTTTGAATTTGACTAATAAAGCTTAAAAATTAAATAAGTGTTACTGTGTTAATTATTCAAAAGATTGGTCCAGATAATCAAAGTTTGTGTTTAATGACTGTCCATTTACAAGCCAAGTGAACACCCATGATTATTTTTGCAAATTTATTACTGGAATGTCTGGCTCAGTTATTGAGCCCGGAATTCCAGTGATAAATTTGCAAAAATAATCTTCTGGCCTGAAAATGGGTATTTCTCAAGACCACTGCAGACATTGTTATTCGCCATCTTGATCATTAATGGTTAAATATAATAATTTACTTAGTGAATGGTTAATATGTCTGTGTATTTTTTTCAGACCGACAGCTTGTACGTTGACTATGTAATTCTGTCCAAATATAACTCCATCCGAATAACAGTAGAGCGTTCTAGTAGAAATGCCAAGCAGTTCTATATGGAAATGAAGGTTAATACAGCTGGTAAGTATATGCATAGTATTCTGGGTTATGACATGGATAAGACTTAAATGGATCACATCCCTCAATAGGTCGGAGAACTAAATAACTAGCATTAGAAAGTAAATGTAAATGAAAGTAACATGCAAGAAACTAAATTTTATATTAAAGGTCATATTTGGAGAAATCCCTTTTATGTACAATTTTGCAAGTATTTACGCCATTATTGTATATTAATTAATAACAAACCAGCTGTATGTGTCTAACATTCACCAATTAGATAATATTAAGCCGCGAAGTCGGCGTATGATCGAATACACAAAATTACGTGATGACTTACCTCCCTTGATTTTGAGCTCTTCAGCGTCAATAATGACGTAATAGTGGAACAAGCTGTTATACTTCGTTCAACTTCAGCAAGAAATAAGTACAGTTTGGTTGCATTTTCCCGATCAGACAAACATAAAAATAGCTTTTTCAGGTGTTATGCCAATAAAAATAATAGAAAGTTATACGTTGATTGATTTGAACCCTAAATAAACAACTGACCATAGAGTCTAACGCATGCTAACGGAATGACAGTTTTTTGTTGCTGAATTAAATGCATGTGCCTACATAAAACAGACACACGTAGGTCAGCTAGATCTTTCTTATCTGTCTAAAACAAAAATTGTGTGAGATCTCAAGGCATTTTCTTTAATTCTGATATTTTTGCTGCGGCTACGTAGGTTACATAGTTTAGGCCTAGAGGGTGGGTGTGTAGTTAGAATCACGTAAAAACGGCAACAGCTACGAAAAACCAATGCGGCAGATTTTTCTCGGTTTTATGTTTCCATGCATGTTTGAGAACACGATTGCTTCAATGGCGATTTTGGCTCGATAGAAATGTGCGTGAACAAAATTAGCCTGTAGATGACAAGATAATTTAATGTACAAGTGTGTGAATTTCTAAAGCTTAGCATATACATACTCATCATTTTTGAGACCAACTGTTTGTAGGTTTTATCAGAAACCCTTCTGGTTTTACCTAACATGCATGGGCCTGTGTTACTAGTAAGATTACAGTTGAATATGCGAAGAAAAATAGTCGATATTACATGACCGTAGCAATGGTTGGACTGTGGGGTGGGAGGTTATGGGGTGGAGGGGGGGAGGCTGCCAGTTGGGGAATCGACAGGCCTGCATATTTTCACGTTGATGCAAAGCATATTATTTTGAGAAATTACCACCAGGCTAGGGCTGCGCGGTTTGGCTTACAGCCATATGACTTCATATCGGTTTTAACCGAATATCGGTTTTATGGACATGAAACAAAAAATTTAAATGATAAAAATTAGCACGAAAACAGAACGTATTTTCACGCCCTGATACATTCGTAACGTTTTACGCCTTTAAAGCTTATAATATAATACCCATCATCGCGTGAGTGAAATTATTAATTAGACCGCCTAAATATTAAGCACAGTTAAATAAACATCGTTTATTTTGTCAAAATTAATCATAAAACAGGTTGCGAAAAGACGTAAATCACGCGATTGTAATTAATTATGATGTAATTATCTCCCTTTCTTCTTTCATTTCCAATTCGGCCCGAGGACGAAATCATGCCTTGAAGAAAATATTAACTGTAATATTGTGATCGCGAATTTCATAAGTTAATATGATATTGTGTATAGAAGATAACGTTTTCAAAACGGTTTGAGTAATAATTTTATTTAAAATTATATCCTAATCAGCAAAATGTATTCAGCCTTATATTTATTGGCGAGATTTTGATGCATTCGGGCGATTTAGTGTTGGGACGACTTTGCATTATGTTAATTAGCCGGTGACGTAAATAAAATGGATGCCGTTGTTTAGAAATGTTTTCCCCGATACAAATTTTAATGACAAATTCCCACATTGGTATTGTGTTTTATATTGCAAATTTATCTGAGACTACCAGAGAAAAGACGAGTGGATATTTATTTAATTAATTCGCTGCTTGATTTCTCTCGGCGTACAGCGAGTTACATGGACTTACACGATATGCGCAATTGGGGCCACGTTCAATTATTAGTTGCCCCGAACATAGCTTAATTGAAAGTATGGCCATTATTATTCATTACGATTTTCATGCTCGTTAGTATCTTTTATTTTTAACAATCCTGATACGAAAAATCGAAAATATGTTCATATTCGGTTTTTCGATATTTATTTTTTATAATCGGTTAGGAAACCGTCAGTGCAGGATATCGGTTTTAAATATGGTATCGGTATAACGCGCAGCCCTACACCAGGCGTATTGAAAATTACCACCTGGCGATAAAACAAGCATTCCGTGTGATGGAAGCACATAAATACTAAATAGTAGCAGATGAACGAATTCATGGGAAGACTGACATATATGACATGTCATCGATCGTCTCTTTCAGTTCATGTGGACGTCAATGAAAGCTTATAGTAAACAAACAATTTTGACAGTCTTCGACGCGTAAGCTATCCAACGTAAATTTGTGCACTATTAATAAATGTGGACCTATCTAAATATAACAATTTAGTTCATCTTACACACATGTTATAAATTATTATTGTCACGTTTTTTGCGCATCTTCCCTCATATATGTGCTTTTTCAGTATACACGACAATTGCACACACTCAGGGCCAGCATTTGTCTCTAGTACGTAAACCTACAAATTACTCCAGTAAAAGCTTTGGAGGGTGACGTTATGCGTAATTGAATTTATACGTTAGCTACATTACATTCAAAGAATCCTCGCCCACATAAATATAGGCTACGTACGCATGTGTAGGCCTATGTTTAGAATGACAGGAAACATAAGTGGCAATGTGTAGGCCCAACCACGGGAATTTTGGCATAATTTTTGCAACTGAATGCAGTGTTATTTGCTTGTTCAAGTAGGTTAATCACATAGCCTATGAGAAGTCCCCCTCCCCCATCTTTCACCCCGGTCACTCATTGCTGGCATAATGTATATCCCTAAATGATATTGTAATCAATGCTGGTTAAAATTGATGTTTTAGATTGTCGCAAATAGCTTGGCTCAAGTCTACAGGAGATTTAATTATATAGGCCTATAAAATGTATCCAATATGGCCCTAGCTTTCCCCAGACATAGACTTAAACAAATCAATTGATTGCGATACCCTAGGCAAATTCACAAATTCGGATCTACCGGTGGATTGCATTTGGTTTGTGTGTGTGCGCATGCTTACGTGCTTGCATGTATGTGGTGGGGGTGGGGGTGGCGGGGATGGAGATCCATCTGGAAAATCATAACATATTCTGCTGAATTATAGGCGCAGTTTGGATACAAAATAGATATATTGTTTATCAAATGGAATCAGGAAATGACTTCGCATAGCATCAGAATTTTCAGGGAGAAGAACCAGCCCACCCATATCTCCCCAAGCCGCCATTTGGAGGGGACATGCCCTCGCTCACAGCTCTCTCCAATATTGGACTAACTCAATAATAAAATCCTAGATCTGCGCTTGGTGGCCATCCCACCAATACTGGATGTAGCAAGATATAGTGTCGTAAAAATACAGTATCTACAGAATCACACTGAGATATTTACTCGAAGCAGATCTCATCTAAAAAGGGGGTTTTCGTGACAGAGATATTCATATTTAAATATGACATCGGCGCTATTATAAACTTCTGACCAATGTCTACCGGGAATATCATTGAGATCATTGCCTATTTCAAAATTCATTGCTAAATACAATAGAATGGAAAAGTTACCCTGGTTAAACAGTGTTGCCTGTATTAGCTTTGCTTAGTGGTTGTTCCACTATGACGTCGCAGCTGCTTGGAATTCAAGGGAGGTAATTCATGACGTGATATTCTAAAACTATGTACTTTACCGGCAATAAATATAAAGATATGCCATGTATTAGCAAATTGATAACAGCTGGGCTGGACGTATTATAATGTCTTAAAATACACTCTCCATATATGACTTTTAAATTTGAAAATTAGTTTATAATAAATTACAGTAAAATTGTCAAATATGTATTTTTTTTATGGAGAGGTGAGATTCAAAGTAATGGATTGGATGAATTCACATTTAGCAATGCCCCTCCCATCTCTAGCTAAGCTCCGCCTTTGCTTTGCTCATGTTGGGATCGATCGAACTCTGAACTCTCTGGATATCAATTTCTCCTTCGATCAATACTCTGTTACTTCTGATATACAGCTGGCCTTGACAGCTGGCTCTAGGACCATAGACTTAGAAAGCTTTACCGACTCCTTTTCGTACGGCCCCCTGGCAGTCCCGTCGGGCTCCGGCCTGATGGGTTCTGTCTCTCTGCGTGTGGTCCAGTAGCGGTGGCTAGTCCGCCAGGCATGGGAGCCGTCCGCCAGGACGGCTCCACGGTTTTCCTTGTCTAGTGACGACTCTTAGGGGTCTGAAGATGAGGAGGCCGAGGAGGAGCGGGTGCTGCGGCCTGTGATGCCGCGGGTGGAGAGCATGGAGGTCGATTCTGTCCTGACGGAACCGTCCTCCATCTGTCTGGCCTGGCGCAAGCCAGGGCAGCGGCTCCGCCCGTGGTTGAGGCCACTCCAGTACCGGGCACCGGTCCCGTGATGGTTGGTTTGCTGCCAACCAACATGGTGACAGGTGTGGCCGGCCAGGCATGGTACTCACCTATCTCGCCTGGTCCGGCGGTCAGACATGGGGTGTCGTTGGCGCCCGTGTTTGGCCACCGTACCTCAACCGCTACGGGTCCGCACAGTTTTCCGTGCAGGCCTACTCCATGGACTGGTGTATTCCATGGGGTGGCGGCGGAACCGTATGGTACCAGAGTTCCTGGCATGTCAGCAATGGCTCCTAGCCGGGAGGCCGTTGCTGGTAGGGCCGTGAACATGTCAACGGGTGACGTGTTCACGGGAATGTCCTCCTCAGAGACGGATTGGTCTGAGGCTCTGGTTTGGCTAGCCAGGGTGGACCCATCTATGGTTTCCACCACGGCCGAGGAGGATGTATCCCATCCATCGGTGCATCAATTAGGACGGGGATCTTGCCCGCAGCCCTGATCCAGTCTGTTGGCCTGGATCCATGGTTTATGGTGGTGCTTGATGCTATTTATAGCAAACAACGCATGAACAAGGGCCAGCTTCTTGCGGCCTCCATGGAGGTGCGGACGAGGTGTCGTATTCCACGGGGGTAATGCGACAGGTATGGTGTTGTCCCATCGGTCACCGAGGATGACCGCTGGGTACTGGGTGTCCAGAGTGCTGGAGCGGGTGGCCCCGCCCCGGCACTGGTAGACAAAGCTCAGGTACACCATAATGAAGTCCTGTCCCTGTGTGATGGGGGTGTGAGGACAGCGCTGAGTGCTGTCAACCACTCTTATCATCTTCTTCAGTCGGTGTGGGCTGAAGTGGGGGCAGGCCACCCGGTGCCACCTGTGGCGCTTTCGTGCATTAATGATGGACTGGTGCTGTCTATGGACGCATTGGCAAGGGTGCAGGCACGTGTGACTATGTCCAGGAGGCAGATGGTCCTTGACCATATGCGTCCAGCTACTGCCATCAGGGAGCGTCTTCTTGGGATGCCCCTGACAGGCCTTAGCATCTTTGGTTGCCAGGTGCTGGCCATCTTGGAGGACACGGCCAGCATTGTGCAGAATCGGTTGACGGTTTATCTGACTGTAGTCAGGCCGCTGACCGGGCAACCTTCAAGAAACAGAGAAAAAGCAAGGTGAAAGCCTAAAGCATAGTGCTGCTTCTGTTTTCCGCTGGGTTTTCTCAGCCGCCTCGGCGAAGAAAGCCAAGAAGGTTGTGGGGGCCTCTACCCTCCCCAATATTGCTCCTGATCACCCGAGAGGCGGGAAGGGGAAGGGGGGGAGGTAAGTCCTCAAAGGGCGGACAGAAGGGAGTGGATCATACCCGAGGGTACGAGGGCTCCCTTCGCATCTGCCTGGACCGCACCTGTGCGACAGGAACAGCGGTGCCAGTTAGACCGGCCAAGCCAAGACCAATATGGTTCTCTCTCTCTCATCAAGAGAGGGGTGGGGGGGGAGCGGATACGCGAGCCAGACACCCCCATTAGGCGTTGAGGCGTCTATAATGGGTGGAAGGCTCATGCGTTTTCGTCGAGGTTTGGAGAGGTGTGATGTCAGACAGTCTGGTCCTGGGATGGTTAACCCAGGGGTACATACCAGAGTGGTGGGACTTTCCACCACATAATCTGTCTTTGGCTCAGACAAGTTAGAAGCTATTAAAAAATGAAGTGTCAGGTTTGCTTCTGAAGGGAGCAATAAACCAGTAAACCAAAACACTCCAGGCTTCTATTCAAACATGTTCCTTGTCCCCAAGAGCACAGGGGGATGGAGACCCGTACTCAGTCTCAGGCCATTGAATTGGTTTATCCATACGCCTCGGTTTTCAGATGGAAACTCCGAGGTCGGTAATGGCAGGATTGAGGAAGGGGGTGTGGTGTGTATCGATCGATTTGAGAGATGCATGTTCCCACATTCCTATGAACAGGAGTTGTCACAGGTTTCTGAGAGTTGCGTTTCAGAATCTAGTATGGGAGTTTAAATCCTCCCATTCGGCCTGTCGACAGCTCCAAGGTGATTTCACCAGAGTGGTCCTTGTGGTGACAGCGTTTCTCAGAAAAGAGAACGTGGCGCTTCACACCTACATAGGCGATTGGCTGATCATCAGCCGGGTTAGAGGTGGATACTGCTCTGGCTCTGAAGTTGCTTTCAGATCTAGGCTAGATAGTCAACAAGGAGGAATCTGAGTTGACACACCACTCAACATTTCGTTTATTTAAGGATGCGATTCGATCTCGAGGAGGGCAGGGTTTCTTACCCGTCAGAGCCCAGAGTGGTGTCTCTTAGCCATCCTCAAGAGTTTCGATTGAGAAACCACATTCAGGCGAGGCGGTTTTTTCAGATGCTGGGCATGATGGTCTCCATGTAGCAGGTATACCCGTACACTGCTCGGATGCGAAGACCTATCCAGTTGTATCTGATGTCTCATGGAAACAGAGAATAGAACCCCTGTCAAAACTGGTGCCAGTTTTGGAGCCAATAATGTCGCATCTTGTATGGTGGGAAAAAGCGTCATAATCTCCTAGTAGGAGTTTTCGCTGCACCTACCCCACCCCCAGCTGTCCGTGTACACGGATGCATCGCTGGAGGGATGGGAGCCCTACCTGGGAGAACACCAGGTCTCGGGCACATGGACTCTTCAAGAGAGCCAGCTGCATATCAATCTGTTGGATATGATGGCAGTGGAACTGGCATTGGAAAAGGTTTCTTCCAAAAGTCAGGGGCAAGGCGATATGGATACGGTCGGACAACTCGACAGTAGTATCATACAGAAATCGCCAAGACGAGACCAAGTCACCCACACTCTGTATCTAAGTGTGGCACTTGATTCAATGGTGCAGGAATTACTCGGTTGTTTTTAAAGCAGCTCATATTCCTGGGTGATTGAACATTCTGGCAGATGCTTTGTCTCACAGACAGAGAATTCTGCCAACAGAATGGTCCCTCAACCCTCCAGTTCTGCGAAGGATCTTCGAGCATTGGGGCAAACCCACGTGGACTAGTTCGCCACAAGGGAAAATACTCAAATCATGACTTATGTCCCGCCGATTCCAGATCCAAATGCCGTCCATACAGACGCTCTAGCGATAAGCTGGAGAGGGATGCACGCTTACGCGTACCCACCCACCATTCTTCTGCCGAAGTTATTGGTGAAGATCAGGGAGGAACCGTGTCTGGTCCTGCTAATAGCGCTGTATTGGCCCAGCAGGGCGTGGTTCACGGATCTGCTAGATCTGCTGGTGGAAAACCCAGTGCAGTTGCCCGGGATTCCGAACATAATCTCCCAGGCCAAGGGACGCTTCCTACACGAGCATCCCGAAATGTTCAAATTGACTGCGTGGATGTTATCAAACAACGTTCCACGTCGGAAGGTTTTTCTCGACAAGCTGCTGCTGAGGTCAACCTTCAAGTCATATAACAACAAGGTTAACAGATTTGCAGACTGGTGTGAAGAAAAGGGTATTGATACCTTTCAATCCACTATTCAGCAAATTTCTCTGTGAGCTGTTCTTTTCAGGACTAGCTCCCGTCACACTTGTTGGATACAAGTCAGCTTTGGCATCAGTTATCCCTTGTCTAGCCAACAGGGATAGTCCAGAGGTGGCCCAGTTGAATGTGACGGTGAAGGGAATGAGCAATCTCCGACCGAGACAACCGGTAGTCATTCCAGCCTGGAGTCTATCTGTAGTGCTTAATGTACTGGCCAAGCACCCTTTCGAACCGTTGCATTCGGCTAGTCTAAAGCATTTGACTCTAAAGGCGGTTTTTCTATTGGCAGCTTCCTCAGCTAGAAGGCGCAGTGAGATCCATGCGCTTTCAGCAGAGAGGGACTGATTTATTGTCTCCGGAGAAGGTCTGGGTCTTCTGCCAAGAGCAGAGTTTATGTCAAAGAATCAATCTTTGAGATATCCCGGCAAACCGATCATAATACCGAAGTTAACAAGGTTTGATCGTGATGCCAGTGTCTGGTGCCCGGTCCGTGCTTTAACTAAGTACAGGAAACGGACTGACTCGTTACGGTCGAACGATAGACATCTGTGGATCTGCCATAAGAAGCCTTATGGCGCCGCATCCATGGATACTATCTCTCATTGGGTGCTCGAATGCATTCAGACTACTCACGAGATGGCGACTGGGCACCAGGTGCAAGGCGCAAGGGCACACAATGTTAGAGGAATAGCCGCCTCAACCGCCCTTTACAGTGGTGTTCCGTTAGAGGACATCATGGCCATTGCACAATGGCACTGTGAGTCCTCATTTACGGATTACTATATGAGGGATGTGTCAGACTCGGCCAATCCACTCGCTTTAGCTGTTTTGAGATGATAGTTAAGTGACCACACTGCTCTTCACCCTTTTTTCACTTTGGTAAGAAAAGAATCTAAAGCAGGCATGGTCGAGCGAGAGGATGACAACCAGATTGTGTCACTGATGGCCGGACCAGTGAATGGTTGGAGGCGGTACGTCTGAAGTCCAATTATCATAAGGTAATTCAATAGTGAGAGTTTTTTGTATTATGTCTATATATCATGTTCATTCATCTTATATATTCATGCTCATTCCCAGGCTCATACATGTGGATATGCAAGTAGCAGTTAACCCTCTTGGCATATTTGTGTTTCAGGCGAGATACATGTTCATAAGTTCTCTCCCTTTTCTTAGGAGGAAAAGGGGTGGGGCAGTGATGCGAATGTGATTCGGTTCCGTTAACTTGACGGTCCTTTTTTAGGTCTCCGTTAGTCAAGTTTTAAGTCTAACGCTTTCTCCAAGAGGCAAAAGTAGCATTGATGGCTTGCCCCATCCCACCAGGTTACTGATCAAATCTGGTGTATATCAAAAGTAACAGAATGGTGAGTATTGATCGAAGGAGAATGAAGGAAATGTCAATTTCCCTTTCTCCAAGATCTAACAATACTCACCATTCTGTTACGGACCCAGCCTCCCAGCCCCACGGAGGCAAGCCATGGATTTCTCTTGTTTGGTGGCTATGCAAACAATATGAGCTCTATGGTAGATGGGTACTCGGCAGGTGGGAGCCGAGTGCCCGGTTCCAAGGAGTCGGTAAAGCTTTCTAAGTCTATGGTCCTAGAGCCAGCTGTCAAGGCCAGCTGTATATCAGAAGTAACAGAATGGTGAGTATTGTTAGATCTCGGAGAAAGGGAAATTGACATTTCCTTCATTCCAGAAAACTACAGACAAGCTGTTAAATATTTTGAAACTAATTTGACTGCATGCTGTTATTGCCTATGGCAGCAACGGCACGCAGTCAAATTAGTTTGAAAATACTCAACAAAATCGTTATTAAGTAGGAAAGACTTAAAATTTGTAAACATGATGGACTATTAATCCTTACCACTCCGGTGTTAAAATCTTTAATCAGCAACGTCTTCCACCAAAATTGTTTAAAAATGTACACCAGTTTCTTTGATATAGACACAGTAAAAGATAGAATATTGACATCAGCGTGATACGCGTTAAGAGTTCCTGACAGACTTAGATACACAATTCATGATGTGTTTTAATTGTGACGTCAATCTACCTGTGATGTAATTGATTATGACATCATATACTTGACTGACAGATTGGACGCCTCTATCGTTGGAAAATTGTGATGCTGTAGTGAATGAATAGAGTTATGATACGGTTTGGTTGACACAGGTATTCTCTTATAAATTGTGCTGCCATTGCATAGCTAAGCTGTATTTAACTCTTTAACCTGTAAGCTCGTCAAAATGGCTTCTGCATTGGACGTGAGAAATATTCATTTGCCGAACTAGAGACTTTTGGAAAATTTACCACTGGAGTGACTGGCTTAATAATGGCGCCAGTCATTTCCTTGCTAAATTTTCAAAAATAGTCTTCTCTTGGTCTGCAAATGGACATTTCTCAAGACCACTGCAGAAGCCATTTTTGCTAATGTGAGTGTTAACCCTTAGCACTCAGGTGTCAAAATTAAAAATTGTCAAATTAAATTAAAAGATGAACTGGTGTTAATTTTTTTAACAAATTTGATGGAAGATGTTGCTGTCATAGACAGCAACATCATCCACCAAGATTGTTATAAAATCTACTCCAGTTTCTTTGCTATTGGCAGAGTAAAATATAGAATATTGACATCCGAGTGCTAAGGGTTAAAATGGTTAATCTCAAAATCACTTGTCTGTCCGATACGTTGAAGTTTCATTCATTATTGAAGGAGCAATAATTTATTCCATTTTATTTTCCCAGATATTCCTGACACATCAATTCGTGCAATCCTTGGAAGCGTATTTGGTTGCATTGCTATAATTCTTATTATTAGTCTTGCCATTACAATATACTGTTGTTGCCCAAAAAAACGTGCGACTAATGGTATCATTTTGGCACCTCCACCTCCTAATCCAGATCAGCCTGCTCCGGCACAGGTTCATGAAAGTGAGTATGTTCACGGGCTAAAGTAAAGATTTAAAACTGTTGAATATTTTGAAAAAAAAAAAAAAAGGCAGCAACTGCTTCAAGACAAATTAATTTCAAAATATTCAACAGAATAAGCTTTATATCGTAAAGAATGTACTTTTTAGGGATTTTTTGGTGAAAGGGTTAAAGATGAAGGCTAGTAGAAATTTGCCAATGCCAATACATACCACTTCTGTATTGAGCATCCCAGCAGGCTAATAACAATTGTAGCCTAAATATTACGCTGACTTTATATAGTAGCTCAAATCTGGGTTTGATTTAGGGTCAGAGTTAGATATTTAATTTGCCAAGCGAATTACATCAAAATATTTCGGACAAGGAGTCTGAAAGCTCCCCAAGCCCACAGGAACTGTATTTTACCCGATCATTTCGGGAGCAATCTGCCATTTTAAGTTTTTATTAATTCTTGGGTGAACTCTAATATTTACTTTTTATTACATATATGTTGCAATAATATCGCAACAAACACATTTATTTGTATAGCCAAACTCTTAAAATGGATTCTAAATCAGCATAGATCAACCCCTGCTTATACACCAAACAAAAAGTCATATTTTTCAGGAATCGCTAGATGATAAATAAACAAGTGATTATTTTGAAGACATTGTTTATGAAAGCTGTTGTTAGGTTATTAGGGCTAAAAATTTAACAATGAGCCTGTAATTCACATGCCTTTTTGCAGATCAATATCGGATCAGAGCCTTACAACACTGTACTTCAGCAGAAGTAGTTCAGACAACAATTAAAAAATATTTTACTGCTTGCATTCTCTATCACCCCAGTGGAGAATTCCAGTTTATCCATCAATCATATGATGGCATAATCAACTATGTGACATGCAGGCTGATGTCATAATCAATTACATCAAGAATGATGTACATATGCATCACGAACACTTAATTGATGATGGACTAAGTGTTGTTGTAAGAATTGTATGTCTACTATTTAATAAACTTGCTGTTGAATATTTTGAAACTAATTCGCCATAGGAAGCAATGGCTTCCAATCAAATTAAGTCCAAAATATTCAACAGAACATTTTTTATGTTGTGTTCAAAATTGTACTAATTAATGTGGGGTTTTTTTTTTTTTTTTTTTTTAAACTCATTAGCTTATTTATGAACTGTATTGAGTGCCATTATATATCAAGACAATACAACACTTAACAGGAGAGGAGTATCCCAACTCCCTTTAGGCTTTGCTAACAATTTTATGAAGCTCCCTAAGGTGAATGCTCCAGAAATGTTTAAACCATTAACGGTCAAACGTCGTCAAGGAGAATTGAAATTTAGTCTTTGTAAATGTCCATTTGCAGACGAAGAAAATACTATTTTTGAAAATTTACCACTGGAATGACTGGCTCATTTATCAAGCCAGTCATTTCAGTGGTAAATTCTTAAAAAAATAGTCTTGGCCTGTAAATGAACATCTCTCAAGACTACTGTTAAAGCCATATTTGCGTCTCTTGAATGTTAAAGGATTACGTGTATGTTATTATCTACAGGTATTCCTATGACAACATATACACAACCAACAGCACCAGCTCCATATATAGGACAATATAGGGCTTACCCAGGTCAGTACAGCTACCCACAGCAAGTATCCATGGCACAACCTATGTACCCAGGATACCCAATACAACCATCAGGTAATTATCAGGATGCGCAGAAGCAGCAGCAGCACTATGAGGACCTACCACCACCGTATCCGGGTAATGAGGAGCCACGAGATACAGTAGACCCTGCATGAATGACCATCTGTGCTTAGTGAACCACCACTGCAAGTCACATAAAACATAAAATATGTTCCTATGAAAATGGAGGGATCCATCTCTAGCTATTCCACACCCATTTCTGTCTAAGCTACAGAAACTTTTTATGATCTCCCAACATTTTTTGGGGAGCATATAGTCGCCGCTTTGTCCATCTGTCCACCCATTCACCCTCTACAAGTTTGTCCATGCCGTAATTTCAAGACTTTTATATGTATGGTGTATGGATGCATCTTACAGAGATGTGCAGCGTATAAAAAGCAGGTCGGAATAACCTACTTTTAACCTACTTTTCATGGTCCACTGAATATTACAGTCTACATCTTGTCAGAATGTCAGTCTGTCCTTCCGCCCTCTATAAATTTAAAAGACTTATATGTATGGTATGTGTCATGTGGATGCATCTTATGGAGAAGATGTGCAGTGTATGAAAAGTAGGTCAGCATGACCTATGATTGACCTACTTTTCATGATTCAATGAACAGTACGGACAATTTTTGTCTGCGTTGTAGTTTTAAGATTATTTAGTATCCAGGAGCTAAGCTGGGTATATAGATGTATTACGCGTTGAGGGGTGTTGAGTATAAAAAGTAGGTCTGTATAACCTACTTGTCATGGTTCACTAAACATTGCAGAGAATTTTGTGTGTGTTGTAGTTTCAAGCTTATTTAGTATACAGGAGATAAGCTTGGTATATAGATGTATTACACGTTGAAGATGTGTTGCGTATAAAAGTAGGTCAATATGACCTAGTTTTCATGGTTCGCTGAACATTAGTTTCAAGAATTTCCCTGCAGAGTATGCCATTGGGGAACATCCATCAGTTTAATGATATGCCTTGTTTGTGCATGTTGGAATCACTTTATATATACTTGGAAGAACTTATTCCCAGAATCTCAATTTCAAGGTAATGGATCTTTCCAAGTTTATTCGTCGATCATCTGACGTCATATGACATCATAATTAAATAGGTGACATGTATGCTGATGTCTTAATCATGACATCATGAATGATTCTAAATAGTCAAGCTTTAACACTTAATAGTCCGACACATTGTGCAAATTGTATGTCTTTGCTATTTAATAAACATAGTTTTGAATATTTTGAAACTAATTTGACTGGGAGCTGTTGCTGCCATAGGCAGAAACAGCACCTAGTTAAATTAGTTTCAAAATATTTAACAGATTAACCGTATAGTTTTCTGGAAATTGATAATCAGGGTGTTCAGGGATCGATCGATCCCAACACAAGCGAGGTGTGGGTGGACATTAGCTACATATTGGAAAGGTCTATTACATGTATCTAGGTAAGCTGTTGAATATTTTGAACGTAATTTGACTGGGTGCTGTTCCTGCCATCAACTGCCAGTTAAAAATAGTTTCAGAATACTCAACAGAATGTTTATTAAGCTGTAAATTCGTCAAATACATATGCTCATGACAGACTGTTCAATTTTCATGATAAAGCGACATGTCTTTTGATTCTGATGTTAGCTTACTAGCGAAGTAATGGAGGAATCCAGTTTTAGCTATGCCTCTCCCATCTCTCACTAAGCTCCGCCCATGCTTTTGCCCATGTTGGGATCAATCTAATCCTGAACTCCCTGAGTCTCAATTTCCAGAAAATTACAGGTAAGCTGTTGAATATTTCGAACCTAATATGGATGGTTGCTGCCTATGGTAGCAACAGCACCCAGTCAGATTAGTTTCAAAATGTTCAACAGAATGTTTATTAAATACTAAAGACATACAATTCGTATAACGCATAGACTTTTAAAAGTTCCTGACACACTTAGCTGCGACAATCATTAGATAATTGATTGTGATGTCAGCCTACATGTGACATAATTGATTATAATGCCATGTACTTGGATTCCTCTGTTGATTATAATGTCATATGCTTGAGTGACATATTGGATCCCTCCATTAATGGAACTACTTTAGTAATCAAAGTTTTGCTAACATAGTTCCATTGCTGTGTTATAATTTGACATATACACTACCTTATAAAGTCTTTCGATGATATAGCATTCCAAATAATTGTTATCACATTCACAACCTTAACTTATTAACTGTCTGGATACTAAGTACTTGCAGACGACATATTCGAACTGTTATATCTCTGGACCGGCTAAATATTTTGAAAACAATTTGACTGAAAGTTATTGGTGGCTAAGCTACCAACAACTCGAGTGAATTTTTGTGACTGATCGCATTAAAGAATAATGAAAAGGTTGGTTTTGAGATATCTTTTGCAGTAGAAATTATTCACCATTATTAGATTACTTAATTTTTAATCATTCACAATTTAAATATGCAATCGCGTCAATTTTCATGACTGATCACATTAAAGAGTAATTAAAATGTAGGTTATGAGATTTTTTTTTCAGTAGAAATTATTCATGATTAGATCATTTAATTTTTAATCATTCACAATTGAAAAAATAATCATGATATTTTATTTAATCACGTAATCATGCAAGTTTAAACTGAAGTTGATTTTTGCAAACTGAATATCCATTTGAAGGCCAAGAAAAGACTATGGGTGGCTCGACTGTACTAAGTAAAACGAGATATTGTACTACCCTCAGCATCGTCAATGGCAGTGGACCTTCATAATATATAATTCCTATCTCATGTTTGGTTAATGATTTAATCATTCTCAACCCAAACTTGGACACATAATTCCTTGTAATGAGAGGTAACACAGTGACATTGGGATTTTGTAGTTCATTGTTGTCAAGTCGAGAATTATGGTTGTAGTATAGACACATTTGTATGCAAAGAACTTGAGACGACAGCCTGAAATAAGCCTTTGTGACTGAACGACTAACTAACTAATCGCCATGCAGCTAAAAATAGTCTTCTTTTTGCTTGCAAATTGACATTCACTGAGCAAAAATCTTCTTAAAAATGTTAATATCGTAGCCCTTAAATTAATTAATTGATATAAATAGCTTGAGCACTTTAAGACATTGTTAACTCTTACATGACAGCACCATCTCCCACCAAATTTGTTGAAAAATGAGCAAATGGGTTCATCTTTTAAATTAATTAGGAAATTTAAAGTTTTGACACCAGAGTGGTAAGGGTTAATCCAAGAGAGGTTAGGCCAGTATATGTCATTTTATATGTGTCATGTAAGAGATTCACTAACTAGCCACTTATGTCTATGTATTACTACACTATAATATTGTATGTGTGCGCGATTCTTACTTGGAGTGATCACAGTAAATTATTTAAGAATAATCATGATTACTCGATTAATCAGCCTGTTGCAAATTATTTAGACATAAAAACAAAGGCATAAAAATGACAAAACCTGCAATTAAGTTAAAAAAATGCCAATTTGCTGGCCAAAAGAAGACTGTTTTTGAAAATGTATCACTGGTATGCCTGGGTCGCGCGTCGAGCCAATCATTCCAGTGATACATTTTCAGAAAATGCGGAGCAAAATGTCAATTTTAGTGGCTGATCACATAAAAGAGTAACTAAAAGATAGGTTTTACAATATTTTATCAATAACAAATTATTCATGATTATTCAGTTATGTAATTTTTAATCATATAGTTTCACGATTTAAAAAATAATTGCAATTTTCGATTTAATCACTTAATCGTGCAAGCCGATACTATTGTTGCCTAGCAGCAATGGCATAACAATGCGAGTTGTTATTTGTTGGATTCTCCGATGTTTTTAGCCTCATAAGATTGCTCTTTGTTGGGTGTATATACGATAAAGCATATAATTATATACGTGTTAAGTGTTCATAGCGAATTTATCTGCTTCAATCAAGACACCATTGATTATGATGGCATCCTACATGTCATGTAGTCGATATATATATATATATATATATATATATATATATATATATATATATATATATATATATATATATATATATATATATATATATACACATACACACAATTAATACTAGAAACCTAGCAGCACTTGAGTGACGGGCTGGGTTATTAAATAATGTCACTTCTAGATTTTCTTGTATTTTGTCATCCCAGCTAAAGCTTAGATTGTAGATTACACAGTTCTTGTAGTAGTAAGTACCTTTAGTTTTCTAGATTGCTGTATTCTTTAATCTATGTGTTTACTACAAGAATGGTGTAGTCGAAGTTTGAGCTCGGATGACAAAATATCACATAATCAAGAGAAGCGATAGAATCGGTGATTACTAGATGTACAAAACAGTATATATGTAAAGATAAGTGAGTTTGCAGAAATTCAATGGGTTAAAGATTGAACTGACAGTCCTAATGGACCTTTCCGGTTTTAGCTATGCCCTGCCAATCTCTAGCTAAGCTCCACCCACACCTCGCTCGTGTTGTGATCAATCGATCTCTGAACACCCTGACTATCAATTTAAAAAAAACTACTCAAGTAAGCTGTTGAAGATTTTGAAACCAATTTGACTGGGTGCTGTTGCTGCCTAAGGTAGCAACAGCGCCCAGTCAAATTAGTTTCCAAATATTCAACAGCATGTTGATTAAATTGCAAAGAATTACAAAGACACAATTCATACAACGTGTCAGAGTATTTGAGATTTGATGATGGTCTATATGGAACCCTTTGTGACGTAATGATTGTGATGTCACCATGCACGTGCTGGGCTGATTATGATGTCATACGAGGTCAGATGATGGATGGATATTCTGGAAAGGTGAATTCTGGTCCAGCGAGTTGATGGGTTTTCCGTAACATCAATTTTGAACACATCTGGCTCAGTAGTTCTTTGGAAAACATTGCACACAGTGTCCTTTCTATAGCAAGATTTTCCTGATCTATGCCCAAGTCTTTAGCCCCATTGGCCCATTCAGAACTTGGGATGTAGTTCATGACTATCTGCTCATTGCTAATGTACTTAGGTTAAATCTGTCATTATCGCATATGCCACATAAATTATTATAAGATCAACTTTGTCTGACTCATCCACTGACTTATAAACTGTTATCAACATAGAAGTTATGATGAAATGTTTTTGCAAATTAGGTACCAAATAATTCAGCAGTGTCATGATGTCTTCTGCTTTTCACATCAAGAGTATACTTACCTCCCTAATACTTTTGATATTGCTAAATATTGGCTTTCACTCAATAAACACTCAGATTAAAACAGTTAGGTGCCCCTACTGGGCAGGGAGTCAGAGCGTAGTCTGGCGGATGCCAGCCCCACCACCGCGCATGCGCAGACTAGCACTTCCTCTTTGCTAATTTATTGGCTGAGAGTGTACACATGCTTTTGTGTTAGAAACTTTCTATACTCTTTTCGAAGCTTTTTGAGACGGTTTGGTAGAAGTTTATCCCTGAGAAAGATGGCAGAGAGAGTGACTTCGCCACAGGAGGGCCTTGGACCTTTAAATCAGGTGACTTCTAGTAAAATTAGCGAGTTTTGTCCCGTTGTAATGTGTTTCCGGGACTCGCGCTAAACGTGATAAGCGCCTTGATTAGTTGGTTTATTTCAACTAGGTGCTATATAAGACTAATCTCTCTTTGTGTTTATGTCCACAGGTCTGTGTGAAGAAATATAATGGACATGACATCAGCAGAGGGTTTGTGTCTCTCCACCATGGTTCCATTTCCTACTAATACTGTTAGGTTATCTAACCAAAAATTCTATGTCCAGTGAGTTGGAGGCCTATTATAAAGGTCTTCTCACTTTGCCCTCTTGATCCAATTCCTTCCCCTAGAGGTGGAGAGAGTTAAGAGGCGTTCAGTGGTGGAGTGCTCCAGTTCATCAGGTTGGATGGTTTGTCTAGACAAGGTGTCAGGTATCTAATTATTGATATGAGGTGATGTTAATTATTTACAGGAAAGGGAGATAATTAACTCTATTTGCCATTGTTATCAGTATATATATGATGCTTGTGTAGTCGAAATGTCCATTCTGCACATGTTCTGGTTAGAGATACAATTCGTCCTTGCACTGGGATGTTTGTTGGGGATCGATTTTTTCCTGTCATAGGATTAATGACGTCATAATCAGCCTTGCTCTTTATTAACAATTAAAGTTGTCCGAAGCTGGTTTTCTGATAAATTATGATCTTTATGATCATTTTCCTTCTCTTGAGTTGGTGAGTTTTCTAAGCTTAACTAGTTTGCTCATACTCCTCGTCCTTTGGCCTTTTTCAGAGACCTGGTTGTGCGTCCTGTGGACGATTTTTGAGGGACAAGTTTGGCCCTCATCTCTGTTTTCAGTGTAGCCCCTGTGGTCCCTTGCTTAATTGCGAGATATGTAAGCACTGGGGGGGCGAGCTAATGTCCGAATTCTTGTGCTTGCAGGCGAAGGACAAGGTGGAGGAGGAGAAGAAGAAGCTGAAAAAAGAGGTTGTAAGTAAGAAGGGTAAGAGGAAGGCCTCGTCCGCGGTGGACATGGAGGCCTTCCGGACCGAGATGTTGGGAGAGATGAGGAGGACAATAAAGGATTTGGTTCCAGAGTTGCTTCGTGGCATGCTTCCTGGACCAAATCCTTTATTGACCTCATCATCTGCTTCGGAGCAGGTAATCCCCACCTCTGAATCAACGTTCCTTAGTACGCTTCCGTTGTTTGAAGATTCAGAGGTGGCCCCATTAGAGGGGGCGTTCCACGGCCCTGGCAGCAGGCTTATTGCCGCGCCCAATAGGGACCGTGGACGGTCGTCGCTGGAACCCGCGGGCTGCTTATCAGTCCAGGGGTATCCGCACACCGCGGGTGCCAGTACCTCGTATGGCACCTTCCCTGGCCAGTCCGGGTTAGCTCTCTTTGCTGACCCGGAGTCTAATCTGTCTGGCCAGGAGGATGAGGATTACCTGTTGGGGTCGCCGTCTGAAGACGTGGCCATGGATTATGACGTCTGTGCACCCCTCGCGGGGAATACAGGCGCCTTTTTCCACGGTTCTACTCTCCCAGGGGTAGAATCCACGGTTCAGACTGTGGCCCTGGGCGCTGAAGGCCAGCGGTACCGCATACCTCGGCTTGCCGAGAGTGTCGCTGGTGCTGGCCGGGGCCGTGGTGGGGCGGTATATACCCCGCGCTCTACCACGGCGCCTGCTCCTGGTCAAGCCAGTGAGATTAGCATGCCGGTATTGTCAGGCCCGCATGCTCTCCCTGGCTTGCCAGGGATATCAGCGTATCCGCCGTCAAGCTCTGTTGCTTGCGCTCAGGAGGAAGACGAAGGCCCCCGTCTTGTAGAGCGCTCGCAGCTAGCCACGGAGGAGGATTGGTCTGACGCTTGCCAGTGGTTGGTGAGTGTTAGACCAGATCTGCCCGTGGAGCAGTCGGCTAGCCAGCGTGAGCACAGGCCGTGGTTAGCTGGTAAGCCTACTGCTAACGCTATGCCTTCTCTGCCGCTGGCAGAGCATGTCGTTGACATGTCCGAGGCGGCGGAGACGTCCATTAAGTCGAGTGGACGTCTCGCTAAGGCCCCGCGCGAGGTGGCCAGGCGTTGCCGCATCGTGCCCCTGGACTACCAGCGGTACGGTGTGGTACCGAAGCCGAGCGTGGATGACCGCGCGGCTTTGGGTGAGGATGCGCGGCCAGGCTCCCGTTCTGACACGGGAGTCTTGTGTTCGAACGCGTTGCGTTCAGCAAATGCCGCGTTGCGTGATGCGGAGGAGAGTGGGAGGGCTTCGATTGCCGCTCCCACGTCTCCCAGCTGTTACAAGGGGTAGTAACAGCATCCGCATCACGCCAGCCAAGTCCGGTCACAGTCCAGCGAGCCATCCAGGATGGTATCAACCTGGCTCTGGACTGTATGACGCGGGCGGTGACCAGGAGTGTCCGGGCAAGGCGCACTTTTGCCTTGGATAATCTGTGCCCGTCCCAGGACCTCTACAATAGGCTACTACGTACGCCTATGACAGGTCCTGGTCTCTTTGGAGGTGAGGGATGTAGGCACCTCCAGGAGACGGTTACTCTGGTCAATAACCAGAGGGCGTTGCGTGAGCAGTTTGAGGTGCTTCGTCGTGCCAACGTTCGCGCCGCACCCCCTGCGTATCGTCCCCTGCAGGCTCGAGGTGGTAGTGGCCAGGTCAGAGGCCAACCACCATCGCAGCGCCGGCCTCGGCCGCGTGCGATTCGGCCAGCAGCGAGGGGGGCGCAGGCTCCTCAGGCGCAGTCAGCCAGGCAGCCGCCCGCGCACCGAGGTGCGCGCGGTGCTGGTCGTGGCGCGCGAGGATCTGGGCGGGGTAATCGTTCCTGATGGGACGGTTACCGCGGTGAGAACCGCGCCGGTGTTTCTGGCAAAGGAGACAGTGCCGCTCTTGCACTCCTTATGTCCACCTCTATCCCTAGGTGGACCGGTGGGAGGCCGGCTAGCCGACCACATGCAAGAGTGGGAACGGTTAACTCAGGACCGTTTAGTCCTGGGCCTGGAACATTTCTTACAGAAAGTTCAGGGCAAGATTGTTCTTATTCGTTCAGACAACTCAACAGTTGTGACTTACATAAACCGCCAGGGTGGAACGAAGTCGCCCAGTCTCTGTATGATGACATGGAGACTGCTTTGTTGGTGTCTGGATCACCAGATTACCTTGAAAGCAGTTCATATTCCGGGAAGGTTAAATCTGCTAGCAGACTCATTGAGCCGAAGGATGAGTGTTTTACCCACGTAATGGCAACTAAATCAATGTGTGGCGGATCGTCTGTTCGACCATTGGGGGAAACCCAACATCGATTTGTTCGCAACGAAGAAGAATGCGAAGATGACGACGTACATCTCTCCGATTCCGGATCCAAGCGCTTTCGCAACAGATGCGTTAGCTATCAGCTGGGGGAGAATGTATGCATACGCATTCCCTCCAGCAATCCTGATTCCAAAAATTCTTCAGAAAATCAGACAAGAGGAATGCCAAGTGCTTCTGATCGCCCCGGATTGGCCAAGCCGATCATGGTATACGGATCTGCTGGACCTTCTGGTCTGCAATCCGGTTCCTCTGCCTCTGATGGACGATATTATCTTCCAGGGCAAGGCCCTTCACAACAATCCGTCAATGTTCAGATTGACTGCGTGGATGTTGTCAAGGAATCTAGAATTAAGGAGGGCTTTTCTGAGCAAGCAGCCATGTTTATGGCCAAAGCCAGGAGGGGGTCAACCTCCAGAGCATATAATTATAAAATCAACAGATTTGCAGAATGGTGCTCAAAAAGATGTATTGATCCAATGGATTCATCTATTCAGGTAGTAGCTGATTTCCTCTGTCACCTCTATGATGCCTATAGCCTCAAGCCTAACTCTATTGCTGGTTATAAGTCAGCTTTAATGTCTGTTATTCCTTGCTTGGCTAAGAGGGGAAGTGATGAAGTAAATACATTAAATGTATTAATTAAAGGCATGGGCAATCTAAGACCAAGGAATCCACCTGTGATTCCGTCTTGGAGTTTATCGCTAGTGCTTCAAGTACTAGGTGATAAGCCGTTTGAACCACTTAGTTCCATTTCTATGAAACTATTAACACTGAAGACTGTGTTTTTAATTGCTGCGGCCTCGGCTAGGCGTAGGAGTGAAATTCATGCCTTATCAGCCGAGGATGACCGTTTTGTGGTTTCAGGGGAAGGCCTTAAGCTGCTACCTAGGATTAATTTCTTGGCTAAAAATCAGTCGTTGAAATATCCAGGTCAACCTATTGTTTTGCCTGCTTTAACTAGATATGATCCTAATTCTAAAGCATGGTGTCCCGTCAGGGCGCTTTGCCGGTACAAACAACGTACGGCGGAGTGGCGCACCGACCAGTCGGCGTTATGGTTGTCTTATATTGAACCCCATGGCAGGGCTTCTAAGGACACCATTTCCAGGTGGATTGTAGAATGCATTCAGTTTTGCCATAAATCCGCCACCGGGAAGCAGGTTGACGTGGCCAAGGCTCACAGTGTCCGCGGCGTAGTGACATCCACTGCCCTATTTAATGGGGTCCCTGTGGATGATATTATGTCGGTGGCTCAGTGGCACTGTGAGTCAAGTTTTACAGACCATTATCTCCGTGACACCTCTAATCCTCTCGCCTTGTCGATTTTGAAAAAATAACTAGGCATATATTTTTGATGGGGTTTCCTCATTGCTTATATATTTCACAATTAATTTATGGAAACAACCACTAATTTGGGACTGCATCGTTCTTCACCAATGGGAAGAGGATGTCAGCAGCCATTTCAACAAGGTCAGTCTTGTGTATGTGTTGTCCATTGTTGATTGTCTTGTCACGTTACCCGTTATTAATATGATGATGGTTTTGTGTATTTATGTGGTTCATTGTTGAGAGTATACGAAAATGGAGTTTTTTCGTCTCTGTCCTGTAGTACATGGCACTTGTACGTAGAGAGCGTATAGGACATTGAGGTCATTCGACTCTTCCTCCCAGGAAGGAGGGGGGGGGAGCGCATATGACATTCGGTCATCTCTCATACATCAGGGGTGTTATCCGATGGTTAGTCAAATCCTGACTGTTTTTTCATACAGTTTCAGAAGTTTAAGTGCCTTAAACGCAGAAAAGCGTATATGGATGAGCTGGTCTTTTGACCTCGCCTCCCTCCCGCCGAATTCACTGTCGAATTCTGGCAATATCAAAAGTATTAGGGAGGTAAGTATACTCTTGATGTGAAATAAACGAAATCAAGGATTTCTTTTTTCACGAGAGAGTTGATACTTACCTCCCTAGATACGGACCCGACCTCTCCACCCCACAGAGGCTCGGTCTTCAGGCTCGTTATAGTTGCATGTGTATCAGCCAATAAATTAGTCAGAGGAAGTGCTAGTCTGCGCATGCGCGGTGGTGGGGCTGGCATCCGCCAGACTACGCTCTGACTCCCTGCCCAGTAGGGGCACCTAACTGTTTTAATCTGAGTGTTTATTGAGTGAAAGCCAATATTTAGCAATATCAAAAGTATTAGGGAGGTAAGTATCAACTCTCTCGTGAAAAAAGAAATCCTTGATTTCGTTTAAATTCTATGAATTTACAAGTCTCCAATAGGAAGTTCTGATCAGCCTGCCGTACTTCATAGCCTAAGAAATCTTGCTTCTCTTCATGAGCATCAAGAAAATTGTTCAGTTTAGCTATACCTTACTCATCTCTTGTTAAGTCCCACCCACACTTCGCTTATGTTGGAATCGATCTATCCCTGAACTCCCTGACTATAAATTTCCAGAAATCGATACAGGTATAAGCTGTTGAATATTTTAAAACTAATTTGACTGGTTGCTGTTGCTATAGCAGCAACAGCGCCCAGTGAAATTTGTCAAATTAGTTTCAAAATATTTAGCATCATTTATTAAATTGCAAAGACATGCAATTTGTACAATGTGTCAGACTATTTATTAAGCGTTTAAGACTGACAAAATTGATTCATTCATGCTGTAATTTATTATGATGTCATCCTACACGTCCATTGCCACATGCATGCACCCATGTGTAATATTCTATTCAAGACAGATGTGTGAACCATCCATAAGTAACACCTTTTTGTGCGCAGAGTTACATTTCTCTGACCTTTTTCATAGTCAAGTCCTTTCACCATAAGTACTGTGGAATGATAACTACCACAGCTTTGTTCTTCCATATAGCCTTTGTTCTCAACAGCGTCCTCCAAGCTGATGCCCTTGCCATTTTCCACAAATTCCTGGCTATGAATCACTCATAATGTCAGTTTCTATGATGAAAGGGTCGTGAATGATGTGGGCTTCAATTTACAATAAACTGGATGTGCTCATAATGAACCTTTCCAGCATATCCATCCATATGTTGTCATAATCAACAATGTGACCTGTAGGATGATGTCATTATCAAGGGCATCATGAATGATGTAGATAAGTATGTCATGAACACTTAATTGTAGGTGTACTAAGCATTGTTGTATGAATTGTACTATTTAATACACATTTTGTTGACTTTTGAAACGAATTGAACTGGGTGCTGTTGCTGCCATAAACAGCCGCCATAGACAGCAACATCACTGAGTCAAATTAGTTTCAAACTATTCAATAGCTTACCTGTAAAGTTTTTTGAAAATTGATAGTGAGGGTGTGGGTGGCGCTTAACTAGGGATGGGTGGGCCATGGCTAAAACTGGAAAGGGCCTTTGATAATAAACAGGATGTGGTCATAAATGTGTTCTCTACAAAGAATGAATGATTTACTGAAACCAAAAGAATGTCATATGAGTACAAGTATGTAGCTGTATATAAGGTGACTAATGATACATAAGTTTAGTGTTGCCTTCACAACAGATGACAAATTTCAATGAATGCAAATCTTGTTAAAAGTTGGAAGACAAGTAGCAAAAAATGATTATATCGTAAACCCATTTCAAATAAAAGAATAGTACTCCAAACTTGCTATGATTATGAATCAAACCAGTGCTGCCTAAACTTATGAAATGAACTAGAGTTACCCCTTTAATGGGCCAGATTTATCAGGAAAATTTATATTCTTGTTCAGTGAATGCCCATTTGCTAGCCAGGAGAAGACTATTTTTGAAAATTTAATACTGAAATTACTGACTCGAGCCAGGCATTCCAGTAGTTAATTTTCAAAAAAGTGTGTTCACAGTTCAGATCAAATAAAAGGGTGTATTAAACGTATCAAATGAACTATAGTTACATAAACTTATGAAGCACACAGTGCTGGCCTAGACTAATGATACAAACTATAGTTACTGAAGCTGATATCATCAAACGGAGGTGAGTAATCCCCCCCTCCTCCCCACCACTCAGGACTAACATTTCTATATAAATAAAACTATAGCCATTGGCTATGTAATTCTGTTAGCAATTTGCCCCACAACCACAAGCCATTACCAGTGAGGACAGGTGGTACAGCTTAATTATTAGTGGATACAGTACATAGAATTGACGCCTTGACCCAGAACCATCCGGTTACCTAGCTACTAGCTAGCCTGTCATTCGTGTAGTGTTTTCAAAAATATTCTTCTTTGTATGATAATGGACCTTTCCATTTTAGCCATGCCCCGCCCATCACTAGCTAAGCTCCACTCACACCTTGCCATGTTCGGATTGATCGATCCCCCAAATGCCCCAGCTATCAATTTCCTGAAAACTATACAGGGAAGCTGTTGAATATTAGTTTCAAAATATTCAACAGAATATTTATTAAATAGTAAAAGCAAACAATTTGTACAACAACGCATAGACCGTCTTCAAATATGCGTTAATGATGTACTTATCGACGTCATTCATTATGATGTCATTGTACACATCACGCAGTTCATTATGACGTCATATGATGGGTGGGTACTCTGGAAAGGTGAATTGATTATACTATAATACTAATGCACAAACTCGTGTATAGGTTATCGATTCTGTACTGTACTTTTCTGTTGACTATTTCTAACCGGATTTGACTGAAAATGTTTTTTATGTCCATGGGGCTGTGCCTGCGTGTGTCAAAATGTGGGTGTTACACGCTGATGAGCTCATTACATAATGTCATGCATAATATTGTTATTACATTGTTGCTCCATCTGTTAATCATATAAGTTTTATAATATAAGGGTAATATGGAAGATTGATCTAAATCTATTTACTGAAACAGTGTGTGTGTGTGTGTGTGTGTGTGTGTGCGTGCGTGCGTGCGTGCGTGCGTGCGTGCGTGCGTGCGTGCGTGCGTGCGTACGTGCGTACGTACGTGTCTGGGGACTTCGGTGTGCACATGCGTATGTGTGTAAGTATGTGCGTGCTTCTATGTGTATGTCGGTGCAGATTTAGCACACCATCATGTACAATATAGGCTGTTTACATAATAATTGTCATACCAATGCAATGTTTTAGTATATTTATTGAATAATATTATATTTTAGGTCGTATGACTGATTTATTTTATATGGATTGTCAGACTGTCAGTGCATAACAAACATTTGCTGTGTAATATTAACTAACTTATATATTATATTATATTATATACCGTACACTATTTTTCTTTGTAGTATTATTGTTTTGAAATTACGTTTACAGACTCTGATGATATTATTAAAAATGTTTTCTGAAATAATGGCAGACATGTTATATACTTAGATATTATCCACATATACAATCACTGCAAGGAAAAGGGCCTAAAGTTAATCATCTGCCAGCTAAGCTTTTGCAGACAACATATTCTATGGGTTATATACCTGGACCTGCTAAATATTTTGAAAGCAATTTGACTGAATGTTGTTGGTAGCTAAGCCACCAACAACTTTCAGTCAAAATTTTTCAAAATATTCAGCAAGTCGAGAGTTGTTGCTCATTGAAATTATTGTCTTGTGGTTTGCAGCATCAAGACAGTTAATAGCAGTCATAATTCTTCCATTCTGATACAAAAGGGGTGTCCCAGAACTCTATTCTGAATTACTGCCTTATCAGCCCACCTGATGGATTTTAACAAAATGTGAGTAGGAGACGATGATGGTAGGATTCAGAAAACCTATGCAGAAATCTGATTCCTCCATTTTTCTAGAGGTCATCTTGGATTTCCCAAAGCATCCAGAAAATTGGTTAAAAGACTACTCTTCATTAACTGTTTGGCCGATCTTAACCAAATGTAGCTGGAGGGACTCTAAGGCAGTATGCTTCAGAAAAGGTTCATACAGAAATGTGATTGATCCGGCTTGAATTTTCGGAAAGTGTTATATAAACCATGCAGCTGGCTGACGAGAGGGAGGGAGGGATGGAGAGAGGGAAGGAGGGAGGAGACGGAGCAAGAGAAAGACCACATGTTCATCTCATCTCTGGCGGAGCTGCTAATGGTATTTTCTGTATGGGCGGGTGTCTGCGCCATCCATCATCCTTGTTCTTTTGTTGTGGTAGTGACGGCATGATCTCAGCATCCTTGTTGTGGTCCATAAAGCGGCTTCATGGCATCAATCTTTCAATATGTGCTCGATCTACCGTTATTTCAATCTGACTTGTTGTTTGTCCCCCATTATTCGGGGAAGTGCCATTTACTTGCTTGTTGGTGCTGTCATCCACTTACGATTGTCCCGCTGTCGGCCATCTTGTGGGCATATTTCACGTACCACCCCCCCCCCCCCCCCCCCCCCCCCCGATGTTACTATTACCAACTGGACTCAATTGTTCCAGCACCTGACTCGTTCCTTCAGTGTTGCTTTGAGTATAATCCGTGGGTCAGTGTATGCTTAATACATGGACAACACTTACAGCATTATCAAAAATAGTTGGTGGTTGGATGGTGTTATTAAGAACTTGAAAAGTTACCATGTTATCAGATTTGTCTGTTGTGTCATCAGGAATATAAATTATCATATTGGAATCTCAGTTGCTCTTAATTGTTCGAGTTATGTTACCACCTAAGATGTAAGGTAGCTAGGAATTTAACAAGGCTATTGGCGTCAGTGATAGCAACAGGTTTAGCCCAATTTAACAGAGAAATAATCAGCTATGGTTGAGTATGGTAAAGATGAAATTGAGTCTTGGATTTTGGGGTTGATCTTTCTCTGTAATTGAGTACTTGTCCACAATCCCATACTTATCTAACATTTGCATGCTCCAATTCCACTGTGTCGCGACTTCACTTGACTACAATTCATCGGTAACTGAAAGCAGTAACAACTTCAAGTCATATTGTTTTGAAAATATCCAAGTAGTGACTGGGAATTGACACTTAATTGAATTGGGAATCTGAGGGGTGACTGTTGAAGGGTTAATTTCGCCGTGTATACTTAGTGCTGGGCCACCAGTTGTTCATTTCATATTTGTCCAGTCAATTTAGTTCCAAACTAGATTTAGCCCAGCTACACTAACTTATTACACGAAAACCAGTTTCCTTTCTCCTGTCACGAGGATAAAGGTAGAGTGGGTTGGTGGGAATTTTCTGTTATTCTTACAGATGATGTCCAACATCGGGCCTATTTCTGCTTAAAGGGAAGCTAATCTCATCTCAAATGTTGTATTGCCCTGATAGAGTATCGATTATAGATTCCGTATCATTCATATTCTATCACATTCCCTTATCTGTATCACCATCATCTGCTTTGTAATATTGTGGAAATGTTGAACAGTGATCGCCACCATTTTGTCTCCACAGGCGATAGTGTGTGATGTCATGTAGGTGCCAATGGATTACATTCTTTATTATATAATAATCATCATGTAGATTACGGCAGCAACAACTTCCAGTAAAATTATTTTCAAAATATTCAACAATGTACCCATATGATTGCTTTAACAGCGCATGGCCAAACTATAGATGACACATCTATGACTGAGAGCATATACAGCTCAAGGCAGACACGCTAAGTTCTTTCTGATTGGTTGAAAAGTAAATCATGACAGCTATCATAGATTGTAGAAATGTATCAACATTTAGTGCTATTAAAGCCTGAATATCTTTCGTTGTAGGCATGATAAAAATCGAAAATGCCACGGATGGATTATGTGTAGGAAATTCTATCACATGAAAGGTTAGTATAAGATGAGGTGAGGTTTCTTTTAAATGAATTTAACCGGCTTGGGACAATTTGTTAATCCTTGCTGAATAGAGATACCGGTTGGCTGGCTTTATGAATGGTAACAATAGTGAAACGTAATTGTTTAAAACAGCAGGGTCTACGGTCATTTTTTATCTCCCCCTCCCATCAACGCAACTCCTAGAGTTCCCAATGGATTAACGTGAAATGGGGTGCACATTATCAGTATGAGCATGATGTCCGAATGTGCATGTGCTTTTTTCATGGCTGGGAAATGTTTCATTACAGAGTTATCCCCCTTTAAAAATATTGAAGCAATGCATTCTGTATTTTATAATAATCAACATGTAGATTATTGTTATCAGTGCCATGTGCAGATGGGCATGTGCTATCTGTATGGCTGTGTGTCCATCCATCTGTCCAACATCTATGTATGCCTGTCCCGTCATCTCTAGCAATCATTTCTTGTCAATGCAACTCCTCATAAAGTTCTCAAATGGATAATTTGAAATTTGGTGTACATTATCAGTATCATGTGCAGATGTGCATGTGCTTTTTTCGTGCCCAGGAATTTATTCATTACAGAGTTATCCCCTTTAAATACCTTGAAACTAATGCATAACTAGAGAATATCATCTGATTATTTTTGTTACTACTGGTTGGGTGATATAGCGATCAGCATCTTCCTCAGTCCATCTGTCTGTTTGTCCATTTGTCTGTAATCAGTTGTGATTCCTGTGAAAGTTGGTATTGTCAGCAGTGTCACGTGAAGATGTGCATGTTCCTTTTTCGGCACAATCCATCCATATTTGCTTTAGTTTTCTCCCCTGTGACGTAAAATTTAAAAAAGTCTTTCAGATCAGATATTCAAGAGTTTTCAAAATATGCTTGCAGTTTCTTTTTCACGTTCCCATTACTTCAATATGCATTGCTATGATTCTGTTTCTATGAAATCTATCGATATTCTGTAGAGTTGTCTTCCCTGAAATACTTAAAATTCATCAACATTATCTTGTGTATCTAGAATAATTTTGAACATATGCTCTCAATTCCTTTGTCACTGAATATATCACTTGAAGAAGCAGTGCTATGATTCCATTTTAAAGAAATTCATCGTTATTTGACTGAGTTATCTCCCTTGAAAACTTAAAATTCACCAAAATTTTCTTGTCCACGCATAATCTTTGAATGGAATTGCAAATCTTTCTCAGTGGATATTGTAACACAGATCGGCCGGTCAGGTACGAACATGCCAGCACGTCTGGGTATGGGAACGGCCGGACTGGGTACATTCCAAGCACACACACACCCCCCCCCCCTGAGTAGGACAGTACGCGTGTATAAAGCCATATACGAGAGGTTCGTAAAATGACAGTCTGTGATGGCGCGTATACGCGGGCGTCAGAGATTGCTTGCCAAGGCGCGTTAGCGTTTGAGAGAAATAGCATCTTATTTTGTACCGAGTTGGCACATAATTACTTTAATTTACATCTTTCTCGTCATTCTTGCTCTCGATCATGACCAAAATGAATTAAGGATTTCAAATCTTTTTACTATTTTAAAATCTGTCCAGAAATGGCCGAGTTATAGCTAATTGAACCGGCAAATTCCTTTCAAAATATTGAACCCCCATAGGCTTAGCGCATGCATACTCTCAGTGCATGGGTACGATAGCATGTCACGTGACCCGCTTCCCTGCCTCTGAAGCTCACTAGCTGATTGGCTGTGGAGCTCCAGCTGTGACGTCATGAGCAGTCTAAAAGGTGATGGAAAATTAGATTCAGGAGCAGTCAGGGAGAAACGGGTGGTGGTGAGGTACCTGGTCTGAGAGACGAGTGTTGAGTTACTTTAATCTGTATAGCAGATACCTAATATCTGCTGCGGATCCTATCGGTTTTGAGACTCGTCATCTCTAGGCTATTCAATGCATCTCGTCTTGTGATCCGCCAGAATGCATCTGCATTATCAACCTCTCATCTGTAGCTCTTCAAGAACTACGGGGCAGCTTTCAATTTCCGCACCAGTACGGCACTTTTAACCCACTGCTTAAATTATTAACTTTGCATGTAGACATGGCTAACTACTAGCCATCCGCTTCCGCAAATGTTCTTCTTCGCTATTCCTGAGAATGAACCGCATCAGATAGTTCACCTGCAGTTTTTCCTAGCAGCTGACTTCCGCATCGTGCCATCTCACGTTCCAAATATGTACGCTTCAATTATTGTGACATCAGAACTTTTTTCATACCAATGACTAATAGGTACTCCGTCATTGTCATATTTTTGTATTTATGTATTATTTTTGTGTAACAGGTACTGATGACCAATAGGTACCATCCAGTCAATTAAGACCGCATTTTATAGTTTATCATTATAATATATATATATATATATATATATAATTCTTATTTCCGTGCTTATAAGCACCATCAAGGTCGTGTGACCTATTTTTACTGTTTTGTGATAAGTCATGGCAGTCACCATCCTAGTTATTTGTTTTGCTTATTTTATATAAAAACATTGGAACTGCAGTTCGCTAGGCTACACAATCCAGCAACAACAACCGCACCACCTTGTTCCCCTTCAGCATCACTTTTTCACTGAGGTCACTGATCATGTTCTCATTGCGCGAACATGACATGCGGTCAACTAAAACTGGACTATTTTAGCTCGATAGGATAGGTTTATAGTAGTAGGGATGATTATTTTGTAGGGGTCATTTTGTGTTAGTCTCTTCCGGGAGTAGCGGATATGTAACACCACACACCGGTTAGATTGTATAAATTGGCCATTTACCTTAAGGCCTCCATTATATGAGTAATTGTCTCTGTCTGCTCCACCAGCATCCAGGCTTATTAATTGTTTGGACCTCCCTCCATCATGTTATTTAGAGCTGACTTTGGAACTACTGGGGTTCCAGAAATAAAGTGACAATCACCGCATACACCTCCCTTGTAACTCCGGATACTGGTTAGTTATAAAACCCCGCCACGGTTGGAAGCACTGTGAAGATATTATAGTTACTGGCCTGCAGTGCATCTCTGAGCGAAATTACATAACTCTAATGTAAATGTTAGTTCCTCGTGTGCAGATCTCATATGATCCGCCCCTGATACACTGGTGACAGACATGACTCAGCTCTCCGTCTAACTCTACAAGTGACTGGGTGCAGTCTTAAAACCCACCACACCCTCACGGTAAGGTCGCTGAAGTTGGATAGCTGCCTCTTTGTCCCCACCCTAAACTTGTATGTGCTTTTCAACGCTTGTATACTGTCACTTGTCCTTGTGCTGTTATATGTGATCATGATGCGGCGGTGACAGGATCGTTATATGATTCCGGAGCTTTCACCTCATGGTACTTCCGCACGCTGTCCAAACTGAGGGTGATGTTCCATAGGGTGATCATACGGTCACTGAACATTGTTGCCCGTCGGACTTATATGTTAAAGATAGTTAGCTTACTCTGCCATTTGCGGCTTAGATCTGGACCCAAAAACTAAATGTTAGGATAGGATCTAGCAGAAGGACCACATAAATGAAGCGGCAGCTACCAATGCAGTATCTTTGGACCTACATAAGGTGATGGTGTTGAATTGTGCGGAAGTCACCCACACCATCTTCACGTGATTGACTCTTGCATAATATGGTTTGAACAAGAGAGTGGACCTTTTTGCCACCTCTCTTCCTCCTCTCCTGCGTTGTAAGCATTTTCCTGTGACAAATACTGTTTGTAGGGGTTAATTTGGTTTATATTAAACTTGCTAAGTAGCCTCGTTAGGACCCTCCTTTGCAGGGATGCCTCACGGATCTTACTCTGTGAGGTACCTCTGGCGAGGACCATGATGACGAGTCATCCACTTGACCCTATGTACTCGACCTCTCCCGAGTAGCATCAAACGAGTACCATTGTTTGGCTGCTGCAATTATTAATTATTGTATGTATTTAATTATGTCCCCGCCCTAAATGGGGCTGTGGAAACGTCACCCTGGTGACACCAACAGCGAGGATGCGACAGTGAGGTTCAACTTCCGCGGCGATGGTCGCATGGCCCCACTGGAACATTAACGTTTCACCGGCTCCGGAAGTCGGTTTCTGTACAATCCGGCAACGCGCAACAGCGGATCCGCAACCCCGAGATCCACAGCTAACCAGCAGCCTCATCTCAACGTACCACGCACTGGCGGTACCGTGGAACGAGAGTATCCGGCGGACCAGCGCGCACACCCGAAGGCTACAATATATTAAGGCGAGATGCAGTGTCAGGATTTAATTTTTCATTGATTGGTTTACTATACAATATGGTCCTTTGCAATTCCATCTTAATACACAATAATCAACAAATGCGGCTGGGTGGCCAAGAGTACCGCTTTTTATGCTAAATACATAAGAGTTAACATGTGCAATAATATAGTTCAACTGCTATGCTTTAGAGCTATAAATGGTGACTACAAGTTATGATAGCGATATAAGAAGTAGTATTGAAATTATATAAGTAAGTGTTAGTTACTATAGTGTAATTCCACCAAGCACGTGGAGGGGTGGAGTGGGTGCTGCTGAAGTCTACTTGAACTATGGGGGCTGATCATCAGTCTGATTCTTCAGGGTTGTTTGACTGCTTGTCGTGTCCTTGACCTTCGATCTTGTCACCCTGTCGACTTGCTTGAACAACCCTTTCTACTTCAAAAGATACTTACCAGATGTACTATTATGATAATGTCTATTATCTAGTCGTGCTCAAAATAAACAATAAAAGCTCCACACACTCTGAGGACCTGCTCCTCAAACTGTGTCCGTGAATAACCGTAAGCGCCAAGTACTGAGTCAATTCCCGAGTACAGTCAGATTGGTCTATTTTGCTTCATCAATTTGCTCTTCAAATTTGTGCTTGATTTGATTTGATTGAAACATCATGGATCTATATGACATTGACAAAACTACTTTTTCGAGCCATCAAGTGTTCCACAAAAAATACAATTATCGGTGTTATTTACAGTTCTCCAGGTTGTGATAAAGACAAATCGATTTGCTGACGAACGGATATCTTTGTTAGCTCAGAGTGGTAGCTTCCCATCAAATTCTGGTGGGTACCGTAAACGGGGCCTGATGACGATCGTCCAACTGCTACTGGTGATGTGGCATACTTGTGGTTGTTAGTTTGCCTCACTTGATCTGGGCGGGGTATTAAAAAACTGTCACAGCTACAGCGCAGTACTGAGGCATAGTAGTAGTAACCGATGGTTGGAGGGCACTGAGTGTTCAACTGCTCAAGACTGATGGGAGACCATTGTTTTGGCCCCTGTGGCTCAGGCCACTCCAGTGCGCAGTCTTCAGAGCTTTTCTGTGATGGGCATGACATCCTCTATATTGATTTTTGTCTCAGTGAACTTATGTACTATCTGGTCACGTGACTCATCCCTCTTTCTAAGAGCAAATGAGATGGTTTGTTTACATCATAAAGCTGCTTTAATTTCCAATGTTCCAAGCTGTCTCTCCTCTGCCTTAGGCGCTTCAGCAGCAGGTGCTAGAGATTTTTCATTCTCAAAATATCTCTGAAATGAGGTGCCATAGAGCGGTTTCATGGACAGCTTCTCAATCAAGGGTACCAAACGTTCCATATTTGGTTTAGAAACGAGCTAGAAGTGACAAAATATCTTTCAGGTAATCCATGGAGAAAATGTGCAGTCCCAATATATGTCGTGACAGTGAAGTATGCACCATATTTATTTACCTCAAGACACTGTGTACTGCCTCTCGAATTTATTTCTTCGGCAATGAATTCGAGTTCGGTTTAGGTGTAGTGCGCATGCACAATGCTGGGGGACTTCCAGAGCGATGGATGCATGTTTTCATTCGAGGCCAGCGAGATGAGTAGTCTCTCTGGTCGGCAGATGGCATTGCATGGCCACGACCACTGATGAGCGAGGCTACCCCTCCATCCGACTACCCTTTGATGCTGTATATCTGGATTTCTTCAAGGCTTTCAATAAGGTACCACATAAAAGGCTTCAATAAAAATTGCAAAGCTATGGTAAAGTAACCAAGTGGATAGAAAAATATCTAACTAACAGAAAACAAAGAGTAAGAATCATATGATACACCATTACAGATTAACCAGTGGCGTAACACAAGGAAGTTTCTGGGGCCTATCCTTTTTCTAATGTACAAAAATGATCTACCAAAATTGCTAACATGCCACTGTAACATATTTGCAGCTGATACGAAAATACATTGGAAACTTATCTATCAATGATATCCAGGATATCATAGACAAGGTATGTGGGTGATCTCAGAGATGGAAACTCCTTCAGTACAAGTAAAACTCGTGCCATACATTTTGGCAGCAACAGTTCCAGAATACAATACCCTATGACAACGTGTACCTCCCACATACAGCCAATCTCTACATCGCAGCTAGAAACACATTTGGGAGTGCATATCGACACATACCTTTCTTTTAATAGAAAAATACACACATAACTAACATCGTATCTAAGGCAAATAGTGGAGTAGGAATAAACAAAAGAAACTTCCTGTATAAAACTGCCTACACCCGCTCTACAAGTCCTTAGTGAGACCCAACCTTGAACTGTAACTGAGAATGGTCACCAAGATTTAAAAGCCAACCCCAAGTACTAGGAAGGGTACAGCGCCAGGCAACGAAGTTAATACCACAAATTAGAAACTACAGCTACACAGAAAGACCCAGAACCCTAAATGGAATGTCATTGAAATGCAGACGATTTCGAGGAGACTTAATTGAAACATACAAACTCCTTTGTGATATATACAATATTGACAAAAAGGTGTCTTCGAACTCGCAACTAATACACATACTAGATGACAGAAATTCAAGCTCAACATGAACCGCATCACTGAAGTACCTCGCAATTACTTTATCTCTAAGAGTGGTTTCATATTGGCATTCACTGCCTGCCACAACTATATAGAGGCACCAATGGTTTAATCCTTCGAAAGTAAATTAGACATGCATTTCAGAGATACGTTATGATTTTGAATGAACCTAGGACCAGCATCTACCATCTACTTGTGTGGCTGTATTTAGGCGGGAACATGCTCATTAACAATCCCAATTAGATATGTCAACAATAGGGCTGTTGGCCTTCAATGTCGTAACAAATGATGATGAGCATGATGATGATGTCTTCTTTCCATGGTCACATTTTGTGGATATCGCATGAAATGACACTATTTCAGATTCCATGTGTATTCAGAATCTTGCTTAAATTCAGTGACGATTCTGATTAGATAGGCCACTGCTTTCTGCAGCTGTGTTTTTGTGGCAAGCATGAAGTGACACTAGCCTAGCGAAGGAAACACTGATAGCGAGAAATGCAGGAAACAATAATAGCCTACAGAAACAGGATGCCTAGTATTACACAGAATGTTAACTTACAGGCCATCTGATTTTTGGTCGCTTGCCCCTCTTCTGCCAGATCTGAGCTTTTAAACTTGCTACATGCGTTAGGGAGAGATACATATAGTGTCGACTCACTGCGATTAAATTTTATTGATAGGTCCTGCCAGTATTTATCTAATCTAGCTTCAAAGGCGTTGGTAGATTCGGCGCTGATAACCAATTCTGATAAGTTATTCCATATGTCGACTACTCTGTATGTAAAAAAGGTCTTCCTAATGTTAAACCAAATATGATTCTTGAAAAGCTTCTGTCAATGACCTTTAGTTGTTAAACTTGATGGTTGATCTTCTTGCATGTAAAGACGTAAATTTACAGTATCCCGCTCATACTTGTTGGCGAGAATTTTGTGTAGTTCGATTAGGTCATCTCTGAGTCTTCTATATGCTAGACTGGGCAGATTTAATCCTATGTCTCCTCATCGGTTAGGTCGTACACCCCTGGTGCAACCTCAGTGGCCCTACTCAGGACATTTTCTATGGTGTTTATCTGGCATGGAAGTGATACTCATATTTTGCAAACAGCAACCCAAGAAAAGTATCTAGGGATATGGATTAACTGACATAAAGCCATCAGATCAATGTGTAAAAGCTGCGAACAAAGCCATGTTTATTATGAGATCAATCAAAAGGGCATTCAACCATTTGGAACGCATAAAAATTGGATCTACTAACCATCGTACAATGCAGATTAAGAGGAGACCTCGTCAAAACATACACAATTTTAACTGGAAAGGGGAACATCAAAGCAGATCAATCTTTTACCCTAGCAAACCATTCTTGGCGACGAAGTTACAAGCTTAAACTATTCACGAGTAAGTACAGAACACTAGCTAGACAAACTTTTTTCACATGTAGGATATTAAACACATGGAACAGCTTACCCGAAGGTGTTATCAATGCAAAAAATGCATTTAAGAATGAAATAGACAGACATTGGAAATTAACAAAATACTATATCCTCGCATAAAATACCCATGGACACATAAATAGGTAAAGGCTTGATTTCCTCCATTAATACAGCTTTAACTCTAACTCTAACTCTAAATTAGGTATGGACTCCAGATCTGGTTACCATATTCTAGATGCGGTCTGACAAGAGTGGTATATATAGACTTTAAATGAATCTGCATCCAAGTACTCCAATGCTCTTCTGATTAGCCCCATGATAAAGTTGGCCTTGTTTATCTTTTTCGTTATGGGATTGATCCAGAGGCTCGTCTGTTTGTCTTAGTTTATATGGTGTGCTGTTTACTGCCAATTTCCTGATTTGCATTGATTTACATTTGTTTGAATGGAAACGCAATAGCCATTTGTCTGTCACTGCTTGAATATGATATAAATCCTTCTGGAACTGTGTGCATGCATCCTTATTGGCCATTGCTCTAAATGCCTTTGTATCGTCAGCAAACAGTTATAAGAAAGTGTCAGTACCAACCACCTCACCTCATGTGACCTCATGTGATTACTGGGCGAAAGGATTAGCATATGTGTCCAGCTCATCGCCTTCACAAGGCTCTCACATAACCAATGAATTGTGTCTCGAGGCATAGATACCGAGTTCTGCATCAACCTTGTACATCATCTATTGCTGCTTCCATTGTCTGTCCAGCCATACTTTTACTGTTGGAGCACTCACTACTGATTCAGGTAGGCTGTTCCATGGCTCTGCAATTCGTATACAGAAACTGTTCTGTCACAGCCTAGTCCTTGCTCTTATCTTGAAGATTTTCATGTGATCCCCCCCCCTCCCGCCCTTGTTGTTGACTCCCTGAGTGGGATCTCTGGACCACCATCTCTGTCATACAACCCCCTGCAATACCTTAAAGCTCAGTCTATGGTAATTTAGTGTTAGTAGTCTCAGTTTCTCAAGACAGTCTTCATAGCTAAGGTCCCTTAACTCTGGTATCAGCTTTGCCGCTCTTCTTTGGACATTCTCCGCTGTGTCTGTCTTTCTTTCGCAATGGATTCCACACAGAATTATCATATTCATTGGGTGGGGTGGGGGTTGTCTAACCAGTGCCTTGTACAGTCATTTGAAATTCTCCATGTCTAGGTATACGAATGTCTGCCGGATCAGCCACATTGTTTTTGGTGCCTTGTTGACCTTCTCACTTATCTGATCCTCGAATGAGAGCCGGCCACCCACTGTGACACCCACATCTTTCTCTTTGTTGATCTTAATCAGTCTGTGCTTGGGGCCTTCATCATTCTCATCTCTCATAAAGTAATCTATCGTCTCATCTCTCTGATTTCTCCCAGCTGTCACTACTTTGCATTTCTCTGGGTGAAGTCTTGGCAACCACTTCTCGGAGGAGTTCTGTAGTTTAAACAAATCTTCTTGCAGCACTTTTTGGTCCTCCTCATTTCTGATCATACGTGAGATATTTGTATCATCAGCGCACATATATACTTCTGATGTCAGAGTCTCTGGGAGGTCATTGATATACAACACAAAGAGGACTGGTCCCAACACACAACATACGTTCGGCGAACCCACATAGAAAGAACACCAGTTTGGTTCTATGTACTGTATTATTTTTGCTCATTCACTAGCAAACGAGTACCATTGTTTGTATAGTTGTTATTATTTATAATTACTATCATCATGTCCAGACTTTTAAACTAGTTTATAGACCATCATACCGGTGACACTATCAGTTGGGATGAGACCATGATGTTCAATCTTGGGGGCAATGGTCGCACGGCCCCACTGGAACATGATCATTCCACCGGCTCCAGAAGCCGGTCTTTGTACCTTCCGGAGAGTCATGAAACGGGATCCATAACCCCGAGAACCGTAGCTAACCAGCCCTCCCGTGCATCCTGTACATGTGGTGCAATAGCGTGGAGCAATACGACGAACCAGCACGTACCCGCGTGAGCTACACAAATACCTACACACCATCACTGGACACCGATGGCCAGACAGCCTAATTTCCAATGTGTAATACATCGCCACTGTCTGTAAAAGTCGCCCAGCAAAGATGGTCCATGTTTAGCCATGTGCTAAGGATGCCAGACGAGACACCAGCACAGAGAGCCTTGGAATTCGCCATACTCGGAGCCAACAAATACAAAGTCAGGAGAGAATGTCATTGCATAAATCTGCTAAGCGTGCTACGAGGTGACCTCAAGAAAGCAGGACTTGGTACACTCAAGTCGAGAATAGATCTGAGGAAGCTAAGGGGTTCAGCTGAGGACAAGACACGGTGGGCAAAAGTGAAGAAGGACTGATTGCAGCTGTAGGATGTTTCTACTACTACAGCCGCAAATCAGAGAAATCATACATATCTCGTCTCCATGTAGCCCACCTCTGCCAACACTGCCGTTTCTTCCTCACTGCATCTGTTGTATCGTTGTCAAGTTTTGTGTTGCTCTTTCTTGCTTTGGGCAGTGGCATAACAATCTTACTCGGTACATGTTTGTCCTCTGCATTATGTAGGGCTTCCAGAAAATATATGGTTAGGTCTCCACATCATTATCACCTTGCTGCAACACATGATCCCAGTTAATGTCCAGCTCGCGAAAGCTTAATATTAAGCCATACTAACTCCTCACATATTATGTTGAACAATGAGTTTCTGGCTTCAAAGCCCTTTAATTTATATCTTCCAGTATCTAATTTTGTGCGGTACATTTCATACTCATCAATTTTGGCATCTGCTTCTGTCAGGCCAAATCTTCCATCTTAGGGGTTGCTTCTGCTATAGCATCTGGTAAAATCATGGGCTCACTGCTTTGCAGTACTGCTGGCATTGATGCATGCTTCGCCATGGGGAGCATAGCTTTCCAGTCTTTCTGGAAACTATGTAATCGTGTAACAAAGATGCCCTCGATAAAAAGACTATGCTTATACAATGCAACTGGCGGTTGATGCTGCATAGCTGTAACAGCATGGCAGCTCCAAAGGCAGCTCTATACACACTTGATGCCTGCCACCGCAAACACCTACGCACCATTACTGGACACCGATGGCCAGACATCATAATTTCCAATGATGCACTGTACAAGGTGTGTAATACACCGCCATGATTCAAGATTCAAGATACAATATTATTTATTCAGTAGCAAAATATATATGTCATGGATTCAACTAGGTTGTCCGCCGAAGGCAATGCCTATTGTATTGGCGGACACCTTACACATATATACACATATCTATATAAATAAATTAAACAGGACAGTCACATAACAAACTACAGTTCAGACAATACATTTACAAGCTAAGCACGTTTTATTATTTTAATTAATTCCAATTATGTATGTTATATATATATTAGATGTTTTACTAGCAAAGGTAGAGAAAGGTTACCAATCTGCGTGCTTGATGCCTATTGGCATCCAGACTTAAACTTGCACACACGTGCATGTCAGGACAAACAAGCGCAATCAAGTTTCTCAAGGAAGTATGTTATATATTAGGCCTAACTATAAACGAAACGGACAGCTAAGTAGCATACAATCACAACACTTGGACAAGTTAAATGAAAAAATGAATACATGTCGTAGTAGTAGTAGTAGTAGTAGTAATTGAAAGCTGTGCTGAATTTGGCTCTGCTAATTCTGACGAATAATTTCGTCACCACTGCTCATTTTCACTTTATTTTTGTTTTGTTTGCTACATAAGCGTATTTAGTTGATTTTGGGTATTTTCTGTTTGTGTGTATTTCGTTGATGTTTGTCATATTCTGGGGCTGTAGTTTTGAATTTTCGAAAACTAGAGTCGCCGAGTAAGCTGTCATTGCCTTGCATTGACAGGTCTCGTTTTGTTTTGTACATAAGTTTAGTTGAGATCTTGCCCGCCGTATCTACGTAATTACCAAGAACTCGGCGGGCTTGGTCTTCTATTCAGACGTCTCGCTTACTTGGCTAGCTAGCGCGCGGCGTACATGCATTTATATTCACTAGAGCAGACAGGTGTATATTTCAATCTAGGTCAATGTGAACTCTCGCGTCAAGCATGTCATGCCGTTATAAGCTTACCACGACTGGTTTAAATGTTGGCGGGTAATTCTATGGTAATTACCAATTTCGTGTCCCATCTCGTAGGATTGATTGTTATCGATATCAACTACAAATATGTGTACAAAATGAATGCATAGCTTTTACATATCCATTGTGTGATCATTTTCACCAGAAAAAATTAATCTTCCATAATTGTTTTATTTAGTATGATTATAAAACCACCATAGGGGTCCTCAAATCTGCATTCCCTGGATTGCTTTTCTGATATGATTTTTAGTTTTTCGTCAAGATATGAGTGCTTCCAAAACATATCCTTTATGGATTTATATTGTTTCAACACCCTTTAATTAAGTGGAATACAGTAAAATATGCACATCTCTGGATAATCTTGACAAAAATAGCCTTCAATCGGCGTCCCTGTGCTCAATGTCATGGAATGCGACCATCACTAATTAGCTTTGAGCTTCTACTTTAAATAAGGGAGACAACTCTCGCTGGCTCTGTCAGGCACGCACGGCAAGCCATTTCTCGATACGAGTTAGCAGACGACGAGCTATATCTACATTACATAAGAACTTCGATCTAAGGTAAAGTTATGATAATTAAGACGTCATTAACACGAGTTACACACAGCTAACACATAAAAAAAATTAGTTTGTTAATTATGTCCAACAATAACGGCATACGATCTGGTATTGCTTGATCACAGAACATAGGCCAGCTACGCCATGGTAATAGCGGGAATCTCCATTATGGAGTACATATATCATTACCGCGACCATCACGCCCGCGACCACCACCTGGGTCGCGGTAGTGACTACCATGTCGCGGTAGTGACATGTTTTCATAAAATACATTTGTAAATTAAGATATGACCTTTAATGAGTCCAGAATGTGAGGTGGTAGTGGGCAACCCAGTGCTGGGGAAGTAGAATGTGACTACATGTATGTACATGCACGCATGCAACCTACTGCCATTGACGTTGTCATGATGTATTGATAAAAACAATTCCCCTCATATGCCATCGCAAGGATAGTCTGGGTGTAATAAATAAAACTAAAGCTGACTGTCACCACCATCCACTCTAAGTTGATTAACGAGAGTAGGCATATGCCTCGATCCACTCTTGTCGAGTGGTGTGTGCGTGTTTGGAGGTGGGTGTGGTGGGGCGCTAAATGTACTGAGCCAGATGAATTAGTTAAACAGACTAAATATAAGAAATGCTGTAAATATGTACTGGAGGTCGGTAGGCATATTTATTGAATGTGGCCCGGCTCAATTGTATGTCTGTCTTGCTGTTTGTCTGTCAGTGTTATTTATTGTCAACTACTGGACTGATTTGTTTCAGATTTTAACATTAAGAAATGTTGTTGTCATTATCCAGATTTAAACATCCAAATTATAGATTAAATTTTATTTCGAAATTAATGGTCCAGATTGTGGCTTCAGATTGTAACACCCTAGATGTTCACAGTGTAGACTACTATTCCCACTTGGAGAGCACATCGAAAGCTAAATCTTTGCTTTGTATTCGACAAATTTGGAAAGAAAGCAGTCTATATTTTGAAACTACCTTGACATCGAGTCATTTATCATAACCCTTTAACACCAAAAGCGGATTGTGTAGTGGTGTTGAGAAATATCCATTTACAGACCATGAGAAGATTATTTTTGAAATTTTACCAGTGGAATGACTAGCTCGATACCATGGCCAGGCATTCTTGTGGCAAATTTTCAAAAATAGTTCTCCAATGCTCGTAAATTAGTATTTTCTATCAGAAAGTTGAAATTTTCCTGAATATAATTTTTAAATAAATTTATTTAATTCTCAGATGCCTCCAAGGAAAAGTCATAGACCAGGCAAGGACAAGAAATACCGTGAAAATTTAAAGCAGGATCCTGTTCGATATAAAGAATATAAACGTTGGGAATGGGAACGAAATAAGAATCGAAAGAGGACAATCAAAGATTTGCCTGAAAGAGACGCAAGAATTCAGAGAAGACAGTGGAAAAAGAATGCACGTAGCTATCGTATAAGACAAAAGCAGTTGGCCCTTAATGAAGAATATGCCAGCAAGCATACGCCCCCAGGATGACCAGACATGGGGCAGTTAGATCACCATGCAGTAAATCAGCCATCCTGCAGTGTGATTCGGGGAAGAAAGAAAATCCGACGTGACAGAGCGAAAGCTTACAAAAGAATAAAGCAACTTGAAAAACAGCTTGAAGAAAAACATAAAGCATACAAAAAGTATAAGAAACAAGCATGGCGCTTGAAGGTCAAATTGCAGAATTCACCCACCGCTAAGACTCGTTGTGTCATACGAACAGAAAAAGTGTCGAACAACGTGCGTAAAGTATTGATAAACCAGTTTGCTATAATTTCCGGCATAAAACATGGAATCTCTAAGGCTATATCCCAGCGTGAGAAACAGACTATAAACAAACTGTTAATTAACAAGATAATAAAGAAATACCGTGCCCAGTCGTATGCTTGCAAAGTGTTTAGTATTCATACAAAAACTGGTGGTAGGCAATCAGGTGACAATCCATTTGTATACACTCGAAACATGAGGAAGGACAGCTATGGACTAAAGATAGTAAATCGTGTTAGACAATATCTGGAGCGTGATGACAATAGCAGGATCCTTCCAGGCAAACGTGATAAGGTTACCTACAAACAAATAAAGAAACAACGACGTTTGTTGTCCCAAAGTTTGCAAAATTTACACTTAAAGTTTTTGTCCGAAAACACAGATATATGTATATCGTATTCAATGTTCTGCAGGGTTAAACCTTTCTGGATCCAGAAGCCAAACATTCATGACCGAGAAACGTGTGCATGCAAGACGCATGCGAACTTACAATTTATGGCATGTGCATTACATAAGATTGGTGCACTAGTTTGCAATGATTTATATACCATTTCAGCGTGGCTCTGTTGCGATACAAAGCTGCAAAAATGCATGTACAGACAATGTGAACATTGCAAAGACCACAACCTGCATCTAGAGACAGGATTTGATGGAGACAGTACAGTACAGTGGAATGTGTGGAGGAGCAAGAAAGAAGAACGAGAAAAGGTGGGTCGAACTGGAGAGAAAACTCCCATCACTGTACAGATTACTGTAAAAGATCAGGAAGAGGCAACTGTAAATAATCTTATTGAAGCATTTCAGATTGACATGAAGAAATCATTAAAGCACTTTTTCAATATTTATCATCAATATATAACGATTAGACAGCTTAAGCAATCACTTACAGACAACGAAGTAGTCATTCACATCGATTTTTCTGAGAACTACAGTTGTAAAGGCCATAAAGAAATTCAAAGTGCTCACTTCGGAGCATCACACAATCAGGTCACCTTACACACAGGAGTTCTATATTTTAAGGATAACAACGTACAGTCATTTTGTTCTGTATCAGAATCGATGCGTCATGATCCGTCGGCCATTTGGGCACACCTGAAGCCAGTATTGGCTGATATTAAAGCATCAAAGCCTCATGTCAACACATTACACATAATTAGCGATGGCCTAACTACACAATATCGGTGTCGAGTAAATTTTGCGTTGTTTTCAAAACTTATTTTCATACATGGATTCAATATGGCAACGTGGAACTTCCTAGAGCTGGACATGGGAAAAGCGCCGCTGATGGTGTTGGTGGGGTTATCAAAAGATCAGCTGATAAATTGGTGGCTGAAGGGCAAGATATATCTAATGCCCATCAATTGTATATTTCAATGGTGCAAACAGGTACACGTATAAAGCTCTATAGAGTATATGAAAATGAAATAGAAAAGTTAGACCAACAGATACCATCAAATATACCAGCAGTCCTGGGAACCATGGGTGTTCATCAAATTGTAACAAGCAAACATGGAGAGGCATCATTTCGAATTGTTAGTTGCTTTTGTGAAAAATCTACCTTTTGCACTTGCTACACCCCTAAGAAATATGTGTTGATTCCAGACACTGATTTACCGCCAACTACAACAGGCATAGTAATAGAAACAGAACAACAGTCAGTCGGGTCAACTAATGTCTCAGATAATTTCATTAACAAAGAGATGGAAGGCACTATAAAGTGCAATGGGTGGGTTGCCGCTACATGTATGAGGGTGATTGGTACGTTGGCATAGTAACTGACATAGATGAGTCAGAAAATGATTGTGAAATTTCATTTTTGGAGACATGCCTATCTAAGGGAAAGAAAACATTCAAAAAGCCAAAGAATGATGATATACTCTGGATTCCTTTTACAAGCATTGTCTGTACAATAGCGCCACCTATTCCACTAGAGAAGTCCCAAAGACATTTTAAACTTGCAGACGGTGATTATGTCAAAGTTGAGAATAATTTAACTAAATAGACCGCACGCAGATCCATGTTTCTGAATATGGAAATGATGTTGATTATTACAAGGTGTTCTATCCTAAAACTTTAAAAAGGTCAATCTATGTACGATAAATGAACGCCCTTATTCCTATCAATATCAGCAACATATTTACCCTTTCACTCCTGCAATGTGCGGACACCAAATTTGTGTTTACTCCTGTAAAGTTGTTACATATTTTCGACTAATTCCACTAAAAATTGTTGTTACATCTTGTCCAATCGAATTAGTCTTAAGATGTTCAACAGACAGGTTGTTATACAATAAGATGAGGTGGCTCATCTACAGTTTCCTTGTTAGTTTAATGTAACACATTGGTTCATCGCCGGATTAAGGCATGCTCTAACGGAACTAGTCTATAGCCACTTGCATCCAACAAAATAGTGACCACACATCAACATATTAATCATTTGGAGATACATTCCAAGTATGTCAATGGAGACCCGATCTGTCACTCAAGTATATGACGTCATAACTCATAGTCAATTACAACACATGTAGGTTGTGAATCAAAATGTCGGAGGAAATGACATACCTATGTATGTCATGAACATTGACTAGCCATGCAAATGTACGAATTGTATGCCGTTACTGTATAATAAATGTTATGTTGAATATTTTGAAACTAATTTGACTGGGCATTGTTGCTAGGCCGCAACCACACCCAGTTAATTATAGTTTCAAAATATCCAACAGGTTACCTGTATAGCTCCATAGGTAGTGGGATTTTGCAAAATCAAGGTTCGATTGATCCCAACAAATACAGAGCGTGGGCGGAGCTTAGATAGAAATAGATGCGGCATAGCTAGAGATGGGCTGCTGTGAATCAACCATATGTCTAAGATATTGAATATTTTAAAATTAATGTGACTGGAAGTTGTTATTGCCTTCTTCTAGTCAACTATATTTTAAGTAGGCCGCAGAAGCAACAAGCAGTCGTTTTCATCTGTAATATGTCATATAAGAGGCCCCTAGCAGCATACTGTTATAGATTTATTCCGTCTGTGTAATAATTGATTGCATCGTGGGGTCGGGGTGGGTATGGAATTTCTTATAGCAATCATCATGCTTAAAATCTGCCACAAGTTTCCTTATTAAAGTTTGTAAAATGATATAACTACTTTTCTGTCATATGTAAATCAACAATAATCAATATTCACTCATTTTCCCTGTGTTCCAACCATAAGCATTCTATAATACTCATTACCGCGAGCACACGTCAATACCGCGACCCTGTGTCATACCCGCGACCAAACCATAAATGTACATTTTTTTTACAGTCATAGACTAATAACTGTATTTATTCTGTGTCTACAAATAAAAGTAGTATTGATTAGTGAAAATGTGCGTATAACCTCTTCAGTTCTACTTTGCTTTGGAGACTAGAAAGCAAACGTTGTGATAGAATTGCGCTAATTCTCGCATTTCTATATAAGTGCTACACAAAATAAAGAACATTTAAAAATAATTCAGAATTTCCAGTTGTATATTTTCGGTGACAATATTTAAGGTGACATGGTGCATAAAAAGACGATACTATATGTATTGCATATGACTGTCACCTCATTTAACATTGGTCGCGTTAATGGCATTATAGTTGTACTAGAGGTATTAATGAGAATGCAGTACATTCGTATCTTGCAACTGATCACTGCTTGGTGCTATTTCTTAAAGGGGAGATATCCCTAGAATGCATCAACATCAACAAACATAGAAACAATGCATTTTGCTTTTCACCTTCACCTCTACCATTTTTGGTAATTACTGTAGAATTACCCTGGCGCTATTGATGTCTACCATGGCATAACAGACACTGTGGGCGCTGGACCAAATGTATTAAAGGGACTAATTAATATTAGCAGAAATGTATGACATTTAAATTAAAGAAAGGTTTTTGGAAGAGGGCCTGATTGTCAATGGACAAGTATGTAAAATCGATTCGGTCGATTCGGATAAACTGATTGTGAAAGTGAAGACGCCTCTCGAAATTCCGAATGAACGCATTACAGCGGAAATGGGAAAATATGGGCAAGTTGTGAAAATTGAAAGAGAGGCATACGCCTTCGATAGGACGCTTGAAAATGGTATAAGATGGGTGTGGGTGGAGAAGATAGATAAACCAATTCCAGGCAAATTGTCTGTTGATGGGAGCTTTTTCCTCCCTGTGTGGTATAGGGCCCCGGTTAAAGAATGCCGTATCTGCTCTAGTACCGACCACCTAGCTAATACCTGTCCTTATAGAAATAAGTGCCTATTGTGTGGATCATCTGATCATTTTAAATGTCGATGTGATAAGAGATCAACTATGAATGATGCTTAATGTGGAAGAAGCCATGGCTAGCTATATGACGCAAATGGCTGCGTCTCTCAATTCCAGTGAAGTGCCCACTAGTAACAATGCGCCGCACGCCTATGCGCATGTTGTTAGTAGGGCTGCATGCCCCATTGATAGTAAGACTGTGGACGCCAATGTTAGTAAGATTGGGGGTGCTATTGTTACTAAGGTTGGGGATCCAGTTTTGGCAAAACATGTTGATGAGATTGAGGTTCTGGAGACAGGCATATCTGCTACCCCTCCAGCAACGGTTAATGAAATAACCCGGGAAAATGATGATGCTGATGCTGTTGATGGCTCACAAAGTTTAGTACTGGGACAAACAAAATTTGCATCTCAGTCAATGGAAGTTGATGTACCATGTGATTTGTCACCACTAGCTGAATCTGATTTGGGAATAAAAGATTATACACAGGTGGATGGACATGATAATAGTACTGGTGGTCTTAAAAGAGTGATAGAAGAGCTGAGCTCTGAGGCCGAGGATGGCGAAGATGAGGATTTTGACGATGCCATCTCTGTTGCAGAGTCTGATACCTCGACCCAAACACAGGAATCCCAGCAGCCTGATGAAATGGTGTTGTATCGCTCTGAGAAGGGCGAGGGTTTGGTTCCATATATAACACGTGTAGGCGTTCGCTACAGGCACTTGTGCAGTGATTCTGATATTTCCCGGTATCAGCATCTGACCATTAGTGATCTGACAAATTCAGAGTTTACTATGAAGATTGGCCAATGGGCCAAACGGGATAAGAATACTAAAAAGATAAAACCAAACTAGGCATTATGGGTATTATTTATAGATTTTTAATCATAATGATAATTTGCTCACTCAACTGCTGTGGTTTGAATGATGGATTTAAGCAACGCATGTTGCTAGAGAAATTATCTGATTTAAAAGCTGATATCGTCATGCTTCAGGAAACTAAGTTCCATAATGCTAAAGCACTAGAATACTTCAAACAACTCTCTAAGGGTGAAATATTTTATTCCAATGCCACTGATTTAAATACAGGAGTGGCGATCTTGTTTTTACCCAGGTGTTTGAGTTTATTAAATATCATTTCAACGGAAGCTGATAGTAATGGCAGATGGGTCGTGGTGACTGTTGAAATGTCTGGTTCAACACTAAATTTGATGTCTATTTATGCCCCTGCATCCCATTCTCAACGAGGTGCATTTTATTCAGCTCTTCGCCCAGTAATTCATGATAGATCAGAAAATATCATTATTGGTGGAGATTTCAATTGTGTTTTAAATCCAGAGAAGGATAGGCCTTCGCTATCAATATACTCTGATACGTCTCATCGGCGTTTACAGGAAATATGTGACAGTGAGCACCTTTTGGATAGTTATAGAGTTTTAAACCCTGAATGCTGTGAATATACAAGAGTAACAGCAAATGGCCAGACAGCCTTTCGGTTAGACAGGATTTATGTACAGAGAGAGCTAAAAGGGTTAATTTCTGATACTTGCATATATCCCGTACCTATTTCTGATCATTGCCTAGTTTCCACTGTGTTAGATAATACAGAATCGGTTACACGTGGTCCAGGTTTTTGGAAACTTAATATTTCCTTGCTGAATGATTCTGAGTACCATCGATGTATTGAAAGTTTCTGGCGTTTTAAGCTCCGCAGTATATCGGAATTTGAAAGCTTAATTTTTTGGTGGGAAGATGTTAAACTAGGGTTTGCTAATATATCAAGGCAATATTCTATTCAAAAGGCAAGGAAAATGCGCAAAGAGGAGAGAAGGTTGATTCGCCTACAAACCTTAATTTTTCGCAAAGTTTCAAGCGACGATATTCACTTGACTGAGGTTTTGGAGGAGACCAGGTTAAAATTATCACAAATAGAAATGTACAGAGCAGAAGGTGCAAAAGTAAGATCTAGAGCCCAATTTTATTCTGAAGGAGAAAAGCCGACAAAATTTTTTTGTGGCCTAGAAAATTCTAGAGGTGTGGAAAAGATGATTAGGGGCCTTGAAATAAATGGGCAACTTGTTAATTCAAATAAAGATCTACTAGGAACTGTTCAGACATTTTATGAAAATTTATATAAGTCTGAAGAAATTGATGAAGAGTTGGCAGCTGAATTACTTGCTAATATTAAGGAAACATTGACTCCTCCGTCGGCTGATATTTGTGATGAATATTTAACCTTAGAAGACCTGACTAAATCGCTTAAAACAATGAAGAATGGAAAATCGCCAGGGGAGATGGCCTGCCTGTTGAGTGTTACGTTACTTTCTGGCATCTCAAGGGGCCGAAATTCTGTGAGATTGTTAAAGGAATTTTCCGTCAGGGAACACTTCCTTTGACAATGTCTCAAGCACATGTACGTCTGCTATTTAAAAAGGGTGACCGGAGTGACATACAGAATTATAGGCCAATTTCTCCTTGGAGTTGATTACAAGATTATTTCTAGAGCTCTTTCACTAAAACTAGGTCAGGTGCTGGGCGACGTTATTAATCCTGTTCAGACATGGTCAATACCTGGTAGATCAATATTAACCAACACTGTGCTTATTAGAGATCTGATTCAGTTAGTTGAAAAGGATAACATTCCAGGTGCCATTGTGGCATTAGATAATGAAAAGGCTTTCGATCGTTTGGAGTGGAAGTTTCTGTTGATGTCATTAAATCGATTCGGCTTTGGGCCCAATTTTATTAAATGGATCCGAATATTGTACAATGGCATTACTAGTAGATACCTTGTGAACAATTTTATAAGCCAGCCAGTTGTCTTAGAACGAGGGGTTCGACAAGGTTGCTCACTGTCAGCACTTTTATTTGTAATTTGTATGGAAACCTTGGGAGCGACAATAAGAGAAGATATAAATTATCATGGACTGTGTATTCGTGGTCTTATGACACCGGTGAAATTATCACAATATTCCGATGATACGACTATTTTTGTTGGCCAAAATAGTGATTTTAAATCGTTTACATCTTACTTTGGAGAATTTCCAAAAAGCGTCAGGGCTCAAAATTAATAAAGAAAATCAGTAGGTTTGTTTTTGGGTTCATGGAAAGATCGAAATGATCAGCCATTAGGCATCAATTGGTCCACTGACATAATACCAATCTTAGGCATTCATTTCAGTCGAACATACCATGATTCCATTAATTGGACAAACTTGCTTTCTAAAGTGAGCAAGAAAATTATTCAATGGAAACATCGACGTCTGACTATTTTTGGCCGGGCAATAGTGATCAATAATTTGATATTGTCACAACTTTGGTATATTGCTGCAGTTGTTAATATGCCCAAACATGTTGAAAAGGAAATTACCAAGATGATATTTGATTATTTGTGGGAGGGTAAAACACACCTTGTCTCACAACGTGTCTATACTAATAATAAGCTTGATGGTGGGCTTTCCATTCCAGACCTAAGAATTAAATGCGTCTCGTTAAGGCTGAAACTATTAGATGATTTACTTCATTCAGATAGTCAGTGGGCAAATGTGTCTAGATGCCTTATAGAAAGGTGTATTGAGCCATTTTCAGCTAAATCCTTTTTCTGGTCTTGTAAACCTCCACCGAATTACACACGGATTCCATCGGTATTTTTGGACATTAAAGCTGCTTTAGCTAAGTTTGTTCGCAAAGAAGATTCACCTCTTTGCTGTGAGCATGCCTCCAGCCAGTACCTATGGGGGAATGATCATATTCTATATGAAAGCATAGTTTTATATTACATTTCTTTTGCTAAGCATGGTATTCAAAATTTGTGTGATATTGTAGATGTGAAAACTCGAAAATGGAAATCACTATATGACATATCACGAGTAACATCTTTATGCCCAATTGACATGCAGTGCCTTCTAAAACGGTTACAGGAAGCAATTCCAATGGAATGGTTTCTTCTCCCTAATGGGTCTGTGAATGATGCTTGCTCCAAGTTAATCCTGGAAAGTACTGATGGACGTTTTTCATATACGTTAAGGAATAAGGGGTGGTATAATATTTTAATGCTGCAGAATATTACTATTCCAAAGGCTGTCGCGGCATGGGAAAGGACTGAACATTCTCCCCTGAGTTGGGATGTCGTTTGGAAAAATATCCATTCACAACACATACTTAATCGAGCAAGGGATGTTGTCTGGCGATTGCTTCATAGAAAACTATGGGTGGGCCCCCTCCTCAAGAAAGTTGGCATAGCAAATAATGACCACTGTCTATTTTGTACAGACACTTAGGAAATCATTATCCATTTGTTTACAGAGTGTTTGCCCATCTCGCAATATTGGATGTACATTGAACAGATATTTAGGAAAATTGTTACAGTTGATATCAACATAATCCAAGATGCAATTCTATTTGATGAATTAGATGCTTATAATCTGACTAATAATGCAAAGAAGATCTTGTTATTTTGTTTGAGTGTGGCAGTCTGGGCAATTTGGAAGCATCGTTGTACGATAGTTAGTGACTCATATACAGGGTTTAACTCCAGCAGTTGTGAAAAGTTGAAGTGCGCTTTTCGTACGTTGTTCTCGTATTGCCTTAAATGTGAATTTCATGATGCAGTGACTAAAAATAGACTTCACTCTTTTGAAGTTATTTGGTGCTCTGGTGATTTGATTTCCATTGTTTCGACAAATGTGATTATTTACTATCCACCGTAATTGGCCTCTGGAGTGATTTATTAAATAATATACATGTATTTGTGCGCTTGGAGCTGTGATTTTGTTTCAAACTACTTTGTTTTGATGTTTTCTATATTTAAAAGCCAACTATATATTTTTAATTATTATTTTTATAGCACATGCAGTATTAGTGGTTTTAGAGTGTGCGTGCGTGTGCATGCATGTGTGCTGACTGTTACTATGTGAAACAGCAGCATTTACTTCATGCTGCAACAGCTCCAACACGCGCATGCACTCTAAAACTCTGCTAATCAGATTGAGATGAAAATTGCGAGTGTTTGCTCTGAAAGGGTTAAACTGTGTCCCTAAATTTAGGTGTTCGTTTGAACAGGTTAACCCATTTTGTTTTTGGCAATGTTAATAAACAATCCAAACTTTTTTATTAATAATGTTTGTTCCGGGGTAATTTTAGAATCTGAATCCAAAAGTAAATTGCTTTCGACTAAAAAATTTAACATTCAATGTACTGCTTCCTAATAATAGATTGGAAATACTTAGCATGTATACATATAATTGTTTTTATAGATTATCCTGTGGGGCGCTGATTATTGATTAATTTGTTTCCGATTGACTGTGTGTGTTAAATACGTCCGATCGCTGTGTTTGTTTCACAGCCTATACTCGCGTGAGCTTTTAAAATTTTAATGGAATGTTGTTGAGCTAGTTACTTGGAATTTTTAAAGGGACATACTTAGCTGTTTTGAATTTTTAAATTAATCGTTTGACCACCATATCTTTATTGTTTATTTATACACATGACTGATAAAATCGTTTGTTCTCTTTGATTTATTCTATGTTTAATGTTCTTTCAGTCAGTTTATTTCTGGCCATTATGGATTTCCACACGATCCATTGATCGTGTTACCAAAAAAAAAGAAAAAAAGTAGTAGTAGTAGTATTAGTAGTTGTAATAGTGATGTTACAATAGAACAAATAAACATTTATATTTTTGGTTGACTTTGATTATACAGTACATCGCAGAAATAATCAACACATCTCCACAGTGAAGTAAACACGTTCTGTTGAATATGTTGACCAAAATTGAATTGGAAGCCACTGTTGCCATAGGCGGCAAAGTCTTCCAATCCAACCACATTCAAAATACACAAGAGAACACGTCTCACATCGAGTTCGAAATTATTCCAACAACAAGTTACTGTTTTTGTTTGCAAACATGTCAAGTCATCGCCGAGCTGAACTGTAATTTTGTAATTGATAAGATGTTTACAGGATGCTTGCTAGTGGGGAGCATCCTTGGTCAAGGGTGGGAAGGGAGGAAGGGAGGGAAGGGACACGCTGCTCATTCTCCTGCTCATCCAGTAGCTTGGTTCTATGGTGACTGAAAAAATTAATAGTTGTTAGCAGTTGGAATCATCATAGTAGGTGGATTGGAATGGGTATGATGTAGTAGTAGTAGTAGTAGTAGTAGTAGTAGTAGTAGTAGTAGTAGTAGTAGTAGTAGTAGTAGTAGTAGCAGCGACAGTTGGTAGTAGTGGTAGTAGTAGTAGTAGTAGTAGTAGTAGTAGTAGTAGTAGTAGTAGTAGCAGCAGCAATAGTAGTAGTAGTAGTAGCAGCAGCAGCAGCAGCAGCAGCAGCAGCAGCAGCAGCAGCAATAGTAGTAGTAGTAGTAGTAGTAGTAGTAGTAGTAGTAGTAGTAGTAGTAGTAGTAGTAGTAGTAGTAGTAGTAGTAGCAGCAGAAGCAGTAGCAGCAGCAGCAGCAGCAATAGTAGTAGTGGTAGTGGTGGTGGTGGTGGTGGTGGTGGTGGTAGTGGTAGTGGTAGTAGTAGTAGTAGTAGTAGTAGTAGTAGTAGTAGTAGTAGTAGTAGTAGTAGTAGTAGTAGTAGTAGTAGCAGCAGCAGCAGCCGAAGCAGCAGCAATAGTAGTAGTAGTAGTAGTAGTAGTGGTAGTGGTAGTAGTAGTAGTAGTAGTAGTAGTAGTAGTAGTAGTGGCGGCGGCGGCGGCGGCGGCGGCGGCGGCGGCGGTGGCGGTAGTAGTAGTAGTAGTAGTAGTAGTAGTAGTAGTAGTAGTAGTAGTAGTAGTAGTAGTAGTAGTAGTAGTAGTAGTAGCAGCAGCAGCCGAAGCAGCAGCAATAGTAGTAGTAGTAGTAGTAGTAGTAGTAGTAGTAGTAGTAGTAGTAGTAGTAGTAGTAGTAGTAGTAGTAGTACCGCCGCCGCCAGAGTAGTAGTAGTAGTATGTGGTAGTAGTGTAGTAGTAGCAGTGACGAAATCACACCAGAGTAGAAATCACACCAGGAGAGGACGTCATTGCATAAATCTACTAAGGATTTTACGAGGTGACCTCAAGAAAGCAGGACTCAAATCCAGAATAGACCTCAGGACACTAAGGACTTCGGCTAAGGACAAGACACAGGGACCAAACGCAAAGAAGGAATGATTGCAGCTGTAGGATGTTTCTACTACTACAGCCGCAGAATACAGTAACCATACCTATATCATCTGCTGGTGCTGAGGCATGCTGCACACGGAATCGTAATTCAGTCATTTTATTGGATAATATTTCAGCATTTGTGTACCAACATCTCAGTTCACGCTCACTCCCACATCTCTTACTCTTCTTATTGAATATGCAGTCAGTGTGTGGGGACCACAGAGTAAGACGGAAACCCTGGTGGTTGAAAATGCACAGAAGCGCGCAACAAAGCTTGTCTCCACACTGAAAGAGTTAGACTACCCATCCCGGATAAGGAAGCTTGGCCTGCCGATGCTCAAATATAGACGACTAAGAGATGACATGATTGAAGTTTACAACATCCTGAATGGTGTGTATGACACGAAGGTGTGAGACAACAAAAGGAAAGGGCCAAACTAGATTTAAGGAAACATTCATTTACAAGCTGAGTCAACAATGCTGAGTCAACAGCCTACCCAATGCATTAGTAAGCGTCGATTCAGTGTTTATATTTTAGGTAGGATTGGTCGTTTCTTGCAAGATCAGGAAATTAAGTACGACTTTATTGCGGACTACAAAATGTCTGGAAGTCACGTGCATCCATCATATAAGTCAGAGGAAAATGCAGAGGCAGCCATACGGACTGAACAAACCTAAGTCCGTAACAACATCCTAAGACATTTATTTGGCTGAATGATATTTACAATAAATATTGTGCATACAGGGAGTCCACTAGAAGCATAGTCTATGTATCGTGGACCCCCTTACATAAACATACATAAAACAATAGTATATATAGGCTATACATAAACATACATAAAACAATAGTATAAATAGGCTATACTGCTATATGCAATGCATCAACAATATGTAATTGAAAGACACTAGGTGGAATGTTAATGTTTTGTTAGTATGCCATTATATGTTATAATGTCGACTGCCTGTTATACTGTTCTTTTATATATATATAAAAGAACAGTATAACAGGCAGTCGACATTATAACATATAATGGCATACTAACAAAACATTAACATTCCACCTAGTGTCTTTCAATTACATATTGTTGATGCATTGCATATAGCAGTAGCCTATTTATATCATATGCTTTCTACTCATCACGTTGTGGGTAGGGAGGGGTCGGGGGGGGGGGGCGTCCTGCTTCAGTTATTATTATTATTATTATTATTATTATTATTATTACTCTGATAACGGATATGGGATTCATGCCGTTTTGCACCCGCAGCCCATATGGGACCCATATGGGCAAGATTTAATTATCTTCATAGAACTTCTTAGGATTGAATTACGGACTATTAATTAGCTCCTATATCCACCTCCATTTATGAGGCACATCTGGGTAAATCCTGAATTTAAATCTAGATTTTAATAGCCTATGTGGCCTCCATCTGGGCCCCATTTGGGCATTCCCAGATCCAGCCCATATGGGCCCATATTGGAATATTATTATTATTATTATTATTATTATTGTTATTATTATTATTATTAACAACATTACCATCAGTATTATTATGGTCATCACTATTATAGTTATTAACATTTTTATAGCTGTTTTACAGGTAGCATCACAATTATTACTATCATTAATGATTCAAGTTCTAGTTCAAAGTTGCTTTATTTCATGGTTTTTCTATACATGTAAATAGAATCTAAACAGGCAGTCCATCAAAGGCATGCCCTATTGAGCGATGGACTCCTTACACACATTACAAAAAGTTCAAGTTCAAAGTTGCTTTATTTCATGTTTTTTCTTCTATACAATAAATATAATCTAAACAGGCAGTCCATCAAAGGTATGGCCTATTGAGTGATGGACTCCTTACATACATTACAACATTTATACATTGACATATATACGACACACAAGACAGTGGCACAGTGACAAAATGGTGGAAAGCTACCTTGATATGAAAGTCCAGGACTATTTTGGTTTGTTTTGTGAAGTTCGGATATAAACTTTGATATATATGTCATATATACATGTATTTAATACATATGTCTTCCATTAAGCGGTGGGTGGGTAGGGCTGTCCCTTCTTTGATGTTTACATATATATATATATATATATGCCACTATGTGCACACACATAAAACACACGACATTCAAACACATATTTATTGCATTAATATTTAAATACACTCATACATATTTACTGACCTAATTAAACATATATTATACATATGCTCCCTAATTACATCATTATCTCATTTTATTTAAATTTAGTTTGGAGTGGTTTATTATTATATAGGACTTTTGTATGCTACTGAGGGTGGGGTGGGGTGGGGGGCAGGGAAGAGCTCATCACTGTAATATAAAGTTAAGATAGTTAGAGTTTGTTAAGAATCGATAGATGCGTTGATCGTATGTGGGTTATTTAGGTGTAGTAGTAGTGAAAGTAAACTGTGAAGTATGTTTGTGTTTAGACTTCTTACTTCAATTATTAGGTTATGTTAGTTTATCTATAGTGGTTGTGGTGGTGGTGGTGGTGGAATGTCTTAGGCTTGTATTATTATTAATTAGCAGAGAATCTGTGACCATCAGGTATAAATATATTAATTTAGTATTTGTCGATCATAGATTCCCTGGCAATCTTCTTAAAGGATTTCAGGTTTAATATGCTATCGCGTATTTTTGTACTGGTGCTGTTCCATAGTTTTGTGGCTGCTATTGTAATTCATCGTTTTACTATTTCTGTTCGTGTAAGTTGAGTGTGTAAATTGTGTTTTGTCCTAGTGTTGTGTTTGTGGATGTCGGTGCTTAGTGTGAAATTGGAGGCTATGGATTGTGGTAATGTATTGTGGTGAAACTCCTTTACAATGGTGTACATCTGTAGTTTGCCTATGTCCTTTAGTTTTAATAGCTTTTCTGACTTGAATATATTCTGGCCCTTTGCTGGTTTAGAAAAGAGTTTTAGTGCCTTTTTCTGTAGACTTTGTAGTTTTGTTAGGTTGCTTTTGTGTGTATTCGTCCAGATAGCGTTACAGTAGGTGAGATGCGGAAGAACAAGGGTGCAGTATAGAGTTTTAATTGTTGCTGGTGTCATGTAAGGTTTTAGTCTTTGTATGACACCTATGCCTTTTGCCACCTTTGCTGTTACCATCTCGATTTGTTTAGCGCAGGTCAAATGTTTATCCAAATATACTCCCAAGAATTTGGCAAATAGGGCCTCCTCAATTTCTTTTTTGTTTATGTAGATTTTTGGAATTTCATCTTTTTTTAGTTTGAGATTTGTAAATAACATATTATTTGTTTTGTCAACATTCAGCGATAATTTGTTTATTGAAAACCAGTCAGTAATTTCTTCCATTTTCTTATTTGTTTTTCTGTATAAGGTGTCTATGTTGTCATCGCAGCAAGAAGCATTTGTGTCATGGCGAACAGTATTAATGACATGTGCTTGCATATGTTAGGTAGATCATTCATGTAAAGAACGAACAGCAATGGGCCAAGAATAGATCCCTGAGGAACACCACAAGTTAATTGCATGTTTTCAGAGCATATCTCATTATATTGTACGCATTGTGTTCTTTTACTTAGGTAGTTCTGGAACCAGGTGAGTGCACTGCCTCTTATACCATAATAGGCAAGTTTTTTCTAGTAAGATCTGCTGGTTGATAGTGTCGAACGCTTTTGAAAGGTCCAAGAAGATGCCTTGGGTTTTTTTCCAGTGATTCAATAATTTTTTCTGTCATTTCGGCTATTGCATGCATTGTTGAATGTTTCTCATGAAATCCATATTGCGATTTGTATAAAATGGACTTTTTGTCCAGGTAATTTGTCAGTCGATTGTACATAAGGCGCTCTAGTAACTTGGAGAAAAGTGGAAGTATGGAGACTGGTCCATAGTTTGAGAAGTTAGTAGAATCCTTGGCTTTATAAATTGGTGTAACACGTGCTATTTTTAGTTTTGACGGGAAAATGCCTTGTGCTAGGGATAAGTTGCAAATGTGACTAAGTGGGATAAGGATATCCATAACACAGATTTTATAAATGCGCCACTTAAAACCATCGATTCTGGCACTTTTGGCTGGGTTGAGTTTGTTTAGAACGTTAAAGATCTCTTCAGTGTTAGTAGGGTTAACGAAGAATGATGATTGATAGCTGCCTGTAAGGTAATCAGAAAATTTTTTTCTTGGATGTTGAATGAATTTTGGCTGAAATTTCTGGTCCTATATTTACGAAATACTCATTGAATCCATTGGCAATTTCGAATTTATCGGTAATGACCTTATTCTTGTGAAGAAATTGTGTCTGTTGTGCCGTATTGGTCTTGTTTAAAAGTGATTTAATGGTTTTCCATGTCTCTTTTATGTCATTTTTAGACTGTTCAAATTTCTTGTGATAATATGTTTTCTTAGCTGTTTTTATTATTTGATCTAATTTATTTCTATATTATATTAAATAAAACATTATACATTAACATATATATCATTTATGACACACATATATGATTATTATGATAATCATCATCATCACCACTATAATTAACATTGACTAGACCTAGACATAGTACCTTTAACCCTTGATCACGTCGGGTAGATAATTAATGTATAATAACAAATACGGCTAAACTCCGAAGCAATAACAAGCCAACGGCTTTTACGCTTACTGTTCTGTTCTGTTCTGTTCTTGGAGTTTCCGCCAATGTCGGGCGCACCACCTTTCAGTGAAAAAAATAAAAATAAACTTGTCGGTGTCACATACAGACCTCCTGGAAGTGACAACGACAAATTTATGAAATCATTCGAAAAAATTCTAAATACCATACAAAATGAAAAGAAATCCGCTTATATATTAGGTGACTTTAATATTGATTTGTTAAAACAACATAGCTTCTACACTCAAGACCTATTAAATTTATTAAAAATATCTAGCTTTTATCCATTTATAACGAAACCAACAAGAATTACAGAATGCTCGGCTACTGTTATTGACAACATCATCTCGAATAATGCTGTAAGTGCCAAGAATCAAACAGGTATCTTTGTTGTAGATATTTCAGACCATTTACCTATTTTCTATATAGAAATAGAAAACAAAAAAGGAAAATCATTTGTAAAAGAAACAGTAACTTGTAGAGACTTCAAAAAGGAAAATATAGAAATGTTCAAAAACAATATGGCTAACATAAACTGGAACCAGGTAATTGAATCACAGTCATGTGAAGATGCCTACAACACCTTCCACACTATATGCTCTAACATCTATGAATCTGCCTTTCCACTTAAAAATATTAAGAAATTTAAACAAAATCCTACCAAACCCTGGATTACAAGAGGAGTGATAGCTGCCTGTCACAAGAAAAACAAGTTATATATGAATTTTATTAAATATCCGACAAAGTATAATGACTCACAGTTCAAGAAATATAGAAACAGGCTAAATCAGATAATTAGGACAGCAAAAATACATTATTTTCATAATAAATTTGATGAACAAAAAGATAATATAAAGGAAACATGGAAACTGATTAAATCACTACTAAATAAGAAAAAACCCAATACTGAAGCATCACGGTTTATTTATAACAATAGAGTCATTAACGACAAAAAAGAAATAGCAGACAAATTTAATGAGTATTTTACTAACATTGGTTCTAATTTATCACAAAAAATTCAACCTAGCTCGAACATACATATAACGGACTTTCTAACAGGTAGTTATCAACACTCGATTTTCTTAAATCCAACAGATACTCACGAAATCTACAAAATACTAATGCAAATTAACACAGCTAAAAGTGCTGGAATCGATAATTTCAAATGGAAAATTTTTAAACACTGTGTAACAGAAAAACTAACACCATTGGACCACATCTGTAATCTCTCACTTACACAGGGAGTATTTCCATCAAGATTAAAGGTTGCACGTGTGACACCCATATACAAAGCTAAAGATGCATCTGACTTTACTAATTATCGGCCAGTCTCGGTACTTCCACTTTTCTCAAAACTCTTAGAAAAGCTGTATTTTAGTAGAATTACTAAATATCTAAACAAAAACTCAATCATATATCCTTCTCAATATGGTTTCAGAGAAAAACACTCTACTATGCTTGCCATTGTTGATATGATAGAAAAATTATCAACCTCCCTTGAGAATAATGAACATACGCTAGGTGTATTCTTGGATCTTTCCAAAGCCGTCGATACAATTGATCATACAATTTTACTGCAAAAGCTTGCATACTATGGAATAAGAGGTACTGCATTGAACTGGATACAGAGTTACCTGTCAAACAGGGAACAGTGTGTACAATTCAATGGGGCTATCTCTGAATACAAAGATATAGTTTGTGGTGTTCCCCAAGGTTCAGTTCTTGGGCCCCTGCTGTTTCTCCTATATATGAATGACATACCCAAAGTCTGCAAACATCTCTCACTAATACTTTTTGCAGACGACACAAATGCTTTCTGCAGCCACAAGGATATAGAAATTCTATACAAAAATGTCAATAATGAAATGGCAAAATTAATAGACTGGTTTAAAGTAAACAAATTGTCCTTAAATGTATCAAAAACTAATTATATACTATTCACAAAATCTAAGAAACTAAAAGAAATAGCTCTCCCAAACCTCTATATCGACAACCAGATAATTCAAGAAGCACAATATGCTAAGTTTTTAGGAGTATATCTGGACAAAAATTTAACATGGAGGAAGCATATTGAAATTATTACTACCAGGGTAGCAAAAAGCATTGGCATCATTCGCAGACTGAAACCCTATCTAACACCTAATATTATTAAAACCCTGTACTGCACAATGATACTTCCTCACATCACCTACTGCAATGCTATCTGGACTAATACATCTCAAGCTAGACTAAAAAAACTAAAATCTAAGCAAAAGCAATCTATTAAACTATTTTCACAAACAGCAGGTGGCCAGGATATCTTTAAATCAGAAAAGGTCTTAAAACTTGAGGACATAGGAGGGCTCCAACTATACACAATTTTAAGGGACTTCCACAATGGCAACTTACCCTCATCCGTATCTAACATTTTTATGCTCAATACACAACTGCATCCTCACAACACAAGAACAAGAAATAACCTCCATTCAACACACCACCAAACAAAAACAGCACAACAAAAACCCTCATACAAAGCAATTCAGTTATGGAATAATACAGACACAAGCACACGCACAGACATCATAAAGCTACAGTACTTTAAGCAGAATATCAAAAAGAAGATTATAGAAACCTACTAGACTCTGGAAAACACTCACCATCATGGCATGCTATTCTCATATTTGCACCCAGTCACCAGAACAAATAATAATAATAATAATAATAATAATAATAATAATAATAATAATAATAAGAATATCTGTCATAATGGTAACTCCCAAACAACTAACTCTACCATCACAGCCTAAAAAATACTTTGTCATTGATAATAAGAATATGTAATATAGAATTATTAACTTAAGCAAGATAAGCACACATCCCTCTGTCATGTCTTTCCCTGTAAAAATGTAAATTGTCATACGTCTATTAACTGTTGGACTGCTGGAAGCGGACAATAACTCCAATTGGCAATGACTCTGGATTGGCTGAGTATTTTAGAAAAAATTTGACTGAAAGTTGCTTGTGGCTTAGCCACCGACAACGTTCGGTCAAATTGTTTTAGAGGTACTCAGCATACCCTGAGTTAGGCTCCATGGAAAATGTAGACTGCAGAGGCTTGGCAGCGAGACAGTTAACTATATGTATATATATAGGACTATAACATGTTAACCGTATGTATTCAGTATTCTCATGTCCTATATTGTTGTTGTTATATGTTATATGTAGGGGTCCACCGCCACATAGGCTCTGCCTTTGGTGAACTACCTGTTGCGAAACTGTAAATGTATATTCTATATCAAAATAAACAAAGGCCGCCGCCGCCGCCGCCGCAGTGGAGCTTACATGCCTCGATCGTAAGTGATGATGATGATGATGATGATAATGATACTGTACAACTTTAATCACGGTCCTCCTTACACCCGAGGAACATAAAACGAAGAAGAGGAAGACAAGGAAGTAAACAGGTGATACTCTTATCTTTTGACAATCGATTGTGAAATGTACTAAAATTATAGTAGCAATTATTTACTCTGCTTTCACAGAAAAAATTAGAGATACAATTAGTTAGTTATCAAATGTAATGAGTTTGAATGTAATTATTGAGAAATACCATTATTCGTATTTCACAGAACAATTTCAACAAACCCAACTCCACATGAGATTCAAGGTTCAAAATTATTTATTTCGTGCTATATATATATATATATATATATATATATATATATATACATCACAGATGGGCAGTCTTGAGTCTATCAAAAGCAGAGCCTATGAATCGATGGACCCGCTACACAAAACAAGAATACAGTCAATAACAGCCGCGGTCGAAAACGGCCGCCAGTAGACCCAAAACAGCCGCCGGTATAGCGATAACAGCCGCCGCTATGTGTAGTAAAAAAAAAAAGCATCTCGTGGTATAGTTATTTTTCATCTATGATTATAATTATGTTTTTTACTGTGAGAATGATATTATTTGATTATTTTTTTCAGGCGGTGGTTACTTCGATGCTCGCGCTCTTTGGTACTACCATGGATATGTAATCCATAGACATATAGGTTTGTAAATTGCAAAGGTTCAAATGTCCCCCCCCCCTCTAGTTAAGCAGCTTAAGCTCCATCCACACTCTGCCAGTGTTGGTATTGATCAATCCATGCACTCCCTGAATCTCAATTTCCTGAAAACTATGTGCTATGCAGGTAAGCTGTTGACTATTTTAAATCTAAGTTGACTGGGCGATGTTGCTGTAGTAAAGTCATAATTCGTAGGCTACAATTTGGCGCCAGTTGACGGACTATTAGCGTTTATGACTGAATTGATTACACAATTCATGACATAATTGATTGTGACGTCATAGATCGATAGATTGTAGACATTTATAATTTATTGTTGATATGTTCATATTGAAATGTGGAATGATTTATTAATAGGTCTATTATAGATAACATGTTCCTAAAATTACGATTTTGCATGATTTGTTATTAGGTTTAGGCTAGTTTAGGCTAGTTGGGTTCATCTAATATGCATATAAAAATATACGGGTAAGCTGTTGAATATTTTCAAACCTATGGCAACAACTGCGCCCAGTCAAATTAGTTTCAAAATATTCAAGAGAATCTTTATTAAATAGTAAAGACATACGTACAACAACGCTAGGCTCGTTGGGCCCAATCTTCCTGGGCTCGTTGGTCGCAACGACCTGCAGCGTTGCAACGACCGGCGGCGACGCCTAACGTCGGGGAGCAGCCAACCGTAACCAATGGCACGACGCTACCCATGGCGTCCGACTGGGAAGATGTTGATCTACATGCTGATGCCACTTCGGTTATATACGAAGTGACATAAACTTCTTATTTATTTATGAACATTATATTCTATTGATGTTGTATTGCGCGAAGTGCCATGCAATGATGATTATTGTATCGTACTGTTTTATTACTGTTTCGTTTAATTTGGTATTAATATTGATTATGATTACTGTTACCATTTGATTTCGCATTGTAGGATCATATTACTGTTTATTTCTTTTATTTGTAGTTTATTACTGTGTTGTTGTTTTGACATTCCAGTGTTTAATTTATTGTTGCGTATTATTATATTCGTTTCAGTAGGATTCATCTGGTTAGCCCTGGTATAGTTGTGGTTTCTTGTTGATGTTGCACAACAAGTTAATTAATGCTCTCTTAAGGCCTTAAGAGACGGTTAATTAACTTTGGTTGGTGGGCATGTGTAAATATGGGATTGTCTTGTGGGAAGTCATGACCCCGCGGGATGTCTTATAATTCACGTAAGTCCTGAAGGAAATTATGTTTTGAAAATACCAGGTGAGCTAAAGGTCCAGGTGAGCGAAGATGGATGCCATAGATGTGCATCATTATTTTAGTAGCGTACTAATATACAATTCAACACACGGATGACAAAGTATACTATGGCTGTGTCGACCACCTGTTGTGTAAGCATGTCAATCATTGGGACGGTGGAAAGTTGAGCAGGCCGGGTCATCTCTTTGTATGCAGTAGGAACGTACTAGTGATAAATGAATAGGATGCTAGTTATAACGTTATGAAACCAGCAGATGAAATTAATGTAATATTTGAAATGGACAAATTGGTTGGAAAAGATTCCATGGTTCTGAGTTGATGTGTATTTGAAAATAGTTTAGATGAACATTGCTGTTCAGTCAGCATTCGCTTTTATAATATTCAGCACTTGTTGGTAATCGTAGTTTTGGAAATAATCAATGTATAGTAATATGTGTTGGGATAAGTGAAACTGAACGTGACAAACAGACTTAGTTAATGACGTAAGCAATCTAGTTTCTCGCATTAGGCTAGAGCAGCACGACCCGGTAATGATATCATCCAGCACATGTGCCTTGCACCCTAGCATTTCCGAGGCTTCTCTGTTGATAGGCAATGGACAGGACATAGACATTGTAGCGTCCTTTAGGAATTAATAACATAATCAAAATTTGTATATCAACTATATGTCACTCATTCGATGGCATGCAACAACAACACATTCCGTAATGTTGTTGGTTAGCTGACAGATCACATCAGATCAGAACCGGTCTCCACCGCTTTGTATATGTGAGGCGCAATCTCCATGGAAGAATTAGGCAGAGTATGATTGGTTAGAATGACGTCATAACCAATCGGGATCGGTCAGACTCTGGAGTAAAGAATAATGAAGAATAGATTTGTGCGCCAGGCAAAGGATGGAGGAATCACTGATTGACTGAGAAGACCAATCAGTTATCAGGTCAGAACTTCTAGGAAGAAATAAGCAGAGGTTGATTGGTGGACTGATTGTTCAGCCAGTCAAAGTGTGCTTATGGAATATCTAGAAGAGTTGTAGGAATAGTTAGGAATAGATTCAGGAGAAATATAGTTATTACGATTATTATAGAACTTGGCAAGAGGTCTGAATCTAAGAGTATATAAGGCAAGAATTAACATAGATAAATTATTCCATCACCATCTGTGATTCCGTAAGATACTCCTTACGAGCCATAGCTTTACGCTTAACAGGCTATTATCGGAGTGAAATAAGTTAGAGTTAGAGAATAGGTAAGTGATTGTTAGATTGTACAACGTTTTGTACTCAGTGTATTATTGAGCGATTTTGCTCTTGATTATAACTTGTTATCTTTGTAAATAAAAGTTTAATCTTACGTTTATGTAAGACTCGTGTTTGTTAAGTTGAATCGGAGAATCTACTCGAACTGAGAGAAACACTCAGTCCTTACTTGGAACCTTAGATTTAGTCAGATAGGCCCAGCCGTCATTCAAGATAAATATTGTCATCTTACCATCAGTCAGACGAGGCGACTAAGTAAGAAGAAGAAATTCCCCGTCGTCGAGACCTTTGAAGAGAATCCCGAAATCTTCAATATGTAAGCTAAACTCATTGATATAGATACTAATATGGATATCTATGGCTAAACTGCGCGTTTAACCATACCGGGAACACACTTTGGCTTGTGTAAAGCGTCATCAAACACGAATTCTCGCCAGTCTCGCAAAATCTCGCCATTATTGCACGAGAGTTTATGATCGGCAACATCAGATTGGTTCCCGGTGTATGCTAAACTGTGCTGTTAATGGTAACCATACTGGGCTTGAGTAATGCTGACTGAACTTGTCAATAGCAAGAAGCGATTGTTTTTACAAATTTGTAAACATTGACTCAGTTGTGTTTAGATAGCCATCAAGAAAGTAACGCGGACTATAAGACTTGGTTGAATAAATTTGACTTAAAGATTTTCTATTTACATTTAAACCCTTTATTTTATCATGTATGCAGTGATCTTGTCAGAGAAATGTCCATTAATAGATCAAGAGAAGACTATTTTTTAAGATTTACCACTGATGACTGGCTTGGTCACCATGTCAGTCATTCCAGTGGTAAATTTTCAAAAAGAGCCTTCTCTTGATGTGCAAATGTACATTTTCTATATGACTTTGTTGAATAAATTTGACTTAAGATTTTCTATTTACATTTAAACCCTTTATTTTATCATGTATGCAGTGGTCCTGAGAAATGTCCATTTGTAGATTAAAAGAAGACTATTTTTGAAGATTTATCATTGTAATGACTGGCTTGGTCACCATGTCTTCCATTCCAGTGGTAAATTTTCAAAAAAGAGCCTTCTCTTGGCCTGCAAATTTACATTTTCTATTTTCCATTTTTATTGTAGTCTATGTTTTGTTTCCATTGTATCCTGTATTATTTTAAGTGTGATATCAGCAAATAGAGTGCTGTATGCTGCTTATTCAATTTTGAAAACAATTTTATTGAAAGTTATGTGATGAGTGCTATATGATATTTTAAGTTAGTTGATATTTTAGTTATGTAATTTACTCACACTTTGTTTTATTTTATCATGTATATTTGTGAAATAGGACCGATTAAAAACATTTTAAATTGAAATTTTTCTATTTTCCATTTAGTATTAACTATTGGTATATTCGGGCAGTGTTACACAATGGGTATGGCAATTATAAAATTTAATATGGAAAAGGTATGGAAATTTATTCTGCTAAAGGTGTATGAACCCTGTGATATGAGATGCGGGTTACAAATGTTAGTGTAATGAATTGAGAGATTGGGGGGGGGGGGATTTTCAACAAACTATATTTGATACAAACCTTTGCAAATTCTTATTGAAAGTCGCATAGAAATGTTTTTTGAGAACCAACAACCACTCAAGTGGTCCACTAAATTTAAGAACCACCCAAATCCATCATATGTCATAGAATCATATTGCTGCCTCAAGCAAATACGTTTTAGTGCTCCACCATTAGGTAGGTGGTCCTATACGGTTAGCTAATTAACTGCCAATACTTAAGATCCACCATCATCATACATTAACATTTATTTAGATTGGGCATTCCCAGACAGTAATAGGAAACTGTATGAATGTTTTTTAGAACCACCACACAAGTGGTCCACTTAAAACCTTTCACCGACAACTCCATGAAAAAATTAATTCTTTACGGGATAAAATATATTCTGCCTAAGCAGCAACAGCTTTCAGTCAAATTAATTTCTAAATATTCAACTGTTTTTCTGTATTGATTGCTTGATCCTACTGGAACCAAACTTTTACACAGTTTCATATACGATACCGAGGGTGCATGATGATAGTGACATCATTAGTTCAAAGGTAAAGACCATTCTGACATTGCTATTGACCTCTGCTTTTTCAACATTAAGTTTTTCCATTTGGCAAATCATTTACCTATATATTTCATGATTGTTTAATCCTATTGAAACTAAACCTGAATACATGGTTACCTGTAATGTTAGGAAGCAGCTTGAACACATTTGAGGTCACAAGGTTAAAGGTCAAGGTCACTGATAAATAGGAGATGGTGAGACATTTAATTCTGCAGAATTCGTGTTTTATTAATTATCTTCAAACATCATGTAAAAATCTTATCGGTGTAAATATTTTTCTCTGTACAATTAATTACTACAGAAACATGTAGGTGAGATGATCTGTTTTTGGACCATGCCATTTACAGACCACCTATATGTGATATATAGTATACGCTACTATATCGCATAACAATGCTGCTATATTCCACAACTATGCTACTATATCGCACAACTATGCTGTTATATCGCATAACTATGTTACTATATCGCACGACTATGCTGCTCTATCGTACGAACATGACAACTGGGGTGGATGGTATAACAACAGAGGCCATAGTAGCTTGTGGAGAGACCAGGTTCAGGTGGCTAACCACCATTTTCCAAAAATAATGGAAATAGAGAAAGGTTGCTGACATGCCTGATGATAGGCAGTGAGCAGTGGCGGTAGCAATTTGGAAGAAAGAGCGGAGTAAGAAGGACTGTGGCACATATAGAGGAATCTCTCCTCAGTCAAGTCAGCAAGATTTATACTAAGAAAAACACATGAGGTATAAAGTAGACCTTTTTGAGTGAAGCACAGTTCATGTTCAGAAAAGACAGCAAATACATGTACAGATGATATTTTCACCTTGTGACAACTTTGCGAAAAATGTGAGAATTGTATTTTGTCTTTGTGGACCAAAGAAGCGTTTGACAGGGTAAACAAAGACAAGCTGTGGAATACCCTCAAAAGATACAATGTCAAAGGCCAAGTAGCTAGTCGACAACATAAGAGCTATGTCATGATAAGAACAAGCTGAGCTCAGTCATATTGCAGCAGAACCCAGCAACTGCTTCCAAGAGACAGCAGGGTTAAGACAAGGATGTGTACTATCGCTACTCCTCTGTATTGTATACATAGATTAGATCATGGAGGCAAACAGTAAGCTGGAGGCTCTCAATGAATTACTGTTTGCGGATGACTAGTCTTGTAAATGAAGACAGAGAGCTCTCCTACTGAAAGAACATACAGACAGGCCTGTGAAAAGTACGATATGACAATCAGCACCAGCAAGACAGATGCCATGGTAGTAAGTGTCTGATTTCAAGTGTCTGGGAAGGATCATTACAGAAGATGGAAGAATGGACCTTTCCAGTTTTTCCATCCATCGTATCGTGGTATGACATCATAATCAACTACATGCCGCATAGGATGACATCATAATCTATTACAGCATGAATGACTCGATTAAGTCCATCTTTACTGCTTAATAGTCCGTCAGGTTGTACATGTATGAATTCTATGTCTTTGCTATTTAATAAAGATGCTGATGGGCAGCAACAGCACCCAGTCAAATTAGTTTCAAAATATTCAACAGCTTACCTGTATACTTTTCTTGAAATTGATTGTCAGGGAGTTCACAGCTCGATTGATCCCAACACAAGCAAGGTGAGTGTAGAGCTTAGCTAGATATGAGCGGGGCATAGCTAAAACTGGAAAGGTCCGTTGACAGCAAGATTGAGACCAGAATCCAGAAGGCGCACCGCGTCAGCTTCCAGCTTTCCCCACTCTTAAATCACCCAAATATTCTTATGGAGGCCCAGGTGCAGCTGATAAATAACCATCTTTATACCTACCTTAACATACCACTGTCAGACATGGACCTCGAAAGAATGCTCATCAGCTGTGAAATGAAATCGTTGATACGGCCAGTAAATAAGACAAGAAAACAATCAGGGAAATGGTAGGAACAACACCAATCCACCAATTAGTCCATCACATGGAAAGGCAAAGTACCAAATGGTTCAGACACTCAGAGATAATTCTGGCAACAAGCCAAACAGCCGTCAAAGCATACAATATGCGCTGCTTATGATTCAAAACGCATGGAACACTAAGGAAGATTGCTTGATGGTCTGAAAGATGTCAACCATAGCCTATCAGCACTCCAAGCATCCCATCTGGCAGCAGGCAGAGAACTTCATTTTCTCAGGACAACCATGTGTACAAGCGTGACTTTATCATGTTTGTGGTTCAAAAGTTAAGAATTTACTAATGTTATTTTGTGGGCATGATCAAATACGAAAAACATTTAAAATGTAATAAATTTTTATTTGCATATTTTAGTCAACTTGATTTAGGCATTTTTGTGTTACAGAAACTTGTTCCAAGGCAAATCCATGGTGCCGGACGTACAAATAGGACACATGTTGTTTTTAATTTACTATTTATGCACCAGTAATTCTTCCGTCAGTTCTTAAGCACATTATAATTCCCACTCTTGATTGGTAAGACAGGCCTCTTAATTGGGGTACAGGGCATGATAAAGGCATGGTGCCGGACGTACTCGCACAATGCAGTTTTTCACATATGTCGACTTCCAATGCAATTTTCTGTGAAGTTATCAAAGCTATGATAATGGTTTTGAATTTTACCGGAGTTTGCTCTTTATATTTTTTATTTCAGGAATTTTTTAACTACTAATGTCAGCAGATTAAACTATCTTCATAAAGCAAAAGTGCTGGACGTACATTTTTTGGTGCCGGACGTACCAGCGCATAACAGATTTTAGAAAGAAGTATTTCCAAACTTTTTAATCAACTTTATCAAAGAGTTTAGGGTATAAAGTACCATTACAATTAAAAAAAATGGTGAGACAGCACTGGCATTAACATTTTAAGTCTTAGCGGTCATAAATGATAAATTCCTTATGATGTACAAAGGAATATCCTGTTGAATAATTTGAAACTAATATTACCTGGAGCTGTTTGCTGCCTAGCAATAGAGTCCAGTCAAATTAATTTCAAAATATTCAAGATCTCATTTGCTGTCTTGAAATTGAGATAATGGAACCTCAAGAGTAAAAGGGTTAAGATACGAGATTGTGGTACCACATGAACAAATCGTAGCAAAAATGAATCATTGTCATTCTAACAGTTTGCAATAAAATTAAACAAGAGTCCCAATGGACTTGTATCATTAGGTGAGCTAAAACTCACAACGAAAGTGAAAACATCCAGAATTAAAAACAGAGATTAATAACATTTCACACAATGGGTTCTAGCCCCAAGTGGCAATACGATAAGGTTTCAAAATATGGATATTCATCTTAATTTTGATATTGAAACAGTGTACATGTATCTAAATATTATATACAGCTGATGTTAGTATGTTGTGCCCAAAGTGTTAAACTTGAAAATGTGTCTCAGAATAAACTGATCACAATGTTGTTGAAACCATGGTATCATCAGGTCAATCACTACATTGTACTCCATCCAATATGTGAGCTAGATCTACGCTATGAAATGACCATATCAGAGGTAATCAGTTATGTTTTGTGCAAAGTATATTAATTACTCAAAGTTGAATTGTTTCAGCAATGTATCGTGGTGCAAGGTATATTAATTAATCAAAGTTGAATTGTTTCAGCAATGTATCGCGCAAGGTATATTAATTAAAGTTGAATTGTCTACAGTTTCCAATAACAGTTGGAGGATTGACTATACTTATAATGTCTGTTTTGTAGTAAAAGATTTCATCAGGTTTATCAGGCCAACCCCATGTTCTCCCTTGCTTGTGTATGACATTGACTTTGATCTCATCACCAATGACATTGGTCACTTCACTGTAGTATATCTTATTTTCATAACCAACTGCAACCCACTGTTCAAGTTGAACCTCTAACATGTCTAAATGGAAATGTGTCCCATGTTGGGATTGGTTCTCTGAGTCTTCAGTTTCATCAGCATCTTGATTGGACTTTTCACTATTCTCATTCTCAAGTTGAACACGAATGAGGCATTTTGTAATTGTTTGGCCTGAGATGTTTCCAGCACAAGGACATGGAATGGTCCTGCGGCCTTGACAAAATGTTTTTTCTGCATCTCGCGGTGTGGCACAGTGCAGTGACTTGCTCAAAGATAGGCTGAGACATCTGTTACGTGGCTATTTTCCACCTATTTCTGAATACGGGGGATTAGCTGGGTGGAAATAGCGCTGCTACACTTCAGGATGAGACGGCGAGTGAAGACACTTTAATAAACAATAAACAAGCTCGTTCTTCAGATATTACTGATATTAAATGTTTAATGATTCTAAACTTTACTTCACATTCAACTGGTGATAATTAATGTTACAAACACTAATTATCTATCTGTAGAAAACTATCTCTTTTCACATCAAGAGTATACTTACCTCCCTAATACTTTTGATATTGCTAAATATCGGCTTTCACTCAATAAAACACTCAGATTAAAAACAGTTAGGTGCCCCTACTGGGCAGGGAGTCAGAGGTAGTCCGGCGGATGCTCGCCCCACCACCGCGCATGCGCCGACTACTACTTCCTCTTTGCTCATTTATTGGCAAAGGGTTACATGCGGTTTTGTGTTCTCTATACTTTTCTGCGCGTTACCTTGTTTTTTACTCACATTTGACGATTCTTGTACGGTGGAAGCATGTCGGAAAGGGAGGATTCGCCTTTAGAAGGAGCGGGATCTCTTTATCAGGTGAATTCTTTGATATGCTAGCGTGTTTTGTCCCGGTTTAATGTATTTCCGGGACTCGCGCTTACCGTGATTAGCGCCTGATTATGTTGGTTTTTTACAACATGGTGCTTTATATGTCTCATTTCTCTTTGTGTTTTGTCCACAGGTATCGCATAGACGCTTTGATGGACTTCTCAGCACAAGAGGATATGTTTTCTCTCCACCACGGTTCCATTTCCTACTAATACTGTTAGGTTATCTAACCAAAAATTCTATGTTCAGTGAGTTGGAGGCCTGTTATAAAGGTCTTCTCACTTTGCCCTCTTGCTCCAATTCCTTCCCCTTAGGTGGAGAGGATGTAGAGGCGTACTATGGTGGAGTTCTCCGGTTCATCACGTTGGATGGTTTGTCTATACAAGGGTCAGGTATCTAATTATTGATAAACAAAAGGGGAGATAATTTCCTTTTTTGCCAATGCTAGAATTGGAAGGAGTTATCTCTGTATATCTGATTGTTGTGTACTCGAAATGCCAATTCAACGGAAATGTTCCGGTTACTTATACAATTCGTTCTTGCACTTGGTGCTTGTTGCGGATCGATTAATTTGGTCACGAGAGTGATGACGTCATAATCGGCCTTGGCCTTTTATTAACAATTAACGTTTTGTCCATGGCTGGTTCTTCTTGATTTCCGATCTTGATGATCCTGTCCCTCTCTTTTTAGTTGGTTTTGAGTTCGCTAACCTTAACTATCTTGCTCATTGTCCCTGTCCTTTGTCCTGTTTCAGAGACCTGGTTGCCCGTCCTGCGGGAGGTTTCTTAAAAGCCGCTTCGTTCCGCACTTGTGCTTCAGCTGCAGTCCCTGTGGACCGTTGCTGAAGTGCGACGTATGTAAGCAGTGGGGGGGCGAATTAATGTCTGATTTTCTCGCATTGCAGGCAAGGGAGAAGGTGATGGAGGAAGAGAGGAAGAAGAAGGAAAAAGTTTGTAAGAAGGGTAAGAAGAAGGCCTCATCCGCGGTGGATATGGAGGCCTTCAGGTCCGAAATGTTGCAAGAGATGCAGAGGACAATAAAGGATCTGGTCCCAGAGTTGCTTCGTGGCATGCTCCCTGGGCCAGCTCCTTTGTTGTCCTCGGCATCTGCTTACGAGCAGGTGATCCCCGCCTCTGAATCCGGTCTCTTTAGGTCCGGTCCGGTTGTGGATTCAGAGGTGGCCCCTTTGTTGGGGGTAGTCCAAGGCCCTGGCAGCAGGCATGGCGCCGCGCCGAGGGGCCGTGGACAGCGGTTGTTGCTGGGACCCGCGGTCTGCTCATCAGACCCCGGGTATCCGCGCGCCGAAGGTGTCAAACCCTCCTATGGCACCTTTCCTGGCCAGTCCGGGTTAGCTCTCTTTGCTGACCCGGAGTCTAATCTTTCTGGCCAGGAAGAAGAGGATCTCCTACTGGGGTCGCCTTCTGAGGACGTGGCCATGGAATACGACGTCTGTGCACCCCTCGCGGGGAATGCAGGCGACGTGTTCCATGGTTCTACTCACGCAGGAGTAGATTTCACGGTCCAGAGGGTGTCCCCGGGCGGTGCTGTTGACCACGGATACCGCATACCTCGGCTTGCCGATGGTATTGCTGGTGCTGGTCAGACCCGTGGTAGAGCGGTGTTTACCCCACGCTCTGCCACGGCGCCTGCTCCTGGTCAGGCCGCGGAATTTAGCATGCCTGCTCTCTCGGGCCCGCATGCTTTTCCAGGCTTGCCAGGGGTATCAGCTTACCCGCCGTCGACATCAACTGCGAGTGCTCTGGAGGAAGACGAAGGCCCTCGTCTAGTAGAGCGCTCGCAGTTAGCCACGGAGGAGGATTGGTCGGACGCTTGCCAGTGGCTGGTAAGTGTTCGGCCCGATCTACCCGTGGAGCTGCCGGCTAGCCAGCGTGACCATAGGCCGTGGTTAGCTGGTAGGCCGGCGGCTACCGCTATGCCATCTCTGCCGCTTGCTGAGCATGTCGTGGACATGTTCGAAGCGGCAGAGGCGTCCATTAAGGTGAATGGACGTCTCGCGAAGGCCCCTCGCGAGGTGGCGAAGCGGTGCCGCATCGTGCCCCTGGATTACCAGCGGTACGGTGTGGTGCCGAAGCCAAGCGTTGATGATCGCGCGGCTTTGGGCGAAGATGCGCGGCCGGGCTCCCGTTCTGACACGGGAGTCTTGTGCTCGAACGCGTTGCGTTCGGCGAATGCCGCGCTGCGGGATGCGGAGGAGAGTGGGAGGGCGTCGATTGCCGCTCTGTCCCACGTCTCCCAGCTGCTACAGGGGGTGGTAGCGGCTTCCGCATCACGCCAGCCAAGCCCGGTAACAGTCCAGAGAGCCATTCAGGATGGTATCAACCTGGCTTTGGACTGTTTGACGCGGGCGGTAACCAGAAGTGTCCGGGCGAGGCGCACGTTTGCGCTTGACAATCTGTGCCCGTCCCAGGACCTGTATAATAGGCTGCTGCGGACGCCTATGACAGGTCCTGGTCTCTTTGGAGGTGAGGGATGCAGGCACCTCCAGGAGACGGTCACTCTGGTTAATAACCAGAGGGCGCTGCGGGAACAATTTGAGGTGCTCCGGCGGGAGCGTGTTCGCGCGGCACCCCCTGCGTATCGTCCTCTGCAGGCTCGAGGTGGTGCTGGCCAGGTCAGAGGCCAGCCACCGTCGCAACGTAGGCCTAGGCCACGGGCGATTCGGCCAGCAGCGAGGGGGGCGCAGGCTCCCCAGCCGCACCCAGCCAGACAGCCGCCCGCGCACCGTGGTGCGCGCGGCGCTGGGCGGGGCGCGCGGGGATCTGGTCGCGGTAATCGGGCCTGATGGCCTGGTTACCGCGGTGGGAACCACTCCGGTGTTTCAGGCCGAGAGAACAGTGCCACTCTGGCCCTCCTTATGTCCACCTCTATCCCTAGGTGGACCGGTGGGCGGCCGTTTGGCCGCCCGCTTGCCAGAGTGGAAGCGGTTGACTCAGGACCGTTTAGTCTTGCGATGGCTTTCGGTCGGGTATCGTCCCGACTGGGTGACAGGCCCGCCATCGCGACTGTCTCTCGCGCCGATCTGGACTCCCATTCCACGGGATCCGGATCAGAGGTTGTGTATAGAGGAGGAAATAAATTCCCTCATACTAAAAGAAGCCATTCAGCCGGCACAGAGGTGCCCGGGCTTCTATTCAACCCTGTTCTTGGTAACAAAAAACACCGGAGGGTGGAGGCCGATTCTCAACCTCAAGCCGTTGAACAAGTTCATCGAGACACCCAGTTTCAAGATGGAGACTGTGCGCTCGGTGTTGGCGGGGTTAGAGCGAGGAATGTGGACAGCGTCGATAGATTTGAAAGATGCTTATTTCCACATTCCCATAGAGAGGAGTTTCCGTCGCTTCCTGAGATTTGCATTTCAGGGCCGGCGGTGGGAATTCAGGGTGTTACCCTTCGGAATTTCCACGGCTCCTCGGGTCTTCACCCGTGTGGTTCTCGCGATCACTGCATACCTCCGCAGGAGAAGCATAGCAGTCCACACGTACATAGACGACTGGCTGTTGAAAGCACACACCCGGGAATCGTTGTCAGCCAATCTGGAGATTGTTTTGAAAATTCTCTCGGACTTGGGCTGGGTGATCAATTTCCCGAAATCAGAGCTAACTCCATCCCAGAAGTTTGTTTACCTGGGCATGTTCTTCGATCTGGAGACGGGGTATGTGTACCCCACTCAGGAGAGGGTTCAAATACTCATCTCGGTAATTCAGTCGGTGTGCGACAGTCGTCATGTCCTGGCACGGGTTTACTTGAGAATGCTGGGCTTGATGGTTTCTTTGGAACCAGTCATTCCACAGGCCGCCTTGCGCAGGCGTCCGATCCAGTTGTTTCTCATGACACAGTGGACCCAGAGTTCAGGTTCGCTGGACTCGAACGTGTCGGTGTTGGCGCCTCTGATTCACCACCTGCAATGGTGGTTGAATACAGAGAATCTCTTGCCGGGGGTTTTGCTAACCCCTCCCCACCCTCAGGTGACTGTGTATACAGATGCATCGATGGAGGGGTGGGGAGCTTGTCTGGAAGAGTCCACAGTATCAGGGCTTTGGGATCTGGATCAGTCCAAGGAACATATCAATCTACTAGAGCTAAGAGCAGTAGTCCTGGGCCTGGAACATTTCTTACAGAAAGTTCAGGGCAAGATTGTTCTAATTCGTTCAGACAACTCAACAGTAGTGACTTACATAAACCGCCAGGGCGGAACGAAGTCGCCCAGTCTCTGTATGATGACATGGAAACTGCTTTGTTGGTGCCTGGATCATGGGATCACCTTGAAAGCAGTTCATATTCCGGGGAGGTTAAATCTGCTAGCAGACTCATTGAGCCGAAGGATGAGTGTTTTACCCACGGAATGGCAACTAAATCAATGTGTGGCGGATCGTCTGTTCGACCATTGGGGGAAACCCAACATAGATTTGTTCGCGATGAAGAAGAATGCGAAGATGACGACGTACGTCTCTCCGATTCCAGACCCAAGCGCTTTCGCAACAGATGCGTTAGCTATCAGCTGGGAGGGAATGTATGCATACGCATTCCCCCCAGCAATCCTGATTCCAAAGGTGCTTCAGAAAATCAGGCAGCAGGAGTGCCAAGTGCTTCTGATCGCCCCGGATTGGCCAAGCCGATCGTGGTATACGGATCTGCTGGACCTTCTGGTCTGCAATCCGGTTCCGCTGCCTCTGATGGACAACCTTATCTTCCAGGGCAAGGCCCTTCACGACAATCCGTCAATGTTCCGATTGACTGCGTGGATGTTGTCAAGGAATCTAGAATTAAGGAGGGCTTTTCTGAGCAAGCGGCCATGTTTATGGCCAAAGCCAGGAGGGGGTCAACCTCCAGAGCATATAATTATAAAATCAACAGATTTGCAGAATGGTGCTCAAAAAGATGTATTGATCCAATGGAATCATCTATTCAGGTAGTGGCTGATTTCCTCTGTCACCTATATGATGCCTATAGCCTCAAGCCTAACTCTATTGCTGGTTATAAGTCAGCTTTAATGACTGTTATTCCTTGCTTGGCTAATAGGGGGAGTGATGAAGTAAGTACATTAAATGTATTAATTAAAGGCATGGGCAATCTAAGACCAAGGAATCCTCCACTGATTCCGTCTTGGGGTTTATCACTGGTGCTCCAGGTACTAGGTGATAAGCCTTTTGAACCACTTAGTTCCATTTCTATGAAAATGTTAACTCTTAAAACTGTATTTTTAATTGCTGCGGCCTCGGCGAGGCGTAGGAGTGAAATTCACGCCTTATCAGCCGAGGTTGACCGTTTTGTGGTTACAGGGGAAGGCCTTAAGCTTCTACCTAGGATTAATTTCTTGTCTAAAAATCAGTCATTGAAATATCCAGGTTTTGCCATTTTTAACTAGATATGATCCTAATTCTAAAGTATGGTGCCCCGTACGGGCGCTGCTCCGGTACAAACAGCGTACTTCGGAGTGGCGTACCGACCAGTCAGCGTTATGGTTGTCATATATTGAACCCCATGGTAGGGCGTCTAAGGACACCATTTCTAGGTGGATTGTGGAATGTATTCAATTTTGTCACAAATCCGCCACCGGGCGACAGGTTGACGTGGCCAAGGCTCACAGTGTCCGCGGTGTCGTGACATCCACTGCCCTTTTTAATGGGGTCCCTGTGGATGATATTATGTCAGTGGCTCAGTGGCACTGTGAGTCAAGTTTTACAGACCATTACCTCCGTGACACCTCTAACCCTCTCGCCTTGTCGATTTTGAAACAATAACCGCTTTATGTTTGTGAAGAGTGCCTCCGCATTGCTTATATACTTCGCCATTCAGCGACGGTGACAACCACTTGTCGGGACTGTATCATCCTTCTCTACTGGATTCATGATGACAGTTTCCTAGTACAACAAGGTCAGTCTTGTTCATGTGGTGTTCATTGTTTTGTATTGTCACGTTACCCAGTGTTATTAATATGGTGATGGTTTATGTGGGTTGTGGTTCTTTAGAGAGAGTATACGAAAATGGAGCCTTTTCGTCTCTGTCCTATAGTACTTAGCACTAGTACGAAGAGAGCGTGTAGGACATTGAGGTCATTTAATCTTCCTCCCAAGGGAGGGGGGGGAGCGCATATGACAAATCGGTCATCTCTCAGGCATCGGTTGTGTTATCCGATGGTTTATCAAATCCTGACTGTGTTTTCACACAGTTTCAGACGTCATAAGTGCCTTAAACGCTTGAAAGCGTATAGGGAAGAGCTGGTCTTTTGACCTCGCCTCCCTCCCGCCAGATTCACTTTCGAATTCTGGCAATATCAAAAGTATTAGGGAGGTAAGTATACTCTTGATGTGAAATAAACGAAATCTAGGATTTCTTTTTTCACGAGAGAGTTGATACTTACCTCCCTAGATACTGACCCGGCCTCTCCGCCCCACAGAGGCTCGGTCTTCAGGCTCTTGGTAGTTGCATGTGTTAGCCAATAAATGAGCCAGAGGAAGTAGTAGTCGGCGCATGCGCGGTGGTGGGGCGAGCATCCGCCGGACTACCTCTGACTCCCTGCCCAGTAGGGGCACCTAACTGTTTTTAATCTGAGTGTTTTATTGAGTGAAAGCCGATATTTAGCAATATCAAAAGTATTAGGGAGGTAAGTATCAACTCTCTCGTGAAAAAAGAAATCCTAGATTTCGTTTAAAGTCTATGAATCTCTATATCTATCTGTATGACTGTGTAACTCTATCTCTCAATCTAATTCTATCTCTCTATCTCTATCTGTAGCTCTGTCTCTCACTGTTTCTCTCACTCACTCTCTCTGTCATTCTCCACAGTCGTGCCCATTTTATAGCTAGTGGTCGTTAAAGTAAACAGACAGGTAGTCAAGAGACAAGTTCGAAATAAATTCAGAACATGTCTAAAATCATTAATAATTTGCTTAAAGAATCAAGTTTTTACTAATAGTAGTTTTGTGAATACCAGAGTTATGTAATTCCATGCAATAAATATAATTAACCACTTTCATTCCGTATATGTGCTGACAGTATTTTGCTCTGACAAATTCAGAAAATCCTGATGACTATTTTGAAAACAAAGCGAAATTTGTTTCTCCTTGAGGCAGCAACAACTTTCAGTCAAACTATTTCCAAAATAATATGCATGTTTATGGGAATTCAGAATGAAAACAGTTAACGGATTATAAACATGCATTTTCATAAGTATGTTATTATATATATATATAAACGTTCAGCATATACATGTCTTGGAATACTGTGATTTATTATGTCCACACTGCAGGCTGGGTCACTTTAATTGTCCTGGCTATTAATAGGGCTATTGTCCTCTGTCCACCATATTCCTAGAATTGTCACGCTTGATTTCATATGATTAAGTTGGTCACAATTATGAACGTTCTAATTTATGCTGGTTAATATCAATACTATATAACTTCACACAGAATTTCGTATACCTGGCCTAATAGCACCATGACATACTCTACCAACTTAAAAAATGGACCTGCCCTCAGGTCCAAGATAAAAAAAATTAAATAGTGGTATATAGATGGAACGGAATTAATTAGGTTTGATATAATATTCCTGATAGGCACATGAAACCTACCATGGCTGAAAACACAACTATATATTTCACACTTAATTTCTTCTCAGATACTGATTTCGTTGTCTCTTTAACCGCTTAATTTCTGCTTCCATCTCGATCCGGCGCTCTACTGCTCGCTGATTATCTGCAGCGTATGTCTCGTACCTCTCCTCGAAATAATCTCGCTCATCTCGCAGCTGGGCAATCGTCTTTTGCAGTTTATTCGATTCTGCATCCCAACTTTGTTTCACCTCCTCAAACTTACTAACAGAATTTACGCTATGACTCTTTTGTTGCTTCAATGTCTCTAGCTCCTCCAGAATGATGTTTTGCTGTGTCACATTAAAACTGTTTTCATGACACAACTCACTGAAGTCACGCTTATATCCTTCAAGTTCATGGTTACGGCTCTCGTTTTCCTCCTGACTTTTGCTTAATTGTTCTTTAGCTTCTTCTAGGTCTTTTTGAAATTGTTCCAACTCTCCCTCTATCTTGGTTACACTGTTCACAGAGATGGTATTGTCTGTCCTAATGTTGTTGAGCTGCTCATGCAGTTTGTTACATTCAGCTCTTAATGATTTATTATCAACACGGGTGTCTTCAAGTATAGTTTTAATATTTTCATATTCCTGACTAAAGGTAGCTTTTTCTTCTTCACATTTAGTCAGTTGTTCACGAACACTGGTGACTCTGTCTAAGATTGAAAGCATCTCCATGCTGTGAAGGATCTTATCTTCTTCCATCATATCCATCACAGCACAGAGTTTATTTTGTAATTTAAATTGTCTTTCGCTAGCACTGATTTTTGGCTCAAGAGTTGCCTGACTGATATTACAAAATGGCAGCTCCTGAGCTAAACATTGTCTTTCATCTATAGGCTCACAGCTACTATTCCTATTGGTATTAACATTGTCTGTTTTTGGCACTTGTATCTGATTAGCGCAAGTGTTTTGTCTCCTGCTTATCCTTGCCGAAACGAATGAAACATATCTGTGCCTATTGGCACACATAAACGAAAGGTGTCCGAAATCATGGCAAGAGAAGCAGCGCACAAATCTTGCTTTGCAGTAGGATAGATGATTATGTGTGAAAGACTCACCACACCTATAGCACTGTTGGTTTCTTCGATGATGGTGATGATGGCACCGTCTCCCTGGTCTCGGATGGTGATGATCTGACTGCCATGGCCTATGATGATAATAAGAGTGATGATTCTGTTGTTGTCGATTGAACTGTCTTCATGGTGTTGTCTGTTGTTGACTCATCCTGGAGCATCCTTTTGTTCTAGCACCACGATTGTGAGGTACAGGATCTTCTTGTAGTCAATACAACTATACCCGGCATCTCCACCAATTGTTACAAGGCTATTTTCCACCTATTTCTGAATACGGGGGATTAGCTGGGTGGAAATAGCTCTGCTACACTTCAGGATGAGACGGCGAGTGAAGACACTTTAATAAACAATAAACAAGCTCGTTCTTCAGATATTACTGATATTAAATGTTTAATGATTCTAAACTTTACTTCACGTTCAACTGGTGATAGTAAATGTTACAAACACTAATTATCTATCTGTAGAAAACTATCTCTAAGTCTATGAATCTCTATATCTATCTGTATGACTGTATAATTCTATCTCTCAATCTAATTCTATCTCTCTATCTCTATCTGTAGCTCTGTCTCTCACTGTTTCTCTCACTCACTCTCTCTCTGTCATTCTCCACATTCGTGCCCATTTTATAGCTAGTGGTCATTAAAGTAAACAGACAGGTAGTCAAGAGACAAGTTCGAAATAAATTCAGAACATGTCTAAAATCATTAATAATTTGCTTAAAGAATCAAGTTTTTACTAATAGTAGTTTTGTGAATACCAGATTTATGTAATTCCATGCAATAAATATAATTAACCACTTTCATTCCGTATATGTGCTGACAGTATTTTGCTCTGACAAATTCAGAAAATCCTGATGACTATTTTGAAAACAATCAAAGCGAAAGTTGTTTCTCCTTGAGGCAGCAACAACTTTCAGTCAAACTATTTCCAAAATAATATGCAGGTTTCTTATGCCAATGTCTTGAAATCATGTTTATGGGAATTCAGAATGAAAACAGTTAACGGATTATAAACATGCATTTTCATAAGTATGTAATTATATATATATATAAAAGTTCAGCATATACATGTCTTGGAATACTGTGATTTATTATGTCCACACTGCAGGTTGGGTAACTTTAATTGTCCTGGCTATTAATTGGGCTATTGTCCTCTGTCCACTATATTCCTAGAATTGTCACGCTTGATTTCATATGATTAAGCTGGTCACAATTATGAACGTTCTAATTTATGCTGGTTAATATCAATACTATATAACTTCACACAGAATTTCCTATACCTGGCCTAATAGCACCATGACACATCCATAAAACAAAAACCCTACATCAACCAAGCCATTTATGGTGCCGGACGTGCAAAAAAACAGTACGTCCGGTACCAGGATTCATAGAAAATTTTCAGACGGATATAGTTAATCTAGCTATCAATTCTTAGAGCTACCAAAACTAATTTATCAAAAGCATAATATACCTTGATTCCTAAATGTTTATAGACTGAATATGAAAAAAAAGATATTTTTGGTGCCGGACATACATTAGCAAACTAAGTCCTATTTCAAAGCTTCCCATTTTCCTCATAGCCATCCGTGGTAAAAAATTTCTTGGGTATGTTAAAAAACATGTATTATATGCTACAAATTTAAATCATTTCAACTTATTACTCACTCTCTGGGTAATATGTTACGGTGCAAAGATCTTGTTTTTAAATCAGTATTTTTTTTCAAGAATACATATACCTACATTCCTTAAAATCTTTACTCTAAAAACTTTTTTAAGACCAAAGAAATTGTTAATATATTTATTTTTAATAAATTTCCATCAAAATGATACAAAATTTACCAGGCTACAATGGACTTTAAAAAATAGTATCGTGGTGGACCTATTCACAGAATTGCCCTCCAGTCCATACAGTGGTTGTCTAATTCCTATTCATTAATATCAACCCATTACCACTCATATGACAGAAATTTACGCAATATTCTAGTGAATGTTCTGAAACTAATTTGATTGGGATCTCTTTCTTCCTACGGCCTCAATAGGCATAACAGGTTCCAGTGAAATTAGGTTCAAAACGTTCAACAGCATTCCCGTATATAGTTTTCTTGAAAGTGAGACACTGAAATTTTCAGGTTTAGAGGGTTTAAAACTCAACCAATAATATCGCACAGAATAACCAGTGTGCTAGATATGGCTCATCCATTGTGATGATACATGTATCAATCGGTTCTGTTTAGGTTCAGTTCAGATTGACTAAATTTAAGGTGTGGACTGAGCCCAGATTGATCAATACTAGAGTACAGGATATCGGAATATAGGCTACAGAGATTTCAGGGATGGATTATATGTATTTAATACACCTTTCCTGTTTATCCATACATCATATGATATCAGCGGGTGAGCTTAGATAGAGATGGGCGAGGCATAGCTAAAACTGGATTCGTGCAATAGGCATTTATATTTAATGGCTGGATCTGATCTGTCATACAATTATCTGAGGTCATAATCATAATATGCCACTTGTTAGCTGAGGTCACAATCAAATGACAGCAAATGCCCCACACCGGCAGACAGCAGTAAGGACCTGAATTGAATGTCATTGCCATAAGTTACTGGTAATAAACATTCTGTTGAATATTTTGACACCTCGGACTGGATACTGTTGTTGCCATCTAGGAAACAACAGCCCACAGCCAAATTAGTTTCAAAATATCCATAAGCTTACCTGTATATAGTCACCTTGAAATTGTGATTCTATGACTTCATGGATAAAAGTGTTGAAATTCTTTGAAATGCACATACAAGGTGGGTTTAGCTTCTAAGGTAGAAATGAACATGTCATGGTAGAGCCTTAATAGACTCTTATAACATTTTTACATTGCAGCCATTATTCCAGGTGGCTGGTAAGAGTATCTTTTGTAGAGGTTTTTTAACTTCTACTTTTAACATAATTTGTATAAAATTTTCATATTTTTCAGTATACCTGCGCAAGTACATCACTACACAGTAAAAATGGAGTTTTCCAATACAGTAATCTTCGCTTTCCTGCTTGTTGTTCCTTTAGTATGTGGCAAAACAGGTAATGCCCATTCTTATGTCATATTCTAAGTTCTTTTGTGTGTGTGTGCGTGCGTGCGTGAGTGTGTTTGCAGATATGCATACAATTTCATAGTCTTTAACAGTGCTCGCAATAAACCAATGGAACTAAGGCAGTTGCCTTGGATGCCATGCTTCTTGCTTTAATGCCCCTCAATTTTGCCAGATATTTAAATTATGCATGACATGACTGGTATAACTTTGCATAAACCGATCACACAAGTGTCACTATTTAATGAAATACACACAGATTCTCAAACGTTCTCGGTTAATAACAAAAGCAACTTTTGTTCAATATCTGACAGCCTTCCACCAACACGCTGATCGATTCCCACCTCAAAATTTATCACGTGTATGGGACGTAATCTTATTGCTTATTTCTTGTCTCTCCCCCACCTGCGAAGCATGATCGAGACATAGGTATCACTTTTCCGGCGGCGGCGGTGTAAAATTTTAAGTTGAATTTATATCTCAGCAATGTCTGATCCAATTGGAACCAAAAATGGGAGGATGGTAGTATACATCAAAAGGAAGCAGCCCGCCTATAAAAACGCCATGAGGTCAAGGTTACAGGGGTCAAAGGTTACAGTATAATCTTTGTTAATATTTTACGTTAAATTTTTACGTTAAACAAAAGTTATTGCCTTATATCTCAACAACGTCTGATCAAATTGGAACCAAACTTGGGTACATGGTGATATACATTAAAAGGAAGCAGCATGCTGATGCAGACATCATGAGGTCAAGGTTACAGGGGTCAAGGGTCATGGTATAATCTTTGTTAATATTTTACGTTACGTTTTTGCGTTAAACAAAAGTTATTGCCTTGTATCTCAGCAATGCCTGATCCAATTGGAACCAAACTTGGGTACATGATGATATACATCAAAAGGAAGCAGCATGCTGATGCAGACATCATGCGGTCAAGGTTATGGGAGTCAAAGGTCACGGTATAATCTTTGTTAATATTTTACGTTAAGTTTTTGCATTAAACAAAAGTTATTGCCTTATATCTCAGCAATGCCTGATCCAATTGGAACCAAACTTGGGTACATGGAGATATACATTGAATGTAAGCAGCCCACTGATAAACCGGTCATGACGTCAAGGTTATGGGGTCAAAGGTCACAGTATCATCTTTGTTAATATTTTACGTTAAGTTTTTGCGTTAAACAAAAGTTATTGTCTTATATCTCGGCAATGCCTGGTCCAATTGGAACCACACTTGGATACATGGGAATATACATTGAAAGGAAACAGCTTGCTGATGCAGGCATCATGCGTTCAAGGTTATGGGGTCAAAGGTCATGGTATAATCTTTGTTAATATTTTACGTTAAGTTTTTGCGTTAAACAAAAGTTATTGTCTTATATCTCAACAATGTCTGATTCAATTGGAACCAAACTTGTGTACATGGAGATATACATCGAAAGGATGCAGCACGCTGATGCAGGCATCACGAGGTCAAGTTTATGGTGTCAAAGTTCAGGGTATAATCTTTGTTAATATTTTATGTTAAGTTTTTGCGTTAAACAAAGGTTATTGCCTTATATCTCAACAATGCCTTATCCAATTGGAACCAAACTTGGGTACATGGAGATATACATCGAAAGGAAGCAGCCCATCGATAAAGTGGTCATGACGTCACGGTTATGGGGGGTCAAAGGTCACAGTATAATCTTTGTTAATATTTTACATTACGTTTTTGCGTTAATCGAAAGTTATTGCCTTATATCTCAACAATGCCTGATCCAATTGAACCAAACTTGGGTACATGGTGATATACATCAAAAGGAAGCAGTATGCTAATGCAGGCATCATGTAGTCAAGGTTATGGTGGGTCCAAGGTCACGGTATCATCTTTGTTAATATTTTACGTTAAGTTTTTGCGTTGAACAAAAGTTATTGTCTTATATCTCAGCAATGCCTGATCCAATTGGAACCAAACTTGGGTACATGGAGATATACATCGAAAGGAAGCAGCACGCTGATGCAGGCATCACGTGACCTTGATACAGAACTCTGTTATTTCAACATTAAGTTTTTGTGTTTGACAAAACTTATCAGCTTATATTTCATGATTGAAATTGCAACTAAACTTGGCTATGAGGTTGCTTATGCTGTTATAAAGCATCATGATGATACTGAGGCCACATGGTCACGGTCACTGTGATCGTGATACAAAACTCTGCTTTTTTATTGTTAAGTTTTTGCGTTTAGCAAAATCTCTTGGCTTATCTTTCTGGATTAGTTAACCTTATTGGAACTAAACATGGATAACTTGTTACCTATAATGTTAGGAAGCAACATGCTGACACTGAAGTCACAACGTCGAAGGTCAAGGTCATTCTGACTTCTACAAAACTTCGGTACTTTTCAATGTTAAGTTTTTAGGCTTAGCAAATCTTATCATATTATATTTTGGGATTGCTTAACCCAAATGGAACACAATGTCACCAGGACACAGGTCAAGGCCATTCTAATATAGCTATTTGAACTCTGCTTTTTCAACCGTAAGTTTTTCCATTCAGCAAATCATTTATATTTCAGGATTGGTTAATCTTATTGGAACTAAACTTGAATATATGGCAGCGTATAATGTTAGGAAGTGGCATGATAACACAGAGGTCACAAGGTTAAAGGTCAATGCCACTGTGACAAACTTGTGTTGCTCAGGCGGTTCTTATAAGATGCCATTTATCTCCTATTTCAATGAAAATGAGCAAAATTTTTGCGATTTTTCAACTTCTCTTTGATAACCAATTTAGAGGAAATCAGTCTGTTTAATACAAAATACACATGTGCGCGCATACTCAGCTGGAAAAACTGTACTTGACCCAATTACAAATACTGCGTGTACTAAAGGTAATTGCGGCGACACCACTAATTCGATATCTGCCTTGTTTACTATTGATTCCTATGCAGGAATATGCTAGCTGTAATGGCTGTAACTGGAGTGATGTAGATACAGTTGGCTTATCGATTGCCGCAATTGAAAAAGTTGAACAGAATTACTGTTTTGCGCGGTTTCAAATTTGCATTTCTTGCTTATTTCTTACTGTATGCTGACACAATTTATGTGGGAGACGGAGTTTGATTGTATTTTCAACTATATGGTATAAATGGCTATTAAAATTCTGTTTGCATACAGACTTTATGGTAACAACTGCCTTACATGTGGGTGCCCTCTTTTGCCTTTGTGCCCATCATACACAATGCTTCAAAATAGTTTACAAATTGCATGTGCAGACTAAATGCTTCTGAAGGACAACAGCACTGAACAACTCTGGCTGTAATGTTCATTTTACAAGGGAAATAAGATGATTCCTGATCCTGATTGACTGAGTAAGTCTAATGTTGCCTTCATGCTCTTGATCAGGTGCCATGATTTGCCGTTATGCCTTGAGCCATTGCCGTAACCATTTCACCGATATATTTTTCATATCTCATTTTCAAGGCAACCTTACAGGAAAACCTGAATATTTTAAGAGTAATTTTACTGGAAGTCGTGCCTCCAGTCAAATTAATTTCAAAATATTCAACAGACTAAGTTTTATGTCGTAAGGAATTTACTTTTTCAGGATTTGGGGGTGAAAGGGTTAATGGCTCTAAGATTGTTAATGACATTAAAGCATCATGCCTGGACGTTTTAGCTGACATCGTGAAGCCTGGCTGTAACTTGAAGCCTGGCTGTATCTTGAAGCCTGGCTGTAACTTGATGCCTGGCTGTAACTTGAAGCCTGGCTGTAACTTGATGCCTGGCTGTAACTTCAAGCCTGGCTGTAACTTGATGCCTGGCTGTAACTTGAAGCCTGGCTGTAACTTGAAGCCTGGCTGTAACTTGATGCCTGGCTGTAACTTGAAGCCTGGCTGTAACTTGAAGCCTGGCTGTAACTTGAAGCCTGGCTGTAACTTGAAGCCTGGCTGTAACTTGAAGCCTGGCTGTAACTTGATGCCTGTCTGTAACTTCAAGCCTGGCTGTAACTTCAAGCCTGGCTGTAACTTCAAGCCTGGCTGTAACTTCAAGCCTGGCTGTAACTTGAAGCCTGGCTGTAACTTGAAGCCTGGCTGTAACTTGAAGCCTGGCTGTAACTTGATGCCTGGCTGTAACTTGAAGCCTGGCTGTAACTTGAAGCCTGGCTGTAACTTGAAGCCTGGCTGTAACTTCATGCCTGGCTGTAACTTCATGCCTGGCTGTAACTTGATACCTGGCTGTAACTTGAAGCCTGGCTGTAACTTGATGCCTGGCTGTAACTTCAAGCCTGGCTGTAACTTCAAGCCTGGCTGTAACTTCAAGCCTGGCTGTAACTTGATGCCTGGCTGTAACTTCAAGCCTGGCTGTAACTTCAAGCCTGGCTGTAACTTGAAGCCTGGCTGTAACTTGAAGCCTGGCTGTAACTTGATGCCTGGCTGTAACTTGAAGCCTGGCTGTAACTTCAAGCCTGGCTGTAACTTCAAGCCTGGCTGTAACTTCAAGCCTGGCTGTAACTTCAAGCCTGGCTGTAACCTGATGCCTGGCTGTAACTTGAAGCCTGGCTGTAGCTTGAAGCCTGGCTGTAACTTGATGGCTGGCTGTAACTTGATGCCTGGCTGTAACTTGAAGCCTGGCTGTAACTTGATGCCTGGCTGTAACTTGAAGCCTGGCTGTAACTTCAAGCCTGGCTGTAGCTTCAAGCCTGGCTGTAACTTCAAGCCTGGCTGTAACTTGAAGCCTGGCTGTAACTTGAAGCCTGGCTGTAACTTGATGCCTGGCTGTAACTTGATGCCTGGCTGTAACTTGAAGCCTGGCTGTAACTTGATGCCTGGCTGTAACTTGAAGCCTGGCTGTAACTTGAAGCCTGGCTGTAACTTGAAGCCTGGCTGTAACTTGATGCCTGGCTGTAACTTCAAGCCTGGCTGTAACTTGAAGCCTAGCTGTAACTTCAAGCCTGGCTGTAACTTCAAGCCTGGCTGTAACTTCAAGCCTGGCTGTAACTTCAAGCCTGGCTGTAACTTGAAGCCTGGCTGTAACTTGAAGCCTGGCTGTAACTTGAAGCCTGGCTGTAACTTGAAGCCTGGCTGTAACTTGAAGCTTGGCTGTAACTTGAAGCCTGGCTGTAACTTCAAGCCTGGCTGTAACTTCAAGCCTGGCTGTAACTTCAAGCCTGGCTGTAACTTGAAGCCTGGCTGTAACTTGAAGCCTGGCTGTAACTTGATGCCTGTCTAAAGTCATGGAATTTGACAATTAAAATTCCAGGTCGAGAAAATCTGAAAAAAACAGTACTTACATGGAAAAGTAAACAAAAATCTGTAAAACACTACCATGAAAAATTATGCTGTAAAAATTATATTTCCTTGCCAGAGATGCAATCTGAGTTCATCTAGATTTTAAAATTGTGTGTGTTGAGAACACTTGGAAACTACTTATGTCATCGATTTCACATTTTAGGTCATGGATAGCCATGGAGTTTCACAGAGTGGAAAGTGTATGAACCGTGCAGTGGTTAGGCTTTCAAAAATCATCTCTTATTCTGCAGATGAACGTTCGCATAACCCTTTAAACGCAAGAAAATATTAATTTTCTCATAGAAAATGTTCATTTCACATCAAGAGTATACTTACCTCCCTAATACTTTTGATATTGCTAAATATCGGCTTTCACTCAATAAAACACTCAGATTAAAAACAGTTAGGTGCCCCTACTGGGCAGGGAGTCAGAGGTAGTCCGGCGGATGCTCGCCCCACCACCGCGCATGCGCCGACTACTACTTCCTCTTTGCTCATTTATTGGCTAAGGGTTACATGCGGTTTTGTGCTACTCTACATTTTCTGCGCGTTTACCTTGTTTTTCACTTATTTGACGATTGTTGTACGTTCGTGTCATGTCGGAAAGAGAGGACTCACCTTTGGAAGGAGCTGGATCTCTTTATCAGGTGATTTCTTTGATATGCTAGCGTGTTTTGTCCCGGTTTAATGTGTTTCCGGGACTCGCGCTTACCGTGATTAGCGCCTGTTTGTGTTTGTTTTTTACAACATGGTGCTTCATAAGTCTCATTTCTCTTTGTGTTTTTGTCCACAGGTATCACGTAGACGCTTTGATGGACTTCTCGGCACAAGAGGATATGTTTCTCTCCACCACGGTTCCATTTCCTACTAATACTGTTAGGTTATCTAACCAAATAAAAAATCTATGTTCAGTGAGTTGGAGGCCTATTATAAAGGTCTTCTCACTTTGCCCTCTTGATCCAATTCCTTCCCCTTCGGTGGAGAGAATGTAGAGGCGTACTATGGTGGAGTTCTCCGGTACATCACGTTGGATGGTTTGTCTGTACAAGTGTCAGGTATCTAATTATTGATAAACAAAAGGGGAGATAATTTCCTTTTTTTCCAATGCTAGAATTGGAAGGAGTTATCTCTGTATATCTGATTGTTGTGTACTCGAAATGCCAATTCAACGGGAATGTTCCGGTTACTTATACAATTCGTTCTTGCACTTGGTGCTTGTTGCGGATCGATTATTTTGGTCACGGGATTGATGACGTCATAATCGGCCTTGGCCTTTATTAACATTTAACGTTTTGTCCGAGGCTGGTTCTTCTTGACTTGCGATCTTGAGGATCCTGTCCCTCTCTTTTTAGTTGGTTTTGAGTTCGCTAACCTTAACTATCTTGCTCATTGTCCTTGTCCTTTGTCCTGTTTCAGAGACCTGGTTGCCCGTCCTGCGGGAGGTTTCTGAAGAATAGATTCGTACCGCACTTGTGCTTCAGCTGCAGTCCCTGTGGACCGTTGCTGAAGTGCGATGTATGTAAGCAGTGGGGGGGAGATCTAATGTCTGATTTTCTCTCATTGCAGGCAAGGGAGAAGGTGATGGAGGAAGAGAGGAAGAAGAAGAAGGAGGGTAGTAAGAAGGGTAAGAAGAAGGCCTCATCCGCGGTGGATATGGAGGCCTTCAGGTCCGAAATGTTGCAAGAGATGCAGAGGACAATAAAGGATTTGGTCCCAGAGTTGCTTCGCAGCATGCTCCCTGGGCCAGCTCCTTTGTTGTCCTCGGCATCTGCTTACGAGCAGGTGATCCCCGCCTCTGAATCCGGTCTCTTTAGGTCCGGTCCGTTTGTGGATTCAGAGGTGGCCCCTTTGTTGGGGGCAGTCCAAGACCCTGGCAGCAGGCATGGCGCCGCGCCGAGGGGCCGTGGACAACGGTTGTTGCTGGGACCCGCGGTCTGCTCATCAGACCCTGGGTATCCGCGCGCCGCGGGTGTCAAAGCCTCCTATGGCACCTTTCCTGGCCAGTCCGGGTTAGCTCTCTTTGCTGACCCGGAGTCTAATCTTTCTGGCCAGGAGGAAGAGGATCTCCTGCTAGGGTCGCCTTCTGAGGACGTGGCCATGGAATACGACGTCTGTGCACCCCTCGCGGGGAATACAGGCGACGTGTTCCGTGGTTCTACTCTCGCAGGAGTAGATTTCACGGTCCAGAAGGTGTCCCCGGGCGGTGCTGTTGACCACGGATACCGCATACCTCGGCTTGCCGATGGTGTCGCTGGTGCTGGTCAGGGCCGCGGTAGGGTGGTGTTTACCCCACGCTCTGCCACGGCGCCTGCTCCTGGTCAAGCCGCGGAGTTCAGCATGCCTGCTCTCTCGGGCCCGCATGCTTTTCCGGGCTTGCCAGGGGTATCGGCTTATCCGCCGTCGACGTCAACTGCGAGTGCTCTGGAGGAAGACGAAGGCCCTCATCTAGTAGAGCGCTCGCAGTTAGCCACGGAGGAGGATTGGTCGGACGCTTGCCAGTGGCTGGTAAGTGTTCGGCCCGATCTACCCGTGGAGCTGCCGGCTAGCCAGCGTGACCATAGGCCGTGGTTAGCTGGTAGGCCGGCGGCTACCGCTATGCCATCTCTGCCGCTGGCTGAGCATGTCGTGGACATGTTCGAAGCGGCGGAGGCGTCCATTAAGGTTAATGGACGTCTCGCGAAGGCCCCTCGCGAGGTGGCGAAGCGTTGCCGCATCGTGCCCCTGGAATACCAGCGGTACGGTGTGGTGCCAAAGCCAAGCGTGGATGATCGCGCGGCTTTAGGCGAAGATGCGCGGCCGGGCTCCCGTTCTGACACGGGAGTCTTGTGCTCGAACGCGTTGCGTTCGGCGAATGCCGCGCTGCGTGATGCGGAGGAGAGTGGGAGGGCGTCGATTGCCGCTCTGTCCCACGTCTCCCAGCTGCTACAGGGGGTGGTAGCGGCCTCCGCATCACGCCAGCCAAGCCCGGTAACAGTCCAGAGAGCCATCCAGGATGGTATCAACCTGGCTTTGGACTGTTTGACGCGGGCGGTGACCAGAAGTGTCCGGGCGAGGCGCACGTTTGCTCTTGACAATCTGTGCCCGTCCCAGGACCTGTATAATAGGCTGCTGCGGACGCCTATGACAGGTCCTGGTCTCTTTGGAGGTGAGGGATGCAGGCACCTCCAGGAGACGGTCACTCTGGTTAACAACCAGAGGGCGCTGCGTGAACAATTTGAGGTGCTCCGGCGGGAGCGTGTTCGCGCGGCACCCCCTGCGTATCGTCCTCTGCAGGCTCGAGGTGGTGCTGGCCAGGTCAGAGGCCAGCCACCGTCGCAACGTAGGCCTAGGCCACGTGCGATTCGGCCTGCAGCGAGGGGGGCGCAGGCTCCCCAGCCGCACCCAGCCGCACCCAGCCAGACAGCCGCCCGCGCACCGTGGTGCGCGCGGCGCTGGGCGGGGCGCGCGGGGATCTGGTCGCGGCAATCGGGCCTGATGGCCTGGTTACCGCGGTGGGAACCACTCCGGTGTTTCACGCCGAGAGGACAGTGCCACTCTGGCACTCCTTATGTCCACCTCTATCCCTAGGTGGACCGGTGGGCGGCCGTTTGGCCGGCCACTTGCCAGAGTGGAAGCGGTTGACTCAGGACCGTTTAGTCTTGCGATGGCTTTCCGTCGGGTATCGTCCCGACTGGGTGACAGGCCCGCCATCGCGACTGTCTCTCGCGCCGATCTGGACTCCTATTCCACGGGATCCGGATCAGAGGTTGTGTATAGAGGAGGAAATAAATTCCCTCATACTAAAAGAAGCCATTCAGCCGGCACAGAGGTGCCCGGGCTTCTATTCAACCCTCTTCTTAGTGAAGAAAAACACCGGAGGGTGGAGGCCGATTCTCAACCTCAAGCCTTTGAACAAGTTCTTAGAGACGCCCAGTTTCAAGATGGAGACTGTGCGCTCGGTATTGGCGGGGTTGGAGCGAGGAATGTGGACCGCTTCCATAGATTTGAAGGATGCGTATTTCCACATTCCCATAGAGAGGGGTTTCCGTCGCTTCCTGAGATTCGCATTTCAGGGCCGGCGGTGGGAATTCAGGGTGTTACCCTTCGGGATTTCCACGGCTCCTCGGGTCTTCACCCGTGTGGTTCTCGCGATCACTGCATACCTCCGCAGGAGAAGCATAGCAGTCCACACGTACATAGACGACTGGCTGTTGAAAGCACACACCCGGGAATCGTTGTCAGCCAATCTGGAGGTTGTTTTGAAAACTCTCTCGGACTTGGGCTGGAAGATCAATTTCCCGAAATCAGAGCTAACTCCATCCCAGAAGTTTGTTTACCTGGGCATGTTCTTCGATCTGGAGACGGGGTATGTGTACCCCACTCAGGAGAGGGTTCAAATACTCATCTCGGTAATACAGTCGGTGTGCGACAGTCGTCATGTCCTGGCGCGGGTTTACTTGAGAATGCTGGGCTTGATGGTTTCTTTGGAACCAGTCATTCCGCAGGCCGCCTTGCGCAGGCGCCCGATCCAGTTGTTTCTCATGACACAGTGGACCCAGAGTTCAGGTTCGCTGGACTCGAACGTGTCAGTGTTGGCGCCTCTGATTCACCACCTGCAATGGTGGTTGAATACAGAGAATCTCTTGCCGGGGGTTTTGCTAACCCCTCCCCACCCTCAGGTGACTGTGTATACAGATGCATCGATGGAGGGGTGGGGAGCTTGTCTGGAAGAGTCCACAGTATCAGGGCTTTGGGATCTGGATCAGTCCAAGGAACATATCAATCTACTAGAGCTAAGAGCAGTAGTCCTGGGCCTGGAACATTTCTTAAGGAATGTTCAGGGCAAGATTGTTCTGATTCGTTCAGACAACTCGACAGTAGTGACTTACATAAACCGCCAGGGCGGAACGAAGTCGCCCAGTCTCTGTATGATGACATGGAAACTGCTTTGTTGGTGCCTGGATCATGGGATCACCTTGAAGGCAGTTCATATTCCGGGGAGGTTAAATCTGATAGCAGACTCATTGAGCCGAAGGATGAGTGTTTTACCCACGGAATGGCAACTAAATCAATGTGTGGCGGATCGTCTGTTCGACCATTGGGGGAAACCCAACATAGATTTGTTCGCAACGAAGAAGAATGCGAAGATGACGACGTACGTCTCTCCGATTCCAGACCCAAGCGCTTTCGCAACAGATGCGTTAGCTATCAGCTGGGAGGGAATGTATGCATACGCATTCCCCCCAGCAATCCTGATTCCAAAGGTGCTTCAGAAAATCAGGCAGCAGGAGTGCCAAGTGCTTCTGATCGCCCCGGATTGGCCAAGCCGATCGTGGTATACGGATCTGCTGGACCTTCTGGTCTGCAATCCGGTTCCGCTGCCTCTGATGGACGACCTTATCTTACAGGGCAAGGCCCTTCACGACAATCCGTCAATGTTCCGATTGACTGCGTGGATGTTGTCAAGGAATCTAGAATTAAGGAGGGCTTTTCTGAGCAAGCGGCCATGTTTATGGCCAAAGCCAGGAGGGGGTCAACCTCCAGAGCATATAATTATAAAATCAACAGATTTGCAGAGTGGTGCTCAAAAAGATGTATTGATCCAATGGAATCATCTATTCAGGTAGTGGCTGATTTCCTCTGTCACCTATATGATGCCTATAGCCTCAAGCCTAACTCTATTGCTGGTTATAAATCAGCTTTAATGACTGTTATTCCTTGCTTGGCTGATAGGGGGAGTGATGAAGTAAGTACATTAAATGTATTAATTAAAGGCATGGGCAATCTAAGACCAAGGAATCCTCCACTGATTCCGTCTTGGAGTTTATCACTGGTGCTCCAGGTACTAGGTGATAAGCCTTTTGAACCACTTAGTTCCATTTCTATGAAAATGTTAACTCTTAAAACTGTATTTTTAATTGCTGCGGCCTCGGCGAGGCGTAGGAGTGAAATTCACGCCTTATCAGCCGAGGTTGACCGTTTTGTGGTTACAGGGGAAGGCCTTAAGCTTCTACCTAGGATTAATTTCTTGTCTAAAAATCAGTCTTTGAAATATCCAGGTCAGCCTATTTTTTTGCCATCTTTAACTAGATATGATCCTAATTCTAAAGTATGGTGCCCCGTACGGGCGCTGCTCCGGTACAAACAGCGTACTTCGGAGTGGCGTACCGACCAGTCAGCGTTATGGTTGTCATATATTGAACCCCATGGTAGGGCGTCTAAGGACACCATTTCTAGGTGGATTGTGGAATGTATTCAATTTTGTCACAAATCCGCCACCGGGCGACAGGTTGACGTGGCCAAGGCTCACAGTGTCCGCGGTGTCGTGGCATCCACTGCCCTGTTTAGTGGGGTCCCTGTGGATGATATTATGTCAGTGGCTCAGTGGCACTGTGAGTCAAGTTTTACAGACCATTACCTCCGTGACACCTCTAACCCTCTCGCCTTGTCGATTTTGAAACAATAACCGCTTTATGTTGTGAAGAGTGCTTCCGCATTGCTTATATACTTCGCCATTCAGCGACGGTGACAACCACTTGTCGGGACTGTATCATCCTTCTCTACTGGAATCGTGATGACAGTTTCCTAGTACAACAAGGTCAGTCTTGTTCATGTGTTGTTCATTGTGTTGTATTGTCACGTTACCCAGTGTTATTAATATGGTGATGGTTTATGTGGGTTGTGGTTCTTTAGAGAGAGTATACGAAAATGGAGCCTTTTCGTCTCTGTCCTATAGTACTTGGCACTAGTACGAAGAGAGCGTGTAGGACATTGAGGTCATTTAATCTTCCTCCCAAGGGGGGGGGGGGGGGGAGCGCATATGACAAATCGGTCATCTCTCAGACATCGGTTGTGTTATCCGATGGTTTATCAAATCCTGACTGTGTTTTCACACAGTTTCAGACGTCATAAGTGCCTTAAACGCTTGAAAGCGTATAGGGAAGAGCTGGTCTTTTGACCTCGCCTCCCTCCCGCCAGATTCACTTTCGAATTCTGGCAATATCAAAAGTATTAGCGAGGTAAGTATACTCTTGATGTGAAATAAACAAAATCTAGGATTTCTTTTTTCACGAGAGAGTTGATACTTACCTCCCTAGATACGGACCCGGCCTCTCCGCCCCACAGAGGCTCGGTCTTCAGGCTCTTGGTAGTTGCATGTGTTAGCCAATAAATGAGCCAGAGGAAGTAGTAGTCGGCGCATGCGCGGTGGTGGGGCGAGCATCCGCCGGACTACCTCTGACTCCCTGCCCAGTAGGGGCACCTAACTGTTTTTAATCTGAGTGTTTTATTGAGTGAAAGCCAATATTTAGCAATATCAAAAGTATTAGGGAGGTAAGTATCAACTCTCTCGTGAAAAAAGAAATCCTAGATTTCGTTTATTTTCTGAGCAAGAGGGGGTTATTTCTGAAAATTTACCACTGGAATGACTGGCTTGGCTATCGAGCCAGTTATTCCAGAGGTACATTTTTGAAACTAGTCTTTTCTTGGTCTGCAAATGGACATTTCTCAAGACCACTGCTGAAGCCGTGTTTGGCTGATATGAGTGTTAAAGGGTTAAGTAAACCATCTGATTTTCTTAACCAATATTGGTCATTACCCCTTAGACACCCAAGATATCAAGAAAATGCCTTCTGCAGTGGTCTTGAGAAAAATTACCACTGGAATAACTGTCTCAATAATCGAGCCAGTCATTCCAGTATTAAATTTACAAAAATTATGTCTTGATCTGCAAATTGACATGTTTTATATCTCCTTTACAACATACACTTCCATATTGCATGAAAGCGGGTGTTTATCTTGAAAACTGTTGCGATTAGCTACAACAGCTTGCAACAACTGTTCACAAGTCAAAAACAAAATAGTCCATAAAATATTCTACATCTTTATCTTCTGCTTCTGTTTCTAATGTTTTATGTAGAGTGGTCCAATCTGTCAGTCAAATATCTGACGTCATAATCAAATATGTCACATGTTACCTGACATGACAAGAAAAGTGACATAGCCCTGTCAAGAAAATCAAAAAGTCTGTCACTAATCTGTACGAATTGTATGTCTTTGATAAATTTACAAGTATAACCATTCTGTTGAATATTTTGAAGTATTAAGGCTGAAACAACTGAGCCCCCAGTCAAATTAGTTTTAAAATATTAAATCGCCTACCTATATAGTCGCCTTGAAATTTAGATTCTGGGATTCAGATTTCAAAGTTTCAAATCAAGTTCCAAAACTGATTAAAAACCATGGTTGGAACCTAGCTAGAAATGGGTGGGGCATAGCTAGAACTAGGTGGGTCATAGCGAGAATTGAGTTGGGCATAGCGAGAACTAGGCTTGCGCGATTTTTTGATTTAATCGTGAAGTTTGATTTATTTTTAAAATCACGATTTTTACGATGTAATTGAGGAAAAATCGAAAAATCGTCAAAAATTTCATGTTTAAAAAAAAATCTGAAGTGGGTACTTTTCCGTCGCATTTTATCTGTACATTAGTACAATTATAATCGATTCACGCCTGTGTTATTTGTGTTTATATCCCGCCATGCCGAATAATTACTAATCACAACACAAAGCGCTACAATAAACAAGCTAACAATAGCAAGGTAACACCTTGTCATTGAGAAAACAAGCTCGTTACGCCGTCGAATCGCCATATAATTTTCTTTCTTTCGCTGCAGACCCTGAGTCGTGAAATGCCAAGTATATACTTAGTTGCAGAGTGTTAGGCAATCAGTGAACATAATTCTTTTTAATTCTAGGGGTAGCCATTTCAGGCGGTGTAATAATTTTTCCTTTTTGATACGGTTGTCATGTCAAATTAAAGAAAATAAAGCAACAGCATTCCAGGTTGTTTGATTTTGAACTGTGCGTTCTGTTGATTACTCTTAAATGTAAATCGTACATTCTGAAAGAAACCATAAACTGCTCTATAGGGCGAGTTTACGCCGTTACACTCGTACCTACTCAAAGCTCGTACCTACTCAAAGCTCCCGTCCTATGTATGTGGATTGCCCAGTATCTCCCCGGGTACTAATATTAACATCTTCGCGTTACTCCGATAATGACCTAAGCTCGTCCTACAAAGGGAGGCTATAAGCAGAAGCTGATACATCATGTAATTTATATTTTTTTCTCTGCAACATTTTAGCTAAAATTTTGATAGCATCAATAATGTTTATTAAACTATGCGCAATATTTAGGCAGTCCCAATAATTTCACTCCCGCGATGATGGATATAAGGTATCTATTAAGCATAGACGTAGGATAGTAAGAATTCGGGCATGAAAATGTGTTCTAATTTTGTGCTATTTTTGTGTCATTTATTTAAACTTTCTAGAAACAAGTCACGTTACCCTGGTTTATACTTTGGAATTTGGACCTACGATTTAATCGAAAATTGCAATTTTTTATATAAAATCGATCGCGATGTTTCAAAGCAAAAATCGCGCAAGCCTAGCGAGAACTGGGTTGGGCATAGCTAGAAATGGATCTCTTTATTCTAATCAATGTCCTGTATGAAATTCTTTTCAGTGAGTGTTCTAAATAGCTGTGGTCGCAATTATGAAGTTGAGGATGATGAGGTCATATACGCTAACATTCAGCCTTTTAATTCGCGTTATTCTTCATCCTCGTCTTGTAAGGTCGTCTTCAAAGCTGAGGATGATACTGATGAGGTGTATTATGAAGTAATGAGTTACAGGAATTATGATAGTGTTTCAGTAAATGTCGAGGGATCTCATAATGGCTATAATTACAATTTCATTGTAAGTATGTCTTTGTTTATGTTGGTGGTAATCCATTCCTTTCTGCATGCACACAGACACAAATGTACGCACGCACATGCACGCATGCATGCACGGACGCACGCATGCACAATGTACTTGTGCCGTCAGAGTTACATCATTCAGAATAACACTTTGTTGTAAACAAATGTAGGAATATTTCATTGAATATTTCGAAACTAATTTGACTGTGATTTGTGGCTGCGTATGGAAAATTAGGTTCAAAATATACAACAGCTTACTTGTATGCTTATCCTATAATTGAGACACTGGTATTTCAAGGGTTGAACGATTAAGCTCAAGCTTAGCTGATGAATATATATATTCGTCAGCTAAGCTTGAGCTTAATCGTTTAACCCTCGAAAGTACAGTGTCTCAATTACAGGACAATCATACTGAAAGCCATAATTGCACAAGCAGTGTTTAACATGGCACCTCAATTGTGGGGTATATTTAAAATGCTTTATATATATATATATATATATATATATATATATATATATATATATATATATATATATATATATATATATATATATATATATATATATGAGAGGTGTTCAGTTTATTTTGTCACACATTTCAAATAAGTATTTAATCAACAATAATTTATCACAAAATAATTTCATTGCAGAAGATGTTCAGTTTGAGACCCATGAGCATGATATATCAGTCTACAGCGCTTAGGCCAAGAAGAAAGGGCTTTATTGATCACAGTTTGACTTAGTGCCTTCCATTCGGTTTTGAGAGCACGTTTTAGACTGTTAAGACTTGTAACTTTCGCCTTCTGTAGACAGCGCTTGACAATCCCCCAGATACTAAAGTCCATAGGGGCAGCATCCGGCGACTTCGGCATCCATTCTTCAGGGCTAATGAATTTAACATTGTTCTGCTTTAAGTATGTTAAGCTCTTTTGTGCAGTATGAGAGGAGGCACTATCTTGGTGAAAAACCATGCCCTTCTGTTTGTTCCCTGGGAATAATTTGGGAATGTCATGTTTCAAAAAGGGTCTCAAAACATGTTTGATGTAATAATCAGCATTGATTTTCACATTCCGATCAATGAATTTAAGACTGGTCTTTCCGTAATGACTAACGCCTGCCCATACCATGAAACCAGGCGAGAAACTGTCACGTTAACAAACTTCAACTTATCCATATCAATTTGTCCTTTCCTAACATAACAGACTCGCCGTTTTCCGTAGCTTCCACCTAGATAAAACATAGCCTCATCTGTGGTGACAACGTTTTTCCACTTCCCCGCACACAGCTTCAGGTACAGCCTCCAGCTCCTCTTCCTCCTCTTTTCAACCTGCTCTAGGGATAGTTTATGAACCAAACATTTTTTTCTCAGTTTTGCCTTGGTAACACTGTTTATGGTGTTATTTACGGATCCCAAACTAATTCCTAATAGATTGCTCATCTCACGTTGTGTCGGTGGGTTAATTCTTGCTATCATTTTCTTCACTTTGTCTATCACTTGTTTTGATACTACAGTTCGTCTTCTTCTGAATTTCAACGTAGCAGCTTTTCCATGTGTTAGATTCGTCCATTGTCGTTCTTTTCCGATGTTATTCTTTACGCGATAAATGGTCCTCACACGGACACTGATATGTTCTTTCAAAAGTTCATTTCTGATCAGTGATGGCGTCATTCCCCTCCTCAAAAGATGGAGAATTATACCCTCCGCTCTCTCGCTTATTTTATGTCTTGGCATGTTGAAAACTTTTAACAAACTAAACTAGCGTCTCGGTAAGCTCGTGGGCTTTCTAAAATGGTATTGTGAGTGAGACAATTGACCAAAAGTGTGCAGCAAGAAATCGTGCAATCTTGTGACAAAATAAACTGAACACCTCTTGCGTGTGTGTATATATGATAAATTTTCAAAAATTATATCAGACTACTACGAAAATGACCATGCTATACAATCCAAACAATTTTTTACTGTATTTCCCCTTAGATTGCGACAAACATAAAATGGTCCAGAACGCCCGAGAATTAAAAATGGTTAAGTTTGCATCTTATGTTTGTGGGCCAGTTGTAAACTAAACCTTTGACCTCTCAAATATGAGCAATCGTAATGTGATTGGTTGTTAATAAATTCTTCTGCCGGTATATTCACTACTATTGATTTTATGAATTTTTTATCGCGTGACAGTTTATTACTATGGAGTCTTGATTTAAGTAGATTTAAGATTCCTGTGAATCATTACGTTTACAGTGTCAATTTATCATAATCTCTTTATTATTGCATCTGCTCTCGGAAAATATTCAGACAGACAGCTTTTCCTGAGAATTCAGGAGCTCGAGCATCGAGCCAGGCATTCCAGTGATACAATTTTCAAAAATAGTCTTCTCTTGGTCTGCAAATGAACATTTCTAAAAACCATTGTGGCTTTTCGCATTGATATGTCTTTGTTTTTATGTCGGGGTAATTTGTACCCGGGCTGATTAATCGAGTAATCATGATTATTCTTAAATAATCGATCCAGATCACTGAAAGCCATAATCGCACAACCCTACTACCTACCTGATTATATTAAATACAATATAATCAGGTAGGTAGTAGGGTTGTGCGCAGGGTTTCTCATATGCGTCCTTTTGCACATCTGTACGCATAAAAAATGATGGAGGACATATACAATTTAACCCCTTGCATCCGGACACACTGAGGATGCACAAAAACAGAATGCGCGAATTTACAAACCACATATATTTCCATATTTCAAATTATTTTCAATCATTCTAGGCCCTAATACTGGTATTTAGTTAATACTGGTTTGATTATCTCATGCAAATGGAATAGAAAGCATAACTCCCGCTATGTATCACCGTGCATTTCAAATCTGATTCGAATTTTTGCCACGAAATTGCAACTTTTTCTGTGACCTGTGCAGAGATTACCCATGTGGAGATCGCGAAAACAGGGCCCATCTCATCCCAAATAAACTGGCCCAATGAGTCTTTGCGAACAGCTAAACCTGTTCAGACTCGATGCGAAAATGTCAATTGTTATGGGTCAAAAACGTTAGATATGGGTGTAAACCTGTATTTTACTAATTGTCTTGACTACTTGTATAAATATACATCAGAATAATAAATATTCTTTCCATGAAAACCTATGCTTTATAGGACGAATTTGCAATGGAGTGTAACCACTAGTAATCATGGAAATCTCAGTGCATGTGTACAACTTCGCCATTATAACACTTAATAAATATACCACCATGTGCTGAAAACACATAGGCATATGCTCGCTCATGTTAGAGTAACGTGTATCGATCGATGTCTAACAACCCTCCAACATAAGAAGGGAATAGAGGTCGCAGGAATTGAGAAGTGATGGGCCATTGAGCGGTCACTACAAAGCTGTAAAATTCTGGGAATGCTTTAACTAACCAGGCTGTATTAATTGAGATAAAATATTGTGAAGCAAAATATTCATTAGCTCACCTGGCCTGAAAGGCCAACTGAGCTTATGTCGTGGCAACCGTCCGTCGTGTGTCCGTCATCCGTCCGTCAACTTTTCCTTTAAAACGACTTCTTCTCAAGAACCACTGGGCCGATTTCAATTATATTTGGCAAGAAGCATCCATAGGGCATAGAGATTCAAGTTTGTTCAAATGAAGCCGATCGGCCAAAATCCAAGATGGCCGCCGGCCAAAATATCTGATTTTTAGAACCCTTTAAAAAATCTTCTCCGAAACCGCTGGAGGAATTAATTCAAAACTCATAACACATCATCTATTGCAAGGGTAGACCCAAGTTTGTTCAAGGCAACCTGATTGGCCTATTTGCCTGGCGACCATCTTGGATGACCTAGTTTTCGCGAAAATGACTTCTCCCGAACCGCAGAAGGGATAGGTCTGAAATTTAGTAAATATGCTTAGGGACCAAGGTCCATTCAAGTTTGTTCAAGGGAAGTTCGTACGTTAAAAAACATGGCCGCCATCAACCAATCAAAATTCAGCATTTCTAGGTCATATTGGCTTTTTTGTATTTGATGTATTTTGATGGCGAAAATTGCTTTACATATGCTTATCAGTGTGGCGAGTTCAAATATGCCACTTTCGAGACTGTCGGATAAACGCTTTGGCTGCCATCTTGGTTTGTTTTCCCGCCAAAGGCTCCCATAGTAAAGCAATGGGCCCATAGTAAAGCAATGGGGGAATTCTTTAAACGACTTCTTCTCAAGAACCGCTGGGCTGATTTCAATTATATTTGGGATGAAGCATTCATAGGGCATAGAGATCTAAGTTTGTTCAAATGAACCCGATCGGCCAATTTGTCCGGCAGCCATCTTGGATTTAGGCCGATTTTAGTAAACGTCTTTAAAAATCTCCGAAACGGCTTGGGGGATTGATGCAAACCTCATGAAATATGATTTATGGCAAGGGAACTTGATTGGTCAAATGGTTCTGCGCCCATCTTGGTTGACCTAGTTGTAGTGAAAATGACTTATTCGCCAGAAGCGCTGAAGGGATCGGGCCGAAATTTGGCAGATATGATTAGGGCCTAAGGGCCATTAAAGTTTGTTCAAGAGAAGTTGATCCATCAAAAAACATGGCCGCCATGGGCCAATCAAAATATAGCATGTTTGGTGGCCATATTGTATTTTTTTATTTGATGGATTTTGAGGCCAAAATTGTTTTTATATGTGTTTTTGGGTATTCTGATCGCAAATTTGTAATTTTCGAAATTGTCGGATAAATGGTTTGCTGGCCATCTTGTTGATAAAGAGCATTCTAGTGTTACATATGCAATGGCAACCGTCCGTCGTCTGGCGTCCGTCAACCTTTCCTTTAAGCAACTTCTCAAGAACCACTGGGCCGATTTTAATTATATTTGGCAGGAAGCATCCTTAGGGTATAGGGATTCAAGTTTGTGCAAACGGGGCCGGTCGGCCAAAATCCAAGATGGCCGTCTGCCAAATCGGCCGATTTTGAGAAATGTCTGAAAATCTTCTCCGAAACCGCTCAGGGGATCAATTCAAAATTCATGGAATATCATCTAGGCATGTAACTGAACCAAGTTTGTTCAAGGGAACTTGATACTCCATATGGTCCGGTGGCCATCTTGGATGACCTACTTTTCGCGAAAGCAACTTCTCAAGAACCACTGAATGGGTCGGGCCCAAATTTGGGAAATGTTATTAGCTCACCTGGCCTGAAAGGCCAAGTGAGCTTATGTTGTGGCGACCGTCCATTGGGTGTCCGTCGTACGTCCGTGCGTCAACTTTTCCTTTAAACGACTTCTACTCAAGAACCGCTGGGCCAATTTCAATTATATTTGGCAGGACGCATCATTAGGGCATAGGGATCCAAGTTTGTTCAAATGAAGCCAATCAGCCAATTAGTTCGGTAGCCATCTTGGATTTTGGCCGATTTTTTGAAACGTCTTTAAAAATCTTCTCCGAAACCGCTTGAGGGATTGAAGGGAACCTGATGAAATATGATCTATGGCAAGAGCTCAACCAAATTTGTTCAATGGAACTTAATTGGTCAAATAATTTGGTGGCCATCTTGGTTGACCTAGTTTTAGCGAAAATAACTTCTCCAGAACCGCTGAAGGGATCAGGCCGAAATTTGGCAGATATGATTAGGGACTAAGGGCCAGTAAAGTTTGTTCAAGAGAAGTTGATCCGTCAAAAAACATGGCCTCCGTGGGCCAATCAAAATATAGCATGTTTGGCGGCCATATTGGATTTTTTTATGTGATGGATTTTGAGGCCGAAATTGGGTTTATATAGGTTTTTGGGTATTCTGATCTCAAATTTGCAATTTTCGAAACTGTCAGATAAACGGTTTGGCGACCATCTTGGATCATTTTTCCGCGAAAAGCTCCCATACTAAAGCAATGGGAAATTAAAAATATCTTCTCGAGAACTGCTGGGCCGATTTCAATTATATTTGGCATGAAGCATCCTTAAGGCATAGCGAATCAAGTTTGTTCAAACGAACTCAAATCGAACGGCAATTTGGCCGGCGACCATCTTGGATTTTGGGCGATTTTTAGAAATGTCTAAAAATTTTCTCCCAAACCATTTGAGGGATCGATTGAAAACTCACGAAATATGATCTGGGTTAAACGCTGAATCAAGTTTGTTCAAGGGAACTTGATTGACGAAATGGTTCAACAGCCATCTTGGATGACCTAATTTTCACAAAAATGACTCCCCAGAACCGCTGAAGCGATCAGGCGATATATAATTAGCAACTAAGGGTGATTAAGATTTGTTCAAGAGAAGTTGATTCGTCAAAAAACATGGCCGCGGTGGACCAATCAAAATATAGTGTGTTTGGCAGCCATATTGGATTTTTTTATTTGATGGATTTTGAGGCCGAAATTCGTTTTCTATAGGTTTTTGGGTATTCTGATCTCAAATTTGCAATTTTCGAAACTGTCAGATAAATGGTTTGGCAGCCATCTTGGATCATTTTCCCGCCAAAAGCTCACATACTAAAGCAATGGGAAATTTAAAATGTCTTATCGAGAACTACTGGGCCGATTTGAATTATATTTGGCAGGAAGCATCCTTATGGCATAGAAATTTCATTTTGTTCAAACAAAGCCCATCGGCCAGTTTGGCCGGTGGCCATCTTTGATTTTGGCTGATTTTTAGAATGTCTTTAAAAATCGTGTTCTCCGAAACGGCTTGGGGAATCGATTCAAAACTTATGAAACCTCATCTAGGCAAAGAGGTAAGCCAAGTTTGTTCAAGACAACTTGATTGACCGAATGGTTCAGCAGCCATCTTGGATGACCTAGTGTTCCCGAAAACAACTTCTCCAGAACCGCTGAATGGATCAGGACAAAATTTGGGAGATATGATTAGGGACTAAGGGCCATTAAAGTTTGTTCAACGGATGTTGCTCCGTCAAAAAACATGTCCGCCGTGGGCCAATCAAAATGTAGCGTGTTTGGCGGACATATTGGATTTTTTTATTTGATGGATTTTGAGGCCAAAATTGGTTCTATATATGTTTTTGGGTATTCTGAGCTCAAATTTGCAATTTTCGAAACTGTCGGATAAACGGTTTGGTATCTTGCATACTTTTCTCGTCAAAAGCTCCCATGCTTAAGCAATAGGAAATTTTAAATGTCTTCGCGAGAACTACCAGGCCGATTTCAATTATATTTGGCAGAAAGCATCCTTAGGGCATAAGGATCCAAGTTTGTTCAAATGAACCCGATCAGCCAATTTGCCCAGTGGCCATTTTGGATTTCGGCCAATTTCAGGAAATGTCTATAAATCTTTTCCGAAACCACTTGCAGAATCTTCATCTAGGCCACGAGGTAAGCAAAGTTCGTTCAAGAGGACTTGATTTACCAAATGGTTCAACGACCATCTTGGATGACCTGGTTTTCACGAAAATGACTCCTTCAGAACCGTTGAAGGGATCACGCCAAAATTTGGGCCATTAAAATTTGTCCAAGGGAAGTTGATCCATCAAAAAAACATGGGCGCCGTTGGCCGATCAAAATGTAGTCTGTTTGGCGGCCATATTGCACTTGCAAAAATGTCCACCAACTCATTTAAAAGACTGCTAAACCACCCACCAACAATTTTGACAAAAATTGATGGTGCTCCAGGTGAGCGACACAGTTTGAAACTGATTTTCTAGCAAACAACGGGCTGAAATTATAAAATATTAGTGCAAGAAAAGATATATTTTAGGCATTCTTAACCATCACCTGTCCTATGAAGTTAATTAAAATAAGTTTTATTCTTTTATGCGAGAAGTGCGTTCTTATAAATAGCCAATTTTCGTAGCAGTAATTGTTTATCAATTTCTCTAGCCATCAAACAACAATTTGAAAGCTCCGGATAAATAAGAAAATGTGTTCGCTAAATACATGTAAAATGAAGAGTATTTGCTTGTCGCATTAGACAGATTGCCTATTGAATTTTGCTAATGGAAAGCAGATTCTCTGCCTATGTTGAATGTTATACCAGTTTTATGTCACATCTCAATATTTCGGTATCAACAAAATCATATCGATAGCTATGATACCGGTATTCCATATAATATCATTATATCGTGAATCCCTATCCTGGACAATAGATTTTCTTTGACCCAGCTATGTCTTTCAAAAGTAGTCTCATGTTGCTCTGTATGTGTTTTTAGAGCAACACATTGTATTATGGTGAAAAAGAAACAACTCTGTATCAGTACATCCGCATAACAGCACGTCCAGGTGTGCAAAGTGATAGATATTTTGAGATAAAACTGAAGATCTACACAAGTGGTAAGTTAATCTCTGTTTTCTTCCTGATTTAATCAGTTTTTCAATGGATAGATATGATCTGTCACTCGAGCATATGATGTCATAACCAATTACATTTATGTCACATGTAGGCTGAAGTCACAATCAGTATGCTTATGAATGACGTATCTAGGTCATAATCAAAATGTGTAATGAATAACGTATCTAGATCCGTCATGAACATTAAATAGTCTGTCTGTACGATAGGCTTGCACGATTTGTGCTTTGAAACATCGCAATCGATTTTGTAAAAAAAAATGGTGGTTTTCGATTAAATCGTAGGTCCAAATTCCCACAAGTATAAACCGGAATAATGTGACAAGTCACAAATTTGAACTGGGACTAGGAATTGCCAAAGGTGATGTAATGGCCACTGTCGGTCGGGTTTGGTACACAAATACACAGGTACTGTATTGATTAAATAAAGGCATATATGCCATTGGAAAAACACATTCATATCTGCGTTGCTGTTGGGGTGGGTAAAATTATGACATTTGAACTGTATTTTAAAGGTTTACTTGACGATAGATTTGGTAAAGCTACAATTACCTAATCCAAAAATGTTGAGCTTGACTGACAAATATGCGACGCTTGGTCACTACATTTAGCAGATCGAACCTGTGCCGAGAGGTTTATGTAAATAATTATTATATGAGCATGCACAGTTTATAGTTGCTTTCAGAATGTAAGATTTACATGTAAGAAAAATCAACAGAATGCAGAGTTCAAAATACAACAATCTGAAATGTTGTTGCTTTATTTTCTATAATTAGACATGACAACGGAATCGAAAAAGAAGAATTATTACACCGCATGACCTTGTTATTAATTGAAATTGCTAACTTTTTAATTAAAAGTATTATGTTCGCTGATTATCGCCTAATAGTCTGCAACTAAGTATAAACGGTACATTTTATTTCACGACAGACTCGGGGTTTACAGCAAAATAAAGAAAATTATATGTCGATTTGACGGATTAACTAGCTGGTTTTCTTAATAACAAAGGTGTTACTGCACTATTGTTAGCTTGTTTATCATCGCACTATTGTTAGCTTGTTTTGTGTTGTAATTAGTAATTATTCGACACATTCATGGCATGGCGGGATATAAACACAATTAACACGGGCGTGAATTGATTATAATTGTACTCATGTACTGCTAAAATGTGACGGAAAAGTACACGCTTCAGATTTTAAACAAACATGAATTTTTGACGATTTTCCGATTTTTCTTCAATTACATCGTAAAGGTTGTGATTTAAAAAATAAATCAATCTTCACAATAAAGTCGAAAAATCGTGCAATCCTACTGCACGAATTGTATGTCTTTAATATTTAATAAACATTTAATAATCATTCTGTTGAATATTTCAAAGTGATTTGACAGGACGCTGTTGCTACCTATGCGCACAGTCAAATTAGTTTCAAAATATTCAAAAGTTTATCAGTATCGTTACCTGGAAATTGAAAGTTTGTGAATTTAGGATTCAACGTGTATACATTGATCCAAACACATGCAAAGCATGGCAGTACTTAGCTAGAAATGGGTGGTGCTTAGCTAGAAATATGTGGTGCTTAGATATGAATGGGTGGTGCTTAGATAGGAATGGGTGGCATTTAGATAGGAATGGGTAGTGTTTACGTGTAGCTAGAAGGCAAGTGGGTTGTATTGAGATAGGAGTGGATCGTGCTTAGCTAGAAATTGGTGGTATTTAGATAGGAATGGATGGTGCTTAGATAGGAATGTGTGGTATTTAGATAGGAATGGGTGGTGCTTAGCTAGAAATGGGTGGTATTTAGATAGAAATGGGTGATGCTTAGCTGGAAATGGATGGTGCATAAATAGGTATGTGTAGGGCATAAATAGGAATGGGTGTGGCATAGATAGGAATGGGTGTTCCTTAGATAGAAATTGGTGTTCCTTAGATAGAAATGGGTGGTGCTTAGCTAGAAATGGGTGGTGCTTAGCTAGCAGTGCTAGATAGGAATGGGTGGTGCTTAGATAGGAATGGATGGTGCTTTGATAGGAATTGGTGGTGCTTAAATAGGAATGGGTGGTGCTTAGATAGGAATGGGTGGTGCTTAGCTAGAAATGGGTGGTGCTTAGATAGGAATGGGTGGTGCTTAGATAGGAATGGGTGGTGCTTAACTAGAAATGGGTGGTGCTTCGATAGGAATGGGTGGTACTTAGATAGGAATGGGTGGTGCTTAGATAAGAATAGGTGGTGCTTAGCTAGACATGGGTGGTGCTTAGATAGGAATGGGTGGTGCTTAGATAGGAATGGGTGGTGTTTAGATAGGAATGGGTGGTGCTTAGATAGGAATGTGTGGTATTTAGATAGGAATGGGTGGTGCTTAGCTAGAAATGGGCGGTATTTAGATAGAAATGGGTGATGCTTAGCTGGAAATGGATGGTGCATAAATAGGTATGTGTAGGGCATAAATAGGAATGGGTGTGGCATAGATAGGAATGGGTGTTCCTTAGATAGAAATGGGTGTTCCTTAGATAGAAATGGGTGGTGCTTAGCTAGAAATGGGTGGTGCTTAGCTAGCAGTGCTAGATAGGAATGGGTGGTGCTTAGATAGGAATGGGTGGTGCTTAGATAGGAATGGGTGGTGCTTAGATAGGAATTGGTGGTGCTTAAATAGGAATGGGTGGTGCTTAGATAGGAATGGGTGGTGCTTAGCTAGAAATGGGTGGTGCTTAGATAGGAATGGGTGCTGCTTAGATAGGAATGGGTGGTGCTTAACTAGAAATGGGTGGTGCTTTGATAGGAATGGGTGGTACTTAGATAGGAATGGGTGGTGCTTAGATAGGAATAGGTGGTGCTTAGCTAGACATGGGTGGTGCTTAGATAGGAATGGGTGGTGCCTAGATAGGAATGGGTGGTGCTTAGATAGGAATGGGTGGTGCTTAGCTAGACATGGGTGGTGTTTAGATAGGAATGGGTGGTGCTTAGATAGGAATGGGTGGTGCTTAGATAGGAAAGGGTGGTGCTTAGATAGGGATGGGTGGTGCATAGATAGGAATGGGTGGTACTTAGATAGAAATGGGTGGTACTTAGATAGGAATGGGTGGTGCTTAGCTAGACATGGGTGGTGCTTAGATAGGAATGGGTGGTGCATAGATAGGAATGGGTGGTGCTTAGATAGGAAAGGGTGGTGCTTAACTAGAAATTGGTGGTGCTTCGATAGAAATGGGTGGTGCTTCGATAGGAATGGGTGGTGCTTAGATAGGAATAGGTGGTGCTTAGATAGGAATGGGTGCTGCTTAGACAGGAATGGGTGGTGCTTAGATAGGAATGTGTGGTGCTTAGATAGGAATGGGTGGTGCTTAGCTAGACATGGGTGGTGTTTAGATAGGAATGGGTGGTGCTTAGATAGGAATGGGTGGTGCTTAGATAGGAATGGGTGGTGCTTAGATAGGAATGGGTGGTGCTTAGATAGGAATCGGTGGTGCTTAGATAGGAATGGGTGGTGCTTAGATAGGAATCGGTGGTGCTTGGATAGGAACAGGTGGTGCTTATATAGGAATGGGTGGTGCTTAGATAGGAATGGGTGGTGCTTAGATAGGAATGGGTGGTGCTTAGATAGGAATGGGTGGTGCTTAGATAGGAATGGGCGGTGCTTAGAAAGGAATGGGCGGTGCTTAGATAGGAATGGGTGGTGCTTAGATAGGAATGGGTGGTGCTTAGATAGGAATGGGTGGTGCTTAGATAGGAATGGGTGGTGCTTAGATAGGAATGGATCCCTCTATTTCTTTATGGATTAACTATTTAATGATCAAGAAAATTTAAATCAATACTTTGCTTAGTGAATGTGCATATGCAAGCCTAGATTATTTTTGAAAATTTATCTGTGGAATAACTGATCTGTTTAGTGAGGCAGTCATTTCAGTTATACCTTTCTAGATCACCTGGCCTTTCAGTGAGCTTATTTCACATCAAGAGTATACTTACCTCCCTAATATTCTTTGATATTGCCAAATATCGACTTTCACTCAATAAACACTCAGATTAAAAAAATGTAGGTGCCCCTACTGGGCAGGTAGTCAGATGACAGTCCAGCTGATGCCAGCCCCAACCTCGCGCATGCGCAGACTAGGACTTTCTCTTTACCAATAAGAGACACATGCTTTTTTGCTCTAAGCTTTTCTACTGTTTCTCACCACTCAAACCTATACATTATTCATCTAGAAGTCATGTCTGAACGTGGAAAATCATCAGAGGAGGGCCCATGATCCAGTCATCAGGTATCTTCTAGTATATTTTTGTCTAATTTAGAGTTTTAGTCTCATTGTAATGTGTTTCCGGGACTCGCGATTAGACGTGATAAGCGCCCAGAAAACTGGTTTATTTATATATGGTGCTATGAAATACTAATCTCTCTTTGTGTTTGTGTCCACAGGTATCTATCTATTATTGATGAGCACAGCACATCATCAGAGGGTTTGTTTTTCTCTCCACCAAGGTTCCATTTCCTACTAACATTGTTGTGAGTTGGAGGCCTCGTAAGAAGGTCTTCTCACTTTGCCCTCTTGGTCCACTTCATTCCCTTTATGGTGGAGAGAGTTAAGAGGTCATAGAATTTGGTGGCGCTTCCAATGCATCAGATCGGATGGTTTGTCTATGCTAAAGACGCAGGTATTCTAGTCATGATGTTAGGCACTTCAATTTATTTGAAAATATTTCTGAAATCTGCTGCCAATTTATCATTGTATATCTGATGTTTGCATATTCTACTTCGAATAATACTTACCAGATGTACTATTACGATAATGTCTATTATCTAGTCTGGCTCAAAATAAACAATTAAAACTCCGCACTCTCCTGGTCCTGCCTATACTGTGTCCGGGAATTACCATAGCCGCAGGTACCGAGTCAATTCCCAATCACAGTCAGATTCGTCTATTTTGCGACTTTGTTAAGTCACGTTTTTTATAGCTCGTAAACTTTCAATTTGACTTCGGTTCAAGCGTTGTTTGGAGTGCGTCATCTGTGACATCATGGAGGATAAAGGGAAATCATCACAGGGGCAGGTTGTATCAATCTAGAATTTAAACATTCGTGCCATAATGACTGTTTGAAATTTCCTTAAATTGGCACATTGTTCTAAAATGGTAGCCATTGTTTGGAGTCACCCGGTACCCGTTAGCTTATTAGTGTTAATCCGGGTACTCGGTTCTTTCTCTCTGCGACTCGGTTCTTTCTATGATGGATGTGTTCTTAGCCAATATGGCGGCGCCCATGATGTTTATTCCGCTTGGCTTCGCATATCTATGCACTCTATTTATGCTGATTTTTAGCTCTCGCTTCATTGTCGAGGGTGTTTGTTGCGATCGGCGTTTAATACTTGGTTGTTTTAACATTAGTTAACTTCTAAGTTGTGTTTTTTAATTTTCACTCAAAAAAGTTTCAAAGATTTTCCTGCCTAAAGGCTTGATTATCATTAATTTAAGATAAAGTTAATGTTTTCTAAGTAATTCCTTTACAATCAAGTCAATTGTGCGTATTTCTCGTCATCATTTGTCATGTGCAGCGTTTTAATTCTTCTCTGTGTTCGCAGAAAGCCAAGAACCAAGACACGCTCTGTCAAAAGTGCAACAGGTTCATGAAGCGTAAATACACTGGTCATCACTGTGTAGCTTGCGCCAAGTGTAAAGTGGGAAGCGCATGTGATGTGTGCGCCAAGTGGTCGAGATGGTGGCAGAATTTGATCGGGATCGGCGTGCGCGCCTGGAGAGGATCGCAAAGGACAAGGCGGCTAAGCTGGATCAGGCGTCTCTCAGAGGACTAGAAGGTCATCTGAATGACCGCATGGATTCAGCACTGGGCGTATTGGCGGCCCAGTTCAAGGCTATGTTCGAGTCTTTCCAGTCCACGGTCCCGTCGATGCAGGCTAGTGCAGGGCAACCTTTAGGTGGTCTGGCTAGTTCTGCGGAGGGACAAGCACCTGCCCCTTCTCTGTCCTTGGCTCAAGAGCCGACGGTGGAGGAGGAAGATCTTCTACTTATGGAAGATTCCGGCATGCCGGATATCTCGATGACGGCTATGCCCAGTACTTCCCAGGGGTCTCCCACGCGACTTGTACGGGTTTGCCAAGCGGATGGTGATGTCGACGTTCCGTCGGGCATCTTCCATCCGGGTTTTGTGCAACCTGAGGTGTCGGCGGAGCCGTGTTTTGCGGTTCTTACCGGCATCCCGGCGGCGTTAGGTGCGGCTCCTATCGGAATGCCGACGCCTGCCATAGGCAAAGCGGCGTGGTCACGACTCCCATGCTGGAGCCGATGGACTGCGGAGAATCCGGGTCTGGCAATTCATTGGACACCGGTGACGCTGGTAGTCGGGCTATGGATGCGCTCTATGTTGGTAGAAATGCGTCCCATAGCTCTCAGCATGGATCGTCGGTGGCTTTCTCATCTAAGGGAGAGAGGCAAGATGAGAACGGAAGTTCATTATTGGACGAATCCGTTTTCTGCACCGAAGCTGAATGGGTGCAGGTCCTTGGCTGGATGTCCGACCGTCTTGGGTTGGCATCTGATCTTGGATCTCGGAGTGATCCGGCGATGGAACGGATGTCAGAGTGAGCGGCTAGCGCTCTGTCAAGTGGCTCTTCTGCCATGCCGACACTCCCGTTGGACACGCAGACTTCCGACATGTTGGAAGTTGCGGCATACCGTCTGGTTCAGCCGGAGTATGTGCTCCCCAAAGCCCCGAAGGTCCGTTTTCCGGAGCAGGCCTACCATCAGTATGCCCGGGTTCCACGGCTTTCCGTCGGGGAGCGAGAGGCGCTGAACAGGCCGTTGGCTCGGAAATCTAAGGGGCGTTCTCGTCCTTTAGTTTCCCAAGCCAATAAAGATCCGTTCAATGAGCTGACGCTCATTGAAGATGCAGCGAGGGCAGCCATGGCTGCGCTCTCGCATGGATGTACCGTCCTGCCGGGTATGCTTACCTGCACGGCGGAGGGTGGGCAGGTGCCAGAGGCTGCTCCCGGAGTTATTCGGGACACCATGCGTCTGTCTCAAGATTGCCTGGCCAGGGTGATCACCAGGACATTGGCAGAGCGACTGACAATGGTTCTCGATTGCGTAGAACCAGGACCGGAGTTGAGGGCTGCGTTGTCTTCTGCGCCTTTCATCGGTCCAGGCTTGTTCGGCGGCTCGGCACGACAAGCTCTCTCCAAGGTTGCGTCAATGGTTGCAGAGCAGGAAGTAGTCGGCAAGTCGTGGAAGTCGACTAAGAGGACACAGCCGCAGCAGTCCTACAGGCAACATTGCCAGGAGCAGCAGAGGCAGCGTCCAAGATCGCCTTTCCGTCCGTCCTGGCCGTGATGCCCATCGGCCATCCGGCTCTCAAGGACCTGGCCGTTCATCTTCGTACAAGCCCTCTAATAAGAGGCCGTATGAGGATGACAGGAAGGGTGGCGGTTCGGGCTGCGGCGGTTACCATAGGGATAACCGTGGCGGCGGTTCCGGACCGTCATAGTCCAAGAAGCCGGAAGTCGGTCCTAACGGGCTTCCAGCGGAACCAGTCCCGGTGACGTCAGGAATGAATGGAGTCGAGAATCTTCACCCAAGCGATTTAGTGTCTTCACGTGCAATCTTGACCGCCAGCTGTGTACAGATTCCTTCCGTCGGAGGCAGACTTCAACTGTTCTTAAGCCAATGGGAATAGGTCGTGCGAGATTGTTTAGTGTGTCAGTGGATAAGAAACGGCTACGAACCCGACTGGCTCATCCAACAATCGTTAGTTCCGTTAACATCGACTCCAATATGGACTCCCATTCCAAAGGAATCAGATCGTGTAGATGCCATTTGCTCAGAAATAGAATCTCTTCATCAGAAGAATGCGATTCATCTAGTCCGCAATCAGTCATCTCTAGGCTTCTATTCGATAATGTTCCTCGTTCCGAAACGTACCGGAGGATGGAGACCAATTCTCAATCTCAAACCGTTGAACAAATTTATTCTTTCTCCCAAATTTCAGATGGAGACTGTAGCAGCGGTAATGACAGGGCTGAGAAAAGGCATGTGGGCAGTGTCGATAGATCTGAAGGATGCTTATTTTCATATTCCAATGTCAATTCCTTTTCAGAAATACCTTCGCTTTGCATTCCAAGACAATGTTTGGGAATTCAATGCACTTTCATTCGGCCTGACCACAGCGCCGAGGGTCTTCACCAAAGTGGTTCTCGCCATGACTTCTTTCCTTCACAGGAGAAACATAGCTGTTCATACTTACATAGACGACTGGCTGCTAAAGGCGGGGAACCCAGTCACGCTGCGCAACAATCTTCAGGTAGTCGTATCCTTATTGAAGGATCTGGGATGGATTGTGAATCTAGAGAAATCAGAATTGACTCCATCCCAGGAGTTTATTTATCTGGGAATATTTTTCAATCTCAGGGACGGCGTAGCAGAGTCAAGAGCCTGATTGCAGTTTTGGAGTCGGTTTCTCTAGGAGCCTATCTGACAGCGCGCCAATTTCTCAGAATACTGGGTTTACTAGTATCTCTGGAGAAGGTGGTTCCATATGCGGCACTCGGGCGCAGGCCAATTCAGATGTATCTAATGTCATTCTGGTCTCAGAGAACGGATCCGTTATCTCTGAGGATACCAGTGAAAGAACCATTGATATTCCACCTTCAGTGGTGGTTATCAGAACAGAATCTCCTGCGAGGTGTTCCTCTACAACCTCCTCAACCACAGATGTCCATCTTCACAGATGTATCGACGACGGGTGGGGAGCAGTATTGGATTATCAGTCAGTGTCAGGGGAATGGGATCGGACCAATGCGCAGAAACATATCAATGTTCTCGAACTATTAGCGGTGGTATTGGCACTTCGAAAGTTCGAGAATCTAATTCAAGACAAGATTGTCCTACTAAGGACAGACAACTCAACAGTCTTATTTGAACCGCCAAGGCGGGACGAGATCACCAGAGTTGTGTATGATGATTTGGAACCTTCTGCTGTGGTGCCAAGAGAGGAATGTTATTCTTCGGGCAGCACACATTCCAGGAAGATTGAACATCCTAGCGGATGCTCTCAGTCGAAGGACGGTTTGTCGTCCGACGGAATGGCAGCTCAACCAGTCGGTAGTGGAGGTTCTATTCAAACATTGGGGCAAACCAAATGTGGACCTGTTTGCAATGAAACAAAAGGCAAAGATGGTCACTTACGTGTCACCGATCCCGGACCCGCTAGCTCTAGCGGTAGATGCACTGGCGATAAGTTGGAAGGGAATGTACGCGTATGCGTATCCTCCAACAATTCTCATCCCGAAAGTTCTGGCAAAGATAAGAGAGGGAATGTGCCAAGTGGTACTGATCGCCCCTTATTGGCCAGGCCGATCATGGTTTACGGATCTGCTGGACCTTCTGGTCTGCAATCCAATCCCTCTTCCAGACACAAGAGATCTAATCTCTCAGAACAAGGGTCTGTACCTTCACGACAGACCAGAAATGTTCGAATTGACTGCTTGGATGTTATCAAGCAGCGTGCAATTGAGGGTGGCTTTTCTGAGCAAGCAGCGAAGTTTGTTGCTTCAGCCAGAAGAGGTTCAACCACGAAAACATATAATTATAGAATCAACCAATTTGCAGAGTGGTGTAAGGGAAGAGATATCAATCCCTTTTCTGCATCTGTTCAACACGTAGCAGATTTTATCTGTCATTTAGATGAAGTAGACAATCTTGTACCTTCAACCCTAGCAGCATATAAGTCTGCATTAGCTTCAGTCATTCCCAGTCTGGCCATTGAAGGAGTGGAAAATGACACTTTGAATGAAGTTATTAAAGGAATGAGCAATCTGCGACCTAGACAGCCAATTCCTATCCCAGCATGGAATCTATCTCTTGTTCTACAGGTTTTAGGGCATGCTCCCTTTGAACCAATTAGATCTATAGACATTAAACTGTTAACTATTAAATCAGTTTTCTTGGTTGCAGCAGCGTCGGCGAGATGGAGAAGCGAAATTCATGCGCTTTCTGCCGAACAAGACCGTTTTGTCGTCACGGGTGAAGGTTTAAGACTAGTTCCATGTCTTTTGTTTCCTGGCAAAGAATCAGTCACTTAAATATCCAGGACAGCCTATCAATTTGCCAAGTTTAACTAGACATGACCCAAACTCTTCTGCTTGGTGTCCTGTCAGATGTCTGAAAATGTATAAGAAACGTACTGAGGAGTGGAGAGATGACCTGAAATCTCTGTGGTTATGTCTCAAAGCTCCTCATTTATGCACCTCGAAAGATACCATTTCTCGTTGGATAGTCGACGCTATTCAGATGTCGCACAAAATCGCTACAGGAAAGCAGATTTATCGTGCGAATGCCCATCAGGTCCGAGCACTAGCAGCGTCATCGGCCCTTTATAAGGGTGTCTCATTAGAGGAGGTGATGTCTGTAGCACAATGGCATGCCGAGTCGTCATTTACTGATTTCTACCTTCACGACATCTCCAGCGCACTTAATCCGGTAGCCGTCGCCAATTTATCGAATCTAAACTAAGCCACATCCGACCACTACTTCGCACACATCACAAAGTCTTCCACTTACACTAAACAATGGCTATGCACATGACTTGAGTACGACCGTGGATTGGGCTGAGCTCCTGTGATGATCAAGAAAAGATCAAGCACTCAAAATGGTGAGTGTTTACATTAATTAAGTGACTATAATTATAATTTACTTACAGTCGAAATACCAGTGCTTAGGTAAATAGTCTGGTACAAGAGTATTCTTATCCTCTCAAACAGACATTAGACTCATTCCAATTTGAAAATCTAATCGATATACTGATATTTTTTCAAAATTAGAAGTTGTAGCTTCTTTGCACTCTACTGGACTGCCTTAGCTGAGACTTGGGGCTGACACGGGTCTGGTGGGTGTTGCATCCCCATTGACAGCCCTCTGAATTTTGTGCGGACAAAAGACGGGGTGAGCGCGGTCTAGACCATGGAAGTTTAGCACTCTATGAGTCAGATGGCAGAACCCAAGCGTATGCCAGGGTTCTAGTCTCTTCACAACCTTCTCTGTTGGATGGTAGATGAGTGCTGGTTCAAGCCTCACCTCCTCACACCGGTATTTCTTGGCTGTTGAAATCCAGAGTTTATCATAATAGTACATCTGGTAAATATTATTCGAAGTAGAATAAAAAAAGCATCCGCTTTTGTTTCTACGAGAATTCTTAATACTTACCAGATGTACTATTGCCCCTCTCAGCCGCCCCACTGAGGTGAGGCTGAGCTGCGTTCGCTGTTTGTCAAGGCAAATATAAGACGAATCTGACTGTGATTGGGAATTGACTCGGTACCTGCGGCTATGGTAATTCCCGGACACAGTATGGGCAGGACCAGGAGAGTGCGGAGTTTTAATTGTTTATTTTGAGCTAGACTAGATAATAGACATTATCATAATAGTACATCTGGTAAGTATTAAGAATTCTCGTAGAAACAAAAGTGGATGCTTTTTTGAGTCTGTCTACTATCCTTTTCCAGTTAGATGTTCTGGATATGAATACAATTCGTCCTTACACCTGGACGTTGTTTTCGGTCAGATTAACTTCTAATTTTTTTGAAGTTATGACATCATAATCAGCCTTGCACTTTATTAACATTTATAAAGTTTTGTCCAACGCTGGTTTCTCATTAGCTAGTGGTCTTTATGGCCACCTTCCCTCTGTTATTATTTTGGTTTTGAGTTGCCAATTCATTAACTAAAATACTCATTGTCTTCGTCTTCTGGCCTGTTTCAGAAACCTGGTTGCCCTTCTTGTGGAAGGATCTTGAAAGATATATTCGCCCCTCACTTATGTTTTCAATGCATTCCTTGTGGCCCATTGCTTAACTGTGACATATGTAAAAAGTGGGGTGGGCGAACTAATGTCTGAGTTTCTCTCATTACAGACTAAGGAGAGGGCTGCAGAGGAGGAGAGAAAGTCTAAGAAAGAGGTTCATGGTAAGAAGGGTAAGAGGAAGGCCTCGTTCACCATGGATATGGAGGCCTTCTGTGTAGAGATGTTGGGAGAGATGAAGAGGACAATTAAGGATTTGGTTCCAGAGTTGCTTCGTGGCATGCTTCCTGGTCCAAATCCTTTGTTGTCGTCTTCGTCTGCTTCGGAGCAGATAATCCCCGCCTCTGAATCGGTGCTATATAGGGACTTACCAGTTTTCGTCCATGATTCAGAGGTAGCCCCATTAGAGGGGGGAGTCCACTATGAGGACACTGGCAGCAGGCTTGCCGCGCCGGTTATTCGTGGGCAGGTGCCGCTGGAGCCTGGTACCTGCTTATCAAGCCAGGATTATCCGCACTCTGCAGGTACCACTACCTCCTATGGTACCTTTCCTGGCCAGTTTGGGTTAGCATTCTTCGCTGACCTGGAGTCTAATCTTTCTGGCCAGGAAGAAGAGGATTATCTGCTGGGTTCTCCTTCTGGTGCCGTGGCCATGGACATTGACATATGTGCAGCATTGTTCATGGAACTACTCGCGCAGGAGTAGCGTTCACGGCGCAGAAAGTATCCCGGGCTGGATCTGATGGCCAGTTTTACTGCATACCTCTGCTTGCCGATGGTGTAGCAGGTGCTGGCCAGGGCCGTGGTGTGGCGAAATTTTCCCCACGCAATGCCACGGCGCCTGCTCCTGGTCAAGCCAGTCAGTTTAGCATGCCTGTTCTTTCAGGTCCGTATGCTTTCTCTGGCTTGCCAGGGGTATCAGTTTCTCCAGCCACACACATACCTGTGATTGCTCAGGAGGCTGACGAAGGCCCTCATCTTGTAGAGCATTCGCAGGTAGCCACAGAGGAAGACTGGTCTGACGCTTGTCAGTGACTAATAAACGTCGGACCAGGACTTGCTGTGAATCAGTCGGCCAGCCAGCGGGACCAGCGCCCGTGGCTGCCAGGTAAGCCGACTGCTGCTGTTATGCCATCTGTGCTGCTGGCGGAACATATTGTAGATATGTTTACAGTGGCAGAGACGTCCATCAAGGCGCATGGATGTCTCGCGAAGGCCCCTCGCGAGCTGGAAAAATAATGCTGCATCGTACCTGAGCAGTATCAAAGGTTACGGTGTGGTGCCTAAGCCAAGCGCGAATGATTGCCCTGTGCTAAGCGAAGATACGCTCTGACACGGGAGTGCTGTGCTCGAACGTTTTGCGTTCACCAAATACTGCGTTGCGCGATGCGAAGGAGAGTTCGAGGGCGTCTATCTTGGTGCTCTCGCACGTCTCCCAGCTGTTACAGGGGGTAGTAACGGCATCCGCATCGCTCCAGCCTAGTCCGGTAACAGTTCAGAGCCATCCAGGATGGAATTAACCTGGCTCTGGATTGTTTAACCTGGTCTGTGACCAGGAGTGTCCAGGCGCGGCACACGTTTGCCTTAAACAACTTGTGCCCATCGCAGGACCTATATAATAGGCTGCTGCGTATGCCTATGACAGGTCCGGATCTTTTTGGAGGTGAGGGATGTAAGCACCTCCAGGAGACAGTCACCCTGGTCAATAACCAGAGGGCGTTGCATGAGCAATTTGATGTGCTCCGCAGAGCACGTTCGCGCAGCTCCCCCTGCGTATCATCCCCTGCAGGCTCGAGGTGGCGGTGACCAGCTCAGAGGCCAGCCACCAGCGCAGCGCCGGCCACGGCCGTGTGCGCTTCGGCCAGCAGCGAGGGGCGGGCACAGGCTCCTCCGGCGCAGCCAGCCGCCCGTGCACCAAGGTGTGCGCGGTGCGGGCCGTGGCGCGCGAGGATCTGGTCGTGGTAATCGGACCTGAATGGTCGGTTACCATGGTAAGAACCACTCCAGTGCTTCTGGACCAGGAGACAGTGCCACTCTTGCACTTCTTATGTCCACCTCTCTCCCTAGGTGGTCCAGTGGAAGGCTGATTGGCCCACCACAAGCAAGAGTGGAACGGTTGACTCAGGACCGTTTAGTCTTGCGATGGCGTTCAGTTGGGTATCATCCCGATTGGATAACAGGCCCACCTTCGCGGCTGTCTCTGGTGCCAGTCTGGACTCAAATTCCAAGAGATCCAGATCAACGGTTGTGTTTAAAGGAAGAAATAGATTCCCTCATACTAAAAGGAGCAATTCAACTGGCACAAAAGTGCCCGGGCTTCTATTCAACTGTGTTCCTACTAACAAAGAGCACTGGAGGGTGGAGACCAATTCTCAACCTCAAGCCATTGAACAAGTTCATAGACACACCCAGTTTCAAAATGGAGACAGTGAAATCGGTGTTGACAGGGTTGGAGAAAGGAATGTGGACAGCATCAATAAACCTGAAGGATGCTTATTTCCACATTCCAATAGCAAGGCGTTTTCGTCGGTTCCTGAGGTTCACATTCCAGGGCAGACAGTGGGAATTCAGGGTTTTACCCTTTGGAATTTCAACGGCTCCTCGGGTCTTCACCAGGGTGGTTCTTGCTATAACAGCATACCTCTGCAGGAGAAGCATAGCAGTCCACACGTACATAGGTGACTGGCTGTTAAAAGCACGATATCAGGAAAGTCTATCAGCAAATCTGGAGATTGTTTTGAAAACTCTCACAGACTTAGGCTGGATAATCAACTTTCAAAAATCAGAGCTAACTCCATCCCAGAAGTTTGTTTACCTGGGAATGTCTTTGATCTAGAGATAGGATATGTTTATCCTACTCAGGGGAGGGTACAAGTACTCATCTCATTAATACAGTCAGTGTGCAACAGTCGTCATGTCCTGGCACGGGTTTACTTGAAAATGCTGGGGTTGATGGTTTCTCTGGAACCAGTCATTCCTCATGCGGCATTACGCAGGCGGCCTATCCAGTTATTTCTCATGACACAATGGACCCAGAGTACAGGATCACAGCTTATTCAACAGCTTCAGTGGTGGATGAAGACAGAGAATCTCCTGGCGGGGGGTGATGCTAACCCCTCCCCACCCTCAGTTAACAATGTATACAGATGCATTGATGGAGGGGTGGGGAGCTTGCCTGGAAGAATCCACAGTATCAGGGCTTTGGAATCTGGATCAGTCACAAGAACATATCAATCTACTGGAATTACGAGCAGTAGTCCTGGGCCTGGAACATTTCATAGAGAAAGTTCAGGGCAAGAGTGTTCTAGTTCGATCAGACAACTCAACAGTAGTGACTCACATAAACCGCCAGGGTGGAACGAAGTCGCCCAGTCTCTGTATGATGACATGGAAACTCCTTTGCTGGTGCCTGGATCACAGGATTACCCTGAAAGCAGTTCATATTCCGGGAAGGTTAAATCTGCTGGCAGACTCATTGAGCCGAAGGATGAGTGTTTCACCTACGGAATGGGAACTAAATCAATGTGTGGTGGATCGTCTCTTCAACCACTGGGGGAAACCCAACATAGATTCGCAACAAACAAGAATTCGAAGATGACGACGTACGTCTCTCCGATTCCAGATCCAAGCGTTATCGCAACAGGTGCGTTAGCTATCAGCTGGGTGGGAATGTATGCATACGCATTCCCTCCAGCAATCCTGATTCCAAAAATTCTTCAGAAAATCAGACAGGAGGAGTGCCAAGTGCTTCTGATCGCCCCAAATTGGCCAAGCCGATCATGGTATACGGATCTGCTTTCTTAAAATTGCATAGTGTCAGCCAATAAATTAGTCAGAGGAAGTGCTAGGCTGCGCATGCGCGAGGTTGGGGCTGGCATCCGCTGGACTGTCATCTGACTACCTGCCCAGTAGGGGCACCTAACTATTTTTAATCTGAGTGTTTATTGAGTGAAAGTCGATATTTGGCAATATCAAAGAGTATTAGGGAGGTATGTATCAACTCTCGTGAAAAAAGAAATGTGTGAGTTTGTTTATGCCGTGGCGACCGTCCATCTGTCCGTCAATTGTTTCTTTAACCGACTTCTCAAGAACCACTAGCATGTTTGGTGGCCATATTGGATATTTTTACTTGATCAAAGGCGAAATTGGTTTTGTTTAGGTTTTTGGGTATTTTGATTTCAAATTTGCATTTTTAAAACTCTGATAAATAGTTTGGCGACCATCTTATATCTCTTTCCTGTCAAAATCTCACATACAAAAGCAATGGGAAATTTGTTAATGTCTTCGCGAGAACCACTGGGCTGATTTCAAGTATATTGGGCATGAAGGCATAGGGATCCAGGTTTGTTCAAAGGAAGCCAATCGATCAATTTTGGCTGATTTTTATAAACGTCTTTAAAGATCTCCGAAACCACATGGGGGATCGATTCTGAAAGATCGTCTGGAGCAACAGCTGAATCAAGTTTGTTCGAGGGTACTCGATTGGCCAAACGCTTCAGCAGCCATCTTGGTTGACCTTGTTTTTGCGAAAATGACTTTCAAAACTGTTGAATGGATCGGGTGAAATCGGGAGATATGATGAGCGCCTACGCATCATTAAAGTTTGCCCATGGAAGCTGATGCATAAAAAAACATGTCCGCCATTTGGTGTTTTTGGCGGACATCTTGTATTTTCTGCAAATTTCAGAAAAGCATAAAAACACTACTTTTTAACCAACTTGGATAAACCTTCTTCACAGAAATTAGAGGGTAAATTGTTCCAGTGGTCATCTTGTTTTGTTCGGTTGTGCCAGTGGCCAATAATTCCAGGTGAGCGATACATTTGGGCCTCTTGTTTTAGAAATTGTCTTCTCTTGGCCTGCAAATAGATATTCCTCAATACCACTGCAGATGCCAGTTTTGGCAGGCTTGACCTTTAAAGTGTTAAAACTATATTTGTATTTGTCAGATGTCTTCCCTGTATTAGTCGTTTGAATTATACAGGTGACCTTTAAAATGCTGAATCTTTTCATCATGTGATCTTAGGCTTGCAAGATTATCCGATATTGAATATCACAATCTTTTTTCAGTCACAATCTTTGAAAAAATCGAAATATCGCCAAAATCTTACTGTATTTTGCCTGTTTGTAGCACAGGCTTCTATTACGGCTAGCTGTTCAATTTATTTTCAAACCAACATCTCTAAGAAATGGGTGGGCTGATAATAGGTCAAGAAAAAGTTGAAGCTCATTCTCTAAACTAGTTTAAAAAAATTGACAAATATTATCACGAAAATTGAACACAATTTACCGGTACAATATTTTGCCACCTTACTGTATGCCTCAAAACCACCATCGTGTGAGTGAAATTATTACCTGGGACAGTATAAATATTGCATATTTTAAAATAAACATGGTTTATAAAATCAAATTTAATCCTAAATATGACATTAAATGACGTCGCGTAAATATATAAATCATGTGATATTGCTTAATCTCCTGTTTTTGGAGGTGAGAAGTGGTGCGTTCACAAATGTGACAGCTAAATGTGATGGTAAAGACACTTTAGCAAGCAAGCCAAATTATCCGAGATGTTCCTGAAGGCTACCTATTATTAGAAAAATATATAAATCACGTGATTTTGCTCGCTCTCTGGTTTTTGGAGGGTGAGAAGGGATGCATTCACAAATGTGATAGCTAAATGAGATGTTATCTATGCTTTAGCAAGCAACGTGAACATACCGAGATTTTTCTGAAGGGTAACTATTATCAGTAAACAGGTACTTGGTAAATGGGGATCGATCTAAAGTACAGTAATAATATATATTGTTCCGAGTCCAAACCACGGGCTGACTCCCGCTCTGAATATAAAAACTTAGCACATTCCTAATATCACGTGAATTGTACATTTTCACAAAGACGACATGAAATGTCAAATTTTAGAATTCGGTTTTGATGCAATATACGATGATTATAACAGAATACGCAATATTTAGGTTGTCCAATGTAATGATTTCACTCTGGGAAATTGTCCTATTTTCGTGTTATTAATGATAGTCTTTTTAAAGCATCTTGACTACTGGATTTCAACTTTTTGTTGAAATTTAACAATTAGAAGTCATTCTTAAAACTAATATTCAGTTAAAGCCAATGTGAAAACTCAGCAAAACCAATATGGCTACATAAGCCAAACCGCACAGTCCAACTCAACCCATGACCAATTCGCCCTGTAAATTCATACTGATCATAAGATAGCCTATGCGATATATTGAAATATCGTGATTTTTTTCACTGTGATATATCGCGATACCTTCCAGGGCAATATCGGGCAAACCTATGTGATCTCAAAATAAACCACAAAGTTTCAACATTAAAGCATCCTTGTTGAGTAGCAACAATCTTCTTTATGTTACAAAATACAGTCAAATCTGTCTATTAACCCATTAAACCCACATACCAGCTAAAAACGGCTTCTGTAGTGGTCTTGAGAAATGTCCATTTGCCGGCCAAGAGAAGACTATTTTTGTTGTTTCTTCACATGTCGTTTTGGTCTTCGTTAGGAGTATAATTTATATTTATTAGTAAATATACCCCGAATGCTATGCGATATGATTCCTGGTTCCGTTATACATCCTTGAGGATCAGTGTATGAGTGTATTATTGCCCGCTTCGTTCTTGTCGTCATAATCAATGCGATCTTTGCTGTAACATTGCGGGGTGGGGTGCGGGAGGGTTAACAGTTAATTTATGATCAAAATATTTGAAAATTAATTGTCTGCCTCCATTCCTGTTTCGTTCCGCTTGCTTATTGTAGGTTTGTGCTTATTTATAGGCCAAGCCAGCCCCGCCATCATGTGACGAGTGCCACAAATTCGTGAGGGTTCTATTCAAGGACCATGTCTTTTTCCGCTGTACTAACTGTAATCTTGACAGTAGGTGTAACGTTTGCGCAGTGTGGTCGGTCGATATGATGCTTAAGTTCCTTGCCCTAAAGGACTTGGCAGGGTCTGACGCGGGGAAAGTAAATCGTGGAGCATCCGTTTCGGCCCTTGGGGGCGTTCCACGTCTGCAACTGGAGGGGGCGGAGATGGCACCGCCGGCGTGGTTTGGTCCTGCCCACGCTGGTGTCATCCATGCTGCCAAAAGTTCTAGGGCAGTCTCTTCCCGTGTTTGATTCGGACCCTGTCCTTGGACAGGGCTCTGGACTGGTCACCGAAGGAGCCGTCTCGCACGGCCCCCTGGCAGTCCCGTCGGGCTCCGGCCTGATGGGCTCTGTCTCTCTGCGGCCACCTCCGGGTGGTCCAGTAGTGGTGGCCGGTCTGTCTAGTGACGACTCTTCAGGGTCTGAAGATGAGGAAGCCGAGGAGGAGAGATTGTGCGGCCTGTGATGCCGGAACCATCCTCCATCTGTCTGGCTTGGTGCAAGCCAGGGCAGCGGCTCCTCCCATGGTTGAGGCCACTCTGGTACCGGGCACCGGTTCCGTGATGGTTAGTTTGCCGACAACCGACACGGTGATGGGTGTGGCTGGCCTGGCCGTTGGCGCTCGTGTTTGGCCACGGTTCTTCAACCGCTACGGGCATGGACTGTTGTGTTCCATGGGGTGGCGGCGGAACCATACGGTACCGGAGTTCCTGGCGTATCAGCAATGGCTCCTAGCCGGGAGGCCGTTGCTGGAAGGGCCGTGAACATGTCAACGGGTGACGTGTTCACGGGAGTGTTGTCCTCGGAGACAGATTGGTCTGAGGGTCTGGCTTGGCTAGCCAGGGTAGACCCGTCTGTGGTTTCGACCATGGCCGAGGAGGATACACCCCGTCCATCGGTGGCATCGATTAGGATGGGGATCTTTCCCGGATCCAGTCTATTGGACTGGATCCAAGGTTTATGGAGTTGCTGGATGCTATTTATAGCAAACAACTGACCAAGGGCCAGCTTCCTGCAGCCCCCAGGGAGGTGCGGGCGAGGTGTCATATTCCACAGGGGGAATACGACATGTATGGTGTTGTCCCGATGGTCACCGAGGATGACCGCTGGGTACTGGGTGTCCAGAGTGCTGGAGCGGGTGGTCCCACCCCGGCACTGGTGAACAAAGCTCAGGTACACCATGATGAAGTCCTGTCCCTATGTGATGAGGGGGTGAGGGCAGCAATGAGTGCTGTCAACCACTCTTATCACCTTCTTCAGTCGGTGTGGGCTGAAGCGGGGGCAGGCCACCCTGTGCCACCTGTGGCGCTTTCGTGCGTCAATGACGGCTTGGTGCTGTCTATGGACGCGCTGGCAAGGTTGCAGGCGCGTGTGACAAAGTCCAGGAGGCAAATGGTTCTTGACCATATGCGTCCGGCTACGGCAGTCAGGGAGCGTCTTCTTGGGACACCCCTGACAGGGCCTAGCATCTTCAGTGGCCAGGCGCGGGCCATCCTAGAGGACACTGCCAGCATTGCGCAGAATCGGTTGGCGGTAAACCTACAGCTGGGGCTAGTGCGGCAAGTGCACGCACTAGGGGCTGTAGGGAAGCCGTTAGCTGTTCAACCTTCAAAGAAGCAGAAGAAGCAGAAAGGCAAGGCGAAAGCTAAGCCTACTGTGACTTCTGCTTCGTCTGGCTTTTCTCAGCCGCTGCCGGCTACAAAAGCCAGGAAGGTTGTGGAGGCCCCTACCCTCCCCAATGTTTCTCCTGATCACGCGAGAGGCGGGAAGGGCAAGGGGAAGGGGAAGGGTAAGTCCTCAAAGGGTGGAAAGAAGGGAGCGGATCGTACCTGAGGGTACAAGGGCTCCCTTCGTATCTGCCTGGACTGCACCTGTGTGACAGGAACAGCGGTGCCAGTTAGACCGGCCACGCCAAGACCAAAATGGTTCTCACTCTCTCGTCAAGAGAGGGGGGGGGGGGGGGAGCGGATCGCAAACCAGACACCCCCATTAGGGGTCGATGCATCGATAATGGGTGGAAGGCTCATGCATTTCGTCGAGGCTTGGCGAGGTGTGACGTCAGACAGTCTGGTCCTGGGATGGTTATCCCAGGGGTACATGCCGGAGTGGTGTGATTTTCCACCACAGAATCTGTCTTTGGCACCTGTCTGGACACCCATACCAAGGGAACCCGACAAGTTAGAAGCCATTCAAAACGAAGTGTCAGGTTTGCTTCTGAAGGGAGCAATAAAACCAGCAAACCGGAACACTCCAGGCTTCTATTCAAACATGTTCCTTGTCCCCAAGAGCACAGGGGGATGGAGACCCGTACTAAATCTCAGGCCATTAAATTGGTTTATCCATACGCCTCAGTTTCAGATGGAAACTCCGAGGTCGGTAATGGCAGGATTGAGGAAGGCAATGTGGTGTGTATCGATCGATCTGAAAGATGCATATTTCCACATTCAAATGAACAGGAGTTTCTGAGATTTGCATTTCAGAATCAAGTATGGGAGTTTATAGTCCTCCCATTCGGCCTGTCGACAGCTCCATGGGTGTTCACCAGAGTGGTCCTTGCGGTGACAGCGTTTCTCAGAAAAGAGAACGTGGCGCTTCACACCTACATAGACGACTGGCTGATCAAAGCAGACACATCAGCTAGGTTAGAGGTGGATACTGTTCTGACTCTGAAGTTACTTTCAGATCTAGGCTGGATAGTCAACAAGGAGAAATCCGAGTTGACACCCACTCAACATTTCGTTTATTTAGGGATGCGATTCGATCTCGTCAGAGCCCAGAGTGGTGTCTCTGTTAGCCTTCCCCAAGAGTTTTCAATTGGGAAACCACATTCAGGCGAGGCGGTTTCTTCAGATGCTGGGCATGATGGTCTCCATGGAGCAGGTAATCCTGTACGCTGCTCTAATGCGAAGACCTATCCAGTTGTATCTGATGTCTCTGTGGAAACAGAGAACAGAACCCCTGTCAAAACTGGTGCCAGTTTTGGAGCCAATAATGTCGCATCTTGTATGGTGGAAAAAGCGTCAGAATCTCCTAGTACACGGATGCATCGCTGGAGGGATGGGGGCCTGCCTTGGAGAACACCAGGTCTCGGGCACATCGACTCTCCAAGAGAGCCAGCTGCATATCAATCTGTTGGAAATGATGGCAGTGGAACTGGCATTGGAAAAGTTTCTTCCAAAAGTCAGGGGCAAGGCGGTATTGATATGGTCAGACAACTCGACAGTAGTATCATACATAAATCGCCAAGGCGGGACCAAGTCACACACACTATGTATCAAAGTGTGGCACTTGATTCAATGGTGCAGGAATTACTCGGTTGTTTTGAAAGCAGCTCACATCCCTGGGTGATTGAACATTCTGGCGGATGCTTTGTCTCGCAGACAGAGAATTCTGCCAACAGAATGGTCTCTCAATGGTCTCAACCCTCCAGTTCTTCACAGGATCTTCAAGCATTGGGGCAAACCCAACGTGGACTTGTTCGACACAAAGGAAAATGCTCAAATAATGACTTATGTCTCGCCGATTCCAGATCTAAATGCCCTCGATACAGATGCTCTGGCGATAAGCTGGAGAGGGATGCACGCTTACGCGTACCCACCCACCATTCTTCTACCGAAGATATTGGTGAAGATCAGGGAGGATCCGTGCCTGGTCCTGCTAATAGCGCCATTGGCCCAGCAGGGCGTGGTTCGCGGATCTTCTAGATCTGCTGCTGGAAAATCCAGAGATTCCGAACATAATCTCCCAGGCCAAGGGACGCTTCCTACACGAGCGTCCCGAAATGTTCAAATTGGCTGCGTGGATGTTATCAAACAACGTTCCATGTCGGAAGGCTTTTCTCGACAAGCTGCTGATTTCATCGCAGCTGGGAGAAGGAGGTCAACCGTCAAGTCATATAACAACAAGGTTAACAGATTTGCAGACTGGTGTGAAGAAAAGGGCATTGATATTTTTCAATCAACTGTTCAGCAAATAGCAGACTTTCTCTGTGAGCTGTTCTTTTCAGGACTAGCTCCTGTCACAATTGCTGGATACAAGTCAGCTTCGGCATCAGTTATCCCTTGTCTAGAGGTGGTCCAGTTGAATGTGATGGTGAAGGGAATGAGCAATCTCCTCACCGAGGCAACCGGTAGTCATTCCAGCCTGGAGTCTATCTTTAGTGCTTAATGTACTGTCCAAGCACCATTTCGAACCTAAAGCATTTGACTCTAAAGGCGGTCTTTCTATTGGGAGCTTCCTCAGTTAGAAGGTGCAGTGAGATCCATGCACTTTCAGCAGAGAGGGACCAATTTATTGTCTCTGGAGAGGGTCTGCGTCTACTGCCAAGAGCAGAGTTTATGTCAAAGAATCAATCTTTGAGATATCCCAGCAAACCGATCATTATACCGAAACTAACTAGGTTTGATCGTGATGCCAGTGTCTGGTGCTTTGTGTCCGTGCTTTGACTAAGTACAAAAAACGGACAGACTCGTTACGGTCGAATGATAGACATCTGTGGATCTGCCATAAGAAGTCATATGGCGCCGCATCCATGGATTCTATCTCTCGTTGGGTAGTCGAATCCATTCAGACTACCCATGAGATTGCGACTGGGCACCAGGTGCAATGCACAAGGGCACACGATGTTAGAGGAATAGCCTCCTCGACCGCCCTTTACAATGGTGTTCCGTTAGAGGACATCATGGCTGTTGCACAATGGCAATGTGAGTCCTCTTTCACGGATTACTATATGAGGGATGTGTCAGACTCCGCCAATCCACTCGCTTTAGCTGTTTTGAAACGATAGTTATACGATCACACTGCTCTTCTCCATTTTTTGGCATTTGTAAGAAAGAATTAAGAAGTAGACATGGTCGCGCGAGAGGATGTCAACCAGATTGTGTCACTGATGGCCGGACAAGTGAATGGTTGGAGGCTCCACGTCTGAAATCCAAATATCATGAGGTAATTCACGATTGAGAGTTTTTTGTATTATGTCTATATATAATGTTCATTCATCTTATATATTCATGCTGATTCCCAGGCTAATATATGCAAAGAGCAGTTAACCCTCTTAGCATATTTGTGTTTCAGGAGAGATGCATGTTCGTGAGTTCTCTCCCTTTTCTTAGGAGAAAAAGGAGGCGGGGGCAGTGATGCGAATGTGATTCGGTTCCGTTAACTTGATGGTCCTTTTAGGTCTCCATTAATCAAGTTTAAGTCTAGCTCTTTCTCCAAGGGGCAAAAGTAACAATTGATGGCTTGCCCCATCCCACCAGGTTACTGTCTAAATCTGGTGTATATCAGAAGTAATAGAATGGTGAGTATTGATCAAAGGAGAATGAAGAAAATTTCAATTTCCCTTTCTCCGAGATCTAACAATACTCACCATTCAATTACAGACCCAGCCTCCTAGCCCCACAGTGGCAAGCCATGGGTATCTCTTGTTTGGTGGCTATGCAAACAATATGAGCTTCATGGCAAACGGGTACTCGGCAGTGGGGAGCCGAGTACCCGGTTCCAGGAGTCGATAAAGCTTACTAAGTCTATAGTCCTAAGGCCCAGCTATCCAGGCTAGCTGTATCAGAAGTAATAGAATGGTGAGTATTGTTAGATCTCGGAGAAAGGGAAATTGAAATTTTCTTCAATCGCTGTTGCCACTGCACTGCTTGATAATGGACCTTTCCCATTTATCCATCGATCATATGAGGCCATAATCAACTACGTGACGTCTAGGATGATGTCATAATCAATGATGTCATGAATGACATAGGTAAGTTTGTCAAGAATGCATAATTGGTGAAGGACTAAGCGTTGTATGAATTGTATATCTCTACTATTTAATAAATAATCTTTTGAAAAGTTTGAAACTAATTTGACCTGGCGCTGATGCTGCCTAGAGTCTCACCCAGTCAACATAGTTTCAAAATATTCAACAGCTTACCTGTACAGTTTTCTGGAAATTGATAGTCAGGGAGGTCAGGGATCAATCAATCCCAAGTCTCAACTTGGGCGAAGCATAGCTGGAGCTAAGCTAGAGATGGGCGGGGAATAGGTAAAACTGGAAAAGTCCAATGCATGCTATATTGATCTGTTGTAATGGTGGTGGGGGCATCGATTTCAGCAATCTCTGATTTCCGTTCTTGTTATTTTTCAGACTATCTCTCCAACAGGTATTTTAGAAGTTCCTTTTATATATCTGTTGGTGGAATAGTTGGAATCGTGGTTGGAGGTCTTTGTGCTATCGCTGTCCTTGTGGTAATATGTTGCTGTTGTTGTCGGCACCGCGCGACTCGAGGAACAGTGATGAGCACCAACACGCAACCTACAGCTGTATCGCAAGTCAATACTGGTGAGGCTAACAATTCTAACATGCCTGAGTCCGTTCTCGTCTGCTATTTGTACACCAGGGTTTTAATTGTAGAAAATATTGTACTAGTCCAGTCGCATCTCCTTAATGGTTTGACCAATTTCAACCAAAATTGCTTGCAGATTTTATATCTTAGGATTGGTTCACCCTATTGGGACTAAACTTGGATACCTGCTTCCTTATATCAAGAGGATGGATTTTGGACTTCGCCTAGTTTGCAGCTAGAATTATGTAAAGTTTTTCAATGTACAGTTAATTCATCAAGGACTTATCCGATCTTAATAAAATTTTAAAGATTTGATCTATACCATCATTGCATCTGGTTTGCATCATAATTTAAATGATTTTCCAATTCTTTCCACATTTTATGGGGCTAAGTTTGCAACAAGAATTATTAAATGTTAATGTTTTTCAATGGACATTTAATTCATCAAGAGCTTATCGGATCTAAATAAAACTTTAGAGATTTGTCCTATACCATCAATGCATACAGTCTACATCATAATTAAAATAATTTTCACAATTTTTCTGTATTTTAGGGGTTTTGGACTTAGCCTATTTTGCACTAAGAATTAGGTAAATGTTAAAGTTTTTCACTGCATGTAATTCATCAAGAGCTAATACCCGATCACAGTAAAACTGTACAGATTTGTTCTATGCCATTATTACATCCCGACTCCATCATAATTTCATAATGAAAATGATTGTCAAATTGTTACCATATCTTTACGTGGTTTGGTGCGGACCAAGAATTAGAAGAATGTTAAAGTCTTTCTATGTTCTTTCAATTTATCATGGGCTTATCCAATCTCAACAAAACTGTACAGAATTGTTCAATATCATCGTTGCATTCAGTTTGCAGCAAAATTTAAATGATTTAAAAGTTTTTTCCATACTTTTACATTGTTTGGACTTAGTTTATTTCTCTGTGATTTGTCTCCTTTTCAAGAATTAGAAGAATGGTAGAATTTTTAATAGACATTTGATTTAACAAGGGGGTATACTATTTTAAGAAATCCTTATTTTGTGACACTGCCACATGTATGATATGCAGAAAAATGAAAGGGCTGGGGACGCGGGATGCATGCCATCTAGTTTATCATTAACCTGGTTTAGCTCAACACATTGTCTTATAGCTGAAGATTAGTTCACCCTATTGGGGCTAAATGTGAACACATGCTTCCTCATATGAAGTGGATGAAGCCCAATAATATTGAGGTCATGCGGTCAAAGTTCAAGGTCACTCTGAGCTTGTTATAAAATTAATTTTTATGGTTAAGTGTTTGGTTTAGATCAACTTATTGTCTTATATCTCACATGCTTTCTTATATCAATGGGATCGAGCACAATGATATGGAGGTCATGAGGTCAAACGTCAATGTGGCAACTTGGCATAAAACACTATTTTTTACAATTAAGTTTTTGGATTAATAAATGCCCATTTGCAGGCCAAGAGAACTGATTTTGAAAATTTACCACAGGAATGATTGGCTCAATAACCGAGCCAGTCATTCCAGTGGTAAATTTTCAAAGATAGTTTCTTTCAAAGTTTCAAAGATAGTTCAATTCTTTTGGCCTGCAAATGGACATTCAATAAGCAATTTTTTAAATTTTTTGCTCAAACTAAGTCATTAAAGGGTTAATTAAAGTATTTTTTTAAATATATTTTTGTACAGGTTACGCACCATCATACCCACACCAGCCTGGAGTGAATCCATACCATGGACAGGGTACACAATACACAGGCCAGCCTGGCTATCCAGTTCAAGGATTCTCACCTCAACTGCCACCCAGCTACCCAGGATACCCGAAGACGCAACCAACCACTGATATCCCTCCACCGCCGTACCCTGGCCATGAGTATACAAATGAAGAAAACAAACCAATGTAAAATAATATCTTAGGAGTTAAATATGATATCCTGTTTTCTTATACAAAATATATTTCTCTATCACTATCCTGCTCTACCACCACGTAGATGGTGGTTTTCTGTATAGAGCTCTACAGTCTTACACAAAATTGTACCATACCAACCAGTCTTTGAAGATCATCTGTCTTTTTCTGTGCTATAATATGGCCGTGTTTTGTTGCCTTTTGAACCTGAAAGATGAATATGAAAAATTGTTTATAATAATTTAATAAACATTCTGTTTAATAATATATTGACTCTAATTTTGACTGGTTGTTCAAAATATTCAACAGGTTACCTATAATCAAATTAAAATGAAATTCTGGGTCTTCAAGGTTCAACGTGTTAAGACTGGTGGTCGAAATGGCAGAATATGATGTGAATAGAGGGATCCCTTTCTAGCTATGCCCTGTCCATTTCTAGTTATGCCCCACCAATTTCTATCTATGCCCCGCCCATTTCTAGTTATTGTTAGGCTCCACACAATTTTTACTCATGTCGGAATCGATTTACTACCTTCAAACCTCACTTCCCATCCCAATTTCAAGATAATTATAAAGGTAAGCTGTGGAATATTTGCAGCAACAGCTTCCAGTAAAAATATTATATTGTAAATCCATCAAAGACATGCAATCCGTGCATATGTCAGAATTCTTCTGGTTCATGACAGTGTTATAATACGTCATAGTGATAGTGTTGTCAGCCTACACGTGATATAATTGATTATGACGTCATATAAATGATTGATAGATCAGATCCCTCAGTTACAATCAATCCCTTTGCAAATAGGCAAATGGTGGTAGATCAAAATACAACATGTCTTCTTAATGATCTGTCATCTTTTGTTCTTTTGACTGACTTAAATTAACCCTTTAACATGCAACTTGACCAAAAATGGCTTGTACAGTGCTCTTGAGACATGTCCATGTGCAGACTAAGAGAAGAGTATTTGTTTAAAATTTATCACTGAAATTACTGGTACGATAACCAAGCCAGTCATTCCTGCGATATAGTTTCAAAAATAGTTTTCTCTTGTCTGCAAATGGACATTTCTCAAGGCCACTACCAAATCTGTGTTTGGCTGACTTGAGTGGTAAGGGATTTTTAGACCACCTATCCTATCATCTTTTGTTCCTATGACCGACTTAAATATACCACATAATGGTCAAGCTTGGTGAAGAAAAGCAACATTTTCCTTTTTGAATGTCCATTTGCAGGCCAAGAAAAGACTATGTTTGAAAATTTACTAGTTGAATAACTGGCTCGGTTATCGAGCCAGTCATTCAAGTGGTAAATTTTCCAAAAATTGTTTTCTTGGCCTGCAAATGGACATTTTTCTAGACCATTTTAGAATTGAATATTTTGGACTTAATTTGATTAGTGAACTTTGAGCACTAGCGGCCTTTCAATCAAATTAAGACAAAAATTTGAACAGAACATTTTTTACAGCGTGTTCAAAGTTGTACTGACTAACAGGTATTTATTTTTGTTTTCGAAGCGTGTTAATGTATTTATAAGCTGTACTATATTTGCTGCTAATTATTGAAGCCAATAAAGACTGGTTTGACGCTTTCTTAGATTAAGTGTTCAAAATTTCTAGGAACTTACTTGCTAATTTAGTGTGTTTTATCAGATATTGTTAAATTTATATGACTTTTGAAATATGTCAGATTTATAATGATTTCATTTAGCCCTTTAACACTTAAATTTATTCAAGAAAATCTTTTTTTCTCATAGAAAATGTCCATTTGCAAACGAAGAGAAGACTGTTTTTAAAACTTTACCACTGGAATGACTGGCTCGGTTATCGAGCCAGTCAGTCCCGTGGTAAGTTTTCAAAAATAATCTTGGTCTGCAAATGGACGTTTCTCAAGACCACTGCAGAAGCCGTTGTTGGCTGACTTGAGTGTTAGAGGGTTAACACACTGACAGTTAATTTTCCTGTTTAATGAACTCAATTAAAACACATACTGTTGGTTAAACTTTGCAGAAGGTTAAACTTCAAGGTTTCACCGTATATTGTTAATAATAAGTGAACTATGCCATTAAATAAACTGCTGAACTAGTAAAATGTCAGAAATTTAACTGCTGAGAAAGCATCAGTGTGATTCAGAAATGCATGAAAAACACATTTGTTTGCTGACAGAAATCCATAATTTTAATTGAATCTTAATCCGTTAGTGGTCAAGATTGGTAAAGAAAAGTTTTAATTTCTGCTCAGTGAATGTCCATTTGCTGACAAAGACATGCCCATTTTTTTAAATTGTCCACTCGAATGACTGGCCAGTCATTCCCATGGTTAATTTTCAAAAATAGTCTTCTTTTATCCTACAAATGGACATTTCCTAAGACCACTGCAGAGGCCGGTCTTGGCCGGCTTGACCATTAACCCTTTCATGACGAAGTCTGCCAAAACCGGCCTTTGTAGTGGTCTTGGGGAATGTCCATTTGCAGGCCAAGAGAAGACTATTTTTGAAAATTTACCACTGGAATGACTGGCTCGATAACCGAGCCAGTCATTCCAGTGGTAAATTGTCAAAAATTGTCTTCTAGGCCTGCAAATGGACATTAAAAAAGTAAATATTTGAATTCTTTGAACAAATTTAGTCATTAAAGTGTTAATGAGTGAATCTAAGTGAATCCATACTTTACAGAGGCGGATTCATATTGTGCAGAGCAAGAGGATTATACTGCTAAGCAATATTGTTGAGAGTGTCACTGAAATCCATGCTTTTTACAGCAGAATCCACATATTTCTGAGTAAGATTCATGATACTTTCATGAAACTATATCTGATTTAGATCCATATTTCTTTCATGGAAACACAATATTTTTTCAACTTCTTCTTTTCGTTCGCTGATCATACCGCCAGTCCTGTAAGCGACTATCGACGTGATCATAAGCGTTAAGTGCGTGGATCCATGGTTTATTAGAGTGCGCCGTGCGGCCTGGAACCTCCGTCTTCAACACTCGAGGTTTCTGTCAGGGTTACCTCACCCTTACCTCCTTTAGTCGCCTCTTACGACACGCAGAGGATACGGAAGGTGTATTCTAAACCCCACCTACAGGGCTAAATATTTTTACAACAGATATCCTTATTTTTTTATGAGTGGAATCCATGTTTTCCTGTATAAAGTGCATATTACATATCTTTGTCACGTTTTGCTGCAAAATAAATATCCAGAACTTTGTATATTTCTCCCAGAAGTCCATATATATATATATATATATATAATATATCAATCAAGCCTGTCTATTAACCAACCTGTACGAAGTGGTGAATATTTAATACTTTAATGATCAAGATTTTTTTGAAATTTCAACTTACTGCAGTCTGGCCTGTGTAGTGGTCTTGATGAATGTCCACTTACAGGACAAGGGAAGAATATTTTTGAGAATTAGTACTAATGAACATCTCGTTAGTCGAGCCAGTCATTCTGGTAGTAAATTTAAAAAAAAATGTTCTCTTGGCCTGTAAATGGGCATTCCCCAAGCTAGCTTGACAATTAAAGGAGTAGTTTGATGAACAAAACAGGCATTGTTTATTTACCGGTATCATACTGTGATTTATTTACTACTAATAGCCCCTGTTCCCAGTGCCTTGGGTGATTTTTATGTCTGTTTTACTGCTGTTTTTACAGCCACACCATTCCATTCAATCAAATTGTGAAATGTATTTTTTTTTTTAATATTCAGAGGAGTATAATTTGTTTATATATTCTGGGGAAACTTGTCTCTGGAAATGTTGTCTGTGTGTGTTATTTTGTAACTTCTAATTAAGTTTATGATTGGATAAGAACATCTCCCAATGCCTTTATAGTGTTTATGACCAAAATCACTGATTAACCCATTTCATTCTGAATTCACAGAAACATGCTTTTTGAATATCCTGAAAACAATTTGTGTAATTGCTGTTCCAAGGCGCTTGACGCTAGGTTTTAATCCTTTCATGGTGAAGCCGGCCAAAAACCGGCCTCTGCAGTGGCCTTGAGGAATGTCCATATGCAGGCCAAGAGAAAACTATTTTTGAAAGCCTTGAGGAATGTCCATATGCAGGCCAAGAGAAAACTATTTTTGAAAATTTACCACTGGAATGACTGGCTCGATAATCGAGCCAGTTATTCCAGTGGTAAATTTTCAAAAAGCGTGTTCTCTTGGCCTGCAAAATGGACATTCAATAAGCAAATATTTTGATATTGTTGATTATTTTAGGAATTAAAGTTTTGGTATGCATCCTCCCAATCCTTTAGATTATATATATATATATATATATATATATATATATATATATATATATATATATATATATAAATTTTTATATATTATTTATATATATTATTCTGCGTCCATACTTAGGTGCCTTGTTAACTGATATGTAATATTTTACTGCTGTTATTCCATGTTGAATGATTATGTACACATATATACACAATTATTGTTGGTTGTTGGATTTTATATATACATGTTATTGTTGTTATTATTACTTATTATTGTTAATCAGAAGCGTTATTCAATATAAAAGTTGTGTTGCTGTTACACTTATATGTGCTGCCATAATCTTGTATAATAATATTTGAAATGTGGTCAAGCCTGTTTTAGCCCATTAATGGTCAAGATTGGTCAAGGAAATCAAAACATCTGCTTAAATATTCTGAGCCAGTCATTCCAGTGGCAAATTTTCAAAAATATTCCTCTCTTCGCCTGCAAATAGACATTGCTCAAGACATCTACAGAAGCCATTAGGACAGAATTAAACATCAGATGGTTAAACGGCAGTTAAGAATCACTTGTAGTTAATAAAGAGATGTAATTCATTAATACAGAACAGTTGCTCTAGGATAGAAGATGGCAGTTGTGGGATCCGATCAGTCACTCAAGTATCTGACATCATAATCAATTGCGTCACACATAGGCTGACATCACAATACATAGTGATGTATCTAGCTCCATCATGAACATAAAAAAGTCTGTCATGTGTCATGTTAATAAACATTCTGTTGAATATTTTGAAACTAATTTGACTGGGTGCTGTTCCTGCCATAGGCACCCAGTCAAATTAGTTTCAAAATATTAACCAGCTTACCTGTATAGGTACCTTGAAATTGTGATTCTGGGGATTCAGGATTAAAAGTATATAAATTGATAACATGCTGAAAAATGAGGGTGGAGCTTAGCTAGAAATGTGTGGGACATAGCTAGAAATTGGCGCAGCATAGTTAGAAATGGGCAGGGCATAGCTAGAAAATGATCCATCTTTTCTTTAAGATAGGTTGTCTTTGGATGAGCTGCTTAGACCTGTTAATGTTCAATAATGGCTAATGCAGTGACTGTGAGAAATCTCCACTCGCAGGCCAAGAGAAAAGGTTTTTGTAAACTTATCACCTTAATGACTGGATTGGTTACAGAGGCCTTCATTTCAATGGTAAATTTTATATTTAAGATTTTATTCTCCTGGCATGCTAATCAACTTTGTTTATGAGAAAAATTGAATTTTCTTGACCATGTTTTGTCATTAAAGGTTTAGGTAACTGTCATCTTTTGGCCACAAAATACAGGTGGTCACATGGGCAGGTTACTGGTTTGATTGTGGCATCTTTGCGTAATAGAGAGTTGTGATAAATATATACACATCCTAGTGATGTTTTATACTATATAGCGCTATAAATGCCAGTATATCGTGAGGTGATCCAGATATTACCAAATGGATGTATCCAATCTTTCACTCACGTATCTGATACTGATAATTGACATGTATGTCTCGAAAGTGTGCGAATTGTATGTCTGGCGAATTTGCAATTAAATCAACATTCTGTTGAATATTTTGAAATTAATTTGACTGGGAGTTGTTTGCTACCTTAGGCAGCAACATCCCCAAGTCAAATTAGTTTCAAAATCTTCAACAGAATGTTGATTTAATTGCAAATTCACCAAAGACATACAATGTGGAATATATTTCAGCAATCTCTGGTTGTCATTTCTGTTTTACTATTATTATTATTATTACTATTATTATTATTATTGTTGAGAATTTAATTGGACGGATCAGATCTGCTGAGAACAATGTCTCTACAGAAGTGAAATCCTCGAAGGTATACATGTATTTGTATGTGGATGTTTTTGAGTGCCTTAACCCTTTAATGACTAAATTTTGTCAAAAAATCAGCATATTTCCTTATTGAATGCCTATTTGCAGGCCAAATGAAGACTATTTTTGAAAATTGACTACTGGAATGGCTGGCTCGGTTATCGAGCCAGTCATTCCAGTGGTAAATTTTCAAAAGTAGTCTTCACTTGGCCTCCCAATGTACATTCCTCATGACCACTGCAGAAGCCGGTGTTGGCCGGCTTTGTCATAAAAGGGTTAATCATTCAAGTTTCAGGCAATCAGTGATAAACATAGTCCTGAACACGTCACATTTCTCGCATAATAGAACATGTTATTATTGTTGATTCTGATAGTTCTATAGATCTGTAATTTTTATACTAAATTAATTTTTAAGTACGTGTCTTTCAATGAATCTAAACATGTGTGATTGCGTAAGTAAACCAAGTTGCGTGGACTGCAGCATCAAGGACCAATACACTGCTGAACAGACGTATGTGTTTGTTCGGGAAACGTTTATTTATGTCATAATAAAATAAGATGTGGATAAAATTGATTTATTTACGGGTAAGTGCCCCACAAAATCCTGTAGTCCCTCCGACTGCATGCGGACAAATATAATGAGCCTTTCCAGGTTATCCATCCATCATATGATGTCATATGATGTCGTAATCAACTAAGTAATGTGTAGGATGATGTCATAATCAATTTAGTCTGTCTTAAACGCTTAATAGTCTGACATGTTGTATGAATTGTGTTTTTACTATTTAATAAACATGCTGTGAATATTTTGAAACTAATTTAACTGGGCGCTGTTGCTGCCATTGGCAGCAACAGCGCCCAATCTAATTGGTTTCAAACTATTAAACAGCTTATGTGTATTGTTTTCTGGAAATTGATAGTCAAGGCATTTGGGGATCGATCGATCCCAACACAGACAACGCGTGGGTGGAGTTAACTAGGGATGGGCGGGGTATACCGGTAGTTAAACTGGAAAGGTCCATTGGCTAGGTGAATAAAAACCTGTCAGGCATCGTCCATTGTATTTTTCATATAAGCATATGTATGTGTAATATAAAAATGTGAAATTGCCAATTTGTATCTGGACATTTACAACATTTGAATATGATATTTAACACTTCACATCTCAATAACCGTATGCTATCTAAGTTAACCCTTTTAATAGCAAAGCAAGCAAGACAATATTTGAAAATTTACCACTGGAATGCCTGGCTCGATAACCGAGCCAGTCATTCCAGTGGTAAATTGTCAAAAATATAATTTTCTTGGCATGCAACTAGGCATTCAATGCGCAAGTATTCTGATTTTCCTGGCCAGATTTGATCATTAAACGGTTAAAAAAATAACCTCTACCTTGTTGAAAGAACTTCAAATTGGTGGGTCTCAGGTAATTTTTTAAAAAAGCACCAGCATTCTCAGGGGCACTTACCTTTACTATTTTTGTCAGTTATATACATGTATAATATTTTTTGAATATATGAAAATAGAATCATTACTGTACATGTGTGACCCTGTTTCTCTCGTGCCATCTAATTTAACTTTTCTAAAATGTATTTTGAATTTTTCCAACATTTAACCAAATTTTTTTTCAACATTACCGGTTTATGACTTATATACTAAAGATTTTTTTCATTTGTTCACCTCGAAAGTACAAATTGAAAGTGGTTGGGGTGTGTGTGTGTGTGGGAGGGTGGTGGTGGTGGGGGTGGGTAGAAAATCATTTCTGCCTCTTGGGGGTGGGGAGGGTTTGGTGGGTGGTTGGGGAGAATCGTTTCTACCTATGCCCTGCACATTTTTCGCTTAGCAAGTTGCTCAATATTTTGAAACTGATTTGACTAGGAGCTGTTGCTGCCTATAGCATCAATAGCTTCCAGTCAAAGTAGTCTGAAAATATTCAACAGAATATTTATTAATTTGTAAATTCATCAAAGTCATGCCTTTCATACACCTTCGAGTTTCCTGACAGAGCTACATCATTATTTTGATGGTTGCATCAGCTGATAACGCGTGACATGTGACCGTTCCAGTTTTAGCCCATTCCTAGTTAACCTTTTGACCCTTGAATTTGGTCAAGAAACTTTCAATTTTCTCATAGAAAACGTGCAGACCAAGAGAAGACTATTTTTGAAAATTTTACCACCGGAATGACTGGCTCGGTTATCGAGTCAGTCATTCCAGTGGTAAATTTTCAAAAAGTCTTCTCTTGGCATGGTTTGCAAATGGACATTTCTCAAGACGATTGCAGACGGCATTTTTGGCTGATATGACTGTTAAAGGGTTAAGCTCCACCCACGCTTCACCCGTGTTGGGATCGATCGATCCCTTAATGCCCTGACTCAATTTCCAGGAAAAAAATGCCTGTAGGTAAGCTGTTGAATATTTTGAAACTAATATAGGCAGCAACAGCGCTGAGTCAAATTAGTTTCAAAATATTCAGCAACATATTAACTATTAAAGACATACAATTCATACAGCAACGCTTAGACCATCATCAATTATGCATTCGTGACGAACATATTTACGTCATTCATGACGTCATTGAGTATAACGTCATCCTACACGTAACGTTGTTGATTATGACATCATATGATGGATGGCTAAACTGGAAAGGTCCATTGATAATGATGTCAGATACTTGAGTGACAGTTCAGATCCCTCAATTGCCGCTAAGTTTTCATCATCTGTTATTTTATGTGATGAAATCCTATAGGATTTATGTACATACATTGTTATCTTTGTAAAACATTTAAATTTGTGTATTATATCACTGTGTGTAGATGATATTGACTCTAATTGCTAAAATACTATTATTTTGAAAATAATTTGATTGAACATTGTTGCGAGACATGTTTCCTATTGAGTTCTAATTAAATAGTTGTCTGATGGTTCTAGAAAGAAAACAATTTAGTAAGTAATCTAAAATCACGTGTATTTGTAATATTTAATGAAATATATACAATTGTGCGACACAAAATTCTATTAATCTAATTCAATAACTAGTAATCGCATGGTTCATGCGTGCATCCATCCCAGATTTATTGTCTGGACCATAGTTTCAAGGGTTTTTCAAGGTGTGTAATGTATCAAAAGTAGGATAACATGACCTACTTTTCACGGTTCACTGAAAATTATAAATTACTTTTGTCGGGGCTGTAGTTTCAACAGGTTTTTTTGGTGTACAGCAACCAAACTTGGTTTATGGATGCATCATGGACGAAAGGTGTGTAAAGTATAAAAAGTAGGTCAGCGTGACCTACCTTTCACCGTTAATGAACACCATACTTTATCCCTGCCCAGATTGAAGTTTCAAGAGGTTTTGTATAAAGTAGCCACACTTGGTGTATGGATGGATGCATTGTAGTTGAGATCAACAATAGGCTTTCACAGGCCTCCATAGTCGTAAATGATGATGATGATGATGATGATGATGATGAAAAGTATGTCAACCTGACCTACTTTTAATTTTTCACTGAGCATAATAGAAAATTCTTGTCTAGGTTTTAATTCTATGAGTCTTTTGTATACATTAACCAATCTTGGTGTATTGATGCATTCTACTTGTAGTATCAATTCATGGTTCACCTAACTTCAAGATTAATGGACCTTTCCATTTTTATCCATGCCACGCCCATCTCTAACTAAGCTCCACCCACACCTCACTCATGTTGGGATCGATCGATCTCTGAACTCTCTGACTATCAATTTCCAGAAAACTATACACTCAGGTATTAAGCTATTGAATATTTTGGAACTACTTTGACTGTGCGCTGTTGCTGCCTGTGGTAGGAACAGCATCCAGTCAAATTAGTTTCAAAATATCCAACTGCATGTTTATTAAATAGTAGATCTAGAGACATACGATTCGTACATGTTGGACTATTAAGAGTTAAAGATGGTCCATATAGAATCATTTATGATGTAATGATTATGATGTCATCTTACACACCACTTAACTGATTATAATGCCATATGACGTCAGATTGATAGATGGATACCCTGGAATTAGGTGAATTCATGGTTCACCTAACTTCAAGATTAATTGCATGCATTCAGCCAAAGGCGAAGTTCAGTGGAAGGTGGTTTTCTGTGGAAGGTGGTGTTCAGTGGAAGGTGGTGTTCAGTGGAAGGTGGGGTTAAGTGGAAGGCGGGGTATTCTTTGTGATGCTTCTAAAGTTTGTATTACTTTGAATTGTTATCTTATGAAAAACAAAAGTTATTCAGCTTAGAATTGTAGATATACAATATATTTTGTGACGGTGATGCATTGAAACTTGATTTTGTGTTCGATATTCATATTTTAAATTAGTCTTTAAAGAATGCAATATACTTTTGTTTTGAGGGCTGTTTAAATTTAATGATAATTAAATTGTTTTACATTCATATAATATATACTACTTAACTGATATGGCTTTTCTATTGAAATCTGTTTGCTAGAATTCAATTTTACAGTTCAATAACATTTTATTACATTACATATATTATACATCATGTTTGGATGTTTAAATTAACTTCTTTGAAATTATTTACATGAATCAAGACATGATAATTAAATTATTATTTTATAATTGTTCTTTGCCTTTGAATACTTAATTGTGATTCAGGATATTTACTGATTATAATTTTTCTCTAGGTTTGTTGATTTAGAAATCATGAAGTTTCTGCAGTTAGCCAATGTCGAACTGGGAGGAATAAACTAACAAATACTATAATCTACGCAATTATATTAGGGTGCTGCACTGTCAGTTCTGTTCACTGGATATTATTAGCTCACCGGGCCAGAACAGCCAAGCGAGCTTATGTCATGGCGACCCTCTGTCCATCATCCGTCTGGTGTCCGTCTGTCAACTTTTGCTTAAAAACGCTACTCATTAACTGCCTGGCAGATTTCAAGCTAATTTTGGCTGGAAGGACCCTATGGTGGTAGGCTTCAGAAATTGCATAGAGAATTTTGTGAAAAATTTACCAGAAATTGTTAAAACGCTACTCCTCATTAACCACTTAGCCGATTTCAACTTAACTTGACTGGAAGGACTCGATTGGTGTAGGCTTCAGAACTTATATACAGAATTTTGATTGGTCAATTATTTTGGTGGCCATCTTGAATTTTTCCGAAAAATGGCAGGAAATTATTTTAAATGCTACTCATTAACTACATAAAAAAGACGTAATTATTAACCACTGGGACAATTTTAATAAAAAACTTGGCTAAACTTTCTTCACAGAAATTTGATTGGTAGATTTTTACAGTGGTCATCTCATTTTGTTCTGTTGTGCCAGTGGGAAATAATTCCAGGTGAGTGACACAGGCCCCTTTGGCCTCTTGTTGTTAAGATACATTGTTTTGCTCAATAACGTACAATAACAATTAAGGAATCCAGTTTCTCAGTGAATCAATCATATGATGTCGTAATCAACTATGTCGTATCTAGGCTGATGTCATAATCAAGTACATCATGAATGACGTAGCTAAGTTCGTCACGAACGGTTAGTTGATGACTGACTAAGCGTTGTTCTACGAATAGTATGATTAATATTTAATAAACATTCTGTTGAATATTTTGAAACTAATTTGACTGGGCGCCAGCAACAGCACCCAGTCAAATTAGTTTCAAAATGTTCAACAGCTTACCTGTGTAGTTTTCTGGCAATTGAGATTCAGAGAGTGCAGTGATTGATCGACCCCAACATGGGCGAAGTGTGCATGGAGCTTAGCTAGAAATGGGCAGGGTGTAGCTAAAACTGGATTCCTCTATTGACAAATAAGCAGCAAGTATAACACAGAAACTAACTGAGTACTTGACCTTTTAACCCTAGAATTTGTTCAAGAAAATTTAAATTTTCTCAGAAAATGCCCATCTGCAGGCCAAGAGAAGACTGTTTTTGAAAATTTACCACTGCAATGACTGGTTCGGTTATCGAGCCAGTCATTTCAGCGGTAACTTTTCAAAAATATTCTTCTCTTTGTCTACAGATGGATGTTTCCCAAGACCACTGCAGAAGCCGTTTTTGGCTGATATGAGTGTTAATGGGTTAAGTTAATGATTCAGCAGTACACAGGTTATTAAAATATCATTTTTGTTTTAAAAGTGTTTAATGGTGATATAGGAAATAATTTGTTGACTAAACTTTAGTAATATCAAAATTATTTAAAATTAGGATTTCGTCATGATGCAATGTAGTCTGTACTTAAAAATCACTTCAGTAAGACCATGACCTAATGACACTTTTTATTTATTAATTTGTTTGTTTGTTTATTTTTTCATTCCTGAAATCTATTTTGCACTGTTCTATAGTCTAGACTCTATACACAGCACAGTGTTATATCCAGAACATCATCCCGAGCTTATATGTGGTCCAATATGATGCACAAGTTTATGGTATTGTATTTTGAAATGTGAACGTTGACAACATGCAACAGTCACTGACAATGGTCAGGTTACTCTTTGACGGTCAAATTTCGTCAAGATTATTTCAACTTTCTCAAAGAAAAGTAAATTTTCAGATCAAGAGAAGACTCTGGAATGCCAGGCTCGGTTATCAAGCCAGTTATTCCAATAGTAAATTCTATGTATAAGCCATTTTAGCTGCCGTGACCAGTAATCTTTAACCCTTTAACACTCATGGTAGCCAAAAATGGCTTCTGCAGTGGTCTTGAGAAATGTCCATTTGCAGCCCAAAAGGAAAATTATTTTTGCAAATTTACCACTGGAATGACTGGCTCAATAACCGAGCCAGTCATTCCAGTGGTAAACCTTCAAAATAGTCTTCTTGGTCTGCAAATGGACATTTTCTATGAAAAAATTAGATGGATTAAAGGGTTAATGGTTAAGGCGGTCAACACCGTGCCTCTATAGTCGCCTTGAGTAATGTCCATTTGCAGGCTATGAGACTAAATTAACAATTTTGCAGTGGAACTGGAATGACTGGCTCAATAACATGTTTGTTATAGATAATAGCCTTCTCTTGGCGTAAAAATTGACATTCACTAAGCATAAAATGTGACCAATACTGACCATTGGCGGATCTTAATCTTTTAATGGTTAAATTCGGTCAAGAAAATCAAATTATTTGCTTATTGAATGTCCATTTGCAGCCTAAGAGAGGACTATTTTTGAAAATTTGGCACTGGAATGACTGGCTCGGTTATCGTGCCAGACATTCCAGTGGTAAATTTTCAAAATTAGTCTTCTCATGGCCTGCAAATGGACATTCCTCAAGACCACTACAGAGGCCATTAAATGGTGAAAATTGCCATACAGTACAGCTCAGAAATAACTTCGTCTAATCCAATTATGTTAAAAATATTAACTTATTTTTTAGCTGTGGTGTATTTGTGAGCACTTGATAGAAGTTAAGACAGGTGGTCTTTAAATACAAGTCAGAGTTGCCACACGAAATGTATAATGGACTGACAAAATGGTGGTTCCTCAACCCGCACTTTGATGCCAAAATTTTTAATTTTGAAATTATATTAATAAATGAACTAGTTTTCATTATTCAACAGATGTGTTGGAAGATGTTGCTGTCATAGACACTAGAGAGCAACATAGTCCATCAAAGTTGTTAAAAAATGTACACCATTTTCTTTGCTATTGACACAGTGAAAGATAGAATATTGACATCAGAGTTGTAAGGGTTAAGACAGAGGATCACTCGACATGTTTTGTCTCCAATTGCTTGAAAAAAACTTAGTTAAGAGAATATTTGAGGTCATATTGATCTCACATTAGCCTATTTTAGAAAGCCAATAACCACTGAAAAATAATAATAATAATCATAATTTTTTTAATGATTAGTATAATTTGCTTCATGCAAAAGACTAATACTGATTATTAAAACCCGATGCTCGTCCTCGGTTAGAAGACAAAAGTCAGATGCCTGACACTGATTTATAGTCCACACGGTCTTGGCAAGGTTCCTACCACTGAACATGTGTATGCATATGCTCACTGATTGTTCTTAGCCGGACCCTGTATGTATGTATTCCTCATTCTTACATGCATTAGTGTCCCCACAGAATTATAAAAGTCTGGGTGTAATAACTGAAATGAATTGTTGTGGGATGATTGATCACTTGTACTGCCCTACTCCTCCCTTGATGGAGACTTATATTTAATGTCGCAATCAAACCTGTGCTAACCCTTTAACCCTCGAATTTGTTCAAGAAAATTCCAATTTTCTCATAAAGATGTCCATTTGCATACTAAGAGATTATTTTTGAAAATTTAGCACTGGAATGACTGGCTCAGTTATCGATCCATGACTGGCATAGTTATCGAGCCAGCCATTCCAGTAGTAAAGTTTTTAAAATAGTCTTCGTTGGGTCTGCAAATGGACATTTCTCAACACCACTACAGAGGCCATTTTTGGCTGATATGAGCATTAAAGGGTTAAAGCCTATCTCTATAAAGTACATTTATTGACCTGGAAAATTATGAAAGTAATACATTCAGCTCTCCATATGAAGACCACCTGTCTATAAAGACCAAATTTGTTCAGATCGGTTTGTTGCTGCGCTCAAAGTTATTTATGAATCTGTTTTGACCATATAGTGATTTCCTATACAATTTATTACTATCTTAAATAAATAAATAAATAAATAAATAAATAAATAAATAAATAAATAACTATGCAATCATCTGTTTGAGATAGTGTCAAATAAATTGTACTGTGAATAAAATTGTTACTCTTTACTACATGTTACTTAGTACCAGGCACATAGGTATAGGGGTCAGGGGATGGAATTATTTGTCACTCCACCCACCCCCACATTTCAGTTTTACCCAGCTGGCATCTTGCAGTACTTCCCAGAAACACACCAATTTCCACTACCAAGATCTGGTTTTGCCCCCCACCCTCCCTCCCCGCAGATTTGTAAGTCTGTCTATGCTACCCCTTGCATTGGTCTTATTTTGAGATGCTCATTTGCAGTCCATGAGAAGACTATTTTTGTACTGCATTTAAATTTTAGATTTGGTTAGATGTTTGCTTATACCAACAGGATGCAGGATAGTCACCAGGTCAAAGGCAAAGGTCACTCTAACCTCTACAAAACTTGCAACAGCTCCAAGTCAAATTAGTTTAACAGCATTCAACAGAATGTTTATTACATTGTAAATCCATAAAAGCATTCATGACAGAGCTAGATATATGATATTATAATTGTGACGTCAGCCTACATGTGACGTAACTGATTATGACATCAGATACTTGAGTGACAGATCATATCACTCTATTATCCTGCTCCCCACATTGTATTTAGCGCAACAGATATCCTATGTCATAAATATTTCTTGCACATTGTCTTGATTAAACCGTTAATGGCTAAAATTGGTCAAGACAATTCAACCTTTTAATGGCTAAATTTGGTCAAGAAAATAAAACTATTTGCTTATTGAATGGCCATTTGCAGGCCAAGAGATTTTTTGAAAATTTACCAGTGTAATGACTGGCTTGGTAATCGAGCTCATTCCAGTGGTAAATCTTCAAAAATTTTCTTCTCTTGGTCTACAGATGGACATTTCCCAAGACCACTGCAGAAGCCGTTTGTGGCTGGAACAAAAATAGTTTTTTCTTGTCCTGCAAATGGGCATTCCTCAAGAGAAAAACAGAGGCCTGTTTTGGCCGACTTCGGCATAAAAGTGTTAAGCGTTACTTTAGTGAATGGAGACGAGACTGCTTTTGACAACTTATCAAGCCAGCCATTCCAGTCATACATTTTAAAAAACAAGGCTTCTTGGCTCGCAAATAAACATTAGTCACTCTAGATCTCTAGATGCCATTATTGACCGACCTTACCATTAAAGGGTTACCCTACTTGCTGCTGTGTCCAAAGTGCAGCGGGAGGGAGGGGGAGGGAGCTGACCATACCATCATCCTGGGGACATTTTCCACCCGCGTAGTGGGGACATATCGTAATTCCTGGAACAAAATCATGGGCCCCGCAGTTAGGATTGTGACAAGTGTGAAACGTCCAAATATGCATTTATTTTTTTGTCCACAATAAGTATGTGTGAGTGATTTATCTTTTGATATTTTTTGCATCCCATCTCTCACATTTCAATGTCCCCACAAAATTTACAAACACTTTTGTGTTATGCAATGGCACCGTCCGTCCGGGTGGGCGAGCATGTGGGCGGCAGAGTGGTTTCCGGATGATAACGCCATTACCATTTGTCAGATCGCATTGAAACTTCATAGGGTGGTTGGACTAGGTCTTGGGAAGAAACCTATCGAAATGGACAAATCCAAAATGATCCGAAATCCAAGATGGCCACTGGTGGGGTGGGGGTGGTGCCATCTTGAAAATTAGTTTCCGGATGATAACGCTGTTACCGTTTGTCAGATCATATTGAAACTTCATAGGGTGGTTGGGCTAGGCCTGGGGAAGAAACCTATCGAAATCGACAATGATCCGAAATCAAAGATGGCCACCAGCTACCAGAGGCCATCTTGAAAATTGGTTTCCGGATGATAACTCCGTTACCGTTTGTTGGATTGCATTGAAACTTCATAGGGTGGTTGGACTAGGTGTGGGGAAGAAACCTTTCGAAATAGATTTACATATCAAAACTCAGTTACCGTTTATCGTATCACTGAAACTTCATGGAGTGGTTGGACTAGGTCTGGGGGAGAAAACTTAAAATTTACAATGATCCGAATTCCAAGACGGCCGCCAGCCACCGGTGGCCATCTTGAAAATTGGTTTCCAGATGATAACTCTGTTATCATTTATCGGATCACTATGAAACTTCATAGGGTGGTTCGACTACCTCTGGGGAAGAACCATATCGAGATTGACAATGATAGAACTCCAAGATGGCTACAGTTGGTTTTCATCATGGCAGGGTATTATGCACCATTAAGGAGCTCTTGTTAATGAGTACTTCTAGGTGCATACTAACAAGTGCTATGTTAAGCATGTGTGTTGTCTTGACTAGGGATGGGGAAATCTTTAGTCCATATCTCATCCATATACTGTTTAAAGAAGCCTGATTTGGAGACTCTCACATGTCCCGCTTCCTGTGAGGACTCATATGTCCCCACTCCATGTGAGGACAGACCGCACAATATTTCTCACACTTCTTACCCTGCAAAAAAATGTGTGGTGTTTTGGGTGGGGTAGTGTGTGTGTGGGTGTGGGTGGGTGGTGATGGCTTATACGGGTGGGCTGGTGGGTGGCAGAGTGGCTTCCACATGATAACTCCACTACCATTTATCAGATTGCTTTGAAACTTCATAGGATGATTGGAATAGGTCTGAGGAAGAAACCTATCGAAATCGACGATGATCCAAAATCCAAGATGGCCACCAGCCACCTGTGACCATCTTGAAAATTGGTTTCCGGATGATAACTCTGTCACTTTGAAACTCCATAGGGTGATTGAACTAGGTATGCAGAAGAGCCCTGTCAAAATTTACAATGGTCCAAAATCCAAGATGGCTGCCAGCCACCATTGGCCACCTTGAAAAGCAGTTTCCATATGATAACTTCGATACCATTTATCGAATCACTTTGAAACTTCATAGGGTGGTTGGACTAGGTCTGGGAAGGAAACCACTGGAAAGTGACAATGAACCGAGATCCAAGATGGTCGACAGCCATCGGTGGCCATCTTGAAAATAGGGTTCCAGATGATATCTCCGTTATCGTTTATCAGATTGCTTTGAAATTTCACTGGGTGCTTGAACTAGGTTTCAAGAAAAAACTTAATGAAATTAATGATAATCCGAAATCCAAGATGGCCACCAGCCAATGGCGACCATCTTAGAAATTTGTTTCCAGTCAATAACTATTACCATTTAGTGGATTATTTTGAAATTTGATAGGATTGTTGGATTAGGCCTGGAGAAGAAACCTATCGAAAATGACAATAATCTTAAATCCAAAATGGCCACCAGCCACTGGTAGCCATCATGAAAATTGGTTTCCGAGCAGTAGCTCCAATTCTGTTTAGTGGATTGCTTTGAGACTTCAAAGGATTACTGGACAAGGTCTGAGGAAGAAACGTATCAAATTTGAAGATGATCCACATGGCCGCCAGCCACCAGCCACATATTGAAGATTTGTTTCTGGACAATAACTCCATGACAGATTAGTGGATCGCTTTCAAACTTCAAATAATGACTGGTCTAGCTCTGAGAAAGAAATCACTATTTTCTGATAGTTCTCATTCATTGGTTGGTCATCATAGTAGGGAATGTGTGCCGTTTGTGGAGTGCTTGTTTGGTAATGTAATAATCAATACCTCTCTTAGATATAAGCGTTAGACTAATAAGACACACAGAAAACTGAATAATCATGTCCACAGTCCCCGCAATGCAATATCCCCATGGTTCGAGAGGAAGGGAGGGAGGTAGAGAGGGAGGGATGGAGGCTATGGGTTTGATTGGTGTCTATCGAGTCCCTGATTCCAGGTCCCAATCACGCCATATCTAGGCTGGTTTTATTTGTCTATTATTGTAACCTCCCCAGCTTTTCCAGTGGTCCCCATTTAAACTCCTGGGTGGAGAGAGACAAGGAGTGAAGGAGACTTCCCATGCTTCGAATGATGGTAAGATAATGCACACACCTCACATGCGAACCAGGTTTTCCAGTTAAGTAGTCCTAAGAGCGAGCCACTACACCAATCCGCCACCTCCGTCTCTCTCACCACAAATTCATTAGTTTGATAGGAGTCTTACGTGTCCCTGATTCCAGGTCCCATTCATACCATATCTAGGCTGGTTTTATCTCAGTCTATTATTGGCAACTTCCCCAGTTTTTATATTGGTACCAATTTAAACTCCTGCGTGGAGAGAAGCAAATAGGAGTGACTGAGATTGCCTATGTTTCCACCGATTGCTCGTTATCCACTGGATCACCTGACAATCGAGCAGGATTTGAACCCCACTTGTCTGATTACCAGTCGGCCACGCTAACACCATGGCCACCCAAGATCCCATCCCTTTTATCTCCCTCGGGGAGAGCAAGCCTCCTGGCCTATTAGAGCACAAGCTCTCGCTGGCCCATCAACTGGCACACTGATATTCAGCGCCCAGTGGTGGTCGGCGCACACACTCGATAGTCAAGTGTCACAATTAACAGGTGGTGCTTCTCCGGTCATACTCCAGTGAACGTTGCTTATTGTTCGAAATTCCTCTGCATATGGCTTCCTGACATTTCCGGCTCCACGAAGGTACTCGAAACTAAGCAAATGGTCACGGGTTATGGAAGTTACACGTTCCACCTTCTCTCCCAGAGAAAGCCTACAGTATCAAATCTATGCCTCTCACTCTATGATATGCACATGTGTAACAGTGCATTCACTGGACTGAACTTGAACTTGAACTTTTCATGCTCTTTCTAAGTGCTGAACACTGCATATGCTTACGCTTATGCAGGTAATTTTGATACCTCTTCCATTCTCAGCGAGGACAGGGGTGGAGAAGGCGGGCGTCTAAGATGCCCCTTGGTACGGTATTAAGCGTTCCTCAGCCATAGATATGCCACGATCTGAAGATGGATTATTAACCCCGTTATCACCATAGACCAGCCACAACAGAGGTTATCAAGCGAACCCAATAGCGAGCACATTAAAAAAATTAACATTCTCAATGTCTGCAAATGTCTATTTATCGAGATCCCTCGAGCATAAGTCAAACTTATTGGACTGTTATGGTTTATAGTAAAGATAGGGGAGAGTTACACATCATGAGCACTTGATAGAGTGATCAGGCTTCGACGATTTGATACCTCTCAATAATAATAATAATAATAATAATAATGATAATAATAATAATAATAATAATAATAATAATAATAATAATAATAATACACATTCTGCAACATGTTCAGCGCTGTTAGGTTGACTCAAATTTTAGCAAAGCAATTGAGTAACAGCCCCTCAAGCGACTATTTTAATTCTGTAGCAAAGACATGTAATTCACCAATTCAACACTATCCCCCAGTTCATGACCTAGGTGTGAGGGCATGCATACGTGCGTACATGCATGCATGCGTGTGTGACGCCACCAACAACGACGACGGCAACAGCAACAACAACAGTAACATCAACGGATATGTCATCCACTAAGAGATGGGCTGCATTAGACCACGCCCTCACACCTTAGGCACCACCCCTTTTCACGGGTCATTAGGCCTGGTAATGAGCATAGATGACATCACGTAACCCAAGCAGGGTGACGATGCTAATTGGACTACAACTGTTACGTGACCTCAGCCACGCTCAATGATGACGTCAGACATCATTACACCTGTCAATCATCAGCACATGCCTACCCATTTATGTCTCTGAAAACAGCGAAGATATGGACGGACCTTCTGATTGGTCGAGAGAGTGATGACGTCATCAATATTTGAATTAGGCCACGCCCCCTTTTTTCCCACACAAAATAATTCTGCTTGGTCGAAAGAGAACAACGGATTTCTCGACCAATTAGATTCGAGTATTTTTGGCGGGAAAAACGGGGTTGTAACCTAATTCAAATATTGATGACGTCATAACGCTCTCGTACAATCAGACGGTCCGCCCATATTGTCGCCCTTCTACTCCTGATCTGTTGCTTGTGTATATATTGTTGGCTGGCAAATTGAAAAGCTTGATTGTCATTTAAGATCTGGCTTTGTAAATATTGCATATGTAGATTGCTACAAATTTCAGTGCATACATATACGTGCATACATGCTACGATATTAAATTTAATAATTTGAAACTAATTTGACTAAAATCTATTGAAAACGTCTTCTTGTCAAATTAGTTTCAAAATAAAATAAACTGAATATTTCTTATCATATGTTAATGGTCAGTCACGTTCGAATGAACCCCTAAAATGTTTCAATTACTTTTTTAATGTCTTTGTATTGAATTTGCCTATATTTGATATGAATATGAGTCAGATATGACTATGTTGATATCATCTATTTTGTTTATTTCTGCCTAGATTGTGGGAAAATGCACCATTTTACTTTCAGAAATAAAAGAATCCTCTTAACGTGGAGGAGCTTCCCCACAGACCCCCCCCCCCTCACACTCCCACCCCCTTTCAGAATCCCACCGTACGGCCCTAATGGCTATGACCACTAATAGCGTGTTGAACATGTAGTTTACTAAGTGGCAGGCCAGTCATACGCAAGCTATAGACCAACTAATGATTGTAGGTTTAACTTTATTTAAAATTTTAATTATTTACACGGGCGAACGTAATAATATTATTTACTACTTATTAATATTAGCTTAAGCTTTCACTTATTATGTTGCCAATAATGTAACCCTTGCTAATCCTAGGCCCTAAGCCGCCCATTATAATCACTCCACTTTGTACATGACGTTACTTCTAATGAGGATATCTGACTTAAAGTTCTCATCTATTCTTAAAGATACATATCCTAGCTAAATTTAGGACTATTTGTTAATTTATGGAGGGTTAGCTGCTCTTTGCATATACTAGCCTGGGAATGAGCATGAATATATAATATGAATGATCATGATATATAAACATAATACAAAAAACCTCTCAAACTTGAATTACCTTATGATTATTGGATTTCAGATGTGGAGCCGTCAACCAAGCACTTGTTCAACCATCCGTGACACAGTTTGGTTGTAATCTTCTCGCCGGACCATGTCTGTTCCTTAAGTTTTGCGGAGTCTGACACATCCCTCATGTAGTAATCCGTGAATGAGGACTCACAGTGCCATTGTGCAACGCCCATGATGTCCTCTAATGGAACACCATTGTAAAGGGCGGTTGAGGCGGCTATTCCGCTGACATCGTGTGCCCTTGCGCATTGCACCTGGTGCCCAGTCGCAATCTCGTGGGTAGTTTGGATGCATTCCACCACCCATCGAGAGATAGAATCCATGGATGCGGCGCCATAAGGCTCTTTATGGCAGATCCACAAATGTCTGTCATTCGACCGTAACGAGTCTGTCCGCTTTTTGTACTTAGTCAAAGCACGGACTGGGCACCAGACACTGGCATCACGATCAAACCTAGTTAGTTTCGGTATAATGATCGGTTTGCCGGGATATTTCAAAGATTGATTCTTTGACATAAACTGCTCTTGGCAGTAGATGCAGACCCTCTCCGGAGACAAAAAAATCGGTCACTCTCTGCTGAAAGCACATGAATCTCACTGCGCCTTCTCGCTGAGGAAGCTGCCAATAGAAAGACCACCTTTAGAGTCAAATGCTTTAGACTAGCCGAAGCCAATGGTTCGAAAGGGTGCTTGGCCAGTACATTAAGGACTAAAGATAGACTCCAAGCTGGAATGACTACCGGTTGTCTCGGTTGGAGATTGCTCATTCCCTTCACCATCACATTTAATTTGGCCACCTCTAGACTATCCCTGTTGGCTAGATAAGGGATAACTGATGCCAAAGCTGACTTGTATCCAGCAACTGTGACAGGAGCTAATCCTGAAAAGAATAGCTCATAGAGAAAGTCTGCTATTTGCTGAATAGTGGATTGAAAGGTATAAATACCCTTTCCTTCACACCTTCTGCAAATTTGTTAACCTTGTGGTTATATGACTTGAAGGTTGACATCCTTCTCGCAGCTGCGATAAATTTTGCAGCTTGTCGAGAAAAACCTTCCGGCGTGGAACGTTGTTCGATAACATCCATGCAGTCAATTTTAACATTTCAGGATGCTCGTTTTGGAATCGTCCCTTGGCCTCGGAGATTATGTTCGGAATCTCGGGTAAATGCACTGGATTTTCCACCAGCAGATCCAGAAGAACGAAGACATTACCATATTTTCAATATAGAAGTAAACCTTACAGTGCAATCCTGATATATATGTGTGTACGTGTCGTCAACCTACAGGAGCAATATCACCGAACATGTGCCGATCATAGAAGAAACAATTACGCTGTTTCAGCCATCCTCCGGGCAGCGGAGGAATATACATCATCATCACCATCATGGTTCAAGAGTCAAGATTCAAGATTCAAGATTATTTATTCAATAATTCTAAATAAACATTATTCATGAGTCATACCAGGTTGTCCGCCGAAGACATTGCCTATTGTTATGGTGGACACCTTACACACATATATACAGGTATATATATAAATCAGACACGACAGAACTTACATAAACAATTATAAACTCCGAACATTACATTTACTACTTCCTTATTAACCCTTTGACCCTTGATCCTCATAACCACGTTACTCGTGCTGCATTTAATTTTGGTGGAAATATGCATTGAATGAAAGATAAGTTATAGTTGTGGTTAAGGGGTATTAGTAGCGCTAGCGTGCAGTGTTTGGAAATACTTCACTTGAAACCATCCAAGCCAGCACTTTTTGCATGGTTTAGTTTAATAAGAATGCTAAAGATTTCTTCATTGGTGACTGGGTTAGCGAAAAAAAGGATTGACAGTCACCTGTGAGACAATCACCATATTTACTAGAGAATGTTGATTTGATTTTATCTGAAAGTGTTGGACCTATATTAACAAAATAGTCATTGAATCCTGTTGCAATTTCTAAATCATCGGTTATTATTTTGTTATTATAAAGAAATTGTGTTTGTTGCACTTTGCGGTTATTCTTATTCAAAAGAGATTTAATTATTTTCCAGGTTTCATTTATGTTATTCTCGCATTGTCCAAATTTGTTATGGTAGTAAGTTTTTTTGGCTGTTTTGATTATTTGGTCCAACTTCTTTCTGTATTTCTTGAATTTCTGTTCATTATGCTTTGTTTGACATTTGATAAACATCAAGTAAAGTTTAGGGTTTTTATGACAGGCAGCTATCAGTCCAGTTGTTAACCATGATTTAGTCAAGTTGTGTTTAAATTTCTCCTTTTCTTTCATGGGAAAGCTGTTTTCGAAGATATGTGTGCAAGTTTTGTGGAACTTGGTGTAGGCATTTTCGCAGCACTGTATGTCTGTAACTGCATGCCAATCTACCTCATACATGTGTTTTTAAACAATTTTTCAACATTGACCTGATTTATTTATCTGCAATTGATTTTTTCATATTTCAATGGCTTTGTGCAGGTCAGCTGTCTTTCGAGAAGAAAAATTGGTAGGTGATCAGATGTGTCAGCGATGAGAATTCCTACCTCTGATTTATTACTGGAAATTAATGCTATTGCTGAACATATTATCAATAATTGTGGCCGAAACATCATCTATTCTAGTCGGTTTTGTTATGGTTGGGTAGAATGAATAAGCATTTAGTAAGTTTATAAAGTTTTATGTGTGAAAGCAAGTTTGTCTCATCAGGGCAATATTGTAGTCACCCATGAGGTAGACAGTTTTGTTTTCCTTTTGAATAGTTTCCAAAGTTTTTCCTAATAGTTCAATAAAATGTTCCTTATCACCTTTAGGTAATTTATAAACTGTACTTACAATTTTGCTTTTTCCTTTCAGTGTTTGAATTACGATAAACATTGTTTGAATATGTTCTTCAATATTAGAAAGGTCATCTCGCTCAATGAATTGGATATTTTCTTTAATATATATGCCTACACCACCTCCCCTGCCTGTGTTTTTGTGCTTTTCAACAAATGTGTAGTTCTTTATATTAATAAGGTTAGTAGGTGAATTTGCGTGTATAAATGTCTCTGTAATTCCAATTATTCCAAATTCATGTGCACTCATATCTAGGAGATGCTGTAACTTGTTGATGTTCCCCATGAGAGATTCCATGTTGATAACTAGAAGTGAGAAGGCAATGCGTTCTTTGTTTCCTATTAAGTTGTCATTGAATGTTTTTTGGGAGGATGTATTGACAGGTTGGTGTAGATATATTTGGATCATTTCTAGTCTCAGCTTGGTTAAATTGGGATAGGATTAATTCGAATGGGTTTAGAGTGTTTTTTTTGTCGCCAGTAGCCTCAGTGGTGGTAGGGTCATAGTATGGATTTAGAACTGGCAACGTGAAGTCTGTATTGCCATTGTAATGATTGTAAGGGAAAAGTGACTTAATTATATTGTTGCAGTTGGTACACCACCAGCAGGTGCCGTCAGCTTCGTGGTTGCGATAATCAGATGTTGTTGGTTTGGAGCAACTTAGATGATTCCATGTGCTACATAAGTCACATGGTTGTGCTCTCTGATTATTATTAACAGGTTTCCTACAGGATGAACAAGTAAATTTAGTGGGCAGGGGTCAGGTCATCACTGGCAGCACTAATCATCAGGTCACAAAGACTCATGACTGTATTATCTAGGGCTACTGAAACATGCAGTTGTTGTTGTTGGTTGCTGCTGTCAGAGGCTATTTTTGCTCGTATAATTGAGGCATATCACACAGTGTTGATTTTAGACCAATTCAATTTCCTACTCAGGTTTACTGATTTCTGTTACACTTTATTATTTCCAGAGAAGCAGCATCCTACAGTTATATTGATTGGAAGTTCCCGGTACTATTTTATTTGTGTATAAATGTAAATTTTCCTTCTGACCACCTGGATCCAGGTTTAGTTCTGCCTAAACCATTTTTATCAAACTTCAATCCACACTTTGTCAGTGTTTGAATCTATAAAAAAGCCTGTATATCCAGAATTCCCAATATAACTGATTTAGTAATGCATGTACTATAATTATGATATCAGTTCCAAATGCGAGTGACAGATTGGATTCACCCATTCACAACCACGGATTCCCATATAATAGGGGTCCTTTTGAGGATATATACCCCAAAAAATGCAAATTTGGGACCCCCAAATGTTCAAGCAGTTGGTCCCTTGGGACAAAATTTTTAAAATAATGTTCATGTCGTCTTATAGCTGGTGGTTTTGGTCGTTTTCGAAACAATTTGTTGAAAGCTGTTGCTGTCTATGACAGCAACATGTTTCAGCAGAAATTGTTACCAAAATGTCCACCCGCCATTCTTCTCCTGACAATATTATACCCTAAAATACCCACAAAAGTCAGCATGGGACCCCATAATTCAGTTTGGGACCCTAAATATCAGGGTGCAGGGTCCCTGGAACCTCCAAAATCTAGATGGCATGGCCAACACTGTTCACAACATAAACTGTGCACAGGTCACTGAAATTTTGCATACTTGTTTGACTGGAAGTTATTACATTACCATACATACAGTAATTGCTTCTAATCAAATAAGTTGCAAAATCTGCAGCTTCGGCTGTGTGTGTAAATATATGTTAAACTTGTATTATAGTATTGGTTTTCCGCGTGTGTGAATATGTTTCTGATTGGGCACGTGTGTGTGCGTGCGTGCGTGTGCGCTTATGTGTATACGTGTGTGCATGCGAGCGTGTGTGCGTGCGAGCATGTGTGCGCGTGTGTCAGTTTCCATGTGTGGGAATGCATGTGTGCGTGCAATGATGTGTAAAATATGTCGATTTCTAACATATAGTGTATAAACTGTACATTCTAATATATCCTGTACATAAATATTTTATATATAATAGTTATTGAAGGCCCTGGGGAAGACCAGAGATATTGTATCACTGACTGGATTACCTTCATAAAATAAAGATTATTATTATTATTATTATTATTATTATTATTATTATTATTTAATTATTTATTTATTATTTACCATCACCTACCATCACCATTTACCACATCGGGATGTCACTGAGATCAGAGATGACAACTTCAACGTGCCTAGTAGAAGAATAATAATATACATAACATGCTGCGTAGGGAAGGTTCTGTAGAGAAGGATATAATCGAGAGGCAATTGGCTATTAAGCAAGAATCATCACACAGTTGGGTGGTGAAAACGAAGCAAATCCTCAATATGTATGGTTTGACCTCAACATATAGCCTTTTGAAAGAGTTATCGAGCAAATTGAAGTGGAAAGAACTGGTGTCCGCTCAGGTTCATGCCTACCGGTACAGGAAACTAAAGGAAGGAGCTGCTGAGAAGAAAACACTGCAGTACCTCAACATAAATTCCTGTGAAGTGGGAAAAGCGCTGACACTGTGGGAAAGCTGCAAAATGGATCAGATTTCAGTATTTAAAGCCACCATTCAAGCTAAATTGTTAGTGCAAAGATATCATTTGCTTGGCGGCATGACACGGAGTAGAAGGGGTGTGTGGGGGGGGGGGGGGTGGCCAACGATTTGTCCTTTATGTAAAACTGAGGATGGAACTCTCATACACTTCCTTCTTGTGTGCCCAGAGCTGCATTCCACTAGAGACATGCTTATCAAGAAGATATGCAGCTGTTTGAAACAACTTGGCCTTGAAACAGATGAAGATAACGGCATACAGGCGATTCTGGATCTCAGTAAGCTAAATGTTACACACGAGGCTCCATCACAGAAGCTATTTAAGCTTGAGCGACTGTCCAGACAATTATGTTATGTACTGCACCAAAGATGAGCAGCAAAAATATGGATGAGTTCAAGCGGTGTGAAACAACCCATGCCGATTGGAATTGTGGGAGAAAAATCCCAGGGCAAACAGGTAGCAATACAAAATGACTCGGCGTGGGAATAGGAATTGGGGCGAAACAACAGGATTCATGCAAACAAGCCATTGAGCTCAAGTAACCGCGCCGTACTAACAATATGAACATTAACAATGCGCTAATGAACTTGTACACAAAACAATGAAACTACTTAACGGTACTCTGATAAACATGCACACAAACAATTTGTTTCCATTTTTCACTATATATATATATTTTTATTTTTTTATTGACGCACTGGCAACGTGCGGCTTCAATTTCCATGTGCTAACTTAGCCGACAGTGCTGCACCCGTTAGTTTAATTTGTTGATCACCATCTCCCGGTCGGGGGATCGAACCGCCATACTGCAACTCCGCATAGCATCAGCAACCAGACATCTTTCCACTGGACCACCGCACCAAGACTATAAAGTCAAGGATTGGCCGACCAGCTTTCACATGTCTGATATACTGACACACTGACGATTCATATGGGACTATCTGTGGATGCATCTGTCACAATCAATCCTAGGCTTTTACGCCTATTGTACTCTGACTCCAGCACGGCTCTGGCAGTATATGTATTTTTTTATTTTATTGACACACTGGCAACGTGCGGCTTCAATTTCCATGTGCTAACTTAGCCGACAGTGCTGCACCCGTTAGTTTAATTTGTTGATCACCATCTCCCGGTCGGGGGATCGAACCGCCAACAATCATGCTACAGTACAATTATTAAATGTAAGAATAGGAATAAACTATATGTTTCTACATTCCACAAAGCTACCAGGATTTCATGCTCGAACAATCAGTGGACAACTTGGCTTTTGTCTTGATATAAAGTATCAATCAATATAGGCTCAATCTAGTTTAGCAGGTGTAAAGTCAACCATGCAGATAGGCTATTGCATAGTAAACAGGATATTGCTTACATCACAAAGGATTTGTAAATTTGAGCCTGTATGACATCACATGCTATCCCTTAAAGAGACAATATGGTGGCACCCACAAGCCAAAATTAATGCAATGTTTCAAAGCCAATTATTGTGATATAATGGGAGTGATCCATGTCTAGCTATGCCCCGCCCATTTCTAATTAATTTATAGACTTCGAGGCCTGAATTACCAGAAGCCCAATTTAAAAGCAACTATAGAGGAAAACTGTTCAATACTTTGAAGCAACAGCTCCAAGTCAAATTACTTTCAAAATATTCAACAGAATATTTATTTAATTATAAATCCATCAAAAACATGCAATTTGTACACTTGACTGACTTTTCAAGTTTCTTGACAATCATAATGTTTATAATCTGCTATTATGATTGTAACATCAAGCCTACTCGGTGATTTTCATTCATTTGCGAGTACATGCGCATACAAATTTTCTAGGAGGCATAAAGGTTAACGCCGTCCCATGGCCACAGAGTAAATTTGACTAAAAAACTGTTAACACTAACCTCTAATAGTAGTTAATGTAGTTTTAGTGAAGGGTAAAAGCAGTACTAGAAATGTAATTCACCTTTCCAGATTATCCATCCATCATCTGACCTCGTATGATGTCATAAGTCATAATCAGCTCCGCGCGGGTATGATGACATCACAATCATTACGTCACAAAAGGGTTCCATGTAGACCGTCATCAAATCTCAAATACTCTGACACGCTGTATGAATTGTAGGTCTTTGTAATTTTCTGCTATTTAATAAACATGCTGTTGAATATTTTGAAACTAATTTGACTGGGCGATGTTGCTGCCTTTGATAGATCCAATATGTCACTAAAGTATCTGACGTTGTTGTGTTGACATCCCTTCGTGTTATACTGGGTACAATCTCTATTGAGATAATTTTGACACGGACGTGACAACTGTGATAATATATAGCAATGATATACCTTCTCGCTTTGCAATAACGAAACTGAAACTGAATTTACCGTTACTGTTTTCTATAATTGTATGATTTTAATTCATGGTTGATTATTGCCACATTATTTTATATAATTTCTATATATTAACCAATGTTATATCAAGTTAAGCCTTTAATGGTCAAGCTGGTCTAAAACGTCCTCTAGAGTCCATATGACAGACAAGTGAAGAAGACTATTTTAGAAAATTTACCACTAGAATAATTGGGTTGGTAAGCAAGCCAGTAATTTCAATGGTAAAATTTCCAAAATAGTGTTCTCCTGGCCTTCAAATTGATACAGTATAGCAAGAAATTTAATAATGATAATCTTTATTTAAGAATCTTCTTGCCCATTACCTGTTTGATGGTCACACCTCTCAAAACCGGCCCTGCATTAATCTTCAGGAAGTTACAGGACAACAGAAAGCTGTTGTTGTACATTTTAGTGATAAATTTGCAAAAATAGTCTTCTCTTGGCCTGTAACAATTTTAATTGTCTTGAAAATTCTTGACCATTAATGAGTTACTTGAGTGCCTTGATGGGTTGCAAGAGGGCTTAATTAATTTACAATAAGTGCTGCTTGTTAATAGAAAACGTGATAGCTAATTAAATTTATAACTGCCATATTAATGTTGTATCTGTAATTGTGACATTTAAATGATGTATCTGTAATTATGCCATATAGATGCTGTATTAATCATTAATTTACAGTCAAACCTGCATAAAAAGCACCTACCTTTCAAGCTAAAAGATGGTCATTCTTATTAGCCTAACCCTTTAACACTCATATCAACCAAAAACGGCTTCTGCAGTGGGCTTAGGAAAATTTTTTATCATATAAAATGTCCATTTGCAGACCAAGAGTCTTGGTGACTGGCTCGATAATCGAGGCAGTCATTCCGGTGTTAAATTTTCAAGAGCCCAAGGTGCTGCTGCAGTTGTTTTGATAAATGCTCATTTGCAAACCAACACAAGACTATTTTTTTAATGTACCACTAGAATGACTGGCTCAATAACAGAATCAGTGAATGCCTTGGTAAAATTCTCAAAAATAATCTTTTCGTCTGGAAATGGACATTTTCTATGAGAAAATTGAGAATTTTTTGAAGCAGTTTGAGGGTTAAAGAGTTAACTTACTGAGTGCTCAGTGACCATTGTGTCACTCATTACTGTAAGAGAATCGTGGAATACAGCTTTAGCTATGCCCCGCACATCTTTAGCTAAGCTCCCCCCATGCTTCGTCTGTGTGGTTCCCAGAACTCTCTGACTCAGTTTCCGGAAAACCATACAAGTAAGCTGTTGAATAATTTGAAGCTAATTTGACTGGGTGTTGTTGCTGTCTATTGCAGCAACAGCACCCAGTCAAATTAGTTTCATAATATTCAAAAGCAAATTTTTTAAATAGTAAAGACATAGAATTTCATACAACAACGCTTAGTCCTTCATCATTTAAGCATTCATGACAGACTTAGCTACGTCATTCATGACATATTTGATTATGACATCATCCTACACGTCACATACATGTAGTTGATTATGACATAATATGATTGATGGATAAACTGGAATCCGCCATTTAACCTGCACGATCCGCAAGCTATCGTGGTAGATAATCCTACTTTAATAGGTATTCAATGACAATAATTATCTCCCTTCGTGCATCTGACAGCATGTGTCCATTATAGACATGATTGTAGTTAAAGGATCTATGTTTTATGAAGATGCCAAGACATTCTATACTTTGTATGGTTTGTTTATACAAACGTGAGAGAGCCAGAGAGGTGGGAACTGATCTGTCACTCAAGTATCTGACGTCATAATCAATTATGTCACAATCTAGTCTACGATATAATAAACATTCTGTTGAATATTTTGAAACTAACTTGGGGCTTTTGCTGCCAAATTAGTTTCAAAATATTCAGCATATTGTATAGTTTCCCTAGATTGATTCCAACACATGTAAAAAAGTGGGTGGAGCTTTGTTATAAATGGGCATGGCATAGCTATAAATGGGTGTGGCATAGCTATAAATGGGTGTGGCATAGCTATAAATGGGCATGGCATAGCTATAAATGGGTGTGGCATAGCTATAAATGGGTGTGGCATAGCTATAAATGGGTGTGGCATAGCTATAAATGGGCATGGCATAGCTATAAATGGGTGTGGCATAGCTATAAATGGGTGTGGCATAGCTATAAATGGGCATGGCATAGCTATAAATGGGTGTGGCATAGCTATAAATGGGTGTGGCATAGCTATAAATGGGTGTGGCATAGCTAAAAATGGGTGTGGCATAGCTATAAATGGGTGTTGCATAGCTATCAATGGGCATGGCATAGCTATAAATGGGCATGGCATAGCTATAAATGGGCATGGCATACCTATAAATGGGTGTGGCATAGCTATAAATGGGTGTGGCATAGATAGAATGGATCCGCCTACTATAAGGGGATTGTTATAGTTTTTAATGACTTGTGTTATTTAGCTTAATACTTGTTCTTTCTCTATAGTATTTTATTCAGTAATATATATATATATATACCTGTGCAAAAGTTAAGCACCACCCTATTTTTACGCACATGCGAGGGTATATTCATGTGCTATGAAGAAAGCAATAGCATAAACATTTATGTACCCATCCATCTTAGTGCAAGAGGTAATAATGCAACTAGAGGAATGCTGATTATGATGGTGGGGAAACACTGTATGTTTTTGTTTGAACTTGAAAACGAGGCCTGAATATGGTTACGTTGACACAACTGACAACTATTGCCCTACAGTTGACACACGTGGCTAGATTGTCATTAATGGTGTCTGAAAACGAAGTTTAACATCTGTGCACGAGTTTGAGACTGTCATTATTAATACCGGGTATATCCACCTTGTGCCTGGATGACGGCCTGGACACGACGTCTCATGCTGGTCACCAACCGACTGATACGCCATTGTGGTATTCGTTGCCATTCAAGATGGAGTGCGTCTGTTAATTCCTGTAGGTTCTGCACAGGAGGATCCCTCCTTCTCACCATGTTTCCCAGAATGTCCCAGATATGCTCAATAGGGTTCATGTCAGGGCTCCTTGCTGGCCATGGTAGGGTTTCGATGGCATTCTGGCGGAGGTATTCATGCACAGCTCTAGCACGATGTGGTCGGGCGTTGTCATCCATGAATATAGGGTGGGTTCCAGGTGCATGATTTACAAAATGAGGGACCACAACTCTATCCAGTATGGAATCTTGATATCTTTGTCCATTTAGTGTTCCAGGTACAGTCAACAGATCCAGCTTACAATCAAATGAGATGCACCCCCATATCATAACGGAACCTCCACCAAATGGAACTTCTTCCATGATGTTACGTTGGTCGTACGCCGTGCGTCTGGACCTCCATACACGAGTTCGACCATCTGTGGCATGAAGCAGGAACCGACTTTCATCGGACCAGTGTACCCGTCTCCAGGATCTCATGTTCCAGTGTCTTCTTTCGTTGCACCACCTCAGACGCTCCTCTTTGTGGTGTGCAGTGAGGAGAGGACGTCTGACAGGTCTCCTAGCTTTCATGCCAGCAGCATACAGTCTCCTTTTGACGGTAGACATTGACACTCTATTGCGCGTTTCCCATTTCTGGCTGAGCACTCTGCTGTTGGTGAATGGAGATCTCCTAACAAGGCGTACTAGGGCTCGATCATCACGGGCAGTAGTCTTCTTCGGTCTTCCAGATCTAGGCCTGTCCTTCACCTCGTTAGTTTGCGCATGTTTTGCAATCAAACGACTGATTACAGTATGGTTAATGTTCAGCTGTCTGCCAATCTCTCTGCATGACATACCAGTGGTATGCATGCCTTTGATTTGCCATTTCACACGATCACTTAACCTTCGTCTTGCCATAGCGGTTCACAATCAAGAGCTAATTCTCTCTGTACAAATAAACCACGGTCATGAACACAAAATTCCTAATCTTGTCGCCTAAATCTGTATGTAATGTTCTACACCTCAAACTGGACTTTTACATAACTGAACACGTGTGCTGTTTCCCGCCACGCACGGACATCAAGCGGCGTGAAGTCATGCATGCATGTGCATTTCGTACTTGGAATTATGTCAGCTAACGCGGGGACAAAAAGTATGGCAGCCTAGTTGTACCATCATGTTTCTACGTTCTATTGTTTTTGCTGGTGCTTAACTTTTGCACAGGTGTATATAATAAACAGACCCATAAATATATTGACTAGTCCACAGCTGTTTATAAATAGATTCATTACATGCTCTGACATTGTTAGAGTCACTTCAGTAAAACTTAATTTTTTGCAGCTTTCTAATTTCTATATGTATGACCAAATATTGGCCAGTATACAGTCAAGATGCTTTTTCTAGAAAAAATCTTTTGACTGATTCATCAGTGGTCCGTATTTTGATATGGTCATTCTATGAACTGGACACTATGCGGGTGGACACTTTGTTTAATTGGATGCATTCTAGAGTGAATGCGCTGTATATCTGAATGCTGAGGCAGGTATGGAGTGTACAGTGCAGCTCACAAATAAGTTAAAACAAAAACAGACACATGTTGGTTAGTAAGAAATGTTCTTTTGAATATTTTGAACATAATTGGATCATTGCTGTCTCGACAGCAATGTCTTCCAATCTAATTATGTTCAAAATATTCAACCGTATGTTGTTGGGTTTTTTGGCATGTTTGGAGTCATATTAAATTATTTCTGAGCTGTACTGTACATTTCTCAAGGGATAGGTTTACTTGGTAACATTCATGGCTACCCTCGGATAAATGCTCAGTTGATGCATTTCATACTATGCTAGGTTATCACATGTTTAGATTCCATCAATGCAGTGATTTGTGTGCAATGCCTTGAATATCACCTTTAGGTTTACAATAATGAAAAACAAATATGGCTTCTTAACCATTTAGTAGTCAAGCCAGTCAAAACTGGGCTCTACAGTTGTCTTGAGGAATGGACGCTTGCAGGATAAGAGGCTATTTTTGAAAATTTACCACTGGAATGCCTAACTCAATAATCGAGCCAAGCATTCCAGTGGTAAATATTAAAAAACAATTCATTTGTTTTAGTAGAGATTCAATAAGCAAATAATTTGATTTTCTTGATGAAGTTTGACAAATAAAGGATTAAATATCTATAAATAAATTGATTTTTATTACTGGCTGATTATATATGTATATATATATAATTTTTATATTTTATATACAATAAGTGTTGATAGTTAAGAAAAAATGTGATATTTTATTCATTTTATTACGTGGCCATGATTACAGGTTGTTAATGTATAATGTTTAAAGATTTATATTTATTTTATATTTATTTGTTAAGTGATCATTTATAGAAAAATCAAGTATTACTGAATTGTCCACTTCCAAGTTCCATGCTTCTGTTTGCAGTCATATTAGTGTACATTTTGAAAATCATGTCTGAATCAAGTTATTTAAAGCTTTAACTGCTGTAGTAGTTTGCATAGTAAATATATCTATTTGTAGACCAAGAGAAGACTAGCTTTGGAATTTTATCAATGTGAAAGCTGGCTCGGTTAATCAAACCAATCATGCCAGTGGTAAAATTTCAAAAATAGTCTTCTGGCCAGAAAATCAGACATTACAGGTATAATAGTGACACCAGTCTTTTTGACCTGTAACGGCGAAACTGGGCAATCTATAGTCATTATGAGAAATATCCATTTTGCAGACAAGAATGCTCAGGCATTTAAGTGCTATGTTTTCAAAAATAGTCTCATGGTATTTTGTTCTTGATCAATTTTAAGCATTATGTGGTTAGAATGTAACATAACTCTTTGCACAAACTGGTGAATGAGGAAATGCACGGGTGCCACCATGATTTTGTGCAGAATCTTCCAACAAGAGTAGTTTCAATTAACCTTTTCTCTGACAAATCCCGGATAAAGCATATTCTTTACTATATAAAACTTATTCTGTTGAATATTTTGAAATTAATTTGACTTGGCAGCAACAACTTCCAGTCAAATTAATTAAAAATTAATCAAGTTTTCCTTATGTTTGCTTTGGAAAAGAGATGGGGGATTTTATCGGTGAAAGGGTTAATATGAGATTGACCAATGTGGCACTGACTGGCATTCAATTTATAAGTTTGCTAAGGTCTATTAACCCTGACCATTGGTTAACACTTTTTCCCCAAGTCACTGTCCATTTGCAGGTGAAGAAAAGACTATTTTTAGCTCAACTTTAAAGGATACCTAATTGCATCTTTTGATAGCTATTCAGGTGATCTAACACGCTGCTAGTAAACTATCCAGGTAATTTTAAACTTTTTATCACGCAGTTAAGGACAGATATTCAGACTTTAGTAGTTAAATGTTGGTATATTTCTACACCCTATAATGGCTGTCATGTTTTACTTTCCAACCAATCAGAAAAAACCTAGTGTGTCTGCCTAGGTATATACGCTCAGTCATAGAGGTACCAGCTGTAGTTTGGAAATGTGGTATAAAAGCAATCCTACAGGTAAGCCGTTGAATATTTTGAAACCAATTTGACTGGAAGTTGTTGCTGTCATAGGCAGCAACAACTTCCCGTCAAATTGGTTTCAAAATATTCAACTAGATGAGTATTACATAATAAAGAATGTAATGCATTGAGGCTTACATGACATCACACACTATCGCTTGAGGAGACAAAATGGCGGCGTCACTGTTCAACATTTACTCGATATTACAAAGCAGGTAATTGCGATACAAATCAGGGAATATGACAGAATATGAATAATATGGAATCTATAAACCATAATCTATCAGTGCAATACAACATTTGAGATGAGATTAGTATCGCTTTAAGAAGTAAAATGAGCTATTGTGATACCCTGCACTTTGTCCGGCACCAGCGGTGGCGGTGTAATTGTCGTTGAATTTGCGTTTAGCTCAACTTTTATATTTATATCTTATGTTTGGTTAATCATACTGGACCCAAAATTGGCCACATGATTGTTTATAATGACATGACATCACACAATGAGCTTGATGTCAAAAGGTCAAAGATCAAGTTCAGTGTGATCTTGGTTAATACTTTTTTTTTTCAACATTAACATTGTCACACAATGGTCCATGTGTGGCCATGTGCTAATGATGCCGGAAGACACAACAGCACAGACAGGCTTGGAATTCGTCCTACTCTGAACCAGCAAATACAATGCCAGGAGAGGACGTCATTGCATAAATCTGCTAAGCATGCTATGAGGTGACCTCAAGAAAGCTTGACTAGGTATACTCACGTCAAGAATGGATCTGAGGAAACTAAGGATTTGGGCTGAGGACAAGCCACAGTGGGCAAAAGCGAAGAAGGACTGATTGCAGCTGTAGGATGTTTCTACTACTACAGCTGCAGAATACATGTACAGTAATCATACATACATTGACACAGAAGCCTCTTAATAACGTTGATACAGCATGACACAATGACCTTGGGGTCAAAAGGTCAAAGCTCAATGTCACTGTGACCTTAGTAAAAGCATTGTTTTTTTCAACATTAACATTTTCCATTTAACTCAACTTTTCTGTTTCCTATCTCATGTTTGGTTAATCATACTGTACCCAAACATGGGCACATGCTTCCTTATAATGAAACGGCATCACACAATGCTGGCCAACAGAAGACTATTTTTAGAAATTTACTGCTAGAATGATTGGCAAGCTTATTGAGCCAGTCATTCCAGTGGTAAATTAAAAAAATAGTCATCTCTTGGCCTGCAAATGGACATTCCTCTGGACCACTGAAGATGCCAGTTTTGGCTGGCTCCGTCATGACACGGATAACCTAATCGATCACCGTCAACACGTCCTATATATTAAGTATGGCACACTACTAGATTTGTCAGGAATGTAATAAGATTTGACAGACAGACAGACAGTCAAATAGCCTTATGCTAGTTGCGAGTCGCAACTAAGCAAGTGTTAGAACTGGTAAAACCTGAGAGACTGACAAATAGATGGGTAGACAGATAGGCTTATACTAGTTGCAATTAACCCTTTAGTGGCTAAGTTTTGTCAAGAAAATCTAAATAATTGTTTATCGAGCCTGACTGGCTCGATTATCGAGCCAGATATTTCAGTGTAATTTTTCAAAAATAGCATTTTCTTGGTCTGCAAATGGACACTCCTCCAGACGGTTACATGGGCAGGGTTTGGCCGACTTCATCGTGAAAGGGTTAAGAGTCAGTCCTTTGATTTTCAGCTTTATGACTGCTTTAAATGGATTGTATGCTTTAAAAACAGATGGTTGAATAATTTGTATGCTTTATGTCATGAATCATTAGAGTACTTACAATTACTATATACATTCCAGTAAGTCAATTTTAATGTCTGCTTTTTATTAATTATTTCTTTAATATATACACCTGTGCAAAAGTTAAGCACCAGCAAAAACAATAGAACGTAGAAACATGATGGTACAACTAGGCTGCCATACTTTTTGTCCCCGCATTAGCTGACATAATTCCAAGTACGAAATGCACATGGTATGCATGCATGACTTCACGCCGCTTGATGTCCGTGCGTGGCGGGAAACAGCACACGTGTTCAGTTATGTAAAAGTCCAGTTTGAGGTGTAGAACATTACATACAGATTTAGGCGACAAGATTAGGAATTTTGTGTTCATGACCGTGGTTTATTTGTACAGAGAGAATTAGCTCTTGATTGTGAACCGCTATGGCAAGACGACGGTTAAGTGATCGTGTTAAATGGCAAATCATAGGCATGCATACCACTGGTATGTCATGCAGAGAGATTGGCAGACAGCTGAACATTAACCATACTGTAATCAGTCGTTTGATTGCAAAACATGGGCAAACTAACGAGGTGAACGACAGGCCTAGATCTGGAAGACCGAAGAAGACTACTGCCCGTGATGATCGAGCCCTAGTACGCCTTGTTAGGAGATCTCCATTCACCAACAGCAGAGTGTTCAGCCAGCAATGGGAAACGCGCAATAGAGTGTCAATGTCTACCGTCAAAAGGAGACTGTATGCTGCTGGCATGAAAGCTAGGAGACCTGTCAGACGTCCTCTCCTCACTGCACACCACAAAGAGGAGCGTCTGAGGTGGTGCAACGAAAGAAGACACTGGAACATGAGATCCTGGAGACGGGTACACTGGTCCGATGAAAGTCGGTTCCTGCTTCATGCCACAGATGGTCGAACTCGTGTATGGAGGTCCAGACGCACGGCGTACGACCAACGTAACATCATGGAAGAAGTTCCATTTGGTGGAGGTTCCGTTATGATATGGGGGTGCATCTCATTTGATTGTAAGCTGGATCTGTTGACTGTACCTGGAACACTAAATGGACAAAGATATCAAGATTCCATACTGGATAGAGTTGTGGTCCCTCATTTTGTAAATCATGCACCTGGAACCCACCCTATATTCATGGATGACAACGCCCGACCACATCGTGCTAGAGCTGTGCATGAATACCTCCGCCAGAATTCCATCGAAACCCTACCATGGCCAGCAAGGAGCCCTGACATGAACCCTATTGAGCATATCTGGGACATTCTGGGAAACATGGTGAGAAGGAGGGATCCTTCTGTGCAGAACCTACAGGAATTAACAGACGCACTCCATCTTGAATGGCAACGAATACCACAATGGCATATCAGTCGGTTGGTGACCAGCATGAGACGTCGTGTCCAGGCCGTCATCCAGGCACAAGGTGGATATACCCGGTATTAATAATGACAGTCTCAAACTCGTGCAGAGATGTTAAACTTCGTTTTTCAGACACCATTAATGACAATCTAGCCACGTGTGTTAACTGTAGGGCAATAGTTGTCAGTTGTGTCAACGTAACCATATTCAGGCCTCGTTTTCAATTTCAAACAAAAACATACAGTGTTTCCCCACCATCATAATCAGCATTCCTCTAGTTGCATTATTACCTCTTGCACTAAGATGGATGGGTACATAAATGTTTATGCTATTGCTTTCTTCATAGCACATGAATATACCCTCGCATGTGCGTAAAAATAGGGTGGTGCTTAACTTTTGCACAGGTGTATACAAATTGTTTAATAATATGAACATTTTATATTATATACCGGTAAAGTCTTTAAAAGTATTTTATATACATTTACAGTAATTGGATAAAAATACAATTTTAATGCATTTCTATCTTTGTTTATTTTAAAAGTGTAATAATGAACTATTGTTATTTGTTTATCTCAGTATGATTTCTGTCCAAATATTGCATAGTATCACAGAATTCCAAGCCAGAGATCACCTATATGTTGCTCGTTGTTGACTCTCACTTCATGGCTGGAGACTTGGATAAGCTCCTTGAAAATAGACACACTGGTGTTTCACAGATGTAATTTGTAAGTAGTACTTACCTAGATGCGATACTAAGAGGCTTTTGTGTCAACGAGTTTGCTGATAAGAAGGTGAGACAAAACAGAAACTGGTGACTTGTCACTTGAGTTTTCTAAATTCACCCGCAGCTCGCCTCTGTTAGCAAGTTTGGTTGTGTTCCTTTTATCTTTAGCTTTTTCAACGACAAATCCATGAAAAAATAAATTCTTTATGAGGTACTTTGTATAGGATATTCAATTGAATATTTTGAAATTAATATGACTGGAAGCCATTGCTGCTCTAGCATCCAGTAACATTAATCTCAGAATATTCAAGTTTTCCTGTAAGATTGCCTTGAAAATGAGATATGCGAAATTCATCGGTGAAATAGTGAACAAGGTACTTAATAATTCACCTTTCCAGAGTACCCACCCATCATATGATGGCATAATGAACTGTGTGATGTGTACAATGACATCATAATGAATGACGTCATGAATGACATTGATAAGTACGTCACGAACGCATATTTGAAGGTGGTCTATGCGTTGTTGTACAAATTGTTTGCTTTTACTATTTAATAAATATTCTGTTGAATATTTTGAAACTAATTTGACTGGGCACTGTTGCTGCCATAGGCACCAACAGCACCCAGTCAAATTAGTTACAAAATATTCAACAACTTCCCTGTATAGTTTTCAGGAAATTGATAGCTAGGGCATTTGGGGATCGATCAATCCAAACACGGCGAGGTGTGGGTGGAGCTTAGCTGGTGATGGGCAGGGCAGGGCTAAAAATGGAAAGGGTCCATTACCGGTAGCGTACTAATTCATGTGAACAAAAACTGGTTACTGTACAAAAATCATTTTTGTAACTAAGACACTTTATATAACAAAAAGCCCCAGGGCCTGTAGCGCTCACCTGTTAGCATTTTCGGAATCCAAGATGGCCACCGGAAAAATCAACCAATTAAAATTCGGAATAGTTGTTTCGAGGACTATCACACATCCGAGGAAGTGTACTTCAGGCTAAATTTGGTTAAAATTGGGACATTGATTAAGGATGAGTAGTTTTCCAAAAATCTAAGATTTCCCCCCGAACTAGAGCCTACTGCCATCTGATCCTTCTAAACAAATTTGTTTGAAAATGGCCAAGCGTTTAAGGATAAAAAATTATTTGACACATTCCAGTAAATTTTTCATAAAGTCTAAGATTTTCTTTCACCCAGTGATGAATCAGAATCAAAATACTGAATGGAAGGTCTAGAGCCTATCATAATAGTATCCATTTGGCCCTATTTGGTTGAAATCGGTAAAAATGGGAAGTAGAAGTAGTTTGATAATTTCCGGTAAATTTGTAATAAAATTTTATATTTCACCCAAGAAATTGATGAATCAAAATTCTGAATGGAAATTCTAGAGCCTATGACCATATATGATCCTTTCAGCCAAATTTTGATGAAATCAGTCAAAATAATAAGAAGCAATTTGACAATTCCCGGTATTTTAAATAAAATTAGATTTTGACCCAAAAAAAATGAAGAATCAAAATTCTGAATGAAAGTTTTGGAGCCGAGCAGGATAGGTTTCATTGACCCAAATTTTGTTACAATTTTGCTATTGATTAAGGAGTAGCTTTGTTAAAGCAAAAGCTGATGAGCGACGGATGGTCGCCATGACATAGGCTCACTTGGACTATTTTATAACTAATTTGACTGGGTGCTGTTGCTGCCTATGGCAGCAACAGCACCCAGTCAAATTAGTTTCAAAATATTCAACAGAATATTTATTAAATAGTAAAGACATACAATTCGTACAACAACACATAGTCCGCCTTCAAATATGCGTTCATGATGCACTTATCTACGTCATTCATTATGATGTCATTCTACACGTTTGCAAAATATGTACTACTATGTTGCATATTTTGAAACACTTGTGGGTTTGACATTTCTGCCAAAGCAAAATCATTAACAGCTTTCTGTCAAATTAGTTAAACTATTCAATGCCGTTCCTGTATGGTTGAACTGAAATTAAATTCCGAAATTTCAGGAATGCAAGGGTTAAATACATTAATTACATGTATGCAGAATTTCCAATGACTGTACTAAGAACTAGCTGTATTCAATATAAATTTCAAGCTTCCACACAACATATTAATTTTTTCGCGAATTATTTACAAACTAAAATGTATTTTCAACTGTTTCCATCCTTCCATTTGTTAATGGTACAACGCAGTCCTTGTACAGACTATCAAGGAAACAGAAATGACACCATCACTAATCGGACTAATCACAAACTGTATTCATAATCTTGGCATTGCTAAGTTTCCTACTTAACCTGTTCACTTGCACACGATGTATCCTGGAATGTCACATATTTTATATTGACTACTGGAGAAACAACCAATTAACATAAAAGCACGTATCACGTGACACGTTGACTTTCTCAGACTATGCCCACAAACTAAAACAAAGGTTTATCAACTGTCCCAGTGCTAATATTTGGCATGGCTTCAAACCTCAGACGCTATGTAAAACCTCGAAGTGAAAGTTGAAGCAAAAAAATCTGATCACTGCCGTCAGATTCATAAAAGTGTCCTTTATTCGGACATAGCTCCATTTCACAAAGGATCCTGTGTACTTGCATGCAACATTGCAGGGAATGTCAAGTTTTATTTACAAGAACAGTTAATTTTACAGCTTTTGTCAGACATACAAGCGAAAGTCATTCCCGTCTGCTGACCATGCATCCGATGTTGTCGCAACACGAAGAGTCTTGTCGTTTCAAGTTTCCAGCCATATTCAGAAAACGATGGTAGATCTAGTTGTGATATGTGGGCACATTTATCAACAAGGGTGGCATGAGTATATTTCATGCGCTGCTCCAATGTGGATGGAGTTGGTGGGAACATTTTCATGTGTGCATATCTGAACTTAGAAACTCATGACCTCTTCATTCTGGTATGCTAATATAGTGGTCTGCGCTAGCCACGCACACTACATTTAGTAGACTCATTACTTTATTTATCATATAAACAAGCCTTCTAACCCATTCCATATTTTTCGATATGAGGACACGTGCCATATTCAACGGAGTATTTTCATTGGCTGTTGGGTGCGCAACCCATTTAAATCGATCAATTAAAACATCGATTAATGTGAGCGTGACGCGTAGGGATTACTACGCGGTACGGTTACTACGATTTGTTTATTACGATTTGTCATTCATGCAACGTCATCGCAAAATGTCATCGTTTGACAGTTTATCAGTCGGCAGCAAAGTAACGATTGATGGCCGTGGCTATAATTTTCAATGACCAGTTAAAATACTATTTAACGGCTGACATCGCCAGATTTTGTGTTTGTCACTATATTTTGCTGCGCATTCAGTATCTGTTATCAAGTAGTGGTGCGTCACAGCGGCGGTATCGATTTCACGAAAATCAACAATGAGAAATCAGATAAAAGTCACATCAGCAACTATTGGCAAATATTTCAAAATTACAGTTTATATGATAAATAAAATCTCAAACTCGGTCACTTTTCATATCACTATTATGAACCTCGTTGAAAATGATCAATTTTGCACTCGCTAAAGCTCGTGCAAATTGATAATTTTCAACTCGGTCCATAATAGTGATATGAAAAGTGGCCTTGTTCCAGATTATCTGTTAATTATTTCTTTCCGTATTTGATTCTCCCATGAATCTGCATGAAGATGCTGTAGCTTACAGATTTATTTCACTGCTATGTGCTATAAATGCATCTTTACCAATTTGATATGGAAAAGTAGATGTATAATCTCTGCAGCGATGCTATGTGGAGATGAATTAAGGACGGGAAGTGTTTGATATTTCATGAATTGCAAGATAGTTGTCTTGCTCTGCACGTCAGATTGGAAAAGAGTGCTATATTAGCAGTACATCTTTTGTAAGTTTCTGGATGATGTGTCGACAGCCATGACAGTTTAGTCGGTTAATACTTTTAAGCCCTTAAGCCAGATTCCGTGCATTATTTGCAAAATATGTACTGCTATGTTGAATATTTTGAAACACTTGAGGGTTTGACATTTCTGCCAAAGCAAAATCATTAGCAGCTTTCTGTCAAATTAGTTAAACTATTCAATGCTGTTCCTGTATGGTTGAACTGAAATTAAATTCCGAAATTTCAGGAATGCAAGGGTTAAATACATTAATTACACGTATGCAGAATTTCCAATGACTGTACTAAGAACTAACTGTATTCAATATAAATTTCAAGCTTCCACACAACATATTAATTTTTTCGCGAATTATTTACAAACTAAAATGATTTTCAACTGTTTCCATCCTTCCATTTGTTAATGGTACAACGCAGTCCTTGTACAGACTATCAAGGAAACAGAAATGACACCATCACTAATCGGACTAATCACAAACTGTATTCATAATCTTGGCATTGCTAAGTTTCCTACTTAACCTGTTCACTTGCACACGATGTATCCTGGATTGTCACATATTTTATATTGACTACTGGAGAAACAACCAATTAACATAAAAGCACGTATCATGTGACACGTTGACTTTCTCAGACTATGCCCACAAACTAAAACAAAGGTTTATCAACTGTCCCAGTGCTAATATTTGGCATGGCTTCAAACCTCAGACGCTATGTAAAACCTCGAAGTGAAAGTTGAAGCAAAAAAATCTGATCACTGCCGTCAGATTCATAAAAGTGTCCTTTATTCGGACATAGCTCCATTTCACAAAGGATCCTATGTACTTGCATGCAACATTGCAGGGAATGTCAAGTTTTATTTACAAGAACAGTTAATTTTACAGCTTTTGTCAGACATACAAGCGAAAGTCATTCCCGTCTGCTGACCATACATCCGATGTTGTCGCAACACGAAGAGTCTTGTCGTTTCAAGTTTCCAGCCATATTCAGAAATCGATGGTAGATCTAGTTGTGATATGTGGGCACATTTATCAACAAGGGTGGCATGAGTATATTTCATGCGCTCCTCCAATGTGGATGGAGTTGGTGGGAACATTTTCATGTGTGCATATCTGAACTTAGAAACTCATGACCTCTTCATTCTGGTATGCTAATATAGTGGTCTGCGCTAGCCACGCACACTACCTTTAGTAGACTCATTACTTTATTTATCATATAAACAAGCCTTCTAACCCATTCCATATTTTTCGATATGAGCACACGTGCCATATTAAACGGAGTATTTTCATTGGCTGTTGGGTGCGCAACCCATTTAAATCGATCAATTAAAACATCGATTAATGTGAGCGTGACGCGTAGGGATTACTACGCGGTACGGTTACTACGATTTGTTTATTACGATTTGTCATTCATGCAACGTCATCGCAAAATGTCATCGTTTGACAGTTTATCAGTCGGCAGCAAAGTAACGATTGATGGCCGTGGCTATAATTTTCAATGACCAGTTAAAATACTATTTAACGGCTGACATCGCCAGATTTTGTGTTTGTCACTATATTTTGCTGCGCATTCAGTATCTGTTATCAAGTAGTGGTGCGTCACAGCGGCGGTATCGATTTCACGAAAATCAACAATGAGAAATCAGATAAAAGTCACATCAGCAACTATTGGCAAATATTTCAAAATTACAGTTTATATGATAAATAAAATCTCAAACTCGGTCACTTTTCATATCACTATTATGAACCTCGTTGAAAATGATCAATTTTGCACTCGCTAAAGCTCGTGCAAATTGATAATTTTCAACTCGGTCCATAATAGTGATATGAAAAGTGGCCTTGTTCCAGATTCTCTGTTAATTATTTCTTTCCGTATTTGCTTCTCCCATGAATCTGCATGAAGATGCTGTAGCTTACAGATTTATTTCACTGCTGTGTGCTATAAATGCATCTTTACCAATTTGATATGGAAAAGTAGATGTATAATCTCTGCAGCGATGCTATGTGGAGATGAATTAAGGACGGGAAGTTTTTTGATATTTCATGAATTGCAAGATAGTTGTCTTGCTCTGCACGTCAGATTGGAAAAGAGTGCTATATTAGCAGTACATCTTTTGTAAGTTTCTGGATGATGTGTCGACAGCCATGACAGTGTAGTCGGTTATCATGCATATAACATCAGGACCATTACTACATGTTAAAATCTACTCCGCATGTTCTTCCCTTGTAGTATAAAGTGTATGAAGAATCACATACTGATCCGCCCCTCCATATGTGCAGTCATTAGGCATGGGATTGATTAAGCATCGATGTTAGTGACTCTAGCTGTTTAGTTATTATCACTAAATCCACCTGCCATGTACGACAGAATATACGTATCCATATACTCAGTAGACAATGTTGTAGAAAGGTGTCATTATTTATGGAAACTACAAACAAACCATTTGGATCGGGAGCAGAAAAGCCATCCATGACTCTGTAGGTTTTCAATTCAATGTTGACACCCTTTTGAATACTGATATTCATATCAGTCATTACAGAAATAAAGAATTGTTGATTTACATGGGAAGGTTGTTAGAAGCTTTGCTTGTTTTCCCTGTTTGGGACTGTGTCGTGCAGTTTGTCCTTATAGAATAAGGACCATTTCCGAATTAGATGTATAGCATCTATAACATCTATATGGGAATCCATACAGCACAGGTGATTCAGTCTCTCTCAAGTGTTTAACAAAGCTTAACTTTATGCCATCTGACTGTTGCTTGTGAAGAACGAATGGGGAACCGCATTGCATTGCATGTTCAACAATGACATGGAATACACTGGCTCGCCCACCGCATGCTACATACGACCTGTGCACTTATTATCAGGTGTGAGGTCTGTGCTTTTCTGAAATGGCTTTAGAAACGTTTTACTTTTCTTGTACACGAAACGTGTTAAGCTTCGAGATTTTTGTTCCATGGACCACGGTCTGGGTCAGAGCCATGTGTTTCCTGGAGGCCTGTGGCATCAAAATTGATTAGGCCATTCTGTACTTGGTCGTCAATAAATGCACCAGTGCCGATATTGATTAGGTGTGCTATGGACCCTTTTAATGAATTGGTTTCACAACTACTATGACTTGTTTAATGTAATTCATTTCTCTGTTGTTGGTGGTTTCGCCACTACCATGGTGCATCTGTGTCAGATCTTACATGGAGCCTATTCTTTACCCGAGCCTTACTTGCAGCCATGATCGCTTCGTGTATATCTACTTTGCTCGTGCAGCCACATTGAGGGGTATGCCATCCATACCAGTTTCTTCCTTAGCATCTGCATGACACATCTGCCTAAACAGCATGTCTGGTGGTATGCCGTTGTGGTTTCTCTCTACTCATCTCCGTTCGAAAGGCCCATCCATAATTACATTATGGTTTAAATGGCCAATTGTTGGTAGTTTCATTTCACGTAAGTTGAGACTGCTGGTCGAACAGCCGCTGTGAGATATGGTAACATCTTGTCAGCTCTATGACTGCTTTAAATTGATTGTATGCTTTAAAAACAGATGGTTGAATAATTTGTATGCTTTATGTCATGAATCATTAGAGTACTTAAAATTACTATATACATTCCAGTAAGTCAATTGAAATGTCTGCTTTTTATTAATTATTTCTTTAGTATACAAATTGTTTAATAATATGAACATTTTATATTATATACCGGTAAAGTCTTTAAAAGTATTTTATATACATTTACAGTAATTGGATAATAATAAAATTTTAATGCATTTCTGTCTTTGTTTATTTTAAAAGTGTAATAATGAACTATTGTTATTTGTTTATCTCAGCATTATTTCTGTCCAAATATTGCATAGTATCACAGAATTCCAAGCCAGAGATCACCCATATTGAAGATTTCCGTTTCTAATACTTCCTATTTGTTATTCACTACTATCTTCGGTAAGACTATGATATTGTGGTTGCTGCGACAACCGGTCTTTCCAAAGAGGAGGTAGCGTGATTACCAGCTCGCCTCGTCGGAAGATGATTATGACGATATTTGTACTTGGTAATCTGGGCCTAATCTGATTTCGGAAGATGTCGGTAAGTTACGGTGGTCTCCCGTAGGTGCCAGAGTAAATACTATTTAAAAACACGAACTCGTGCCTTGAAGTAAAGTTTCAAGGTGATAGCTTTATTCTCCTAATTCTAACTATCCACTTTAATGAAAGTGACTTATACTGTCACAATAGGATTTGTAAAAACAAACTTACTCGTTGATTCAGTATTCTATACGGTTAATTATAAATACGATTACTGGTTCCTATATTTTGAATAATGCTACGTTTCGCGACTAGTCAGACACTTCACTTTTTCCCAATTGCTATACTTATCCAAACTTATCTCTTGTCTACTGAAAATACATTCAGCAAGAAGTTGTACGAGGTGCGAGGCGGACCGGACTCTCGATTAAAGTTAAAGTCCACTTTTTATACTTCTCTGGAGCTCCTTACCATGTTCGTTTAGGTTCTTCTTTCCAGAGTTTGATTCGATGCTCATTGATTGTGACGTCATCCTGACTAATCAAACTCCGATTTTCTTTCTTAGGAAAAGAACACCGAACAAGTTAAGGCGGCCTAATTGACTCATGAGTGTGGAATTCTATCCGATAACCTCCCCCAAAATTGTCAAGGTCCTATGGTAAGTCGGTCGTCGCCACGTTACTACGTCATTCTATGAGTCCTTCAGTCTGTGCTACGTACACTCTGTCCGTTGCACCCTACCGACGCTCTTACTTGAATATTTAGAAAACTATTGGTCGTAACTTCTGCTGAATACTATAAAAGGTTATGCCGCGACTGCAGTAACAACTTTCATCTTTCAACCACCGACAGACTCCATCAGCTCACTGCCCTAAATCTTAGTCTATTCTATTCAAATTTCACTTATTGATTGTATCAGCTACATTTTCGTGTCAGTTTTGCATCGACTTGATGCACACACTAGATCGCGCTATTTCATTTTCGCTCATTGCGTTATCTGTTCCTTAGCTCGCCTGGTATTCAAATATAGTAATTCACTGGGGTCTTAGATTGCAAATATAAGATGTCCCCGGGGTCATGACCCCCCAGAAGACAATCCCATATCTACAATATGTTGCTCGTTGTTGACTCTCACGTCATGGCTGGAGACTTGGATAAGCGCCTTGAAAATAGACACACTGGTGTTTCACAGATGTAATTTGTAAGTAGTACTTAGCTAGATGAGATACTAAGAGGCTTTTGTGTCAACGAGTTTGCTGATAAGAAGGTGAGACAAAACAGAAACTGGTGAAAGTCAGACAGCCAACCATAGACATAGACTTGTCACTTGAGTTTTCTAAATTCACCCGCAGCTCGCCTCTGTTAGCAAGTTTGGTTGTGTTCCTTTTATCTTTAACTTTTTCAACGACAAATCCATGAAAAAGTAAATTCTTTATGAGGTACTTTGTATAGGATATTCAATTGAATATTTTGAAATTAATATGACTGGAAGCCATTGCTGCTCTAGCATCCAGTAACATTAATCTCAGAATATTCAAGTTTTCCTGTAAGATTGCCTTGAAAATGAGATATGCGAAATTCATCGGTGAAATAGTGAACAAGGTACTTACTAATTCACCTTTCCAGAGTACCCACCCATCATATGATGGCATAATGAACTGTGTGATGTGTACAATGGCATCATAATGAATGACGTCATGAATGACATTGATAAGTACGCCACGAACGCATATTTGAAGGTGGTCTATGCGTTGTTGTACAAATTGTTTGCTTTTACTATTTAATAAATATTCTGTTGAATATTTTGAAACTAATTTGACTGGGCACTGTTGCTGCCATAGGCACCAACAGCACCCAGTCAAATTAGTTACAAAATATTCAACAACTTCCCTGTATAGTTTTCAGGAAATTGATAGCTAGGGCATTTGGGGATCGATCAATCCAAACACGGCGAGGTGTGGGTGGAGCTTAGCTGGTGATGGGCAGGGCAGGGCTAAAAATGGAAAGGGTGCATTACCGGTAGCGTACTAATTCATGTGAACAAAAACTGGTTACTGTACAAAAATCATTTTTGTAACTAAGACACTTTATATAACAAAAAGCCCCAGGGCCTGTAGCGCTCACCTGTTAGCATTTTCGGAATCCAATATGGCCACCGGAAAAATCAACCAATTGAAATTCTGAATAGTTGTTTCGAGGACTATCACACATCCGAGGAAGTGGGGGTACTTCAGGCTAAATTTGGTTAAAATTGGGACATTGATTAAGGATGAGTAGTTTTCCAAAAATCTAAGATTTCCACCCGAACTAGAGCCTACTGCCATCTGATCCTTCTAAACAAATTTGTTTGAAAATGGCCAAGCTTTTAAGGATAAAAAATTATTTGACACATTCCAGTAAATTTTTCATAAAGTCTAAGATTTTCTTTCACCCAGTGATGAATCAGAATCAAAATACTGAATGGAAGGTCTAGAGCCTATCATAATAGTATCCATTTGACCCTATTTGGTTGAAATCGGTAAAAATGGGAAGTAGAAATAGTTTGATAATTTCCGGTAAATTTGTAATAAAATTTTATATTTCACCCAAGAAATTGATGAATCAAAATTCTGAATGGAAATTCTAGAGCCTATGACAATATGATCATTTCAGCCAAATTTTGATGAAATCAGTCAAAATAATAAGAAGTAATTTGACAATTCCCGGTATTTTAAATAAAATTAGATTTTGACTCCAAAAAACTGAAGAATCAAAATTCTGAATGAAAGTTTTGGAACCGAGCAGGATAGGTTTCATTGACCCAAATTTTGTTACAATTTTGCTATTGATTAAGGAGTAGCTTTGTTAAAGCAAAAGCTGATGAACGACGGATGGTCGCCACGACATAGGCTCACTTGGACTATTTTATAACTAATTTGACTGGGTGCTGTTGCTGCCTATGGCAGCAACAGCACCCAGTCAAATTAGTTTCAAAATATTCAACAGAATATTTATTAAATAGTAAAGACATACAATTCGTACAACAACACATAGTCCGCCTTCAAATATGCGTTCATGATGCACTTATCTACGTCATTCATTATGATGTCATTCTACACGTCGCGTAGATGATTATGACGTCATAGGATGGATGGGTAAAGTGGAAAGGTCTATTAACCGTGATAAAATTATAAAATTGCACAAAACATAATGTGAAGCTCCTATAACTTGAGGTAAACACTGGATATTCTTTTCAGTTAAATTTTGCCACCTGTTCAGATATTAACAATTTAATTCAAAAGTATAATTCCCTTAGAGAAGATCAAAACAAGTGCCAGTAGCTAGGGAAACGGTGATGAAGAAGCTTCTGAACCTGAAAGTGCATAAATCTCAATGGCCGGACAGAGTTCACCTAAGAGTGATATGTGACTAAGCAACAGACAGATCTACCTGATCCCGGCAGCGAGAACAGCCACAATAATAATAATTTTCAGGAATGGCAGCAAAAAGATGTCTAGCCACTAAGGACGGGTAAGTCTTACTTGTATTTTATGTAAGGTACTGGCGACTTATCAGAGATGAGATCATAAATCATATGAAGAGAAATCACTTATTCAACGACACTACACAAGAGGCCAAAAGGACCAGTATCTTTCACCTGGAATTATTGGCCACTTACCTGGGGAGCAGGTATGGTTTTTCGGGACCGGTCTGCTGTCAAAGGATGTCATATACCAAAATGATCCCTGTAGCATGGGGAATGTCATCCTACTTACTAGACATCCTTGCAGATCTGGATGTTAAAGGTCACAATGACCTTGAGATGTTGGCCAGGGTCACGATTGTAAACAAATCACTGTATTTCGCTTCTACATTCCTTTAGAGATGTGCCATGTTAGATATATCATTTCTACTGAATAATGCTATGTGTTCTATGGTGACTTAAACCTAATAGGTTAATACTTTTAAGCCCTTAAGCCAGATTCTGTGCATTATTTGCAAAATATGTACTGCTATGTTGAATATTTTGAAACACTTGTGGGTTTGACATTTCTGCCAAAGCAAAATCATTAACAGCTTTCTGTCAAATTAGTTAAACTATTCAATGCTGTTCCTGCATGGTTGAACTGAAATTAAATTCCGAAATTTCAGGAATGCAAGGGTTAAATACATTAATTACATGTATGCAGAATTTCCAATGACTGTACTAAGAACTAACTGTATTCAATATAAATTTCAAGCTTCCACACAACATATTAATTTTTTCGCGAATTATTTACAAACTAAAATGTATTTTCAACTGTTTCCATCCTTCCATTTGTTAATGGTACAACGCAGTCCTTGTACAGACTATCAAGGAAACAGAAATGATATCATCACTAATCGGACTAATCACAAACTGTATTCATAATCTTATCTTGGCATTGCTAAGTTTCCTACTTAACCTGTTCACTTGCACACGATGTATCCTGGAATGTCACATATTTTATATTGACTACTGGAGAAACAACCAATTAACATAAAAGCACGTATCATGTGACACGTTGACTTTCTTAGACTATGCCCACAAACTAAAACAAAGGTTTATCAACTGTCCCAGTGCTAATATTTGGCATGGCTTCAAACCTCAGACGCTATGTAAAACCTCGAAGTGAAAGTTGAAGCAAAAAAATCTGATCACTGCCGTCAGATTCATAAAAGTGTCCTTTATTCGGACATAGCTCCATTCCACAAAGGATCTTGTGTACTTGCATGCAACATTGCAGGGAATGTCAAGTTTTATTTACAAGAACAGTTTATTTTACAGCTTTTGTCAGACATACAAGCGAAAGTCATTCCCGTCTGCTGACCATGCATCCGATGTTGTCGCAACACGAAGAGTCTTGTCGTTTCAAGTTTCCAGCCATATTCAGAAAACGATGGTAGATCTAGTTGTGATATGTTGGCACATTTATCAACAAGGGTGGCATGAGTATATTTCATGCGCTGCTCCAATGTGGATGGAGTTGGCGGGAACATTTTCATGTGTGCATATCTGAACTTAGAAACTCATGACCTCTTCATTCTGGTATGCTAATATAGTGGTCTGCGCTAGCCACGCACACTACCTTTAGTAGACTCATTACTTTATTTATCATATAAACAAGCCTTCTAACCCATTCCATATTTTTCGATATGAGCACACGTGCCATATTCAACGGAGTATTTTCATTGGCTGTTGGGTGCGCAACCCATTTAAATCGATCAATTAAAACATCGATTAATGTGAGCGTGACGCGTAGGGATTACTACGCGGTACGGTTACTACGATTTGTTTATTACGATTTGCCATTCATGCAACGTCATCGCAAAATGTCATCGTTTGACAGTTTATCAGTCGGCAGCAAAGTAACGATTGATGGCCGTGGCTATAATTTTCAATGACCAGTTAAAATACTATTTAACGGCTGACATCGCCAGATTTTGTGTTTGTCACTATATTTTGCTGCGCATTCAGTATCTGTCACATCAGCAACTATTGGCAAATATTTCAAAATTACAGTTTATATGATAAATAAAATCTCAAACTCGGTCACTTTTCATATCACTATTATGAACCTCGTTTAAAATGATCAATTTTGCACTCGCTAAAGCTCGTGCAAATTGATAATTTTCAACTCGGTCCATAATAGTGATATGAAAAGTGGCCTTGTTCCAGATTCTCTGTTAATTATTTCTTTCCGTATTTGCTTCTCCCATGAATCTGCATGAAGATGCTGTAGCTTACAGATTTATTTCACTGCTGTGTGCAATAAATGCATCTTTACCAATTTGATATGGAAAAGTAGATGTATAATCTCTGCAGCGATGCTATGTGGAGATGAATTAAGGACGGGAAGTGTTTGATATTTCATGAATTGCAAGATAGTTGTCTTGCTCTGCACGTCAGATTGGAAAAGAGTGCTATATTAACAGTACATCTTTTGTAAGTTTCTGGATGATGTGTCGACAGCCATGCCAGTGTAGTCGGTTATCATGCATATAACATCAGGACCATTACTACATGTTAAAATCTACTCCGCATGTTCTTCCCTTGTAGTATAAAGTGTATGAAGAATCACATACTGATCCGCCCCTCCATGTGCAGTCATTAGGCATGGGATTGATTAAGCATCGATGTTAGTGACTAGCTGTTTAGTTATTATCACTAAATCCACCTGCCATGTACGACAGAATATACGTATCCATATACTCAGTAGACAATGTTGTAGAAAGGTGTCATTATTTATGGAAACTACAAACAAACCATTTGGATCGGGAGCAGAAAAGCCATCCATGACTCTGTAGGTTTTCAATTCAATGTTGACTCCCTGTTGAATACTGATATTCATATCAGTCATTACAGAAATAAAGAATTGTTGATTTACATGGGAAGGTTGTTAGAAGCTTTGCTTGTTTTCCCTGTTTGGGACTGTGTCGTGCAGTTTGTCCTTATAGAATAAGGACCATTTCCGAATTAGATGTATAGCATCTATAACATCCATATGGGCACCCATATACAGCACAGGTGATTCAGTCTCTCTCAAGTGTTTAACAAAGCTTAACTTTATGCCATCTGACTGTTGCTTGTGAAGAACGAATGGGGAACCGCATTGCATTGCATGTTCAACAATGACATGGAATACACTGGCTCGCCCACCGCATGCTACATACGACCTGTGCACTTATTATCAAGTGTGAGGTCTGTGCTTTTCTGAAATGGCTTTAGAAACGTTTTACTTTTCTTGTACACGAAACGTGTTAAGCTTCGAGATTTTTGTTCCATGGACCACGGTCTGGGTCAGAGCCATGTGTTTCCTGGAGGCCTGTGGCATCAAAATTGATTAGGTCATTCTGTACTTGGTCGTCAATAAATGCACCAGTGCCGATATTGATTAGGTGTGCTATGGACCCTTTTAATGAATTGGTTTCACAACTACTATGACTTGTTTAATGTAATTCATTTCTCTGTTGTTGGTGGTTTCGCCACTACCATGGTGCATCTGTGTCAGATCTTACATGGAGCCTATTCTTTACCCGAGCCTTACTTGCAGCCATGATCGCTTCGTGTATATCTACTTTGCTCGTGCAGCCACATTGAGGGGTATGCCATCCATACCAGTTTCTTCCTTAGCATCTGCATGACACATCTGCCTAAACAGCATGTCTGGTGGTATGTCGTTGTGGTTTCTCTCTACCCATCTCCGTTCGAAAGGCCCATCCATAATTACATTATGGTTTAAATTGCCAATTGTTGGTAGTTTCATTTCACGTAAGTAGAGACTGCTGGTCGAACAGCCGCTGTGAGATATGGTAACATCTTGTCAGCTCCTTCCCAATTTGCCTCTCGCTCATAGGACAGTAATCTCTGTAAATTATCAGCCATCAAACCTGTTAACCATAAGATAGTGGTATGGTGTCTAAATGCTAATTTGACATTATATTCTTTGCTATAAACTATCGTAGAATATGCTCAGTATCGCCATCAAACAAAAAGCTGCCATTTTCTTGTAACCTCTCCTCGCACGTCTCTAATTGCAATGGGTGACATAATAAATGTCGATCTTTTTGCCACAAATAAAACATCTTTTTGCAATCAAATTCTTGTGTAGACGATCATGTTTTAATTTCACTACTACACGTAAGAGGTACGCGCTTTGATTTCTGTAGATAGGCTATAGGTTGAGATATTGGTGTTACTGTCTTATTGCCACAAACTAATGGAGTTTTTGATGTGTGTATGCATTGCAACGCCTGGGATGCCACTTTTCTATCTTGTTTTCTAACCACGTGTCACAATTTATATAAAATGCAAGGCATTTGCGGCTTCAGCTTGTCAGATATACACAGCCGTTATAAGTTGATCTGTAGTGTTACGTTATCTAGAGGTTCAATTTCGCGTCGAGTCTGACATAGTACATATTTTTTCATAATCTGTCTTTGGTTTGGAGTTTGGATATTGGTTTGTCTTTTGCACCAGCTTGTGGAATCCCTTGATTGTTTCATGACAATTTAAAGTATCAAAGATAATATATGGATTTGTCTATGGCAGTAACAAGCATCAAAACCAAAATCTTCAGCATGTATAAGTGTGGTATCCACTATCCAATAACATTGCATCTATTTCCTTTACAATAATTACAATTTTTATTTTAATCTAAGCTAAATGCATTGCCCTATATTGAATTCGAGCATAACAATATATATTCTGTAATTCAGTTGATATGATGCATTAAAGAATGACGCTTAAATCTGATTTTAAGGCAGATATACACGGTTCTTTACAATTATGACCTTGACCTACGTTTCAAGGTCAAAGTGACCTTTAACATCCAGATCCGCAAGGCTGTCTAGTGAGATGGTATTCTCCATTGTTCAAGGATCATTTTTGTATATGCCATCCTTTGACAGCAGACCGGTCCCCAAATTCCAAAATTCAGGCACCTTGCTCCCCAGGTAACTGGCACAAATGAACAGAATGGGATGGCCACTGGCAAATTGACCAATCTAATTTCTGTGAAGGTTTAGTCATTTTATTAAGATTGGCCCAGTTGTTAATAAGTAGTCTTTTAAGATTTTTTTCAAAAAATTCAAGATGGCTGCCAAACAAGCTAAATTTTGATTGGTCCACGACGGCCATGTTTTTTTACCTATCCGCATTCTGGCTCTAATCATATCTGGCAAATTTCGGACCGATTCATTCATCGGTTCTGGAGAAGTTGTTTTTGTGAATACTAGGTCATCCAAGATGGCCGCCGAACAATTTGGCAAATCAAGTTCCCTTTGGATCAGCTCTTGCACTAGATCATATTTCATGAGGTTTGCATCGATCCAGCAAGCGGTTTCGGAGATTTTTAGGAAGGCCTATAGTTAAAGACGTTTCTAAAAGTTGGCCAAAATCCAAGATGCCCACCGGCTAAATTGGCCGATCGTCTTCCTTTGAATAAACTTGTATCCCTATACCGTAACGATGCTTCCTGCCAAATATAATTGAAATCGCCCCAGAAGTTCTCGCGAAGACATTTGAAATTTCCCGTTGCTTTAGTATGGGAGCTTTTGGTAGGAAAATGATCCATGATGGCTGTCAAACAGTTTATCCGACAGTTTCAAAAATGTTTTTTTGTCTTGCATGCTTTGAGAGGGTTCCTGTGTTGGATGTGGGCGTTTTCTGATGGTAGTTTTCCCCTGACAATCATGTCTTTGATTGTTTTATTCTTTCTATAACTGAAAAGAGGCGGGTCTAGGAAAGCTATCCTGCATTTGTTGCTAGCTTCCAGGATTGGCCAGTATTTCTTAATGGTTTTCTTAAAAAATATGCGTGTTCTGGTGAATTGATGGAGATTAGTCTGTTGTGGATTCTTGGCGGTTGTGGGTGGGTGGAGTAGTTGTTGTCTGTCTTGTGATCTAGCTTTTGCTCTAGATTCTACCAGGATATATGACTGGTATCCTCGCGCTTCAAAGTAGCCTTGTAGTAGCGAACTATTCTTGTCATAGTCCTCTATGCGGGTGCATATGCGTCTCAGTCTCAGGGTCTGTCCGTATGGGGACGCGTCATTGCAGGCTGAGCTATAGTGGAGATAGACATGCGTGTCTGTTGGTTTGGTGTATAGGTCAAAGATAATGTTGTTATCTTCCGTTTGTATCACTAGTGTGTCAAGGAAAGATAAGTGTCTGTCTGAGGATGCCATGGTGAATTTGCTGCTATGGTGTGCCCCATTCATATGTGTCACAAATTCGTCTAGAGCTGTTTTGCCAAGCTCCCAGATCATGAAGATGTCATCTATGTATCTGACGTAGACCGCTGGCTGATGTGGCGCTGAAGATAGAAGTTTTTCTTCTAGGTCAGCCATGAAGATACAAGCAAATGTACAGAATGCTTTGCTATCCATGGCGGTTCCACCAGTTTGCCTCCGCTATGTAAGTCAGTTTTGTTTTGGACTACTGTTGCTTGACCTTTGTCTGCTTTTTTTTATATCACTATTGACGGGTCGTTTTGTAGCTCTACCAATGCTTTTTGTTCCTTAGAACTCCCTTTGGAGTAGGGCGTGGGGTGGGTGTGGGTTGGGGGTGAAGAAATGCTTTAGACGCATGCATCTGAAATAAGCCTGTAAATCAGTATATAGGCTTTCCATGTTTGGTTCTGAAACCGTAGGGCTAAAGGCCAGACCCTTATCCAGTATATTGACGGTCGCCATGTTGAGGGGTGTATCTGAGAGATTAAAATACAAAAGATGAGGTTTAAGATTCTGATTCTGTATTGTTGGAATTGTTGTTACAATTGTTTGATATTGTATTATTCTTAAGCAGATTTTTGTAATTAATAGTTTTTTCTGAACAGCAATCGATGTGATACCGGTAGTCATTTCCTTGAGTCCCTCAGATTCTTAACGGCTTGTAGTAGCTCTTCTATGGCCATGCCACTTCTGGTGGCAGCGGTTTAGGGCGGCTTCTCCTCGGTCTCTGTTCGTCCCTGCAGTGGGCAGTTGTTTGGCGGATTTTGCCCTGCTTGTCTCTCTGGCCGGCGTGGTTGCTGGTGGTTGTCTCTTCTGGGCTACCTGAAATTCTGGCGGCGGTCCGTTCTTCTCTTCAATGGTCCTCTGTCTTGGGCTCTGGGACCGGTGTAGGCAGCTGTGCCTAACCGTTGTTGCGGCTATAGCTAGTTCTGCTTCTCTGGCAATGGCTTGGTCACAGCACTTCTCGAATGCAGTCTTGTCGCCGTTAACGACAGAGTATTGTTCTCCCAGTTTCTTGCTCGTGTTGTCAAACAAGGTTTGTGTGAGGGCAAGTTCGAACTCTTGGATGTGGGTGGTCCACTGGATCCTGAACTTGTGCTCGTCCCTCTCAGGATTCCACGTGATTCTGGTTTTTAGCATGCTGGGTGGTGAGCGGTCCGTTAGTGACTGCTCCAACCTCTCCAGCTGAAATTGTAGTTTTGTTAGTTTACAGGCTGCGTTTCTCCACAGCCTGTAGGCCCCCAGGTGTTGTTCTGGAATGGCTGGTCTGAGATATTTGGCAGCACACACTAGGCATGCCGCTATCTTGATCTACTCTCCTTCTTTTCTAAGCCCTCTTAACCTGTATTCTTGGTGGGTTAACCATTGATGAGCTATCTAACCCCAGGGCTCCTCGGGTGCCTGTTTCCCCGTCTTCTTAGCTGCATGTACGTCCGTGTTGGACTTAGCTAGTAGCAGGTCGGTGTCCTTCTCCCTTGTCAACGTGTTGCTAGAGAAACTCATTGTTTGATAAATGATAACAACGTAATCAGATATGTAGACCTTGTTTAAGGTTTAGAAGCCTGATGCTTGGTGTCATGGCGAGACCAAAAGTCTGAATGATCTGGACTAATCTTTCTGTCCTTTACATACCCTCATTGGTTGAGCTTGGAGATTGAGAAATTCTTGACCAAATATTGGCATTAGAAATGGAGATTACCGGTTCTCCTGTCTGAGATTGTTACAGGTTGGCCAGTGTTTCGGCGGCTTTGTTGCTTTTGCCGGTACAGACGCTTGGCGGCTTGGTCGTTTTTTTGGCGGTTCACCTACTTTTACCGGTTGTGGGTCAACTTTTTACCGGTTGTGAAATTTTTACCAGTTGTGCCCTTCTTGGTGGTTGAGAAACTTTTTTGCCGGTTGTTCCATTTTTTTGCCAAATTCGCCGGTACAAACGTTTGTAAGTGACATTCTCTACAACTATGAGATCCATATTGATACTTCGAGGTGCACCATGCAAATACTGGTAGTTGTAGATACAGATGAAGTGCATGAAGATCTAGACATCATAATGGAGAATCCTACATCCTGAAACTACATATAATATGGTATAAACAAGACTATCTAAGCCAATTAGAAGCCAGTATGAGTAAGTGTGGCACAGCTGTGAGTAATTACATTCCTAGTGGAATGAGAACATGGGATGTAATCCAATATGGAACTGAATGAAAAATAAATGGCGCATGGGTCATAGTTCTCACCTGCCTGGTGTGGAACTGTAAACATGTTTATACTAATGCACAACAAGCACCATTGGTCAAACAGGCAAGCATAACTGTTGCTATAGACCAATGGAGCAAGGGTCATTATCATTATTGACCAATGAGGCAATCATCCTTATCACAAATGACTAACAACGCAAGTGTCATGGACAAGCCCCATTTATCAACGTGACAAGCTAACTGATGCCAGTGACCAATGCAAGTATGGTCCTTGGCCTTATTGAGCAATGAGACAAGTATCATTGACACAATCTACCAATGGGGTAAGCATAAGTGATACCATTGACCAGCAAGGGCACATGTTCGTGACATTATTGACCAATGAGGCAAGTGTTGTGGGCATAATTGACCAATAGATCAAGCACAGTTGGTCAATGTGGCAAGCATAACTGATGCAATGGGACAAATGGGGAAAGGGTCTTTGGTATCATTGACAAAGGAGATAATCATCTCTGATACTAATGACAACAAATCAAGTGACATTTACACAACTGACCAATGGGACAAGCAGCAGTTGTCATTGAGGAAAGTATAACTGATGTCACTGATCCATGGCCAAGGGTCCCTGGAAAACAAATGGGCCGGAAATATGAAGATTTATGTGGGGAAAACCAAATTTGTGTATGCCTAGCACTATTGACCAGTAGAGAAAGCACAATTCGCTCAGGGGGCATGCATAACAAATACCATTTACACATTGGACAATGGTCACAGATTAAGACTTGGATAGGAAATGCAAGAATATTGGCACCCTTGATATTATTGACCAACAGAAAATGTACCATTCATCAAAGAACATTTCCAGTTTTAGCTATGTCCCACCCATCTCTATCTAACCTCCACCAACACCACACTCGTGTTGGGATCGATCGATCTCTGAACTCAATTTCTAGAAAACTATGCAGGTAAGCTGTTGCTTATTTTGAAACTAATTCGACTGGGTGCCATAGGCATAGGCAGCAACAGCATCCAGTCAAAATAGTTTCAAAATATTCAAAAGCATGATTATTAAATAGCAAAGACATACAATTCGTATGATGTGTTAGACTATTAAGCGCTGAAGACATTCGAATCATTCATGACCTCATGATTATGATGTCAGCATACACGCTACTTGCAAGTTGTTTATGACGTCATATGATGGATGGATAAACTTGGAAAGGCCCATTATGGGGCAGCCATCCCTGATACTAGCGTCGAATGTTTCAAGTCTACCAAGAGATTCCATTTACCAATAGACAATAGTCAAAGGCAAAAATTTGAGTGGGAAATGCAAAAATATTGGTGTCCTTTCCACTATTGACCAATGGAAAAAATAATATTGGCCAATGGGACATCCATCCCCGACACTATTGATCAATGGTTCAGGTGTCCCAACTGTTCAGTCAAAAATTTGGATGAGGAAATGCAAGAATATTGGTATTATTGACCAACAGTAAAAGTACCATTGATAAATGGGAAAGCCATGATCACTGACACTATTGTCAAATGATTACTAAAGGAACATTTCTTCCAAATCTAGTTTTAATCCATTAACAATTTACGAAATGTGACATTAACAAGTCAATAATTTAAAAAATCTTAATGAACCAGATTGTTTAAAGTTGTGGCCTCTTTATATTCAAATAGATATTTGACTGTAGGAACACATTTGCTAAATTTTGTTTTAATGCATTAACAATTGACGAAACACATGTATTTTCCCCATAGGCTCAAGGAACATATCTATCCAATTTGGTTTTTATTCCATCAACAAAGGGCGAAACGTGCCACAAGTGTTGACAGACAGACAGAGACAAATTACGATTGCATACGCTCACCCAGCTTCCAACAAGGATTGGCTAACATCATCATTGCATGGATCAGTTAAGTTTTTGCTATGTCCTGATGCACTATCAGAAGTGGGTCATTTAAATGCTACAGTTAAGTTCACTTGGTCCATTTGCAGACAATGGCGATTTTTGAAATTTTATCATTGGAATGACCGCCTTGATAGCCGAGTGAGGCACAAGGGGCCTGTATCGCTCACGTAGAACATAGGACATTTCAATTAAACGCTATTAGTAGAACTATTAGGTCTGGCCAGAAGTGCAACAAGAAGTCATGGATGCGCTCTACCAAATTTGGTTAGAATCGGTCCTGCGGTTCTCACATTTTAAATTTCCCATTGATTTACTATGGGAATTTTTAGCAGGACAAAAATCCAAGATGACCACCAACCCGTTTTCAATTGATCACTCAAGAGGTTTCGGAGATTTTTAAAGGTGTTTTTAAAAATTGGCCAAAATCCAAGATGGCCATTTTGGCCAGATGACCTAAAAATAGGTTTTCTCTTGGTCTCCAAATGGACATTTTCTATGAGAAAATTGAATTAAAAAATATATATATTTGAGGTTTAATGTTCATGAGGAAAATATAACAAAGAGTAACGCACAATTTCAATCACAGTACAATTTATTGTTGATTTATAAATCACATGTCTACAATTGCATATTTATTTATCTATTTATTTATTAAACCAATAACAGAGTAATGAATTGTGTGGGTGTTTCAGTATATGCGGTTAAGCTAAGCTCGGTCCATAAATATGACCCTGGTGAGTGAACACAATGTGTCTGTATAATAAACGAAATCACGGATTTCTTTCTTCACGAGAGAGTTGATACTTACCTCCCTAACACTTTGAATATTCCCAAATATCGACATTCACTCAATAAAAACTCAGATTAAAAAAGTTAGGTGCCCCTACTGGGCAGGTAGTCAGATGACAGTCCGGCGGATGCTAGCCCCAACTTTGCGCATGCGCAAACTAGTACTTCCTGACTAATTTATTGGCTGACACTATGCAATTTTAAGAAAGCCTGAAGACCGAGCCTCTGTGGGGCGGAGAGGCCGGGTCCGTGTTAGGGAGGTAAGTATCAACTCTCGTGAAAAATGAAATCCGTGATTTCATTTATTTCACTTCAAGAGTATACTTACCTCCCTAACACTCTTTGATATTGACAGAAATCGTCAGAGAATTCGGCGGGAGGGAGGCGAGGTCAAAAGATCCGCTCTTCCCTATGCGCCTTTCTGTGTTTAAGGCACTTAAACTTCTGAAAATTGTGTGAAAACACAACCAGGGATAGATATGAACATCGGATAACACAACCGATGGCTGACAGAAGACCATATGTGCAACATACACCCCCCCCCCCCCCCCATAAACAAGACTGATCTTGTGAAAGTTGGCCGATGTCATTATCTTCCCATTGGTGAAGGCTGATGCAGTCCAAAGTAGTGGTTTTTACATTGATTAATTGTGAAATATGTAAAAAATGAGAAAACCTCATCAAAATATGTACACCTAGATTATCTTTTCAAAATCGGTAAGGCGAGAGGATTCGAGGTGTCATGGAGGTAATGGTCAGTAAAACTTGACTCACTGGGCTACTGACACAATGTCATCCACAGGAACTCCATTAAGCAGGGCAGTAGAAGCCACTATGCCGCGACCACTGTGAGCCTTAGCTAAGTCAACTTGTTTACCTGTGGCAGATTTATGACAAAATTGAATCCACTCTACAATCCACCTGGAAATGATGTCCTTAGATGCCATGCCATGGGGGTCAACATCACTTCCCCTATTAGCCAAGCAAGGGATAACAGTCATTAAAGCCGACTTGTAGCCAGCAATAGAGTTAGGCTTGAGGCTATAGGCATCAGGTGACAGAGGAAATCGGCTACCACCTGAGTAGATGAATCCATTGGATTAACACATCTTTTTAAGCACCATTGAGTTGAGTTTATAATTATATGCTCTGGAGATTGACCCCTTTCTGGCTTTCGCCATGAACATGGCTGCATGCTCAGAAAAGCCCTCCTTAATTCTAGATTCCTTGACAACATCCACGCAGTCAATCTGAACATTGACGGATTCTTGTGACGGTCTTTGCCCTGGAAGCTAATATTGTCCATCAGAGGTAGAGGAACCGGATTACGGACCAGAAGGTCCAGCAGATCCGTATACCATGGTCGGCTTGGCCAATTTGGAGCGATCAGAAGCACTTGGCACTCCTCCTGTCTGATTTTCTGAAGAATTTTTGGAATCAGGATTGCTGGAGGGAATGCATATGCATACATTCCCTGATAGCTAACGCATCTGTTGTGATAGCGCTCGGATCTGGAATTGGAGAGACATACGTCGTCATCTTTGCATTCTTCTTCATTGCGAAAAAATCTATGTTGGTTTTCCCCCAGTGATTGAACAGACGATCCGCCACACATTGATTTAGTTGCCATTCCGTAGGTAAAACACTCATCCTTCGGCTCAATGAGTCTGCTAGCAGATTTAACCTTCCCGGAATATGAACTGCTTTCAAGGTAATCCTGTGATCCAGGCACCAGCAAAGCAGTCTCCATGTCATCATACAGAGACTGGGCGACTTCGTTCCGCCCTGGCTGTTTATGTAAGTCACTACTGTTCAGTTGTCTGATCAAACTAGAACAATCTTGCCCTGAACTTTCTTTAAGAAATATTCCAGGCCCAGAACTACTGCTTGCAATTCCAGTAGATTAATATGTTCTTGTGACTGATCCAGATTCCAAAGCCCTGATATTGTGGCTTCTTCCAGGCAAGCTCCCCACCCCTCCATCGATGCATCTGTATACATCGTTAATTGAGGGTGGGGAGGGGTTAGTATCACCCCCGCCAGGAGATTCTCTCTCTTCATCCACCATTGAAGGTGGTGAATAAGAGGTTCCAACACTGACACCTCTGAGTCCAGGAAACCTGTCCTCTGGGTCCACTGTGTCATGAGAAATAACTGGATAGGCCGCCTGCGCCAGCATTCTCAAGTAAACCCGTGCCAGTACATGACGACTGTTGCACACTGTGACTGTATTACTGAGATGAGTATTTCTACCCTGAGTAGGATAAACATATCCTATCTCTAGATCGAAGAACATTCCCAGGTAAACAAACTTCTGGGATGGAGTCGGCTCTGATTTTTGAGTTGATTATCCAGCCTAAGTCTGTGAGAGTTTTGAAAACTATCTCCAGACTTGCTGATAAATTTTCCTGATTGTGTGCTTTTAACAGCCAGTCGTCTATGTACATGTGGACTGCTATGCTTCTCCTGCAGATGTATGCTGCTATAGCAAGAACCACCCTGGTGAAGACCGAGGAGCCATTGAAATTTCAAAGGGTAAAACCCTGAATTCCCACTGTCTGCCCTGGAATGCGAACCTCAGGAACTGACGAAAACTCCTCGCTATTGGAATGTGGAAATAAGCATCCTTCAGGTCTATTGATGCTGTCCACATTCCCTTCTCCAACCCTGCCAACACCGTTTTCACTGTCTCCATTTTGAAACTGGTGTGTCTATGAACTTGTTCAATGGCTTGAGGTTGAGAATTGGTCTCCACCCTCCAGTGTTCTTTGTCACTAGGAACACGGTTGAATAGAAGCCAGAGCACTTTTGTGCCAGTTGAATTGCTCCTCTTAGTATGAGGGAATTTATTTTCTTCTCTATATACAACCGTTGATCTGGATCTCTTGGAATTTGAGTCCAGACTGACACCAGAGACAGCGGCGATGGCGGGCCTGCTATCCAAGTCTAAACGGTCCTGAGTCAACGGTTCCCAGTCTTGCTTGTGGTGGGCCAATCGGTCTCCCACTGGACCACCTAGGGAGAGAGGTGGACATAAGAAGCGCAAGAGTGGCACTGTCTCCTGGTCCAGAAGCACTGGTCTGGTTCTTACCGTGGTAACCGACCCTTCAGGTACGATTACCACGACCAGATCCTCGTGCGCCTAGGCCTACGCCGCACGCACCTCGGTGCATGGGCGGCTGCCTGGCTGGCGGCACTGGAGGAGCCTGTGGGCCCCCCTCACTGCTGTGCTGGTGGTTGGCCTCTGACCTGGTCACCGCCACCTCGAGCCTGCAGGGGATGATATGCAGGGGGAGCTGTGTGAACGCGCTCTGCGGAACACTTCAAATTGCTCGCGCAATACCCTCTGGTTATTGACCAGAGTGACCCTCTCCTGGAGGTGCTTACATCCCTCACCTCCAAAAGGACCAGGACCTGTCATAGGCATAGGCAGCAGCCTATTATACAGGTCCTGGGATGGGCACAAGTTGTCTACGGCAAATGTGCGCCGTGCCCGGACACTCCTTGTCACAGACCAGGTCAAACAATCCAGAGCCAGGTTAATTCCATCCTGGATGGCTCTCTGGACTGTTACCGGACTAGGCTGGCGTGATGCGGATGCTGTTACCACCCCCTTAACAGCTGGGAGACGTGCGAAAGCACTGCAATAGATGCTCTCGAACTCTCCTCCACATCGCGCAATGCAGTATTTTCCAGGCTAGATTACCCATTACTTAGACCACAGCTAAGCTTGGCTAGGCCTGAGCGTGGCCTTATCTAGGCTTGGATATACATTATCTAGGTCTTAGTTAGGTTTAGGATAGCATTAGCTAGTCCTTACGTAAACCTCAGGTAGGCTTGGCTATGCCGTACCTAGGCTGGATTCGGCCATACCAAGGCATAAGCCAGACTTGAGTAGGCATATATAGGCCTTGGCTAGCCTTGGTAGGCCTTATATAGGCCATAGCTAGGCTTGGTTTGGCCATACCTAGGCCGTACCCAGACTTTGCTAGACCATTGCTAAGCTTTGGCCAGGATTGACAATGCCTTAATTAGGTCTTAACAAGACATAGCAAAGGCTGGCAATGGTCTAGGGAAGGCTTAGCCATGCCTGGCGAAGATGTAGCCAAGTCTACCTACGGTCTATCCCAGCCTGGCTAAGGACGAGCCAAGACATAGGTACGGCCTAGTCAAGGCTAGTTAAGCCCTAGATCTGGCCTAGTCAAGCATGGGCAATGTCCAGTTAACTGGCTAAGGCTTGGTTAATGTCTAGTTAACCCTCGCCAAGGCCTATTTAAGTCATAGTGAAGACCGGCGAGGGGCTAGGTACGGCAAAGTTAAGGAATAAATAAGGATTAGCTAATGCTGATGTAAGCCCGATGTAAGCCCAGTGAAGGCCTACATAAGATTAAGACAAGTCTAGATATGGCATAGCTGAGGCCTATATAAGGCTTATCCTGGCCTTAGCTAACGCATAGCTAATGCTAGCCAAAACCTAACTAAGACCTAGATAATGTATATCAAAGCCTAGATAAGGCCAAGCTCAGGCCTAGCCAAGCACAGATATGGTCTAAGTAATGCCTAATCCAACCTGGCTAAGGCCCACCAAAGCCAAGCTAAGGCCTAGGTAATGCCTCGCAAAGCCTGGTTAATGCCTAGGTAAGGCTAAGTCACGTCAGGTTTAAGGTCTAGCCGAGACCTAGCCAAGTCTAAATAAGGACCCGGTATGGTCTAAGTAAGGACTACGCAGGGTTGGGTTTTGGACTGTCCAAAACTAATTTTGAACAGACTTTGTCCAAAACCTGTCTAAAACCTGTCTTAAAGGGTTTAAACCAGTCCAAAACTAGTTTCAGCATATTTGCATATGTAGCGTAGAGTAATTTCAGCGGTGAAAGGGTTAGCTGTACTTGGATTAGTTAACTATAATAGCAATTAAAGGCTCATTCACTTGTAGGTGTTACAACATAACATCTACTGAAGTGACTGCTGGTCATGCAGGTTATCTGAACTTAGATCTGATTCCCCACACAGAGCCTATTGTTAATACCGCCAGCCATCTTCCACACTCAAAGGCATAGACATCATAGTTGAGTAATTACAGCCTGTAGTTAACTCTTTCAGTAATAATGAATGACCGGAAATGGCAAATTCCTGACAAGTTAACAGATTTTCTTTTGAATATTTAGACAGTAATTTGCCTGGAAGCTGTTGATGCCTGAGGCAGCAACAGCTTCTAGTCAAGTTATTTTCTAAATATTCAACAGTTTTCCTATTATACAATCTGACTGAAAGTAGTTGCTATCTTATTAAAGGATTTTTACTGCAGTTACATGCTCTAAGATGATGGGTTCTGGAGTCGGTGTCTCATGCTTCTGATAGTGGGCTTTCATTCTTGCTACTTTATTTACAAGTTTGTAATCACATTCTGTACACTTAGTAAATGATTTTCCATTACTCAGAACTTCTAAGAAATGCTTCCAAATTGGATCCTTAGGCCTACCACCCTTAAAATACATCTTTGATCAAATATTTCAAATAACATCAAAAGTTAATATTATACTGAGAGAACATCCAGACAGGAACTAAACAGATGAACTTAATTAAGAAGATTTACTTGATAACTGATTTCTAATAGAAAGTGGAGTAGAATTATATAGTGATGAAATAAGCTGATAATTGTATTAATTGTCAGACTAGAGGTTAGTCACTGTATGCTAGCTGTGTAAACATGCATCAGAGGAATATTGTAGTATAAACATAGCCATGATAGCTATCAAAAAGCAATGAGAAAACTTAACTAGCAGGGCTAAGTCAGCTAATAGTAGTAAAAACATCTTAACAGACTTACTGTCACTTACATGTATGAGCTGTGATCTTATGATCAGTGTATATATGTGTTGGCAATTTTAAAGCAGGTAGACAGGCACTTAATGTTTAGACAAATACATGCACTATCAGTAGATTCAGTTGTATGTCTTCCAGGTTTTAATCCCTGAATCAGTCTAGTCTCAATTATAAGGAAAACACCCTGCTGAATATTTTTGAAACTAATTTGACTGGTAGTAACAGGTTTTAATCAACTTAAAATATAATTTAAGCTTATGGAGAAATATTTTTGACCAGGATTTTAGGTTTTGGACAGTTTTGGACACTTTTCAGGTGTCCAAAACCAATTTTGAGTGGACGGTTTAAACCACTGGTGTCCAAAACTTACCAACCCTGGGACTACGTAAGCATAGCTTAAGCCTAGGTAAGACTAAACGAAGCGTAGATAAGGCATAGATTAGGCCAGGAATGTCTAACCAAGCCCAGCTAAGGCTTAGGTAATGACCAGCTAACATCAGCTAAGGCATATCCAAGCCCGGATAAGGCCTAGCCGTAGCTTAGCTAATGTCTAATTAAGACCTAGTCAAGACTGGCTATGGCAGGGCTACGGCCTAACCATGTAGGCTGGTAGACTAGGACTGTAGGCTGTTAGACTAGGCGTGTATGCTATTAAGCTGATAGACTAGTTCTGTAGGATAGAAGACCGACCCACACAACCACCCACAGACCGACCTAATCCACCCACCCACCCACTGACCCACCCACCCACCTACACTCAATCCCCGACCAGCTGGTCTTCGACCGATGAGTGTTCGGGGGCTACAGGGATATAGCATGAACCTGCTTGTCATATTCACATAATTGCCTTAACTTAGCCTCAATAGGCTATTTTTTGATTTGTTCCTTTTGTATGATTATTTTATTTATTTTTATTCTGATAACATTACGCATTATTCTTTAAAATTTATTCAGATATGATTGCTCACTGTACTGGTGCGATCCATAGCTTATCTACTACCTGTCTACTATTGCAATTACGCTGTTAAAATCCCACAATCGCCACCACTTATCCACCTACAAACTCAGAATTAAGATTCCACCAACGAATCCATTACAGTCATATATAAATTTTGTAAATGCCAAGACGAGGAAATTACTTCTGGTAGCTCATTCACCCAATCTTATCACCACCCTTGTAATTTGTCCTCCTGTAGTTTTCCCTTACCATGCCAACCAAATTCCCCTGCTCATCCTGCATGAAACCTGTTAAAAATAATCAAAAAGCCTTATGTGATTTGTGTAGCATGTGGGTTCACCTCAAATGTTCTAAACTAACCTCTAACGATTATTCTCAACTTGAGTCAGATGACCAACCTTGGTGGTGTCTAAACTGCAACAAATCACTATTCCCATATAACCACATTAATGACGACACTGACTACCAACTTGCAATCATGAATCCACATGTCGAATTCAACTACACAGTGCATATACAAGATCTCATCCTAAACACCTTCAAACTAAACACAGACACATATAGAGACATCAATCCAAAAGATGCTAGAACTGACCCAAATATACCTCCACAAACCTGTAACTACACACGTCTAAGTACATTTAATGATAAAATAATAAATAGCAAGGAAAGCATTACCCTCTCACTCATGCATGCAAACACCCGGTCGATACTGAAGAACAATGACAAGATGAATAATTTTTTAGACATGAGTTTGGGATTATTGGAATTACGGAGACATGGCTAAAACTAAACTCACCTACTACCCTAGTTAACAAGAACAACTATACCTTTATTGAAAGGCAGAGATGAAAAAATTAACAAGGACGGTGGTGGTGGTGTAGGCATGTACATAGAAGACAGCACCTAGTTCACCGAATGTCAAAATCTTTCTGTAATCGAAGAATACATTGAGAACATATTCATTGAAATTCCAATGCAAAAAGGTAAAAACAAAATTATTGGTACAATCTATAGGCCTCCTAACAGTGATAACAAACAATTCATCGAATCTTTAAGCAAAATTCTCGATATTATTCAAGGAACTTGGAGGAGAAAACAAGATAACCTACCTGATGGGTGATTTCAACATTGACCTGCAGCAACAAAAATGTTGTCATACGAGAGTTTATCAATCTACTAAATACCTACTTCTATTATCCGACAATAACCAAGCCAACCAGAATAACTGAATCTACAGCAACCGTCATTGAACCGTCGGAATTTTCGTAACTGATATCTCAGACCACTTACCTATACTTCTAGAAAAACAACAATATCCAAAAAAAATTTGAGCAGGAACAATTTAAAAGCAGAGATTACTGCCAGGTCAACATTGAAAAATTCAGAAGGTCCATGGCAGAGACTGACTGGAGCATGCCTACAACAAATTTCATGACATATGCACATCTATTTTTGATCAAAGCTTCCCAATGAAAGAAAATAAGATTTATGCACAACCCAACTAAACCATGGCTTACGAACAGACTATTATAGCTGCCTGCCACAAGAAACACAAACTCTACTTAACATTTATTACATGTCAAACTTAACACAATGGTATCCAATTAAAAAAAATATATAGAAACAAATTAGACCAAATCATCAAAACAGCCAAGAAAACACTATCAGAGTAAATTCGAACAGTCAAAAAATGATATAAAGGCAACATGGAAAATTATCAAATTGCTTCTAAATAAGACCAACAGGCCACAATAGACAATTTCTTTGTGACAACAAAGTCATCACACATAAATTTGAAATTGCCAATGGATTCAATAATTATTTTGTAAATATAGGACCACAACTTTCGAACAAAATCCAAGCAAATTCTAATAAAAAATTTACTGATTTCCTTGCAGGCAGCTATCAATCATCGTTCTTTTGTAATCCTACTAACACGGAAGAAATTTTTACTATACTAAGCACATTTAACCGATCAAAGTGCTGGCATCGATGGCTTTAAGTGGCGTATTTACAAAAACTGTGCTGTGGATAGTCTCATCCCACTAAGCCACATTTGTAATCTTTCCTTAACACAAGGCACTTTCCCAGCAAAATTAAAAATTGCACGTGTTACACCTATATACAAAGCCAAGGATTCGACTAATTTCTCAAACTACAGGCCAGTCTCCATACTGCCACTCTTCTCCAAACTCCTAGAGTGCCTAATGTACAATCGGCTGACAAGTTACCTAGACAATAAGTCAATTCTATACAGATCACGATATGGATTTCGCGAAAACCTCAACAATGCATGCAATAATCGAAATGACTGAAAAAATTATTGAATCAGTGGAAAGGAAACAAAGCATAGTAGGCATCTTTTTGGACCTTTCAAAAGCTTTTGACACCATTAATCACCAAATCCTATTAGACAAACTTGCCTATTATGGTATAAGAGGTAGTGCACTCACCTGGTTTCAGAGTTAACTAAGTGAAAGAACTCAATGTGTACAATATAATGAGGTATGCTCTGAAAACAGGCAATTAACATGTGGTGTTCCTCAGGGATCTATTCTTGGCCCCCTGCTGTTCCTCTTATATATGAATGACTTACCCAATATCTGCAAACACATGTCACTGATCCTGTTTGCTGATGATCCCAATGCCTTTTGCTGCGAGGACAATATAGATACCTTATATAAAAAGGTAAACAAGAGGCCTAATGGCCTGTCGCTCACCTGCAACATTAGCATTTGAAATACTGGGTAGTTCATATCTCATGAAAATATATTTCGTGAAACTTCTACAGGATGACAGATAGATTCTATGTTTTAATACGGAATAATCTTCGAAATAACATCTTAGTAAATCTACCATGACAATTTGACCGAAGAATCATGTTTGTACTCCAATTTTGAATCCAAATATTTTACAATTTTTCAAGAACTCTAGTGAATAAATCTCACAATTTTTTTCAAGAATTCAAGCGCATAACTGCGTTTCGAGTGGAAACAGAATTACATGCATGAAAACGATTTCTATAATCAGGGGCCCAGAATATATTCAAATATGAAAAAATTTAAAAACTCGCTAACATAGGCAAACTACAGATGTACACCATTGTTAAGGATTATCACCACAAAACATTGCCACAATCCATCGCCTGCAACTTAACACTCAACACTGATATCCATGAACACAACACTAGGGCCAAACATAATCTACACACCCAATTTATGAGAACAGAAACAGGAAAACGACGAATCACAATAGCAGCCACAAAACTATGGAACAGCACCAGTACAAAAATACGCGAAAAAATCCTAAATCAGAAATCCTTGATTCTATATTGGAAAGGTATTAAACCAATACAAATTTTGCATCTGATTGATATAGATTATCTGTTAATTTATAATATTTAATACAAACATGAGACAAATCAAACTGCCATTATTACTACTACTACTACAAGCACCTCCACCGCCACTACTACTACTACTACCTCCACCACCACCACCACCACCACCACCACCACCACCACCACCACTACTACTACTACTACTACTACTACTACTACTACTACTACTACTACTACTACTACTACTATATTCAGACATGTCGGGTGAACCCGCATACACCAATATATCAATCTAACATAATCTGTGATCACTTTTTCATTCAAATTCTCTGTCTGCAGTGATGAGCTTTCCCCTTCCTTCCCCATCTGACCCACCATACCATACCAATAGTAAATCATTTAAAACCAACATAGAATACCACAATGATGTATTAGTATATGCACATGTACATGTATATGTGTGTGTGAGTGTGTATACATGTATGAATGTTTGTACACGTATAAAGTGTGTGCGTGCGTGCGTGCGCGTGTACCTATGTGCATAATTAAGTATAAAGCATCCAAATAAGGACATTATTTATGGTACAAAATGTATGTGTCAATTATCGTGTGTCATATAAGTATGTGTATGTGTATACTGTCTCGTATTGTATGTTAGGGGGTCCATCGATTCATAGGCTGTGCCTTTGATGGACTGCCAATTTTCAATTTATATATACACCTGTGCAAAAGTTAAGCACCAGCAAAAACAATAGAACGTAGAAACATGATGGTACAACTAGGCTGCCATACTTTTTGTCCCCGCGTTAGCTGACATAATTCCAAGTACGAAATGCACATGCATGCATGACTTCACGCCGCTTGATGTCCGTGCGTGGCGGGAAACAGCACACGTGTTCAGTTATGTAAAAGTCCAGTTTGAGTTGTAGAACATTACATACAGATTTAGGCGACAAGATTAGGAATTTTGTGTTCATGACCGTGGTTTATTTGTACAGAGAGAATTAGCTCTTGATTGTGAACCGCTATGGCAAGACGAAGGTTAAGTGATCGTGTGAAATGGCAAATCATAGGCATGCATACCACTGGTATGTCATGCAGAGAGATTGGCAGACAGCTGAACATTAACCATACTGTAATCAGTCGTTTGATTGCAAAACATGGGCAAACTAACGAGGTGAAGGACAGGCCTAGATCTGGAAGACCGAAGAAGACTACTGCCCGTGATGATCGAGCCCTAGTACGGCTTGTTAGATCTCCATTCACCAACAGCAGAGTGCTCAGCCAGCAATGGGAAACGCGCAATAGAGTGTCAATGTCTACCGTCAAAAGGAGACTGTATGCTGCTGGCATGAAAGCTAGGAGACCTGTCAGACGTCCTCTCCTCACTGCACACCACAAAGAGGAGCGTCTGAGGTGGTGCAACGAAAGAAGACACTGGAACATGAGATCCTGGAGACGGGTACACTGGTCCGATGAAAGTCGGTTCCTGCTTCATGCCACAGATGGTCGAACTCGTGTATGGAGGTCCAGACGCACGGCGTACGACCAACGTAACATCATGGAAGAAGTTCCATTTGGTGGAGGTTCCGTTATGATATGGGGGTGCATCTCATTTGATTGTAAGCTGGATCTGTTGACTGTACCTGGAACACTAAATGGACAAAGATATCAAGATTCCATACTGGATAGAGTTGTGGTCCCTCATTTTGTAAATCATGCACCTGGAACCCACCCTATATTCATGGATGACAACGCCCAACCACATCGTGCTAGAGCTGTGCATGAATACCTCCGCCAGAATGCCATCGAAACCCTACCATGGCCAGCAAGGAGCCCTGACATGAGCCCTATTGAGCATATCTGGGACATTCTGGGAAACATGGTGAGGAGGGATCCTCCTGTGCAGAACCTACAGGAATTAACAGACGCACTCCATCTTGAATGGCAACGAATACCACAATGGCATATCAGTCGGTTGGTGACCAGCATGAGATGTCGTGTCCAGGCCGTCATCCAGGCACAAGGTGGATATACCCGGTATTAATAATGACAGTCTCAAACTCGTGCACAGATGTTAAACTTCGTTTTCAGACACCATTAATGACAATCTAGCCACGTGTGTCAACTGTAGGGCAATAGTTGTCAGTTGTGTCAACGTAACCATATTCAGGCCTCGTTTTCAAGTTCAAACAAAAACATACAGTGTTTCCCCACCATCATAATCAGCATTCCTCTAGTTGCATTATTACCTCTTGCACTAAGATGGATGGGTACATAAATGTTTATGCTATTGCTTTCTTCATAGCACATGAATATACCCTCGCATGTGCGTAAAAATAGGGTGGTGCTTAACTTTTGCACAGGTGTATATATGTAAAATATGTTATGAAATAAACAACTTTGAACTTTGAATTTTGACTTATCACATCTACTCGCGAGTCCCGGAAACACATTACATCGGAACTAAAACGCTAAATTAGACAAATATGTAATAACTTGGTCCTGGGCCCTTCTCTGGCGACTTCCCATGTTCAGACATGACTTTCAGATGATACATAAGTTTAGAAAGTGATTTGACACAGCAGAAAACTCTTAGAAAAAAGTATGCATGTGAACTCTTTTTCCAATAAATTGGAAAAGAGGAAGTACTAGTCTGCACATGCGCGAGGTTGTGACTGTCACCTGACTACCTGCCCAGTAGGGGCACCTATCTTTTTTTAATCTGAGTGTTTATTGTGGATATTTTGGAATATTCAGAGTGTTAGGAAGGTAAGGATACTCTTGAAGTGAAAACAGGTGGTCCTTCTATAGAGGTAAATGAACTCCTTTAACTCTTTGAACACTGAAGTTATAGAATTTTAATTTCAAAACAATCATAGAAGACTGTTGATTTTACTGTACCAGTCAACTTTTTCAAAATATTCAACCGAATGTATTAAAATTGTAAATGATTTTTCGTATTTAGTTTTTCAGGAGTCAGAGGGTTAATAATTTTGGAGTTGAATAAAGTGTTCTTTAACCCTTTCGTGACGAAACAAGCCTAAACTGGCTTCTGTAGTGGTTTTGAGTAATGTCCATTTACAGGCCAAGAGAAGACTATTTTTGAAATTTTATCACTGAAATGACTGGCTCGGTAACCAAGCCAGTCATTACAGTGGTAAATTTTCAAAAATAGTCTTCTCTTGGCCTGCAAATGGACAGTCAATGAGTAAATATTTTAACTTTTCGAAGAAATTTAGTCATTAAAGGGTTATACATCAGTGGACATTAGTTTTGAATGTATGTAGTAACATGACTAAGTGTTAGTCTCTATCTTAGCAATGACCAGATAGAGGAGCGTGGGGGTTTAATGGTAACTATGGCTCTGTATTTCATGATACTGGTTATGACTCTTCTCAAAATATGCCAACAGCAGGGATTTGGCCTCACATATTCTTAACCCTTTAAATGCCAGTGTCCAAATTTCAATACAACCACACAGGAAGGCTGTTGAATATTTTGAAAGTAATTCAACTGCGCTGTTGTTGCCATAAGCGGTAACAGCTACCAAAATACTCACTACTTCATAAAAGAATGTGTAATTGCTGGTCGATAAGCGTTAAATATAAATTGCTGGCTAGAATTAAAACTGTTTGAGCGACCACCTGTGTTAAAGGAAGACATTTCCTATAGCAACTTACTGTAATAAGAGAGCACTTGTTTTTACAGATCTCATTTATGTGCTCACTACAATGAGTTTATAAAGAAAGATTTGACTGAATTCCAGCATGTTGATATCATAAAATCACTACCATAGCACATTCTGAATATAGCACTGTCTGCGTTACACTGGTAACGAAAAAATAAATAAACAAATAAATAAATAAATATGTCTGATTGGGGTTAATTTATGTACATACCATGATGTGTCAAAATCTAACCAACCCGTTGATGGTCAAATTATGTCAAGAAAATTTACTTATAGTAAATGTCCATTTTCAGATCAAGATCATCTTTGACAATATACTGTTTAAACCTTTCACCGCCAAATCCCTCAAAAAAGTATATTCTTTACAATATAAAACTTATTATGTTCAATATTTTGACATCAATTTGACTGCAGCAATGGCTTCCAGTCAAATTAAAAAAAAAATATTCAACACTTTTCCTGTATGATAGAATTGAAAATGAGATATGGGGAATCAATCAGTGAAAGGGATAATGGGCCAGTTATTCTAATAGTCAATTTTTCAGTTTTCTCTTGGCTTGTAAATGGACATTCACTATGCAGTACACTAACTTTTCCTGACCATTACCGTGTTAAGTGGATAATCTCGATATAAACCTGGTTAGCTTTTGTCAGCAATGCATCTGATAATGAAATAGACACTAGGTTTTAGTGCCAAACCTGCTAATAACCAACCATCTTAGCACAAAGGTGAGCTTACAATCTGTTTCTAGGGTTTAACCCCTTTTTAAATTCCAGCCTCTTCACAAGCATGTTAACCCCCACCCCTTAGTGGTCACACGGAGGGTAACTAAGGCCCACTTTAGTCGCACAAGTAGAGTGCGACTTAGTGCAATTCCCCTTCCCACACCTCTACTATTCACACATTGGGTACCAACACCAACTCTTAGGTAAGATAAGGTAGATAACCAAGCCAGTGTTTTCAGTGGCAAATTCTGAACACAGTCGATAGAATCTTACGAGCTCCTGGTTTTCCAGAATTTTTCCGATCACATCCCAAGTTGTGGAATCCTAGACATTTATAGTGTAGGGTCACACCCTTTCATGTGATATAATTTGAGCCAAATCAGACCAGCAGTTTCTGAGATAGTCACAGATTCAGAATCCAGATTCTTTTATCCAGATCACGGCCAAAGTCTTGAGATCCTCTTGCACAACAAATTCTTTCCTTGTGTTAAAATTTGAGCCAAATCAACTCAGCAGTTTTTTAAAGATATTATAGCCAGGAATAAGCTTTTGTCACTGACTGACGGACTAAGGGACATGGTGGTTTTATTGAGCTGCTACCCGCAGCTGAGAATAATCTCTTGAGCTGCAAATGGATGTTCTCTATGAGAAATTAAAATATTCTTAAACAAATTTGATGGACAAATTTGCAAGTTTTTTTTTATCAGTGGTTTTGAATCTTGTTCACTCGAGGACAAATAGAGTAAATATTTTAGAAAACTTACTACTGACACAACTTATTCACTTAATGAGCCAATCATTCCTGTGTTAAGCTTAAGTGTTATTGTCTTCGTCTGCAAACAAAGATTTTATACAATTCTGACTATTAATGCTTCAATGGCACAACTGACTACTTCCCGGCCACGAGAAAACTATTTTTGAAAACATACCACTAGAATAACTGGCTCTATAAACGTGCCAGTCAATCTACTGGAAAACTTTCAAGAATAGTTTTCTATTGCTCAAATTTGATCATTAAAGGGTCTTCAACGGACCTTTCCATTTTTAGCTATGCCCTGCCCATCTCTAGCTAAGCTCCACCCACACCTCGCTCCTGTTGGGATCGATCGATCTCTGAACTTCCTGACTATCAATTTCCAGAAAACTGTTCAGGTAAGCTGTTGAATATTTTGAAACTAATTTGACTGGGTGCTGTTGCTGCAAACTTTTAAGAGTTAAAGAATCATTTATGACGTAATGATTATGATGTTATTATACATGCCGCTTAGCTGATTATGACATCATATGACGTCAGACGATAGATGGACACCCTGGAAAGGTGACTTTTGATAAACTAGTATATTTAATACATAACCTATTATGCAGTGCACATGTAACACATTGATGGCAAAATCAGCCAGAAAGGTTTTTCAGTGGTTTTGAGTATACTTTACTTGCAATTTCTTTTTGCGATTAAGGAAGAGAATAATATTTAGGAAACAACATCCAAATGACTGGCTCAGTAAGCGGGCCAGTCATGTCAGTAGTAAGTTTTCTAAAATATTTAGTCGCTTGCTCAAGAGACTAAATATTTTAGAAAACTTACTACTGACATGACTGTCCCGCTCACTGAGCCATTCATTCGGATGTTGTTTCCTAAATATTATTTCTTTTCCTCTGCAAAAAGAAATTGCAAGTAAAATAATCTGACCATTAAATGATTAAACTAACCTTTTATAAATAAACAGTTCCATAAATGTTCAATCTGTCTATATCTATAGCCATCCACCTAAAGCTATCTAGAGGCAACAACTTCTCCAATGGAATATGATTCCGGCTGCCTGTCGCTACCTCCATAAGTTGATTCTCCATTGCCAATGACTGGTAAATTTAGCAGTAAAAGTTACAAGGTTTGATCTGTGTTAACAGTACAACCCGACTATTACAGCTACTGGTAGTTTGGTACCACAACAAAAAATATCCTGAATCACAATTACATAATCAATCAAGACTTAAAAAGAAACATGTAATTCATGAAGTTTCCTCACTCAATCATATCAAGTCATAATCAACTACGTGATGCGTAGGCTCATGTAATAATCAACTACGCGATGTGTAGGCTCATGTAATAATCAAGTACGCGATGTGTATGCTGACGTCATGAATGATTTGATTCATTTTAAGCCCATCTTTAATGCTTAATAGTCCGACACGTTCTACAAATTTTATGTTTTTGCTATTTAAAAAACATGCTGTTGAATATTTTGAAATTAATTTGAATTGATAGTCAGGGAGTTCAGAGATCGATCGATCCAAACATGAGCGATGTGTAGGTGGAGCTTAGCTAGTGATGGGCAGGGCATAGCTAACAAGAGGCCCAAGGGGCCTGTATCGCTCACCTGGACCATAAACATTTCAACTAGAATGCGCTTTATAAACAAGATGACCACCAAACCATCTATCCGACAGTTTCGAAAATTGCAAATTTGAGATCAGAATACCCAAAAACATGTATAAAACCAATTTTGGCCTCAAAATCCATTAAATAAAGAAATCCAATATGGACGCCAAACATGCTATATTTTGATTGGCCCATGGTGTCCAGGTTTTTTGACGGATCAACTTCCCTTGAACAAACTTTAATGGCCCAGGGTCCCTAATCATATCTGTAAAATTTCGGCCCCATCCCTTCAGGGGTTCTGGAGAAGTCATTTTCGCTACAACTAGGTCAACCAAGATGGCCGCCAAACCATTTGACAAATCAAGTTCCCGTGAACAAACTTGGTTCAGCTCTTGCCCTATATTTCATGAGATTTGCATCAATCCCCTAAGCGGTTTCGGAGAAGATTTTTAGACATTTCCTAAAATCAGCCTAAATCCAAGATGGCCACTGGCCAAATTGGCCGATCTGGTTCATTTGAACAAACTTGGATCCCTATGCCCTAAGGATGCTTCCTGCCAAACATAATTGAAATCGGGCCAGCGGTTCTTGAGAAGTTGTTTAAAGGAAAAGTTGATGGATGGACAGACGACGGACACACGATGGAGGGTCGCCTCGGCATAAGCTCACTTGGCCTTTCAGGCCAGGTGAACTAAAAATCGAAAGGTCTATTGATTTATTTCAGCAACAAAAACATAGAACTTCATAACATTTTAATTATTTTCTTCTGAACCCATACCAATCATTTTAAAGGAATTCATTTAAAAAGAGTAAATAGACTCTATAATAAAGTTATTTAACAAGTGGATAAATTGTAAAATATTATATTAATAAACAGTTTATTAGATACAATCATGTATTAAGTGGAACAAAATCAGACAAGTGTGACATTATATGAACATAAGACAAAAGGTTTTAATAAATTAAAAGTTCAAAATGGATATTACGTAGACCCTACTTCAAAGCAAAAATTTAATGTAACAAATTTTAGAACAACGTATTACACATTCAAGATGCATAATATTTTAGTTCCTTAACTGTCTGCCTGCTAAATTTCTGAAGACTACATTTTCCATAGAGTTTAACTAGGGATATGCTGAATATTTTGAAAACAATTTGACTGAAAGTTGTTCACCGACAACTTTCAGTCAAATTCTTTTCAAAATATTCATCAGGACCAGAGATATTTCACACTGGGCAGCCAGCAGTTAAATAAATAGATCCAGAATCTGTGATAAAAACAAAGATCCTTTTTATCTTTGTTAGTACAGCAATATAAAACGCTAAGGCCATGTTCTCACTAGAGAGTTAATGAGGAATAACGCCATACTTCAGATTTTATCGAAAGGAAATCATGAGACTTCTTCTATACCTAACACATCTGCCAGAAAAAAAATTGCGAGTGTAGGTTCAAAACTCTTCGAGATCTGAACAGGAAAAGAAAATTTGGACAAATTTTAATCATTCAAGGGAGATAACTCCCGCGAATATACCAGGATTTTGCGGAAATGAAATCATGACACTTCAGCTATATGTACCACATCTTTTGAAAAAAAATTTGTGAGCGTGGGTTCAAAACTCTTCGAGATTTGGCCTGGACAAGACAATTTTGACAAATTTTAATCTTTCCAGGGAGATAACTCTGGCGAATATGGGCAGATCATGCCGAACCGAAATCATGACACTTCGCCTATACATAACACATCTTCTGGAAAAAAGATTTTGAGTGTAGGTTCAAAACTCTTCGAGATCTGTCCCTGACAAGAAAATTTTGACAAATTTTAAGCTTTAAAGGGAGATAACTCTAGCGAATATGGGAGGATTTTGCCAAATCGAAATCATGACACTTCGTCTATAGGTAATATATCTGCTGGAAAAAAATTGTGACTGTAGGTTCAAAACTCTTCGAGATCTGTACCGGACAACAAAATTTTGACAAATTTTAAGCTTTCAAGGGAGATAACTCTAGCGAATATGGGCAGATTTTGCCGAATCGAAATCATGACACTTCGTCTATAGGTAATATATCTGCTGAAAAAATTTTGTGAGTGTAGGTTCAAAACTCTTCGAGATATGCTCAGGACAAGAATCAGACGGATGGATGGACATACGGATGCATGGACGGCGAGCGCCATCACATAATACGACACCCCCACTTTGCGCGGGCGTATAAAAACAAGTAACTTACATTTGACAACAGTTAAACTACATTCAATGAAATTTGACAAAAGTTCAACTACATTCAATGAAATTTGACAAAAGTTAAACTACATGCACATGAGAATCATTAAACAAATCAAACATTTACAGTGATTTCATACTCAAGAAAACATTAATTATTAAATAAATATAATTGCTGTACATTTAAGCATAAAATTGTAAATTATTTATTTTGATCACACATTTTCTTTTATTATTTTATAACACGTGTAAATTAAACTTTGATAATTAGCAACACAATCATATAGTCATATGTTCAGCGCTACCCTGTTTACTGCAGACGTCAAACTTGGCTTGTAACACTTTACGGGCATATTCGGTCAGGAAAATCTGAATATTTGCCTATGGAATGCCCATTTGCAGGTTAAGAGAAGACTATTCTTGAAAATTTACTACAGGAATGACTGGCCTTTTTTTGGGCCTACAAATGGACATTTCTAAAGACCATTGCAGAGGCCAGTTGTGGCCGTCTTGACCATGCCATTAATTTAAAGAATTAAGAATGAAAAAGTGGAATTAAATCATTATAGAAATTCTAGATAGCACTTTAAATGTACAAAATAATAATAAGCTATTTTATGATATGTAATGTTCAGGAATGTGTTATTCCCGGAATACCTGCAAATATAAACAAGAGGCTCAAGGGCCTGTATCGCTAACCTGGACCATAGGCATTTCAACTAGAATGTTCACAACAAGCATTCTGTAAGTATTGCTTTGCAATACATGTCCCCTACCTGGTGATATAAATCTTTAGAGATTGACAGTCAAACATTTTATTAAAAATTGTCAAAAGCAGCTGAAGCTTGAACATGATCTGTAACTTCTCATAACATAGCAATAAACCAAGTCTCAGTTATATATGGTGAAGGAGAAGAAGTCTTTAAAGCTGATATGTTTGTATTTCATAAGTCGAAAGGGGACATAACTCCATCAAAAAATGATGCAAATGCCTGAAACCTGAACTTGGTCTGTAATTTCTCATAATAAAGTAATGTACCAATTCTCAGTTGAATATCTTGAAAGACTGCGAGAAAAAGGGCGGAAAACTAATATTTTTCGTATTTCATAGGTCGAAAGGGGGGCATAACTTCATCAAAAATTTACGCATACGCCTGAAACTCGAAATTGGTCTGTAACTTCTCATAACAAAGCAATGTAGCAGTTCTCAGTATAATATCTTGAGACTGCGAAAAAAGTGCGGAAAACTAATACATTTTGTATTCCATAAGTTGAAAGGGGGCATAACTCCATGAAAAATTGACGAAAATGTCTGAACCTCGAACTTGCTCTGTAACCCCTTATACTAAAGCGATGCAATGATTTTTCCTTAAATATCTTGAAGGAGTGCGAAAGAAAGTGCGGAAAGCTGATATTTTTCGTATTTCTTAAGTCGAAAGGGGGCATAACTCCATCAAAAATTTACACGTATGCCTGAAACTCCAACTTGGTCTGTAACGTCTCATAATAAAGCAATGTAGCAGTTCTCAGTATAATATCTTGAAAGACTGCGAAAAAAGGTGCGGAAATCTAATATTTTTCGTATTTTATAAGTCGAAAGAGGGCATAACTCCATGAAAAAATGACGAAAATGTCTGAAACACGAACTTTCTCTTTAACTTCTTATACTAAAGCGATGCACCGATTTTCGCTTAAATATCTTGAAGGAGTGCGAAAAAGTGCGGAAAGCTAATGTTTTTTGTATTTCTTAAGTCAAAAGGGGGCATAACTCCATAAAAAATTGACGCATACACCTGAAACTCGAACTTAGTCTGTAACTTCTCATACCAAAGCAATGTAGCAATTCTCAGTATAATATCTTGAAAAAGTGCGAAGAAATGTGCGGAAAAATTTACGAAAATGTCTGAAACTCGAACTTGCTCAGTAAGTCCCTATACTTCGCTTAAATATCTTGAAGGAGTGCGAAAAAAGTGCGGAAAGCTGATATATTTCGTATTTCTTAACTTGAAAGGGGGCATAACGCCATCAAAAATTGATGCATACCCCTGAAACTCGAACTTACTCTGTAACTTGTCATAACAAAGCAATAAACCAATTCTCAGTTGAATATCTTGAAGGATTGCGAAAAAATGTGCGGAAAACCAACTGCGACAGACGGACAGATGGATGGATGGACAGACGGAGTGCAAACCTATAGTCTCCTCAGTTTTACCGGTAGGGGACTAATAAGTAGAACTCTAATGAGTTGATCAGACTTGTAATAAGAAAACAGAGCCCATTTTCTTTATGTATCAACTTCTCTTGAACAAACTTTGATGGCCCTTAGTCATCAATATCATCTCCCAAATTTTGGGCCGATCACTTCAGCAGTTCTGGAGGTCGTTTTCTCGAAAACTAGGTTATCCAAGATGGCCACCGAATGATTCGGCCAATCAAGTTCACAAGTGAATAAATTTGGTTCAGCGCTTGCCCTAGATAATATTTCATGAGTTCTGAATCGATCCCTCAAACGGTTTCGGAGATTTTTTAGATTTTAAAAAATTGGCCAAAATCCAAGATGGCCATTGGCCCAATTGGCCGATCGGCTTCGTTTGAACAAACTTGAATCTCTATGCCCTAAGGATGCTTCCTGCCAAAGATAATTGAAATTGTCCCAGTAGTTATCAAGAAGACATTTTAAATATCCCATTGCATTAATCAGAATCAGAATACTCACACACATAAAACCAATTTCGGCCTCAAAATCCATCAAATAAAAAAATCCAATATGGCCACCAAATACGCTATATTTTGATTGGCCCACGGTGGCCATGTTTTTTGGTGGTTCAAATTCCCTTGAACAAACTTTAATGGCCCTTAGACCCAAATCATATCTGCCAAATTTCCACCCGATCTGTTTCAGCAGTTCTGGAGGTCGTTTTCACTAAAACTAGGTCAACCAACATGGCCGCCAAACCATTTGCCCAATCAAGTTGCCTTGAACAAACTTGGTTCAGCTCTTACCCTAGATCATATTTCATGGGGTTTGCATCAATCCCACAAGCGGTTTCGGAGATTTTGACATTTCTAAAAATCCAAGATGGCCGCCAGCTCAATTGGCCGATCGGCTTCGTTTGAACAAAATTGAATCTCTATGCCCTGTGGATACTTCCTGCCAAATATAATTGAAATTGTCCCAGTAGTTCTCGAGAAGACATTTTAAGTTTCCCATTGCTTTAGTATGGGAGCTTATGGCGGGAAAATGATCCAAGATGGCCGCCAAACCGTTTATCCGACCCTTTCGATAATTACAAATTTGAGATTAGAATACCCAAAAGCACATATAAAACCAATTTCGGTCTCAAAATCCATCAAATAAAAAAATCCAATATGGCCACCAAACACGTTATATTTTGATTGGCCCATGGCGGCCATGTTTTTTTACGGTTCAAGTTCCCTTGAACAAACTTTAATGGCTCTTAGTCCCTAATCATATCTGCCAAATTTCGACCTGACCCATTCAGCGGTTCTGGAGAAGTCGTTTCCACTAAAACGAGGTCAACCAACATGGCCGCCGAACCATTTGACCAATCAAGTTCCTTGAACAAACTTGGTTCAGCACTTGCCCTAGATCATGTCATGAGTTTTGCATCACTCCCCCAACCCGCGGTTTCGGAGAAGATTTTTAAAGACGTTTCCCAAAATCGGCCAAAATCTAAGATGGCCACCGGCCAAATTGGTCAATCGGGTTTGTTTGAACAAACTTGGATCCCTATGCCCTAAGGATGCTTCCTGTCAAATATAATTGAAATCGGCCCAGTGGTTCTTCAGAAGTCGTTTAAAGAAAAAGTTGAAGGACGGATGGACTCCGGAAAGTCGCCATGGCATAAGCTCACTTGGCCATTCTGGCCAGGTGAGCTAATGATAGACTCTCAATACCAGTTTTATCCTTTAGGATTTCACTTCTGTAGAGATTTGTTCTCAACAGATTTGGTCTGTAGATTAGTCTCCATAATCACAACAATAATAAATAAACAATAACTCCGGGGAGTTTAATGTCTCGTCTGTCCTCCTCCTTGCCGATGAGCATCAGAGGTCAGTGACATCATTACGAAAAGCATAATCTACAATGTATTCAAATGAGTTTCAAATTTCCAAAAGAGTCAACCAATCCTGAAATAAAGTTGAGAAGTTTTGCTAAATGCAAAAAAAATTAACATTGAGTTTTGTACCATAGCAGTATAGAAAATCATGTCTCCAGGCTTAATTCCGATATGGGCTTGTTAAGTATGACGTCATTGCGCATCATTTGCAACCCGGAAGTCTGTATTTTGCTTTATTACATCATAAGTACGTGTTTATGACATCATTTGTTGTTAAACAAAAACATTTTCGTATTTAACAATCGAGCTGAACCAGGAAATATGTCATCACGTAACAAGCCTATAGGCATAACCAGGCCTAAAATATAAGCCAAATTGATGTATTAAATGCAAGCCACAACGTTGACACCACCATAGTGTCTAACTTTTGCAAAAATAATAATTAATAGATAATAGATAATTAATAGATATAAACTAAGGACTAATGGCTAAGAAATTGAACAATAGTATAAAGATCGTGAAACAACCGCTTATACCCACAATGTTTTCTAAATTCACATGACACATACTGGCTTCAAGATCACTGGCACAGATATGCTGAAATAAGTGCATACTACTGAGCACCAGTACAGTACAATGTTAGCAAGGCTTGAAATGGTCAATGATTATGGCTACATAACTGTGTACATTTTACTTGCACCATTCCAAACTGAATAATTTCAAGATTACAGTACTAACACTATTCATCCTTACAGACCAGAAACGACAAATGTTTTATCTTCTTCTTCTTTTCGTTCGCTGATCATACCGCCAGTCCTGTAAGTGACTATCGACATGATCATAAGCGTTAAGTGCGTGGATCCATGGTTTATTAGAGTGCGCCGTTCGGCCTGGAACCTCTGTCTTCAGCACTCGAGGTTTCTGTCAGGGTTACCTCACCCTTACTTCCTTTAGTCGCCTCTTACGACACGCAGAGGATACGGAAGGTGTATTCTAAGCCCCACCTACAGGGCAAGCAAATGTTTTATGATATAAGGAATATTCTGTTGAATATTTTGAAACTAATTTGACTGTGACCTGTTGCTGTTTATGGCAGCAACAGGTCACAGTCAAATTAGTTTCAAAATATTCAACAGCTTTCCTGTATACTTATTTTGAAGTTGCGATTCTTGGAATTTCAAGGGTTAAATATACGGGATAAGATACTATGAACATAGATGTAAGATTTTAAAACAAAATGTCTTCGCTATGAAAATTATATTATACACTTAAGATCAGTGCAACGAAGTATCAAGTAAATATCTCATGTGAAAAGTCATGTACGTAAACAGTCAATACATAGTTATTATTCCAGGTATGAATTTTGCCATCTCTACATGGGATTCTCATAAGGGTCCTTTTGAAGGTATATATCCCCAAAAACACAGTTTGGGACCCCCAAAAGTGGTGGCAGTGGGTCCCATGGGACCCTTGTAAATCTTGTATGAATGTGTAATAGCACAAAAAAAAACCCTACAAAATTGCGGATGGGACCACTACAATGGTTGTGTATCAATGGCACGCTCTAATTTTAAATTGAATGGTAAATGCTGATTGGGACCACCAGATTTCAGTTTAGCAAACACACACATGCACGCACACACACACACACGCACGCACACACGCACACGCACACGCACATGCACACACACACACACACACACAAACACTATCATTTGGATATCCCCAATTTCAGGCTGTGTGGTTCCCTGGAACCTGCAAAATTTAGATGGCATGGGAAACACAACATATTGTAATAGGATCTAGCCTTCTAATAGTAAGAAAAATCTACTGAATGTCTATTTACAGGCCAAAAAGAGACTAATTTTGAAAATTTACTAGTGGAATGACTGGCTGGGTTATTGAGCCAGTCATTCTAATGGTAAATTTTCAAAAAGTCTTTTGGCATGTAAATAGGCTCTCGTCAAGAGTCCTGCAGAAGGCAGTATTGGCTGGCTTGAACATTAAAGAGGTCAAGCCATCAGGCCTGTATGTTTATCACAACTCTTTAGTCGCAGATAGACTTGTGCGATTACATGATTAAACCGAAAATCACAATTATTTCTTAAATCATGAATTTATAGGTTTAAAAGTTATATAATCAAATAATCGTGAATCATTTCTACTGCATAAAATATGTAAAATCCTACATTTTAATTGTTTTTTAATGTGATCAGTTACGAAAATTGCCATTTTACTCAATGAATATATGTCCATTTGCAGGCCAAGAGATGCCAATTTTTTGAAAATGTATCCCTGGAATGACTGGCTCGTCGAGCCAGGCATTCCAGTGATACATTTTCAAAAATAGCTTGCTCTTGGCTTACAAATGGACTTTCTAAATAGCATTGCAACTTTCGTCATGATATGCTTTTGGTCTTGTTTGGATAATTTTACACAATTTGATTAATCGAATAATCACGATTATTCTTAAATAATCGATCGCTATCACACAAAGAAATAATCGCACAAGCTTATTCGCAGATGATATAAGCAATCCTGCACACACCTCACATTTCAGATGGGTTGCGAGAAAGTACATATACATACATACATCAGTTTTCTCCAGAAACAATCCCGAAATATGAGCATACTATCACTGCATATAGTTACAAAAACCCATCAGAATAATGCATACTTGATTAGAAGATAATCACATTAAAAATACATATAATATCTATATATATGATTCTGATTATATACTGTTTGCCCGTTCATGTACACTAAGTTTAGAGTCAATAAGAAAATTTTCACCAGACAAAATTTAAACATATATTAGGCACTCAGATCTGGCAGAAAATAGACATGTTTGTAAATATTGGATAAAACACAGATAGAAATAAAAAAAATATTTATAAAATTCAAGTTTTGACTATGAATTATTAAGCTAACAATTGACATGTCAAGCATTCGGGACATTTTTAAAAACAATAATTACAATTACTTAATTGTCACATATTTAGATAATATACAAAATCAAGAACCAAACAAAGTATTATGATTCATCATATCCGTGGATAAACAAAATTTAATAAATAACATATACATTAACAATTTAGCGATGCTGAATATTCAACCCCCCTTATGCAGTAGAACAAGGCAGTGCAAGCATTATAAATCCCCTCAAATCCCTCTTTTGTTGAAATGACATGTAAGGAATCTGGGCAACTCACTTGCCGGCACCATATAACTGGTATATGTGCTTACATTAGTGTTTGTTGTAAGGGGATGATATCAAATTAACGAAGTTTGTATTTTCAAGGGTGATAAGTCTGGCAATTATTGGTGGAAACTAACAAAACAGGAGCTTGACCTCTGGCTTAATACGTATAGTAATCTAAATTCTGAATTTTGTTCCAATCAGTCTAGTCTATCATAAGTTATTGCCTGGAAACAGCCAAATTAACGAAGTTTGTATTTTTCATGGGTGATAACTCTGGCAAATATTGAAGAAAACTAATGGAACATGACTGTGACATCCACTTATGTACTATTAAATTACATTCTGAAATTGGTTCGAATCGGTTTAGTCTAGCCCGTGTTATTGCCAGGAAATGGCCAAAATAAGTTTGTATTTTTCAAGGGTGATAAATCTGGCAAATATTGTCAGAAAGTAATGCAACACAAATTTGACATCCGGATCTGAAGTATTAAGCTATATTCCGAATTTGGTTCGAATTGGTTTAATAGAACTTAAGTTATTGCCTGGAAACTGTCAAATTAATGTTTATATTTTTTCAAAGGGGGAACAACTCAAGGTAAATTTGACATAAATTGACGGAAATCGAACTTGGTTTCATATTATTAAACAGTATGCCGAAGTTGGTTCAAATTGGTGCTGGATTTCATACTTTCTAGCGTGAAAATGTGTTCTATTTTCGTGCTATTTTTTGTATCATTTTTTTTTTTCTTAATTTTTTTCTTGAAATTTACCTAATAGAAGTCGTCCCCCTTTCTCAGAGGTTTGGATTTAAATAATTTACAGCCCTTCTCCTATTAGAAGCCGCAGTTACTAATGAGCATTTTACAGTAAGTTTCTTCTCAAATTAACAAATGCTTAATAATAAAAAGAACTGTTTCCAATATTTATTTTACACCAAAAACATGACAAAATATGTATACTGCTACATAACAACGCCTGGATTTCACTCAGAAAGGTAGAGATTCTGAACTTTAACAAGAGGCCCAAGCGGCCTGTATCGCTTGCTTTTGCGAAAACTAGGTCATCCAAGATGGCTATTAAACAAATTTGGTCTTTTGCCCTAGATGATGTTTCACGAGTCTTGGTTTCGGAGATTTCTAAAGACGTTTCTAAAAATCAGCCAAAATCCAAGATGGCCACCGGCTAAATTGGCCGATCGGCTTCCTTTGAATAAATTTAAATCTCTACACCCTAAGGATGCTTCCTGCCAAATAAAATTGAAATCAGCCTATCAGTTCTCGAGAAGACATTAAAAAATATAATTGAAATCGGCCTAGTAGTCCTCGAGAAGAAAACATTTAATTAAAATTTCCCATTGCTTTAGTATGGGAGCTTTTGGCAGGAAAATGATCCAAGATGGCCGCCAAACCGTTTATCCGACAGTTTCGAAAATTGCAAATTTGAGATCAGAATAACCAAAAAAAATATATAAAGCCAATTTCAGCCTCAAAATCCATCAAATAAAAAAATCCAATATGGCCACCAAACAGGCTATACTTTGATTGGCCGGGTGCGGCCAGGTTTTTTGACGGATCAACTTCCCATGAACAAAGTTTAATGGGCCTTAGTTTCTAATCATATCTGCTAAATTTGGGCCCAATCCCTTTAGTGGTTCTGGAGAAGAAATTGTTTTCACTAAAACTAGGTCAACCAAGATGGCGGGCGAATCATCTGACCAATCAAGTTCCCTTGAACAAACTTGGTTCAGCTTTTGCCCTAGATCATATTTCATGAGGTTTGCATCAATTCCCCAAGCGGTTTCGGAGATTTTTAGACATTTCCTAAAATCGGCCAAAATCCAAGATGGCCACCGGCCAAATTGGTCGATCGGCTTCCTTTGAATAAATTTGGATCCCTATGCACTATGGATGCTTCCTGCCAAATATAATTGAAATCGGCCCAGTGGTTCTTGAGAAGTTTAAAGGAAAAGTTGGCGGATGGACAACGGACAGTCGCCATGGCATAAGCTCACTTGGCGTTTCAGGCCAGGTGAGCTAAAAATGGACTTCATACAATAAACATGTACCAATATATTGCTCTGAAAAATCAAGATTCTGTTATGAAAAATGTGGATTTCATGCGCAGGATCACTCTATAGCTAAATGTATACTACCTCTATGGTGGCCACATATTACGGACCACCAGATGGTATTCATAAACAAGAGGCCCAAGACCACGTAGACAATTAGCATTTAAACCATTTGTATTTGAATAGACATGATGGATAATTGTCGAAAAATCCAAGATGGCCACCAAAGAAATAGACCAATCAAAATTCTCATTAGAACTCTTGAAGCTGATCACCACATGCTCATTCCACTCATTTAGTTTCGTTGGAATCATGGTATTGATTAAGGAACAGTAGCGGTTTAAAGGATTTCTGGAAAATCCAAGATGGATGCCAGAAAATTTGAATAATTAAAATTTAGTATATAAATTCTGAATTCGGGGTTGGAAAAAATCATGATTTTTTTCGAAAAAATCCAACCAAAACAGATTTTTTCGATTTAATCAGATTTTTTTGATTTTTATGATTTTTTACTAGAACTATAACAAAATCATTTATTTTTTTGACATGCACTCATGTTCAGAACTAAATAGGATATAATCACTCTAAATAACGTTGACCTTATTTATACTATTAAAATGTATTATAACAATAAGCATCCCAGAATTTGTTCTTGTTGTTCTTAAGACATTTTTTAATTTGTTGTCACATTTTGAAATACCTGCAATTCTACTGGATGGGTTATGACCATTGACCAAATTTCTAATAAACATGCCTACACTACCGTAACCATGTTTTGTCTACACTTGATGGGCTACATTTTATCCGTCTTAATATTTTGCGGATAAAATTTGAATACAATTTAACTGAATTTAACCGCAGTACGCGAGTCTATACCATACAGTAACTGAATCTAATAAGGCAATAACTGTCGGTCAAATTTGTTTGAAAATATTCAGCTGGTCTAAGTTAATATTGTCTAGTGAAATTATTGTCTAGTGGCTGGCAGCAGTCAAAGTCAAGTCAGTTAAAAATAATATCCACAGAACTGTTATAAATAGTATTGGTCTGTGCTGTGTTTACGCATCAAATAACAACTAAGGAAAGTTTCCACTAACTGTACTGATAGAAATAAAGCTTGTTAGTTCTTATATTAGCATAATATTGTATAACCAGGCCTATTAACTATCTGAAACAATAGCTACAATAACTTTTAACAATTCAAAAAAAAATCTTTAGAAATTTTATAGTGCAAATGAAATAAGTTGAGGAGGAAAAAAAAAGTTGATTTTTTCAGCTTGATTTAATTGTTGATTTAATCATATGATTTAATCGATTTGATTAAATCAAACCAAACCTGTTCTGAAGCCTACCAGCCTTGGGTCTTTCCAGCTGAGTTTGGTTGAAATTGGCCAAGTGGTTAAAATGAGGTGTATCCTTTTAGCCGATTTCCCAAAAATATTTGGAAAATCCAAGATGGCCACCAGAAAAATTTACCAATCAAAATTCTGTATATAAGTGCTGAAGCCTACCACCCTAGGGTAATTCAAGCCAAGTCTGGTTGAAATTGCCTAATCCGTTAATGAGTAGTAGCGTTTTAAATGATTTCCTGCCATTTTTCAGAAATCCAAGATAGCCACCCAAAGAAATCACCCACTCAAACTTAGGTATACAAGTTCTGAAGTGTACCAGCCTATGGTCCTACAAGCTGAGTTTGGTTGAAATCGGCCAAGTGGCTATTGAGGAGTTGTTTTTGACAATTTCCGGTAAGTTTTTCATAACATCTAAGATTTTCACACAAAGAATTGAACAAATTCTGTATACATGTTCTGAAGGTTACCACTATAGGGTCCTTCCAGCCAAGACATACTGTAGATCGACATCTGCCAGGGTTAAGGAGTAGCAGCGTTTTGACAATTTCCGCTACATTTTTCATAAAATCATAGATTTTCACCAAAGAAATTGACCAATCAAAATTCTGTATACATGTTGTTAAGCGTACACTGATAGGATCCTTCAAGCAAAATTATCTTAAAATCTGCCAAGAAGTTAATGAGGAGTAGCATTTTGACAATTTCCGGTACACTTTTCATAAAATCTTGAGGTTTTCAACCCAAAAATTGATCAATCAAAATTCTGTATACAAATTTGAAGCCTACCACCATAGGTCCTTCCAGCCAAGGTAGGTTGAAATCTGCCATGGGGTTAATGAGGAGTAGCATTTTGACAAGTTTTGGTAAATTTTTCTTAAAACAATAGATGTTAACCAAAAAAATTGACCAATGAAAATTCTGTAACCAAGATGTGAAGCCTACCCTGATAGGGTCCTTCGAGCAAAATTATCTTAAAATCTGCCATGCAGTTAATGAGGAGCAACGTTTTGACAATTTCGGGTAGATTTTCAACCAAAAAAATTGCCCAATCAAAATTCTATATACATGTTCTGAAGCCTACGCCAATACGGCCGTTCCACACACATTAGGTTGAAATCTGCCACGTGGTTAATGAGGAGTAGCATTTTTAAGGAAAAGTTGATGGATGGATGGATGGATGGATGGATGGATGGACATCCGATGCCAGACGACGGATGGTTTCCTGGCATCCCAGGCTAGGTGATCTAAAATGACATGTTTCAAAGAACCACAATTGTTTTACATTCGAAGTGGCAGGTACTCTTCACAGACAGGTTGGAAGTACACCATTTTTTTTTGCGAGAGGAAAATTCTGCACAAAATGCCACAGTTTCTGCACATGTGACAGCACAGGAGATTTGTCGATAGAGAATTATATTATAACCAAGGAAGTGTCATCAAATTAAATTACAGAGATATTATTTTACATTGGTTTGTTTTCTTCACTTTTATACTCCTCATAGCTAGGGTATGGCGGTGGAGGGTTATCAGTGGTAGGTTGTGTCATCGGGTATCCTGGGTAGCTAGGTGGAGGTTGAGATGTGTATCCTTGAACTGGATAGCCAGGCTGGCCTGTGTATGGTGTGTCCTGTCCATAGTATGGATTCGGTCCAGGCTGGTATGGGTATGATGCCGGATAACCTGCATAGGACATGATATAATAATATCTATATTAACTGTCTGACTGCTGCAAGCCAGCAGATACTAACTTCAATGGGTAATAACTCTGGACATGCTGAATATTTTGAAAACAATTTGATTGAAAGTTGTTGGTGGCTTAGCCAACAACAACTTTCAATCAAATTGCTTTCAAAATATTCAGCATATCCAGTCTGCAGAAATTCAGCGGACAGTTAAAGTACATGAAAACTCTGGCGGATAAGAAAAAGATACATCGTCAAGGATTATTAAAATATAGGCTTCTTCTGGAAGAAACTTACATGTATTTTTTCCAGGGAAATGGGTTTCTTTCACATTTCTTATGAAGAAACTTCCAAATGCATCTATATTTAAATTTTGTCTTTGCGATTATTATTTTATTATTTTGATTAGTACACTTCTTTGTCCATGTAAAGAAACATATTTTTGAAAATTTACCACTGGAATGACTGGCTCGATAACCGAGCCAGTCATTCCAGTCGAAAATTTTAAGTCTTCTATTTACCTGTAGATGGACATTCAATGAGGCAATATTTAGATTTCTTCACCAAATTTGACCAGTAAATGGTTAATGGTCATGATGGCCAAACGAGGCATCAGTTATGGTCACGTAGAATGTCTATTTACACGCCAAGAGAATAAATTTGTTGCAAATTTACCACTGGTATGACTGGCTCGATAACCGAGCCACTCATTCCAGTGATAAATTTTCAAAAATTGTATTCTTTTGGGCTGTAAATACATGTAGACATTCAACGAGCAGATATTTATACTTTCCTGAAAAAATTTGACAATTAAAGGGTTAATTAATGAGTAAAATGGTAATTTTACGTTTGCAATAACATCCCAGATAATGCAGCTTACTGGGCCAATACTGTGCCGATACTTTCAGTATCGGCCCGGCATCTGCCCAGTAAGCTGCATTATCTGGGATACATTCATAAAATTAGTATAGTGCGTGCATAACCTTATGAGTATATTCATCCAGACCACACTTGAACAAGAACAGTTTCTTTGCGATGATGCAGTTGAAAGATTCATTCTGTTAAATATTATGAAAGCACTTTGACTAGACACTGAGCTCACAAAGGAGCGATGCCTTCAAGCAAATCCTTTTCAAAATATTTGACTTATTTTCTGTATAATAGGTTTTAAATCAGGAGAGGAATGTAGGCTGAAAGTAGTGATAGGTCTCTTCCATTGCGCTCAGTCATCCGCAGGTGACCAGGTTTTAAGGTTTCTGAAAAATAGTTTTCTTTCTGTTTATCGCTCCGGAGGTTTGAAGGTGGCATCTTCCCTAAACATTGTACTTGTTGGCAGCTAGCATAGCAAATTATAATGCTCAATGTGCAGGAGAGTCTCTTGGCATTGGTAGTAGTAGGCCGAGCATAGACGATTCTTGGTCAGCGTCTGCCAGACAATAGTGTTGTATTGCACATGGTCCATAGTGCATTGGTTAAGATTTGCTTGCTTGACTAGTGGTACTGACATGATTGAGTAATGGAGGAATCCAGTTTTTCGATCAATCATATGACGTCATAATCAACAACATTACACATAGGCTGACGTCATAATCAATTACGTCATGAATGACTTGACTTAGTCCGTCTTAAATGCTTAATAGTCCATCAGATTGTTAAGAATTGTATGTCTTAATTTACTATTTAATAAATATGCTGCTGAATATTATGAAACTAAATTGACTGGGTGTTGCAGCAACAGCACCCAGTTAAATTAGTTTCAAAACATTCAACCGCTTACTTGAGTTTGTAGTTTTCTGAAAATTGAGATTCAGAGAGTGCAGGGATAAATTGATCCCAACTCCAGAGAACCGTGTGGCTGATGAAGCTCAGGCGATCGGAGTCAAATATTCCAAGTGAGTTAATAAATTAGCTTTAAGTTGTTTACCGTAAAATGTCTAACAGGAAAGCGATGTATCCTATGATGAAACATGTTATTATTTCTGATGAGGTACAGAGTTGTGAATACAGGATTCAGATTTTCTTCCATTCCTGAGTATACATTCTCTATCATCTTCATTAAGACAATTTCAATATATTTTCTTTAACCCTTGAATGGCCAAACCAGATAAAAATGTTTCTGCATGCACTGGTCTTGTGAGAAATGCCCATCTGCAGACCAAGAGACCATTTTTGGAGTTTTACCACTGGAATGACTCGGGTGTGATAATCAAGCCAGTTATTCCAGTGGTAAATTTTCACAAAAGGCTTCTCTTGACCTGCAAATGAACATTCAAAAAGCAAATATTCTTGACTAAATTCAGCCATTAAAGGGTTATGGCAATGATTCCAATCTATGCCGTTTTTCTGCAGGCTCCAGACAAAGACTTTTAGACTCACCAGAATTGGCCTGTGATTCAATAGTAGCTTGCGCGTTGGGTGTCATCACAGTACCTCTACTGCCACGACGCCGGCGACAACAGCAACATATTGCCACAATGATAGCAATGGCAACAGCAGTAAGAACTGCAACCACGATTCCAATTATTGCACCGACAGATATATAGATGGTTGAATGCCTGTGAATGCTAGTGTTAGAAAATCGCCCTGGATAGGCTGAAAATAATTAATGCAAAATAAAACTTTTTTTTTCACTATCTGGACTCCTGGAGCACTCTAATTTGTTGTCAAAATTGTTGGTGGGTTGTTTAATAGTCTGTTAAATGAGTTTGTGGACATTTTTGCAAGTCCAATATGGCCGCCAAACATGCTACATTTTGATTGGTCCACTGCGGCCATGTTTTTGACATAGCTCCTTCCCTTGACCAAACTTTAATGGCACTCAGAGCCTAATAATATCTCCCAGATGTTGGCTCAATCCGTTCAGCGGTTCTAGAATTGTTTTGGCAAAAAATAGGTTATCAAGATGGCCACAAAACCCTTTGGCCAATCAAGTTCCCTTGAACAAACTTGGTGCAGCTCTTGCCCTAGATGATATTTCATGCGTTTTGGTTTCAGAGATTTTTAGACATTTCTAAAACTCAGCCAAAATCCGAGATGGCCGCCAGCCAAATTGGGTGATCGGCTTTGTTTGAACAAACCTGGACCTCTATGCCCTCAGAATGCTCCCTGCCAAATATACTTGAAATTGGTCCAGTGGTTCTCGAGAAGACATTTTAAATTTCCCATTTCTTTAGTATGGGCGTTTTCGGCAGCAAAAAGATCCAAGATGGCCATCAAACCATTTAGCCAACAGGTTAAAAAATGGCAAATATGAAATCAGAATACCCACAAATATACATAAAACCAATTTCGGCCTGAAAATCCATCAAACAAAAAATCCAATATGGCCGCCAAACACGCTATATTTTGATTGGCCCATGGCAGCCATGTTTTTTGACGGATCAACTTACCATGAACAAACTCTAATCGCCTTTAGTCCCTAATCATATCTAGCATATTTCAACCAGATTCCTTCAGCGGTTCTGGAGAAGTCATTTACGCTAAAACTAGGTCAATCAAAATGGCCACCAAACCATTTGAACAATCAAGTTCTCTTGCACAAACTTGGTTCAACTCTTGCCATAGATCATATTTCATGAGGCTTGCATCAATCCTCCCCAATCGGCCAAAGTCCAAGATGGCCGCCATCCCAATTGGCCGATCAGCTTCATTTGAATAACCTTGAATCTCTATACCCCACCAGCCATATGGATGCAACCGACGAACGTGGCATATCTTCCTCGGATGTGGTCAAGACCATGGATGGAGCAAACCTGGCTAGCCAAGCCAGAGCATCAGACCAGTCCAATTCCGAGGAAGACTCCTCCTTAAAGTAGCTCATTTCGATCGATATCTAACAACTACCCGCCAACATAAGGGAATAGAGCTCGCACGGATTGATTAGTTTTTCGCATATCGCTTTTGGGTGATAACTACAAAGTTGTACAATTCCGGGAAATCTGTAACTAACCAGGCTGTAGTGAGATAAAATACGATCCAAAATATTCATTTGATATTATGATTTCCTAGTAAACAATGGGCTGAAATTATAAAATATTAACGCAAGAAGATAGAATTTAGACATTTTTACCATCCCCTGTCATATAAGGTTAATTAAAATAAGTTTTATTCTCTTTTTTTGCGAGAAGTACATTCTTGCAAGTATCCAATTTTTGTAGCAGTAATCGTTAATTTATCCTTTTTCTTAACAACAATTCAACAGAACTGGATAAATAAGAAAATGTTAAGTCTGGTAATTAATTACAGGTAAAATATCATTTTCCCGTATAAAGAGCAGTCACTTATCTCGTTAGACAGATATACTATTGGATTTTACTAATGGAAAGCAGATTATCTCCCTAAACAGAATGTTATACCAGTTTTATGTTATATCTCAATATAACGTAACATCGTCCTAGTGAAATGTATTATATTCATGCCTTCACAGTAGACCTCCATGATCAGATTGATCAGATCGGACAATGGCAGCAACAGTGCCAAGTCACATGTCAGTTAATTTAGTTTCAAAATATTCAACAGAATGTTTATTAAATAGTAGACATACAATTCGTACAATGCTTAGTCATCAATTGAGCGTTTGTGACAAACTTATCTACATCATTCATGATGTAACAGATTATGACATCATCCTACACGTCACGCAGTTGATTATGCAGTCACATGATTGATGAACAAACTGGAAAGGTCCATTGGCCAAACAGTTTTGGAGATATACAAATGTGTTTCTATAAACAGTACAGTTTTGGATCTTTATACCAGCTTCTCATTCAATTTCTATAGGCATGATAGGCGTTTGAAAAGTGGATTAAATCACAAGAAACACATCACAGAATGTACATGTATGATTAACTAAATTATCCTTCAGTCCTTAAACTATGTATATGTATGGGATCTGAGCGAAATAGTCCCATTTGATCACTAAAGGGTTAATTAGCTTTTGTGTCATTTCAAAACCATATTGCCAGGGGTCCGTTCAGGAGAGCGAATATTTTCCGTTCGCCGAACAATCGCGGCGAACATTTTGTGGCTAGGCGAACAACTTTATAGGTGACTCGCCATGATATGCCGTGAAAACAAAGATGGCGGCAAAATATACAGCATCATAATGCATCGGGGGCCAGTTTCACAAAGGTGCTTAAGCTACGCCCCCGTCTAACTTAGACGCTATACTTCAGTCCCGCGCCTACGTCAGTTTCACGAAAGGGGGCGTAAATAAACGCCTAAATAATAAAACGCGTACCTTAGATGCGGAGCTCTCTAGTATGCTAAGGCGAGAATCATCGCCGCTTATGACATAATCCAGCTGACTGCAATGTGACAGCTGTCAGTGTTTAATTATAGTACGGGTTGTTAGTGCAAAAGATTTCTAGCATGAACCATAGAGGTATAGAAAACTCTGTAGCGAGCATATAGAAAGTACAATTGCATATTCTAACGTTCGCTGCTACATTAAACCACAGGCCTTTGAATTTTCTTCCATCCAACCCTCTACAGTAGGGGGTATATGTACTAGTGCAATGGATGGCCGAAAATTCAAAGGCCTGTGATTAAACTTGGTAAGCGTTACCTAATTTCGTGTTTTATTTTCATAAACGTGGTCGCCATAATCATGTTTGAATAAATCCTATAAATAGTAATCTTCTTAATATATGTAGGCCTAACTAAAAGATAATTATGCATCTATTGATTTTTCTAATCTATGTTAGCAAACTAAGAAAACACGAAATGAGTCCTATTAGAGGGCCATACAAGAAGGTCAGGCTGAAGGCACCCACGCATCAACTCGCACTAAACCGGGAGCGGGCTATTTCGCGGAAATGCAGACAAACCTGGCTATAGCGGACATACATGTCTATGACGAACATTCGCTTTTTGGACCAATTGATGACTATCCATTGAGTCTTACTGTTATGAAATCACGATTACATGCCATGCACACACCTAAAACCCACAGCCGGTAAGCTGCATTAAGCAACCACCTATCTTAGTGACGATATTTTGATGGTCCATACAGTGACCGTTATAGACAGGTTTGCTTGTATAGCTCTACTAGTGTTTCGTTGATTGAAATAACATCACTCTCAAGAAGGCAGGACTGAGATCAATTTTAACTGATCGATAACCATTTCACCGATGAGGGGTGATCGTGGGGGAGGGGGTGTTGCAGATACCACTGGGTAGTGGGTGCATTCTTAGATTGCATCCCTAGTTGTGGAATCCTAGTACAGGATCACACACATTCTTGTGTTAAAATTTGAGCTAAATTATTGTTAACACTGTCGTATGCGTTAATTCTAATTCCAATAAAGAAGCATTATTGGGTTTGAGCAGCATTTCAGAATTGTCATCATTTTATTCGTGTGTTCGCATGCGTGCGTGCATGCGTGTGTGTGGTGATGGAGTATGCGTGTGTTTGTCGGTCTGTTTACGTGTGGTGCTCCCCATAAAAACTAATCAGATTTGACTCAAATTTTAACTCAACAAAAAATTTTATTGTGAAAGCGGATATCCAACATTAGCCATGATTCAGAAAAAAGCCAGATCAAATTTTTGGAAACTATTTAGCTCAAAATTTCTACATAAGGGTGTGCCCATACACTAGGGTTTCACAATTTTGGGCATAATGTGACAAAATCTGGTGAATAGGAAAGATGTACAATGTGATAAATATGGCAGCGCGAGGGTCTGCAATCTCTATCTTGTTATTGTATAAAACTAAAACAAGATAAAGTGTACCTTTTCCCTTTAACCTTAGCAAATACCTCACAAAATGAGACACATTGCTTGTACATGTCTTTATGCCAAAGCATGTGGGTTGTTTAGAATATTAACAAGAGGCCCAAGGGGCCTGTATCGTTCACATGAAATATTTGGCCACTGACACAAATGAACAAAATGAGATGATCATTGGAAAAATTTACCAATCAAATTTCTGTGAAGAAAGCTTAGCCAAGTTTTATTAAAATTGGCACAGTGGTTAATAACTATGATTTTCTAAGAAATTTGCAGAAAATACAAGATGTCCGCCAAAAACGTTATAAATTGATTGATTCATGGCGGACATGTTTTTTTACATATACAGATAAACAATTTTCTGCCCGATCCATTCAGCAGTTCTGGAGAAATCGTTTTCCCGAAAACTAGGTCGTCCAAGATAGCCGCTAAACCATTTGGCAAATCAAGTTCCCTCAAACAAACGTGGTTGAGCTCCTGCACTAGATCATATTTCATGAGGTCTGCATCGATCCCAAGCGGTTTCGGAGATTTTTAAAGACGTTTCTTTGTCGGCCAAAATCTAAGTTGGCCGCCGGCCAAATTGGTCGATCATCTTCCTCTGAACAAACTTGTATCCCTATTCCCTAAGGATGTTTGAAATTGTCTCAGTGGTTCTCGAGAAGACATTTTAAATTTCCCATTGCTTTAGTATGGGATTTTTTGGTGGCAAAAAGATCCAAGATGGTCGACAAACCACTTCTCCGACAGTTTTGAAAATGACAGATTTGAAATCAGAATATCTAAAAACCCATTTAAAAACAATTTCGGATTCAAAATCCATCAAATAAAAATATCCAATAAGGCCGCCAAACATGCTACATTTTGTTTGGTCAATGGCTGCCATGGTTTTTTTACTTATCAACTTCCCTTGAACAAATTTTAATGGCCCTTAGTCCCTAATTATATCTGCCAAATTTTGGCCCAATCCGTTCAGTGGTTCTGGAGAAGTCGTTTTCGCAAAAACTAGATGATCCAAGATGGCCGCCGAACCATTTGGTCAATCAAGTGCTCTTGAACAGAATTGGCTTAGCTCTTGCCCTAGATGATGTTTCATGAGTTTTGAATCGATTCCCCAAGCGGTTTCGGAGATTTTTAGACATTTCTACAAATCTGCCAAAATCCAAGATGGCCACCGGCCAAATTGGCCGATCGCCTCTGTTTGAACAAACTTGAATCTCTAAGCCCTAAGGATGCTTCCTGCCGATATAATTGAAATTGACCAAGTGGTTCTTGAGAAGTCAATTAAAGAAAACGTTGACGGACTGACAGTGGACGGTCGCCACGGCATAAGCTAACTTGGCGATTCTGGCCAGGTGAGCTAATAATTATTTAAAACATGTTTTGTTTATGTTTCAGATGATATTTATGTTCCAAAGTCAGGGGAAAGACACTCATGCTATAAATTCATGATGCTAATTTACCAGCATCTACTTACTGTATGTTGTGACATATTTCACTCTGGCATGTTGCTCAAATACAGTAGCAGTATTGTGCATGGCATTGGTTGTATCTTTCAATCTAGCCTGGATATGACATTTCAAGGGCATCATGATTTTGCATGACTAAACCATTTAGTCAATTTCTCCAGTGTTTCATAGCAATACAAGTCATTCCAATGGCAGAATTTAAAAAATAGTCTTCTTGGTCTACCAATAGACATTTCTCAGTACCACTGTTTTTGCCGGCTTGAGTGATAAACCGTTAAGGTGGATAAATTTGTGTCGCTTTATAGCATTTGTCATGTAGTTGTAATTTAAGAGGGATCAAAATAAACAAAATTATAAAGTATCATTACCATGCAAAATAATGGCTATGATATTTTCATAATTTACCAACAAAAGATTGTATCACTCACCTCAGTATTTGACTGACAACACTTGAAAATAAATTTCACAACAAATTTTGGCTGGAAACACACATTTTGGTCAGAAATGCTAACATTTTTTCTTGAAATGAGGTAATGGAACTTAACAACTTTCATCACTTGTTCCTTTTGACAATATCTATTGTGGCTATGACAACTGCCCTGCATTCAAAATCCAATATGGCTACCTGATTTAAACAATTCTGATTCAGAAAGTATATATTGTGCCACCACCTTATTCAGCTACAGCTCCCTAGGGTTAATTTTAAAACTGGAAATGGAAGTCGCTGTAAATGATTCTTGTTGTCTTGTTTTAACTCTTTAGCCAGCCAAAAACTGCTTCTGCAGGGGTCATGAGAAATGTGCATTTGCAGACTAAGAGGATTATTTTTTTAAATTACCACTGGGATGGCTGGCTCAATAAACGAACCAGTTATTCCTGTGTTAAAATTTCAAAAATAATCTCTTGGTCGGCAAAGGGTTATTTTCAATGAAAACGTGGAATTTTTTTTGCAATTCGAGAATTAAAGGGTTAACAGCTTTTTTCATTAAACCATTGTGAAAGTTTGCAGGAGGCGCCAACTATTTTTTAGATTTTACCACTTGAAGAGTTGGCTCAATAACAAATCTAGTCATTCCAGTGGTAAATTTACAAAAATTGTTGTCTATAATTACTGTAGTTCTATACCTGTATTCAAAAATTCATTTACCAGAAAAAGAGAATTAACGTGTGTTATTTATAACAAAGGACAAAGGCTAAAATGGCTATAAATAACTGGCTGATCATTTTGAAAACAATTTGACAGTAAAGAACTTAAGGAAGCAACAACACACTCAATCCATTTTCAAAACAATCTGCCAACTATTATTTGTCACCTAGGGCATGCACTTGGGCCTTGGCTCGATTCACTATTCATATTCTGACAGTTACTGTGCTCCTAGTGTGGTCGTAATACAGGTTTTATCGATTAAATTAAATCCTGGATTTGAAGCATCATTTTTAGAGGACGATGGCTCGATTATTTCAAACAACAAAATATTGCCTGTACTTTTAGATCGAAGCTGTAGCTTTGACATGTTTGAAGCGACGCGGGGCAGAAGATGAGCTCTATCAGAACAGCGATAGGAATATTCGAAAACTGGTGACTCATTTTGACAGCTTAAATTACGGTATTAGTAAAGGCAAACCTATCAGCGATGATGTGTTTGTGCCGATAGCATTGCATTCTGGAAAATGTGCGCAGTTCCGAAGTGCACAAAAGAAATAGATATGAATAAACAGATCTAAATACAAGTTTTAAAACGTGTTCCCGACCTAATGAGCCTCTCGTGAATACTCGCAGTGCACGCTGGAAAACAGATTCTGAATGTGATGTTCTCGAGTTAGACGTTTTCTTCTAACTTACGCGTGGGTCTCAGCACGCGTAAGTTACGACCATATTTACGCCCCCGCATAAGTTACGCGCTTTTCGTGAAACCCGATTTACGCCCCTTACTGTACTTACGCCAAATTTACGTCCAATATCGTACTTACGTACCTTTGTGAAACTGGCCCTGGATCTGACAAAAAGTTAACCCTCATAACTATCACGTGATGTCGTAAAAGTATGCTTGTCGAAGTTATGCGTGACAACTCGTTCAGGAAGGCGAATATAGTTCGCGACGAACAGTAAACATAAATAGGCGAACGTTCGCCGAACATTTTCCTTCCTGAACTCACAGCAGGTTTAGCTCATGATTTCATACCAGGCTAGACTAATCCATGATTCAAACCTACTTATCAATTTCCCGTGCATGAGTTTTTCCCCGTAAATTAGGAAGCAAATTGTTATATTACAATAGAGGCCAGTACTGATCTGCCACTCAAGTATTTGATGTCATAATCGGAATATGTTATTTGTTAGCTCACCGCTAATTGACATAGAACCGACATGAAAAGGCAAAGGAGTGACTGTTTGAATTGTATTACTCTGGTGAATTTACAATTAAATTACATTTTTTTTGAATATTTTGTTCACAAATTTGACTGGGAACTGTTACTAGGCAATAATACATAGCTGCCAGTCAAACTAGAAAATGTTGTTTGACTCATGTAGTAGGTAGCAATTTTATTCAAAGCCTTCATATTATTACAAATTTAAAGTAAAAAACTAAAAATAGAAAAAAATATATAAAAAATAAAATAAAGGAAATTGACACAAATACTAAATTTTTGCATTAAAAAGCCAATTTTCAACCAAAATTTTGAACATATGAAGGAGAATCCGTCAAAAGGAACATCTGTTCATCACAAAGAAGCCACCTGCAAAGTTCCATTAAATTATTTTAAGCGATTCCATACATGTGTACGTTTACGAGAACATTAACAAAAATCGTAAAAAAAACCCCATTTTACCCTAAATCCTGAACCTTAAAGGTGAATCCTTCAAAAGGCACATCAACCGATCATAACCGAGGCATATGACAAGTTTCATCAAATTATTCTAAGCGATTCTATACGATATGGTGTTTACAAGAAAATAGACAAAAATCTTGTTTTTGCATTAAAAAGCCCTTTTCAACCAAAATCTTGGTCCGATAAAGGTGAATCCTTCAAAAGGCATATCTACCCATTCTAATGAGTTCTTTGCATTAAAAAGCCCATTTTCACCCAAAATATTACACCTATAAATGTACGTGAATTCTTCAAAAGGCACATCTGTGTATCATAAGCAAGGAATACACCGTTTCATTAAAATATCTGAAGCGGTTCTGTGATATGCTGTTTACGAGATATTGTGGATGGACAGACAGATGGACAGATGCAGTGATTACTATAGGGCTTCCAAATAGATGTAGTGCTCCCTAATTAGTTTCTAAATACTCAACAGCTTACCTGTACAGCTACCTTGAAATTGAGATGCTGGAAATTCAGGTTTCTAAAAGTTAAAATCAAGCCAAACATTCAAACAAAGTGGGTCGTGCTTAACTAGAGATGGACATGACATAGATAGAAATTGATCCATCTATTACTTACCATTTGAATAGATCTTCAGTTTTATTTTAACATTTGTCTGACTGGTCATACGCCGTCGTACCGTGATGCGCAGATACCTGTATGTAGTTCGCCTTGACTGGGATGAAAGTAAGGATCCACTCTGGAAAAAATATATATATATATAAATTATATAATTATATTAGTGCGCCCATCGATTAGAGATAATCTATCGATCACATCGATGATCGATTATGAAAATTCATAATACAGTGTCGTTATTTTGTTCCATTTCCTGTGCTGTCTTAACACTTTCAGCGATGAATTCCTTGTATCGCATTTTCAAGGCAACAATATAGGAAAACTGTTGAATATTTTGAAATTCATTTGACTGGAAGCCATAAATTTTATGCCTATCAATCAATCATTGGTCGAATTTAACACGTCCGATTTAGTAGGCTTCAACAGCGTCTCAACAATACAGTGTTAGATTTATCAAAATTAAAATTTGTTGAGCATTATCCTAAGAGGTTGAGCATATTCGACAGTTCATTATATTTTGGAAACATTCTAAGTTATTTCTGTGCTGTACTGTAGATAGATTTAAAAGAATATTTATGAATAGGCACTGTATACAACAACCTGGGAAAGGGCTTAGATGTACTGTAAGCTTAATGGACCTTTCCAGTTTATCCATTGATCATGACGTCATAATCAACTACATGATGTGTAGGATGATGTCATAAACAATAGTCATTCGTGACGTAGATACATGTAAGTTCTTCAAGAACCCTTAATCGATTATGGACTTAAAGCGTTGTTGTATGAATTGTATGTATTTACTATTTAATAAAGATGCTGTTGAATATTTTGAAACTAATTTGACTTGGTGCTGTTGCCTATTGGGCAGCAACAAAACCCCGTCAAATTAGTTTCAAAATATTCAACAGCTTAACCAGTGTTCTGAAAACTGAGATTCGGGGAGTGCAGGGATCGAAGTATGGGCGGAGCTTAGCTAAAGATTGGCGGGGCCTAGCTAAAGTGGGATCCCTCCATTATATACCTGGGCAATTTCATGAAAACATCAACTAAGCCATGAAAATTAAGTCTTGAAAAGTTAGTAAATTGCTTATCAAATTGAAGCCAACACCCTCCTCCGGTTACATATTTTGACGTTTGTTTTATGATTATGTCTGGTTACCCCACCCAAAATGAGTTTAAGACCCTAACAATAACGTAAAATTTCAAAAAAATCTTATTAAATTAGGATCGTCTAGTTTTGAGTAATTAGATGTCACAAGTTTATATTTGTGATAATGTCTGATAATGTCAAAATTGGGATGAACCATGCTTTGTTATGGCAAGAGCATAATTTTTTTCAACCCTTCCCACCAGTCACATAGGCAAGCACTTTAATAAAAAAAAATATGCTGTTTTAGTGACAGGTACATTTTTTAAATCAAACTTTTTTATGCAAAGCATGCCAATGATAATCTTCTAAAAGGTAGAGTATCTAAACTAAAACACTACATGTTCACCCCCAAATGGCTGGTTGCATATGTGACAACAGCAGTTGCGTATGTGACAACATACATTTGGTAAACAAATTACAGGCCTAACTTGTTCCATTTTGCACCTGTTTACCCTACATTACAATGAGATCTTTCTGAAATTCCTTTTAGAGTTAGCTAACAAGTTTTAGCACATGTTCACAAACAGACACAAAGAATTTAGAAACTCAATAAACTCTGTTTTTAGATGATTTCCACATTGGAGTGTATGTTACACTATCTAGTGTTTGAAGTTTATTATATATCTTGATTGTATTTATCAGCATGTTGATGCCCTAGTTACTGATGCAAAATCCTTTCAATTTATGAGACATTGAATTCAACTAACACAAAGAGCAAAATTATTCTCGTCTCAGAAGGTGAAATAAATTCTAACAAAACCATCCTTGACCAGAGATGGGAGGATATCAAAGCGCTACCAGGGACACAGAGTGCCCATCAAATTGTAGCCAGAGGTTTTTATCTGGAGCCCGTTCCGCAAGGAAAACTTAACAGAGCACTCTGCTAGAATTGCTCTGCAGAAACATGTCTCCCCTATGAAACGATGCCTTTTGTTAGTGCCCTCTGCTTTTTTTTTCCCCCGCGAAACATGTTTGGAGGTCTTGCGAAAAACAAAACATGTTTTTAAATCTGTGATGTAATTGCATGCAAAACAACGTCATACGTCACAGAGGCATATATATTAATCATAAGCATATCGTGCAAAGGATGCTGGATTAGCATTTTCTTAGCAAGCATTATGGTTCCATATAGTATAGGTTTGTTACAGAGCGATCTATTGAAACTATTATTTGCACCTACGGAACTTAAGGCTGGTCGAGGTCAAAAGCTATTGTGATGCAGACAACCCAAACACCTTTGATTTGAGATCAGGATCCATCATGTCCAAATCCCTATCTATGCAAGTTATGCCACAAGGTTCTGAGATGGTTGCTAAGAGATTTCAAATTGGGAAATATGTCTTGGCCCAGTTTGCTAGCAAAACCTCTGTCAAAAAGTTTGTCAGTACCCATGGATGTTAATCAAAATGGTGAGGACATGTGGAAATAATATTTTTGTCAAGTCAGCAAGAGATGACACATGTTGGATTGATAAATCAGGCATTTTGAAACTTCTTGAGACACCCAAAATGGACAACAGAGGCAGATATATGTTTGGCAAAAATTTAAATGCTGAATAGCAGCTGAGAAATGATTTGCTGTACATAAAGAGTTCAACTCATAAATAATTTAACCTGTTTCCAAAACAAAATGTGCTGTTAAATAGTTTAGACTTAGTTTGATTGGAAGCCATTGCTGCCTAAGGGTCAATGCTGCCTAAGATAGCAAATGCACCCAATCAAATTAAGTCCAAAATATTTAACAGAAAATTTCTTATATATATCGTGTTCAGAACTGATGTTTCTGTTTTTAACACATTCTATCTGTAACTTATTTATAAGCTGAACTGTAATTTTATATGTACATGCACAATAATGTACATACATGTACATATAATGTATAGCAAATCATTGACATTTTCACTCTAATCATAACCATTTTTACACGATGTCACATACGCAACCATGATGTGTCACATACGCAACCAAGTTATGTTACTGTTATTATTTTTTGTATTGATGTTCAATAAAGTTGATGGTCTATTTGGATATGAGTACATGTGGCGTTTCCATACACAACAAGATTTCATTATCCCTCAATACAGTTCACAGACTTTCACCAATGAATTCAGCCATGTTAAATTTGTTAACTTGTGTGATGTCACATACGCAACCATGAATGTAAAATATGTCTTAGCTACAAATATTTTGCATGAGTAGCCATTTCTTTCATATCATTTGTTAACGAAAGCATGGCTAGATATATTCATAGTAAAAAGTTAGATTGCAGCTATTCCGTTAACGGAAAATGTTAAAGAATATCTGTCCAAATGTCACATACACAACCATGGAATTGTCCACTTACAACTAGATAATTGAAACTGAAACCGTTATGAGATCCATCAACGCGTGTCTCAATATTCTCCCAATTACTGAAAGATGTCACATCATAATTCAAATTATCACCATAATCCTCAGCTTTGAAGACAACTTGACATGATAATAATGAAGAAAAGCGCCAGTCCGAACCATCAAATTTAACGTATATCATATCATCATCGTCAACTTCAATTTTACGATGACAGCTGCGTAATAGTCTCACTGAAAGAAAGTTCATACAATTATGTACAAGGTATTTATCAGGTATGGACAGCAGTTTTCAGATTCAAAATTTGTCATTTTCCATTTCACAAAATTACCCCTTCCACTCCAATTCCATTTTGTAAACTTACCTCACCTAAGCTAACATGTACATGTGCTTAATAACATAAATAAAACTTAAATTTGTGGCATTTATTGTGTTATTCTTTACCAAACAAGAATTCTGTGGAATCAAATGTCTCGCCTGTCTCCTGTTTGTCACAGTGGCATTGACCAAGTGACCTCCATGTTATCATACTGCTTCCTAACATTATAGGTATCCATGCATTCAAGTTTAGTTCCAATAGGATTAACCAATCCTGAAATGTAAATGATTTGCTGAATGGAAAAACTTACGGTTGAAAATGCAGAGGTCAAATAGCAATATTAGAATGGGCTTGACCTTTGACCTGGCGACCTCCATGTCATCATCCTGTATCCTCTTGGTATAAGCAAGCAACGATGTACCCAAGTAGTGTTCCATTAGGGATACACCATGATAAGATTTGCTAAGCCTAAAAACCTAACATGGAAAAATAACAAAGTTTTGTAGCTGTAAGAATGACCTTGACCTTCGATGTTGTGACTTCAGTGTTAGCATGCTGCTTCCTAACATTATAGGTAACAATGTACCTAAGTTTAGTTCCAATAGGATTAACTAATAATCCTGAAAAATAAGCCAAGACATTTTGCTAAACGCAAAAACTTAACATTGAAAAAACAGTTTTGTATCAATGTCACAGTGACCTTGCCCTTTGACCTTATGACCTCAGTATCATCACGCTGCTTCCTAACAGTGTAGGCAACCACATAGCCCAGTTTAGTTGCAATAGACTTAATCAATCATTAAATATAAGCTGAGAAGTTTTGCTAAACGGAAAAACTTAACATTGAAAAAACAGTTCTGTATCAAGGTCACAGTGACCTTGACCTTTAACCTTGTGACCCAACATTATCATGCTGCTTCCTAAGATTATAGGTAGCCACGTATCCAAGTTTAATTGCAATAGGCTTAACCAATCATGAAATATAAGCTGAGAAGTTTTGCTAAACGCAAAAACAATGTTGAAATAACAGAGTTCTGTATCAAGGTCAGTGACCTTGACCTTGTGACCCCAACATCATCATGCTGCTTCCTATCATTATAGGTAACCATGTACCCAAGTTTAGTTGCAATAGGCTTAACCAATCCTGAAATATAAGCTGAGAAGTTTGGCTAAACGCAGAACCTTAATGTTGACGCCGTCGGAAAAGTGATATCTATGTCTCGCTTTTTCTGCTTCGCAGGCGTGACAAAAACCACACGCAAAAATATGGTACAGTAGCTAGTACAATTTTGAACACAATGTAAGAAATGTTCTGTTGAATATTTTGATCCAATTATGTTCAAGATATGCAGTTGCGTATGTGACTCGGAAAAAACAGTGCAAAATTTTTCTTGACCAATCTTGACCATTAAAGGGTTAAACAGCGCAGTTTTGATATCTTAGTATCGAATCTTACTATGCATGCTACCTGAACAGGCGTAAGATTTTTACTGATCCCCCAACAGAAACTGGGAGATTAAAATTTTATTCTGAAATTCCATTCACTTCCGGCGATTGTGTGGAGATCGATTTTTGACTTCCTACTATGTCGACGCCTGTTTTTCCATTTCAAATTAGCAATTCCATGAATTCTGTTCATTTTCCACTATCGCTGAAAATCACTGTCGCTAATTAAGAATGCTAGGATCTATAAGCGAGGCTCAGGACATCTACCTTTCCAATATATATATATATATATATATAAAAATGTACCAGACCAACACCTGAGAAGTACATATAACTAAGGCATCTAACATTTGCTTAAAGTTCTCATCTATTCATAAAAGATATATATCCTAGCTAAATTTATGAATATTTGTTACTTTATGGACACTTTAACTAACTTGGACTGTAGCCGCCATTTTAGATAGATATTTGCGGGCACTATTATTTCAGACTATTGTCTTCGGCGGTGAGCAATTGTTCTCGTAATGCCAACGCTGGTCATTCTTTTGCTGGCTTTCAAGGTGAGCGCATAGTAAGCATAGAATAGTACAATATTAGTTCTATATTTCCTATGGTGAAAATAAAAACAAATATATCTATAACAAGTCTACTGAATGCTGTTGCTACCTATAATAGCAACAGCTTTCCGTCAAACTTTTGTCAAAATAATCAGCTGATAATACAATTGTCACTAGGCAAAGTTTTGATAACAATTTGGCTGAAAATCGTCGATGAAACAAATTGTTCTCAAAATAATTAGCAGGGCAGTCAGTGTGAAGACCCGCTGAAGATATTTCGAGCAGATTTATTGACAGTCATTTCTTACTCAGGCAGGAACAGCGTTGTCAAATTTCTCTCAGAATAATCAGCGGCCTTTCCTTTTTGTTAGCTAACAAATTCATAGACAATAAGTTAGGCCTATATGATATACGGAATCGAGACCCAGTCTCAGATATGCTCGAAAATTCTGTTCATTTCATTGTCAATCAGGAGGTAAGCATATTATTCTATTCACGATAGGCATGTCAGAGGCGATTGTGCACGTGCTGGTGGACTGCTTGATCTGCATGAACATATTTCAGTCTGAAATACACATACGATAGCGGCCTAACTAATTGTGTATGCACTTGCTCGCAAACAAAACAGGAAGTCCGCTGATCATTCTGAGAAAATTTGACAATGCTGTTGCTGCCATAGTAAGAAATAATTGTCAATAAAATTGTTCAAAATATCTTCAGCAAATCTTGCAACGTTGACTACAGTACTGATTATTTTGAAAACAATTTGACTGAAAGTTGTTGCTTCAATGATTTTCAGCCAAATTGTTATCAAAACTTTATCTAGTGACAATTGTATTATCAGCCGATTATATTGACAATAGTTTGACGGAAAGTACATGTATAGCAAGCAACGGTTTTCAGTAAACTTGTAATATTTAAATATATTTGTTGTCACTTGCACCATAGGAAATATACACAACTGGTATTGAACCGCTATGCACATCTATGTACTTACCTTGGAAGCCAGCAGAGGAATGTCTCGTATTGGTGCTATGAGAATGGTTTTATAAGAACAATTGTGTACTGGCGAAGACAATAGTTTGAAATAATTTTTTATTTCCCGTAAGAAATAATTCTTTATTTCCCGTAAAACTTATTCTGTTGAATATTTTGAAATTAATTCGACTAGAAGCCATTGCTGCCTAAGGGAGCAATGTCTAACAGTCAAATTACTTCCAAATCATTCAACAGATTACATGTACCTGCATGGCTGCCTTGAAAATGAGATATGGGGAATTCATCAGTGAAAGGGTTAACCAAGGTTTCTCATAAGGGTCCTTTTGAGGATATGGAACCCCCAAAAATGCAACTTGGAACCCCAAAACATTATGCTAGTGTGTCCCATGGGATGATCTAGTGGGTCCCATGGGACCCCCTGAAATCTTGTATGATTGTGATTGTTAAATCAGTTTTAGAGCTTTTTACAGACACATACCCACAAAATCTAGCATAGGAACCCCATTATTCATAGCTGTGAGCCTATGGTACTCTCCAATTTTAGTATGGATGAGGAAAACTGCAAGGGCATCCTAAATTTGAGTTTGGGACTCTCAGATTTCAGGTTGGGACCCCTAGATTTCTAGAGGTAGGGTCCCTTGGACCTCCAAAGTTTAGATGCCTTGAGAAACACTGGGGTTAATGCATAAACAAGTGAGTAGGGATATACCATATCTCAGAACAGGTCTGCACAACAAGGGTCAAGTTTGACTGGCTAACCATAGTCAGCGAGCTGCTTTACTGAGATGACTGAACATTTGGTAAGCCCAGTCAGATACTGGATAAATACATGTAACTGGATGGTTTGTTTGTACCAGATTCACAATTGAATTACTATTGCAAAAAATTTGGAGCCGGGTACCAGCTAGAGCTGGGCGGTCTGACGGTAGTACCGTGAGGACCGCGGTATACCGTGAACCGATACCGTGACCGTTGACATTTCCAAATACCGTGAATACCGTCCATAATGTTTGCGCAATATTTGCGAAATATATTCATAAAATCTGACTTGACCATGGGTAAAAAGGTGCTAATAGTGCCAAAAATACAGGCATCCCTAACTATTAGCCGAGTTGAGGTGAAAGGGTCTTTGTAAAAACAAACATCAAGACGTCAATTACAAAATAATGACAGGCAGAATTGTATGTCAAACGTACGTCTTGAAAGTCTCAAGGTAAAATTGCTTTATTTAAAACATCTAAACTCATTCTCTGGCCGTCCGCCGGTAGTAATTACACTATTCCCGTTTCTATTATTTGTAATTTATTACTCCAAGCACTTTTATCACCGAACAAACACGCTAGAATAACAAAATAGCATAAAAACTGCATGCTATTCAAACACAACAGCAATCTCGGAAAGCCGTATCTGATTGGTTGTTCATGAACTAGACCGTGGGAAAATACATTACTATGCTGAATTTATCAATGAAAATTTACTAAAACGTAGTATTTGCTCGCGCCGTTTTGATCACGTGCTAATTTATTAACAACGAGCAGCGTTGAAGTCGTTATTTGTTTTATTTTTTCTGGCTTGTTTTATGAAATTTCTTTAAAGATTAAATCCAGTTTAAGTAACGACACTTAAAAATTATAGTGTTTTAGTTTTTGTAATTCATTTTCAACTGGCTACACGTCGGAAGTTCGCGGAAATAGCTTTTTAGACGCATTGTTCACGTGAAGCATGGCGAGTAACGAGTCTGTACATCGGGTACTCGGTAATTATCAGAAGCTTTGGAATCGGCTATATTCAATGTCGTGTTATATGTATGAGTATAGGCCTGTTTTCGCGAGTAACAGAATATACGACTCCAACAGAAATAAAAGAGTACAACACTTGCCCCCGTTTAAATACTCGCGGATTTTGTCTGGACTCTGTTTAGCAAAGCGCTCGACTGCCAAAATAAAATTTACCGTTTGCTCGGCGCACGTATTAATAGCAAGAACAATCCAGATTGAAAATAGTGCGCACAATGTCTCAAACAGCGGGTTATAGTTAGCGAGTCAACCACACCCTTTGACCGATATTTCCGTGAATGATAATAAAAATAGTGACCTAATAAAATCGTGAAACTAAACAGTCGAAATAGCTATGTTTTTCTTCTCTAAATCAGGAAGCCGATTTATAATTTTACCTATATTTACCATTGATTGGAGATGGAAGTGAAAAGGAAATGGAAAAAATTGTTCTAATTTCGTGGCATGCCTCAAGCTCAGATGGCGGTATACCATGGTACCGCGGTATTTTTTCATGGTACCGATACCGTCATGTAAATATCAATACCGCCCAGCTCTAGTACCAGCCTTGATTAACCCTTTCCCTCCTCTGTTTTGATGGCGTATGAAATCTAGGATTAATGCATTAGACGATGTACAATAAAATAATGTGACACAAATCTATCGTCACATCACCCTTTGTCAGATGCAACTTTAGAAAGGACCTTTCCATTTTTAGCTATGCCCTGCCCATCTCTAGCTAAGCTTCACCGACACCTCACTCATGTTGGGATCGATCGATCTCTGAACTACCCGACTATCAATTTCCAGAAAACTACAGATAAGCTATTGAATATTTTAAAACTAATTTGACGCAAAGAACTAATTTGACGTCCAGTCAAATTAGTTTCAAAATATTCAACAGCATGTTTATTAAATAGTAGAGACATGTAGTTAATTATGACGGCAGATAATAGATGGATACTCTCGAAAGGTGAATAAAGAGAAACGACGGTTTATTGAACTGCTACCTGCAGCTAAAAATGAACTGTTTGAACATTACCTGTTTTGCCACATACAAAAGGGAAAACACCAAGCAGGAGTGCAATGATTACTGTATTTGAAAACTTCATATTTACTGTGTAGCGGTGATCTACTTGGGAAGGACTGCTGAAAAATATGAACATTTTATACATAATATAAAGAATGGTAAAAATAGAAGACACAGTACAGCTCAGAAATAACTTACTATGTTTAAACAAGAGGCCAAAGGGCCTGTGACGCTCACCCGGACCATTGGCATTTAAACCATTTGCATTTAAATAGGCATCATGGATGATTTTCGGAAAATGCAAGATGGCCACCAAAAAATTTACCAATCAAGACTCTCGTTTAATATGTTGAAGCCATAGGATTGTTGAAATCAGGTTATTGATTGAAGGACTACCATTTTTAAATGGTTCCGGAAAACTTTCAGATCAGAAATTGCTGCCAAACCTTTAACCTATCGAAATTCTGAATAGAATTTCTAAAGGCTACGACAATAGGATCCTTCCAGACAATATTTCTTGAAATTGCCCAAGTGATTAATGAGGAGTAGCATCTTATATGAATTCCCATTTATCGGAAAACCCAAGATGGCCACCATCAAAATCAAACCGTCAAAATTCTGTAAACAAGTTTTGAAGTGTACACGTCCAGGCCTGTGCTGTAATATTTCCAATGGTAACCCATAATAGGTTGCCGATTATATTTTAACGAGACATATGGTAACCTAAACGTTAGAAAGCTCACTGATGTCCATACTAAAATCAACAGATTAAGGTAAATAAATTAGGGCAACCTCATGGAGAACGTTTTCAACAGGTTACCATACATGTAACAGCACAGGCCTGCATGTCTAGGGGTCTTCCAGCTGAGTTTGGTTGAAATCGGCCAAGCGGTTAATGAGGAGTAGACTTTTAACTGATTCCCCAAAATATTCAGAAAATCCAAAATGGCCATCGAAAAAATTGATCAATCAAAATTCTATATGCAGCTTCTAAAGCCCACCGCCCAAGGCTCGTTCCAGCCAATCTGGTTGAAATCGTCCAAGTAGTTAATGAGTAGACGATTTTCAGCCATTTTTCGGAAAATTCAAGATGGCCACCGAATAAATTGACCAATTAAAATTCTATATACAAGCTCTTACGCATAGCACTTTAGGGTCCATCCAGCCGAGTTTGCTTCATCTCGTTCAAGCGGTTAATGAGGAGTAGCCTTCTAACTGATTTCCCAAAATTTCCAGAAAATCCAAGATGGCTGCCAGAAAAATGGACCAATCAAAATTCTGTATATAAGTTCCGAAATCTACCAGCCTAGTATCCTCCCAGCCAAGTCTGGTTGAAATTGCGCAACAGTTAATGAGTAGCTTTTTAAATGAATTCCTATCATTTTTCAGAAAATCAAAGATGGTTGCTCAATCAAATTGATCAATCAAAATTCTGTATATAAACTCTGAAGCATACATGTACTAGGCTAGAGCTCTTCCATTCAAGTTTGATTGAAATCAGCCCAGTGCTTATTGAGTAGGTTTTTAAGTGATTTCCAAAAATTTCACAAAATCAAAGATGGCTGACGGAAAAATTGACCAATCAAAATTCTGCGCTGAAACATACCAGCATACTACCCTCCACGCTAAGCCTAGTTGAAATTGTCCAAGCAGTTAAGTGGAGTAGTGTTTTAAATGATTCCCCCCAATTTTTCGGAAAATTCAAGATGGCCACCAATTGACCAATCAAAATTCTGTATACAAGTTCTGAAGAGTACCCCTATAGGGTCCTTCCAGCCAAATTCGGTTGAAATCCGCCAAGCGGTTAATGAGGAGTAGCATTTTAAATCAAAAGTTGATGGAAGCCAGGCGGACAGATGGACGGTCGCCATGCCATAAGCTCACTTGGCCACTCTGGCCAGGTGAGCTAAAAATAAAATAAAACGTACTGTTGAATTGAAGGAAATTTCAATTTCCCTTTCTCCGAGATCTAACAATACTCACCATTCTATTACTTCTGATACAAGCTATCCTGGATGGCTGGGCCCTAGGACTATAGACTTAGTAAGCTTTACCGGCTCCTGGAACCGGGTACTCGGCTCCCAACTGCCGAGTACCCGTTTGCCATGAAGCCATGGCTTGCCTCCGTGGGGCTGGGAGGCAGGGTCCGTAATATTGTTAGACCTCGGAGAAAGGGAAATTGAAATTTCCTTCATTCTCCTTCGAGACAATAAATCGGACCCCTCTCTGCTGAAAGTGCATGGATCTCACTGCGCCTTCTAGCCGAGGAAACTGCCAATAGAAAGACTGCCTTTACAGTCAAATGCTTTAGACTAGCCGAACGCAACAGTTCGAAAGGGTGCTTGGCCAGTACATTAAGCACTAAAGATAGACTCCAGGCTGGAACGACTACCGGTTGTCTCGGTCGGAGATTGCTCATTCCCTTCACCATCACATTTAACTGGGCCACCTCTGGACTATCCCTGTTGGCTAGACAAGGGATAACTGATGCCAAAGCTGACTTGTATCCAGCAATTGTGACGGGAGCTAGTCCTGAAAAGAACAGCTCACAGAGTCTGCTATTTGCTGAATAGTGGATTGAATGGTATCAATACCCTTTTCTTCACACCAGTCTGCAAATCTGTTAACCTTGTTGTTATATGACTTGAAGGTTGACCTCCTTCTCGCAGCCGCGATGAAATCAGCAGCTTGTTGAGAAAAGCCTTCCGACGTGGAACGTTGTTTGATGACATCCACGCAGTCAATTTGAACATTTCGGGGCGCTCGTGTAGGAAGCGTCCCTTGGCCTGGGAGATTATGTTCGGAATCTCGGGTAACTGCACCAGGTTTTTCACCAGACAGGGTTCCTCCCTGATCTTCACCAATACCTTCGGCAGAAGAATGGTGGGTGGGTACGCATAAGCGTGCATCCCCCTCCAGCTTATCGCCAGAGCATCTGTATCGACGGCTTTTGGATCTGGAATCGGCGAGACACAAGTCATGATTTGAGCATTTTCCCTTGTGGCGAACAAGTCCACGTTGGGTTTGCCCCAATGCTTGAAGATCCTTCGTAGAACTGGAGGGTTGAGGGACCATTCTGTTGGCAGAATTCTCTGTCTGAGAGACAAAGTATCTGTCAGAATGTTCAATCGCCCAGGAATGTGAGCTGCTTTCAAAACAACCGAGTAATTCCTGCACCATTGAATCAAGTGCCACACTTTGATACACAGTGTGGGTGACCTGGTCCCGCCGTGGCGATTTCTGTATGATACTACCGTCGAATTGTCCGACCGTATCAATATCACCTTGCCCCTGACCATTGGAAGAAACTGTTCCAACGCCAGTTCCACTGCCATCATTTCCAACAGATTCCAACAGCTGGCTCTCCTGGAGAGTCCATGTGCCTGAGACCTGGTGTTCTCCCAGGCAGGCCCCCCCACCCCTCCAGCGATGCATCCGTGTACACGGACAGCTGGGGGTGGGGTAGGTGCAGCGAAACCCCTACTAGGAGATTCTGACGCTTTATCCACCATACAAGATGCGACATTATTGGCTCCAAAACTGGCACCAGTTTTGACAGGGGTTCTGTTCTCTGTTTCCACAGAGACATCAGATACAACTGGATAGGTCTTCGCATTAGAGCAGCGTACAGGATCACCTGCTCCATGGAGACCATCATGCCCAGCATCTGAAGAAACCTGAATGTGGTTTCCCACTCGAAAACTCTTGAGGATGGCCAACAGAGACACCACTCTGGGCTCTGACGGGTAAACCCTGCCCTCCTCGAGATCGAATCGCATCCCTAAATAAACGAAATGTTGAGTGGGTGTCAACTCGGATTTACCCTTGTTGACTATCCAGCCTAGACCTGAAAGTAAGTTCAGAGTCAGAGCAGTATCCACCTCTAACCTGGCTGCCGTATCTGCTTTGATCAGCCAATCGTCTATGTAGGTGTGTAGCGCCACGTTCTCTTTTCTGAGAAACGCTGTCACCGCAAGGACCACTCTTGTGATAACCCTTGGAGCTGTCGACAGGCCAAACGGGAGGACAATAAACTCCCATACTTGATTCTGAAAGGCAAATCTCAGAAACCTGTGACAACTCCTGTTCATTGGAATGTGGAAATATGCATCTTTCAGATCGATCGACGCACACTACATTCCCTTCCTCAATCCTGCCATTACCGACCTCGGCGTTTCCATCTGGAACCGAGGCGTATGGATAAACCAATTTAATGGCCTGAGATTGAGTACGGGTCTCCATCCCCCTGTGCTCTTGGGAACAAGGAACATATTTGAATAGAAGCCTGGAGTGTTCTGGTTTGCTGGTTTTATTGCTCCCTTGAGAAGCAAACCTGACACTTCGTTTTGAATGGCTTCTAACTTGTCTGGTTCCCTTGGTACGGGTGTCCAGACAGGTGCCAAAGACAGATTCTGTGGCGGAAAGTCCCACCACTCCGGCATGTATCCCTGGGATAACCATCCCAGGACCAGACTGTCTGACGTCACACCTCGCCAAAACGCATGAGCCTTCCACCCACTATAGACGCCGCACGGGGTTGTCCGGCTCGCGGTCCGCTCCCCCCCCCCCCCCCCCATCTCTTAATGAGAGAGAGAGAGAACCATTTCGGTCTTGGCTCAGCTGGTCTAACTGGCACCGCTGTTCCTGTCGCACAGGTGCGGTCCAGGCGGATATGAAAGGAGCTCTCATAGCCTCAGGTACGATCCGCTCCCTTCTTTCTGCCCTTTGAGGACTTACCCGTCCCCTTCCCGCCTCTAGGGCGATCAGGAGCAACATTGGTAGGGGTAGGGGCCTCCACAACCTTCCTGGCTTTCTTCGCCCGCGGCGGCTGAGAAAAGCCAGACGAAGCAGCAGCCGCACTAGGCTTAGCTTTCGCCCCTTTATGCTTCTTCTGCTTCTTCGAAGGTTGTACAGTCAGCGGCTTCCCTACAGCCCCTAGTGCGTGTGCTTGCCGCACCAGCTCTAGCTGTAAGTTCACCGCCAACCGATTCTGCGCAATGCTAGCCGTGTCCTCTAAGATGGCCCGCGCCTGGCCACCGAAGATGCTAGGACCTGTCAGGGGCGTCCCAAGAAGACGCTCCCTGACGGCCGTGGCCGGACGCATATGGTCAAGAACCATTTGCCTCCTGGACTTAGTAACACGCGCCTGCACCCTTGCCAGTGAGTCCATAGACAGCACCAGGCTGTCATTGACGCACGAAAGCACCACAGGTGGCCTGCCCCCGCTTCAGCCCACACCGACTGAAGAAGGCGATAAGAATGGTTGACAGCACTCATTGCTGCCCTCACACCCTCATCACATAGGGACAGGACTTCCTCGTGGTGTCCCTGGGATTTGTCCACCAGTGGCGGGCCGGGGCCACCCGCTCCAGCACTCTGGACACCCAGAACCCATCGGTCATCCTCGGTAACTGATGGTACCACACCATACGTCGTATTCCCCACCCCCCCGTGGAATACGACACCTCGTCCGCACCTCCCTGGAGGCCGCAGGGAGCTGGCCCTTGGTCATGAGTTGCTTACTATAAATAGCCTCTAGCAACTCGGTCAACCGATGGATGGGGCGCATCCTCCTCGGCCGTGGCCGAAACCACAGATGGGTCTACCCTGGCTAGCCAAGCCAGAGCCTCAGACCAGTCTATTTCCGAGGACGACACACCCGTGAACAGGTCACCCGTTGAGACGTTCACAGACCTACCAGCCACGGCCTCCCGGCTAGGAGCCGTGGCTGACACGCCAGGAACTCCGCTACCATAAGGTTCCACCGCCACCCCATGGAACACACCAGTCCATGGAGTAGGCCCGCACAGAAAACTGTCCGGACCGGTATCAGACACAGAACCGTGGCCAGACACGGGCGCCAACGGCACCCCATGTCTGACCGCCGGACCAGGTGAGTACCACGCCTGGCCCGGCACACCCGTCACCGTGTCGGTTGGCATCAAACCAACCATCACGGGACCGGTGCCCGGTACCAGATTGGCCTCAACAACGGGCGGAGCCGCTGCCTTGGCTTGCGCCAAGCCAGACAGATGGAGGACGGTTCCGTCCAGGACGGAATCGACCTCCATATTCTCCACCCGTGGCATCACAGGCCGAAGCAACCTCTCCTCCTCATCTTCAGACCCCGAAGAGTCGTCACTAGACGAAGAAACCGTGGAGCTGTCCTGGCGGATGGCTCCCATACCTGACGGACCGGCCACCACTACTGGACCATCCGGAGGTGGCCGCAGAGAGACAGAACCCGTCAGGCCGGAGCCCGACGGGACTGCCAGGGGGCCATACGAGACGGCTCCCTCGGTGACCAGTCCAGAAACCTGTCCAAGGACAGGGTCCGTACCAAGCATGGGGAGAGACTGCCCAACAACTTTCGGCAGCAGGGACGACACCAGCGTGGGCAGAATGCTATGTAGAAAGCCCTGCATAGCCGGACCAAACCACGCCGGTGGTGCCATCTCCGCCACCTCCAGCTGAAGACGTGGAGCACCCCCAAGGGCCGAACCAGACGCTCCACGATTTAATTTCGGACCGCCTGACCCCGCGTCAGACCCAACCAAATCCTTCTGGGCAAGGAACTTCATCATCATATCAATGGACCACACTGCACACACATTACACCTACTATCAAGGTTACATGAGGTACACCTAAAGCAGACATGGTCCTTAAACAGGACCCGGACGAACTTGTGGCACTCTTCACATGATGGTGGGGCTGGCTTGGCCTATAAATAAGCACAAACCTACAATAAGCAAGCGGAACGAGACAAAGATGGAAGGCAGACAATTAAGTTTCAAATAAATTGACCATAAATTAACTGTAACCCTCCCGCACCCCACCCCGCAACGTTACAGCAAAGATCGCATTGATTACGACGACAAGAACGAAGCGGGCATAAATACACCCATAAACTGATCCTCCAGGATGTATCACGGAACCAGGAATCATATCGCATAGCATTCGGGGTATATTTACCAATCAATATAAATTATCATCCTAACGAAAGCCAAAACGATATGTGAAGAAACAACAAAATGTAAACAAACTGCTGTAGCACACGGTAAAACCGCAGACCTCACATCTTAATCAAGAATTTTGAAACCACCAATCATTGCAAACAGATCGTGATAACACGCAAAACTTGAACATTCCAAAGTTTTCTGGTACCATTTTAGTACGCAGCACCTAGAATAAGATGCGCGAATTAATGAAAAAATTTTCTTCACATAAACATCCGAGCAACACGGGTGTGACGTCACCCACTCGGATCTTACGGAGAACGATGTCAGCCGATATTCGTGTTAACAATTACTGTAGCAAACACCTATTTTCATATCTGCCGATTGCCTGTTGGGGTTTAAAGAAGGCGATCACCCGGCATATTTCGTTGTTAACACACGTCCCAGATTCTTTGGGGTTAGAAATTGGAACATGCGACACAGACGAAATTTAGAGACCTAAGTCTTTTAACTATGGAATAATAAGGAAATATACAACCTGGTTATCATCGGCGGTATCCATATTAATCCAAATATCCTTGCAGAAATGCACTAGCTATCACAAAAAGCACAGTTCACAAAAAGACTTAGACTTTAATTCTTAATCTTTCCAACTGCTAAAAAGCATGTATTGCTCTTGTTGCTATGCAAACAAGAATGATCTCTATGGTAGACGGGTACTCGGCAGTTGGGAGCCGAGTACCCGGTTCCAAGGAGTCGGTAAAGCTTTCTAAGTCTATAGTCCTAGAGCCAGCTGTATATCAGAAGTAACAGAATGGTGAGTATTGATCGAAGGAGAATCCTCTTGTCTCCGAGACAAAGCATCCGTCATTGTTCAATCGCCCAGGAATGTTAGATGCTTTCAAAACAACCGAGTAATTCCTGCACCATTGAATCAAGTGCCACACTTTCATACATAGTGTGGGCGACTTGGTCCCGCCTTGGCGATTTATGTATGATACTACTGTCGAGATCTCCGACCGTATCAATATCGCCTTGCCCCTGACTTTTGGAAGAAACTTTTCCAACGCCAGTTCCACTGCCATCATTTGCAACAGATTGATATGCAGCTGGCTCTCCTGGAGAGTCCATCTGCCCGAGACCTGGTGTTCTCCCAGGCAGGCCCCCCCCCCCATCCCTCCAGCAATGAATCCGTGTACACAGAGAGCTGGGTGTGGGGTAGGTGCAGCGAAACTGACTAGGAGATTCTGACGCTTTTTCCACCATACAAGATGCGACATTAATGGCTCCAAAACTGGCACCAGCTTTGACAGGGGTTCTGTTCTCTGTTTCCACAAAGACATCAGATAAAACTGGATAGGTCTTCGCATCAGAGCAGCGTACAGGATTACCTGCTCCATGGAGACCATCATGCCCAACATCTGAAGAAACCGCCTCGCCTGACTGTGGTTTCCCAATCGAAAACTCTTGATGATGGCTAACAGAGACACCACTCTGGGCTCTGACGGGTAAACCCTGCCCTCCTCGAGATCGAATCGCATCCATAATTAAATGAACTGTTGAGTGGGTGTCAACTCGGATTTCTCCTTGTTGACTATCCAGCCTAGATCTGAAAGCAACTTCAGAGTCAGAGCAGTATCCACCTCTAACTTGGCTGGCATATCTGCCTTGATAAGCCAATCATCTATTTAGGTGTGAAGCGCCACGTTCTCTTCTGAGAAACGCTGTCACTGCAAGGAGCACTGGTGAAAACCCATGGAGCTGTCGACCGGCCAAATGGGAGGACTACAAACTCCCCCCACTTGATTCTGAAATGCAAATCTCAGAAACCTGTTACAACTCCTGTTCATTGGAATGTGGAAATATGCATCTTTCAGATCGATCGATACACACCACATCCCTTTCCTCAATCCTGCCATTACTGACCTCGGAGTTTCCATCTGAAAGCGAGGCGTATGGATAAACCAATTTAATGGCCTGAGATTGAGTACAGGTCTCAAGCCCCCCTGTGCTCTTGGGGACAAGGAACATGTTTGAATAGAACCCTTGCCAATGCGTCCATGGACAGCACCCGGCTGTCATTCACGCACGATAGCGCCACAGGTGGCACAGGGTGGCACAGGGTGGCCTGCCCCGCTTTAGCCCACACCGACTGAAGAAGGCGATAAGAATGATTGACAGCACTCATTGCTGCCCTCATCCCCTCATCGCATAGGGACAGGATTTCATTATGGTGCACCTGGGATTTATCCACCAGCGCCGGGGCGGGGCCACCCGCTCCAGCACTCTGGATTCCCAGTCCAGTACCCAGCGATCATACCCGCTGGAACAACACCATATTTGTCGTATTCAAACCGTGGAATACGCCACCTCGCCCGCACCTCTCTGGAGGCTGCAGGGAGCATGCCCTTGGTCAGCAGCTGTTTGCTACAAATAGCATCCAACAACTCCATAAACCTTGGGTCCAGTCCAATAGACTGGATCCGGGCTGGGGGCAAGATTCCCGTCCTAATCGATGCAACCGATAGACGGGGTGCATCCTCTTCGGCCGTGGTCGAGACCATTGACGGGTCCACCCTGGCTAGCCAAGCCAGAGCCTCCGACCAGTCTGTCTCCGAAGAGGACATTCCTGTGAACATGTCACCCGTTGACGTGCTCACGGCTCTATCAGCAACGGCCTCCCGGCTAGGAGCCGTTGCTGCTACTCCAGGAACTCCGGTACCGTACGGTTCCGCCACCACCCCATGGAAAACACCAGTCCATGGAGTAGGCTCGCACGGAAAACCGTGCGGACCCGTAACAGTTGAGGAACCGTGGCCATACACGGTTGCCAACGGCACCCCATGCCTGACCGCCGGACCAGGCGAGATAGGTGAGTACCGCCTGTCACTGTGTCGGTTGGCGGCAAACCAACCAGCACGGGACCGGTGCCCGGTACTGGAGTGGCCTCAACCATGGGCGGAGCCGCTGCCCTGGCTTGCGCTAAGCTAGACAGATGGAGGACGGTTCCGTCCAGGACGGAATCGACCTCCATGCTTTCCACCCGCGGCATCTCAGGGGGACTGCCAGGGAGCCGTACGAGATGGTTCGCTCGGTGGCCAGTCCAGAACCCTGTCCAAGGACCGGGTCCGTACCAAGCACGGGAAGACTGCCCTACAACTTTCGGTAGCAGGGACGACACCAGCGTGGGAAGGACGCTATGCAAGAAGCCTTGCATAGCAGGTCCAAACCACGCCGGAGGTGCCATCTCCCCGCAACCTCTGGTTGCAGACGTGGAGCGCCCCCAGGGGCCAAAACGGACGCTCCACGATCTACTTTCGGACCACCTGACCCCGCGTCAGACCCTGCCAAGTCCTTCTGGGAAAGGAACTTGACCATCATATCGGACGACCACACTGCACAAATGTTACACCTATTGTCAAGATTACAATTTGTACATCTAAAGCAGACATGGTCCTTGAACAGAACCCTCACGAACTTATGGCACTCGTCACATGATGGAGGGGCTGGCTTGGCCTATAAATAAGCACAAACCTACAATAAGCAAGCGGAACTAAACCGGAATGGAAGGCAGACAAATAATTTTCAAATCATTTGACCATAAATTAAATGTTAACCCTCCCGCAACGTAACAACAAAGATCGCATTGATTATCACGACAAGAACGAAGCGGGCAATATACACCCATAAACTGATCCTCAAGGCTGTATAAACGGAAGCAGGAACCATATCGCATAGCATTCGAGGTATATTTACTAATCAATATAAATTATACTCCTAACGAAGGCCAAAACGATATGTGAAGAAATAACAAAATGTAAACAAACTGCTGTAGAACATGGTAAAACCGCAGACCACACATCTAAATCCAGAATTTTGAAACCAGCATTGCAAACAGATCGTGATAACACACAAAACTTGAAGTTTTTCTGGTACCAAAACAGTACGCAGCACCCAGAATCAGATGCGTGAATTAATGAAACATTTTTTCACATAAAAAATCTGAGACAACACGGTGTGACGTCACCCGCTCGGATCATACGGAGAAACGACGTCAGCCGATTTTCGTGTTAAAAAACACTGTATAGCCAACACCTTATTTCATATCTGCCGATCGCCTGTTGGGGTTAAAGGAAGGCGACCAATCTGGCATATTTCGTTGTTAACACACGTCCCAGATTCTGGGTCAGAAATTAAACCATGCGACACAGACAAAATTTTGAAGACCTAAGTCTTTTAACTATGGAATAACATGGAAATATACGACCTGGATATCATCCGCTCCATCCATGGTAATCCAAATAATCCTTAGAGAGCGAACACAAAGCTATCACTATCACAGAAAAAGACTTAGAAACTTTAAGAAAGCTAAGATCTTCCTACCATAAAAAACGCATGTAGCTCTTGTTGCTATGCAAACAAGAATGAGCTTCATGGCAAATGGGTACTCGGCAGTTGGGAGCCGAGTACCCTGTTCCAGGAGCCGGTAAAGCTTACTAAGTCTATAGTCCTAGGGCCCAGCTATCCAGGATAGCTTGTATCAGAAGTAATAGAGTGGCGAGTATTGATCGAAGGAGAAACCTTGAACATAAATTGATTGGAAGACATTCCTGCCTAGGGAAGCAATGTTTTCCAATACAATTATATTCAAAATATTCAATGGAACATTTCTTACGTAATGTTTTACCATTATCCTAACTAACACATTTCTGATGTTAGGTTATTTCTGAGCTGTTCTGTACAGTAGAGCTCAGAAATAACATAACACATGTTGTTCAATATTTTGAACATAATTGGATTGGAAGACATTGTTGCCTAATTAGGCAGCAATGTCTTCCAATCCATTGGAGAATTCCAATTTCTCAGTCAATCATGATGTCATAATAAATTATACCATAACTGGGTCAGATCAAAAAGTCCCATTAGTGTTAAGGATGGAATTTGAACGAATAATGTCAAATCAAAATCACTATGGAAGTAGGAAATGACTGCTTGTTTTTACATCATAGAAGCATAGTTAGGTCTACAATATTCCTAACAAAAATTAATGAACCGCCACGTAATTAATTCAGGTATGCAAATTTTCTGTTTGTTAGGGACAGAATTGGAAAATCTGGCTTTCTCCACTCTTCCATACATTTATGTAAAAGTCTGTGAAATTTAGAGGAATTTAAAATTATGTTCTCTATGTATCCCAGGACTGTTAACTTGGCTTTCATGCAATACCATTCATCTCCTTGTATCTCACTGATTTAGCCCACTACATCTACCAAAAGCTCTGTGTTAGGGATTGAATTTGCACTGTTAGGGACGGAAGGTTTTGTCCACAAATAGGGCAACATTCTCAAATCCCAAATTCATTCTGATAAACTTTAATGTTAACACCTCAGGTTTCATCTCATGCAATAAAAGCTAATTCAATTCATGCATCGCTGAAGAAACACAAATAACGTACTTTGTTAGGGACGGAATAATCATGTGTGTTAGGGACGGAAAGCTGGAAAAATGAACTAAGCTCCACAGGAAAAGTTTCAATGTTGCCATTCAGATGCCTTTTTGTGCGAAGTGAAGCTGCCATTGCTTTTTATGCTGAAGATACTGTATCATTTTTTTAAGTAAGAGACAATGAAACTATCAAATTCTGCTGCTGAATGGTAACGTGTTGTGGTATCTGGTAAATATTTTGAAATTAGTTTGCTTGAAAGTAGACTGCTGCTGTCAAAAACAACTCTGCGAAATTGTTCTTAAAGTAATCCGTACTTTACCTGGGGCAAGTAGCTACACATGTAATCACCATGGGTAAAAACATATCAGTGTAATAGAAAATATCATTTCTATAGATCTCTGCATACAGTTCAGTGCATTTCAAGGGCTTAGGTGATGTCATAATTAAGAATTTTTAGTTCAGGCAAAATGGCTTTAACCATTAGAGTCATATACATGAATCATGGGCAGGTTTAAACATTCCTTTTAAAATATTGTTCTGATCCATTTCATTCTTTTTCATGGTGATAGATTTTTTATTGGGTGAGGTTAGTAAACATCAGGATTTGATAGTCCTCTTTTCTACTCTTAGATTCTGTATGGTTTCCCCTGGTCTAAACTTATAGATTACCAGAAACATAGCTCATGGCAAAGTTCTAATAATGTGGTTGTACCTGTTGAAGTCTGAGGAAACAAGCAGACCTATGTTAAGCTTACGGTTGTGCAGGTCAAATGAATTTATCACCATTTTCCATGAGATTGAAATTGTTCTGAATTGAATTTGGAAGTGCAGACAAGTTTTGTGTCTCAGCATCAAAAAAGCATCCGCTTTTGTTTCTAAGAGAATTCTTAATACTTACCAGATGTACTATTATGATAATGTCTATTATCTAGTCTAGCTCAAAATAAACAATTAAAACCCTGCACTCTCCTGGTCCTGCCCATACTGTGTCCGGGAATTACCATAGCCCCAGGTACCGAGTCAATTCCCAATCACAGTCAGATTCGTCTTATATTTGCCTTGACAAACAGCGAAAGCAGCTCAGCCTCACCTCAGCGGGGCGGCTGAGGGAGGGCCATAGTACATCTGGTAAGTATTAAGAATTCTCGTAGAAACAAAAGCGGATGCTTTTTTGATTCTACTTCGAATAATACTTACCAGATGTACTATTATGATAAACTCCGGATTTCAACAGCCAAGAAATACCGGTGTGAGGAGGTGAGGCTTGAACCAGCACTCATCTACCATCCAACAGAGAAGGTTATGAAGAGACTAGAACCCTGGCATACGCTTGGGTTCTGCCATCCAACTCTGCCATCCAACTAAACATTGATGGTCTAGACCGCGCTTTCCCCCCCCCCCCTCTTTTGTCCGCACAAAATTCAGAGGGCTGTCAATGGGGATGCAACACCCACCAGACCTGTGTCAGCCCCAAGTCTCAGCTAGGGCAGTCCAGTAGAGTGCAAAGAAGCTACTACAACCTCTAATTTTGACAAAATATCAGTATATCGATTAGGTTTTCAAATTGGAATGAGTCTAATGTCTGTTTGAGAGGATAAGTATACTCTTATACCACACTATTTACCTAAGCAGTCTGGTATTTCGACTGTAAGTAAATTATTTATAGTCACTTAATTAATGTAAACACTCACCATTTTGAGTGCTTGGTCTTTTTTTGTTCATCACAGGAGCTCGGCCCAATCCACGGTCGTTCTCAGGTCATGTGCATAGCCATTGTTCGGTGCAGGTGGAAGAACTTGTGATATGTGCGAAATAGTGGTCGGATGTGGCTTAGTTCAGATTCGATAAATTGGCGACGGTTACCGGATTAAGTGCACTGGAGATGTCACGAAGGTAGAAATCAGTGAATGACAACTTGGCATGCCATTGTGCTACAGACATCACCTCCTCTAATGAGACACCCTTATAAAGGGCAGATGATGCTGCTAGTGCTCGGACCTGATGGGCATTCGCACGATCAATCTGCTTTCCTGTAGCGATTTTGTGCGACATCTGAATAGCGTCAACTATCCAACGAGAAATAGTATCTTTCGAGGCGCGCAAATGAGGAGCTTTGAGACATAACCACAGAGATTTCGGGTCATCTCACCCCTCCTCAGTACGTTTCTTATACATTTTCAGACATCTGACAGGACACCAAGCAGAAGAGTTTGGGTCATGTCTAGTTAAACTTGGCAAATTGATCGGCTGTCCTGGATATTTAAGTGACTGATTCAGGAAACAAAGACGTGGAAGTAGTCTTAAACCTTCACCCGTGACGACAAAACGGTCTTGTTCGGCAGAAAGCACATGTATTTCGCTTCTCCTTCTCGCCGACGCTGCTGCAACCAAGAAAACTGATTTAATAGTTAACAGTTTAATGTCTATAGCTCTAATTGGTTCAAAGGGAGCATGCCCTAAAACCTGTAGAACAAGAGATAGATTCCATGCTGGGATAGGAATTGGCTGTCTAGGTCGCAGATTGCTCATTCCTTTAATAACTTCATTTAAAGTGTCATTTTCCACTCCTTCAATGGCCAGACTGGGAATGACTGAAGCTATGGCAGACTTATAAGCTGCTAGGGTTGAAGGTACAAGTTTGTCAACTTCGTATAAATGACAGATAAAATCTGCTACGTGTTGAACAGATGCAGAAAAGGGATCGATATCTCTTCCCTTACACCATTCTGCAAATTTGTTGATTCTATAATTATATGTTTTAGTGGTTGAACCTCTTCTGGCTGAAGCGACAAACTTCGCTGCTTGCTCAGAAAAGCCACCCTTAATTGCACGCTGCTTGATAACATCCATGCAGTCAATTTGAACATTTCGTGGAGGTACAGACCCCTGTTCTGAGAGATTAGATCTCTTCTGTCTGGAAGAGGGATTGGACTGCAGACCAGAAGGTCCAGCAGATCTGTAAACCATGATCGGCCTGGCCAATAAGGGGTGATCAGTAGCACTTGGCACATACCCTCTCTTATCTTTGCCAGAACTTTTGGGATGAGAATCGTTGGAGGATACGCATACATTCCCTTCCAACTTATCGCCAGTGCGTCTACCGCTATAGCTAGCGGGTCCGGGATCGGTGACACGTAAGTGACCATCTTTGTGTTTTGTTTCATCGCAAACAGGACCACATTGGGCTTGCCCCAATGTTTGAATAGAACCTCCGCTACCGATTGGTTGAGCTGCCATTCCGTCGGACGACAAACCGTCCTTCGACTGAGAGCATCCGCTAGGATGTTCAATCTTCCTGGAATGTGTGCTGCCCGAAGAATAACATTCCTCTCTTGGCACCACAGCAGAAGGTTCCAAATCATCATACACAACTCTGGTGATCTCGTCCCGCCTTGGCGGTTCAAATAAGACACCACTGTTGAGTTGTCTGTCCTTATTAGGACAATCTTGTCTTGATTTAAATTCTCAAACTTTCGAAGTGCCAATACCACCGCTAATAGTTCGAGAACATTGATATGTTTCTGCGCATTGGACCGATCCCATTCCCCTGACACTGACTGATCGTCCAATACTGCTCCCCAACCCGTCGTCGATGCATCTGTGAAGATGGACATCTGTGGTTGAGGAGGTTGTAGAGGAACACCTCGCAGGAGATTCTGTTCTGATAACCACCACTGAAGGTTGAATATCAATGGTTCTTTTACTGGTATCCTCAGAGATAACGGATCCGTTCTGAGACCAGAATGACATTAGATACATCTGAATTGGCCTGCACCTGAGTGCCGCATAAGGAACCACCTTCTCCAGAGACACTAGTAAACCCAGTATTCTGAGAAATTGATGCGCCGTCAGATAGGCTCCTAGAGAAACCGACTCCAGAACTGCAATCAGGCTCTTGACTCTGCTCTCCACCGGAAAAGCTACGCCGTCCCTGAGATTGAAAAATATTCCCAGATAAACAAACTCCTGGAATGGAGGCAATTCTGATTTCTCTAGATTCACAATCCATCCTAGATCCTTTAATAAGGCTAGGACTACCTGAAGATTGTTGCGCAGAGTGACTGGATTCCCCCGCCTTTAGCAGCCAGTCGTCTATGTAAGTATGAACAGCTATGTTTCTCCTGCGAAGATAAGAAGCCATGGTGAGAACCACTTTGGTGAAGACCCTTGGTGCTGCGGTCAGGCCGAATGAAAGTGCATTGAATTCCGAAACATTGTCTTGGAATGCAAAGCGAAGGTATTTCTGAAAAGGAATTGACATTGGAATATGAAAATAAGCATCCTTCAGATCTATCGACACTGCCCACATGCCTTTTCTCAGCCCTGTCATTACCGCTGCTACAGTCTCCATCTGAAATTTGGGAAAAAGAATAAATTTGTTCCGGTTTGAGATTGAGAATTGGTCTCCATCCTCCGGTATGTTTCGGAATGAGGAACATCATCGAATAGAAGCCTAGGGATGACTGATTGGGGACTAGATGAATCGCATTCTTCTGATGAAGAGATTCTGAGCAAATAGCATCTAAACGATTGGATTCCCTTGGAACTCGAGCCCATAATGGAGTCGATGTTAACGGAACTAACGATTGACGGATGAGCCAGTCCGGTTCGTAGCCGTTTCTTAACTACTGACAGACTAAACAATCTCGCACGACCTGTTCCCATTGGCTTGAGAACAGTTGAAGTCTGCCTCCGACGGTAGGAATCTGCACACAGCTGGCGGTCAAGATTGCACGAGAAGACGCTAAATCGCTTGGGTGAAGCCTCTCGACTCCCTTCGTTCCTGACGTCACCGGAACTGATTCCGCCAGAAATCTGTCAGGACCGGCCTCCATGGCCGCCCCGCGGCTTCTTGGAATATGACGGTCCGGAACCGCCGCCATGGTTATCCCTATGGTAACCGCCGCGCCCCGAACTGCCACCCTTCCTGTCATCCTCATACGGCCTCTTTTTAGAGGTCTTGTATGAGGACGAACGGCCAGGTCCTTGAGATCCGGATGCCCGATGGGCATCACGGCCAGAAGGACGGAAGGGCGATCTTTGGCGCTGCCTCTGTTGCTCTTGCCGATGCTGCCTGTAGGACTGCTGCGGCTGTGTCCTCTTAGTCGACTTCCACGACTTGCCGACTACTTCCTGTTCAGCATCCAGTGACGCGACCTTGGATAAGGCTTGTCGTGCCGAGCCGCCGAACAAGCCTGGACCGATGAAGGGCGCAGAAGACAATGCAGCCCTCATCTCCGGTCCTGGTTCTACACAATCGAGAACCATTCTCTGTCGCTCTGCCAATGTTCTGGTGATCACCCTGGCCAGGCAATCTTGAGACAAGCGCATGGTGTCCCGAATAACTCCGGGAGCAGCCTCTGGCACTTGTCCACCTTCCGCTGTGCCGGTCAGCATACCCTCCCGGACGGTACATCCGTGCGAGAGCGCAGCCATGGCTGCCCTCGCCGCATCTTCAATGAGCATCAGCTTATTGAACGGATCTTTGTTAACTTGGGAAACTAAGGGACGAGAACGCCCCTTAGATTTTCCAGCCAACGGCCTATTCAGCGCCTCTCACTCCCCGACGGAAAGCCATGGAACCCTGGCATACTGATGGTGGGCCTGCTCAGGAAAATGGACCCCACTCCTTATCCCCTTCGGGGCCTTGGGCAGCGCATACTCTGGCTGGACCAGACGGTATGCCGCAACCTCCAACATGTCGGAAGTCTGCGTGTCCAAAGGGAGTGTCGGCATGGCCGAAGAGCCACTTGACAGAGCGCTAGCCGCTCGCTCTGACATCCATTCCATCGCCGGATCGCACTGAGATCCTAGATTGGATGCCAACCCGAGACGATCGGACATCCAGCCAAGGACCTGCACCCATTCAGCTTTGGTCCAGAAAACGGATTCGTCCATCAATGAACTACCGTTTTCATCTTCCCTCTCACCCTTGGATGAGTAGGCCACCGACGATCCATGCTGAGAGCTTTGGGCCGCACTTCTAGCACCATGAAGCGCATCCACAGCCTGACTACCAGCGGCACCGGTGTCCAACGAATCACCGGACACGGATTCACCGCAGTCCATCGGCTCCAGCACGGGAGGCGGGACCACGGCCGCTTTCACTACGGCAGGTGTCGGCATTCCAAGAGGAGCCGCACCCAACGATGCCGGGATGCCGCTAGGAACCGCAAAATACGGCTCTACCGACAACGCGGGTTGCACGAAATCCGGATGGACAATGCCTGACGGAACGTCGACATCACCATTCGCCTGGCAGACCCGTACAAAACCTGAGGGAGATCCCTGTGATGTACTGGGCATAGCCGTCAACGAGATATCCGGCATGCCGGAATCTTCCATCAGAAGAAGATCTTCCTCCTCCACCGTCGGCTCTTGAGCCAAAGACAGAGAAGGGACAGGTGCTCGTCCCTCCGCAGAACTAGCCGGACCACCTAAAGGTTGCCCTGCACCAGCCTGCATCGTCGGGACCGTGGACTGCAATGACTCGAACATTGCCTTGAACTGGGCTGCCCATACGCCCAGTGCTGAATCCATGCGATCATTCAGACGACCTTCCAGTCCTCTCAGCGACGCCTGATCCAGCTTGGCTGCCTTGTCCCTCGTGATCCTCTCCAAGCACGCACGTCGATCACGATCAAATTCCGCCACCATCTCCGATGACCACTTGGCGCGCACATCACAGGGACTTCCAACCTTGCACTTAGCGCAGGCCACACAATGATGGCCTGAATACTTCCGCTTCATGAACCTGTTGCACTTCTGGCACAACGTGTCCTGGTTCTTGTCTTTCTGCGAACACAAAGAAGAATTAAAATGCTGCACATGACAAACGATGACGAGCAATACGCACAATTGACTTGATTGTAAAATGAATTACTTAGAAAACATTAACTTTCTTAATGATAATCAAGCCATAGGCAGGAAAATATTTGAAACTTTTTTAAGTGAAAATTAATAAACACAACTTGGAAGTTAACTAACGTTAATACAGCCAAGAATTAAATGCTTATCGCTACAAACACCCTCGACAATGAAGTGAAAGCTAAAAAATCGGCATAAACAGAGTGCATAGATACGCGAAGCCAAGCGAAATAAACATCATGGGCACCGCCATCTTGGCAAGGAACCGAGTCGCAAGAGAAGACCCGAGTACCCGGATTAAAACTAATAAGTTAACGGGTACCGAGCGACTCCATCAATGGCTACCATTTTAGAATAATGTGCCAATTTAAGGAAATTTCAATCAGTCATTATGGCATGAATGTATAAATTCTAGATTGATACAACCTGCCCCTGTGATGATTTCCCTTTGTCTTCCATGATGCCAGCACTAACGCACTCCAACAATGCTTAAATTCGGTTAAAATTGAAAATTTTTAAGAGCTAGAAAAAACGTGACTTTCTCAAGTCGCAAAATAGACGAATCTGACTGTGATTGGGAATTGACTTGGTACCTGGGGGCTATAGTAATTCCCGGACACAGTATGGGCAGGACCAGGAGAGTGCAGAGTTTTAATTGTTTATTTTGAGCTAGACTAGATAATAGACATTATCATAATAGTACATCTGGTAAGTATTATTCGAAGTAGAAACCCGATAATCAACATTTCTATATATACATATGCATTCTCAGGTGGGTAAATGTCCCCCAGGCTTGCCGTCGGTGCAACACTGCCACATCTTTTGGAATACAAAAATTTAATTAGTCTGAAGAAAGGAACATCATCAAACTTTTCTTTACAAAGCAACATCATATTTGACTACATAGTCCTGAGCAAGTACATGTAACATCAATATGTAATTTTTATGATAAAGACATGTAGAAGTATAAATGTACTTAAAGCAGAATATAGCCATCATTTAATATCCAGATGGGTCAGTGGTACTAGAAGTTTGTAAACTATTAACACTGTCATGACTGTAACAATGACAGATTTACAGTCGATTAAATACTTAAAGGTACACTCTGTGACATTTTATGGTCATTCAGAGATCTTATGGTGCTATTAAAACTAAAATAGCTCAAAATCCATCTCTCAGATTTCAAAACTGTCTGGTTCGAGTGACATTGATGGATACCGAGTCTGATAGGTGGCGAGTCCAAATAAGGCAAGTCTAAATCCCTCAGTGGGCCCTGGCTGTTAGTGAATTGGTGTCTCCATTGGTTTGGTAACCCATTGTAGACAGGCAAAATAATTACAATAAGCAGCCAAAGGGCTTTGATTCAAAATCCTGCTGTGTATGACCATTTCTAATGTATGCATGTATGATTACTGTAATCTGCGGCTGTAGTAGTAGAAACATCATACAGCTGCATTCAGTCCTTCGCTTTTGCCCACTGCGTCTTGTCCTCAGCCGACTTGAATGTACAGAGTCCTGCTTTCTTGAGGTCACCCTGTAGCATGCTTAGCATATTTATGTAATGACGTCCTCTCCTGGTTTTGTATTTCTAATGTATGAAATAGAAAGACGAGCACAGGGAATTGATTAGTGACCCTGACTATGCCCTGTGTGATGTCTGTAGTCACCTGGAAACAGGATATTTAATGGCATACATTAACATGTTTCTCCTAGAAAGCCTGACTAATGTCAAACATTACATTACGTTACTAGACATCATTTTGATTGTGACAGCATTAGATGACAACGGGGGTGGGGGTGGGGTGGTGTTTGATTGATGGAAATGGATCAGTCTTATTCCTCATTATCTGGTACGACAGTATAGGCCATTGAGGCCAAAGTCTATTGAATGACTGACCAAGAGCTTAAGCGGTTATATGGTGACTAATTACTTCGTAACTTGATCCAAATAATGTTATTATTGTAGTGGTGGTTTGCAGACCTGATGATAGCCTTAAGTCATGTTAGTCACTAGTCAGTGCTGAGGGAAGCTAGTCATTGATCCAATCACTAGAACTACATGTACACAATATAATTAGTAAAGTAAACTAAACCTGTCCTTGTTACAGTCATGACAGTGTTAATAGTTTACAAACTTCTCATACCTCTGACCCATCTGGGTATTAAATGATGGCTATTCTGCTTTATTATACTTCTCAATTTCTGTCCAGAGCTAAATGTTGGTGGGGTTGTATTTAGCATGTAATGATTGAATGGCATAGATGTTGGTGGTGTGATAAAACAGTTAATTACTGTTCACAGCTGCCTGGAGGATTTTAATTTGGGCATGCCTTTTAGTCACAGATTTAGAGGTAATCTAAATCCCTGGTCCAGGTGAAAGGTACAGTACCTGCAGGAATAGTGTTTTAATACAGTGTTAATGGTCATGAAGACACATCATAATTAATTTCCCAACATGAAATAGTGATGAATTAAGAAATGCTGAGTTACAAACACAATTACATACATCTGTTATCAGATAGCATTTAATAATTTTATGCATAATTTATATTTTATTTGGACAATTAACAATAGTTTTTGATCATAAAATACCTGACTTCTGAAGCTAAATAATTATTGTTTTACCATTACTTATTGCTATGTTACATTGCAACATCATTCATTACCTCACTTATCTGACTTTTATGTTACCTTGTAACATCTACTTGAAAATTTCAAGCTATAGTTATTCTTTAGCAATTTTGTTTCACTCAATAAAATTTGGTTGAATGGGAATTTCCATTTCTGTCCCCAATGCAATTCACAATTCCGTCCCTAAAAATTATGTTTGACCTTTACGCAGTGGAACCATGCAGCCCAAGTCATAATATTCCACTACATGGTGAATGGTAATACTAAACATTAGAAGTCTACAGAAACTTGTTTTCATGAAGTGTCTATTAAAACCACAGGACAACTAATTATGACTCCTAGCGTTAGGGACCGAAATTATAATTATTCAAACGAATGATACCCTAATTAGCAATAGATTAATTAATTTTTGCACACACAATTTTGAAGAGTCCTGGCATAGAAATGTTTTCACAAGAGAAAACCCCCAGATAATCCAGTGTATTAAAATGAAGGAGGCATAAAATGCTATATTCCGTCCCTAACGCTAGACAATTAGTGTGTCAGCTATAATTAAACATAATGCCCTAATGAAGGCTCTTGAAATTTTTTTATTTTACAGATTTTTTAGTTAGATTATTAAACTTGAGTGTGAAATGAAATCGATCGAAATCAAACATTGGTTTTTAACTCTGAGATTGACACCTTTTTGATCTGGCCCCACTATAAGTAACCATAAGTTGGTACTGGATGCAGGATTTCTCCTATATGGCCAGATCTTCATCTGTATCTACAATCACTTGCACGGTGTGCATTGAAGTATCGATTTGGGCCTTATAGTTGTAGAGGATGTCTTGGTCTTGCCAGTGTTTGTCTAGCCGCTTCTCTCAGTGTTTACAGTCGGTGCATTGATCACATCCTCTGGCAAAGGTTTGTTGCCACAATCTCGTATTCGCTCTTTTCTTGAACACATTTAGGCTGTGACCTCTTGTTGCTGAGTTTCTTATCTGGGCTTACTTCAGGGTCATATTTATCATGGAGAATCTTGTACATCTCTATCATGTCACCTCGCAATCTCCGATAGGCCAGTGTTGGTAAGTTCAGAGTCCTCGGGTGGTCTTCATACTGTAAATCTTTCAGCCCTGGAACTAGTTTTGTTGCCCGTCCTTGCACATTTTCTATCATGGTTACATCTTTTGTCCGGAATGGATGCCACACGGCGCTTCTGTATTCTAGATGGGGGTCTTACTAATGCTTTATAAAGCCATTTGATACTTTCATGGTCAATCTATATAAAAGATCTGTGGATAATCCCCATCAGCTGTCGCCTTGTTTAATTTTTCCACTGTGTGCTCCTCGAATGATAGTTTGGAGTCAATGGCGACACCCAGATCTTTTTCTTTGTTGACCTTCATCAACTCGTGCTGTGGTTCTCCAGCCGTCTTTCCCTCTCATAAAGTAGTGCCTCTCGTTCTCAGATGGTCTTCGCAGTCATCAGTTTACATTTATCAGCGTGGAATCTCAGTAGCCAGCCATCTGACCAATCTTGCAGTCTTCAAATTGCATGACTTTCCATGACCCGTGCAAACCCTGAGTCTATAGAGATCTTCTTGTAGATCTGGCAGAAAACTTTTGTGTCGTCTGCGTACATGAATGCATCCGTACACAATCTCTCTGGCATGTCATTTATGTACAGCCAGAACAAGGACACTACCCATTGGGATGTCACTAAGAACGTCTGACCACGATGACATTGTGTTGTCTACCACTGTTTGCTGCTTATGGTTGAGCAGAAATAACTGCATGTATCTATTTGTTTACGTTACCAGTTATCCAGTAACTAACACTTGAAAAAAATTTCACCAAAACGTTACATTTCTCCTCATTAGTTTTTGCTAAGACCTCTCCGCCAGATTCCGTTGTCATTACCAGGTCTGCAATTGTGGCTAAAGTCTTCAGTTTACTTTTTACATATTTCCAGAAGACCTGAATAGTGATATTAACGTCATCACGAATGCTTAATTGATGACGGACTAAGTGTTGGTGTACGAATTGTGTGTCTTTACTATTTAATAAACACATTGTTGAATATTTTGAAAGTAATCCGACTGGGTGCTGTTGCTGCCATAGGAAAGCGTAGCGACTTCTCAGGCCGTGTTCAGACTATAGTCACTAGTGCTACCGCAGGCATTTGAAATTTACCCGCCTATTTCATATTATTAGCATATTTCATATACTACTATACACTTGCCCTCATGCGTCCTTTTGCGCGTATATACACATAAAAATGGCAGAGGGACACATAAAGATTACCCCTCTGCATCCCTGAGGACGCACGAGGGACGCAGTGAAAAAGTGTAACGGAAACTGGTAACTTTGCGTGTGCTTAATTATCGATTATAGTATCTTGTGTGTATATTTATTTGTGCATGTTTTTACTTTAAAAGATATACCTAATGTATTGTGTGTTCAATTAAAATGAACGTATGCATTGTTTAAGACTATGATTTGTTGTATGTTTTCTTGCACAACTCAAAGTTGTTAATACCCATAAATAAGATTCAACCATCACATTTAATTGTAAACACAATCCCCAAATCATCTTTAGTATTACATTTGATCTAATTTTGTATAAATAATGAGTTTACAAGCCCGATGTTAGTCGCCTTGTTTGGCCTTCAAATTGCAAAAATACCCGCCATGTTTCTGTCAGTTGTGCTAAACGTCAGTGTGATGTGTCAGTATTTGATTGGATAACAGCGGAATCTCCCTCTAGAGGAACTCACGCTTGAGAAATTCAATACAACTGATCAAGCGTATACAAACATGTCTGGGCGTCTTAACCCTTTCACAGCTCAGAACATTGGACAGATCGCAAAGTTGTTATCACTAATATGCTGAATATTTTGAAATTAATTTGTGCATGCCTACTTGCCTAAAGCAGCACCGACTTACAGGCAGAATATTTTTTTTCTGTCTACTTATCAAAATATCTAAATGGATCGAGGAATATATGGAAGATATTGTGATATCTTTTACATTTGAATGGTCATTTGACGGATTAGTGGCGGTGTCTTTGTATTGCGCTATAAGCCGTCTTTTATTTAGCAATAGTGGATGATTGGTTGACTGATGGATTAGTGTTTATAATGTTTAACAATACTCGATCGTTAGGTGTTCCCAATTTCTCAACTAAAAAGCTCATCCCAGCAGCGATGTTCAACGATATCGTCGATCTACAGGTAGGCATACGTTAAAATATAGATTTTTTCCAAACAGCGTATAGTTCAAAGCTCTCCAATACAAGCATCCTTATTGGATACACGCTAATGCGTTATCTATGCTTCAACCCATCAGCAATCGCGTTACATAGTTACTCCCTATGAATTAGACATATCCGGTTATTGGCCGATATATTTTCACTAATTACGCATTTTAATCTGATTTATACAGATTATTTTTTGATAAATTATTATTTTGTCTGATCTTAGCCTATGTATTCCACTATATTTAGTCATTCCAGTTACATTATAAAAAATACACGCGCATTATATCGAAGTAGGTCAAGTTGTCCTTGAGCACTCGCCCAAGTTACTCGTAATTCATCAATTCGTTCAAAGTCAAGTTAGGGTTTTCTTTGATAAAGTGGTCTTTGGAAATGTTAATCATACAAGGTTGTCAATGTAGGTTGGTTTGTTTATCAGACAACAAACAAGTACAGTGCTTTAAGTTATTGTTTATTGACATGCAGTTCAAATGTTATTAGTTAAATATACAATGGCCATTTCAATAGATAAGTTTTAGCAACCATTGTAGATCACAGAATACATATTTTTGAAAATTTACCACTGGAATGACTGACACTGTATAGAGCCAGTCATTCCAGTGTTAAACTTTCAAAAATAGGTATTTTGGTGATCTACACTAGTGGGCAAAAGTGTTAAGTGCTAAAGGTTAATAAACTATGCATAGTTAATATTCTCTATATATACATTAACAGTATTTACACAATGTCATAACTAGTGCTTTCAACATGTTTAATAAAGTGCTTTATAATTAGATCAATGTGTTGTGTTTATTTTAAGAAAAAAGATGGGACCCCCATATATCAGATGAGGACCCCATGGGACCCCCATATTTTACAGTGGGACACCCAAATCTGAGTGTGGGGTCCTTGGGACCCCCAAAAATCAGATGTTGTGGGCAACACTGCTACTATATATATAATACATTAATTTTTAAATTTAATAATAATAAACTTCAAATGCCTGTCACTGTGCTGTGGTGCTACAATGTTTTCGTATCTAAAACGCCAGACTCCTGTGTTTTTGGCGGACATTTATATATCTTGTAATACTGAATAAATAATCTTGAAAATTATTTTAATCTAAGAAAATAAAGAATTTATTAAGAAAATTTAAAACAAGTGAAAATATGTCAATTCAGCATAAAATTTAAAACTAAAATTAATCAATTTCTTAATGACAGTTTACGAATTGGTATTTAGCAAAATGTCATACAGTGTATGAATCGCAAAATATAGACAATGGACAATATAAATGATCCAAATAATCAGAAATCGTGTATTTAGTCCGAACTTTACCTAATATCATTTCACTTCCGGGATGGTTAGAATGGCAGAGTTCAGTTAGGTAGGTCCCGCCTTTGTATAGGAGCACCTCCTTCAGGAGTAATATAGTAGCCAGCACGTACACGAATCAGGTCAATCTCATTAAGTTTAGCTATTCTTATGTGGTTCAGGACATAGTAGTTTTGTCTGATCAGGGCTTTTAATCTGGCCATGCAGAGGCAAGGCTCCTTCCTCAGGTATGTAGATAGGATCACGAGGAATGTGGTTAGAGTTTCACTGTGTGACCAGACGTGGATGGAATTTATGGTACTGTTGTGGAACAGTACATTTTTTTAAATTGGAATCGTGGAATAGTAAATACGGAGATGCCCTAATCTAATTTGCTGATTATTCTGGAGCTACCAGTTTCAACCCGTCGGAGTCACAATCTGATTCCACTCCAGAAATAGCACAAAACTGAGAGCCTAAGGAATGAGATTAGGGCCATGAAGAAGCAGTTCGCCATGGAAAATAAGATGCTCCGGGAGCAGTTAGTGAAGGAGCAGAAAGTGAATGCGGATTTCAAGATGCGAGTCACCGAACATGGACCGTTGGTCGATATCTTTGCTCCTCGCGGGGTATATGTGCCAAAATCGGACCTGTCTGATGACGCAAAATTTGAAGTAGGTGGTGTTGATGATCCATACGGTGCCAAGCCAAAAATCTTACGTGGTCCACCCCCACCAAAAATGTCTACCTTCGATGGTAGTAGGGAGTGGGGGCCATTCTTCATCCTATTTGAGCGCATTGCACATCGCTATGGTTGGCCAATTTCTTACCATTTGGAGATGCTGATCGAGACATTGTGAGATAAGGCCCTGAAATATTTCTGTAGTTGCCAAAGGCAGGTTCAAAATGATTATGAGAAGCTGGTAAACCGCATGAATGTCAGATTTGGCAAAAAAAAGAGCTGCCACAAACCTCCAGACACAAGTTGCAAGAGGTGCATCAGGAGGGGCGGTCATTGGAAGAGTTCGCTGAACTCATCCAAGAGCTCACTTTGGATGGTTATCCAGACGTCGCTGAGGAAGTCACCAAACATATTTCACTCGACAACTTCATCAGAGGACTTGATAACAAGATGGCAGCTCTGACCGTCTTAGATAAGGATCCAGAGACCCTAGAGGAAGCGTTGCAACTGGTGAGAGAGTCTGTAACTGACCAGAGACTCATAATGGGTGTTAAAAGGCCAGAGTCACGCAAAGTCCATTTCACTTCCCATGATCCGGGTAATGATGATCTGGATGCTCCCACCAACATCTCAGATGTTAAGTTACAGGTCCGTACTGTGCAGCCCCACCCCCCCCCCCCCAGCCGTTTAGATAAGCATGAACCGGAAGTATCAGGCATGAAGGGAGAGCTGGCAGACATCAAACTATCTGTGGACAAAATATTGACGCTTTTGTCTACTCGTTCTCAGTCTCCTCTGAGAGAACCTGTCTCTCCAGTATCCAGGGACAAGTCACCTGTCCCTGTTGGTGGGCGCAGAGGAGCGTGCTTCAATTGCCATGCTGAAGGACATTTCAGTCATGAGTGTCCATTGCGTAATCGATCACCTTCACAGTCCCCGATGCGCACACCAATATGCAATGCCAGCCCGATCAACAGGACTACACCCACTTATGAAGTCCGCATGTATCAGGAGCAGCACCATCCCATGAACCTGATTATCCCAGTTATGATTAATGGTGTGTCAGTGAATGCAGTGATTGACACAGCAGCTCAGGTCACAGTTTTGAGTGAGGCATTCACGAATAGGCTATCACAGCCTCCGACCATTGGAGAGGCTGTGACCCTCAAAGGGGCTGGTCAGGACAGTGTTATTTCCGCACATGTAGGGTGTGATGTGTCCATCAGAATCAGTACCAGGGTTATCCCATGGTTTGTTCTAATAGCTAACATCTCTGACAAAGTTATCCTTGGACTTGACCTCTTGAAAGATCAAGGAGAAATAATTGATCTTCTTAATATGTCGGTTAAGATTAAGGATGAGATTATACCAGTGTCCACTGTGAGGTCATGGGGAACAGAAAACAGAACTCCAAATAGCTCAGGTGACACTGGAGAATAGGACTGTGGTCGGCCCTTACGAATCAGTTCAAACCATTGGGTGGTTGGACCACTCCTTTGACTCCAGTGCAGACCTCGGACTTCGGCCAGCGCATGCATTGAATGGGCTGTTAATCCCACATTCTTTAGTAAGGAACCAATCATCTCAGGTTCCTATTCTGCTTCGAAATTTGTCGTCCAAATTCATCACTCTGGACAAGGATCATGCTTTGGGGACTGCTGTGAAAATTGAAGAAGTGCTGAAAGAGGAGTCGCTCATGGACGAATATGAGATCGTACGATCATCCAATATGGAGTCTGTGCCGCACATCTTCTTGAGTTATTCCATAGGTCTGTGCACGGCATACCCGAAGACCAGGATGGTTTGGTAAAATAACTCCTCATAGACTTCCAAGACATATTTGCAAAAGATGATCTTGATCTGGGTTGCTTTAAGGGTATCTACCACAAAGTTGATACTGGTGATGCACGACCAGTTCGTGCCAAGATGCGTCGAACACCACTAGGTTTTGAGCATGAAGAGGATAAGCACCTGCAGGACATGCTCAACAAAGGCGTAATAGTATCCTCACAATCTGAGTGGGCATCTGCACCTGTTCTGGTAAGAAAGAAGGACCATTCTGTGCACTATTGCATTGACTTTTGAGCAGTGAACATCCTAAGATGCAAGGATTCCTTCCCTCCACCAAACATCAGTGCTGGTCCGCATACTCTTGGCGGTAGTGCGTACATCAGTGCATTGGATATGGCAGCTGGGTATTGGCAGCTGGAGGTTTATCCTCATGATAGGCATAAGCTGGCCTTCATTACCAGATACAGACTTTTTGAATTTGTTCGCATGCCTTTTGGTATGTGTAACAGTCCCGCCACCTTCCAGCGAGTCATACAATTAGTTTTACAGGGTTTGAACTGTCAGGAGTGTCTGGCATACATAGATGATATCATTGTGTTCGGTAGAACATTTGAAGGCCATATGGCTAATCTGAGACAAGTTTTCGAAAGGTTCCATTCACACAACCTGAAGCTCAAACCTAAAAAGTGCAGTTTGATGTGTAAGGAGCTGTGTTTCTTAGGGAAGCAGGTCAGTGCCAAGGGTATAGCTGTTATGCTAGAAAATATTGAAATTATAGGGGGCTGTCCTCCACCCATTAATAAGAAAGAACTGGAGTCCTTTCTCGGCTATATCAACTACCACCGTGAGCACATCCGAGGATTTGCGGGGTTGGCAGCACCTCTCTATGCCCTGACAGGATCCAAGGCAGACTTCACTTGGACTCCCATCCACCAGCAGGTGTTCGAGAATCTAAAGAAGATAATGGTTAGCCCATTGTTCTTGAGTATCCACAACCATCTGGTATGTTTATATTGGATACTGATGCTTCTGAAGCAGCTATTGGGGCTGAATTATCTCAAATTCAGGGTGACAGGGAAGTTGTTATCGGATTCGGTAGCACAATCCTTTCTCCCACACAATGGAAATACTGTGTCACCCGCAAGGAATTGCTTGCTGTTGTCACTTTCACCAGACATTGGTATCCATTCCTGTTAGGTCGCTCATTCATTGTTCGGACAAACCATCACAGTCTGTCCTGCCTGTAGCAGTTCAAGAATATTGAAGGGCAACTGGTGCGATGGATGGAAGAACTTGGACAGTACGATATGACCATCCAGAATCGCCCTGGTGGGAACCATAGCAATGCTGATGGTCTGTCCAGAATACCTATCAGTCTGATTACTGCAACTGTTACAATGCTGGGCAGAATCTCAAATTGTTACCCTGTCATGGTTGTACTTATTGTACACGGATACACTCACATTGGGAACGTTTTAATGAATATGTGGATGAGGTCATCCCATTGGCAGTAAGAGCATTGACCACTAGTCAGTTGGATGATCAGTCTGATGATGAGTCTGACGAGGACACTCCACCTGATACAGGTGATTATTGCAGTGATGTGACATCTAACTGGACAACAGTTTATTCGCCTGCCCAATTATGAGAGGCGCAGATGCAAGACCCTGATATTACAAAGTTGATACAATGGAAGGAAACGAATCACAACCCCCCAACCCCCCCCCCCCCCCCCCCCCCCGTCATGGGAATTGTATCTTTCTAGTCCAGCTGTGAAGTCATTATGGCTGGCTAAAGAGCATCTTACCCTTGGGGATGGAGTTCTGTATTACAATTGGGAAACAAAATGTTCACCTAGTAAGCTGTTCCTGGTTCCTGAATCCTTGAACAAGGAGGTCTTGTTTAGCTGTCATGACTCCCAACTTTCCGGGCATATGGGGCAGAAAAAAACCGTGGAGAAATTGTGCATGAGATACCACTGGCATGGAATTACAAGAGACTCTCAAGAGTATGTTCGGTTTGTGGTGTTTGCAACTGCAACTAGAAGCTGATGACTAAACCAAAGGCACCATTAGGGCAGTTTCATGCTGGTTTACCTTTGGAACGTGTGCATTTGGACATTCTAGGCCCATTCATCGAGTCACGTTATGGCAACCAGTATGTTTTGGTAATTATTGATCAATTTACCAAATGGGTTGAATGTTATGCCTTGCCAAGTCAGTGAGCAGAACTCACTGTGAAAACCTTTGTGGAAAGGTTTATCTCTGTTTTTGCTTGCCCTCTGTACATACCGATCAGTGCAAAAAATTTGTGAGTAATCTTTTCAGCAGTCTATGTAGTCTTTTGCAAATTGCGAAAACCCAAACCACGCCATACCATCCCTGTGCCAACGGGCAGGTAGAACGCTATATGCAAGTGATTATCAATATGATGAGATGTTACCTCTCTGATAGCGAGCAACAGAAAGATTGGGACAAGCATGTTCCCTACATAGCATCTGCTATTAGGGCTACAGTGAACCGTCAAACAGGGTATACTCCAAAGCGAATGATGCTAGGGCATGAAATTCTGCAACCCCTGGATCTTATGGTCGGCAGTGAGCAGCTCTGGAAAACGCCAGAGTCTGTAGGGGATTTTGTTCAGAATTTGGAGCAAGTTCTCAAGAGCACACATGCAATTGCTCATCGTAATCTAGGGATGGCTCACGCCCGACAAAAACGCACGTATGATCTGAAACTGAACACTCATGAATATAATGCTGGTGACCTAGTCTACGTGGCTAACTCGGCTACCAAGATTGACCAGTCGAAAAAACTTAGCAGACCTTGGCTTGTGCCATTTGTAATTAGCAAGCAATTGTCAGGCGCAGTGTACCAGATGCAGGGCAGACATAAACATGTTAAAATCCATCATGACCGTCTCAAACTCTGCCGGGACAGGGTCATTCCAATCTGGCTGTGGAGATTACGAGAGTCAGTCCTAACCAATACTCCTGATGCGGCCATCTCTGTTTCATCCGCTTCCTTCAGTGAATTACCAGTATCACAACCATCAGACTTTTCCTTTGCATTCCATCCATTAGATCTGGATCCCACTGTCTAGTATGGTGAGGAGGATCCACTTGATAAGGATGCTACCATTCTTTATGGACAGGAAGATAAGGCATTACTGGAAGAGGATTCACCTATTCTATATGGAACAGATAAAGAGGTTTTAACTGGAGATGGCTCGGATAAGGAGCTAAGTCATATCGGAATGGTTAGGCGTGGGAGAAGAGGTATGTTGCGTCATCTACCTGACAGATTGCAGGACTACGAACTTTATTAGACTGCCAGTTTTTTTGTACATATGTATTCATTTATATCTCATGATCTTATACATATTCATGTTGTCAACTGTATTTATGCGTTGACATGTTCTTATCTTGAGGCTTGAATAAACTGGCCCTTGATGTGAGCATGTAACTCTAATGTTGCATTTAATTTTTCATGTTTCGCCCTCGCTGAGGCGTGAATAAACTGGTCTTTGGTGCGAACATGTATCTACCATAGATTAGTTTCCTCGAGGCTTGAATAAGCTGTCCCTTGGAAGTTACACATGTTTCTAATATTTTGTTCACGTTCTATTCTCCCTGAGGCTTGAATAAACTGGTCCTCGGAGCGAACAAGCATCCAGATTGGTTTCCTTGAGGCTTGAATAAACTGGCCCTTGGATTAAGCCTACAATATAACCATATAGTTATGTAGCTCGCCGGGTAGTGTCGGGCCGTTCCGATGTATCATGTCATGTCGACTCGCCAAGCCGCAAGTGCAAGATGAGTGATGACGCTGGTTAGCATCTGGTCTCGGGGTGACGGACCTTGTACGAGACTGCCCTGCGGGAACCAAAAACCAGCTCCTAAGGCCGGTGGAACTCAATCGTTCCGGTGGGGCCACTGATGTTTTGCTGTATCACAAATGATCACACCTCCGCTGCAAAATTTCCCCACTGAGTCTGCATCCTGAGACTGATGGTGGTTGGTCGCGGTGGATGCACTATCATTGCTGAGATGCGTTCATTATCACTGGCACTGTCAGCAATGTCTGAAGTGATGGTGGCGGAAATAGGAGCGTCTATAATGTCTCTCACAGTTACTGCGGGTGCTAAAATATCTGTCCGTAAGGTAGCGGTGGTTCTAGTGGTCGTCAAGGCGGGTGATGCTGTTGTCGTTGTCGTCGTCGTGGTGGCTGCGGTGGCTGTCGTGGTGATGGCGGTGAGCTGAATCATAGGCTGAGGCAATGATGCAGGAGCGGAAACGGCAGGAGATGACATCTTCCGAGACTTAGCATATTTCACCAGACGATTTGCGGTAACATTGGGCATGGGCTGAATGTCCTGCGTGTGGGCGATACGTCGCTTTTCCACGTATTGTCGTTCCGGCATGGTTCCCTTCCTGATGGCTGGGTTCAGAAAGGCTAGGGGGCGGATGCTGGATAACACGAGTTGGAGTTATGCTAATCGATGCAGGCTGCGACGGTCCTGGTCCCTCGTCTATGGTCAGGTCTGGAGGAGATGGTGACTGCGGGTAACTTGGACTTTCCATTCCCGCAGGTGTCATGATGACTGCTGATATCAGCTGACTGGCTGAAATTGCTTCAGACACTACAGGTGCAGGTGTAGTGGCTGTAGTTTGATGGCTGAATCCTGATGCAGGTGCTGCCGGACTGGATTCTTCGGAGGACTTCCGCTTCTTACTCCGCTTCAGGACTGGTGTAGATGTAGTTACTGGTAGTGGCATGACACTCCCCGACGTGGCTGTGGGTAGGATTTCACATCTTCCTGCCGGTACGTTGCTCATGGTAGCCGCGGGAAGACGATGACTAACGGGATATCTACGGGTAGTGTTTTTCGTGTGGGCCATCTTCTCGGTCGGGAGAACTTTGACTGGAAACTAAGATTCGAAACGTGTGGCTAAAACGGCATGATCCTCGTTTTCTTCCCCAGGAACTAATGTCACTTCTAACAAACACGGTGGTGATGATGGAGCGCATGGGTCACTCCATAGCGAGTAGCAGTGTAGAGATACTGACACGTCGCGCAGAAGGCTGACTGGAGGAGATGATCCTTGTTAACATGAAGTGTGCGGTCGGATTTTCTCGTAAATGTTCTGGTACAGGGTTCTCCGCTAGCTAATAACGAGCTGCATGGGAATCGTTTTGGAACTGGTACCGATTCTTCTTCAGATGAATCCGACAATGCTAAATCTTCAAGGAGTGACATCTCGTTCCCGCATGATAGGTGGCTGCGGGAACCTTACTCAAAGCCTAATGCCCTATCTCTTCATTTTGTTAACTTTCCAGGCAAAGTATAATAATGAACTAATAATAAAAACAGCAAAATTTGGTTTTCAACACGATTGAAGCCTAATGCTATCTGTTCTTCCCTGGTGTTGAGTTTTGACGGGAAGACAAAGGTTCAGAGCATGCTTCCTCCTTGTATACTATTTGGTGGCGTCATATGGAAGTTTTAACAGGTGATTCGGTCAGCCCTATATGGAAAGTTACTCTTTCCAACTCTAGACGTCTAGGGATTAATTCTTCCAATATAAAGGGAGTACTTTTAATTATAGGAGGAATGGCTCATTAACTTCGTCTTAATTTATCACATTTAACAGCCTCCGATCAACATAAAAACGTGGTACTACTTTTTCTTTGAGGAGCCTCACATTTTAATTAGTGTGAGGCGGCTTTTCAGATTGGATGCTTATAAACTTGCCTGTTTTAATTTTAGGCTGGAGCGCACAATGGGGTGTGTGGGAGCCTGGTGACGTCAGAGGTAATTACCCCGACTCATCCTCGCCACTCCTCGATCACGCTGTGGTAGTCGCATATTTGGACGGCTCTTGTGTTTAAAGCGTTTGATCCAATTTACTGGAAATAGCAGTAAATGTGACGTGACTCCTAAAAGCACGTGGTTGATCGAAAACATATGTGCTGTTTATGGCGATGGCCAAAATACTGTTGCTGAGGTGTAGTCTATTGTAGAAGTGAGATATGGAAATATATATGTGTTATATCATGAATCTTTATAATATAATGTCCCTTATTTGCGCGAGTTCTTAAACATGCGTCTTGGTATATGTCTGTAATAGGTAGCTCTCATCCCGTGTTGATTATGGACTGGAATGCATGGAAGAGAATTTTTGAAATTCTCCTTGTAATTATACTGTTTAGATTTTTGATGCCGCTTTAACGGCCCGTGCGCTAATGATTTGTAGCACAGTAGAGCAGTTGTGTTCTTAATAAAAAATATAACAGTAAAGTTGTAAGTAATTTGATGTGTGGTTTAAACAGATCTATTCAGGCGGTAGATCAATGTTACTGATCCCGACAAGATAACTGCGTTTTCCGAGCGGGAGGGCTGCCAAGCATTCTCCTCAATGGGTAGAACTAGCTCCATCCCGGCCTAGACCAGACACATTAATACCACTTAATGATGGTTAAATTACAGTACAACTCGGAGGTTGGTGCCACAGTATTACAATTTACAATGCCGTCGTTTGGAGATTGTGAATACAGTCAACCTGAGTGTCTATGTTTCTGACATTTTGGTGATTTGAATCTGATACGCGTGGCTGGTTATCTGTATATGATACTCGCGCTGTGGTGAAGGTGACGTTTTTATGGCCGCCAGGTGCGGGAGTGGGGGTGGGGTGGGGTGGGGTGGGGTGGGGTGGGTGAGAGGTGGCGTGATGTCAACTTTATCGAACCTGGTGGGTTTTTCACTCTGTAGTGGCCGAGCCCGTGGGCGGGACAGAGTTACTTTAGAGCGCAGATGACCTGTCGGATGCTGTCGTAACTTTGATCAATCCATTATTGATTTCAAGTTTTCGTTGGCAAAATCCTACTTGTGACTGACGACAATGCGAGCATCTTGCTCTCTTAATAATATTGACTGTTATTACGTGTAGATGAAGTATGTGGATTTTGGCTGTTTCCGTACGACATCAGGAAAAAAGGGAGGGGGAGGAACGTAGGACAAACGTTCCTCCCGTGATGCGTACTGTAGATGGATGTAGTGCATTCCTTATATCCATATGAGCAGTTCTCCCATAACTGGATAAGAAGGTGTGTGCAGGAGATTTGTTGGCTGTTGCCTGTTGATGATAATGTTGTTGTCGGAATGTCTGTGCTGCTGTACGATGCCAATGTTATAAGCGAAGTGCGTGCATTCCAGTTTCCCACGCTGGTGAACGCCAAGTCTGTTGTTATTGTGGGAGGTGGGGTTTGTGGGAGATATTATTTCTCTCACAGCTTTTGCGGGTGGAACTTTTGCGGGAATTTTTATGTCTCTATCGGAAATTAATTAATACCCGTAGGTGCTGCTAAATGATGTTGTTGCCGATGTTGAATGTCTCTGTTATGCTGAGTATAACCAAGTAGGTATGTGATGTACGCGCATTGACGAATTGACGTATTCAGCCTTGAGGGCAGGTGTGCTCTGTATGTGATGATGTTCTGTCTGTGGTGTGATGTCCTGACTGCTCACGGGGGAGTATGGTAGGCCGAATGGATGGGGTGGCCTTTGGATAGGGGGATGTGGTCATCTCCCATTACATGATGGTTGGTGTACTGTCATAATTTTTAGACACCGGGAAAATTCAGGCCAAGAGTCTGCTGAACAGGCTGCTTCCCTGCCCACCACGGGGTGTGTGGGTGGGGGGGTGTGTGGGTGGGGGGTGGGGTAGGGGTGGGGTGGGGGGTGGGGTGGGGGTGGGGGTGGGGGTGGGGGGGTAATGTTGGTTGGTGCAGTGTGGGATGCCACCTCCTGTGTCGCAGCAGTCTCTCTCATATCTGAAGATTGACAGTCAACAGATGATGAGTGGAGTGTGAAATGGACTGGACCGGTGATGTCCGAACTTGGTGCATAGATGAGGGAAGCCAGTTGGATTTGGGGTGCCGGTGCAGTGACGGATAAGGGTTCCACTTGGATGGGGATTGGTCTGTCACTTTGGGGGCATGGTCTGGTACACCTTGTTGTACGGTTCTGCGGTTCTAGACACGCCAAGGCTTCATCTAGCCTCTTCAGTTCCATGCTAATCATCATATGTTCCACTCCACGGGAAGCATGGCTTGGGTCAGCCTCAGCCTCCGCTTGTGGCAACTCTATGATGGGCGGAATAGCATGAAGTGGGTGGGAACGGGAAGAGATCGTAGGAACAACCTTTCCATCCGGTCCCCTGAACAAAACAAACACAAAGTTCTTCAGATACGACTTCCCAGATCGAGTAGACCCATGCTGAGAAGGGAGAGGACGAGCACGTATCTCGTCATCGTCGTCAGTGTTAACCGCTTGTTCACCCGTGTTCTGGCTTTGTAGAACTGGGGCTGAACTGGCACCGTGGTGCTCTGTGCTAACATCGGGATTACATGTTTCCGTAGAAATACATGTCTGGGTACCGGTGTCATGAGAAACGCCAGGCCGAGCTCTGGTGCTGGGTCGTCACTGACACATGGTTTAAGTCGGAAGTGGATGACTGAGGTCAGGCCATCCGAAGCACGGATACGGTAGGGCATGTCCAACGTCTTACCTACTACCGCATAGGGTCCTTTCCACTGGTAACTCAGTTTACTTGGTACGTTTGCAGACCGTCGTGAATCGTGTACCCAAACCATCCTTCCTGCTCCATATGGATCTCCATGCACCCTCCGGTTGTGCCATGTCTTTCGCCAACGGTGTGCAGTTGATAATGTTTCTCTCATTAACTCATGGGACTATCCTATCCGTTGCCGCAAGAGTTCAACATAGAGAGATGGTGAATTTTTCTCTCCTGGTATCCCAGGCATGGCCAGATCCAGGGTTAAGGCTAATTCACGGCCTATCATTAACCCAGAAGCGGTACAACCCGTGCTGGAATGTACTGAAGTGCGGTAAGCCATGAACACATATGGGAGCCGTAGGTCCCAATCTCTACAATCAAGGCGTGTTTCCTTTGTAAACATCTCCGCGAGTTCTGTTGAATCTCTCTACCATCCCGTAACTCTGGGGGTGGTATGGAGTCGTCCTTGTTTTGATGATATAGAACAATAGAGCTCTGATATGAGTCGGCTCTCAAAATTACTTTCTTGATCGGAGTGCAACTCATAAGGCATACCTAAACGGCAGAACACATTGCATGCCAAGACCTCCACTATGGTGGATGCCTCTTGGTCCGGCAAAGCAAATGCTTCTACCCACTTCGTAAAGTATTATTGTAATACGAGGATGTATTTATTTCCGTCATCCATCGTATTCAAGGGTCCAAGCACGTCGATAGCCACTCACTCCCATGGTGCACCAACAATCTTAATTTGCGATGGTGCGATATGGTGTTGGCCAACAGCGCGTCTTTGGCAACCCATGCTTTGACACTATCACGAATCCCGATCCCGTGGAATCTCAATTTGATACGGGCAACAGTCCTTTCCACGGCCAGATGCCAGGCGTTATCATGCAGTTGTTTTAATATAAGATTACGATAACTTTCTGGGACTACCAGACGGTCATTAATATACAGAACGTTATTTATTAATCGACATTCTTCGAACCGTTGGTAATAATATTTTGCCGTGATTCCTTAGGAGGACGTACTCCCTCCTGGATCCACGCATATATATTTCGTGTCTGTACATCTGTTGTTTGGCGGTGTGCGATTTTCTCCAGATTCCACTCTGCGCACCTCAATTCGGGGAACTCCGCAGATGGCTGTATTGACTGTGTCATGGTGGCGGTCTCTTCATGTTCAGCTTCCATGCCGATTCTGCTGAGGGCGTCGGCATTCCCATGCAATTTGCTGGGACGGTGAACAACGTTGAAGTTATAGGCCTGCAGGGATTCCTGCCATCTCGCTACCTGGCCCTCCAGATTCTTCAAATTCCTGAGCCATCGTAGTGAGGCATGGTCTGTACGGAGTGTAAAAGGGCGCCCATACAGAAAGTGTTTATAATACTTGATGAAGTGTACCGCCGCTTACAGTTCTCACTTGGTGGTTGCATATCTTCTCTCCATTTTATTTAGAGTATGCGGACCATAACCCATTACCTGCTCTGTTCCATCTTCTGTGACCTGAGATAGAACCATGCCTATAGCATACGCTGACGCGTCAGTGTTTAAGATGACATCGAGGTTTGGATTAGGATGAGCAAGAATGGGGGCGGTCGTCAAGAGTTCCTTCAAACGCCCTGAAGGAGCCTTCACACTCACTCGTCCACTCAAATGATCAATATTTTTCAGTGATCTTGTGGAGGGGTGAAGCAATCTCGCTGAAATGTCAGATGTAATGGCGATAGTACTGGCATAGGCCAAGAAAACTTCGTGTCTCCGTAACTGAAGAGGGCTGTGGCCACTCTGCTACTGCCTTAGTTTTTGATGGCTGAGTAGCCACTCCATCACCGGATATGATGTGTCCCAGGAGCTCAATGCTCTGTCTAAAGAGATAACATTTCTTTGGTTTGAGTTTTAAATTGGCTGTGCGGAAGCGAGAGAGCACAGTGTCCAAATTTATTAAGGTTTGCTCAAACGAAGGTCCGAAGACTATCATGTCAACTATGTAACAGAGACAGATTTCCCATTGCAGGGTGGTTAATACCTGGTCAATGAGTCGTTCAAAAGTTCCGGGAGCGTTGCACAACCCATAGGGCATCTTGCAGAATTGGAAAAGGCCATCCCTACAAACGAATGCAGTCTTTTCCATGTCAGCTTCATCCATGGCTACTTGCCAGTAACTGCTAGCTAAGTCACGGGTACAAAACCATTTGGCTCCAGACAAGGAATCCAAGGCCTGATCTATCTGAGGTAACGGATAAGTGTCCTTGATGCTAAGATCATTAAGGCGGCGGTAGTCTATACAAAACCGCAAGGTTCCATCCTTTTTGCCTGCTAGTACTATTGGGCTAGCCCATGGAGATGCTGAAGGTTCAATAACACCGGTCCGCAACATGTCATTCACTTGTTGGTGTGCTTCTGCTTCCTTTTGAATGGGAAGACATCGCACCGGTTGATGTACGGGGTGATTATTGCCTGTGTCGATGGAGTGTCGTATGAGATGAGTCTCTCTGAGATCCATGTCTCCGGAGGAAAAACTATCACTATATTTATGAAGTAATTTCGAATTTCATGTTTCTGTGATTGCTGTAATCCAACCGTGGCACGTAGATATAAATCATGTAATTGTTTGGGTAAATCATCAGTCATATGCAGTGGTGTGTCAGCGGATGTAGGTGATTCCAATGAGATTATGTCCACTAAATGGCCGCAGCGTACTGTAGCTCGCGGGGTAGTGTCAGGCCATTCCGGTGTATTATGTCGCCTCGCCACACGGCAAGTGCACGACGAATGATGACGCTTGTTAGCATCCGGTCTCGGAGTGACGGATCCTATACGAGACTGCCCTACGGGTAACAAAAAAATGGCTCCTAGGGCCGGTGGAACTCAATCCTTCTGGTGGGGCCGTGCGACCATCGTCGTGAGCATTAAATACAACTGTCTCATCCCAAGAAGTTGTGTCACCAGTATGCCTGTCCATAGCAATTTCGTGATCTATGGACTTACAAGATTTGATTTGGTGACCTAATTACAATAAGTCTATACAATAGTTTTACCCAAACAGACTGTCGAGTATGATAGATAAAAATAAGGAGCATACGAAAATACAAGACATAGAGACAGCCGAATGAACTTTTAAACATGGGGCTCCTGGAGGTACCACACAGACTCGTAGGTTCGCAGCGGTATCCCCGCAAGAGAGGCTCCCGTACACGAGACATAACTAATTAACTTAATATAAGTTATCATACCTCTAGGCTGAAAGGAAAGAAGATTATATCAGACGAAAAGTCATGTGCCTCATGCGGGCACTACTCCTAGTGCTAGTTTGGGTGAGGAGCATTATCCTCGCGTGGACCATCGTCGCTGAATCATTGCAAGAGGCAAGTGCCTCGCGTGGGCCTCTGTCTTGGGAAGGTGTCGCCACTACTTAAAGCGGGAGAAGAGTAGTAGGCAAAAAAGGGGCCCACTCTAATATTTCAACCAAAATGCTTGAAAAAGGAAAGACCATACCTAGTGAGATTATGACTATAGGGATGCGTGCTGTTTTACGTGAAGACGGGACGAATGATTCCCGAAGGATTCCAACGTCACCGTCTTATGTAATTCTTAGTATGCTGAATTAGTAGCCGCCGCTTTATTTATGCGGGCCTTCTGCTCTGCTTCACCAGCTTTTATTTTTTAGAGACAAGAACTATTTTAGGCCACAACTGGCTGGTATCTACCTAGCTATTAGACACGGCTGTCATTAGGAATAGAGGCCCCAAGACATCAATACTGAAGACAGCACTCATACATGTTACTTAGTAAGATCTTCGAACTGGATAAGAATCCGAACATCTCGCTACGTAACCACATAAAACGTCACAGGACACTGGTGACTTTTCACAAAAGCATTTTAGGCAACTGATCTATTGTTATGGCGGGTTCCATTTCCGTTAAGGTTTGCCCACCATAAATGTCCTTCCCGGGAGGGCGTGGCAGATCTAAATATCATGCCCAGACATTCTTTATGGGATTCGGTGGGGATACGCATCTCGCCCATCACCGGGTCCTATGGAACTAACCGTTTAGCCTCTCGTTAGGTTTATGTACAAGTTGCCCTGTTTTGCACTGCGGGGCGGGATGGAAGTTGAAAACAACCCGATCACAAGCGGGGGTTGTTAGATGCAGATGAAGATACAAAACAAAGCTTAACGGTGCTGGGTACGTCAGCCAGCTCTGAAGATGCACCGGGCAAAGTTTACTTGCTGCGGTCGAAAGTTAGAGGAACCTGCACAACATCAGTGCGGGACGGTTGAAATACAACTTTTTGGCATGGCCGGTGGATCCGGCGAGTCATCCACCAAAGAACATCGCTGCCTCTACATCTGTAGAATCACATATTCAGGCCGTAACGGCCTCGCCGCAAGTTTGTGTTCCGAAGTAGATCTTGATACTCGTGAACAATAATTAGAAAGTTCCAAATTGCTCCCGCAAGAAGGGAGTTACAAATTTGTTATAGTGCGGTGGGTTGGGTAACTGCTAGCTACGGGAGAAAAACTGAAAGAAGGCGAGAGGGTCTGCGTATGCCTTTCGATAGTAGCTGGTACAGGTCCAACCTATGCGGCCCCTGGCCGAGGATGCTCTCGATCTCTGGATTGCGTCTCCTTTTATACTCCTTGTGACGTCACAGGCGCAAGCTCCAACCAATCATCGTTCAAGCAACAGCCAATCAGCGCGTAGCTGATAATAACGCTGTCGAATGTTCTAGAACATTCTAGAAGTTCTGCGTCCACGTGGTTATGATGTCACGGCAATATTTTGAAGATAATCAAGAAGGGTTTTCCATGGATAACTCAGCCATTTCTTAACCGATTTTGAAATGGTTTACAGATTTAAAAAGCCCGTCGAATTTTGTTTTTGATTAATCCCAGACTCGGCGGGAACAGGTAACTAAAAAGGATTACACTGTACCATCTCGGTACACTAAAAGCGTCATCCCACCTTGGTCGTAAACTACGTGCTTCGTCAAAAATAGCATCTAAGCGTGCGCATGTGCACTATTGGCTTTAACGAACTTAGTCGTTTTTACAACGCACTCTCTCATAGCCCCAAATACGCCTATGGCTCTACCCAGGGGGGCGTGTTCAGGGAACGAATCCAGGACAGGAAGCGGTACCCGACCGGTCGATCCGAACTACACAACCCCCTCCTAGTTTGACATCCGTGGCAAACGATAGCGCATGGCGGATCGATGCACGGACATACGCTAGGCAGGAATTATGACTTCCCGGGTAGGCGCGTGGCCGGAGAGGAGTAGTGATGCAATAGACGCGTATTCACGAGACAGAGCACATAAAGGTGCCAAAGAGGAGAGGTGAGGCATACTTTTAGTTTTCAATTTTTTACCTGGAATTATTTTTCCAGGCCTTTTCTTTTTTGGTTTTGTTTTATTTAAATATTTTGGTGCGTGCTGTAACTTTATTTAGTAAATGATCCTAAACAATAGCTTGCATGGGTGTTCTCTTTGGGTGCGGATAATCATTATCTCCGCAGAGAACACCCAAGTTCCAACGTACCACAATTTAAGTTTAAATATAATAGTATAATGTATTTATGTATACATATAAGATTCATGTAACATACCCTTATGGGGTATTTAGTCAATTACTCCCGAATTACTTGCACACCCCGGGTAAATAAAGGGGTACGCAGCACATATCTCTTATTATTATTAAAAAGTATATTTGCGGCCCGTTATAGCGGGTCTGCAACGGGAAGCTCTTGCTGACCTCATAGCTGTCCTAACATCTAAGACAGGAAGAAAGCTGGGCACCGAAGTGTGTGACTGTGTCGGATAACCGTAGTCATCCTACGGATGGGATTCAATTGATCTAACATATATAATAAGAAGAAAAGTATTTTAAAAATAGAGTAATAATTAATACACTTCCATGAATCGCACCACTGGTGTTTCTGCTGTATTACAAATGAACACACCTCTGCTGCGAAATTTCCCCACTGAGGCTGGGTCCCACGACTGATGGTGGTTGATCGCGGTGGATGCACTATCATTGCTGAGATGCGTTCCCTATTACTGGAACTGTCGGAAATGTCTGAAGTGATGGTGGCGGAAATATGAGCGTCTATAATGTCTCTCAAAGTTACTGCCAGTTTTAAAATATCTGTCCGTGAGGCAGCGGTGGTGCTAGTGGTTGCTAATGTGGTTGAGGTTGTAGTGGTGGTAGTCGTCGTGGTGGCTGCAGTAGCTGTCGTGGTGATGGCAGTGAGCTGTATCGTAGGCTGAGGCAATGATGCGGGAGCAGATATGGCAGGAGATGACATCTTCCGAGACTTAGCATATTTTAACAGACGATTTGCGGTAACGTTAGGCACGGGCTGAATATCCTGCGTGTGGGAAATACGTCTCTTTCCCGCGTATGGTCGTTCCGGCGTCGGTCCTGATGGCTGGGTCAGAAAGGCTAGGAGGCGGATGCTGGATAACATGAGTTGGAGTTATGCTAATCGACGCAGGCTGCAACGGTCCTGGTCCCTCCTCTATGGTCAGGTCTGGCGGAGATGGAGAATGCGGGTAACTCGGAATGTCCATTTCCGCAGGTGTCGTAATGACTACCAAAATCGGCTGACTAGCTAAAGCCGTCTCAGACACTACGGGTGAGGGTGTACTGGCTGTAGTTGGATGGCGGGTTACTGATGCTGGTGCTGCCGGACTGGATTCTGCGGGAGACTTTCGCTTCTTACTCCACTTCAGGACCGGTGTAGATGTAGTGACTGGTAGCGGCGTAGCACTCCCCGACGTAGCTGCGGGTAGGATTTCACATCTTGCTGTCGGTATGTTGCTTACGGTGACTAATGGGATATATACGAGTTGTGTTCTTCGTGCGGGCCATTTTCTCGGTCGGAAGACCTTTGACCGGAAACAGAGATTCGAAATGTGTGGCACGATCCTCGTTCTCTTCCCCGGGAACCAATGTCACTTCTAACACACGGTGATGATGACGGAGCACGTTGGTCACTCCGTAGCGAGTAGCGGTGTAGAGATACTGACACATAGAAGGCTGACTGGGGGAGATGATCCTTATTAACATGAAGTGTGCGGTCGGATTTTCTCGTAAAAGTTCTGGTACAGGGCTCTCCGCTACCTAATAACGAGGTGCATGGGAACCATGCTGGAACTGGTATCGATTCTTCTTCAGACGAATCCGATGACGCTAAATCTTCAAGGAGTGACATCTTGTTCCCACATGGTAGATGGCTGCGGGAACCTTACTCAAAACCTAATGCCCTATCTCTTCATTGTGTTTAACTTTCCAGGCCAAGTATAATAAATGAACTAATAATAAAACAGCAGAATTTGGTTTTCGACACGAAAGAAGCCTAATACTACCTGTTCTTCCCTGGTGTCAAGTTTTGACGTGAAGACAACGTTTCAGAGCGTGCTTCCTCCTTTAATTACTATTTGGTGACGTCATAGGCGGCGGATGACCACACCTGGAAGTTTTAACAGGTCATTTGGTCGGCCCTATATGGAAGGTGTTCTCTTCCCTACTCTAGACGTTTAGGGATTAATTCTTCCTGTATAAATGGAGTACGTTTAATTATAGGAAGAATGGCTCATTAACTTTGTCCTAATTTCACGCTTTTAATAGCCTCCGATCAACATAGAAATGTGGTACTACTTTTTGTTTGCGGAGCCTCACCTTTTAATTAGCGTGAGGTGGTTTTTCAGATTGGATGCTTATAAACTTGCCTGTTTTAATTTTAGGCTGGAGCGCTCGATTGGGTGTGTGGGAGCCTGGTGACGTCAGCGGCAATTAACCCGACTCACCTTCGCCAATCCTCCATCACGCTGTGGTATTGCGTATTTGGGCGGCTCTTGTGTTTAAAGCGTTTGATCCAATTTACTGGAAATAGCAGTAAATGTGACGTGACTCCTAAAAGCACGTGGTTGCTCTAAAACATATGTGCTGTTTATGGCGATGGCCAAAATACTGTTGCTGAGGTGTAGTCTGTTGTAGAAGCGAGATATGGAAATATATATATGTTATATCATGAATCTTTATAATATAATGTCCCTTATTTGCGCGAGTTGTTTAACATGCATCTTGGTATATGTCGGTAATAGGTAGTTCTCAGCCCGTGTTGATTATGGACTGGAATGCAGGGAAGAGAATTTTTGAAATTCTCTTTGTAATTATACAGTTAGATTGTTGATGGCGCATTACCGGCCCGTGCGCTAATGATTTGTAGCACGATAGAGCAGTTGTGTTCTTAATCAAAAATTTAACAGTAAAGTTGTAAGTAATTTGATGTGTGGTTTAAACAGATCTATTCAGGCAGTAGATCAACGTTACTGATCCCGACAAGAAAGCTGTGTTTTCCGAGCCGGAGGGCTTGCCAAGCATTCTCCTCAAAGTGTAAAACTAGCTCCATCCCTGCCTAGACCAGACACATTAATACCATTTAATAATGGATAAATTACAGTACAACTCGAAGGTGGGTGCCACAGTTATTACAATTTACAATCCGGTTGTTTGGAGATGGTAAATACAGGCAACCTGAGTGTCTGTGTTTCTGACATGTTGGTGATTTGAATCTGATATGCGTGGCTGGTTATCTGTGGATGATACTTGCGCTGTGGTGAAGGTGACGTTTTTATGGCCGCCATGTGCGGGAGGGGGAGGGAGAGGCGGTGTGAATGTCAACTTTATCGAACCCTGAGGGTATGTCACTCTGTAATGGCCGAGCCCGTGGGCGGGACAGAGTTACTTTAGAGCGCAGATGACCTGTCGGATGCTGTCAAAACTTTGATCAATCCATTATCGAATTCAACTTTTCGATGGCAAAATCCTACTCATGACTGACGACAATGCGGGCATCTTGCTCTCTTAATGATATTGACTGTTATTACGTGTAGATGATGTATGTAGATTTGGCTGTTTCCGTACGACGTCGGGAAAAGGGAAAGGGAAGATCGTTGGACAAACGTTCCTCCTGTGACGCGTACTGTAGATGGCTGTAGTGCATTCCTTATATCCATATGATCAGTTTTTCCGTAACTGGATAAGAAGGTGTGTGCGGGAGATTTGTCGGCTGTTGTCTGTTGGTGATAATGTGGTTGTCGGGATGTCCGGGATGCTGGATAATACCGATGTTATAAGTGAAGTGGGCGCATTCCAGTTTTCCACGCTGGTGAATGCCAAGTCGGTTGGTATTGCGGGAGGTGGGGGTTTGCGGGGAGATATTATTTCTCCCGTAATTTTTGCGGGAGGAACTGTTGCGGGAATTTTTATGTCTCTATTGGGAAGTAATTAATACCGGTAGGTGCTGCTAAATGATGTTGTTGCCGATGTTGAATGTCTCTGTTATGCTGAGTATAACCGAGTAGGTATGTGATGTAACGCGTAATGACGAATTGACGTATCCAACGTTGAGGGCAGGTGTGCTTTGTATGTGATGACGTTCTGTCTGTTGTGTGATGTCCTGACTGCTCACGGGGGAGTATGGTAGGCCAAATGGAGGGGGTGGCCTTTGGACAGGGGGGGGGGGGGGGGGTGGTCATCTCCAATTACATGACGGTTGGTGTCCTGTCATAATTTTTAGACACCAGGGAAATTTGAGCCGAGAGTCTGCTGAACAGGCTGCTTCCATGCCCACCGCGGGGTGTAATGTTGGTCGGTGTGGTGTGGGATGCCACACCCTCTGTTGCAGCAGTATCTCTCATATCTGAAGATTGACGGCCAACAGATGACGAGTGGAGTGTGAAATGGACTGGGCCCGTGATGTCCGAAGTTGGTGTATAGATTATGGACGCCAGTTGGATTTGGAGGTGGGGGTGGGGTGGGGGTGGGGGGGATGCGGCGATGGATATGGGTCCGGCTTGGATGGGAATTGGTCTGCCGTTTTCGGGAGGTGGTCGGGTACACCTTGTTGTACAGTTCTGCGATTCTAGACACGCCAAGGCTTCATCCAGCCTCTTCATTTCCATGCTATTCACCATATGTTCCACCCCACAGGAAGCATGGCTTGGGTCAGCCTCAGCTTCCGCTTGTGGTAACTCTATGATGTGGGTGGGGGGCATAGCATGAAGTAGGTGGGAATGGGAAGATATCGGAGGAACAACTTTTCCATCCGGTCCCTTTTACAAAACAAACACAAAATTCTACAGATACGACTTCCCAGATCGAGTACACCCGCGCTGAGGAGGGAGATGGCAAGTACATATCTCGTCATCGTCGTCAGCGTTAGCTGCTTATTCACCCACATTCTGGCTTGGTAGAAGTGGGGCTGAACTGGCACCGCAGTGCTCTGCTCTAACCATGGGAATACTAATTTCCATAGAAATATATGTATGGGTACCGGTGTCATGAGAAATGCCCAGTCCGAGCTCTGGTGCTGGGTCGTCACTAACACAAGGTTTAAGTCGATCGAAGTGGATGACTGAGGTCAGGCCGTCTGAAGCACGGATACGGTATGTCACGTCCGACGTCTTACCTACTACCACAAAGGGGTCTTTCCACCAGTAACTCAGTTTACTTGGCACGTTTGCAGACCGTCGTGAATCGTGTACCCAAACCATCCTTCCTGCTCCATACGGATCTCCATGCACCCTCCAGTCGTGCCATGTCTTTTGCTGCTGGTGTGCGGTGGATAATGTTTCTCTTAGTAACTCGTGGGTTTGTTCTGTCCTCTGCCGCAAGAGTTTGACATAGAGAGATGGTGAATTTTTTTCCATCTGAGGCATAGCCAGATCCAGGGTTAAGGCTAATTCATGGCCTAACATTAATTGAGCAGGGGTATAGCCCGGCCTGGAATGTACTGAAGTGCGGTAAGCCATGAGCACATACGGGAGCCGTAGGTCCCAATCTCTACAATCAAGGCGTGTCCCCTTAGTAAGCATCTCAGTGAGAGTTCTGTTGAATCTCTCTACCATCCCGTCACTCCGGCGGTGGTATGGAGTCGTCCTTGTTTTGACGATATGGAACAAGTTGCAGAGCTCTGATATGAGCCGGCTCTCAAAATTACTTCCTTGATCAGAGTGCAACTCATAAGGCATACCAAAACGGCAGAACACATTGCTTGCCATGACCTCCGCTATGGTGGTCCGGCAAATGAAATGCTTCTACCCACTTCGTAAAATAATCTTGTAATACAAGACTGTATTTATTTCCATCATTCGTCGTATTCAAGGGTCCGAGCACGTCGATAGCCACTCGCTCCCACGGTGCACCAACAATCTTATTTTGAGATGGTGCGATGTGGTGTTGGCCACCCGTGTCATCTACAGAGACCATATGGCTGGGTGACAATCCACCTTACAGACAGCCTCCCGCACTGCCCCATTCTAACCCAATGCATACTCAAGGGGAACCCCGCAGCATTATAGGGAGGAATCGGCTGGTACATCAGTCACGCCACACATCATGACTGTCAGCCAACTGCACCACCACCATATGAGGAATATCAGTCCTCACATCTGGGAGAATGTCCACGTAATCTTCACAACATTCCGCCTCCCGTCCATAGACCCATGCCAGTCTATGGCTCTACAACCAGGCCGGACTCAGTAAATTGGAGTACGCCTGTCCTCGCTCCTCGGCATCGACGGGAAACACCAACACCACCACCACCACCACCACCACCACCTGCACAACGACCAGCTTCACAATACTCGTCAGATTCTCAGATACCCACACCACCTGGATTTCAACCATTTCATTCTTCCTGTGGTCTTGGCCAAGTCATTCTCCCTCCCGAATTTAGTGGGGAAAATGACTGGACCAATTACAAAATCCAGTTCGAGATCATAAGTCGGACTAACCGCTGGAACGATCAGCAAATGGGTCAATATCTCGCCGCAAAGCTTTCCGGAAAAGCCCTTCAAGTTCTTGCGGATCTTGGAACTGACTACACACCCACCTACACTCAATTGAAACAAGCATTAACAGAGCGATTTGGCGACACAGCTCTCGGAGAAACCAGTTGTCTTCAACTCAAGAATCTCTGACGACGCGCAGGAGAAACTCTTCCCGAGTTAGCTAGCCGAATCAGAAGGCTAGTCACCCACGCATATCCGAGCACCAACACGGAAGGCATAATCCATCTGCATCTCGACACTTTCATCGATGCATTAAGCGGTGAACCTATTCTGAAAGAAAAATTGTTTCTAGGCGACCATGGTAGTTTGGCCAAATTAACGGCAACCGCGGTCTGTATAGAAAACTTTCTGGAGTGGAAAAAGAGTAGCCGGCGCCAACTCCATCCTATCAACGAGATAGATGGTGCAGCTATCGCCACGCCCACTAATGCTCACCCCCCAGTTCACACAGACTTCACCACCACCAGCTATACAGAATTCCAATCAGAATCAAGTGCATAGAGGAAGGGGGCGTGCCCGTAGAGGAAGCTATAACGCAGGTTGTTGATGACACAGGTGAATGATAGTAGTCTGACGGATTATTTAGATGCCCGTAATCGGGTCTTTGTCGGGGTCGTCCATGATTCGGCCCTGATGGTGGTGGCCTGTCGTGGACGTCCAATATAGTTCTGAACTCTGTTCCCGCCTGTGAGACATTCCGAAAGGTGCCGTCACTGACAAGCGAAAACAGGTTATATTGCAGCGTTGTTGATTCTGCTGAATTTTTGGCATAGTCGGTGAGCATGTGAGCTGTAAATCCATCGTATGACGCTACCTCTTGATCGAGGGAGTCGTCGCTAAATGGAGAAGGTATTGAGTTGAGCTCACTACATGGTGTGGGCGTGAGTTCGCTGCATGTGATTACTGATGTTCTTCGAGCCCCACATAGGGTGCCACTTGTAGCTCGCGGGGTAGTGTGGGCCGTTCTGGTGTATCAAGTTGACTCGCCGCGCTGCAAGTGCACGATGAATGATGATGCTGGTTAGCATCCAGTCTCAGGGTGACAGACCTTGAACGAGACTGCCCTGCGGGAAACAAAAACTGGCTCCTAAGGCCAGTGGAACTCAATCGTTCTGGTGGGGCCCTGCGACCATTGTCGCGAACATTAAATACAACTGTCTCATCCCAAGAATTTGTGTCACCAGTATGCCTGTCCATAGCAATTTCATGATCTATGGACTTACAAGATCTGATTTGGTGACCTAAAAATATAAGTCTCACAATGATTTTACCTAAACAGACTATCGAGTATGCTAGATAAAAAAATGAGGAGCATACGATAATACAAGACATAGAGACAACCAGATTAACTTTTAAACATGGGTCTCCCGGAGGTACCACACAGACTCGTAGGTCCGCAGAGGTATCCCCGCAAGGGAGGCTCCCATACACGAGACTTAACTAATTAACGTAATATAAGTTATTATACCTCTAAGCTGAAAGGAAAGAAGATTATTTCGGACGAAAAGTCATGTGCCTCACGCGGGCACTACTCCTAGTGCTAGTTTGGGTGAGGAGAATTATCCTTCTTCTTGTTTTCGTTCGCTGATCATACCGGCAGTCCTGTAAGTGACTATCGACATGATCATATGCGTTAAGTGCACTCGAGGTTTCTGTCAGGGTTACCTCACCCTTACCTCCTTTAGTCGCCTCTTACGACACGCAGAGGATATGGAAGGTGTATTCTAAGCCCCACCTACAGGGCCAAGGAAAATTATCCTCATGTGGCCCATCGTCGCTGAATCCTTGTGAGAGGCAAGTGCCTCACGCAAGTGCCCGTCTCGAGAAGGTGTCACCACTGCTTAAAGCGGGAGAAGAGTAGTAGGCAAAAATGGGCCCACTCTAATATTTCAACCAAAATGCTTGAAAAAGAAAAGACCATACCTAGTGAGATTATGACTATAGGGTTGTGTGCTGTTTTACGTGAAGACGGGACGAACGATTCCTGAAGGATTCCCACGTCACCGTCTTATGTAATTCTTAGTATGCTGAATTAGTAGCCGCCACTTTATTTATGCGGGCCTTCTGCTCTCCTTCACCAGCTTTTAGTTTTTAGAAACAAGAACTATTTTAGGCCGCAAATCTACCTAGCTTTTAGACACGGCTGTCATTAGGAACAGATGCCCCAAACATCAATACTGAAGACAGCGCTCATACATGTTACTTAGTAAGATCTTCGAACTGGATAAGAATCCGAACATTTCGCTCTGTAACCATATAAAACGTCACAGGACACTGGTTACCTTTCACAAAACAGCGAATGACAAGAAGAAGAAGAAGAAGAAGAAGAAGAAGACAAAAGCATTTTAGGCAACTGATCTATCGTTATGGTGGGGGTAAGAGAAACGAATACCCACCGTAAATGTCCTTCCCGGGAGGGCGTGGCAGATCTAAATATCATGCCCAGACATTCTTTACGGGATTCGGTGGGGATATGCATCTTGCCCGTCACCAGGTCCTATGGAACTAACTGTTTAACTGTCATTAGGTTTATGTACAAGTTGCCCAGTTTTGCACTGCGGTGCGGGAGGATTGTTCAGCAAATAAAATAATAATTAAGATATGTGTTCACAGTGCTTTCCTACATTGGCAGAAGTGCTAACTACTAAGTATCCGAAGATACGAGGGAATGTATGTGATACCACACCTTGTCCATCACTGCTCGGAAACCCCAACAGTTTCCCAGTGTCGGATCAGCCCACGGTGCGGATAGGGACATCCAAACAATTAAGAAGCCACAAGGCTGAGTGGAACATGAAGTGAGACAAAATCTTAGAGTTATGAGTCTTGCCAGAGTGCGGGGCTAAATTATCACTCTACTGGAAGAGAAGAGTATACTACAGATTTCTTAACGAAGAAAGTGTCTCTAATCATATTAAACCTATCCTATCAAGCTGAATAGAAAAGGTTTAGTCGGTAGCATGCCGGGCTAAACAGAGTTATAGCATGGACAGCGACCTCAGTAAAAAGTTGTTGGTGGCGGGAGAAAGTGCTGCATATATAAATGTTGCTGTATAGTGTTTCCTACATGCACTGCAGTCTTATATTTTCTACAAATAAACAAAACATATGAACTGATGGCTACTGGCTATATATATAAATATATATAAACTAACCGGAACAATCAATACAGTATCAAATGATCAGAATTATATATCTTATTACAGGTTAACGAACCTACTACGGTGCGGTTAGTGAAAACACCTTGCAGAAAATGAGAATAACTATAAACATATACAAAAATTATAACTAGCGGTCCTAAGACCGTTGCGGTACCTTTTAGTCATCGGGACCGTTTATACGGATACAATATAATTATCAGAAATATAATTAATGGAATAATTAAAATGTTAAGTATAGTTAGTTACTTGAATACTCGCTAGCCATTCTTAAGTTAGGCTATCGTGTTACCGAAATTGATACGTCATTCTTTGGTTGACGTGAGTTGATGCATTCTCAGGAAGCTGGAAAGTTCCCGCAGGTTGGTTCCCGCAAACAGGATTCCCGCAAGAGGCTCATGGCGGGAGCACATCGCTCAGGACTGTAAGCACACTATAGAATGTCTAACGAGTAGTCAGTAAGAGATACAATAGCATTACCCGATCACAAGTGGGGGTTGTTAGATGCAGATGAAGATACAAAACAAAGCTTAACGGTGCTGGATACGTCAGCCAGCTCTGAAGACGCACCGGGCAAAGTTTACTTGCTGCGGTCGAAAGTTAGAGGAACCTGCGCGACATCAGTGTGGGGACGGTTGAAATACCACTTTTTGGCGTGGCGGCAGATCCGGCGAGTCATCCACCAAAGAACATCGCTGCCTCTACATCTGTGGAATCACATATTCAGGCTGTAACAGCCTCACCACAAGTTCGTGTTCCGAAGTAGATCTTGATACACGTGAACAATAATTAGAAAGTTCCAAATTGCTCCCGCAAGAAGGGAGTTACAAATTTGTTATAGTGCGGTGGGTTGGGTAACTGCTAGCTACGGGAGAAAAACTGAAAGAAGGCGAGAGGGTCTGCGTATGCCTTTCGATAGTAGCTGATACAGATCCAACCTATGCGGCCCCTGGCCGAGGATGCTCTCGATCTCTGGATCGCGTCTCCTTTTATACTCCTCGTAACATCACATGTGCAAGCTCCAACCAATCATCGGGCAAGCAACATCCAATCAATGCGCAGCTAATAATAGTGCAGGTGAATGTTCTAGAATATTCTAGAAATTCTGCGTCCACGTGGTTATGACGTCACGGCAATATTTTGAAGATAATCAAAAAGGGTTTTCCGTGGATAACACAGCCATTTCTTAACCGATTTTGAAATGCTTTACAGATTTGGAAAGCCCGTCAAACTCTGATCTTGATTACTGCCAGATTCGGCGGGAACAGTTAATTAAAAAGGATTACATGGTACCATCTCTGTACACTAAACGTGTCATCCCATCATGGTCGTAAACTACAGGCTCTGTCAAAAATAGCATCTAAGCGTGCGCATGTGCACTATGCGCTTTGATGAACTTAGTCGTTTTTACAACACGATCTCTCTCATAGGCTCATATATGCTTATGGCTTTACCCAGGGAGGGTGTGTTCAGGGAACGAATCCAGGATGGGCGGCGCGTATCCAGCTTGGCTGGTACGGCCGGTACCCGCCTGGTCGATCCGAACTACAGTAATATACATAAATGACCAGCCAGAAACTGTGAACGCAACAGCATACGTATTTGCAGATGGGACAAAGCTGTACAGTGAGATTAAAGGACCAGAAGATGAAATAAAACTGCAAAATGATTTGAACTCACTGCAAAAATAGAGATACTAAGATTTCATCCAGACAAGTATAAGATAATGCCGGTTCAGAGTGGAAGGTCGACAGTTGATAAAGATAGAACCTGCCACTTATACAACACGAAGGGGGAAACGATTATTCTTGATAATGTGTACAAAGAAAAGGACATAGGAGTGTTTGTCGACAAAAACATAACCTGTAAAGCCCATATGCAAGCACAAGTGAACAAGGCAAACGGCATCATATGGGCCTGATTAGAAAATCTTTTACTTACCTCGATGAAGAGATATTCAGTTTCCTGTTCAAAGCACTCATGAGACCACATCTGAAACATGCGGTGAGTGTATGGGGTATACATACAAAGAAGGGTATCTTAGTGCTGAAAAATGTATCGTGGAGAGCAACAAAATTAGTCTCCTCACTCAAAGAGCTAGATTAGTCAGAAAAACTAAGAATACTAGCACTCCCAACACTCAGATACAGACACATGAGAGGAGATATGATAGAGACCTTTAAGATCTTGAGGGTATATATCACCCAGGAGTAACCGTAAATATGATGTAAACTGCCAAATAAAGTATCACGCACCAATAAGGTAATTAATTAACTTATCAAACACAACAAACGACCGAGAACTACAATTTATACTTTATCATAAATTGATAACTGAAAATGACACAAATGCGAGAATGTTTATGATACTCGGGAAAAACAGGCGAAAGTGAGAGCAACATTCGAATAACCAATCCAGGTGAAACTTGAGCGATTCGAGTAGTCCACACAAGGAGGTATATAACACTAATGACTTAGCCACCTTTTCCCCTCCTGGCTGCTCCGTTCCAGAAAGTCATACAGATTTCAAGGAGTAACAGTTAATGTTCGCAACTCAATATGCTAGTGTGTAATGGAAACTGAATTACTATAGGATATAGTTGATAAAATAATTGTCATAATATGTAAGTAATATTATACTAAATGAATGTTTCATCAAAAGCACAGAAAATCGTCAAGTGAACTGATATAATAAATGTCTTATTAGAGTCCACATAATGTCGAAGTAAGGTACGAATAAATGTTCACATTTTAAAGCAAAAGTCAAAATATCATTAATATCCGCATAATTAGAAGTAAAGCACGACGATGGTTGGATGTCCTATTCTTTCTCAGATTAGAGTAACAGTATTGTATGATTGAGTGTCTTATTAGTATCAATATCATAGTAGAATATGGATATGATTGACTGTCTTATTGGTGATCATGTTAGAGTACAAATAAAATATGGGTGAACATCTTATCAGTGTTCATGTTAGCACGAGCAAGTTATACCGATTGCCTTATTAGTGTGAATATCAAAGAAGTATTACGTAAATAAAAATACACTGCTAATCCTGGCAATAATACACTTCAAGTTGTTTGGTGGTTGTTTCTGCTGTGTAGATCTCCGTGGTAGAGATGGCAATATGTTGTCACAAGGTGGCTGGAACTCATTATGTGTAATAGGATCAGAGTGAGTGGCATGTACCATATCATCTAGTTGTACAATACGTCGTCTCTGGCTGTCCAGATATGTAGTGTCCTTGTGATACTTCATGGGACTTCTGGTAATGCTGACCAACCAGTGTGGATGTGATCTTGCATGCAGAATCCCCTTGATCTAGGCCAGATATTTCAGGTGGCATTACTGGAGGTAATCGTGGCTGTGATTCGTGGGGAAGATCATCATCAGAGTTTTTGTCATCCCACAACCGATGGGGAGTTGAGATACACTTAATAGGCACCGAGTAACATTCTGAGAGTTTAACCCTATAAGAAGTGCTCCGCAATTGTGATCCAGAGAATTCTCTGATATTACACCACTCTCCGCCAACTGAGACAACCAGGTACCGATCATGTGCACGAGACTTATTGCGGTCGGAAACGAGGTAGATCAAATCACCAACATCAACTTGGGAATGAGATCCAGGCTGTCTTACGTGTACTTTCGACCTCTCACTATGAGGGTGATTCTGCTAACGTTGCTTATGTTGATACATAACTACCGTCCAGTCAGAGACTGGTAGTTGATCTCCAGTAAACTGATCATGCTGTGTCCACATCTCTCATGCTAACAAACCATGGTGACATATGCGAGAATTGAGCAATTGGGCAATGGTTACTGCCAGAGTAAGCACAGAGACGGTACCACCAGACGAATCTTGTCACAGTAACTCATCCTCGAGTTCTTGTATTGCTATCTCTGCAACCGGGTTATTGTTGATATTTTTGATACGACCTGTCTCAATGCTTAGTTTATCCTTGGCAATAGTTGCAACATGTAGGTAATGCTTAACATCTCTGATATTAGTAGCCTTCTTGGTAGGTCTCGTGCCTTGCACGAGGTGTGCATGAGTACAACACAAGTCCAGGCGTTCCAATTGGGTCAATAACCATGCTGTTCTACTAGTGAAGGGGGTTTAGTATTACCTGAAATAATATCTTGTGCAGAAATATTTCTGACTACAGAGTCCTCAGTCTTGGCAATAAATGTGCATATCTGACAGTCTGGGTAATCACAATCTTGGGCGGTGTGACTGGCAAAATCGGAAGGCAAATTATCAGAGCCAGATAAATGATGCACAAAAACTTGGTATCGGCTTACAGTGGTCAGAAATGTTGAGACTCGTGGGCTTGCTGAAAATTCACCATAACACAGTTTATCATAAGCCTGAACACATGGATTGCTGTCAGTAAGGACACACACATTCTGATCTGCCTGAATGATATACGGACTGAAATGTTTCACTGCGGTTGCAATACTTAATTGCCTCAGCTTCGCATGGTAGCCAGGTTGTCTGTCATTTACGCAACTTGGCACTAAAAATCCCAGCCAGATGTCGTTTGTTATCTTGGACAGCATATAATGTAGATCCAAGTCCACGACCTTTGACTGCTCCATCTGTGATGATCTAGAGGAATTCACCAGGTCTTTGAAGGATGAATGTCTTGTTTGAAGAAAGTGAGACCTGTGCTCCGGAGAATGCAACATGGAGCTCATCAAGTCCTGCGATTGGCTACCTGCTATGGCATCCTCCAGCTGGGCAAGCAAATCTGCACATCTGGGTATAACACGGGCAAGTACGTTATATGCTCCAATGAATGATCGCAAACCATATACTGTCTCAGGGATTGTGCATGTTGACAAAGTTGCAATTCAGTGTTGACTGGCATGGATACTGCCTTGATTCCAGACACATCCTAGGAGTGTGGTAGTCTTTGGAGAAATGACTGTCTTTGGTGCAGATAACTTCATGCCGCACAAATGAAATGACTGAAGTACACATCTCCAGTTATGAAGTAGCTCCTCGGGAGAATTGGCTCCGCAATATAGGTCATCAGCAAGTTTGGCGACAGCTCCCCTTTGGAGTAGGTCTCCTAGTATGTGGCACATCAGCTCCTCTAATGCTGCCTCCGACCCTAGTACTCTCATGGCACAATGTGTGTACACACGCACACCATGGTAGGGGGTAACCACGCCACAATTCTTCATCGAATCCCTAGATAGTGGAATTTGGTAAAATGCATTTGTGAGATCAGATACAATAATATACTTCCATTGAGCAATAATGCATAAAGTGGAATCAACATCAGGCGTGAGTGATGGCTGGGGCTTGCTATACTGACGTACAGCCGCAAAAGCAGTGACTAGTCTGAACCCACCCTGAGGTTTCTTTACCAGGAATGACGGATTTAGGTATTCGACTACTATACCAACATCGTCAGGATGTTGGAAAACACCTGCTGGTGCCTCGAGGTCATCAAACTTCTGTTGCAATTCATCTAGTTTTCCCTTGGAATATTGTGGCAAGCGAACCTTGTGCTGCTGTGGCTGAACAGAACCCATGTTGACAACGGCTTCAAATGGACCAACAGCACCATTATATCCCTTGGTGCACGACTCAAAGACATCATCATACTCAACAAGAAGGGATTGAAACTGAGATCTTATGTGCAGTGGCAGTGAAGAATCTGGGTCTACTTGGACAAAACTAGAGTGAGTGGTAATTAAAGGCAATGGTCTCTTGACCTGAGCTAATACTATACTGCTCTCCTGTTGAGATCCTGATGTAGGTGAAAATATCTATGACACTTGACAGAAATGTTCATTCTTCCTCAAGACCTTTGGTTCATTGGTACTATTAAGTATGCGTACCTTGGACCCAACATTGGATATGATGTGAAGTTGAGGCCATATGTGGGGCTCTGTGGATGATTTAGTGCTAGGGCTCTCCACGCATGGCTCCAGGGCCAATGGACCACCATTGCCTATGTCCTTAGGGACATCTAGCTCGATAAATTGCCCAGGCTATATCATTGTCAATACAGAAGGAGCGTGCAAGACGAATGACTGGGTACGGCGCACTGTGTATCGATCTGAATAGTTTGTCATAGATCCATAATAGAAGACAAAGACATCACCAAATATGATCTGATTTTTTGCTGGTCGCACTGAAATATCATTTATAGTCGTAAAAGGGACACCTCCCAAAATGTCAACCTCTAACTCCTTGACAACAAGAGCCTCGAGAACGAACTCCTTGTTATCGCGTGATCGTACCATGCATGTTTCACCTAATACTGTCAAAGGTGACTGTCCATCTGCATGTACAGCTATTTGGCAGCTTTTGGTAACCTTAGCACCAATATAGTTGGCTAATGATGCTCGAATCATTTTGGTTTCAGCACAAGAGTCAACAGTAACCTTTAGTGTGTGGTGATCATAGAATAGGGTAAATGTTGGGGATCATCTTGTTTGTACATGGCGATTGACAGACAGAATAGCACCGGTAGTAGTGCTCAGATCTTTCACATCACTGAAATTATCGAAATCACTGCCAGAAGGATGATCGGTACATTCATCAAAGGCAACAATCTGCCGAGCTCTGGACATGAATTTGTGGTCACCCTCTGGTAAATAGGAACATGTGCTCAGAAAGTGCCTGTAGTCTGAGCGGCCTGCCTGTCGACATAGTGGACATGACTGGGAAGATTGTTGTACTCATGGCATTGCGTATCTCTTCTTCCCATCAAATGTATGAGGATGAAAACGCCGAGACATACAAGAATTTGGGCCTTGGCTGATTTGTGGTCTTGGTGTCACTGTATGCATGATTCGTGTATCTTCTGAACTTCCAATTTCGTCCAGTAGAGACTCAAGTGCTGGAGATATTTCAGGTTTTATTGATGACAGCGTTGTGGATAAGAGCTCAGTGCCATAACGCTGTTTAGCCAGAAGAGGGAGGTCTTTGTGTACTATATGTAACCATGTTAACACGATCATGTTTTCCTCATCTTCGACTGATTGTAGGCCATGGTGTGTTATGTCACGATCGTTGGTACAGGTCATCTGAGCGTTCATCAAGTTCAGGTTTTATACTAGACTTTTATACGACTCCTGTCCTCGGGAATCGGTTCTGTATCGTCGAGAAAGTCACGTAAAGGCGCTGCCTTTCCTTTTCTGCTCCATGTGGCTCCATCCACTAAAAATTGTGCAAGGTTCGAGTCTAGTGATAAGGTATACTGAAACTTTTGTCGCCAATTTTCAAAAGAAGTCAGTTTCATTCTTTCCCAGACACCACTGTTTAGTTGCCCGCATATATGCCATTCTAGTTTTAGTAGTCAGTGGAAATATTTCACTGCCCACTCGCAATGAATTTTCATTGTACAGTCATGTGATCGACAAAGTGATTTACCGAGAAATTTTGAGCCCAAGTGTTCGTTTCCTTAAACACGGCCACCAAGGTAATTAATTATTTATCAAACACAACAAACGAGCGAGAACTACAATTTATACTTTATCATAAATTGATAACTGAAAATGACACACACGTGAGAATGTTTATGATACTCAGAAAAACAAGTGAAAGCGAGAGCAACGTTTGACTAACCAACCCGGGTGGAACTTGATCAATTCGAGTAGTCCACACAAGGAGGTATATAACACTAATGGCGACGAGAGGGCACAATTGGAGACTTATTAAGAAGGGATGAAGACTGGATATCAGGAAGTACTCGTTCACCAGCAGCGTAGTGGACCTATGGAATAGACTATCGGAAGCTGTAGTAAACTCCAAAACTGTTTTTATGTTTGGGGTAGGACTATAGGCAGACTTTGGTAAATGAAGTAAAGTACAACTTTACAGCGGAAGTCACATCATCAGGAAGTCATGAGTGAGTTCAGGAAGGGAAATGTTCGGTGACCATTCACCTATTTATGTTCGCTGTTTGTGGCGACCTATATTCGCCCTCCTGAACGAGTTGTCATGCGTAGCTTCGACGAGGATGGTTTTACAACATCACGTGATAATTATGAGAGTTAACTTTTTGTCAGATCTGACGCATTGTGATGTCATATTTATTACGTCACAATGAATTACAGGGTCTCAGAAACAATCTACACGCATACACATATTGGGGAAAGACTAACATAACACTAGAATCGCTAAGAATGCATTGGTATGTATTATTTATAGCTGCATTGAGGATCAATGTGTCTCAATTTATGATGCAGTATATTTTGCCGGCATCTTGGTTTTCACGGGACATCATGGCGATTCACCTATAAAGTTGTGAGCCTCGCCAACAAACCATTCGCCGTGAATGTTCGGCGAACAGCCCGTTCAGGAGGGCGAACGTACCACGTGTGACCTAACAATTGTTCGGCAAATGGAAAATATTTGCTCTCCTGAACGGACACCTGGAGTAAGTTCAGGAAGGAAAATGTTCGGCGAAAGTTCGCCTATTTATGTTCGCTGTTCGTGGCGAACTATATTCGCCTTCCTGAACGAGTTGTCATGCGTAACTTCAACGAGTATTCTTTTACGACGTCACGTGATAGCTATGAGGGTTAACTTTTTGTCAGATCCGATGCATTATGATGTCATATTTATTATGTCATAATGAATATCAGGGTCTTGGAAACAATCTACAAGCATACACATATTTGTTGAAGACTAACATAACACTATGATTGCTAAGAACGCATTGGTATGCGTTGTTTATGGCTACATAGACAATCAATGTGTCTCAATTGATGATGCTGTATATTTTGCCGCCATGTTTGTTTTCACGGCACATCATGGCGAGTCACCTATAAAGTTGTTCACCTAGCCACAAAACGTTCGCCGCGAACGTTCGGCGAACAGCCCATTCAGGAAGGTGAACAATCCAGTCTCTGATTCCTGCTGACATTCTGTTGCCCCCACTGATAGAGTAGTATCAGTGATAGTGGAGATCAGGGAATGGTCAGCAGCATGGTACGAGATAACTATTACTATAACTCTTCCGTTCCATCAAAATCACACAGTCTTTCCATCACAGTAGCTGGTAATAGCCTTCAGCCATCCCACTCTTGTTGTCCATGCCTATTTGGTTCCCATGCTTATCTTGCAACAAATCTGTTACGTCCAATCAACGTGCAATTCTATGTGATTATTGTGGTGACTGGATGCATCTAAGATGCTCTCAAGGTCTAACTATTTCAGATTACGAAAAACTAGAAAATTCTGATGAGACATGGTGGTGTTTCCAATGTAATCAAACTATCTTCCCTTTCAATCATTTTAAAAATGATACCGAATTCATGCTTACTATTCTAGTTGCCAAATATGACTACAGCACATATATAAATACAAACATACTTGTAAACCCATTCAAATTAAACACATCTGATCAATGCACAAGTTTCTCTGAAACCGATACTGATGACGAAGGTCAGAATTTTCCACTTTGTGATTATATACTTCAGAAAGAATTTAATGATAATATTCTCAAGAGCACAGACACAATTTCTTTCTCAACAATCCATATTAACATTAGATCTCTCCTAAAAAACTTTGATAAATTTAATAATTTTATAGATCTTAGTTCTCATGAATTTAGCGTCATAGGAATTACCGAAACCTGGCTAAAACCTGACTCACCACTGGACTTAACTAACATGCAAAATTTATAAATTTATTGAGAAACACAGGCCCACAAAAAGGAGGTGGTGTAGGCATTTATATAAAGGACAATCTACAGGGTAATTTGAGAGATGATCTATCCATGACTGAAGAGCATATTGAAACTATTTTTATTGAAATTCCAATGGACAAAACAAAAAATAAACTTATCGGCGTTACATACAGACCTCCTGGTAGTGACAATGATAAATTTATCAAATCATTCGGAAAAATTCTAAATACTCTACAAAATGAAAAGAAATCTGGCTATATATTAAGTGACTTTAATATTGACCTACTAAAACAGCACAGTTTCTACACCCAAGAAATACTAAATTTATTAAAAACATCTGGCTTTTATCCATTGGTAACAAAACCAACAAGAATTACTGAATTCTCAGCTACGGTTATTGATAATATCCTCTCAAATAACACTCTAAGTGCCAAAAACGAATCAGGTATTTCTGTTGTAGAAATTTCGGATCATTTACCTGTCTTCTATATAGAAAAACAAAACCATAGAGGAAAGCGATCTGAAAAAGAAGAAGTAACCTGTAGGGACTTCAAAAAGGAAAATATAGAATTGTTTAAAAATAACATGGCTAGCGTAAATTGAAATCAGGTAACTCAGTCACAGTCATGTGAAGATGCCTACAACACGTTCTATACTATATGCTCTAAGATCTACGAATCTGCCTTTCCACTTAAAACATTAAAAAGTTTAAACAAAATCCAACTAAACCTTGGATAACAAGAGGATCGATAGCTGCATATCACAATAAAAACAAGTTATATACGAATTTCATCAAATATCCGACAAAATATAATGATTCACAATTCAAAAAATATAGAAACAGGCGTAATCAAATAATCAGAACAGCAAAAATAAATTATTTTCATAATAAATTTGAAGAACCAAAAAAATATATAAAAGAAACCTGGAAACTGATTAAATTATTACTGAACAACAAAAAAACTAATTCCGAAACATTGCGGTTTATTTACAATAATACAGTCATAAATGACAAAAAAGAAATAGCAGACAAATTTAATGAGTACTTTACTAACATTAGACCCAGCTTATCAAAAAAAAATCCACCCTAGCTCGAACATACATGTACAGGACTATCTGACAGGTAGCTATCAACAGTCCATTTTCTTAAATCCTACTGATAGCGAAGAAATTTACAAAATACTAATGCAAATTAACACAACCAAAAGTGCTGGCATTGATACTTTTAAATGGAAAATATTCAAACACTGTGTTGCAGAAATACTAACTCCACTGGATCATATTTGTAATCTATCACTGACACAGGGTATATTTCCAACAAGACTAAATATACAAAGCCAAAGATGCATCTGACTTTACTAACTATAGGCCAGTCTCGGTACTTCCACTCTTCTCTAAACCCCTGGAAAAGCTGTATTTTAGTAGAATTACCAATTACCTAAGCAAAAACTCCATCTTATATCCATCTCAGTATGGTTTCAGAGAAAAACACTCTACTATGCTTGCCATTGTGGATATAATTGAAAAACTATCTATTGCCCTAGAGAATAATGAACATACTTTGGGTGTATTCCTGGACCTTTCCAAAGCCTTCGATACAATTGATCATTTGATTCTATTACAAAAGCTTGCATACTATGGAATACGGGGCACTGCATTGAATTGGATACAGAGCTACCTGTCAAACAGAAAACAATGTGTGCAATTCAATGGAGTCATTTCCAGAATATAAAGAGGTAATTTGTGGTGTACCCCAAGGTTCAGTCATTGGCCCCCTGCTGTTTCTCTTGTATATGAATGACATACTCAAAGTATGTAACCATCTCTCTTTAATCCTCTTTGCAGATGATACTAATGCTTTCTGCAGCCATAAGGACATAGAAATTCTTTACAAACATGTTAATAATGAAATGGCAAAGTTAATAGATTGGTTTAAAGTTAACAAACTGTCCTTAAATGTAAGTAAAACCAACTATATATTATTTACAAAATCTAATAAATTAAAGGAAGCATCTCTCCCAAAACTTTACATCGACAACCAGGTAATACATGAAGCCCAATATGCCATGTTTTTAGGAGTCTATTTGGATAAGAATCTGACATGGGAGAAGCATATTAAAGTCGTAACATCCAAGGTAGCAAAGATCATTGGCATCATACGCCGACTAAAACCCTATCTAACACCAAATATTATTAAAAATCTGTACTGCACAATGATACTTCCTGACATCACTTACTGTAATGCTATCTGGACTAACACATCTGAAGTTAAACTAAAAAACCTAAAATCACTACAAAAGCAATCTATTAAATTATTTGCACAAACAGCAGGTGGCCAGGATATCTTTAAAGTAGAAAGAATTCTAAAACTGGAGGACATTGGAAGGCTCCAATTATACACAATTTTAAGAGCCTTCCACAATGCCAACTTACCCTCTTCTTTAACCAGTATCTTTACGGTCAATACACAAATACACTCTCACAACACAAGAACACGAAATAACCTGCACACAAGACACCACCAAACAAAAGCAGCTCAACAAAACCCCTCATATAAAACAAATACAATTATGAAATAACACAGATACAAAGACACGCACAGACATTATTACTCTACAGTCATTTAAACAGAAGATCAAAAATATGATTATAAACACATACTAGGCCATTAAAAACCAAAAAACCAAAAAAAACCACCCCAACCAATACAAAAAAAATCCCGAAAAACCTACAAAAAACCCACACCACTATGGCATTATCATACCGTTCAGTTCAGTTCATTACGTAAATCCGTCCTGTAAGTAGGAGCACCTCCCAAAGGAGTATTAAGTATATTAATAGGCCAGCTCGTGCATACAACAGTTTATTTATTATTGTTGTTGTTGTTGTGTGTGACATATACCAGATAAACCACTGTCACTATCAGTATTGAAATTGTTCCTTTCTGCAATCAGGTGTGTTCGAAAATTGTTCAATGTGCAGCAGAACTGACGAATTATCTTCTCTACTGAGTAGACACACTGACACGTGCGATCTGACATGTATAGATGTGACGATGGATTCATAAGGAATGAAGTTAGAATGCTGTTATCGTCCCAGACATTCTCAGTATGTGCAACACACATCGGGCATAGGCTACGCTGTAGTAGGTCCCGGTACTTGTTCCGAATCATGCTAAAGGTTGACAAACTGTCAGGAAATGGTGATGGTCTTCTGATCCATTGTTACATAGTGGGCAATCAGGCTTTATCATACCGCGACTATATTTAGTCCTGTTGCATAGCAGGGTATAGCAGTTGGTCAGCAAGCGCAGCCGTACCGGTAATGTGCGTATATCGCGTGGAGCAGTAGTGACCGACTCAATTGCTATGTGGGCAGATGAAAGGTTTATAGAACAGTTACTCAGATACTGTAAGGATGAGTATAGCGGTATCTGACTATTGAGCTCATCTGACCATAACCTGTTGACCAGCTTCCTAGTAAGAGTCTTCCATGCTCCCTTTGCCGGTGGATGATCTAGAAGAACGTGGATAGAAGGGAGATCGTACTTCGTGAGTATATTACGAATGCCAGCAAACCAGCTATTCTGATCATATCCTTTCATAGCAGTCTGCCTCAGCGCCACCAAGAAGAGTATGGATTCTTGGTCTGCACAAATGTTCCTCACTAGCGTTAGCTTCTGTAGGTGTATACGCGCTTCAATTGGAAGAGTGCCAAGCAGAAGATACGGAGATGGATGCGCTACACGATCTGGAAGGCCCAGGATTTGTAACAGCAGCTTATGATAGAACTTGTCAAGGAGTCTCACTTCGGTTTTGTTGAGAATAAGTACATCAATCCCATGTAGCAGAACTGGAAGGATAAAGACTTCTATCAGATGCATGCATGCAACAGGTGTTATGCCATTTATCCCGTGACGCCCTGCTCCCATAAGCGAGTAGATAGCATGCCTGGCTTTCCTGATGTTTTCATCTACTGTTGGGCGAGCATTTATAAATTGATCAGTTCTTTGTATCCCTAAGTGAGATGCACAGCCTGGTGAAGATACCTCCACATCGCCTAAGAAGAATGGAGTCTTTTCCTTCTTACAGTCAGAGAGAATGACATATTTCCTTGGCTGGAGCTCATAAAATTGGTTAACACTGTAATGACTAGAAAAATTCAACAGAATCTGCAGGTTGTTTTCACTATTTGCTATTAAGCTGACATCGTCTGCACATGTCGGTGCTGCACAATACACAGTTCCAATGCTGGCTCCATGTCCTGAGGCATCTAAGGTGTCAAGCTGGTCATTGATATACAGCTTGTACAAGTCTGTTGACAGTATTCCTCATTGCCTTACGCCTTGCATAAAGGGAATAGAATCTGAAAGCTGGTCCTTCCATTTTACTCTGGTAGTAGCATTCATGTGGAGGTCTCTGATGAGGATCCATGTAGCACCTTTTATGCCCGCAAAATAGAGTTTATTTACCAGACTCGCATGGTTCACCACGTCAAATTCTGATTTGGCATCGAGAAGGGCAATATAGTTACTGAACTTTTTGCTTCGCGACTCAGTACTACACTCTTTTAATGATTTTGACACTTGAGTATTTTCTGCTGTATGCGAAGCTTTAGCACCATCACTAGGGTTTTGCATATCATTGACGTCACCGTTATCCCGCGATATGAGGAGGCTAATTGGTTTGGACTTCCCTTCTTCTTGTAGACTGGTGTTAGCAGACCGACTTTAAGGACAGCAGGAATGGTTCTTAGGTGACCAATTGCATTGAGAATCAGAGTCACTACATAAATTGCTGCAGCTCCGCTCTCTTTCAGGTGCTCATTCTTGCACACAGTAAAAAAAAAAAAAAAAAAAAAATTTTAATTAGCAAGATAAGCACACCTATGTACCTGTAAATATGTTGTCTTTCTGTCCCATGTCCCATGTCTCTTGTTCGTCTTTTAGGACTAGGTTAAACCTGAACTAATTGTGTCATATATTTTATAGTGTCAGTCCTTCATGTATAATATATATACATATAATTGTTCTATGTAGGGGTCCACCGTCTATATAGTCACCACAAAAGCAATCTATTAAATTGGTGGACCACATGTTGTGTATTTACAAATTGTACATTTTTTATCAAAATAAATGAATCTGAATCCGAATCTGCTATACAGGCCTGAGTCCATAGAATCATCCTCAGTAATCCTAAGTAAAAAGGCGGTAAGTCTGAATGGCATACCGTCTGATAGAAGGGATCTACTCGACACAACAACAACAACTGAAAAGAAATGCAGGAAATGTTTTCTAAATAAAACAAATTTGTGTTACAGCAAATTATTCTAAATGATACATGATAAAAATATATCGTGGGGTATGTGCAATAATGTAATGCAGTTAATTAATTTTGTGTAATACTGATGCTATACTAATAAATGCCTATAGTACCTGTTTTCGTTACTTTACCTTTGAGTCAGTACTCAGTACGTCATCACTAACGTGAACTAATCCGCCACTGGTAAGCAGGTTGACATAGCCAAGGCTCACAGTGTCCGTGGCGTAGTGACTTCCACTGCCCTATTTAATGGGGTCCCTGTGGATGACATTATGTCCGTGGCTCAGTGGCACTGTGAGTCAAGTTTTACAGACCATTATCTCCGTGACACCTCGAATCCTCTCGCCTTGTCGATTTTGAAAAAATAATCGCTTATATGTTTTTGAGGAGGGTTTCCTCATTGCTTATATACTTCACAATTAATCAATGGAAACATCCACTTTTTGGGACTGCATCGGTCTTCTCCACTGGGAAGAGGATGACAGCTGCCAAGTTCAACAAGGTCAGTCTTGTTCATGTGTTGTTCATTGTTGATTGTATTGTCACGTTACCTGTTTTTATTAATATGGTGATGGTTTGTGTTTTGATTTGGTTCATCATTGAGAGTATACGAAAATGGAGCCTTTTCGTCTCTGTCCTATAGTACATGCAGGGTTCGCACAAAAATGAATAGTGCTTGAATATTGCCCCTTGCCTTGAAAAGTGCTTGAATTTTGTGTCAACCTTGAAAAGTACTTGAAAACGCATGAGCTGCCTTGAAAAGTGCTTGAATTTGACAAAAATGATGCACCCCCTATGGTTAACCGCGAATCACCGAAAAAAACAGTCTTGGCGTGATTAAATACCTTCCTTATAAATATATTTTAAGACCAAATTTATGTACCAAACAACAAGGACGGGAGAAAATGCGCATCAATTTTGTAACGCCGATCAACATTAAATGATCCAAATTGAATTATTACGAACGACAATATAGTCGGCTTCTTAAGTTGGCGAGCCAGCGGTTCTTGCGATGGGAGGCATCATGTTCTCGCGAGATATACGCTAATGGGAGTTTATCAAACGGGTACCCATTTTTTAAAATCAGTATAATAATCAGTTCCTATCGCGCAATGATAATACATGGATATTCCCGAGTTCCGAGTTCCCGATTCCAGAATATTTATATCCGAGTACTCGCTCTAAAATAAACTCTTCAATTGGAGGCGAATCACGTGATTTGTATTTTTTCGTGGCGCCATTTTATATCAAATTGTGGATTAATTTTGATGTGATAAACGAGCTTTATTAAAGGATACGCAATATTTAGGCGCTCAAATCAAATAATTTCACTTCCCCGGTGATGTTTTGAGGTATACATTAAACATAGGCGTAGGCGGTGGGAATTTTTACGGGAGAAATTACGTTGAATTTCCGTGGTATCAATTTTAGAAAACTTTTGGGAAAACTGTAATATAAGCCCACCCCCTTTCTCAGAGATGTTTGGTTGGAAATTGAACACCTCTTGTGTAAACTCAAGGAGATCGATCATTTGCTTCAAATTTTGTTGTTCGGAATGGGAAAATAGTCCTTGAAAATGATATATATTGTCCTTGAAAAGTGCTTAAATAGTGCTTGAATTTGATTTTCCCAAACCTGTACGAACCCTGACATGGCACTGGTACCTAGAGAGCGTATATAGGACATTGAGGTCATGCTAGTCTTCCTCCCAGGAAGGAGGGGGGGGGGGGAGCGCATATGACATCAGTCATCTCATCCGTCGGTTGGTGTTAGCCGATGTTTCATCAAATCCTGACTGTGTTTTCACACAGTTTCAGACGTTTAAGTGCCTTGAACGCGTGAAAGCGCATAGGGAAGAGCTGGTCTTTTGACCTCGCCTCCCTCCCGCCGAATTCCCTGTCGAATTCTGGCAATATCAAAAGTATTAGGGAGGTAAGTATACTCTTGATGTGAAATAAATGAAATCTAGGATTTCTTTTTTCACGAGAGAGTTGATACTTACCTCCCATAGATATGGACCCGGCCTCTCCACCCCACAGAGGCTCGGTCTTCAGGCTGTTATTAGTTGCATGTGTGTCAGCCAATAAATTAGTCAGAGGAAGTAGTAGTTGGCCCATGCGCGGTGGTGGGGCTGGCATCCGCCGGACTACCCTCTGTCTACCTGCCCAGTAGGGGCACCTAACTGTTTAAATATCAAAAGTATTAGGGAGGTAAGTATCAACTCTCTCGTGGAAAAAGAAATCCTAGATTTCGTTTAGTGAATTGTATGCATGGCTGACTGGTCAGCCAGCTGGCTGGCTCACTCACTCCTCTTGGCACTGCAGTGAGATCCTGCCTCACTGCTGGCCATTCACTCAGAGCACACAGGCCGGATGATGACATTCAGACATGCTCTAAAAGTCACCTGTTTATAAAGGGCAGTTTTAGGTGGTTCCCTTGCTGTCCTTTATAGACACGTTATAATGTCTCACAAGCACTCTCTCTTTCTAATATTATCCACAGCTTGTAATGTTTTCAAAAATAATTACCTAACACTATCCTCCACCTGTAGATCACGTCCTCCTAAAACTGGTTATTTTCATTGTCACAGTTTTCAAAATTAATAGATTATCTGGCTTAACATTCGTCACTGACCTTAAAATTGTCATCAAAGTGCTGGTACTGTCATAGGCAGAAGTTTATAACATTTTACACCGATACTTCCTCAAAAATGAACAAGGAGAAGAATACAATAAAGTCAGCACTACAATGATTATTGAGTTGAAATTGTCAAAGCATGATTTCTGCTAGTACTTGCACATACCTGCAGCTGGTATTTGTGTGTCTGCAGCTGGTATTTGTGTGTCTGCATCTGGTATTTGTGTATGACCACAAGTACTGACCTCCTGCTGCTAGAACTTGAGGAGACACTCAAAACAATTTACTACACTTGCAGTAAATCTAGCAGATAACAGTAAACTGATTGTAACACAAACTAGGCACAAATGAATATGATCTTAATAGTAGATTCATGAGTCAGATGCTGGTAGAGCTGGGGATATTCACCCTGTATGAATGGGTAGATAATTACCCTGCATGCACAGTGACCACCACCAGCCATGCACCTGTTGGGCATAAAAATGAACACATGCATTTGTCCTCATAGTACCCCTATACATTTAGTGCTGGAACAGTTAGCAGTTAAAACATTGAAAGCTAATATTTTTCTTTTCATAACACTTGCTTGAGTCCTGTAATTTGTCTCAGTTAACTTAGATTTGTTTTTAGCAGGTACACTGTTATGACAGTTTTTCAGACTTCCATTAGAAATTTGTCCAGCAACTGATTCATCGAGCCTGGTCCTCTGAATTTTTACAATCGATTCTGGAACAGAGTCATTCAAATATGGCTTAAGTCTGTCATGATGTAATACTTTAGTCTTGGCCCTAGCTTGTGATTTAATGGCCAAGTCAAATTATGATAGTCTCTGCCATTTTGTCCTTTCAATTTATGACTTAGTCCTACTGTATTTGCACTGTCACAATAATAAATAAGGTAGCCAAGCCACTTTAAAATTGTTTACGGATAATCACATTTTCTTTACTTGTTACCTAACAAAAGCATGTATTTTCGTTAGACTACCGTTAAATTCTGTGTATATTGTGCACTTTTTTGCTCAAATTACATGTTATAAAAAGCTCCTGCGCACTATATACAAGGATAAATATTTGTCCCATTTTTTTCCTCAGAATTTTTCGTCAGAATCACTAAATTCAGAGCTGAAAATGTGATTTTATGGATCGGGAATCAGTCGGGAATAGCGATCGCATTCTAACATGTATATAATGGTACTAATAGATCGTTGAAATGCCTTACTACTGTATAAATACTGTGTTATACCTTTATTAAATATCATAGTGTTGTAAAATGATCAAATAAACCATCATTCAACTTTTTTACAACGCCATTGTTTCCTGTAATTTGTTCTAAGTTATATATATATATAAGGGGAGGTTACTCTTGTCTTCCCAAGTTGAACATAGAGATGTTTAAAAAACCATAGATTGCTACACAGATACGGACATAAATGTGTTAAAAAAATAATGATAGGGCCGATGTTTTTCAAGGCGATCTAGCATTTACATAGATATAGAAAGGAATGTTTTCTATGTGCTAAACGGCACAATGTTTTGACCAATCGGTGGGCAGGATGATTTAGGCTTGCACGATATTGTCCTAGGCGGTATCGCGATATATCGTGGTGAAAAAAAATCGCGATATTTCGATATATCGTACAGCCTATTTTAAGGTATATGAATTCACGGGGTGAATTGGTCTTGGGTCGAGTTGGACTGCATGGGGGGGGGGGGGGCGCTGGGCTTATGTAGCCATATCGTTTTGAGTTTTCATATCCGATTTAGCCGGATTACTTCTAATTGGTAAATTTCAACAAAAACTTGAAATCCAGTCGCCAAGATGCTTAAACTAAGACCGATCGTTAATAGCACGAAAATAGGACACAATTAATAATTTCTTGCCGCCTTACCCCTTGGCTTAATGTATACCATATCCATCATTGCGGGAGTGGAATTATTATATTGGACAACCTAAATATTGTGTACGCTGTTAAAATCATCGTTTATTACATGAAAATGAATCCTAAAATTTGCCATTTCATCTCGTCTTTGTGTAAATATACAAATCACGTGATATTAGGAATGTACTTTAGATCAATAGATATCTAATGTTTAGATCTGCTGCGCATTTACCGAGTACCCGGTTAATAATAATAGTTAGCCTTCAGAAACATCTCGGATAGTTCACCTTGCTTGCTAAAGCGTGTATATCATCTCATTTAGCTATCACATTTGTGAACGCACCACCCTCGCCTCCAAAACCAGGAGAGCGAGCAATATCACATGATCTATATATTTTACTAATAATAGTTAGCCTTCAGAAACATCTCGGATAGTTCACCTTGCTTGCTAAAGCGTGTATACCTTCTCATTTAGCTATCACATTTGTGAACGCACCACCTCTCGCCTCCAAAAACAGGAGAGCAAGCAATATCATGTAATTTATTTATTCCCACGACGCCATTTAATGTCAAATTTTGGATTAATTTTGAGTTTATAAACCATGCTTATTACAAAACATGCAATATTTATACCTTCCCACGTAATAATTTCACTCCCGCGATCATCGTTTTGAGGTATACAGTAAGGCGGCAAGAAATTATTTCGTATTAATGTCAGTCTTTCAAAGCAATTGAATGAACTTCAACTTTTTACCTATTCCTAGTATAATCCCACCCATTTCTCAGAGATGTTGGTTTGGAAATAAATTGAACATCTTGACGTAATAGACACCTATGCTATAAATAGACAGAACACGGCATGACCGTAAAATTTTGGCGATATTTCGATTTTTTCAAAATCGCATCGTAAAATATCGTGGTTGGAAAAAAAATCGCGATTTTCGATAATATCGAATAATCGTGCAAGCCTAGGATGATTATGATTGACAGGTTAAGGTTAAAGGTCACAGCTGTCAACGTATGACGAAGTAACTATGGAAACGAATGGATGAGAATAGAAAATCATTTCAAATTGAGGATAATTTAATTTATTTAATAAACAATGCGTGGAATAAACTAGATTATAGCACTATATTATAATATATTATTATTATGATGATGATGATATACTATGATATATTATATAAAATACGATATGACAATGATACGATTGGAAATGTTGGGAATATATTAAGATGCTTCGTGCCATCTGATAGGCATGGAAGCTAGATGGATGCTTCGTGCCATCTGATAGGCATGTCAAACTGGATTATTTGTATTAAATGTCCATTTCTTCATGTATTGGTACATCGCCCTCAAATCCCAGGAAATCTTCCTCATCGTCACTTGATATTAAATCGTGTTGTTCTTCAGAATCGTGGTAGTATGCATCTCGTTCATCTTCATCCATGGGGGGTGGTCTCTGTGTCTGTGCTTGGATCCTTCCAAAATGCGTCGTCTTCGGTCCCGTCTAATGCGTTTGATATTGAACATTTCTTGAAAGAATGAATGATAATATTCTTGTCAAGCTGTGTCCAGGCATCCACTATCCACTGACATATTGTTGGCAGCTCAGGCTTTTGCATTTTCCCTCCCGGTGTAAAAGTGTGGCTTCCGGACATCATCCACTCATTCCATCTTCTTCTTAACATGTCCTTGATCGGTTTGTTGATACATACATCAAGTGGCTGAAGCATGCATGTCATGCCACCTGGTATTATGGCGATATCTGTGTTGTGGTCCTGTGTGAGATATTTCTTCAATTCCGGTGTTCTGTGGAATCTAAAACCATCAAGGACAAGCAAGCTCCGTTTCTTTCTTAAACCTCCTGGCCGATTTCCCCAGACGGTCTTAACCCAGCCTTTGGTGTTTTCGTTATCCATCCACCCCTTTGGGTGTACTCGCACTATGATGTCTGGTGGAAATGTCTCTTTCGGCATGGTTTTTCTTTTGAAGATGACATAGGGTGGAAGCTTCGTGCCATCTGATAGGCATGCCAGCATTACTGTGAATCTGTTTTTCTCATTTCCCGTGATGACAATGTTAACAGTCTTAGCTCCTTTTTTTTCTACAGTTGTGCTGTAAGGCAGATCAAATGTCAACGGCGTCTGATCTGCATTCCCGATGCAATGGTACTCGTTTTCTTTTCTTTTCTTGATGATGAATCTCTGGAAATTCATTAACTTGTCCTCGAAGTCTGATGGAAGCTTCTGTGCTATGTGCGTACGCCGGCGGACGGATAAATGATTTCTGGCCATGAATCGATGTCCCCAGCTTAGTGATGCCTTGAAATCTGCTGGTGATATCTTCTGTTCCTTGGCGATTATTTGGGCTTTTAATCGGATTTCTGTTGTGCTTACACCTACACCTCCCTGTCTTCTCTCTTCTATCCAGGATACTAGCTTTACTTCTATCTCTGGGAAGGCAGCAGCCCGGCCACGATCACCTCGCTTCTGCTTTGGCATGGTTTGAAGTTTGTCTTTCATTTTTCTCCATCCTCTAATGTTGCTTTCACGTATAGTAAACTGGCGCTCGGCAGCTCGATTTCCATGTTCTTCAGCATAGGCTATAATTTTCAACTTTTCTCCGGCGGTATAAGACTTTCGAGTCGGCATCGTGAATATCAGAATAAGTACGTGTATGTAACGAATTATGATTGGCAGATTTGTGATGTTGATTAAACAATTCTAAGTATTTATAAGCCAATATTTTCGGTAAATTGATTCATGTTATTGTATTGTATTGAGTAAAGACCACACATTGATCAATTACTTTATTTAATTGACATTCAATTGTCATCCACTTACCCCCACCCCACCCCCACTCAAACCCTACCCACAATTGATCACTGTCGATTTTGTAAACGTCAGGCGGTCAGCTCTATCACCTTTGTTTATTGTACTTCTGACCGCATTAATCCACCCACCCCGCCCCACCACCTGACTACACTGCCTGTGAACCGAGTATTGAAGAAGGTTGGTCCACGAGCCAGCGGACCTAGGACTCGGTACTCATCGTTTACATAGATGGTGTCCATGGTGCTGTTGCTCTGCACGATCTCCCACCTGTTCAGAACCTGCGGAAGCTCTACCGTCTGTTCTATTGTGCTCTGAAGCTTGAACTCGAGTGTCATGCTCTTGATCTCGTGGATCTGTGCCGAGATTGCAAAGTCAATGTACTTCCCAGCAGCGGACAATGGGTTCTCATCGTGTATACTGGGTCGAATGACCGTCAGGCAGTCCTTGCGAGGATCAGTGTGATGCGATGTCGCGGGTTCAATGACCCCATCTGGATGTTACACATACTGTAGCATGTTTAAGGTCTGGGTATATAGAGGGGTTAAACGGCTGCCATGTTTGGTAAAGTTCTCCAGCAGATTGTCTATAGGCGGCAAGACAAGTCGGCACGACAGCCACAGCGTGCACTGTCCCACTGTGACAGCGTCCGAGGACTGCTTCGTGACATCAACATTATCCAAGAGCGAGCCAAGGTCACACCTCCGTCTGATGCGGAGATACTGGCCGCCATAGGGAAGGAGCGCCAGCTCGTAGTACTATAGAACTCTTGACTCGAATACTCTACCGAAAGTTTGACTGCACCCAGGGCAGGACACTTGACCTACCTGTGACCCAAACCAACAGTCCTGTTATTCTAGCTCTCCAAAAGGCGAGAGTCGATCCCAAAGATCTACTAATGGTCGGGAAGTGGGCTGCCGTATTTAGCCTCCATAGCCAGGAAGAGCGAGAGATGCTGTATGGCCTCCAGTCTGGAGCAAAAAACTACTTCAGGGAGGAGGTCAGTGCCGCTGTAGCGGAGAGCCATGACACCGGTCATGCAGAAGCTACTCAGGAGGGGTTCACTGTTGGCCGCAAGGAGGCTGTTGAGCACATCTTCAACGAAGAATGGCGCAGGAGATTGGCCAGTGATCTGGCAGCATTTCTGAAATTCTGAGATAACTACCAGCACTGCCTCATCAAATCCGCTCGCAAGTCAGATGCTCATCACGCATGGTCAAAGTGGATCTTCCGTGAGAAGTTCCAGAAGAAGAGAGTCCTACCATCTGACCCTCAGTGGATAGAGTTTAAGCGACAGGCTTCTGACGAAGTTCCTCAAGCTTCTGACGAAGTTCCTCAAGTTTCTGACGAAGTTCCTCAAGCTTCTGACGAAGTTCCTCAAGCATCTGACGAAGTTCCTCAAGCATCTGACAAAGTAGCAGAGACCGCGGACGAAGTAGTGGAGACTGATGAATGAAAAAAGTTGCGGCAGCTGCGACAGTCTGTCAGAGATGACGCATAGAGCAGGCTAGTTTCCTGGATGGATTCAGCTTGTAGGTGAAGGTCTGTGCCCATCCAGAGATGGCTTGAAGAGTGACAGCTCACCTGTCTCCTTGTTGTGGAAGATGAAGCGGTACAGCTCAGCTGCCCTCTGTACACCTGCGATAAAGTCCCCTTTGGTCTCATTGAGGGTTAGGCTGTAGTATATGGTCTCAAGCAGGGCACGTCCACACTTGGAGCTGAAGTATCGCAACCGGGCATTGTGGCGGATGTCTGGTGAGATCTCGCGGGTGTACTTCTGAAAGAGGATGAAGACAGTTATCTTTGTGTTCCGGATGCGCCTGGTGATAGTGCTGAGGTAGGTGACTGTCTTCTGGTCCATTACAGGGTCATCGATAACTAGAACAAGTGGTTCTGTCAGTCGGGCTGCCAGCAGCTTCTCCATCAGTACTTGCAGGTTCTGCGTCTTTGTGATTGGGCCATTGTACCATTGATCATTACGGTCAACCGCCTCAGCGGCGGAGTCAGTCACCAGAAGGATGTATTGAGTGTGTAGATGTTCGGCCAGGAGAGCCCGCAGCAAGATGTTTTTCCCGTGTCCTGATGGGGCAATGATCAGCACCACCTGGCCAGCATCAGCCGGCCTACTGTCGAATGGTACAGACATGCATGCGGAGGATGGTTAGCACTTGGTCGGCGGTAGCCTCGTCAATATCTGGGAGACTAAGCGCTGCATGGCATGCCTTGTGGGCGGTCCACCATTCACGGGCATTGGCGATCCTCAGTGTGTTCGACTATGGGCTACACACCGCCCTCTGGCACGCCATGCCTCATATGCTGCATGGGTCTCGTGATCCATCTCTCACTATTCAGAGGGGTTAAACGTAGGCGACGATGATCTCAGCCATTGCACTCATTGCTAGCCCTAGAACCGCGTCCTCCATTAGTGTAACACGTTCACCCATGATCTTGGCGGCAACAGTGTAGGAGGCACCACCGAGGGCGATCTTTGGGATGGGGTGAGTTATTCCGAGACAGTGCCCGGCCACCCCACTCACCACTGTAGCTAGGACAGCCGCAGTGGCGGCAGGAAGAACCTCATTTCCCCCTGTCATCTTCACCACGGCCACATTCGCCGCCACGTTACTGGCGACATGGACTGCCAGAGGTTTTGCTTTGGTCAGTAACTTCTGTGTCTTGGTTCGCAGCAGGTTTTCCACCTTCTGAAGACTCGCCTGGCTCTTGGGCAGTTGCTTCACGATCTATACCGTTGACATCATTGTTTAAGCACTGAGTATACAACGCTGTTAAATGTCTGCATCCCCTGTCGAGAGAGCTAATAAGATCTTCCCAGTCTGCATCTGCCAGGTTGGTACTCAGGAATATTCATCTCTCTATTGAGACATCTTAAACATGTCCGGGCTCGCGCTATGCGAGAAGTACTATGAGATCTTCCAGAGGGAGTTGAAGGACTACAAGAAGAAGACACCAGATGAGCTCGCTCAGCTCTCCGGTGCTGGGCTGACAGAGGAGCTGACAGCTGTAACGCTCTATCTAGGATTTGGTAAGGGGCAGATCTGCTTCCTCGAATACCTTGTCATGGGCGGGAGTATCGTCGAACAGCTCCTGCGAGCTAAAAGTTTCTACAAGGATCGGGAGTATCTGTCAGATGTGTTCCAGCAGTTGCAGAACTCCATGGCCTCACCTGACTCAGAGCTGAACAAGGCTCTGCGATACTACAAGCTGGAAAAAGCATGCACTGTGGATCCATCCAGCCCTTGCATGTGCATGTTGGCAGCGTGTATAGGGGCTGTAGGGCAGGCCAAGCTGATTCAGTGTCTCACCGTGATCCCCACTGTTACTGTAGAGAGTCAGGATAGTCTTATAGCTGATTTGCTAGCAGCGGAGTAGGCTGATCCCGAGCGCCACGATAGCTAGGCCTGACAACACTCATAGAGCTACCATGGGAAGCGGTGTCATGTCGACTGGCTGCAGTGTCAGGGTCGGAATGACTGTATGGCCCGTACTATGCGTAGGTGCGTTGATAGCAGTGTTGAAGCCGAAGTGGACACCGGGGGAACTCCCCTCGACTATCATGTTGTTATAGCCCCTGACTTGGAGGTCCTCGATGTTCACGATCATGTTGCTCGGAATCAACTGTAGGTGTGGTGAAATAGCAAAGTCAAGTTTGCGACGGGCCTTCTGCAGCCCCTGCTGGAACTTAGCAATAAGACTACTGGGGTCTACCATGATGATCATATCCTCAACGAGACTGATGAACATGGCCTGGACCTCTGCTCCGCTGACACCATCTATGGAATGACGCAGTTTGGTCTGTGCTGTAAGAAGACAGTATCACAGTGCTTCCAGGGACCGGTTGATCCGAACGATCCCTGCTGGTGTGAGGCCTGAGGTGGTGTGTGGGACAAAGTACTTCCACACATCTGGATAGTCCTGCCGCAAGCCAGTCTTCTTCTTCTTTTCGTTCGCTGATCATACCGCCAGTCCTGTAAGTGACTATCGACATGATCATAAGCGTTAAGTGCGCGGATCCATCATTTATTAGAGTGCGCTGTGTGGTCTGGAACCTCCGTCTTCAGCACTCAAGGTTTCTGTCAGGGTTACCTCACCCTTACCTCCTTTAGTCGCCTTTTACAACACGCAGAGGATATGGAAGGTGTATTCTAAGCCCCACCTACAGGGCAGCCACAAGCCAGTGATGTGCATATTTTGCACCAGCTCTCCAGGGTCGGAGTCTGGATTGAACAAGAATGTCGCTGTCTTCCGGCAGCCTACTCGTCGGGGTGTTCGATGGGGGAATCCTGAGTAGTCACGTCTCGGGTCACCGTACATAACCCATAAGCCGCTGTTGTCACCACCATGCCACCGATAGTCTGGGTGAGCGCTGAACTCTCTCTGTAGTCTACTGGCCGCTGAGACACTGACTGTTGAGCTCTGGGTCGAAGTCGTTTGTATCAGGAAGGCTTTCACCCAGCTCATAGAGGATTCGTTGCACTGTGAAGTACACGTGGAATCTGAGACAGCTGGCGATGAGCACAGCTTCAGGAGTACCAGACTAGGAGTGAAGCAGGGTGGAACTTACTCCACATCCTGCTGTGGCACACCACACGGCAAAGTTCAGCTGCTGATTCCAGTATGAGGGAGTTTGAGCAGCCATCCAAGTATGAGCTTGCTTCGCATCCTTGATGGTGATGGGGTGGGTGGTCAGTGGTCGTGGGTTGATGGAGAAGCTGGTTCGGGACCGTCCATCCACTGTGATGGAGAACAGTGTTAGCTCTGATATATCATCCAGTAGACCTCTCAGGCCAGTCAAGGGTGTACCCAGGAGGGGCGGTTGGCTCCGGATGACTGTCATGAGGTTCAGTGGGAAGGCCATCTATGCTGGTGTTCTTAAAGCTACTGTACAGGCAGCACACTATTTGTAGTAGTCTCGACTCCATAGACTGGGGGGGTGACCTCGCCGTAACATTTTGTCTTGTAGCTCCTCCATATCAACCTGCCCGCTTGAGCCTTTGAGGTATTGCTGTCACACTTTAGGTTTCTCCGTGTGGTACAGGGCTTGGACCTTCAATATATGGTGGTACTCTTCATCGGTGACCTGGCCATCCTCGAGATCTTTGCTGACAGACTCGTCGATAGTCCGTAGCATACTCTGTGCCAGTGTCACGTACTTAGCATGCTCTCCAGCCGTGGTTGTATGCGCGAGGACGTTATATGCTGTCTTATATCGCCTGCGCGTTCTGCTGTATTTTTCTGCCTCACGGATAAGGTTCTGCCTGATGGTATCTATCCGCTGGAGTCGCCAGCCGTTGATGGTACTGCCCTCGTCAGCAGTCAGGGAGGGGTATAGTTCTGGTTGGTTCCGCCACTTTGATTTTGCCATAGTATATCTGGTGGCTTAAACCGGCACCACCTGCAGAATCTGCTCATGAGTCATAGAGGGGTTAATTTTGGAGAGCCAGGCGAACCGTACCAGCTTGCGGGTGTTGAGACAGACGTCTCTTAGACAGTGGTCATCCAGCACTATATCGGGTGCCAGTAGCTTTCTGAGACGTGACATCTGGAACTTCACCTTATCACCAAGATAGTAGGTCCGCCGCTGGATGGCTTTCTTGATCTTCACTTCTATGGCATCTCCTCTTGTCACTGTATGACCTCTGGCTCATCCTTGTCTGAGAAGACACCTGGCCCATCCTTGTCTGTGAAGACATCTGGCTCATCGTCGTATGTGACGACATCTGGCTCATCGCTGTCTGTCAAGACTCCTGCGTCCCGCTTACTCTTCTTCAGGAGGTCCTGCCAGTATTTGGAACCTTCACTGTTCCTTTGCCTCCTTGCAATGCTCGCGTTCTGTTGATACCGGCTCTCTCGCTGTAGTCGCTCTCCTTGTTGCAGTGCGAGCCTCTGTTCGTTTTGTGCAGGGGTCATGAAGGGGCAACCCTCTTTCATCATCTCGGCAAAGGTCAGATATTCCTGGTATGATATCATGTTGTTGTCAGGTCAAGGAGTACTAAGAGTGTAAACTCTAAATGGGCGTCCGATATCCCATCCGTGCTGGCATATATGTTAATGGAGGGGCTGTCAAACAGGTGATTTACAGGTGTGAACAGGCTAGGACTGATAGCTTTCCATAGGTTGCTGTTGGCACCTGGGAGATACTCTATCACGTCCCGGCCGACTTCTACCAGTGAGCTGCTGTGTGCACTGCCCGGAGGTTGATGTAGCACATCGGCGTGTATGTATGTTGTGCCCCACTGCGGCACCTTGAAGAGGACCCATTCTACACGGTACTGTACCAGCCGTCTCCCCTCTAGAGAGGGCGAGATTACATTCTCACCACCGGAGAGCAGCAGTCGGACAATTGGCATGGTTATATGTCTCGTTTAAACCCCTTCTATAGCGTGCTATGGAACCCATGTTTGCTCACTCGATTGGTCTTGCTGACCTGGCAGATGTGTACGCAGTTGATGCTGCCCAGGTAGAAAAGAGCGATGGCAAGTCATTCGCCCTACAGTACGAAGCAAGCTCAAAGGCATTCCACCTCCACCCCATTGGTGGTGATGGGGTGGAGCTGCTCACAGACCTCAAGGATGTGACGAAGGCGCGCCTGGATCGCAACATAGATGGCCACAAGATCATGTTTCGGTATGATTTCCCGGAGAGGAAGTACATCCTCGAGCCGTTGATTGAGCTCTCGGATACAGAGGTGGCAGACATCAACACCCTAAATGGCGACCTCAGCTTTCATCTGGTCAAACCCTATTCGAGCGGTGCCCCGCTGATGGCTCGTGATGGCCTGCTATTGACCCTGGCAAAAAGCATGCAGTTCATATTTGAGAAGAATGAAGTGTGGTACCGCGCTGGACCTGGGGGTGACTGGCAAACATGGCTGCCCCTATATAGGCCTCCCGCACTCATTGACATAGAGGTTACTCCCCTCTCCACTGTTGTGAAAAAGGATGGGACAGTTCGAAAGCTCTACAATCGGGGATCATCCTTCTTCACCTACATAGGTGAAGGTGTCTCCCTGACAAGGGTGGGTCATCGGATCGGGGTTACAGGTGGAAAGCTGCTGCTGCGTCGTCCATTCGATGGACCGGAAGAAGCTGTTAACCTCCAGGAGGGCACCCTACGGGTAGATGGGGTGTCACATGTCCCCAAAGTCAAGGGTCTGTTAAACTGCTTCAGCGCGTCGGACTCACTAGCCCGCAAATGACTCATATAGTCCTAGAGCTACGTTTCTTAGCTGGTGGCAGAGTGAAGCAGCTAGCCCCTGCCCCTGAGGGGATGAAGATCACTATCGATCTGGATGGAACCGGGCTCGATCTGGCACAGATATTTCTCGAGGGGTTCACTCTGTTCAGTTTAACTCTTCATATATAGCCATGATTCTCATCATACTGCTCGTGTTGGCGTCTACAGCACAGGGCGCTGAGACTGCCATGATATTGGATGCCAAGTGAGCCCACTTCCGGGATGACCCCCAGTACAATCCTTGGGTCGACCCATTGCGGAGAAACATTTACGACTGCTTTCACCCACGTAAAGAGATCGAGTCTGTCTGCCACTTCTATGGGGTAGCGAGGGTAGGCCATGGTTGTCTGCTGGCCGATGCGACTCTGGCAGAGACTACGTGTTTGTCTGAGCCTACACAGAATAGAGAGAGGCTGGCCACTCCACTGGCCAGTATCCTGAGGAGGTTCTCCCGGACAGTGGGGTCTGCACGGGAGTTTTATTTCCATGTCAGCAACTCCCATCTCGACCACGAACATCACATGTCTCAAATTCCTATGCCCCAGAGATTGAGAGGGTGGTGAGGGCCACGGATCGCCGAATGGCGGCCAGTTGAGTGAGGCGGTATCATTTTGACCCCGACACTACTACTACGGGAAAGCAATGCATCCATTATTTTAAAATAGACCCACAATGTACGCGTCCTGCATGCATTGCAGACGCATTTTATGTTAAGTTAACTCTGAGCTGTATTATATTTCTGACAATTCTATCTTTTTTAACAGCAAAATCGTGAGTAGAATTTAGAAATAACTAACAAAATTTTTTAATTTAGGGCCCAAAGTACTCCTGACACCATTTGTAGTAATGCTACTAGTGCATTATAATAGGTTACTTACCCAACAGGGGTCACGAATCGCACAGGGAACCGGCGGCAGGTTCTCGCATTTCAGGTTCCAAGGTACGACTGCCGGGCATCCGTAGAAACGGCGGGAATCAGCTAGCCCGACAGCCGCAAAACGTGAACTCCGGGATTGCGGGATAACGCCAGCACCACAGTAGCAAGCCTGGCCGTCAAGCAGCCAATGACATGATACATGACGGTCAATGACATGACAAAGTTCATCCCCAAGCGTTTTCAGTGCACAAACAGACAGACAAAACCAGCTTGGATGAATGCGAAAGCCCTATCCAAAGTCAAAGATAAGAATCAGGCATGGAGTGAATTTCATAAGAGCTACGACAGAAATGACTATACACGCTACTGTAAGTTAAGGAACCAGGCTCATCGTGCTACACTGTAGGCAATGAAGGAGTTCAAAAAAAGAATAGTGAAAGAAGCCAAACTCAACCCTAAAGCCTTTCATAAAATATATAAAAAGCAAGCTGAAGACAAGAGCTGGTATCTCTGATCTAGACCATGATGGAGGAACAGCAACATCTGACAGTGATAAGGCTGTAGGCTAATGTTTGAGACAAACTATGTAAACTCAACACAAATAAATCTGCAGGACCAGAGAATATACACCCACGGGTATTAAAAGAACTTAGTGTCACACTATCATTGCCACTCTATATCATCTTTTCAAAGAGCCTTGAAGAAGGCAATCTACCCGATATCTGGCGGCAAAGCAATGTAACGCCTATTTTCAAAAAGGGCAGCAAGAAATCAGCCGGTAACTATAGGCCTATCAATCTAACTTCAATTTATTGTAAAGTGTTAGAATCTTTAGTCAGAGATAGCATAGTCAATCACATGACCCTCAACAACCTGTTCGCAAACCAGCAGCATGGATTTAGGGCAGGACGTTCCTGCACGATGCAGCTATTGACAGTAATAGAAACGTGGACAGAACTGCTGGACAAACAGTTTTGCATAGATGCAATCTATTTTGATTTTCAAAAAGCTTTCGATGCTGTGCCACATTCAAGACTCCTCACCGAGCTACGAAATTGGTGGCCATGTCTCTACCTGGATCCTAGCCCTCCTATCGTCCAGACACCAGAGTCTGTGTGAACGGATCGTGTTCACCATGGGCTGATGTCATTAGTGGAGTCCCACAGGGCAGTGTCCTAGGATGCATGTTGTTTTTGATCTATATCAATGATCTGCCGGATGTTGTCCACAGCTATATAAAATTGTTTGCCGATGACACTAAACGCTTCTGGGGAATTGCATCAGTAGAGGACTGCCATATGCTACAAAAAGATATTGACAATCTTCAACTCTGGTCAGAATGATGGCTACTGAAATTCCATCGCCAGAAATGCAAGGTAATGAGGATTGGTACGGACCACCCTGATTATACATATGTAATGTCTGAATCTGGAGGCAAAGTGACTCAACTGGAAGTGACAACGTGCAAAAAGGATCTTGGGATCCATTTCAATGACAAGTTAACCTTCCACCAACATGTTGAGATGACGATTAACAAGGCCAAACAGGTAGTTGGTCTAATCAGGCGATCATTCCATTATCTAGATGGAGAAATGTTCCGACTACTGTTTAAATCTCTTTTGAGGCTGCTACTGGAATATGCTAATACAATATGGAGCCCGTGCTTCAAGACCGACATTTCCAAGATAGAAAAAGTCCAGAGGAGGGCAACCAAACTACTACCAGGACTTTCGATATGGCATATGAAGAAAGACTCAAACAACTAAAGCTTCCGACTTTTGCCTACCGAAGAATTTGAGGTGATGTGATCGAAACCTACAAATTCCTCAACAATAAATACACTATAGAGCTATATGGATTGGTGCTGGAAACGTCGACCACAACACGTGGACACAGCTACAAGCTTAGGAAGCACCACTCAAATAAATCACTGCGCGCACACACCTTCAGCAACAGAGTTACCTATTACCACAACTTTTGGGGTTCCCCAATTACATTTCGTGGTGGGGGATCGGGATGGGGTGTTCAATACCCTCAAAAGGACCCTTATGAAAAACTCTGCCACCAACAACTGCATATATTTCATTGAATTACATTTACAACATTATTTAAGTTAGACACACTTGGAAAATGAAGGGAAAGTCAACAGGCAAAGGGATTTTAATAAAAAGTCAATGTAAACCAATTACAAGTTTACTCAAAATAGTTTTTTCTTGTTCGATATCGTATCTTAAGAGTTAATGCTCACAATATACGACACACATGTACGAGCTGTGAGCACAACACTATCGCACACTACATTGTTCCTCCAAATAATTATTGTTTGGCGAAATATATTTCATTTCCACATTATCTATGTAAGAAATGTATAACAATGATTTATTTACTGCTTGCATACCAGTTTGGAACAGTATGCGTGCATCAAAGAACTTGCTCAGTGGGAATATGAATGGTGACATTTGTGCTGTTCAATGTTCATGCTCGAGTAATTGTTCTAATACTTGTAGCTGATGGTATGAATGCTGATTAATTATACCTTTAGACGCTTGAGAGAGCCAGTGACTGTTTAAGTGCTTGGTTGCGGAGGGCATGGGGGAGAATATCATATGCATGTTAAACTCAGTTTACTCATGTGAAAATGTTCAGAAGTGCTGTCATCCTTCTAAGTCAGTTAAGTTATACTTGGCTGGCTGGATATAATATATATATCATCATCGTGGTGTGTGTCGAATTTTGAGATGCATGAGCTGATTTGGAGGATGGAGGTGCATGAGCTGGAGTTGGTGAGCAGGGTGTGTGTGTGGGTGTGTGTGGGTGTGTGTGTGTGTGGGGTGTGTATTTGCGTAGAAGAGTTATCTCCTGTACTTCTGGTACAAATGTAGTAGAAATTGGACCAGCTAAGCACACCACTGATCATAATTAGAAGTCACTGTGTGTCCAACCATCTGTGCTGAAAATTTATTGTTCTGAATCTCTTCCGAAAGCGTTGGGCGGAATACAACCAAATTTGGTATGTGTGTTACCCATATGAGTGCGGATTGCAAGAGCACATTTACATTTGGTTCCGCACGCAGGAATGTGGGTGCTGTCAAAAACTCAAATTTTAACATGCAGAATTTTATTGTAGCGCAACTCCTCCGAAACGGTTGGACAGAATTCAACTAACTTTGGCATGTATGTCAGTTACCCATTCAATGTGGAGTGCAGAAGAAGATTTACATTTGGCCCCGCCACCCATGGGTGCAGGGGTAGAAATAGGGATTTTTTTTATACCTGCATGCTGTGCATGTAACATTTAGAGTTTACCCCCACCAGAGAAAAGTTGCCTGCACTGCGATCTTCATTCAAAATAATGTCTCTAATATTCATTTTTTGTGTTGTTCATGTTGGTATTCCACCATAATTCATCTATCAATGTACCATAACTGCATACGCCATGGTCATTTCTTACATACAGTCAAAAGTCGCGAAATATTTCACAGTAATGCACTGGGCACGTCGATAGCATAGCAATCTAGCAGGCGATCGTTACCGAACACAAACAACCTGCGACTGAGCAATATTTGTATGTTTGACAAAGTGCACTGTTTGAATTCTGGGAAGCGATGTAATTTCTCAAGTGCCATAGTAAAATTTTTTCAAAATTTGTCGGGATAAAGTCATGCTAGATTAAAATGGGATTTTTATTCACGAAATCAGTAAATATGACAAGGAAACTCCAAAATTTTCAATGGTTTTTCAATTTTGTAAATGCGACTCGAATGCGTGAAAATATAAGATTTACTGGCGAACGACCTACCTGCACCCTGTGCACCCGGAATATAAAATCTACCTGCACTACCCATTTTTGCAGGTAAAATGCCCCTATTTCGACCTCTGTATGGGTGGGCGTGCGATGGGGTCAAAAGGTCAGGAAATTGATTGTAATGCAACTACTCCAAAACCATTGAATGGAATTCAAACAAATTTGGTATGTGAATCACCAATATCAATATGGAGTGGATGAGCACATTTACATGTGGCCCTACCCGAGGGGTTGATGGGGGTGGTGGATGGGGTCAAAATGTCAAGAAATTGATTGTAATGCAACTCCTCCAAAACTACTTGACGGAATTCGACAAAATTTGGTATGTGAGTTATCCATATCAATGTGGAGTGGATGATCACATTTGCATTGGCCTACGCCACCACAGGTGTGTATTCAAAATGTCATGAAATTGATTGTAATGCAACTGCTCTGGCACTGTTTGACGAAATTCAGCCAAATTTGGTATGTGAGTTACCCATCAGGGTTGGGGTCAATTCCGATTGGAATTGGAATTGATCAGTCAATTCCAATTCAATTCCCGAATTGGAATTGATAAATCTGAGGACTCCGGAATTGGAATTGATAAATCTGAGGACTCCGGAATTGGAATTGATAAATCTGAGGACTCCGGAATTGGAATTGATAAATCTGAGGACTCCGGAATTGGAATTGATAAATTTTAAGACACTGGAATTGGAATTGGATTTGGAATTAATCATTTGAATTGACTGGAATTGATAAATCCCAATTCAATTCCAATCATTTCCAGTCATAATTTGTCACATTTGTGATAGATTTACTGAACAGAGTTGGCAATAAAATGTACATGTAATATCTGTAAATTATACACTGCCCTTTATATGGCCTTAATGCATTTCATCCTAAATGATCTATATGATACCATTTACCACATTTCATTCTATATGAAAGTTGATATATATTATGCCAGCTGTAATTAGATGCTTTATTGGATATGTAAAAATTAATTTGACTGAATACTTTTGTCTCATAAGGCTGCAACAGTTTCTATTAAAATTAATTTTAACAACTTATTTATATATTTGGTATGAAGACTAGAATTTGAGATACTGATAATTTAGTGATGAGCAAATTAGCCCTTAACCCTTTAACACCTAAGCCACCAAAAACACCTGCAATGAGGCCAATGGAAGACTATTCTTGAAAATTTACCACCGAAGTGGCTAGCTGGATAACTGAGCCAGTAATTCCAGTGGTAAATTTTCAAAAATAAACTCACTCTGAATTGACAAAATAAAGATCTGATAAATGCTACGAACTTTAATACATTATTGAGTTAACTCAATTCTCCATGACAAGTGACCAATTAAGCCTTTTATCCTATGTTCTTATTTCATTCTGCATTCCCTGGAAACAGGTTTCCATCTCTATGAAATTATGCCATCTTTAAAATCATACAAATTAGTTAAAATGATTTCAAATATATAAGCTAGAACCAAGATAACCAAATTGTGTTAAAATTATGTATCAAGATGTTAGCAATAGTGTTCAGTAAAGTAATAACTATCATCTGCATGGAATGAAATGGGTGAAAAAAGCAGTACTTTACAAGATGATTGCCCTGTATTTATACCCTCCTACATAACAAAGGAATCATTGAACAACCCCCTCTGTGAAATGTCTCAGCTTTTAAAACACAGACACCTGGACTAGAGGTGTTATTCAAACTCTACATACATATGTGCTCAGTACTCTCACTCAGTACTGTACTATATACATTGTATTCTAATGCTTTTTATGCAAACATTTAAATAGTGATGTTTACATGCATCTACAATAATTTGAAATGACATTAACTTTTAGTCATATTCATCAGAAAACACTTGGAATTGAGCTATAATTAAGTCAAATAAACTAAAAATAAGATCTGCTGAATGTTGACTTTTTGGACAATAATTTGACTGAAAGATTTAACTACCTATTGGCAACAACAATTTTTATTCTATTTGTTTTAAATATTAATGGAGAAGCCAGCCAAAAATGTCTCTTGCACTGGTCTTGAGGAAGGATCATATGTAAGCTAAGAGTCTATTTTTGACAATTTACCAGTGGAATGACTTATTCCATAACTGAGCCAGTTATTGCAATGTTAAATTTAAAAAAAATAGTTGTCTCTTATCCTGCAAATGGACATTTGCTGATGATAAATCTAGTTTTTCTTGTCCAATCTTGGGCATTAAGTGGTTAGACTATAACAATGTTGATTTCAAGTAAATATTGGTATGGAATTGGACTTGGAATTGATGAAATGGAATTGAACTTTTCTGGGTGGAATTGGAATTGATAAAATGAATTGATGTGGAAACGGAATTGGAATTGATAAAATGAATTGAGGTGGAATTGAATTGATAAAATGGAATTGAGCCCATCCCAGTTATGCACTGCATATGATTGTGGAGTGTTTAAGACTATATGCTCGGCCTCAACGTGGCGCATGGGTGTAACCCACTGGGTGTCAATCCAGACATTTGGAGGGGATAACCAGAGCATTATGCACAACGCAAATGAATGACACTTGGAGATCGAATCAAACGAAATGGTGCTCGCCCTGTGAGGATCCGCCAGGCAGGTGCAGCACCGGGCTCCACGCCTCGAAGGAGCCCACCCTCAGCTACTGGAGGTCCCATCAACTCGTCTTGTGGAGCCAGGAGATGAGGATGGAGAGCTACTGGCCAACCGAAAGAGAAGACCAAACCCAAAGAGAACCCCAGTATCAACATCATGCACTGGAATGCAGAAGGGGTTACCAACAAGAAATCAGAGCTCGAACAGTTCCTGTACGAAAACAACATTGATATCTGCTGCATCCAAGAGACACACCTGCAAGAAGGAAAACCATTTAAGATCAGAGGTTACCAGATTTTCCGGTGTGATCGAAGAGGAAGAAAGAAAGGCGGGCTGATCACCTTGGTCCGAAACAGCGTGAACGCCAGCCAGATCAAAACCTTTATGGAAGAGGCAGAATATATCAAGATCAAGGTAACAACCAGCAACTCTGTGATTGACATTGTCAATTATTACTGCCCTAATGACAAGAATCTCTCACTTGACACAATCCAGGTCCCGGACTGCCACTTCCTCATTGCGGGAGACTTTAATAGCCAGTCTCAGAGCTGGGGATACAGAACACTTGATAAACGAGGGGAAGACATTGAAGCATGGCAGGATGAAAAGCACCTTTTACTTGTCAACAATCCCACAGATCAGCCTACCTTCTACTCGCGCCGGTGGCACTCCACAACAACGCCAGACTTGGCATTTTGTACAGAAGACATTCACAGAAACCTCAGTAGAGTGGTCGGATCGCAGTTAGGAGGAAGCGACCACTGCCCAGTCCTCCTCTCTCTTTCTGGAAGTATTTCAACAAGTTCACCTCAACATCCAAGGTGGAACTACAAAAAGGCAAATTGGAGTCTGTTCGGCATTCGTTCCAATGAGCGTACCCAAAATATAGCAGTAGAAGGGAGAAACATTAACAATGCGGTCAAGGAATTTAATTCAAGTATCAAGGCTGCCAACGAAGCGATTCCTCGAGGGTTCAGGAAAAACTACCGCCCCTACTGGACAACAGAACTGCAAGCAGCACATGATAAACTAGACAAGGCCAGAGAAGATGCAGAGGGTAATCCCTGTCATGAAAACCACTTCACACTACAACAAACTAAAGCCAGGTATCTAAAGACCAAGCTGGAGGCCAAAAGAAGAAGCTGGAGGGAAAAGACGGCAGGGTTTAATTTAGAGAGAGACACAACAAAGCTATGGAGACTAACTAAAGCACTGAATGATGAGGGTGTCGGGGGAGAGAAGATTACTCTTGAAGAAGATGGACAAACACTGTCAGGAAAGATGGCTGCAGATGCCTTTGCCTTTGTGAAGGCATATGCAAAAGAAAGCAACATTTCTATACCACGAATGCGTCAAAAAGAGGTTAGAAAAGAGCAAAAGGAAAGAACAGACACCAACACTCACGATGCAATGAAAGTTGACATTAGTTTAGCAGAACTGAAGAAGTCTATCCGCCAATTGAAGAAGAAATCTCCCGGGCCAGATGGCATTACGAATGAAATGATCCAACACCTTGGTAATGCATCTCTCCGCAAGTTGCTAGATATCTTTAATCTCAGTTGGACCAATGGAGAGGTTCCTCAGTACTGGATGGAAGCCAGAATGACTCCTATTCTGAAAAAAGGGAAGACCAAGACGAAAGTGCTGAGCTACCGTCCTATCAGTCTTACAAGCTGCATATGCAAGACCATGGAGCGCATCGTCAACCAGCGGTTGCAGTGGTACCTGGAGTCGGAGAACACTATAGTTTCAGAGCAGGCTGGCTTCAGAAGATACAGGAGCACAGAAGATCAAACAGCACATCTTGCACAGGTCATAGAAGACACTTTTCAAGCCAAGAAGGTGATGCTAGCTGCCTTTATTGATCTGCAGAAGGCATTTGACAAGGTGTGTAAGGATGGCCTCCTCGTGAAGCTCCGGCCCACAGGCATCGGTGGCAACATGTTCCGATGGACCAAGTCATACCTACACAATCGCAGAGCTAGGGTGCTGGTGGATGGACAATCTGGACAGAATGTATTGCTGAGACAAGGGGTACCACAAGGCGGAGTATTATCACCAACTCTGTTCATACTCTTCATTAATGACATTGTAGCAGAGCTGCCCAATGGGATCCAAGCAGCCCTCTATGCAGATGACCTCGTACTCTGGTGCACAGAGGAGTACACAACGACTGCCACGTACAGAATGCAGCTCACCGTGGACAGAATTACAGCTTGGGCCAATCGCTGGTGTATTACCATCAACAAAGAAAAATCATCAGCCATGCTATTCTCACTGTCCACCAAAACCAAGGTTGGCAATCTGACACTGGGCGGTACTTCACTCGAGTACGAGGACCAGCAGACATACCTTCTTCACCTATGACAGAAGATTAACATGGAAGGAGCACATCCAGAACGCAGAGGCAAAGGCCAGAAGAAAGCTAAACATCATGAGGAAGCTGGCAGGAACAAAGTGGGGTGCCACTGAAAGGATCCTCAAGACCATCTACCTAGGTGCCGTACGACCACACCTTGAGTATGGATCCAGCTCATGGATGACAGCAGCTAAATCTCATCAGCAGAACCTCGACAGAGTACAAAACCAGGCACTGCGCATCATCACTGGTGGAATGAGATCAACACCAATAGAAAAAATGGAGCAGACAGCAGGCATACCCCCACTTAGCAAAGGAAGGGAATGCAAAGCACTGATCCAAGCTGCAAAGTTCAAATCGTTCAACAACCACCCGATGAAGATCAGGCAAGCACAGCTGTCATCAGGAAGACTTAAAAGATCAAGTTTTGTGAAAGAGACAAAAGCACTTCAAAGGAAACACCAAGAAATGTTGCCAGCACAAATAGAAGACCCAAACCACACCCTTGATCCCCCACCCTGGGAAAACAAACTAGAGAGCATAGCTATTCGCACCACAGTACCTCATCTCACAACCAAAGATGAACACAGTGATGTGAGCAAGAAGGCCCTGACCCTAGCCATGCTGGAAGAAATGTACCCTCAGGAGACATGGATAAGGATCTACACAGATGGATCAGCCAAAGATGCAATTAGGAGCGGAGGTGCCGGACTGCACATACAGTATCCAAACGGACAACATGAGTCAGCTGCAATACCGACAGGCAAACACTGCACAAACTACAGAGCTGAAGTCGAAGCACTGGCCCATGCAGCTAATACCAACAGCAGAACAGCAGACCCTATTGCACAGATTGTCTTTTTATCTGATACCCGCTCCGTCCTTGAGGCTATCGCCAAAGGAAGCTGCCACAACTTGAAGAAGCACTACAAACCATCAAATGCTTTCGGATAGCACTGCAGTGGATCCCCTCACACTGGAGTCCAAGGAAATGAGGAAGCAGACAAGATAGCAAAGGTGGGTGCAGAATGGAACATCGACAGAAAACATGGTTACCCATACAGAGATGAAGACTATCATCAAGTCACTCTATAGAACACCTCAATCAGAATATGCCTACCATCATCTCTCGAGGCCGGAGCAAGTGACCATTTTTCGTCTCAGAACTGGACACAACAGACGAAACCAACACATGTACAAGCGGTTCCACCTTACGACATCGCCCGTTTGTCCATTGTGGAGTAGCAGAACAGACCAGAGAGCACATACTTCAATGTTGCAGTACATATCAGCTGCTGAGAGAAGAGATCTAGCCTTTGTCAACCTCTTTTCTTGAAAAGCTGTATGGGCCTGTGGAAGAACTGCAGAAAACCACAGATTTAATCTTGAGAACGGCTCTCCAAGTGTGATACCAGCGATCGAAAAGAAGAAGAAGAAGAAGAAGAAAAGGTCAGGCTGTGTAATAATTTTTCCTTTTTGATTCGGTTGTCATGTCTAATTAAAGAAAATAAAGCAACAACATTCCAGATTGTTGTATTTTGAACTGTTCATTCTGTTGATTACTCTTAAATGTAAATCGTACATTCTGAACAACTATAAACTGCGCTATAGGAAGAGTATATGCCATCACTCTCGTAGCTACTCGAAGATACCGTCCATTCATATCTCGCGAGATCTCCTTCGATATGAGATCGCGAAAGGATTCTCATATGTATTGAGTAGCCATTGGCATGGTGATTTCCACCAGAATATGGTGGTAGAGAGAATTGAAACTTAAAAGGACACGAGCGCTACTCTCTTCATAGCAGACAATATTAATTCACATAAAACGAGATGATATAAAACCTATAGTAGTCTGTATGATAAGTAGTTAACAGACAAATAGTCGCTCTGAATTCGTCGTAAAATTCAAATCTGTCGCGCAGAAAATGAGGTCAAGAATTTGCTGACGTGTAGCTGCTGATATTACACGAACCACTGGGTGGATCGAGCCAATTTTAATGTCTGTATCAAGCTAGTGTTACAGCGCTAGGTTAAGATGATACCTAAATCAGCTACGATCCACAATACAGTCGGCTACAGAGATAGACTGGGTCCAGATCTGTCTGGTATCAGAGGTTGAGTCTGTGTAACAGTCTAGTCATTGTGATGATGTAATAATATGGCCGGTCATTACATTAGAGGTGTGTTCTCGAAGAAACCACGCCTCTATTTTTAGGTTGAGGTACCGTCCTATGTATGTGGATTGCGCAGTATCGCCCCGGGTACTAATATTAACGTCTTCGCGCTACTCTGGTAATGACCTAAACTCATCCTACAAAGGGAGGCTATAAGCGAGCGGAAGCTGATACATCACATGATTTATAGTTTTTCTCGATGACATTTTATGTCAAATTTTGATAAAATTAATGTAGGTGAAATTGAATATACATGTACCTATGACCAGGGTAATTTGCTCATTTTATTCTGTTTACAGTGCAGGGGATGTAACTTGGAATTTTATACTTTGTCAGGGTGCCTTTGTTACCTCCCTTGCACTGTTATACACAATGTTTTGTCAGAAGAACCGGGCCAGGACAATTTTATCATGAGTTGTCTCTGTCTCTTTTGCACTAAAATGACCGCATTACAACATCTTTGTGAAATTATGCTGCCTGATTTTGTCAATAATTCAACCATTGTGTCTTCTAGGAGTTCTGTGTTAGTCATGGCCAACCCATCCCACCCTCGGTAGCCTCCACAGACCCTGGTGGATGACGGTACCATTACCAAGATTCAAGATTCAAGATTATTTATTTTCATATAACACATAGACGTTACATTTACACAACAGGCAGTCCACCAAAGGCTGAGTAGTATTTATTATAAACTGTGCACAATACTTAGGCGGTCCCAATTAATAATTTCACTCCCGCGATGATGGATATAAAGTATACATTGGGCATAGATGTAGGATGGTAAGAATTTGTCGCATGAAATTGCGTTCTACTTTCGTGCTATTTTTTATCATATATTTCAACCTTTTCTAGAAATTCCAAGTCCCAGTTTTCATGACTTCCCCGGTTTACGGTTTATGAGAATTTGGACCTACGATTTAATAGAAAATCACGAATTTTTTACAAAATCGATCGCGATGTTCCAAAGCAGAAACCGAGCAATCCTAATTGGATGCTACTGCTGCCTTAGGCTCTTCTAGTAAAATCAAGTCCAAAGTATTCAACGGAGCATTTCTTATCTGTTCAAAATTGTGCTAACTAAGATAGTAGTCTGTGGCATTTCTAGATTTAGGTTAATAGCAATAATTATATGTATCTTTCTGCAAATAACTTAATTCATCTGTAAAATTGTACATATATATATATATATATATATATATATATATATATATATATATATATCAGGAAAGCTCACTGGTTGTATAACAAGCATATTTCGGTTTCTTTTTTTTCCAGAGCTCGCGCTCAGCCAGCCCATTGCTAAATAGTAGATATGGAGATTTCAAAAGGCCTACATGTAATTACCACTCTCTTGATTGGACTTCTTCCATTAGCATGTTCTACCACAGGTAATATACAGCTTTATCTCAGTTTCTGATTTTAACCCTTTAACACCGAACCTGCCCAAAAAACAGCCTGTGTAGTGATCTTGAGAAATGTTTGTTTGCAGAGCAAGAGAAGACTATTTTTGAAAATTTATCACTGGAATAACTGGATCGATATCCGAGCCAGTAATTCCAGCGGAAACTTTTAAAAAATAATCCTCTGGTCTGCAAATGGGCATTTTCTATGAGAAACTTGTTCTTGAACATATTTGATGGTTAAAAGGTTAAACCATGAAACACATGATTTGACACTGAGCTAGATTTCATCAAATATTCTGATTTTCTTGACCAAGTGTGACCATTAAAGGGTTAAGCATACAGGGCCCAAATTTGGCATAGCACAATCACCTTGGCATCAAAAGGTCAAAGGTCAGTGTGATAATAACAAAACTTATTTTCTTTTCAACAATAACATTTTATATTAAGCTCAATTTACTGGTTCATATCTCATGTTGGGTTACTCTGACTGCAACTAATCTTGGGCACACACTTCAGGGTAAAAATGTCAGAGATATTTTGTACTGATACTGGTCTTCTGTATTTAGCCTTTGTCTATCTAAGCAGAATTTTATTCAGTGTCAGGTTTCATTGCAATGTCATATGGTTGAGCTTCATCAGGTTACATTAATACAACCAGATTTCTGGTTTAAAATTTTCACTGGAATGACTGTCCCGATAACTGAGACAGTCATTCCAGTGGTAAATTAAAATAATGGTCAGCGCTGCAAATTTTTGAACATTTACCAAGAGAAAATTAAAACTTTCTTGACCAAATTTGACAATTAAACAGTTAACTGAGACGGTACGACACCTTTTAACTGTTTGACTACTGCAAACCACCGGACAATAGTTTCAAAGGGCAATAACTCTGGATCTGCTGAATATTTTGAAAACAATTTGGCTGGAAGTTTTCAAAATATTCAGAATATCCAGACTTAAACTCTGTGGAAGATGTACAGTTGAGATTCAGCATGCTGACAGTTACACAATTTCCTAGGCATTTCCAGAGAATCCAACAGCGCCACCAGAAAAATTTACATGTCAATCAAATTTCTGTTTAGAAATCCTAACCCGTAGTCATTCCATATTTTGTAACACCATAAAATAATGATATTATAGTGTTATATATATATACATGTATGGAATGAGCCCATTAGGCCGGTAGCCATGTAGTGGTCAGAACTACTCATGTTAATGTAATCACTGGACTGATTAACGATGTCAAGCAATCTTGGTTCGAATGACCATAACCATATGGTTCAGATGTTCTATACAGAAATTTGACTTAAACAGAATGCCTGGCCGATTTAGGCCAAACTAGCCTTAGAGAACCATACTGTACAGGTTTACTTATGTTTGAGGTGAGTGCCACAAGCCTGTGGGCTGCTTGTATTAACTGTCTGGATACTGCAAGTCACCAGACAATAATTTCAATGGGCAATAACTGTGGACATACTGTATATTTTGCAAAAATTTGAAAGACAGATTAGATCCATGTAAGGTTACAATACAGCTCATAATGAAAGGAAATTGCTTCAGAAACAAAAACAAGAAACAAGTTAGTTGGTAAGAAATGTTGTGCTGAGTATTTTGACCATGATTGGAAGGCATTGCTAAGATTGCTTGCTGCTGTCTAAAGCAGCAATGTTTTCCAATCCACTGGAGGATTCCAGTTTTAGTTATGCCAAGCCCGTCTCTAGCTAAGCTCCACCCATATATCACCCGTGCTGGGATTAATCAATCCTTGAACTCCCTGATTATCAATTTCCAGAAAACTAAGGCATGCCTGTACAAATGTAAGCTATTGAATATTTTGAAAATAATTTATCAGGTTGCTGTTGCTGACTGTGGCACCAGCAGAGCCTAGTCAAATTAGTTTCAACATATTCAACAGCATGTTTATTAAATAATAAAGACATACAATTGGTACAAAAACGCTTGGTCCATCATCAATTAAACATTCGTGCTGAACTTAGTTATGTCATTCATCATGTTCATGGCATAATTGATGATGACATCACCCTACACATCACGTACCATAGTTGATTATGACGTCATTCCTCCATGATGTTCAAGATATTCCACAGTATATTGTATTTTGTTTTAAAAACATTCTAAGTTATTTCTGAGCTATACTGTGGACCTGTTCTTAGCCCTTTAATGGTAAAGATTTTTCAAGAAGCTTGTTTTTACTCAGTGAATGTCGATTAAGACAAGACAACTTTTGAGAATTTACCATTGTAATGTCTGGTTATGTTATCGAGCCAGCCATTCCAGTGGTAAATATTCAAAAGTAGTCTTATTTTGTCCTGCAAATGGACATTCCTCAAGACCACTGCAGCAACCAGTTCAGACCATTTTAACCATTAAATGGTTAATCTCGTTTCCATGGAGTACACTGTATATCTGGTGTTCATTATTGAGACAGTGTTGCTGTAAAACGTTGCTGTGAATTCTGTCTTATGTCCTAGACAGCAACAGTGTATTGATTGAACAATATTAACTGTCTGGCTGCTGCAAGCCACCAGACAATTTCAATGGGCGATAACCCTGCTCCTGCTGAATATTTTGAAAACAATTTGACTGAAAGTTGTCGATGGCTTAGCCACCGATAACTTTCAATCAAATGTTTTTCAAAATTTTCAGCATATCCATGGTAAAACCCATGGAAAATGTAGTCTGCAGAAATTCAGCAGGCAGATAGTTAAAGAAATAAATGTCAATTTATTTCACTAACAAAAAATTAAGCTACATCTCAATGTACTGATCTGGTATTCTCTATCATGTTTAGAGTTGGCAACATGTACCTTTGGTGATATAAAACATGGGGGTATTAGTTATTATCAACAACTTTCAGACATGGCAGATACATTAATGCCAAAATATGGTGGAACTTTCTCGTATTTTCTTCAGGAAATTGGTACATTTGTAGTGAACAGTATATGGAAAAATAGTCAAGGTATCTTTATTGTTATTCTCTTTCAAGGAGATGAAAAACATGACTTATAAGAATTCATCTTCACATCAGCAGTGACTATAGTCTTCATCATTGAACCTACTGGAGGTGCTGGAGAAGCAAAGGGGTCAAATGTCATTTGAAAAGGAAAGAGGCAAAATATGCATCAAATATCTGAATATATCAGCATGTAAATTGTCTCTATAGAAGTATTATACTCCCTGGACTTGCATGTACCATGCTTCATGCTTAACATATTTGTGTCAAATCTTCATTATATGTTAATTAAGGCGGGAGCAAAATCCGAAAGTAGAGTTAATTTGGAAATTTAAATTTTCATTTCATTTTAATATACCAACTACTGTCATGACTGTAGGACCATCAGAAGTGTGTGTAAATTACTATAACTACTTATATGGCGCTTTATCCGTTCTTATAATAGAACTTGCGATATGGATGTTTATGACATTTCGTAGGAATCGTCATTTCACATATATCTTCCTTCAAATTAATAACGGGTCATCGTGCGTGGATGTTCAGCTTGCGAGATTACCATATTGTTTTAACTATTTGCGGGTTAATGATCGTGATAAAATACCAGGAATATTTATTTCCGGCATACTACGGCCAAAGCTCTACTTCGAAGTTTCCAATTTAAGTATCAGTAGTTGTTTGTTTAAAGAGAAACTACCAATGCCGAGATCGGTCAGGATTAATCCAATAAAGGCGTGGCGGCTAAAGAGTATGTTACGACAGAAGCATTGCACCAGTTTACTGATGACTCATGGGAAAATGTCAACTTATCTACGAATTAGCGCATCTGATAATGAGGTGCGTCGTGTTGGTGACACCCCTACATCTCCAGCTTTAGTTCCTGAGGATCAACCAGATAGACTATATCCAGATTTATCTGTGGAAGCCAGACACTTGTTACCATAGTTCTTCAATGGAAATAAAAACTTTATTAACCCTTTAATAGTCAAATTTTGTCCAGAAAATGAAAATATTTACTTACTTAACTTAGTAGGTCGAAGAGGACTGTTATCGAGCCAGCCATTGCATTGATAAATTTTTTCAAATAGTCATCTCTTGGCCTGCAAATGGTCATTCCTCAGGATCACAAAGGTCAGGTTTGGGTACATACTTCATGACTCCAGTCTTAACCATTACAGGGTTAACTGTCTGCCTGATGAATTTTTGCAGACTACTTTTTCCACGGGGTTAACTCTGAACTTGCCAAATATTTTGAAAACACTTTGACTGAAAGTGTGAAATGTGAACTTTCAGGCAATTTGTTTTCAAAATATTCAGCAGCTCCAGAGTTATTGGATGGTGGTTTGCAACAGTCAGACAGTTAAAGTACAATGTAGAATGATAAATGATGGTTCTATGGAATGTATTGTTGCTGTCCAAGATTGCAATAACTTACGACCACACTCTTTTCAGAAGGAACAAAAAAAAAAATCTTCCATAGACATACATGTACCAATGCATGTTTGACTATCACCGTATTGTATCGGTATAAGCTTTAGGGAACGGATCTGGATTATATAGGCATTTATCTTTGACATTTATCCCCACACATTGTGATAAAAAAATTGGGTTTACATGTATATTGCAACCGCCTCCATCCTCCATCTGTCCATTTGGCTCTCTCCTCCAAAGCTATTTGGTGGAATTCAATCAAATTCGTTATCTGTATTGCCCAAATGATTATTGACTGCAAGACGATTTCCAAGTTGATCCATCCATCATATGATGTCATAATCAACTACGTGACGTGTAGAAAGACGTCATTATGACATCATGAATGACATAGATAAGTATGTCGCTAACGCATATTTGAAGACGAACTATGCGTTGTTGTACTAATTGTGTGTACTATTTAATGAATATTCTGTTGAATATGGGCGCTGTTGCTGCCATAGGGCAATCAGGGATCGATCAATCCCAACACAGCAAAGTGTGGGTGGAGCTTAGCTAGGGGTGGGCGTGGCATAGCTAAAACTGGAAAGGCCCATTGGACATTCCTCAAGACCCCTACAAAGGCGGGTTTTGGCCAGCTTGACCATTCAAGAGTTAATAACTCAGGTGAGTCAATGGATAAATCTGATCTATCACCAACTATATGATGTCATAATCAATTATGTCACATGTAGTGTGATGTCACAATCAAAATTCGTAATGAATGGCGTATCTAGGTCCGTCATGAACCTTGAATCTAGACATGGGCAGGGAATGGCTAGAAATAGATCACTCTATTGAAATTACAATTACAAGTACATGTCTTATCGGTGAAACTTTGTTTATAATTTCAGCAGTTTTGTTTCTTTTTTCACGATTTAGTGCTTTGGATATCTTTCTTTGTGTTTGTGTGTGCGTCCATTTGTGGAGTGTGAGTCAGTGTTCATGCATGCATGTGTGTGTTTCAGTGACAGTTAGGGCCAGGATATACACGTCGTGTTGTTGACTAGATACATACAGGGTACTAATTGCTGGTTTTGGCCAGATCCGCACTATTCATGCCCATACACGCAAGATATATCACGCTTTTGTGGATTTGTTTGCTTTTATTTGACACTTATATAGCTATGTGATAAAATTATTTATTCATTTTATTGTACATGTATGCATTAGGTTTAATATGCAATGTAAATAATATACATTGTACAAATGTACATTACATATATCCATTAATGTGGAACCCAAGTGGAATTTGTTTTCTGCAAAGGAGTTTTGAAAAGTAGATCATCTGGTTTGCAAGTTTTAATGAAATGAAACTTTATAAAATGGTCAAGATGTTTTCCTTCTCATGAATGCTAAAAATAACATAGGAGAATTAAATTTTTCATTTTGTCCATACGTGTATCTATCGGTAATCAGCATCCAAGGTTGGTTTTGGTTTCCTTTTTCAATATCTTTGACTCAACTTAAAATATATGTTAATGTAGCTTAATGGCTATAGGTGTAAGGATGAGCGTCTTATTTTTGTCATTATACGGTCACGGTAGGTCCATTTTTTAAACTAATATTTTTTTCATTTCCAAATGATAACTCAAGACAATGTTAGTGTAAGCCCTATGCAAAGTCCAAGGTGGTCAAATATAGCAACCCGAATGGCAAGATAGAGTATTCTATTAGATTTGGGTCTGTGTTACTAAAACAGTGTTCATTCTAAGATCTGGAAGCGTGTAGCCAAAGGCCCAATTCTGGTCCAAAATGTTAAGGCATGAGAAGCATATGTGGAACATAATTGCTAAAATTAGTGTCGATCACGACCCTTACTCTTAGTGATAAAGGCCACCAAAACCAGCCTCTGCAATGTTCTTGGTTAATGCCCACTTGGTGGACATTTATTAGCTCACCTGGCCTGAAGAGGCAAGTGAGGTTACGCCGTGGCGACCATCCGTTGTGTGTCCGTCCGTCGTTCATCCATTCCTTTAAACGACTTCTCAAGAAACACTGGGCCCATTTCAATTATATATGGCAGGAGACATCTTTAGGGCATAGGGATCCAAGTTTGTTCAAATTGAGACGATCGGCCAATTTGGCCGGCAGATCGGCCAATTTGGCCGGCAGCCATCTTGGATTTCGCCTGGTTTTAGGAAACATCTTTAAAAATCTTCTCCGAAACTGCTTGGGGAATCGATTCAAAACTCATGAAACATCATCTAGGGAAAGAGGTAAGCCAAGTTTGTTCAAGAAGACTTGATTGATCAAATGGTTCGGTGGCCATCTTGGGTGACCTAGTTTTCCCGAAAACAACTTCTCCAGAACCACTGAAGGGATCGGGCCGAAATTTGGGAGATATGATTAGGGACTAAGGGCCATTAAAGTTTGGGAAGGTAATCCATAAAAGAACATGGCCGCCGTGGTCCAATCAATATGTAGCATGTTTGGTGGCCATATTGGATTTTTTTATTTGATGGATTTTGAGGCCGAAATTGGTTCTATGTATGTTTTTGGGTATTCTGGGCTTTAATTTGCCATTTTCGAAACTGTCGGATGAACGGTTTGGTGGCCATCTTGGATTAATTTCCTGCCAAAGGCTCCCATACTAAAGCAATGGGAAATTTAAAATGTCTTCTGGCGAACTACTAGGCCGATTTCAATTATATTTGGCAGGAAGCCTCCTTAGGGCATAGGGATCCAAGTTTGTTCAAATGAATCCGATATGGCCAGCGGCCATCTTGGATTTCAGCTGATTTTAGGAAATGTCTTTAAAAATCTTCTCCGAAACAGCATGGGGAATCGATTCAAAACTTATGAAACATCTAGGGAAAGACGTAAACCAAGTTTGTTCAAGATGACTTGACTGACCAAATGGTTTGGTGGCCATCTTGGATGACCTAGTTTTCCCAAGACGACGTCTTCTCCAGAACCGCTGAAGGGATCAGGCTGAAATTTGGGGAATACGATTAGGGACTAGGGCCATTAAAGTTTGTTCAAGGGAAGTTGCTCCGTCAAAAGACATGACCGCCGTGGGCCAATCAAAATGGAGTGTGTTTGGTGGCCATATTGGATTATTTTATTTGATGGATTTTGAGGCCAAAATTGGTTCTATATATGTTTTTGGTTATCCTGAGCTCAAATTTGCAATTTTCGAAACTGTCGGATAAACAGTTTGGCGACCATCTTGGATAATTTTCTCGTCAAAAGCTCCCATGCTAAAGCAATGGGAAATTTAAAATGTCTTCTCAAGAACTACTAGGCCAATTTCAATTATATTTGGCAGGAAGCATCCTTAGGGCATAGGGATCCAAATTTGTCCAAATGAACCCGATCGGCCAATTTGCCCGGCGACCATTTTGGATTTCAGCTGATTTTAGGGAACTTCTTTAAAAATCGCCGAACCCGCTTGGGGAATATTCATCTAAGCCAAGAGGTAAGCCAAGTTTGTTCAAGAGGACTTGATTGACCAAATGGTTCGGCGCACATCTTGGATGACCTAGTTTTCCTGAAAACGACTTCCAGAACCGCTGAAGAGATCAGGCCGAAATTTTGATGGTATGATTAAGGACTAAGGGCCATTAAAGTTTGTTCAAGGGAAGTTGGTCCATCAAAAAACATCAACGCCGTGGGGCAATCAAAATGTAGCATGTTTGGCGGCCATATTGTACTTGCAAAAATGTCCACAAACTCATTTAAAAGACTACTAAACCACCCGTCAACAATTTTGACAAAAATTGATGGTGCTCTAGGTGAGTGACACAGGCCCTTTGGGCCTCTTGTTAATATTGGTATTTAAAAAAGACTATGAATGTTAGTGTTTAAAAAATGTTCCAAAGGCATGGTATGCAAGCCTCTGCAACCCGCCATTACTAAGCCTCTGCAACCCGCTATTACTTCATTATAGCTGAATATAGGGATCTAATATGTCACAAGTATCTGACGTCATAATGAATTACATCATTAGTTAGCTGATGATACAATCATAATGGTGTGTCTAGTTCTGGCATGAATATTAGAAAGTCTGTCAAATGTACGAATTGTATGTCTTTTATACAATTTACAAATGTAGTTAATATTTCTGTTGTATATTTTGGAAGTAATTAGAAATGGGCGGGGTATGGCTAGAAATGGGCGGGGTATAGCTAGAAACGGATCACTCCACTGTATTCAAGTTTTTAACCTACTGGTACAACAAAGTATATTATAATATTATAACAATATTTTTTAAAAGTTAGAACTCGGCGTACATGTAAAGTACATGTAATTTTATGGTAAATAAAGTTCTTGAAATATATTTAGTCAGATATTTGTATGCGTATTGCACCTACATAGTCATATTTTTATCATATTTAACAGTTGCTTGACTTGAAACATTACATATATATATATACAAAACAGCTTTAAAAAGGTTTAAAAAAAAAAAAATTTCAAGTTTAGTAGTGTTATGTCAAAAATACTTGTGACAGTGAGTAATAGTAACAACAGGATCTATCCAGACAGGCAGGGTTCATACACAAGTATGGAATGTGTGGAAACATATGGAATTATAAGAAAACCATTTCCAGGACTTCAAAAGTATGGAAAATTTGTGTAATGTTTTGAAAAAAATATGAAAAATTCATATATTATAATCAGGTGTGATTCTTATTTACAAAATAATACAGATAATGTTAAAAATATTGACGAGTTTGACTACTACATGTAATTATGACAGTCTTCTTCAACGTATGGTAGATTTAAAATGAACAAAAATTGGAAGTACCTTATCAAAATGGGTATGAAAATTAATAAATTACATCTCTACAGGTCTGGAAAATGTATAGAAAAAGCAGGGAATTTCATTCTGCAGAATGTGTATGAACCCTGGCCGGATATCATGGTGTAAATGTGGTTTACATGTACAGTATTCTCTCTATAATGCTTTCTATCTTAACAATTTAATGGTCAAGATGACAAAAACTGACCTTTACAATGGTCTTGAGAATGGAGGGTTCCAGTTTCTTAGTCACTCATATAAATTTATAATCACTATGTGAGGTGTAGGATGGTGTCATAATCAATTATGTAAAGAATGATGTAGCTAACTTCATCACGAACGCTTAATTGATGGCAGGCTATGCATTGTTGTACAAATTGTATGTTTTACTATTTAATAAATATGCTGTTGAATATTTTGAAACTAATTTGACTTGGCGCTGTTGCTGCCATAGGCAGCAACAACATCCAGTCTAATTAGTTTCAAAATATTCAACAGCTTACCTGTATAGTTTTCTGGAAATTGAGATTCAGAGAGTGCAGGGATCGATTGATCCCAACATGGGCGAAGCGTGAGTGGAGCTTAGCTAGAGATAGGCAGGGTATACATATAGCTAAAACTGGATTCCTCCAATGGCCATTTGCAAGCCACGAGAAAACCTTTAAAACTATTGACCATTTGACCCTCAAGATGACTTTCGCAATTTCCAGCCAATAATACAAGAAAGCTGTTGGATATTCTGAAACTAATTTGACCAGAACCTGTTGCTACATGACCATCGGTAGTAACAGATTCTAGTCAAATTATTTTCAAAATATTCAACAGAATATTCATCACATCAAAACAAATTTGTCGTTTCTGGTTTGTAAGGGTTAAAATGTTAAGAGACCAGGTGTTCATCCAGGAGCTCGAATATTTTCAGTTCATATATATATATATATATATATATATATATATATATATATATATATATATATATATATATATATATATATATAAACTTCAGCTAACTGAAAATATTTTTGCTTCTGAACGCACCCCGGATGTCTTGGTAGCCATGAATCCATGACATATGAATGTCATTTGAGCCACTTCCGGTTTGTTTTCCACCTATTTAGACATAAGTACAGCTCAGAAATAACTTAACATAGGCTTGCACGATTATGTGATTAAATCAAAAATTGCAATTATTTTTTAAATCCTGAATTTCTGATTAAAAACGAAATAATCGAATAATCGTGAATAATTCCACTGCATAAAATATTTCAAAATCTACCTTTTAATTTTCATTTTTCTCAGCGAATACATGTCCATTTACAGGCCAAGAGAAGACTATTTTTGAAATTGTATTATTGGAATGCCTGGCTCGATGCTCGAGCCAGGCATTCCAGTGATACATTTTCAAAAGCAGTCATCTCTTGGCCTGCAAATGGACATTTCTAAACACCATTTCAGCTTTCGTCATTGATATACCTTTGTTGTTATATCGGTGTAATTTGTAACCAGGCCAATTAATCGAGTAATCACGATTATTCTTAAATAATTGATCGCGACCACTCGAAGTGATAATAGCGCAAGACTAACTTAACATCTTAGCAAGACAAAAAACAACATACTGTTGGATATTTTGAACATAATTGGACTGGAAAACATTGCTTCCTAATTATGTTCAAAATATTCAACAGAACATTTCTTACATCGAGTTCAAAATTGTACTAAGATGTTTCTTTTTTTATTTTTTGGAAACATTTTAACTTCTTTCTGAGTTATACTGTAGTTATTGGCCCTATAAGTTATTGTGATATTATGTGTTCGGATATTACATGTGTCTCTGTTTGTTTTTGTATACGGTTGTAGTGCTTACAATGTAGTTACTTGCCGTAGGATTATGCGGGTCGCTTTTACACAATTATATCATGCTATTGTAAGAAATTATTTTGCAAAGTATATGTCGTAGCGTAACCTGATGTTTGTATAGTTAATATTATATAACATGAAAAGCTTTAACCACTGTCCAAATATATATGCAAATTGTCCAAATATACATGTGTATATGCAAATTGTCCAAATATATGCAAATTGTCCAAAATAATGCAAATAGTCAAAGACAATAGGGGTGAAAGATAATTAAAATACTATTTATATTTTATAATATAGTCATGTATTTTTACAATTATATACAATTTATTTAACTTTTTATTAAGCATATATACATGTATGTGCTGGTTACTATGCAATACACCTGTAATTTATATTTATTTTATAATGTCATACATATATTTAATTTGTAATAGAACAAATTTTACATACATACCCATGTAGCAATAGTAAATTAGAAATAATAAATAAATAAATGGTAAATAAATCTATATGGAATGAAAAAAATGTACATGAAGTGATGTTTTAATAGATTCCCATCTGGTCTATTAACTCTGTCTTGGTCTATATGGTCAAGCAGTCCAGAACAAGTGGTCTTGATGAATGTCCATTTCAAGATGAAATGAAGACTAATTTTGAACATTTGCCACATCAGCCTTCTCTTCACATTTAAATTGACATTGAGTATATAAACATTTAATTTTCTTGAGCCATCTTGACAATATTCTATTTTTTCCGGTTTCAATAGCGAAGAAACCAGTGTACATTTTTCAACAATTTTGGTGCCCGATGTTGCTGTCTACAACAGCAACATCTTCCACCAAATTTGTTGAAAACTGTACACCAGTTCATCTTTTAATTTAGTTTGAAAGTTTACAATTTTGATATCAGAGTGCTAAGGGTTAATAGAGTCTCACATGTTTTATTAATAGATCGTTTTCCATATTTATACTCGACTCTGTCTGGCTGTCTGTCTGTCTGTCTGTCTGTCCAGAAATGTATAGCTACTGATTTGATTTGAGTAAAATTTGAACATGATAAAGGATCTTGCCATGGAAGAGGATTGCCAGACTTGGGCCATGATGCGGATAAAAGAACATGCACTAAGATTCCATAGCTTTGTGCGTGTTTTGTATAATCCGAAATCTTTTTACAATGTGACAAAAACTAGAGGGAATGTGTCTTAGATTGTTCTTGTTGGATGTAGTTTACTTATAATTCATTTGTCCAACATGACGATGGACTGTGGTGATATCGTCAACATACAACTTGTTAGAGTTATAAGCCAGATGAGTATGTCGAAAGCTATGTGAGTGAAAGTCATTGCATTTTCAGGCAAGTTGTTTTCAAAATGTGCAGTATCTATATTTAGATTAACTGAATCCACGTTTATGTGAGATCCAGGTGAAAGAATCATGACATGAATCAATTGACCTTTCCAGTTTTAGCTACGCCCCGCCCATCTCTGGGTAAGCCCCACCCATACATCGCTCGTGTTGGGATTGATCGATCTCTGAACACCTGACTATCAATTTCCAAAAAGCTACACAGGTAAGCTGTTGTATATTATGAAACTTATTTGACTGGGTACTGTTGCTGCCTAAGCATGTTTATTAAATAGCAAACAATTACAAAGAATACATGTACAATTCATACAACGTGTCAGACTATTTGAGATTTGATGACAGTCTATATGCAATCCTTTGTGACGTAATGATTGTGACGTCATCAGCGCTGAGCTGATTATGACATCATATGAGGTCAGATGATGGATGGATACTCTGGAAAGGTGAATTACCGGCTTTGTCTTTATATCAATAAAATACTACAATTTGGCAGTTGATTCTAATTATTATAATACCATGTCCATATAGCAATAAGTTTGGTGTTTTCAAAGTTAACCATCAATTTTAAATATTAACTGTCTGACCGCAGCAAGCCATCAGATATGCCAGACAGTAATTTCAATGGGCAATAACTCTGGACCTGTTAATTATTTTGAAGCCACCATCAACTGTCAGTTAACCATTAACACTCATATCAGCCAAAAAGGGCTTCCGCAGTAGTCTTGTAAAATGCGCATTTCCAGACCAAGAGAGAACTATTTTTGAAAATTTACTGCTGGAATGATGGGCTCGATAACCGAGCCAATTATTGCAGTTGTAAATTTTTAAAAGTAGTCTCTTCTCTTGGTCGGCAAACGAACTCTTTTTATGAGAAAATTTAAATTTTCTTGAACAAATTCAAGGGTTAAAGTGTTAAATTGTATTCAAACTATTCAGCAGATCCAAAGTTAAACCCCATGGAAAATGTCGGCCGCAGACATTCAGCAGGCAAGCAGTTAAATGTCCTGTCTGTTCCTCTCAACCAATAGAGGGATCTGATCTGTCGCTCATGTGTCTGACGTCATAATCAAATACATCGCATGTTAGCTGACATCACAATCAAGATGATGTAGCTCTCATGAAAATCGAAATTTTTTTACAAATTGTATGTCTTTGATGAATTTACAATTTAACAAACAAACTGTTGAATATTTTGAAAGTAATTTGACCGCGAGCAGTGCTGCCATAGTTTCAAAATTTTCAACAGTATCTGACAGTTTATAGCTACTGTTAAATTCAGATTCTGGGAATCCATGTGGGTTTCACAGTTTCAAAATTAAAATCGATTCCAAGAAACAAACAGCGGGGATTACCTAGAAATGGATCCTTCTTTATGCACAAGTGCTCAGGTCCACTGGTCATCAAACAGATGGACATGGTTGAACTAAATTGGCAAGTGCTGAAAAATATCATGTTAGTCCGTCCTTTTATCAGTGTATTGGACATATTCATAGGATGGAACACTGCATGATGCGTACATGTAGCTTTAACATTAACCCTTTAACCCTTGAATTTACTCAAGAAAATTAAAATTTTCTCATAGAAAATGTCCATTTGCGGACCAAGAGACTATTTTTGAAAATTTACCACTGGAATGGCTGGCTCGGTTATCGAGCCAGTCATTCCAGTGGTAAATTAAAAAAAATAGTCTTCTTGGTCCGCAAATGGACATTTCTGAAGACCACTGCAGGAGCCGTTTTTGGCTGATATGAGTGTTAAAGGGTTAAACTAAGGCTAGCATGCTGGTGGCATAAAACAATGACCAACATTAGGCCACGTCCAACTGAGGCATATACACAGCCAACTATTACTCTGAGAGACTCCACAAACACGCAACACTGTGCAATAGATGGTTCCCTTTGGTGATGCCTGTTAGACTTTGTCTCACCTGCAAAACAAATGACGGCTTTTAAACACTGTCTCAGAATGATGACATCGCTAACGTTAAGATCTTTCATTTAGCTCTGCAGTCTGGATTATTAGCTCACCTGGACCGAAAGGCCAAATGAGCTTATGCCATGGTCGTCATCCATCCGACTGTCAAATCATTTCTCCTTAATGGTTTGACCGATTTCAACCCTAATTTGGCTGGAAGAATCCTATGCTGGTAAACTCCAGAACGTCTATTCAGACCTTTGATTTGTCAGTTTTTGGGGTGAAAATCTTAGTCAAATTGGTCTTCAAAATCTGCAGCAAGTTTCAACTGAAAGCTATGCTGATTATATTAGAATATTTAGACTGAATGCTATTGCAGCAACAGCTTCCTTTCAAATTTGTATCAAATCTGTAGCAAGTAGTAATCGCATTACCTACTAATTATTAGCTCACCTGGCCTGAAAGGCCAAGTGAGCTTATGTCGTGTCGTGTCGTGTCGTCCATCTGTCAACCTTTCCTTTAAAACAACTTCTCAAGAACCCCTGGGACGATTTCAATTATATTTGGCAGGAAGCATCCTTAGGGCATAGGGATCCAAGTTTGTTTAAACGAAGCCGATCGCCCAATTTGGCCGGTGGCCATCTTGGATTTTGGTCGATATTTAGAAACGTCTTTAAAAATCTTCTCCGAAACCGCTTGAGGGATTGAAGGAAATTGCATGAAAAATGATCCAGGGCAAGAGTTCAACCAAGTTTGTTCAGGGGAACTTGATTTGTCAAATGGTTCGGCGGCCATTTTGGTTGACCTAGTTTTAGCGAAAATGGTATCTCCGGAACCGCTAAAGGGATCAGGCCGAAATTTGGCAGATACGATTAGGGACTAAGGGCCAGTAAAGTTTGTTCAAGAGAAGTCGATCTGTAAAAAAACATGGGTGCCGTGGGCCAATCAAAATATAGCGTGTTTGGTTTCCATAGTGGATTTTTTAATTTAATGGACTTTGAGGCTGAAATTGTTTTTATTTGTTTTTTTGGGTATTCTGATTTGAAATTTGCAATTTTCGAAACTGTCGGATAAATGGTTTGCCGGCCATCTTGGATCATTTTCTTGCCAAAAGCTCCCATACTAAAGCACTGGGAAATTTAAAATGTCTTCTTTTCGAGAGCTACTGGGCCAATTTCAACTATATTTGGCAGAAAGCATTCTTAAGGCATAGAGATTCAAGTTTGTTCAAATGAACCCGATTGGTCAAATTGGTCGATGGCCATCTTTGATTTCTACCGATTTTTAGAAATGTCTAAAAATCTTCTCCAAAACCGTTTGAGGGATCGATTCAGAACTCACTAAATATGATCTAGGGTAAGAGCTGAACCAAGTTTGTTCAAGGGAACTTTATTGACCAAATGGTTTTGTGGCCATCTTGGATGACCTAGTTTTTGCAAAAGCGACTTCCCCAGAACCGCTGAAGCGATCAGGCCGAAATTTGCGATATATGATTAGGTACTAAGGGCCAATAATCATTGTTCACGAGAAGTTAATCCGTCAAAAAACATGGCCGCGGTGGGCCAATCAAAATATAGCGTGTTTGGTGGCCATATTGGATTTTTTTATTTGATGGGTTTTGAGGCCGAAATTGGTTTTATATAGGTTTTTGGGTATTCTGATCTCAAATTTGCAATTTTCGAAACTGTCGGATAAACGGTTTGCTTTAGAAACATGGCAGAAGTGGACCATCTTGAATCATTTTCCCGGTAGAAGCTCCCATACTAAAGCAATGGGAAATTTAAAATGTCTTCTCGAGAACTACTGGGCCAATTTGAATTATATTTGGCAGGAAGCATCCTTAGGGCATAGAGATTCCATTTTGTTCAAATGGAGCTGATCAACCAATTTGGCCGGCAGCCATCTTGAATTCCAGCTGATTTTTAGAAATGTCTAAAAATCTTCTCCAAAACCGTTTGAGGGATCAATACAGACCTCATGAAATCTGATCTATGGTAAAAGCTGACCCAAGTTTGTTCAAGGGAACTTGATTGACTAAATGGTTCAGCGGCCATCTTGGATGACCTCATTTTCGCAAAAACGACTCCTTCCCCAGAACCGCTGAAGCAGTCAGGCCGAAATTTGTGATATGTGATTAAGGACTAAGGGCCATTAAAGTTTGTTCACGAGAAGTTGATCCATCAAAAAGACTGACCGCTTTAAAATGTCTAAAAATCTTCTCCAAAAGTGTTTGGGGGATCAATTCAAAACGCATGAAATATCATCTAGGGCAAGAGCTGTACCATGTTTGTTTCAAGGGAACTTGATTGGCCAAATAGTTTGGTGGCCATCTTGGATAACCTAATTTTTGCCAAAATGACTCCAGAACCACTGAGCGGATTGGGCCGAAATTTGAGCGATATGATTAGGCACTGAGTGCCATTAAAGTCTTTTCAAGGGAAGGTGCTACATCAGAAACATGGCAGAAGTGGACCAACCAAAATGTAGCGTGTTTGGCGGCCATATTTAACTTGCAAAAATGTCCACAAACTCATTTAGAAAACTACACATAAACCACCCACAAACAATTGTGACAAAAATACATAATGCTCCGGGTGAGCGACACAGGCCCCTATGGCCTCTTGTTTTGAGAGCAATAACTTTCATGTAAATTATTTGTCTCATGTTTCATCCTGGAAATTGACACACTAATTGCGCTTCATTTATGCCTATAGGGGCCATACAGTGTAGTTGGTGGATCCAATGGCTTTCTTTGGCCTTTCTCCAGATTGTGGGAGTGTCATCGTCCGGGTCCGAAGAGAGGACTTGGATGATGCGGAACTTGATGTCACTTATGGAGTGGCTTTCTGATGTGAAGTGTCTTGAGACTGGTGTGTCATATCTGATATGTTTTTGGAAATTTATAATCTTCTTCTTTTCGATCGCTGGTATCACACTTGGAGAGCCGTTCTCAAGATGAAATCTGTGGTTTTCTGCAGTTCTTCCACAGGCCGATACAGCTTTTCAAGAAAAGAGGTTGACAAAGGCCAGATCTCTTCTCTCAGCAGCTGATACATACTGCAACATTGAAGTATGTGCTCTGTGGTCTGTTCTGCTTCTCCACAAGGACAAGCGGGCGATGTCGTACGGTGGAACCGCCTGTACATGTGTTGGTTTAGTCTGTTGTGTCCAGTTCTGAGACAAAAAATGGTCACTTGCTCTGGCCTTTAGAGATGATGGTAGGCATCTTCTGATTGAGGTGTTCTATAGAGTGACTTGATGATAGTCTTCATCTCTGTATGGGTAACCATGTTTTCTGTCTGATTCTCTTCTGTACCCACCTTTGCCATCTTGTCTGCTTCCTGAATTTATAATCGAACGCAAGTGTTCTTGTATCCTTATCTTAAAGGTGCGTTTTGTGTCTTCCACATACTGGTTTTTTTACACCTTTTACAGTTTATGAAAAATTTGCTCTGATCCATTACTTTGCAGAAATCACATTTGCCTTTTGGGCACGGTTTAAAGGTGTTTCTGTATGTCGGTCTTGTCTCTGTGGGATTGTTGAGACGGGCTGTTATTACTTCATCCCTGATTGTGGGATTTTTTCTGAAACCGAATAGTGGTTTCTCTGGGAAGGCTAGTCTGGATCTATCACTGCTTTCTGGGATATGCCAGTTCTTGAGTATCTGCTTTTGTAGGAATTGACTGGTCTCACATGGAATTCACTGATGAAGATTTGTCTGAGATTTTATCTCACTTCCTTGTATGTTGTCTTTGTAGAGTATTGCATCTCTTTTTAGTACAAACGCTTTTTCTTGTGCTTTTAGCAACAGAGTGAGTGGGTATCCTCTGGCCTCATAGTGTTTTATCACCTCTGTGCTGTTTGATAGGTTCAGAGTCCAATGTGCAGATTCTGCAAAGCCATAGGCACTGCCCATATGGAGCTGCATTTTTGCATGAGTGGATGGGCTGATGTGTAGTGGAGGTACCCCGGGGTGTCGGTTGGCTTAGTATATAGAGATAGTTGAATGCGGTCGTTTTCTCCTTTGGAGATTTTTGTGTCTGGGAATGTGACTCCTGTGTGTGTGTGTTCCTCTGTGAATTTGATGGCTAGGTGAGCTGCGTTCATGTATGTAACAAACTCTAGGAAGGCGCTTTCATCCTTCTCCCAGATCATGAAGATGTTGTCTGTATCTAAGGTGGAGGGATGGTGGATGGGATGCATTCTCTAGGAGTCTTCTTTCAAGATCGCTCATGAAAATGCATGCATAAGTGCATGTTGCTTTGCTGCCTGTTGCGGTTCCTCCTACTTGTAAATAGTGTTTGCCATAGAATTCAAAGTTATTTAATTCTAGGACTAGTTTAAGGAGATTTAGGAGTCCTGGTACGGATAGTGGTTCCGGGAAGTCCGTGTTTTTTCATGAATCTCGCTGTGGCTCATAGGCCCTCATTGTTTGTTATACAGGTTATAGACTGCTGACGTCGATTGTACATAAGAGTGTATTTGCGTTGATTTTGCCATATTCTTCAACTTTTTTGATGAATTCAGTGGTGTCCTTGACATAAGATTTAATTTCTTTAACGTGGTTTGATATGTTCATCAACGAAACTACTTATTTAGTTCTGGGGGACCCCTTATTGCCACTGATAATGGGTCTGCCCGGGACTAGTCCTTGTTTTTTCGGTTTGTTGATCTTGGGGAGGAGGTAGAAACGAGCTGTTTTAGGTGAACTCGGAAGCAGGCTTTTTGCTATTTCACTGTCTAGCTCTTCCTCTCTGACTAGCTGGTCTATTCGTTTTTGAATTAGGCCGATGCGAGTATTGGTTCTGTCCTCTGAGATCAATAGGTAAAAACTCCTGTCTGATAGTTGCCTATGTGCTTCTGCTACATGTATGTAGTCAGACGTGTTTTGTACAACCCTTGCTTGACCCTTGTCTGCTCTTTTGATCACTACATCTCTGTCTTTGGGGAGGGCAGTGATTTCCTGTCTTTCAGCTAGGGTGAACTTACCTGTACTGTTCCTTTTGTGAATATGTTTGGAAAATGCACATTTGATTGATTTTATAAAGCTGTCCATTTGGACATCTGCCCCTGGTGCGGGGTTGAATGCCTTTCTGGGTAGGAACTTCTTATTGAGAATTTTGTCTTGTTGATTTGAAGGTCTGGTGTAGATCACAGTCTGGGTTCCATGAACTGGTATAAGTGTTGCCGGGATACCCAAAGTGTTCTGTTTCAGGATGGTGGGGTGCAGAGGGTGTGGGTTTGGAGAGAAATAGAGGGTTACGCGTAACCTTCTAAAAAAAGAGCTCGTGTCTTTATAGACAGTCCCCATGTCCGGTTCGTGGATGGTTGGGCAGACGCCCAATCCTTTATTGAGTGCCTTGATACTGTTTTCTGGTATATCCTTATTGGACAGGTTGACAATAATGCTATTTTCCACCTATCTTAAAGCACCGAGGGAGATTAGCTTGGTGGCATTAGCTCTGCTACACTTCAGAAATTGCCAGGATGAGGTGGCAGGCGAAAATGGGTGAAGACACTTCAATAGTATTCAACAAGACAGTTCTTCAAATAATAAATGACTTCAACTTTTAATAATTTTAAATTGACTCTATACACAAACTGATGTTGATACAAAATTTCTATACAAACTAAGAACACTATATCTATCTACTATTCTGGCTTAAATCTCTGTCTACTATCTATCTATCTATCTATCTATCTATCTATCTATCTATCTATCTATCTATTTATCTCTAGCTCTAACTCTCACTGTTTCTCTCACTCACTCTATCTCCCAAATACACAAATTCCTTTACATTTTATAGCTAGTGGTAGTTAAAGTAAACAGGAAGGTAGTGAAGAGACATGTTCGAAATAAGTTCAGAACATGTCTAAAATCATTAATAATTTGTTTAGTATTTGTGAATACAGGATTTATGCAATTCTATAAAATAAATATAATTAACCACTTTCATTCTGTATGCCTTGACAGTATTTTACTGACAAAATCAGAAAATCTGGATAACTATTTTGAAGACAATCAAAGCGAAAGTTGTTTCTGCTTGTGGCAGCAACAACTTTCAGTCAAATTATTTCCAAAATAATATGCCAGTTTCTTATGCCAATGTCTTGAAATATATTTGTGCGAATTTAGAATGAAAATGGTTATCAGATTATGAACATGTAGTTTCAGATGTATGTTATTATATATAAAAGTTCAGTATATACATGTTTTGGAACACTGATTTATTATGTCCACACTGCAGGCTGGGTCACTTTAATTGTCCTGGCTATTAATTGGGCTATTGTCCTCTGTCCACTATACTCCTAGAATTGTCACGCTTGATTTCATATGATTCAGCTGGCCATGATTAGGAACATTCTAATTTATGCTGGATAAAATCAGTAATATATAATTTCACACAGAATTTCTTATACCTGGCCTAATAGCACCATGACAATAAACTTGAAAGAATATTTTTGAACAGTTTCTTGTAAACTGTTATTATTGATATTATGGTGAACATTTTGTGAAATGGTGTTATTAAATTTAATAATGTTGATAGATCGTGATGTAGAGCAATTGCGATGGAGATGAGAATGAGACAGTAATAGTTTGAAATAAAGTCTTAATATGAGATTTTTCAAATTTACCAAATTTTTTGGTACCGTGTGAGAAAGCACATCTAGTTTGAGGTTTATGGCTGTTTGTACCGTATTGATTAATGTTTTTGATCTTCCACATTTTCTGGATCACATCATATAGGGGGTCTAGTGTGTCTGATCGTCTCAGGCCCTGTTGTCCTTGCTTGGATCTGGTTTTTTCTGTTTGGAATTTTCCTTTGTTGTCTCTCCTGTTGTCCTTTCTGTTGCCCTGCTGTCTTGCCTTGTTTTGGGCCCGGCTTCCGGTTCTTGATCGCAAGTTCTTTGTGCCTTTATGTTGGTTTGTTCAGACTTCTGTACAATAAGTACAAGGCGTAAGGCTTGTTGAGTCTACACCGTACACGCTGTTATACATATAAACAATCAAAATGACATAGCTGTGTCATGATACTCAAGAAGTCCATCACAAACTTGTATTAATAATTATATCTGTGGTGAATTTAGAATTTAATAAACAGTTAAAAAAAATATTCTGGAACTAATTTGAATAAGAGATGTATTCAACATACATCTCTTATTCAAATTAGTTCCAGAATATTCAACAGCTTACTTGCATAATTATCTTGAAGTTGGTCATTCAGGCTTCCAAGTATATAAATCGATTCCAACACGTGTACATAGTGGGCGGAGCTTAGCTAGAAATGGGCGGAGCTTGGCTAGAAATGGGCGGAGCTTGGCTAGAAATGGGTGGTGCATAGCAAGAAATGGGCAGGGCATAACTATATAGAAATGGAGCCATCCATGTCAAGCCAGTGTTTCATGGTATATTATTCTCTTAGTGCATGCTATATATAGACTTGTGTGGTTATTGCTTTGAATGATCACGATCAATTGTTTTTTAATAATCATGATTACTCGATTAATCAACCTGGGTGCACATTATACCCAGACATAACAACGAAGTTTATCGATGGCGAAAGCTACAATGATGTTTAGAAATGTACATTTGCAGGCCAAGATTAAAACTAATTGGAAAATGAATCACTAGAATGCCTACAGTAGCATTCCAGTGATACATTTAAAAAAAGTAGTCTTCTCGTGCCCTGCAAATAGACATGCATTCGGTGAACAAAATGTCTATTTTCGCAACCGATCTCATTAAAGACTAATTCAAAGAGATTTTGAAATAATGTATGCAATAGAAATTATTCATGATTATTCGATTATTTAAATTTTAGTTATAAATTCAGGATTAAAAAAAATAATTGCGATTTTCGGTTTAGCCATTTAATCATGCAAGCCGTGCAATCATGTATTCTTTCTTTCAGTGAACTTGTTCCAGAACTGCGGTCATCAGTTTGAAGTAGATGTTGCTGAAATTCTACATGTCTCAATTAATGGCGTAGACTGGGTGAATCGAGCCTTATCATGCGAGGTGGTTGTCAAAGCTGAGAGTTCTTTTGCCGACTTACATTTTGAAGTGATAACTGTATCATACAGAAACCAGGACCGTATTGATGTGGATGTCGAGGGGTCAGTTACTGGCATTGGATATTCGGTCATTGTAAGTTTGATCCTTTAATAGGAAAGATTTGTGAATTTGTAGGCCAAGACGGCAAGAGAAAACTATTTTTGAAAATTGCGGTAAATTTTCACAGCTAGTCTTCTGTTGCCTGATGCAAAATGATCATTTCTCATGATTGTATACTAGAGAAGTTTCAAGGTAACGATACAGGTACAGGTAAGCTGTTGAATAGTTTTGAAACTAGTTTAAAGGGGACTGTTGTCGTCGAATTAGTTTCAAAATATTCAACATATTGTTGGTTAATGTGTAAATTGATCAACGACATACAATAAATAAACTTTTGCGATGGGCATTTATAGACGTTATGTAATTGATTATGACGTCAGAAACTTGAGTGACCGATTATATCCCTTATAGAGTTTTGTATTCGTGTCTCAAATTATCTCTGCGTGTGAGCCTGCATGTGAACTTGTGTGCCGAGCTGTATCTAAAAAACTTCTGTTCTGATTTGCCTCAAATTTTAACACAACAGAAGTGGTTACACTCAGAAGATTTCCAGATGAGTTTGGTGATCCTGCTAAAAAACCTATATCTGTATCTGAACTAATTCCGGCTATGGATATATCTCATAAACTGCTGCTCCGATCTGGTTCAAATTTTTGCACAATAACGAGATACACTAAGATTTTACAACCCTGCTCATAATCACTGATGATCAAAATAGAAAATCTGGAAATACATAGCTAAAACGTAATGGCAAGTGTCTACCATCTCTGATTGCGCTTGTTAAAGGAAAGGCAATGGATGGCCAGATGATAAATAGTTATCAATGCCAAAGCTGCTTGGACATTTAGTCAGGATATGCTGATAATAGTATATCTTGCCTAAATGTCCAAGCAGCTTTTGCCATGATGACTACTTATCTTCTGGCCATCCAACAGTGTCTTTTCAATTGGGATTCACAACCACTGCGACTGTGCATTCTATGAGTCTTTGTCCACCATGTTTGTCTATACCACTTTTCCCACAATTATCTTTAATTAGTGATCTGAAGTTTGGTCACAAAAAGTTAAAAATATCTAAATATCTGCCAAATCTTAGCCAATTTTTTCAGCAACTTTCAAGATTTATATGCAAAAATACATCCAGTAGACAGTTCTGTGATGTTTAAGAAATACTTAGAAATTGTGTTTGCATTTAGTTCAATCTTGTTCATTGTTTTGAGTTCCTGGTCACTGATAAAGGACGGATCATTTTCAAAATATTCAACATAATAGTCTTAATACTTCTTAAGTTGAAAATTTGTCAAAGAGATACAATTCAGACACTTCGCTGTTATGTGACAGATCATTGCCACTTTTCGTGATGAACATACAACATTGAATGGGGCATTGGCTAGCAAATGACATATATGATTATGATGTCAGTTATTAGAGGGACAGATCAAACGCCTTCATTAACAACCACTTCATGACACTTACCTATTATACCCTAATGTGAAGGTGTGTGCATGTATTTTATTTCAGACCAAAAATTTATCAGTTGGCTTTGTTCAGAGAACTTCATACAGATATATCCGGATAACAGTGCGACGTGACTCGGTGGAAAGTCAAAAAGATTACAATATAATGATGACGCTCCGTATTGATGCTGGTCAGTTCATGCTTATACACTGTACTTGATCTAAATGACTGTTATAGAGTATGTGCTGCCTTTTGCTGGTGACAGCTAGATGTAAAAACATTTTCCAAATATGCAATCAAATGTTTCTCAAAGGCATAGCAACATTTATCTAGTCAATGGACCTTTCCAGTTTATCCATCCATCCTTTGATATCATAATTAACTACATGTACATGTACATGACATGTAGGATGACGTCGTAATCAATGACGTTAGATAAATATGTCACAAACTCATAATTGGTGACGGACTAAGCATTGTTGTACAAATTGTATGGCTTTACTATTTAATAAAGATGCTGTTGAATAGTTTGAAACTAATTTGACTGGATGCTGTGACTACCATAGGCTTACCTGTATAGTTTTCTGGAAATTGATAGTCAAGAAGTTCCGGGATCGATCGAGCCCAACACAAGCGAAGTGTGGGTGGAATTTAGCTAGAGATGGGTGGGGCATAGCTTAAAAATTGGTTTCTGGACGATAACTCCAGTTCTGTTTAGTGGGTCGCTTTGAATCTTGATAGGATATGACTCGATTCGGTGTGTCGAAGAAATTTATCGAAATCGATAATGAGTCGAAATCCAATATGGCCACCTGCCACTTGCAGCCATCTGGAAAATTGGCTTCCAGACGATAACTACATGACTGTTTACCGGATTGCTTTGAAACTTTATAGGATGCCTGGTCTAGGTCTGCGGAAGAACTACGGTAGCTATTTTCTAATAGCTCTCATTCATTGGTTTGTCATCATGGCGGGGTAGTATGCGACGGTTCCGGAGCCCTTGTTTGATATTTGTCTAATTTCTAATTTGGATTTTGTTGGTTATCGACGTATGGACTGACCACATATATTAGAATCAATGATCAAGTTCAAGTATATTGACTGACTAGAAGAATTTTATGCATGTAATTCTGTATATTATAAAATGTATAGATCTATCAGCCATTGTATCTTTAAGAATTTCAATGACAAATCACTGAAAAAATATAAATTCTTTCCTATGAATATTTTGAAGTTAATATGACTGGACGCCGTTGCTACCTAAGGTACCAATAGCTTCCAGTTATTAATTTCAAAATATTTAATGGCTCCTGTATTATTGTCTTGAAATTGAGATATGTGGAATTCATTGATGAAATGGTCAAGCCTCCAGTTCTTGATCATTGTGTTAACTGCGTTGCTACTGTAACCAACTAGACAGTTATTGCAATGAGCAAAAACTCTTGACTTGCTGAATATTTTGAAAACTATTTGACTGAAAGTTTTCAGTCAAATTGTTTTCAAAATATTTAGTAAGTCCAGAGTTATAACCCTTGGAATATGTCGTCTGCAAAAATTCAGCCTTCAGATGGTTAATCAGGGTCGGTACTGGTCATGGCCTGGAAATCGTGGAAGGCAGCCCATGGTTTATCATCTCATGGAAAACTAACACTTTAAACCCTGATGTTCCAGCATACCTATTTCAATACAAGTATACGGTAAACTGGTGGATAATTTGAAACCAAATTTACTGGAAGACGTTGCTGTCAAATTAGTTTTTAAGTATTAAACAAATATTTATTAGTTGGAATTGATTTTTCATATTTGATCAATCTGGTTCGAAATTGAGATTTTTTTACTGTCTAAAATGTTACAAAAATGTATTTATTGTACTGAATCATACTGCGAAAAACCCTCTGCAGTAGTCGAATACCTAGATAACAGAGCTGTTATATTCTCTCCCTTCTTCAGGTTCTGATGATGTAATACAACCAGCACAGAATATCTCAGTAGGTGCTATAGTTGGAATCATGATGGCCGTTATTTGTGTTTTTGCCTTTGTTGTCATTGGAATTTTCTGTCATTGTTATCGTCGGAGTCAGCAGAGAAAGGCTACTGCTCTAACGCATATCATTGTAGCGAGAGATACACGAGCACAGGGCAATAGAGGTGAGTCATGATACAATTTACCTCGGCTATTAAAGAATGTTTGTTAAAGGTGCATATTCACACCAAAATGCTTGAAAATAAAAGGGTTAAAATTGTATACTTTTACATCCTTAAATTGTGTGCCTCGATGAAATGAAACGAAATAAATCTTAACATATGATGATTTCATTCCGCATAAATAAATTTTGTATTTTTAGTTGTGAGTTTGAAATAGAGGCACGAGTCCCTAATTCAAATTCACAACTTAAAAAAGTATTTAGGTTAATTTATGCGTAATGTAATCATGATATACTAAGATTTATTTTGTTTCATTCAATCTAGACCCACACTTTAAGCCTCTAAAAGTATACAATTTTCTTTTCAGTCATTTTACTGTGAATATGCACCTTTAAATTGTAAATTCACCAACGCAGGGGTTAAAATTAACCTGGATGAGCCATTAGCCGGCAGGACTACTGATCACTAGATTCTACTAGGCCAACTCGTTATTTACTAGTATCCCTGGCTTGGCAGATAAAATAACTTAGCCCATGTACTACAGAATGATGGTCTTATGGCATTCAGCTCAGTTTTGTAAGAAAACTGATATAATTTAACACATTAATGGTTAGATTTGGTCAAGGAAATACAAATTTTCTCAGAAATTATCCAAAAGACTACTTTTGAAAACTTAGCGCTGGAATGACTGGCTCGAGAATCGAGCCAGTCATTCCAGTGGTAAATTTTCAAAAATAATCTTGTTCTGTAAATGAACATTTCTCAATACTACGGCAGAGGCCATCTCACTCGCCCATTAAAGGTTTGAGATAGCAAATTGTTAATAACCCACTGGTCTGGTCAGTTACCAATGATACTAGCCCTGGTGCATTTCTACTAGCCTCAGGTTAGCGGGCTAGTGTTAATGTCAACCCCTGCAAAGATATACAATTCATATACTTTCGTCATGGACCTTTTGATTTTGTGACAGATTTATACATGATATATATACTGAGTATATAAATTTCAACAGGTCATCTGATGGGAGCTGTCGCATACACAGTGCCACCTCAAGCAGCATCCATATACCCAGGCCACACGATGCAACCGCTTCAAGTTCGGCTACCTCCTGACATGGCTCCTCCTCCATACATGGCATCTCGAATGGAACCGCTTCGCGTGCAACTGCCTATTGACGAGGGGCCACCACCATATCCTGGTTTGCCAGAAGACATAAAACCACCAATGTGAAATATTTTCCTTCATATATTTATTGTCTCATCCTGTCCACCCTGAAAGATGGCTTAAAACTGTCTGCGATGGTGAGAAATGTCAATTTGCAATTCTAGAGAAGTCAATGCTTGAAAATTTACCACTGGAATAACGCTCCATAACCGAGTAAGTCATTTCAGTGGTAAAGTTTTAAAAATTAGCATTCTTTTGTCCTGCAAATGGACATTTGGTCAGCATAAGTTTTGATTTTCTTGACCATTAACCTATCTGGCGTCACCGTAACCATTTAATGGTCAACCCATCCAAAAAATGCCCATTTACAGGCCAAGGGAACACAACTTTTGAAAATTTACCATTGGAATCATAGGCTCCATTACCGAAAGTTATTCAACTGGAACATCTCCCAGTTAGGTAAGTTTCAAAATGTTCAACAGCTTTTACACCACATTACCAATGTAGATTAATCTTTTAAACCTCACAGACCAGAAGTGACAGATTATTTATGTTGCAAGGAATATTCTGTTGAATATTTTGAAACAAAATTGACTGGGAGTGGTTTGCTGGAGATCGTATTTAGGACAATGTTTCAGCATTATGGCACTTGGATCATTCTTTACCATATAACTATACATATCTTAATTTGCACTATTAACTTACTACAAATCTGTAATGTTTATATAAATACTGTTGTATGCTTATTGCTATACATGTAGATTTATATGTTTATATATAATTTGTTATTGGTTTTTTTCGTCATATAAATGTGTGTCATAGCAGTGTGATAGTTGGGCAATCATGATAACATGATTCAATGTTGGTACTGGTTTAACCATTTAACCCTTTCACACTCGAATTTGTTCAAGAAAATTTCAATTTTCTCAAAGAAAATGTCCATTTGCAGACCAAGAGAGGCCTATTCCTGAAAATTACCACTGGAATGACTGGCTCCGTTATCGAGCCAGTCATTCCAGTGGTAAAATTTCAAAAATAGTTTTCTCTTGGTCTGCAAATGGCTATTTCTCAAGACCACTACAGAAGCTGTTTTTGGCTGATATGAGTATTATAGGTTTAAACATTTAATGCTCAAATAGGGTCAAGAAAATAAAATTTTTTTACTAAATGTCCATTTGCATGACAAGAGAAAATTATTTTTTGTAAATTTAACACTGGAACGACTGGATCGTTTCATTCCAGTAGTAAAATTTCAAAATTAATCTTTTGGCTAGCAAATGGGCATTGCTCAAGCCCACTGCAGCTGATGGTTTTGCTACACTTGAACATTAAATTGTTAACCCTGAAAACGTGAGTATCTAAATTTCAAGACAACAACACACGAAAGGTGTTAAATATTTTGAAACTAATTTGACTGGGAGCTGTTGCTGCCAACAGCTTATAGTAGCAATAGCTCTCAGTCCAATTAGTTTCAAAATATTCAAGCGAATATCCCTTACATCATAAAGAATTTGTGATATCTGATCTGTGAGGGTTAAAGCGTTTAGACTAAAAATTTGTTACCAGCTTTTTCCACATCTGTTAATTTCTTTATTAGCACTTGTAACTTGTATAAGTTGGTCTGTCTCTGTCCGTCTGTCTGTCCATCCATCCATCCGTCTTGCTGTCCATCCATCCGTCTGTCTGCCTGTCTCCATGTCTCTGTATGCCAGGGGTTTGGTCACCCATTCAGTCGCTTGGTTGGCCGGCCGGGGCATGTGTGTGCCTGCCTGTCTGGCAAATTCTTGACAATGAGGCCTATGTCTCAATTATACGGTGCCATGCCTATTGACGTGATGAAAAACATTTATGTGTGAAAGCTTATCAAAATCAAGAAAGGTAGTCTTAAAACATAGCACATGAATCTTCTTATCATTATTTTTGTGTACACTGTTCTAGAGTTATTGTGCAGTAGCTTTGCGTGTTATATATATTTAGAATGTGTGCAACATTATCGTTCCACAAACTAATGTTTTTCTCATTAGTTCTATTGAATATTTTGCAACTTTAGGACCTCTTATGTCAACTTAACCATAAAACGGCATCTTCAGTGATTCTTAGGAATGTCTATTTGCAGGCTAAGAAAATATGGGGTGTTTTCTTTTGTGCAAATTTACCACTGGAATAACTGGCGCGGCAACAGAGCCAGGTATTCCAGTGGTACATTTGCACAAAATAGTCTTATTAAACTGCAAGTGGACAAGGACTAAGCAAAAATTTTGATTTTCCTAATAATTGACCCTTTAATTGTCAAGCCGACCAAAATGACTTCATCAGAAAGGTTTTTTTGTAAATTCCATTGGTAAATTTACAGAAAGAGCCATCCATGCCTTGGCCAACAAATGGACATTCACTGATCAGACTTCAATTTTCTTGAACAATTTTAACCAATAAACGGTTAGCATTTTGATCGTGTTAACCCTTTAACATTTTAGCAAACTGTCTTCCGCAGTGGTCTTGAGAAATGTCCATTTGCAGACAAAGAGAAGACTTTTTTTTGCATATTTACTACTGGAATGACTGGCTCGATAAGCGAGCCAGTCATTTCAGTGCTAAAGTTGCAAAAATAATCTTCTGGTCTGCAAATGGACATTTTCTATAAGAATATTGAATTCTTTTTTAACAAATTCAACGGTCAAAGGGTTAATGTGATGTTGATACAAGAGGAAGTTAAGCTCCAAATTAGTAAAACTATTGAGAAATTGACTTCCAGTCCCAAGGTATTGTACCATCAGCATTGATCAACTATCTTCCTGTGAGAAAAGCAGTATATATTTTGACACCTAGTACTGAAAATCCCCACCTACTATTGAATCTTTAGAAAATAATTTGACTGAAAGCTGATGAGCTTCTGTCTAGTCAAATGTTGGTGTGTGCGTGTGCATGTGTGTTGTACAATCAGGACGTGCATTAAACCTTTCAACTCTATGCAGACCATATACAAGAAACTATTTATGTCTTGACGGTTTTTTCCGTAATTATCTTGAAACTAATTTAACTGGAAACTGTTGCTGGCAACAGCTTCCAGTCAAATTAGTTTCAAAATATTCAACGCCATAGCTTTATGGGTGCTTCGAAATTGAGACAATGTTATTCCAGGGTTGAAATTGTTAAAGATAATTTTGAATATATATATATTTAATGATTTACAGACATGTTTGTTATCAAGTGATCAATATACTTCCATGTAACGTGATAATATTAAATAGTGCGCTAATCATTTATACTTATGAAAATGTTCAAAAGAGCAGAGTGATTTTATATTTACTTTCTGAAAATCAATGTAAATATGTGATTATTTTCATTACATGTATATTTTTATATGCTGTTGTGATACATTCCTTTCTATGCGTTGTTGTTGTCGATAAAAAGATGTAGTGGTTTTATGTCCATATTCAACATTTTTGATACATTTGTATAAAAATCACAGATCTATTAATTACCCTTTAACCCTCAAATTTTTTCATGAACTTTCCAATTTCTCATAGAAAATGTCCATTTGAAGACCAAGAGAAGACTATTTTTGAAAATTTACAACTGGAATGACTCGCTTGGTTATTGCGCCAGTCATTCTCATGGTAAATTTTCAAAATTAGTCTTCTCTTGGTCTGCAAATGGACATTTCTCAAGACCACTGCAGAAGCCTTTTTGGGTTAAATGGTTAATTAGACTTTGTGAGAATGTAGTTTATTGTTCTAATATTGGATTTTTTTTCTTATTGTTTATATTCGTATTCTTCATCACGATTTTGGAATGCGTCTTATGCATTTTTAGCTCACCTGGCCTGAAAGGCCAAGTGAGCTTATGTCGTGGCGACTGTCCGTCGTGTGTCCATCCGTCGTCCGTCCGTCCGTCAACTTTTCCTTTAAACGACTTCTTCTCAAGAACCGCGGGGCCAATTTCAATTATATTTGGCAGGAACCATTCTTAGGGCATAGGGGGCCAAGTTTGTTCAAATGAAGCCGATCGGCCAATTAGGCCGGTGGCCATCTTGAATTTTGGCCGATTTTCAGAAACGTCTTTAAAAATCTTCTCCGAAACCGCTTGAGGGATTGAAGGAAACCTCATGAAATATGATCTAGGACAAGAGCTCAAACAAGTTTGTTCAAGGGAACTTAATTGGTCAAATAGTTTGGTGGCCATCTTGGTTGACCTAGTTTTAGCGAAAATAACTTCTCCAGAACCGCTGAAGGGATCAGGCCAAAATTTAGCAAATATTATTAGGGGCCAATAAAGTTTGTTCAAGAGAAGTTGATCCGTCAAAAACCATGGCCGCCGTGTGCCAATCAAAATATAGCATGTTTGGTGGCCATATTGGATTTTTTTATTTGATGGATTTTGAGGCCTAAATTGGTTTTATATAGGTTTTTCAGTATTCTGATTTCAAATTTGCAATTTTCGAAACTGTCGGATAAATGGTTTGGCGGCCATCTTGGATCAATTTCCCGCCAAAATCTCCCATACTAAAGCAATGGGAAATTAAAAATATCTTCTTCTCGAGAACTTCTGGGCTGATTTCTTCCCCAGAACCGCTGAAGTGATCAGGCCGAAATTTGTGATATATAATTAGCAACTAAGGGCGATTAAGGTTTGTTCAAGTTGATTCGTCAAAAAACATGGCCGCGGTGGACCAATCAAAATATAGTGTGTTTGGCAGTCATATTGGATTCTTTTATTTGATGGATTTTGAGGCCGAAATTCGTTTTATATAGTTTTTTGGGTATTCTTATTTCAAATTTGCAATTTTCGAAACAGTTGGATAAATGGTTTGGCAGCCATCTTGGATCATTTTCCTACCAAAAGCTCCCAATTTTAAATATTTTCTTCTTGAGAACTACAGGGCCGATTTGAATTATATTTGGCAGGAAGCATCCTTATGGCATAGAGATTTTATTTTGTTCAAACGAAGCCGATCGGCCAATTTGGCCGGTGGCCATTTTGGATTTTGGCAGATTTTTAGAAATGTCTAAAAATCTCCTTTAAAACCGTTTGAGGGATCAATTCAGACCTCATGTAATATGATCTAGGGCAAGAGCTCACTCAAGTTACTTCAAGGGAACTTGATTGACCAAATAGTTCAGCGGCCATCTTGGATGACCTCGTTTTCGCAAAGACAACTTCTTCCCCAGAACTGCTGAAGCGATCAGGCGGAAATTTGTGATATATGATTAGGGACTAAGGGCCATTAAAGTTTGTTCAAGAAAAGTTATATCCGCTATAGGCCTATCAATATATAGCGTGTTTGGCGGCCATATTGTATTTTTTTATTTGATTGATTTTGAGGCAAAAATTGGTTTTATGTATTTTTGTGCATATTGTGATTTCAAGTTTGCCATTTTCTAGACTGTCGGATAAATGGTTTAGCGGCCATCTTGGATCATTTACCCGCCAAAATCTCCCATACTCAAGCAATGGGAAATTAAAAATGTCTAAAGATCTTCTCCAAAACTGTTTGGGGAATCAATTCAAAACGCATGAAATATCATCTAGGACAAGAGCTGCACCAAGTTTGTTCAAGGGAACTTGATTGGCCAAATGGTTTGGCGGCCATCTTGGATAACCTATTTTTTGCCAAAACAACTCCAGAACCACGGAGCAGATTGGGCCGAAATTTGGGCGATATGATTAGGCACTGAGTGCCATTAAAGTTTGTTCAAGGGAAGGAGCTTAGTCAGAAACATGGCAGAAGTGGACCAATCAAAATGGAGCGTGTTTGGCGGCCATATTGGACGTGCAAAAATGCCCACAAACTCATTTAAAAGACTACTAAACCACCCACCAACAATTTTGAAAAAAATGCACAGTGCTCCAGGTGAGCAACACAGGCCCGTTGGGCCTCTTGTTTTGTTCCATTGACCTGTAGTGGAAATTCGACAGATTGTGAGGCACCCAATTGTTTCCAAGAAACCGGAACAGCTTAAGGTTGGCAGACTTCTAGTACTCATGGCGCCCTGAAGAATTTAACTGTTTGACTGGTGTAAGCCACTAGATAATAATTTCAATTGGCAATAACTGAAACTGCTGAATATTTTGTAAACAATTTGACTGAAAGTTGTTGGTGGCTTAGCCACCAACAACTTTCAGTCAAACCATTTTCAAAATATTCAGCATATCCTGAGTTAAAGCCCATGGAAAATGTAGTCTGCAGAAACTCAGTAGGTAGCCTGTTAATCTGTATGTTGGCTTTCGAGAAAAGGCTATGTAAGTCGATCATTTTGCCATCACAATGCTGCTCCTTTTAGCAAACGTGCTGGTTTGTTTTCTTACCATTCCGCTCGACTGATTCCCAGCACTGTTTGCTTTGCTTTTAGCCCATTCCATATTAATAATATAAACACGGTTAATAATACAGTGAAGTATTTTCCTTGTTTGTTAACATGGAAAACTTATTTTATTTTGACCAATCAGAATACGGACATCTTCGCGGTATTGGATATCACTACGCCAATGTTGACTGCTAGTGAAGCATATCATGACATAGCATTATCACTTGTGACATCCCATAATATATAAAATACTAGGGGTGTAACAATCCATCGGTGCATCAATGCATCATGATCCTTTGTCACACGATACGAGTACAATCCACGCACACATGTATCGTGATACTACATACTTTTCTAGAATAGAGCATCTGTACGAGTACTCGGCTTTGATTCTCAGACATTTAATTTGGACTCGGGTGCATTACTAAGTAGAATTACAGCATATTGCAACTGGCAGTTCTGATTGAGTAGGTATACTCTAGATTTTGACTGCCTAAATTTAGTAATCGATTACTCGCTGGACTTGAGGAAAAAAATGGACGTTTAAAAAAAAAAGAAGTTAGCGAAATGCGTCATTAAGGATGTAGCCAAGTAATCTGTTTGACTTTAAAGTGTGTTATTTATGATAGCAATTTTATTCCCGCCATAATACAGACTCACAATGTGTGCTCTGCTGTCTTACTAGATGTTATTTAGGCCAATTTGAGGCTTGACAATTCTTGAGGCGATGAATATTGAATACTATAAAATCTGCCAGTCTGTTCCACACACCCAATTTGTTGGCCTGGTTCCTGGAAGCCCAATACACATTACTCAAGTATTGCACACAAAATTACCGAAAGGCCTGCCCAAATTGTGTCAGTTACGCAAATGTTTTAAAGTGATTTAAGTCATGGCGCAACAAACATTAATTTGGCAATAATATACATCTGACCGTTCAAAGATAGCCTCCTGGCAAACACAATCTTTTTGTCACGTAGCGGGAAGAAAATTAGAGGATCTGTCTTGAAACAACCAATCCCTGAATGCGTCGCCTCCACTTTGTAGAGAACTAATAAATATTCATTACCTCTAAATATTATAATGTCCAAAATGGATGCCAAAAAAGAAATTCGGTTGTCATTTTCCCAAGGACATTTCTCGTTATTTATGTCTTATGTATTATCTTGCAAAATGATTGAATTTGGTTGCTAACATCTCGTATAATAATTTTGTAGAAATCTGACTGATTTGAGAAAGATTGAAACGGATAGAAAAACTGATATCGTGAGATGATTGCAATGTAACTAGTCAGGGCTCGGGAATCTGATTCTCGTAATATTCCCGAAATTGAAAAATATGGGAATCCAACTGGATTCTCATAAATAAACGCTTCGAAAAACATAAACATTCCATTCTTGCAGAACGGCGCGATGGCGGTTACTAATTTCAACAATAAAAATTATGTCATGAATCAGCCTAGAGGGGTCTGCTAATTCACCAGTAATGAGAAATGTCTCGTGTGACTGCGCAGTCGTAGTTAATAATAATTGATAATGTGCACTCATAGTTTTTGATTGGCTTGCAGGATATCCGATGTCATTAGGCGTGCGTGAAAATTACTATCGTAGTAAAATTTTGATCACATGCCTCGTTGCCATTCTTAACGAATTAATCACATGATTTATTTCAACCAATCTCTGTGCGACTCGCGCGATTAATATTGATGGCTAATGGCGAACGAAAAATCTAGTCACTGTGCCGCTTTTAAACGCAGTAAAGTAATATCTTAGCACCCACTTTGACAGGTTATATGACCCAATATATTATTACTGGAAGGTTCCAACATTAATACCACCCGATATTTAAGTGGTTCATTGCTTTGGAGCGGCCGAGAAAACAGGACTATATGTCAGGAAAACCGGTGCATAGTAACTCTTATTTCCAGTAAATCACATTTGCAGTAAATTGTCAGTTTAAAGCGTACAAGTTAAGAAGGGTCAAGCTATCTACTAAATACCTTAGAGCTGGTTACGCTTTTTATTGTGGCGGACATGCGGGTTATTGTTTTATATTATAAATGTACACTGCTTGTACAAGTACAAATAGTTGGTGACAGTTACAAAAAAATCTACCTGTCACCCGGGACAGGTACGATTTTATAAACATTTCAACCCCTGTTGTTCTTGGGGCCATTAAGACGGTAGTTCTTTGATACAGGTGGAATTCTTTACAAATTAAAGCATATTCTTTTAAATATTTTGAAAATAATAAGGCTGGAAGCCATTGCTTTCAAGGTGGTGGGTGGGCTGGGGAGGGTTGCTCAACTAGGTAAGCCACAATGTAAGATATTCAATTCTTTGTTTTGGTAGTGGGGTTTGTGGGTGGGGTGGGAGGAGGGAGTTAAGATATTTATAAATATGCGGTCATTAGTCACTCAATAATTATTATAGTGGGTCTGGAATTTTCAAATAAATGTTTGGAAAAAGTATGGAATTTATTGTGCCGAAGGTGTATGAACCCTGAAATTGTTGCAAGCTGGAAAGATGTTACCATTGAGTGTTGTCATACAAATACTGATATTTTGACAGAGAAAATGTACATTTGCAGACCAAGGGAGTATTGTTTTTGGAGATTTACGACGAATGACTGGCTTGGTTATCGAGCTTGTAATTACAGGGGTAAATTTTCCAAAATATTCGTCATGGTCTGGAAATGGAACGAATGAATGGATATAAAACAAAAACTCAATCTCTTTTTTGACAAATTTACTTGAGAAATGTTACAGTCCTTGTATCACAATGGATGAATTCACTTTCAGTTATTCCCCACCCATCTCTAGCTAAGCTCTGCTCCAAGCTTTGTCCCAGAATCTCAATTTCATGGCAACTATACGGCTAACTTGTTGAATACTTTGAAACAAACTGTCTCAAAACAATCAACAAAATGTTTATTAAATTGCAAAAACATACAATTAATACTTACTGACAGACTACTCCAAGAGTTAGTATTGTCTGTCAGTTATATCACACCTATATGTGATGTAATTGATTATGAGGTCAATATGTGACTAACAGATTGGATTCATCCATTAATATGAAATCTCAGTTCTACTTTGGACTATAATATCTGTCACTTAGAAGAAGAATGGCTGGTTTACAATAAATACTCCTTGTATGTACAGTATCATACTAAAAGTTTTCCTGAGCGACCAATACAATGAGATCCTGATAGGCATATAAGTATTAATTACTACCCATATTTTTATGTATATGGCTGGGGTTCCATATGATAATTAGGAAAAAATATCAGCAATTTCTATGGCAACTGAGTTGTATCAGGATGTGATTGTTCATGAATTCAAGGAAAGTTTGTAGTATCAGGTATGATCTCTGTCGGTTGTTTGTCAACATGGACATAAAATCAGAATCATGAGAGTGAAATGTGCTCAGGGCAACTTCTGAAATATAAAATTCTATGTATAATAAGTGCTTAAGACAATATATTTATCCAGTGACATGGACATGAAAACCCCACATTGTATTGGATTCCTGTTGAGCTTTCTATACAGGAATCCAAAAGTGGATTCCCATAGATTCCTGCTGAGCAAATTTACGAGAATCCAAATTGATTCTGGTGAAATTTAGCGAATTTCGACCCCTGCTAGTGCCCTATCAGAGACATAGTAGTAAAAGACACAGTCCTCCTGGAGTCCATAGAACCTTTACACATTTGTATAATATGTACACTGCCAAGGACGATGCATCTGGTGTACATCTAAGCTCTGCAAAATGTATCGTGATACATATCATGATACATTCTGGGTATCGCGATATGTATCGCGATACGACTGTTCAGTATCGTTACACCCCTATAAAATACTTTTGTCAATGTATATTGTTAGATATTTATTAAATAAATAAATTTTGATTACTGCAAATATTCCTCGTAGGTCAAATTAAATTACTATTTTTTCAGTGTAAGACATCCACATGTGCTTGTTGTCAGGGTGTGATTAGCCATCATTAACGATCATACGCTAATGGAAGATATAAACTGGGATTTCAAGGATCAACATTATTGGAAAATATGTTCAAAGTTGCTCCCAACTAGTAGCACTATTATCAACTTTGTTGAAAATTATAACTTCTACACTCTCTTAAATCTCGCGCAAAGTGATGATTTTCAACAACTATCTAATAGTGATATTAAATGTGACCTCTTTTGAGATCCTCAATATATCAAATCAATTCACCTTTCCTGAGTATCCATCTATCAATCTGACGTCATAATCAGCTAAGCTGCGTGGAATATGACATCATAATCATTACATCATAAATGATTCTTTAACTCTTAATAGTCCAACACATATAAATTGTATGTCTCTACTACTTAATTAACATGCTGTTTAATATTTTGAAACTAATTTGACTGGATGCTGTTGCTGCCATAGCAACAGCACCCACTCAAATTAGTTCCAAAATATTCAATAGCTTACCTGTATAGTTTTCTGGAAATTGATATGGAGTTCAGAAATCGATCGATCCCAACACTAGCGAGGTGTGGGTGGAGCTTAGCTAGAGAAAGGCCGTGCATAGCTAAAAATAGAAAGGTCCATTTTGAGAGATTGATTTCATATACTACCAGAGAGCCATTAAGAAAATGGAGGATTCCAGTGTATCCATCAGTCATATGATGTCATAATCAACTATCTAACATGTAGGATGATGTCATAATCAATTACATCATAAATAACACAGCTAAGTTCGTCACGAATGCTTAATTGATGACGGGCTAAGCGTTGTACGAATTGTATTTCTTTACTATTTAATAAACATGCTGTTGAATATTTTGAAACTAATTAGGCAGAAACAGCACCCAGTCAAATTAGTTTCAAAATATTCAACTGCATACCTGTATAGTTTTCTGGAAATTGGTGATCAGGGATAGATCAATTGATCCCAACACGGGTGAAGTGTGGGTGGAGCTTAGCTAAAGATGGGTGGTTCATAGCTAAAACTGGATTCCTCCATTGACAGGCAATAATGATTTTACATGCCATGAAGTGAAAGATGGTAGTTTTAAAATAAACCTCAATATACCATGAAAAGATACACCGAATATGCAGTCTTGGAGATCAAACACAGTTACCACAATAAATGTGTTCTTGTTTATTATTTATATTTAGTAGAAATCTATAAATGCTTGGTCAAATATCCCTATTTAAAAACCTTGCATGTTCTACTGACAATCTATGTTTTTTTAAAAAGATTTTTCTAATATATTATATATTTTATTATAATTTGTTTTAGATATCTTGCTTTGTTGACTTTTCATACTTTATAATAAGTGCTAAGCAGAAACTAATGTATTCAAAGTAATAATAAATATAGTGATGAAATACTTATGTAATAAGTATTTTTATTAACTTGCCCGGTGCATATATTTTAGGATTAAATATGCATTTAATTTTACTTTATGTACAATCATACATTCCATATTATCTAAATTCTATTATTGTGTAGCAAAGGCCTATTTAGTTTCAATAAAGCATATCATAATAGATAACCCTTCAATTTGGTAAAGTATTTCACTTCAACAAGCGTGTATGGCATTTCAACAAAGCTTCAGAGCTTTGGTATACACTGAATGTCTGTCTGTCCATCCGTCAGTCCATCCATCCACCCCCCTGCCCACCCACCCACCTGTCTCTGTCTCAATGTAATCAACAATGGTGCCCAGACCATTTTTGTCTCGCCTGCGGCATAGATATCACTTTTCCGACAGCGGCGGCGTCAACATTAAGGTTCTGCGTTTAGCAAAGCTTCTCAGCTTAAATTTCAGTATTGGTTAAGCCTATTGCAACTAAACTTGGACACATGGTTACCTATAATGATAAGAAGGAGCATGATGATGTTGGGATCACAAGGTCACTGTGACCTTGATACAGAACTCTATTATTTCAACATTAGGTTTTGGCGTTCAGCAAACCAGCGTATATTTCATAATTGGTTAAGCTTATTGCAACTAAACTTGAATACATGCTTACATATAATCTTAGGAAGCAGCATGATGATGTTGGGGTCACAAGGTCAAAGGTCAAGGTCACTGTGACCTTGATACAGAACTCTGCTTTTTCAACCTTAAGTTTTTCCATTCAGCAATCATTTATATTTCAAGATTGGTTAATCCTATTGGAACTAAACTTGAATACATGGTTGCCTATGATGCTAGGAAGCAGTATGATAACATGGAGGTCACAAGGTCAATGCCACTGTGACAAACAGGAGACAGGTGAGACATTTAATTTTGCGGAATGCTTGTGATTTTTCTTACCAAAACGGATGAAAACCAAACCTGGTCAAACTATTCATTTTCACATCTAATATCTGGATTGTGAATAGGAATTTGAGTCGATGTCACTCACCACAGTTGTTAACTGTCTGGCTGCTTAATTTCTGCAGACTAAATTTTCCATGGGGTTTGGCGCTGAATATTTTGAAAACAAATTGACTGAAAGTTGTTGGTGGCTTTTGGTGGCTAAGCCACCAACAACTTTCAGTCAAATTGTTTTCAAATTATTCAGCAGGCCCTGAGTTAGTGGCCATTGAAATTATTGTATGGTGGCTTGCAGCAGTCAGAGAGTTAAGGCCTTCCTGAAATTGTACATGTACCAAAGAATTAAATATGTCATCAATGCTCAGCTGGAGCCTGTTCTGTAGGGGAAACTATAGCAGAGCACTCTGCTAGCATGACGGAAGTAAACATCGTTTCTCCTACGGAACAATATGTTTTGTTAGAGCGCTCTGCTATTTCGCGAAACATGTTTGGAGGTGACTCGCGAAAAGCAAAACATGTTTTCAATCTGTGACATAATTGTACGTGAAACAATGTCATACGTCACGGAGACATATATTGCGTCATAAGTGTGTCGCGCAAAGGATGTTGCGATACCGTTTTCTTAGCAAACATTATTGTCCCGTATAGAATAGTTTTGTATCAAAGTGCTCTGTTAGAGCGCCCTTTGAAACTATTTTTTGCACCTCCTACGGAACATAAGCCTGATCTTGCATCAAATGCTGTAGCAAAATTTTAACTGTCCGATCCACAACTATCAGAACGGTTACCCATAGACATGGTACTCAGTTTCCCATTGAAATACTCCCCTTTGTCTTCACAGCCTGTGAAGAATATATATCAGGTGAATATGTAGATACCCGTTCTACTACTACTGAGCTCATGATTGGTTGAAACAACCTTTTGTCTTTTGATTCTTGCAAGTTCTTACAATCTAATCGTAACGGAAAAGGGGGCAATATTCTAGCTCAAGAAAATTTGCAAGTTTACTGGAATTTTCTTGCCTATCTTGAGATTTATGATAACAAATAACATGATGTCTTTAGTTTGTTATTACCATTTAGTAATATTCTATAATTTGGCGTACGGGTCAGGTAACATAAATAACCTTTTATGCTCATAAACCCTGCCTCTGTATAGAATGTGTGTAATACTGAAGAATGTTGATGTATAAGCTGGATAACCTATGAGCCAGATGGACAGACTTTGGCTTGCTCATGTTCTGTGTGGTCTAACATTTCTGTCGCATTGTATATCGCTATAGCGCAGGTTTGGGAAGGATATGTCTCAGTGTCATAAGTATGATGAGAAGCAAGTCCTTGTCACCCAATGGACCTTTCCAGCTTTAGCTATGCCCCACCCATCACTAGCTAAACTCCACCCACACCTTGCTTATGTTGGATATCGATCGATCCCTGAACTCCCTGACTATCAATTTCCAGAAACCTATACAGCTAATCTGTTAAATATTTTGAAACTAATTTGACTCCAGCGTCCAGTCAAATTAGTTTCAAAATATTCAACAGAATGTTTATTAAATGTTAAAGACATATAATTCATACATGTCGGACTATTAAGCGTTAGTAGACGGACTCTATCGAGTCATTCATGACTATGACATCATCCTACACATCACACTGTTGATAATGACGTCATATGATGGATGGATAAACTTGGAATGGTCAATTGCTGTTTCATCTAAGGTAAGTCTAAATAAAATCATGATAAAAGCATGTGGCTAAACATCAGGAATTAATCTTCATCATCATCATCATCATCAATGCCATCGTCGGCATCTACATTGTCGTCGTCATAGTCATCATCAGCATCTAGTGTGACATCGGAGGCTATTAGGCCTATTGTGAATCTAAACATTGTATAGTTTCAATATGTCTATCATATGTGTTGCATCAGCTTGCATGTTAAATTGCGCTGAACTGTGATGTTCTTGCTGAGATAGTTCTATTTAAAAGTTATTTTTTAAATTGTTTTAATCTTTCTCTCTTTGCCTAGTATGTGTTCTTTAGAATTATTATGGCACTGGCAGGTGGGGCCCAAGACCAGAAGGTGCGGAAGCCTTGTATTAATCACTGCGTGTGTCTGTCTGTCCATCCGTCCCTGTCCGTCCACAATATCTCGTAAACAGCATATCATATAGAACCGCTTCTGATATTTTAATGAAACTTGGTATATGCCTCAGTTAATATACGCAGATGTGCCTTTTGAAGGGGATGGGGGTGGAGAAATCATAGGTTTTATTTAAAGTGTACTGGAAATTGTCAAATTGCTTCTACTCCTTACCATCTTGACTAGTTTAACCAAGTTTGGCTGAAAGGATCCTATGGCCTATGCTCTAGAACTTTCATTCAGAATTTTGATTCATCAATTTTTTTGGGTGAAAATCAGATTTTATGAAAAATGTACCGGAAATTGTCAAATGGCTTCTGAGGAGATAATTGGTTGGTTGTGGTGTTAGCGTGATCGACTGGTAATCAGCTGGACAGCGTTCAAATCCTGCTCGGACGAGCAATCGGTGGAAACATATAGGCCATCTCCTTCACTCCTTGTCACCTCTCTCCACCCAGTAGTAGGAATTAATGGGTACCAGGGTAAACTGGGGAAGTTACCAATAATAGACTAAAATTTAAGCCAGCCTAGATATGGCATGAATGGGACCTGGAATCAGAGACTTGATAGAGGCCAATCAAACTTCAAATTGCTTCTTACCATTCTGAGCGATTTCAACCAAATTTGGCTGAAAGAATCCTGCGGTGATGAGCTCTAGAGCCTTCATACAGAATTTTATTCGTAAATTTTTTTATCCCCCCCGGTCTGGAAGACGGGGGTGGGGTGAATATGGCGATCAGCATGTCCTTACGTCCGTCTGTCCATCTCTCCATCTGTCCGTCTGTCCATCTCTCCATCCGTCCGTCTGTCCCTGTCTTGTCAACGCAACTCCTCCTAGAGGTCTCAATCAATTGGCTTAAAATTTCGTCCACATTATCAGTATCATGTGCGGATGTGCATGTGCTTTTTTCGAGTCCGAAATTTTGTTCATTACAGAGTTATCCCATTTTATATATCTTAAAGCCGGTACATAAACTTCATAGCCATTCTACTTCGAATAATACTTACCAGATGTACTATTATGATAATGTCTATTATCTAGTCTAGCTCAAAATAAACAAGTAAAACTCCGCACTCTCCTGGTCCTGCCCATACTGTGTCCGGGAATACCATAGCCCCAGGTACCGAGTCAATTCCAAATCACAGTCAGATTCGTCTATTTTGCTGACTTTGATAGTCACGTTTTTCTAAGCTAGTGAAATTTACAAATTTGAATGGAATTACTGCGGTGTTGGAGTGTTCTCTTACGGCATCATGGAGGAAAAAGGAAAATCATCTCAGGGGTATGTTGTATCAATCTAGAATTTATACATTCGTGCCGTAATGAATGATTGAAATTTCCTTAAATTGGCACAATGTTCTAAAATTGTGGCCATTGTTGGAGTCGGCCCGGCACCCTTAACTGTTTAAGCTTTATGCGGGTACTCGGGTAATTTCTCTTGTGACTCTATTCCTTTCAAGATGGATGCGCTCTAAGCCAAGATGGTGGCGCCCATGAATTATGTTTGCCTTAGGCTTGGCGTATCTATGCACTCTGTTGGTGCCGATCTTTAATCTTCACTTCATTGATGAAGGTGTTTGTAGCGATCGGTACGTCTTTCTTGGTTATTTTAACGGCTAGTTAATTTTCCAAGCCGTGTTTATTAATTTTCACTCAAAAGAATTTCAAATATTTCCTGCCTTAAAACTTGATTATCATTAATTTAAGAGAAAATTAATGTTTTAAGTAATTCTATGATTACAATCAAGTCGTTGTGCGTATTTGCTCATCATTCATGTCATGTGCAGCATTTTAATTCTTGCTTTGTGTCCGCAGAGGGCTAAAGGCCTTGACACCTTATGCACCAAATGCAATCGGTTCATGAAATGGAGATTTGCTGGTCACCACTGCGTAGCTTGCGCGAAGTGCAAGGTGGGAAGTCCGTGCAATGTTTGCGTGAAGTGGTCGTTGCAGTTGGTGGCGGAGTTCGACCGCGATTGGTGTGCACGACTGGACAGAATCGCGAGAGACAAGGTGGCCAAGGCAGATCAGGCGGCCAACAGGGGTTTGGATGAGCGCCTGAATGAGAGGATGGACTCGGCTTTGGGTGTCTGGGCGGCCCAGTTTAAAGCCATGTTTGAGTCCCTGCAATCCACGATCCCATTGAAGCAGACTGGTGCAGGACTACCCTTCGGTGGTCTGGTCAGTGCTGTGGAGGGTGTTGCACCTGCACCTCCTGTTGCGTTGTCTCAAGAGCCGACGGCAGAGGAGGAGGAGGAGCTTTTGCTCATGGAGGATTCCGGCATGCCGGATCTTTCCGTTATGGCTGTAGCCAGTACGTCCCAAGGTTCTCCTTCGGGTTACGTACAGGTTTACCGGCCGGGTGGTGATGTCAACGTTCCGTCAGGCATTTTCCATCCAGATTTTGTTCAGCCCGTGCTGCCATTGGAGTCATGTTTGATGGCTTCGGATGGTATCCCAGCGCCGGTGGCTACGGGCTCTGTCGGGTTTCCGTTGGTAATGCAGCTGTGATCATGGCTCCCGTGCTGGAGCCGATGGATCTCAGTGAGTCCGTATCTGGCGAGTCGCTGGATACTGGAGCCACAAGTGCACCGTCGGCGGGCATTGTTTACACTAGTAAACAAGTTCGCAGTCCTCAGCATGGATCGTTGGTGTCTGGCTCGTCCAAGGGCGAGAAAGAAGATGAAAACGTCAGTCCCTTGTTGGATGAGTCGTAATTTTCCACCGAGGCTGAATGGGCGCAGGTCCTTGAATGGATGTCCGGCCGTCTAGGGTTGGCATCAGATCAGGGATCTCAGCGCGATGGAGCGGATGTCAGAGCGAGCGGCTAGCGCTCTGTCCAGTGGCTCTTCGGCCATGCCTGCTCTGCCTTTGGATACGTTGACCTCTGACATGTTGGAGGTGGCGGCGTACCGTATGGTCCAGCCGGACTTTACGTTACTGAAGGCCCCGAAAGGGATTAGGAGTAGGGTCCATTTTCCGGAGCTTGCCTATCACCAGTATGCCCGGGTCCCACGGCTTTCCGTTGGGGAGAGAGAGGTGCTGAATAGGCCGTTGGCTGGCAAAGCTAAAGGGCGTTCTCGTCCGTTAGTTTCCCAGACCAACAAAGATCTTTTCAATGAGCTGACCCTCATTGAGGATGCGGCGAGAGCTGCCATGACGGCACTGTCGCACAGTTGTACCGTCCTGCAGGGTATGCTGACCTGCGCGATGGAAGGTGGGGGTAGTGCCAGAGGCTGCTCCCGGAATTATCCGGGACATCATGCGCTTATCTCAAGATTGCCTGGCCAGGGTGATCACGAGATCATTGGCTGAGCGACGGAGAATGGTTCTCGATCTTGTAGAACCAGGACCTGAGATTAGGGCTGCGTTATCTTCTGCGCCATTCTTTGGTCCACGCTTGTTCAGCGGCTCGACACGGCAAGCCTTATCCAAGGTCGCGTCAATGGTCGTGGAGCAGGAAGTAGTCGGAAAGTCGTGGAAGTCGACGAAAAGGACTCAGCCGCAACAGTCCTACAAACAGCACTGCCAGGAGCAGCAGAGGCAGCGTCAAAGATCGCCCTTCCGTCCTTCTGGCCGTGATGCCCATCGGCCATCCGGCTCTCAAGGTCCTGGTCGTTCTTCTTCATACACGTCCTCTAGTAAGAGGCCGTATGAGGAGGACAGGAAGAGTGGCGGTTTGGGCCGCGGCGCCTACCGTAAGGATAGCTGTGGTGGCGGTCCGGACCGTCATTTGCCAAGAAACCACAGGGTGTCCATGGGGGACGGTCCTGACGGGTTTCCAGCGGGATCCGCTCCGGTTACAACAGGAACGAGGGGAGTCGAAGATCTTCACCTAGGCGAATTAACGTCGTCTCGTACAACATCGATCGCGAATTGTGTGCAGATTCCTTCCGTCGGAGGCAGACTGCAACTGTTCTCAAACCAGTGGGAACAGGTCGTGCAAGATTATTTGGTCTGTCAATGGTTAAGAAATGGCTACGGACCGGACTGGCTCATCCGTCAATCGTTAATTCCGTTAACTTCGACTCCAGTGTGGATGCCCATTCCAAGGGAATCCGATCGTCTAGAGGCCTTTTGTTCAGAAATCAAGTCTTCAGCAGAAGAATGCGATTCACTTAGTCCGCAATCAGTCATCTCCAGGCTTCTATTCAATGATGTTCCTCGTTCCGAAATGCACCGGAGGGTGGAGACTGGTTCTCAATCTCAAACCATTAAACAAGTTTATTCTGTCACCAAGTTTTCAGATGGAGACTGTAGCGGCAGTAATGTCAGGTTTGAGGAAAGGCATGTGGGCAGTGTCGATAGATCTGAAGGATGCTTATTTTCATATTCCAATGTCAATTCCTTTTCAGAAATACCTTCGCTTTGCATTCCAAGACAATGTTTGGGAATTCAATGCGCTTCCATTCGGCCTCACCACAGCACCGAGGGTCTTCACCAAAGTGGTTCTTATCTTCGCAGGAGAAACATAGCTGTTCATACTTACATAGATGACTGGCTGCTGAAGGCGGGGAATCCAGTCACTCTGCGCAACAATCTTCAGGTCGTCCTAGCCTTATTAAAGGATCTAGGGTGGATTGTGAATAGAGAAATCAGAATTGACTCCATCCCAGGAGTTTGTTTATCTGGGAATATTTTTCAATCTCAGGGACGGCATAGCTTTTCCAGCGGAGAGCAGAGTCAAGAGCCTGATTGCAGTTTTGGAGTCGGTTTCTCTAGGAGCCTATCTGATGGTGCGCCAATTTCTCAGGACACTGGGTTTACTAGTGTCTCTGGAGAAAGTGGGGCCTTATGCGGCACTCAGGCACAGGCCGATTCAGATTTATTTAATGTCGTTCTGGTCTCAGAAAACGGATCCCTTGTCTCTGAGAATTCCAGTAAAAGAACCATTGATATTCCATCTTCAGTGGTGGTTATCAGAACAGAATCTCCTGCGAGGTGTTCCTCTACAACCTCCTCAACCACAGATGTCCATCTTCACAGATGCATCGACGATGGGTTGGGGAGCGGTATTGGACAATCGATCAGTGTCAGGGGAATGGGATCGGACCAATGCGCAGAAACATATCAATGTTCTCGAACTATTAGCAGTGGTATTAGCACTTCGAAAGTTCGAGAATTTAATTCAAGACAAGATTGTCCTAATAAGGACAGACAACTCAACAGTGGTGTCCTATTTGAACTGCCAAGGCGTAACGAGGTCACCAGAGTTGTGCATGATGATTTGGAACCTTCTGCTGTGGTGCCAAGAGAGGAATATTATTCTTCAGGCAGCACACATTCCAGGAAGACTGAACATCTTAGCAGATGCACTCAGTCGAAGGATGGTTTGACGTCCGATGGAATGGCAGCTCAACCAATCGGTAGCGGATGTTCTATTCAAACATTGGGGCAAACCAAATGTGGATCTATTTGCGATGAAACAGAACTCAAAGATGGTCACATACGTGTCACCGATCCCGGACCCGCTACCTTGGCAGTAGACGCACTGGCGATGAGTTGGAAAGGAATGTACGCATATGCGTATCCTCCAACGATTCTCATCCCAAAAGTTCTGGCAAAGGTAAGAGAGGGGATATGCCAAGTACTACTGATTGCCCCTCATTGGCCAGGCCGGTCTTGGTTTATGGATCTGCTGGATCTTCTGGTCTGCAATCCAATTCCTCTTCCAGAACGAAGGGAACTAATCACTCAGAACAAGGGTCTGTGTCTTCACGACAGACTGGAAATGTTCAAATTGACTGCATGGATGTTGTCAAGTAGCGTGCAATTGAGGGTGGCTTTTCTGAGGAAGCAGCGAAGTTTGTCGCTTCAGCCAGAAGAGGGTCAACCACCAAAACATATAATTATAGAATCAACAAATTTGCAGAATGGTGCCAGGGAAGAGATATTAGTCCCTTGTCTGCATCTGTTCAACACTTAGCAGATTTTATCTGTCATTTATACGAAGTTGACAAACTTGTACCTTCAACCCTAGCAGCATATAAGTGCGTTAGCTTCAGTCGTTCCCAGTCTGGCGATTGGGGGGAGTGGAGAATGACACTTTGAATGAAGTTGTTAAAGGAATGAGCAATCTGCGACCTAGACAGCCAATTCCTATCCCTGCATGGAATCTATCTCTTGTTCTACAGGTTTTAGGGCATGCTCCCTTTGAACCGATTAGATCTATAGATATTAAACTGTTAACTATTAAATCAGTTTTCTTGGTTGCAGCAGCATCGGCGAGGAGAAGCAAAATTCATGCGCTATCTGCCGAACAAGACCGTTTTGTCGTCATGGGTGAAGGTTTAAGACTACTTCCACGTCTTTGTTTCCTGGCAAAGAATCAGTCACTTAAATATCCAGGTCAACCGATCAATTTGCCAAGTTTAGTCTGACATGACCCAAACTCTTCTGCTTGGTGTCCTGTCAGATGTCTGAAAATGTATAAGAAACGTACTGAGGAGTGGAGAGATGACCCAAAATCTCTGTGGTTATGTCTCAAAGCTCCTCATTTGCGCGCCTCAAAAGATACTATTTCTCGTTGGATAGTTGACGCTATTCAGATGTCTCACAAAATTGCTACAGGAAAGCAGATTGATCGTGCGAACGCCCATCAGGTCCGAGCATTAGCAGCATCATCAGCCCCTTTTAAGGGTGTCTCATTAGAGGAGGTGATGTCTGTAGCACAATGGCATGCCGAGTCGTCATTTACTGATTTCTACCTTCGTGACATCTCCTGCGCACTTAATCCAGTAGCCGTCGCCAATTTGTCGAACGTTAGTTAAGCCACATCCGACCACCACTTCGCAAACATCGCACATTACTTCCTCCTGCACATGACCAGTGAACGACCATGGATTGGGCCGAGCTCCTGGGATGATCAACAAAGATCAAGCACTCAAAATGGTGAGTGTTTACATTTATTAAGTGACTAATAATATATTAATATCTACTTACAGTCGAAATATCAGACTGCTTAAGTAAATAGTCTGATATAAGAGTATACCTGTCCTCTCAAACAGACATTAGACTCATTCCAATTTGAAAACTTAATCGATATACTGATATTTTTTCAAAATTAGAAGTTGTAGTAGCTTCTTTGCACTCTACTGGACTGCCCTAGCTGAGACTTGGGGCTGACACGGGTCTGGTGGGTGTTGCATCCCCATTGACAGCCCTCTGGATTTTGTGCAGACAAAAGAGAGAGAGGGGGGGGGGGGGGGAGTGCGGTCTAGACCATGGAAGTTTAGCACTCCATGAGTCAGATATCAGAACCCAAGTGTATGCCAGGGTTCTAGTCTCTTCACAACCTTCTCTGTCGGATGGTAGATGAGTGCTGGTTCGAGCCTCACCTCCTCACACCCGTATTTCTTGGCTGTTGAAATCCGGAGTTTATCATAATAGTACATCTGGTAAGTATTATTCGAAGTAGAATAAAAAAGCATCCGCTTTTGTTTCTACGAGAATTCTTAATACTTACCAGATGTACTATGGCCCTGTCTCAGCCGCCCCGCTGAGGTGAGGCTGAGCTGCTTTCGCTGTTTGTCAAGGCAAATATAAGACGAATCTGACTGTGATTGGGAATTGACTCGGTACCTGGGGCTATGGTATTCCAGGACACAGTATGGGCAGGACCAGGAGAGTGCGGAGTTTTAATTGTTTATTTTGAGCTAGACTAGATAATAGACATTATCATAATAGTACATCTGGTAAGTATTAAGAATTCTCGTAGAAACAAAAGCAGATGCTTTTTTAATCATTTCTTGTCAACGCAACTCCTCCTAGAGGTCTCAGTGGATTAACTTAAAATTTCATCCATATTATCACTATCATGTGCGGATGTGCATGTGCTTTTTTCGCGTCCGAAATATTGTTCATTACAGAGTTATCCCCCTTTATATATCTTAAAGCCGATACATAAACTGCATTGCCAATCATTTCTTGTCACCGCAACGCCTCCTAGAGGTCTCAATGGATTAGCTTAAAATGTTGTCGACATTATCAGTATCATGTGCAGATGTGCATGTACTTTTTTTGCGGCCGAGAAATTGTTCATTACCGAGTTACCCCCGTTAAATATCTTAAAGCTGATACATAAACTGCATTGCCAATCATTTCTTGTCAACGCAACTCCTACAGTTTAGCTCCGATTCTTTTGAAAATTGGTACGTGGTATCATTATCATGTGTAGGTGTGCATGTGCTATCCGTGTACCTGTACGTCTAACCATCTGTCCAAAATGTGTGTATGTCCGTCTGTCAATCCATCCATCTCTGACAATCATTTCTTGTCAACGCAACTCCTCCTAGAGGTCTCAATGGATTAACTTTAAATTTTGTTGACATTATCAGTATCATGGGCAGATGTGCATGAGTTTTTTTCGCGGCCCACAAAGTGTTCATTACCGAGTTATCCCCCTTTAAATATCTTAAAGCTGATACATAAACTGCATTGCCAATCATTTCTTGTCAACGCAACTCCTCCTACAGTTTAGCTATGATTTTAATTTTTGAAAATTGGTACGTGTTATCATTACGACATGAAGATGTGCATGTGCTATCCGTATACTTGTGCATCCATCCATCTGTCCAAAATGTATGTTCGTCTGCCGGTCCATCCTTGTCAATGCAACTCCTACAGTTTAGTTACAATTCTTTTGAAACATTCTAAATCTAGTCATTACCATCCGAAGATGTGCATGTGCTTTTTTCGCGGCCAGAAAATTATTCATTACAACGTCATCTCCCTTTAAATACCTTTAAGCCGATACATAAACTTCAGTACCAATCATTTCTTGTCAACACAACTCCTACAATTTAGCTGTGATTCTATTGAAACTTAGTAAGGATTCTCATTACCACTTGAAGATGTGCATGTGCTATCCGTATGCCTGTATATCCATGCATCTGTATAGAATGTATGTGTGTCAGTCTGTCGGTCCGTCCATCTCTGGCTATCATTTCAAAATATCAACACAACTACAGTTTAGCTACGATGTATGTTTATCTGAAAAGTTTCGATCCGGGGGGAGGGGTGTGGGGTGGGGAAGGGTGGGGGGGGCATATGCCGTCTTCTGATGGCTCTTGTTTAGGTGGGGCGTCAAATCTTAGATTTTATTTTAAATGTACTGGAATTAATTGTCAAATTGCTGCTTCTCCTTACCATCTTGCCCGGTTGTAACAAAATTTGTCTGAAAGGATCCTATCGCCATAGGCTCTAGAACTTCCATTCAGAATTTCTATTCATCAACTTTTGGGTGAAAATGTTAGATTTTATGAAAAATGTACTGGAAATAGTCAAACTGCTTCTTTTCCTTACCATCTTGCCCGGTTTTAACCAAATTAGGCTGAAAGGATCCCATGGCCATGGGCTCTAGAACTGCCATTCAGAATTTTGATTGATCAATTTTTTGGGTGAAGATTTTAGATTTTCTGAAAAATGTACCGTTAATTGTCAAATTGCTACTCCTTAGCTGCTTGACATAATTCAACCAAATTTCACTATATGGGTTCTATGGTGGTAGGCTCTAGAATTATATTTTATGAAAAATTTGCCAGAAATTGTCAAAACGCTGCTTTTCCTTAGTTGCTTGACATATTTCAACCAAATCTGGCTAGAGTGATCCTATCATAGTAGAATCCAGAAACTGTATTCAGAATTTTGATTGATTAATTTTTTGGGTGAAAATCTTAGACCAGACATTGTCAGAACGCTACCTCTCCTTAGCTACTTGACATATTTCAATCAAATTTGGCCAGAAGGATTATATGGTGGTAGGCTCTAGAACATATATTCACAATTTTAATTGATCAATTCTTTGGGTAAAAATCTGCAATTTTATGAAAAATCTATCGGAAATGGTCAAAATGCTACTCCTTAGCTGCTTGACATATTTCGACTAAATTTGGGTAGAGTGACCGGTAAACGCTAGCACTTCTCAGAATTTTGATTGGTCAAAATTCTTTGGTTCTTTGGTTCACAATTTTGGATTTTCCTAAAATTATGGATCATGTCTATTTAAATGCAAATGGTTCAAATGCTAATGGTCCAGGTGAGCACCACAGGCCTTTGGGCCTCTTGTTCTAATTGATGGATTTTGAAGCCGAAATGTCTTTTATAAAGGTTTATGGGTATTCTGATTTCAAATTTGCCATTTTTGAAATTGTCGATTAAACGGTTTCGCGGCCATCTTGGATCTCTTTCCTGCCAAAAACTCCCGTACTAAAGCAATGGGAAATTTAAATTGTCTTCTAGAGAACCTCTGGGCGGCCGGTTTCAAGTATAATTATCAGGATTCATCTTTATGGCATATGGATTCAAATTTCTTCAAAGCAACGCGAGCCGCCAATTTGGTCGGCAACCATCTTCGATTTTGGCCAATTTTTTAGAAACATCTAAAAATGTTCTAAACCATTTGGGTGATTGTTTCAAAACTCATGAAATATCATCTATGGCAAGAGCTGAATCAAGATTGTTCAAGGAAACTTGATTGGTCAAATGGTTTAGTGGACATCTTGGATTTTTTTCCCGCCAAAAAATCCTATACTAAAGCAATGAGAAATATTAAATGTCTTCTCGAGAACCACTGGGCCGATTTCAAGTATATTTGGCAAGATCCAGAATTACGGCATATGGATCCGAATTTGTTCAAAGCAACCAGATCGGCCAATTTGGCCTGTGGCCATCTAGGATTTTAGCCAATTTTTGGAAACGTAAAAATGTTCTCCGAAACCACTTGGTGGGGGGGGGGGGGTATTAATTCAAAACTCATGAAATATCATCTAGGGCAAGAGCTGAACCAAGGTTGTTTAAAGAAACTTGATTGGCCAAATGGTTTGGTGGCCATCTTGGATGACCTAGTTCTTGCGAAAACGACTTCTACAGAACCACTGAACAGATCGGGATGAAATTTCCGAGATATGAATAAGGACTAAGGGCCATTAAATATTTTTTATCAAAGTAAGTTGATACGTAAAGAACCATGGCCACTGTGTTCCTGTTACAATTCTGGTCAACTCCTTAGGGACCTACTTATAGCCGATGGCGTTTCTGGTTGAAATGCTGATGTTCCAGGTGAGGGATACAGGCTCCTTGGCCCTCTTGTTTACTTTGTTAATCTGCGATGCAATCGCAGATTATTGAAATCAATCGAGAACTTTCTTCTTACTTTCTTATTCTTCCTTAAAAACTTTGGACTGCATCTCCTCCTACAGTTTTCATCGGATCAACTCCAAACTTGGTCAACTTATGCTACTCAGCTAGGAATCGTGTGCTATTGTTTTTATTATGGATCGGTCCACCTTTGGGTGGGCAAAAAGTCCAGTAGGAAATGTATGGAGATTTTAAGTAGTGATCTTTAAACCGCTGCTACACCTAGAGTTTTGATCGGATCACTACCATACTTGGGGAGGATGTTACCACTGGCAATTTGTTTTTGAAGAATTTTTTTTTCAAAATGCCCGCCATCTTTGGTAAAAAATACCAGTTTTTGTATTTTGCAGAAATGAACTCGGGATGACAAATGGAGAAATTTTGTTGTTTAAAATTTTTTTTAAATGGCCGCCAAAATTTAATTTGCTCCGATCGACTTGATACTTGTTGAGCTTATGGGTCCTATAGTGACTTGACTTCATATCAATTTTTAAGATGCTCAAACCAATAGTTTCCCCCAGAAATCAGTGTTTCAATACCCTGTCCCCCCCCCCCCACCCCCACACACACAAGAAGTGGACAGCACAATGCCCATGTGATGAATTTTACAGCGCGACCAGCTTGTGGTTTTCTTTCTCTAAAAAATGTTTGGATGCGCGCGCCAGTGCGCTGTTTGCGCTTTACGGACATTATGCGCGAGCTCGCAGTTTGTCTCCCAGTGGTTGCATATGTGACTATGCCTATACCGTGTCTATTACAAATTGCAAAGGCATATAATTTAACAGATGTATTCATATTACTAAATATGTATATGGGTCGACTTGAATAGGGTCGAAATTGCACTACATACAACGAAGAACATGAATGGTCAAATTGCCTGGTGGCCATTTTGTATGACATAGTTCTCGCAAAAAACCCTGACTTCTCCAGAAGCACTGAACCGATCCGGCCGAAATTTGGGCCATATTCATGCATCCCCCCCCCCCCATTCACATTTCTTACTGTGATGTCAATAATGTCAAGGACGCCAATATTCTTGCATTTCCTCTCAAGTCTTTGCCTGTGACCATTGCCCCATTTGTAAATGGCATCTGTTATGTGTACACCGTCAGCCAATGGTGTTCCCCTTGGTGGCCAATCGTGTCAGGCATACAGACTTTGTTTTTCCCACACAAATTTTCAGATTTTCGACCAATTTGTTTTTCGGGAACCCTTGACCTATTGATTATTGGCATCAGTTACCTCATTGATATTGATTAGTTAATAGTGTAAATAATACTTGATTTGTTAGTAATTAGTATCGGATACCAGATTTGTACATGACTATTTACATTTGTCACATTGACCAAGGGCACTTGATCAATTTGTCAATAATGCCAGGAACCTGTGCCCTTGTTGGTCAGTGGCATCAGCTATGCTTATGCCGTTGGTAAACTGTGTCAATGATACTTCACTTATTACTCAAAAAGTTCAGGGACCATGGTTCCATTGGTGAGTATGGTTCCATTGGTGAGTGGCTTCAGTTACGTTTGTCCCATTGACAAATGGTGCTTGCCCCATTGGTTAATAGTGTTAGTCACACTTCCGTTACTAGTGGTAAAGATGATGGCCTCATTGGTCAATAATGGTAAGATAAGGACCATTACCCCCATTGGACAGTTATTGTTGCCCGATTGACCAATGATGCTTGTTCTGCATTTGTTCATGTAAATATGTTGAGACTTCTTCACCAGCCATGTGAGCACTATGGCCAGTGGGCCATTCAGTTAGTTGATGGATTTTGATGACGAAATTGGTTTCCATTCGGCGCCGGAAATCCTTTAATATGTTACTTTTCTTTAATCAATGGACCGATATCAACGAAACTTGCGGGAATTATCATATCGTGATAGACTTCATCAACACTTCAGACGAAAATCTTTATTGGTTGATTTTACTGGTGGTCATCTTGGATTTTTGGAAACATTTAAAAAACCTACCCATTAATCAACACATGTCAACAAAGCGGGGAACGATCCTAGTGTGGTAGACTTCAATACTTCTAATGATAATTTGGAGTGGTCAAAATTATTTTGATGGCCATCTTGGATTTCCAAAAATGTTCAGGAAATCATTTAAAATATTGCTTCTAAAATTCCCGGCCACAATTTGTACTTTTAAAACTTTAAAAATTCCGTTTTTTTAAACAGAACTGAAGAACTGTTGAATTTCTGATATAAATCTGTATGCCTATACACGTAGAATATGGTCTTTCTCCTTGAAATGGCAATGTTCCAGGTGAGCGATACACGCCCTTTGGGACTCTTGTTGATCTGAAAATACGACGCTAAAGGAGTTAATGAGTTAATGCAATGATTTCGATCAATTGTGTACCACCAGCCGACCCCAACATTCGGAAGACCTGCTAAATTTCTTACACCGTAGACGTTTACCTAGTGTACCTAGAGCATATTGCGACCACGCTCGTGTTGGGATCGATCGATCTCTGAACTATCAATTTCCAGAAAACTATGCAGGTAAGACGGACTTTTTCGAATCATTCATGACATCATGATTAAGACGTCAGCAAACACGCCACATAGTTATTATGACGTCATATGATGGATAAATTGGCAAGGTGGATTAACCCTTTAATGGGGTTGATCAAAACCGATCTCTGCAATGGTTTGGAGAAATGAACATTTGCAGACCAAGAGAAGAAATTCTAGAAAATATAGGCCTACTGCTGGCATTCCAGTGCCCATTTCTAAAAGAATTGTCTTCCCTTGGCAGACTGTGCAAAGGTCTTAGCCATTAAAGAATTGAAATGCTTAACCCTTAAATGCTCGTTTGTTCAAAATTTCATTTTACTGTCATAGAAAATATACATTTGCAGACCGAGAAAACATTAATTTCTTATGTATCACTGGAATGACTATTTCCAGCGGTAAATTCTCCAGAAAATAGCCGTCTCTTTGTCTGCTAATGGACTTTTCTCAAAACAACAGAAGAAGCTGTTTTTACCAGTTTAAGCGGGTTTTTTTTTTATATCTGTCGACATAATTTGATATTAAATGTTCTGGCATGTTAACATACCATATTTAATGGATTTGAATGATTGCTATTGAAAGTCCGACCAAGAAAGTTTAGTCATTGGTGTTATGCTTAGCAACGAGTAGGATTTCCTATGAAAATCGGAAAATTCTCATCCCTGCCAGATAGTGGCCTGTATGACGAGGTATCCTAACGAGTCACTGTTTTACGGTGTCTAATGGCAGGTGATCTTTCAAACAGAATTCACTATAGACGTGAGCTAGGATCGTATCGCTGTATAGCATACTGTGGCCGGCCGACCTGCAAACATGGACAGTAACAACATAGCGAAAAAATGTGACAGGACGGAGATTTAGCGTGCAAACTCGACAATATTGCCACTTCCTGTAATGAGTCATGCCTACTGTTTCATCAAATAAAGAAATGTTTGGCCACAAGGAGGGTGTTTCCTTCCTCCTCATTCAGGTATTGGCGGTTGACAAACAGACGACGCGACAGGAACACGTCTCTACCGTGCTTTCGATGAGACCACTTTGTTGATTCGTCGCATGGTCAATATCCATGTCTTAACCCCTTGAAACTCAGCAGCCGAATACGAAGCATCAGATCTACAATCCAAGAACAACTATTTTGAAACTAATTAGACTGCGGACTGTTAGGTCCTAGTCAAATTGGTTTCGAAATATTCAGCAGCATTCCTGCATAGCTAACTTAAATTTCGATTCTTAGAATTCATAGTTCAAAGAGTTATACACGAATTGCTAGATAAGGATGCCGAGGTGGGGGGTGGGGGTGTAATCTTGGAGGTCATATCGTTCTTTGCTTCATTTCCTGGACATATTTGTTGTTTATCTTTGCCACTGGTATATAATAATTGGTGCCGTTAGTACGATTTGGACATTTGCTGCTCTCATGTGTTGGATTGCTAACGCGCGAAGGAAATATATTACATAAACATGGTGAGTTATTGGCATGATAAAAGTATATAGCCTGCTATGTATGCTAAGTCAGTTCTATTAGGGCAGATTTAAACGTGGGTGGGTGGATGGGTGGGTGGGTGTGGGTATGCATGTGGTCCTAATCTCAGGGATCCCCAACATTACCATAGGCTTAATCTTTACACATTAAAATACGTTTGTAGGTACATTGTTGGGGCATGGCAGATGAGGATAAACCTAAACAGATTTCCCTTCTTATAGTGATGCAATAGGGATAAGGCCCACGGCACTCTTTATTAGAGACCTTTGATGCAGAGATACTTTTATTAAAAAGACAATGGCTGACAGACCCGGAAATTTAATATACCGAACCATGACCATAAGACGCTTCTCGTGGCCCAATGTTAGCATTTTAACCTAGATTCTTATATAGGCATACAGTCACTCGATATCCAAGATGCCAATTATAAATTCCGCACATATTTAAAATGCAAACGCAAATCTGACGTTGAGATGTACCACCCTTTCGGAGTTACACCAGAGTATTGACTATTTAATGAATGATTGTGATTCATCCATTCGGTCTCCAGCCAACTTCCCACAATTCGTTGCGCTTACTACTGTTTAACGATAACCGGAACATTGTTCTGTATTAGTAAGTGCAATGAATTGTGTGCTTGAGACCGAATAGGTATGTAAACACAAATATTATGATGCAACTTACATCGAAGAATTTGTGTGCTTCTTTTGCATCTATGATCGCTCGGTTTTCGAATGAGAATCATTGATAGGCTAAGTCAGTATGTTTGTATATAGTACTATACACCAATACTCCTAGGCCTATAGGCTATATTCCTACAAAAAATGTACTATTTCCAAAATGAATTATATCCCGGAGCAATGGATAGATCCGATCTGTCACTCGAGTATATAACGTCATAATCAATTACATCACATCGAGACTGACGCCACAATCAAAATACGTAATGAATCGCGTATCTAGGGACTCCTTCATGCGCATTGAATAGTCCGTCAAGTGTACGAATTCACCTTTCCAGTTTATCCATCCATCATATGATGCCATAATCAACTACATGACGTGTGGGATGACTTTATAATCAGTTACAGCATGACTGACTCGATTTAGTTGGTCTTAAACACTTAATAGTATGAATTGTATGTCTTTACTATTTAATACAAATTTTGTCGAATATTTTGAAACCAGTTTGACTGGGCGCTGTTGCTGTCATAGGCAGCAACAGCACCCAGTCAAATTAGTTTTAAAATATTCAACAGCTTACCTGTATAGATTTCTGGAAATTGATAGTCCGGATGTTCAGGCATCGATCGATCCCAACACGGGCGAGGTGTTGGTGGAGCTTAGCTAGAGATGGTCGGGGGTATGTCTAAAACTGGAAGGATCCATTGTATGTCTTTACTATTTAATAGTGTTGAATATTTATTCAATACCTTACCTGTATAGTTACGTTGATATTATATAGTCTGGGAATTTGGGGTTCAATCGATTCCAACACGGGCAAAGCGTGGGAGAAGCTTAGTTAGAAATGGGCGGGGCATAGGTAGAAATTAATCAATCTATTGTAACTCTAAGTAATTATACAACCAGCGATCACATCTTTTTTGTGCCCACATTTAGCGCTCCATACAAGGCTGCCATCTACGGCCGCCATTGACAGGCCTAGGTTTGGAAGCAGGCCATGCCAGCAAGGGGCGTTGGCAGTGTTTGGCATGATAAGGATACAACTGCTATAAAGCTTTTCGCACTATTTTGAATGTATGTGATATTGATACTATCTCTGGAGTCCGGCCATTTTCTGCATTCTAAATTATGAACAGCATCAAGATCCACAACCCCCCCCCCCCCCCCCTCTGTTTTCAAAATGTAATTATGCCTTGGACTATGAAACCTGTTAAAGCGAACGCTTATTTGAAATGCAACATATGGCCGATTGCTACTGTTAGCCATACAGTGCTTTACAATCGATTTCTGTGTAATATCTCTGGCAGAAGTTCTCCGATCAGCTTTATCGTGTGAAGAAAGCATTTTGTTTTAAATTGAGAACTTGGGCCTAATAGCCTAGGCCTATTGATTTGTAACTTGATAGGTGTGTCTAACATAGATTATCACAAATATGTTTGCCAAATTCCAATTTATTCCACGGGAACCAGTGGTATAAAACAGTCCCACAAGCGATATCAGTGAGACGTAATTGCTGTCCTTTTGCTACGTGTGCAAATTTATTTTGTAGAATGTTATGTCAGAAATTAAAATGTTATTAAAAGCATATATGCTGTATTTTCTGACCTTGCATTATCAAAATTTGGGAGAAAGGTTGTGGATTGTTATGCAGACGGTGTACTCAAATTAACTCAAAATAGGTATGTACAAATTATAAAATGTATGATTTATATAAATGGATGCGCCGTTCGGCAGTTCACTATAGTCCCGGTGAACACAATAAATTTATATGCCATTCATTTCCTGTCTATCAGCTTGGAACGTTGGCTTTCCCGATATTGTTTCTGGCAGTTGCAGCTCTTGGTGTCAACGCTCATGGAGCGCCGAAGAGTGTGAGCAAAAAGGAAATCGCCCATTCTCCACCTCCAAAACAAAAAGAAAGAGATATAACAACCACTGACGCTATTAATCCAGGTACTGTTGCTGCTGCTGCTGCTACTGCTGCTGCTGCTGCTGCTGCTGCTGCTGCTGCTGCTGCTGCTTCTACTACTACTGCTACTGTTACTACTACTACTACTACTACTACTACTACTACTACTACTACTACTACTACTACTACTACTACTACTACTACTACTACTACTACTACTACTACTACTACTACTACTACTACTACTACTACTATCACTACTACTACTACTACTACTACTACTACTACTACTACTACTACTACTACTACTACTACTACTACTTGGGCTGTGGAAATAAGGACAAACTATGTGCATTTTAAATGGTGGTAAATTCGACAGCGTTCTCTCGAATTCGAATTACATGTTGAACGTATCATATGTCTATTGCATAATTATAAACACATTGCTTGTAAACAATATATCAACTATGCCGTTTTTTCTCATCAGACTGTGAATATCGCCACAGACCACACCCGACAGATGCTGTCAGGTTTGAAACCTTTGTTAATGGTAAATGGGTCCAACAGACATGCCCACCTCCGAACTTAATCTGGGATCAAAACACTTGCCGATGCGAATTCCCACCTCGATACATTGTGGGGCAACCTTGTGTTAATTTGAAAGCGGATCTGGAAGATAGTGCTAAGTATAAGCAGTTGGTGAATGGTCGCTGGTACGACATGGACTGTCGGAGGGAAAACACTGCCTGGGTTTTCAGTGAGATCAGTTGTAGATGTACATCGAAAAATGTTGAGAATATTGATCTACAGAATACAGGTGGGTACTGATACCAAGTGTTATAAGATTTTATTGATGCACCCATAACGCGGTTTATTGGGCCGATACCGCCCAAATATGGCTCTTTATTGGCCAGTATGAGCCCAGTAACCGGTGTTATCAGGGTAGCTTGAGTCTGCTTTCACTCTAACGGCATGATATATATTTTCAGAGCTATTTTGAACAATCATGACCAGACTATCAAATTAAAAGCCAACATTGACAAGATGTCTGTAGACATTTTAGATATAAATATATACAAGATCAAAATTAGGAAAAGACGATGCTTAGATTACAGTTTATTTCAAACGAACAGATTCGGAACAATTACTGCACAAGAAATCTGTCCATCCACCTCATACTTTTAAAGGAATTGTAAAATCACAAATCATCTGTTTTCAAAGAAATTCGAGTGATAGAAAAAACTGCATTCTCCTTCATATTAAATGCCCTCAAAACATAATAGAACTCAAAATTACGTCTGAAACTGTGTGTTGTTTCGGCCTACCAAAAGTCGTCACAACTGTCTAGTTGTAGGATTGGGGGGATATCAGAAATGTAGAAAGAAAAAGTTCAAATTAGACCAAATAATTTCTAACCGAAACACATATATGAGCTTTCAGAACAACGACAAATTTGAATTTCACTCTAATTTAGATTGCGATTACGAAAACGTCATTTATTTAATATCCTGCAAATTATGTCGAAAGTCGTAGGCCTATGTCAGTTAAACAAAATGTCCTTTGAGGTGGCGAGCAACTGGGCACCTTTGCGATATTAGACATGGAGAAGACACTCTCCTTCCTGGTAATCTAGTCACACTTTAACCTTTCTGATCATTCAGTCACACGTTAACCTTCATGTGCCTTCAGTCAGACTTTAACCTTCCTGATCATCAGTCACACTTTAACCTTCCTGATCATTCAGTCACACTTTAGCCTTCCTGATCATTCAGTCACACTTTAACATTCATGCGCATTCAGTCACACTTTAACCTTCCAGCTCATGAAGTCACACTTTAACCTTTCTGCTCATTCAGTCACACTTTAACATTCATGCGCAACCAGTCACACTTTAACATTCCTGGCCATTCAGTCACACTGTAACCTTTTTGCTCATTCATTCACACGTTAACCATCCTACTCATTCAGTCACACTTTAACCGTCCAGCTCATGAAGTCACACTTTAACCTTTCTGCTCATTCAGTCACACTTTAACCTTCATGATCATTCAGTCACACTTTTAACCTTCCAGTTCATTCAGTCACACTTTAACCTTCCTGCCCATTCAGTCACACTTAACCTTCATGCGCATTCAGTCACACTGTAACCTTCCTGCCCATTCAGTCACACTTAACCTTCTTGCTCATTCATTCACACGTTAACCATCCTATTCATTCAGTTACACTTTAACCGTACTTGTCATTCTGTCACACTTTAACCTTCCTGGCCATCCAGTCACACTGTAACCTTCTTGACCATCCAGTCACACTGTAATATTCCTGGTCATTCTGTCACACTTTAACCTTCCTGACCATCCAGTCACACTGTAACCTTCCTGGCCATCCAGTCACTCTGTAACATTCCTGACCATCCAGTCACACTGTAACCTTCCTGGTCATTCTGTCACACTTTAACCTTCCTGACCATCCAGTCACACTGTAACCTTCCTGGTCACTAGTCACACTTGAACCTTTCTGGCCAATCAGTTGCTCAGGACTTCGAAATTATGTCTATTAAGCAGCCACCTCTCCCCAATACAGATGAAGAAACTGATTAACAAAGGCCACTTAGAGAATCATTTTGGATTAAACAATTAGAAACACAATTGCAGTGGAGCATAAATGTTTACCCGTGTCTTGTAGATCAGTATGAAATAATTCTATTCACTCTTGGATATAATAAGAATTGTTGAAATTTCCGAAATTCTGAAAGATGAATATCATAAATTTCAGGGTAATTTAAGGCACCCTCTCAAATTGAGTCCATTAATTGGATTTAAGAAAAATCTAAATGTACATTATGTTTAGGTAAAAGCAAAATTAACTGTTCAAGCGTCGTTACAATGATCCATCAATCTATTAGTGTTCATCCAGCCCTCTATCCATCCATCCATCATCCATCCATCCAGTCAACGTTTGGTTGTATGTTATACAACGTAAACAGCTATTACTGAGGACTCAGGCCCACCTATTAATATCAACACCTTCTTACTAGGCCTATACAACAGATTTAAATTGTAAACTATAATTTAAAAGGAACACATAAAGGTCAGACAATATGAAGGTATATAGCCAACATATTTAAATAACATACTGGGGCAAAAACAACAATAACACCACAACCTTAGTTGAGAATGTATGTATCATTAGTATTATTTACTCAACATATTTAATCTGCTGTTCATATTCTTTACAGAATATCAATGTGATATCATGTTGAACGTGAGTTTTGATGATCCTATAGAGGATACTGCTAAAGGTGCATTCATCGAGCGTCCATGGACACACCGAATTCAAGTTGGTAAAGTACCAGGCTCTATTGGTGGTACTGCGGCGCATATCATTGATTCCATCCTGAGAGTATTTTACTTTGCCGGAAACAGCTGGAGTGAAACGATGCAGGTACGTCAATAGGGTAATGACAATAGAAAAAATAGAGGCGTGGTTCATGCAGCGAATACGTTTATGTTTAACTACACAAGTGCCAAAAAATTGGCCAATTTTACATCCCTTTCATATTCATATATATATATATATATATATATATATATATATATATATATATATATATATATATATATATATATATATATATATATATATATATATATATATATATATATATATATACACCTGTGCAAAAGTTAAGCACCACCCTATTTTTACGCACATGCGAGGGTATATTCATGTGCTATGAAGAAAGCAATAGCATAAACATTTATGTACCCATCCATCTTAGTGCAAGAGGTAATAATGCAACTAGAGGAATGCTGATTATGATGGTGGGGAAACACTGTATGTTTTTGTTTGAACTTGAAAACGAGGCCTGAATATGGTTACGTTGACACAACTGACAACTATTGCCTTACAGTTGACACACGTGGCTAGATTGCCATTAATGTTGTCTGAAAACGAAGTTTAACATCTGTGCACGAGTTTGAGACTGTCATTATTAATACCGGGTATATCCACCTTGTGCCTGGATGACGGCCTGGACACGACGTCTCATGCTGGTCACCAACCGACTGATACGCCATTGTGGTATTCGTTGCCATTCAAGATGGAGTGCGTCTGTTAATTCCTGTAGGTTCTGCACAGGAGGATCCCTCCTTCTCACCATGTTTCCCAGAATGTCCCAGATATGCTCAATAGGGTTCATGTCAGGGCTCCTTGGTGGCCATGGTAGGGTTTCGATGGCATTCTGGCGGAGGTATTCATGCACAGCTCTAGCACGATGTGGTCGGGCGTTGTCATCCATGAATATAGGGTGGGTTCCAGGTGCATGATTTACAAAATGAGGGACCACAACTCTATCCAGTATGGAATCTTGATATCTTTGTCCATTTAGTGTTCCAGGTACAGTCAACAGATCCAGCTTACAATCAAATGAGATGCACCCCCATATCATAACGGAACCTCCACCAAATGGAACTTCTTCCATGATGTTACGTTGGTCGTACGCCGTGCGTCTGGACCTCCATACACGAGTTCGACCATCTGTGGCATGAAGCAGGAACAGACTTTCATCGGACCAGTGTACCCGTCTCCAGGATCTCATGTTCCAGTGTCTTTTTTCGTTGCACCACCTCAGACGCTCCTCTTTGTGGTGTGCAGTGAGGAGAGGACGTCTGACAGGTCTCCTAGCTTTCATGCCAGCAGCATACAGTCGCCTTTTGACGGTAGACATTGACACTCTATTGCGCGTTTCCCATTGCTGGCTGAGCACTCTGCTGTTGGTGAATGGAGATCTCCTAACAAGGCGTACTAGGGCTCGATCATCACGGGCAGTAGTCTTCTTCGGTCTTCCAGATCTAGGCCTGTCCTTCACCTCGTTAGTTTGCCCATGTTTTGCAATCAAACGACTGATTACAGTATGCCAATCTCTCTGCATGACATACCAGTGGTATGCATGCCTATGATTTGCCATTTCACACGATCACTTAACCTTCGTCTTGCCATAGCGGTTCACAATCAAGAGCTAATTCTCTCTGTACAAATAAACCACGGTCATGAACACAAAATTCCTAATCTTGTCGCCTAAATCTGTATGTAATGTTCTACACCTCAAACTGGACTTTTACATAACTGAACACGTGTGCTGTTTACCGCCACGCACGGACATCAAGCGGCGTGAAGTCATGCATGCATGTGCATTTCGTACTTGGAATTATGTCAGCTAACGCGGGGACAAAAAGTATGGCAGCCTAGTTGTACCATCATGTTTCTACGTTCTATTGTTTTTGCTGGTGCTTAACTTTTGCACAGGTGTATATATATATATATATTATTTGAGTCAATTCATCATCGAAGGATTAACAGGTTTATTGACGTTTCCAGTTTTAGCTATGCCCCACTCATCACTAGCTAAGCTCCACCCACACATCGCTCGTGTTGTGATCTATCGATAACTCAACTCCCTAACTATGAATTTCCAGAAAACTATACAGGTAGGTTCTTTTATATTTTGGAACAAAATTTACTGGGCGCTGTTGCGCCTATTGCAGCAGCAGCGTCCAGTCAAATTAGTTTCAAAATATTCAACAGAACGTTTATTAAATAGCAAATACTTACAATTCGTACAACGTGTCGGTCCATTAAGCGTTAATGACGGACTATTTCGAATCAGTCATGACGTCATGATTATGACGTCATCCTACATGTCACTTAGTTGAGTATGACGTCATATGATCGATGGATGAACTTGGAAAGGTCCATTGCATCATGCATTAATTTACACATTCTATTATAGCACATTTATTTCTACGCCTTCGCACACGCACGCACGCGCGCGCGCGCACACGCACACGCACACGCACACGCACACGCACACGCGCACACACACACACACACAAGCTGTTTATACAGACGAGTATTGGTCCTGTACCGGCCCAGTAAGTCATGTCATCACAGAGTTTCTACACATTTTAAACTTCAAATCGTAGTATCATAATGAAGGGATCCTATCTGTCGCTCAAGTATCTGCAGTTAGAATCAAATACTTCTAGCTGACGTCACAATCAAAATGACATAGGTCTGTCACGAAAATGTCTGAATTGTATGTCTCTTATTAATTTACAGTCTACTGCACATGCTGTGCCCCCCGACAAATTAGTTTCAAAATACTCAACGGCTTGCCTATATACTTACCTTGGAATTTCCGTTCCGCAAATTCAAGGTTCAAACTGTTAAAATCAATACAAATGTGCGAATTGTATGTCTCTTATTAATTTACAGTTTACTGCACATGCTGAGCCCCCAGAAAAATTGGTTTCAAAATATTCCGCGGAGATTATTTAGACATTGGCGAGGTTTGGCTAGACATGGACGCACCTATTACAAGGCAATATCGTGATATAAAATATTGCTTGAATATTTGGCGAATATTGGAGGAATCTAGTTATGCCCCGCCCATCTTTATCTATAGGCTCCACCCACGCTTCGCCCATGTTGGGATCGATCGAATGGGTGCTATTGCTACCGTAGCACAGTCAAATTATTTCAAAATATTCAACAGCATGTTTATTAAATGGTAAAGCCATACAATTCGTACAACCTCACGGACTATTAAGCGTTTAAGACGGATTAAATCGAGTTATTCATTACGTAATTGATTATGATCTCAGCCTACACGTCACGTAGTTGATCATGACGTCATATGCTTGACTAAGAAACTGGATTCATGAATTAGAGAGGAATCTGTTGTCATCTTGAGTCATCGAGATATTTCTGCATCTGAGCTGTATGCTTAAAGGGGTTAATACAACTCAACAGTTTACACAATCATTGGAAGATTAAAGCCCATGACTACAGTGAATCTCTCATAACGCGGGTTACTGGGCCAGTACTGGACCAGTACCAGACCAATATGGCCCAGTATTGGCCCAATACCGACCCAGTAACCTGCATCTAGCAAAATCAGCATGCATTTGTGGATATGGTAGGAATGTTAAAGTGTGGATGGCATGAATCTTATAACTTAGCAGAAATTGGTCACCGTTATGTTATTAAATGATAGAATAAGGTTTATAGATTCCATATCATTCATATCCTGTCACATTCCCTGATCTGTATGCAATTATTTGTTTTGTGATAGCGAGTAAATGTTGAACAGTGATCGACACCATTTTGTCTCCTCAAGCTATTGTGTATGATGTCATGTAAGCTCCAAAGCATCGCATTCTTTATTATGTAATGCTCATCCCATTGAAAATGTTGAAAATAATTTGACTGGAAGTTGTTGCTGCCTATGGCAGCAACAATTTCCAATCAAATTGGTTTCAAAATATTCAACAGCTTACCTGTAGGATTGCTTTTATACCACATTGCCAAACTATAGCTGGAGCCTCTATGACTGAGCGTATATACCGAGGCAGACACGCTAGGATTTTTCTGATTGGTTGAAAAGTAAATCATGACATCCATCATAGGGTGTAGAAATCTACCAACATTTAACTGCTAAATCCTGAATATCTTCCCTTAGCGGCGTGATAGAAAGCTTAACATTACCTGGACAGTTTATGACCGACGTGTTAGATCGCCTGAACCGCTATCAAGAGATGGGATTAGTTATCCGTTAATAACAAAATAGCTTTTCCTGAGTGTCTGACGGACCGCCACCAACATGAAGATCAGAAATTGATCAGCTGCATGGGACATAATCTGGCTAATTTATGGGTTCAATCGATATCTTATAAGACAACAATTATCTCCCTTGCACCACAAATTCAACAACAAAAAATGGCGAAATCTGCCGGATTAGGTACATACGTCTTAGACAAGCATCTTGTGGGGCTAAATCAGGCTGCTTATTAAGAATATACATATATGATCGCCTTCAGCAGGAAAACTATTCGAGAACCAAATCGAAATACATCTGATATTGGAGCTAATGCTAGAACACTGCTTTCAGGAGTTGCGTTGCTTTCCATTGAGTCCTATGCATGATAATGTCAGCCGTGACTATAGTGACGTAGAGGCATAACATATACATATGCGTATAGCATAACATATAGGTGGCTCAACGAATTGAAGATTGCGGAATCAGAATTCCCGTTTTGTGCATTGTAAAAATTTGGATATTTGGCTTAATTCTCAGTGTATGAGCGTACTGCTTATATGTGTGAGATAGATTTGGATTGTATTTCAGCTATATCATGCAACTGATTATCAAAATTATGTTCACATGGAAACTTTAAACCCAAGCTCAGTGGTGATATCAGGGCACTAATAAAACATAAATAATGAACGCGAATCATATCACCTGCATATAGGTTAGGTGCTAAATATCCTTGCCAAACTATTCAAAAGGCTATTGATGCCTTGAACGTGAAATGATGATATGTTTCAAATCAAAAATTAATTTTTGTATTTTGTTGCCAGGTGGATGTGTTTTATATAATCTGTAATAATTTAATTTACTTTATATACAATTTAGGTATTCATAAGTTTTCGGGTTGATGATGACGATGAAAGAAAGAAACGGTATCAGACTTTGATAACAAATGGCTGTAATCATCGACATATTGGCAAGTTCGAACCCACAGTAGCACTTAATTACCGAGCTATTGATGGAACTCTCCAGCTACAACTACACACTAACACAAATAAGACATTACAATGTCAAATAGCTTCGGTAAGTGATAGACCATTATGTAATTACTATGATATTTTTCATCCATGCATGTATAATTATGCATTTATGCATCCGTCCGTCCGTCCGTCCGTCCGTCCATTCATTCATCCACCCACAAACCCTTCCATCCATCCATCCATTCATTCATACATCCACCAGCCAACCAACCAACCAACCAACCAACTACCCATCCCATCCACACATCCATCCATCTACTTCTCCAAATGCCATTTGACTAAAGTTAAGTCAATCTAAGTACTCAGCAGTATTGTACTCGTCGGTTATTTGACATATAATGAAAAATATTGTTGGGAACCAAAGTTTCAACAAAACCCAAATGAATTAAATCACCACAAATATTATTGATGCTGCTAATGCTAGTATTCCCAATAAAACTATTACTATAAATCCTAATGACAAAGCATGGATGTCCAATAAAATAAAACATGAGATGCGAATTAGAGAAAAGCTATTTAGGAAGTCAAGGAAAACTAAACAAGAGCAAGATGTGGCCAACTTTAAGAAACAGAGAAACCTGGTCAACACATTAGTTCGGACAGCCAAACAAAACTTTAAAGATAAATTAGCTGAAAAAATTAAAAACGGACGCACAGGCTCCAGACAGTGGTGGAAAATATGTACGTCCTTCTTAGCTGACACTAACTCCAATTTTAATGAACTGCCCACTTTAAAACGTGAAGATGGCTCATTTACTTACGATTCTTCTGAAAAGGCAGATCTACGTAACCTTTACTTTTCTAATATCGCCACAATTGACGACACTAATGCCCACCTACCTCCTCTATCTCTGTATACGGAGAATACTTTAAACTCAATCACAATAACAAATTTCGATGTCTCAGATGTACTGTCTAATCTGGATACTTCTAAAGCCGTTGGCCCAGACAGATTAAGCCCGAAACTGTTATATGAGAGTAAGACGGTCTTGGTCCCAATACTAGCGCAGTTCTTTAATCATTCCATTATTAGCGCACATTTTCCGACTGGAAAATTGCTAATGTAACTCCTATTTTTAAAAAAGGGGAAAAGAACCAATGTTCAAATTACAGACCAATATCTCTCTTGAGCTGCCTAAGCAAATATATGGAGAGAACTGTTTTTAAACATATTTACAACTACATTAGACACGATATAACTCCATACCAATCCGGATTTCTTCCGTCAAATTCTACAGTAAACCAACTGTTAGACATCTACACTGATATCGCTCAGGCTCGCGATGATCAAAAGGAAATAATGTTCTTGTTCTTTGATATTTCTAAAGCATTCGATCGAGTGTGGCATCGTGGCCTTCTACAAAAATTGAGAAATTTCGGTATCTGTGGAAATTTACTGGCATGATTTGAAAGCTATCTCGAAAACCGTTATCAGCGAGTAGTTATAAACGGCAATGAATCTACCTTACTTCGCTTGCACGCTGGAGTGCCACAAGGTTCAGTCCTTGGTCCCTTGCTATTTTTAGTCTTTATTAATGACATGCCCAGCGATATTTTAAACAATATTAGACTGTTTGCTGATGATACCTGCCTATATGTAATGTCTGAAAACTTAGAAGCACACTCTGCAACAATAGACCATGATATCCTGATCATGACGCGATGGGCTAACACATGGCTTGTCGAATTTAATGCCTCCAAAACTACTAGTCTGTTTCTTTCTCTGCGTAATGAGCCAACTGTCTTTCCAGTTAAATTCAAAAATTCTGAAATACTCCCGTCAAACAACCATAAACATCTTGGCATTACCTTCAATAACAAAGGCACTTGGCTTACTCATGTGGGAAACTTAATAACAAATGCTCAACACAAACTTTCTTTACTCAAGGGCCTAAAATATATCCTAGACCGGAAATGTCTTGAAATTATGTACAAAAGCTTTATTAGGCCATCTCTAGAATACGCAGACGTTGTCTGGGATAACATACCACAGTATCTTGTAACACGACTGGAGGACATCCAAAAAGACGCTCTCAGAACAGTATGTGGAATGACACGTAGTGCTCATACGGAAGACTTGTACACCGAAACTGGAATAGAAACGCTTTCTCATAGACGGGAATCTCACAGACTAGTTATGCTATATAAAATTATCAACGGGATGACGTATGAAATTCTGAATAATCACCTTCCCGCATTATCCCAGGCACGAAACCCCTACAGACATCGAAATATACATCCGTATACATTCGTCACGCAAACCTATTTACTCCATTTCGTTGCCGAATTGAGCTCTTCCGAGGATCCTTTTTTCCAGCAACCGTCCGCGCGTGGAATACTCTCCCAGCGCCGGTCACGTGTTCCGTTACTCTCACGGAATTCAAGAGAAAACTTAAAGCCATGTCGCCTATACGACCGCCTCCTCCCTGGTATTATGTCGGCCAAAGGTTAGCTAATGTAATTATATGTAGGCTTCGCAATGGCTGTAATAATTTAAATCGGCATCTATTTGAAAATTTTCTGTCAGATTCAGCTAGCTGCCCATGTGGATTCACTGATGAATCCACAAATCACTATCTCCTCCACTGCCCTCTTTTTAACGACCAAAGAGTCTCTCCAAAATCAGCTCGTCCTAAAGAATATCTCTCTTGCCACACTGACAGCTAATCAACTTCTATACGGCATTAACAATGTCGACTTGGAAAAGAATATTACAATATGTAACGCCGTATGCCAATCTATAGTCAATACCAACCGCTTTAAGTAACTTCCTATTTGTTAAATTCGCAACTATAAGAGCGAAATGCAAACAGCCCAACCTATACAAGCATGGTTAACGCAGCATTAAGAGATCCTCACTCTCTCTCTCTCTCTCTCTCTCTCGCTCTCTACTTCCCTCCCTCCCTCCCCCTCTCTCTCTTTCCCCCGCTCTCCCCTTCTCTCTCTCTCCCGCTCTCTCTCTCTCCCTCCCTCCCTCTCTCTCTCTCTCTCCCTCCCTCCCCCCCCTCTCTCTCTCTCTCTCTCTCTCTCTCTCTCTCTCTCTCTCTCTCTCTCTCTCTCTCTCTCTCTCTCTCTCTCTCATTATGCACACACGCACGCCAATACGTACGCACACACGCACACATTCACGTACACATACGTAAGCGTGCGAACTACCTAGACAATTGTAACCAGTGGTTGATATAAATTATCATTTAATTAGTTATACATACGTTACTATTTAATTATGTTTTATTATACCCCGTCTTGATGTATTTATTAATGTATTGTATTTGTATGTATGGGAGACACGTGTATAAGACTTATGTCTTACTGTGCTCCCATTGAACAAAATAAAATTCTGTTTAAACCAATTAAATATTTTCTAAATTACCCAAATTGTCAGCTAATGTTTTATCAAAGTAATAAATGTTGTCCAAATTTCAAATTCGCCTGAATAATAGTCGATGTGCTGACTGTCGTTCTAAATCATACAGGGAGAGGTGGGTCCTATGCCATAGACATACGAGTAACATGACTTATGAAGGCCAGCTTATGTTTCATCGATTTACACGCTTAATATTACAATCAGAGCAATGGAGAAATAGGGTTGCCATATCTTGAGGCATTATTTGTCTGACTTTTTTTTAGGAAAATGAAGAATGTTAGCATTTCCATTCAACAAACGTGACAAATGGAAGACTCCAGTTTTAGCCATGCCCCGCCCATCTCTAGCTAAGCTCCACCCACACTTCGCCAGTGTTGAGATCGATCGATCCATGATCTCCCCGACTATTAATTTCCAGAAAACTATACAGTTAAAGTGTTGAATATTTTGAAACTAATTTGACTGGGTGATGTTGCTGCCTATGGCAGCATCAGCGCCCAGTCAAATTAGTTTCAAAATATTCAACAGCATGTTTATTAAATAGTAGACATACAATTCATATAACAACGCTTTATCCCGCCATCAATTATGCGTTCGTGACAAACTTAATTACGCAATTCATGACGTCATTGATTATGACGACATCCTACACGTCACTTAGTTAATTATGACGTCATATGATTGATGGATAAACTGGAAAGGTCTATAATATCTCGTGATTTGTCGATTGGATTAATGTATAATATTTATTTGTGTTTTTTTTATATTTCTATCACTACCATCCAAATACCTCTGAATTGTGTGCATACATATATGCAGCAGAAGTAATAATATGTTATCATCAGTTTAAAGTATTGTGTAAAGTATTGATCATTGTAACCTTGCTGCCTACTACTATAGAGTGTTCCATATTAGTCAACTTCTCACACAAATTTCCACACTATCCCAACACGTCATCAGCATATTCTATGAAGGTTCCATATGTCTATTATCATTATGTATGCACAAACATAGGTACTACATACTTCCCCACAGCCTATTAACGCGGGTTACCGGGCCGGTACTGGGGCAATACTGGGTTGTCTTGGACCGGTAGGCCTACTGGCCCGCTAACATGCGTTGCCAGGGGATTTGTGTGTGAAATTTGAAACAAGGTCGATAGAATCTCGATAGCCGCGGGGTTCGGAATTTTCGGATTTACAAGATTTTTTTCGGATCACCCCAAAAGTTGTGGGATCTTAGTGTATGCTCACACTGTTTCCTATTTTAAGATTTATGCGAAATCGGCCCAGTAGTTTTCGAGATAACCGTATATGCAGAATGTGATCTGATCCGGATCCGGGTTATCTTGTCCGGATCGCTGCCAAAGTCTGGCCACCGCAAATTCCTCCGTTGTGTTAAAATTTGGCCAACTGAGCGCAACCGACCACGACCGACCGACCGACTGACTGACTGACTAAGGGGCATGATGTTTTATGGAGTTGCTACCCGCAGCGAAAATGGTGGGCGGAATGATGTTATAGTTGTGGGGGTGGGGGGGGGTGGGGGGGGGGGTGCATGGTTGGTGGTGAACAGCGGTAAACGAAAACTATGCACGGCTTTAGTAGTTAGTCAGGCTTATGTAATCTTATATTCTGCTTATATATTTTCTGTACTCCTTCAAACCAGGATTTCTATAGCTGGCATTCAGTGGCCATCTTGTACCAGGACAGTCGGCTACAGGTGGTGGTTGACGGATACTTGTGTCTCAGTTCTTCGCTTTTCTCAGGTAATAATTACATTAAAATAATATTAGTAGTAATAAATAATTAGCATGCAATACGTTCATTTATAGAGTCACAGCTTTAGTTAACAAGATAATGTTTATTTCAAATTGTTTAAATGCTTCTAATTAATTAATAAGCCACTTTAAAATCTAATAGTTTATAAACTTTGATAAAGGCTTTCATATTCTTCATTGTTATTGTCATTTATCTAGGTCCAGTGCGATTAACACAATGCCCACTAACGCTGGCTGGTGATCCACTTGGCCGAAATGCTAATTTCCGAGGATATCTTGATGAAGTAGGTTACAACTCACAGGTTACAACTCACATACTGTGAAAAAACCCCAAAAACAAACAAACAAAAAAACCAACTCACATACTGGATTATTTAAAGCCAATGTTATGCATCACATATAGATTAATGTCTGTAATTCTCTTCTGAAGTTCATCCACTGCTCCTGGGTCATCCATGCGCCATCTCCACTGTCATTATTGTCTCTCCATCGTGGGATAAAAAGTATGTCTGTCATGCTGTCTGTCTGTCAGTCATGCTGTCTCTCTGTCATGCTGTCGGTCAGTCGGTCTGTATGTATGTATTTTTATTTTATTGACGCACTGGCAACGTGCTGCTTCAATTTCTATGTGCTAACTTAGCCGACAGTCATGCAACCATTAGTTTAATTTGTTGATCACCATCTCCCCCGTCGGGGGATCGAACCGCCATTCTGCAACTCCGCATAGCATCAGTAGCCAGACATCTTTCCACTGGACCACCGCAACAAGACTAAAAAGTCAAGGTTTGGCCGACCAGCTTTCACATGTCTGATATACTGACACACTGACGATTCATATGGGACTATCTGTGGATGCACAGGCCACGATTCAATCCTAGGCTTTTTACGCCTATTGTACTCTGACTGCAGTACGGCTCTGGCAGTATATGTATTTTTATTTTATTGATGCACTGGCAACATGCGGCTTCAATTTCTATGTGCTGACTTAGCCAGCAGTCATGCACCCATTAGTTTAATTTGTTGATCACCATCTCCCGGTCGGGGGGATCGAAGCGCCATTCTGCAACTCCGCATAGCATCAGCAACCAGACATCTTTCCACTGGACCACCGCGCCTAGACTAAAAAGTCATGCTGTCTGTCTATCTGTCTGTCATGCTGTCTGTCTGGCGGTCGGTCGGTCGGTATGTATGTATGTATTTTTATTTTATTGACGCACTGGCAATGTGCGGCTTCAATTTCCATGTGCTAACTTAGCCGACAGTCATGCACCCATTAGTTTAATTTGTTGATCACCATCTACCGGTCGGGGGATTGAACCGCCATTATGCAACTCCGCATAGCATCATCAACCAGGCATCTTTCCACTGGACCACCACACCAAGACTAAAAGTCAAGGATTGGCCGACCAGCTTTCACATGCCTGATATACTGACACACTGACGATTCATATGGGACTATCTGTGGATGCACCTGCCACAATTCAATCCCAGGCTTTTACGCCTATTGTACTCTGACTCCAGCACGGCTCTGGCAGTATATGTATTTTTAATTTATTGACGCACTGGCAACGTGCGGCTTCAATTTCCATGTGCTAACTTAGCCGACAGTCATGCACCCATTAGTTTAATTTGTTGATCGAACCGCCATTCTGCAACTCCGCATAGCATCAGCAACCAGGCATGCCTGTCTGTCTGTCTGGCTGGCTGGCAGCCTGTCTGATATATAAATCTTGGGGTGTGCTAAATAGGAACGTGCTATCAAATTGGTCGATCAGATTATTTTGACGAAGATAACATCGATTTAGCCAATGCCCATATTGAATTTTGTGACATTTTAGAAACATCTGTAAATATCTCCTCTGAAACAGACTGACAATCAACAGGAATCTTAAGAAAGCTCATCTATGTCAGGACTTGAAAAAAATGTGTTGATGAGAACCTGAACCTAGTTGTCCCATAACCTTTGGAACCGCTAACTGCCATCAACAGGATCGAACTCAAACGTTGCAAATTAAATGAGGGACTAAGGGTCGTTCACGTGTCTTCAAGAGAAGTGGATATAAGGGAAAAAACACAAGGCCACAATCGACCAATACAAGGTGTGATTCCGTTAGTTGGTGTATTTTAATTACGGAAATGGCGATATATATGTTTTGGTGGGATGCTAAATACAACTTTGATACGTTTGCATGAGATTGATCACTCCCTTTGTTCATCCAACGCTGCATGGGTGATCATATTGGATTTGGTGCTATTTTAAAAATCACCATTAAAGAATGTCTTCTCCCAAATCAATAGTTAACGTGAAACTCAAGAAACCTCATCTATGACATTATGACACTGGCTAAGACTTGAAGTTTCCTCAATAGAACCTGATTGTTTGATGTTCTTTCAGTTATCGTGTTCTCGATGTTTTTTCATCTTCTGTCAAAATGTTCACATTCACGTTTGGAACTTAAATTGTCATACTTCATACATGTATAAATGTGTGCCCCTTATAGGTCCAGCGCTGGCTCAGTAATATGCGTTAGCATGGTATCATAGACATTCCTTGGATTAAGCCGATTTGGGGTCCATGGCTAATTCATTTTGAGATCCCCATAAGTAGGTCAAGGCGGGAATGACTGCTGCTGCTGCCAAATATAATAAATTCGGTACGTATGCTAATTTTACTGGTACCAGTTTCCAGTCAAATTGGTTTCAAAATTTTTCACCTGGTTATGTATATCATGATTGTAAAAGTGATACTGGGATTACAAGTTACATATGTGGAATATTTACAATGCCATTGTTTATAATCATCGGCCTGCTACACATGTCTGACCGTAGGCCAATATATTTTATATCGTTGCCTTGCATTATTTTCAGCTACTGATCACTCGCTATTGCCGTGTGTAAGAACAACAACGCCCGAAATAGTGCGGACAGGACGAGGCGGAATACTATGGATGGACGCGTACCTAGATCACTGAATGAACTTTAACACATTTGTATCTTAAGATTGAGTACTGTCAGATGTAAATATTTTGAGATTGTGAATCCAATAGAACCAAGAATTAGTTCAACAGATAGACGAAAAGGGGAATCCAGTTTCTCAGTCAATCATATAACGTCATAATTAACTACGTCACATGTAGACTGACGTCATTTATGCCATGAATGACATGATTTAGTCCGTCATAAAGGTGTAATAGTTAGCTAACTTGTACGAATTGTATGTCTTTACTAATTAATAAACACTGTTGAATATTTTGAAACTAATTTGACTGGGCGCTGTTGCTGCCAAATTAGTTACAAAATATTCAACAGCTTAGGTGTATAGTTTTATGGAAATTGAGGTTCAGAGAGTGCAGGGATCGATTGATCCCAACACAGGCAAAGCATGGGTGGAGGTTAGCTCGAGATGGGCAGAGCATAGCTAAAACTGGATTCCTCCGCTGTGTATATAAGAGTGACACATGGTTTCCACAAGTTCCAAACTTTTGAATATATATTGTGAGTAGTATGCATTTTCACTTTCAGAAATGATCGATATATGTTCATTAATTTATAACAGGCTGTGTGTGTATATATATAATATTTAATATGTATTGAGTGGAGCTAGAGTGACGAAATATTGGGTAGCTTTTTATTTGAATAAAAGCTAATTAGGACCTACATGAATTTCTAAATGCTATCTCTATTATTATATTACACTGAGAGTTGTTATAGCATTAGTTGTTCAAACAACATTTTGCTGTTTGAGTGACAGATTGGATTCCTTTTTGTCTCTTACTCTCTAGCCACCCAGGGAACGAGGTAGCAGAATTTATTTTAAATGCCATTCATAGTTTATGTGTTGGATATTATATAATCTGAACAGCTAGTATAAAATGAGGTGTATCTTCCTATAATTTGTTAATCCATTTATATTTAACCCTTTAACACTCACATTTGCTTAAGATAATATCAATTTTCTCATAGCCCATTTGTGAACCAGGAGAGGATCATTATTTTAGGGGTTACCACTGGAATGACTGGCCCTGTTATCGACCCAGTCATTTGACTTGCTCTGTTATCGAGCCAGACATTCCAGTTGTGAATTCCTAGGAATGGTCTTGTCTTGGTATGCGAATGGACTTTTTTCAAGACCATTGCAAAAGCGTTTTTGGTTGGCTTGACTGTTGAAGGGTTTAAAATGTTATTTATTATTTCTACAATCCGCCACCATGATGTATTTATTGTCTTGTATATTGATGTGTATGGGGACACGGTTAGAAGACGTGCTCCCATTTGAACAAAAATAAATTCTGTTTAAACCAAAGAACAACCCATTTCACTCTCTATGCATATTATATTCATTAGATTAGACGATACACAAACTAAAATTTCAGCTTAAAATATTAAAGGATAACTAACCTCATCTCTTGATAGCTATTCAGGTCCTCTAATGTGCGACTCATAAACTATGCAGGTAGACTTAAGTCCTTTATCATGCCGCTAAAAAAAGATAACCATCTAAATATGCATAGACACACCAGTTACACGAATATCCTGGACGACACGGTAGTGTTCGCCGTTGGCGGGAATGCCCGCCCGGCCCCACTGGAACATGATCGTTCCCTCTCGAGGTAGGTGTTTGTGTTCCCCGGTCGCTCGCAGTCTTCATTCCGCATCTCCGAGGCCATCTAACCAGCATCATCAGATCGGCCCATACCGCAGGTATGAGTCGGAAACCGAGGAAGAAACAGCAGAGCAGTGCAGCGCCGGAGCTACAAGTGGTGCCTGATGTGGGACTCGAGGGCTGTTTCTTCCTCAGTTTCCGACTCATACCCACGGTATGCGCTGACCCGACGATGCTGGTTAGCTGGCCTCGGTGACGTGGAAGGGAGACTGCGAGCGACCGGAGAATACAAAGACCGACCTCGAGGGCCACTGGAGCGATCATGTTGCAGTGGGGTCAGGCGTGTATTCCCGCCAATGGCGAACACTACCGTTTCGTCTCAGCCATTCATGTAACCGGTGTGTCTATGCATATTTAGATGGTTATATTTTACTTTATATAGCACAGTGAGTCGAAGGCTGGCTTCCTGAAAATATATAGGCACAGGGTTTAACAAAGTGATTTGCTTACTGCGGTTTATGAAAGTGATGTGTTGTCGTCATCTATATTGTATCTCGCCAAAGATACCTAACCTATCCTTGTATATACGTATAGGTACCCGGCCTGCAAGGGATAAGTCCTAATGTGGCTAAGTAGTTTAATATAAACTAATGCCTCAAGCGGGCCAGTTTTGTGAGAGGAAAATGCCTCGTGTGGGCCTCCATCATGGGAAAATGCCTACCATGCCGAAAAGTACTTCGTTTACACAGGGGGCGATATCACACACCCTACACTCCACGTCCATGGAGTGAGTCGCCTGAAATAAGACGGCGAAGGCCGCACATAGAAGTACAAACTCCCCCTCGATATACCTAGTCACCTATACTGCGGTGCATATCAGAATCACTGCGATACGATCCGAGTGAAGTGGATTTCATACATCCCGCGCTACATGAAGTCATGTGCCGACATGCACCACCTACAGTGGCGCCGTGCCCAAGGTGCACGGGGGAGCCCGGGCTCCCCCACCCCAAAATATTTTTTCAAATTTTCTTTTATTCAACAGCAGCGGGTGTGATCGTGAAATAGCTAAATATACAATAAATATTGGAGGTATGTGAGGAGGTGTGAGGTAACTTCGCATCATCAAATGTAATGTCACTTGTGTAAAGTGCAAACCTTGACATGTTTGGTTCATTAACGAATAATGATTTACTTAAAATGCCTTATTTTCTTATTTATAATGGGCGACACGTCGCTTCATCGAGGACAATGAGGTCACCAGACCAGCACCAATAATTGTGCTATGTCATCGCATCCTGTTTGCATTAGGCAGGGCCTACAGATCTATGAGAGTTAGCCATTAGGCTAAAATTAAAACTCTGCAAAAGTAGGCCTACATGAGAACATGACATGTCTTCGCTGACCGCTGTGCATGTAATGACACACCTGTTACTGTCGTTCTGCCGGTGCAAGTGTGTTACGGGGTGCGTTGAAATATGAGATGGATGCACATAGGGTTGGGCGATTTTTCGATATTATCGTCAATATCGCGATATACCGAATACCGATACCGAAATCGTCATAATTTCGAAAAATCGTAAATGTCAATACCGACAGGACGATATTGCACTTTTAGCTGTGAGCATAATATAAATAACTAAGTTAGAAATGTCATACTCGTACCTCTATTCGGTCCAGTAATAGTCTTTAAGTAATAATCCAGTCTGTCTAAGGTACTAAAAACTTAATAAACTCCAAAATAATCTGTGTTCATTTAATTCATGGTTTGTTTGCGCTAATAAAATGATTTAAAGTACAAAATAATCCTTTGTTGTTCACTTTTCATAATTACATAAATAGACGACGCCATGGTTTTTTCTTGCCTCATTCTGAGGGTTAGTCAGTGGGGAATACCATTTGCACTACCCACATTCCAATCTGATGACGTCATTACCACAGGTCAAGCTATTTATCCATTAGTCATTGATCTGCATGGTTAAATATCGTCTGACCGTGAAATATTTAAACTTTAAAACCTTTTAGGTCGATAGGAAACCACACACACTTAATCCCTTATCAATACCACAGCTTGGAACGGTGGGTGAGGGGGAAGTTAATCTCTTGCTTTACCGTTATACGTTTTTATGTAACTTTATACAATATATTTAGCATTTTTAAACGAATCAGATCAAAATTCATTCCACATATAACATTACAGATTTATTCTAAGTGTGAAACAGCCTTAAAATAAATAATTTAGGCCTAATTATTTCCAGTCTTCGATCTGTTGTGGCAGTTTTGGTTGCACTGTTAACTGGGTTAATTTCACACATCCCGGCTACGCCTTGAGATCAATGGATGGGACCGCTAAGTAGTGAGCGAATTTGAATCGGTCTGCAATGGGGCAAATTAGTATTTAATATTACAGACCAAATAAAATCTGATATAATTGTTTCCAGTCTTCACGCTGGTTCTCGTTCAAAATCATGCAGTGTTATTTTATTAATTTGCATCGTCTACGCTAGCGGTGGGCGTGATAACAGCTGTCGGAATTCTGCAGTGTGAATTCTGATTGGTTCAAGTATGATACGGCGGCCAATCAGATTTCGCTCTGCTGAATTCCTGTCTGCGCAATGAAGTTAATGCGTATTCCTTGCTCAATCTTTTGACAGTTGTCGTGAGTATATAAATATAACACAAAATACAACACAAGAACAGAAGAAAATCCTTTATTTTTCTTATTTGTGATGAATACGGTTAAGGGTGTCAAAGTGTGGAATTTCGTGTAGTAAATATGCGGAAATGGCAATCATGGCGATCTCAATTTACGGTTTCAATGCAACAAACTTAATCAAAATAACTTGTAGACGCCACCAATTTGAAATGTTATTCTATGTTTACGCCATAACTCCACACCCCACCCAAATGACGATATATCGTGATACCGCGGTATTTTAATGAGATACCGATATCGTCATGCCTTGAGCAATATCGCCCAAACCTAGATGCACATGCTGTATTCTGACAGCTGACCCAGCCTGTTTCTCGTGCTATTCGATCATAACTAAGCATCTGTATTATGCTTTCAGATTATGACTTTTTAACTTTCATATTACCAATGGTAATATGAAAGTGAAAAAAGTCATAATCTCAAAGCACAATACTGATGCTCTATTATCACTCAGAATGCAGGAAAACACTTCTCAGAACATCTAATTTCAAGATTTTCCCAGAGAAAGACCCCCGGAACCCCCTGCTTCCATGGAGGGGTCACCCTCCCTGATCCACCCCAATGGGCTCCCCCAACTTTTCGGCTTGCACGACGCCCCTGATCACCTATCACCCTAGGTCGCCTCCAGGACCCTCGCCATACCGAGGACACCCAACATAGAGGCCGGTGGATCCACCATGCTGTATAAGTGACCATCTGAGGCATGACCCGTCGCCCATATACTGACCATGCATAAACCTCCTGAGTCCGCCGTAAACCCATCCCAACCGCGACTCTCAGGAATGTGTTTGTGAATATACACAACCCGATAGGTCATACACCCCACCATACCACCACACATGGCGCACAACCTATTCACCTACTCCTGCATTCTTCTTTCTCCAGAAATGGCTGTTCCTGCCCAAGATGAACTCACAGCATGTCTGATGATTCCGATCATCAGCGTCAATGGATCCAAAAGCTCCATAAATATAAACACAGGGATGGGCAGTGGATTAGACACTGCTTCTTCTGCGCATCAATCCACTACTGCCGGTCACTAGAACTATTACTCCCACTACATATCCAGCACCAATCACCACCTCAGCTACACTTCTACCCCCCCCCCCCTCCCGGCTCCATCTTTGTCGGTGCAAAATCTGCAGTGGCGCCGACAGGTCAGTCCCTTCATCACTCAGCCACCAATATCTTTAATGGAGGTTTCTATATCGAGGATCCAACAGCCACAGAGGAGGAACCACAGGGTATAACGCTGGAGACCATTTCTCGGGCACCTCGTAAAACAATATACAAATGCGCCTGCCTCTTTGGCGGCATATCCACCAGTGCCACTGTGGACACTGGGGCCTCCATCACAGCACTCAATAATCGCCTATATGAGAGCATCCTACCTCATAGACGACCTCCGCTTAAGCCTACGTCCATTTTCCTACAAACAACCATGGGACCTAACGTCCCAGTAGCTCGTATAGTAAATATGTGATACAGAAAGAGGAGATGCAGTTTATACAATGAGTTGTCGTCGCCTCTCTCCAAAATAATGTCTTTGTTGGCGCCTTTTCCTTAGTGCCAGCGAAGCCATAATACATTGCAAACAGCAAGAACTAGACATCCATGGCTACCGTATACCCGTAGGGCCGAACTCTTCAATGCACGATACATGTGCATTGATATTGGCATCCACCACCACAGTTAAGCTGGGTCGAAATTCTTTGGGCCATTACACCACATCTTCACACCCACACTCACACGGCCATGCTAGAGCCTGAACCCGAATACCCTTTAGATTCACAATGCGTTAGCCCATGTATCTTAGTCACTACCACCAATAAGGATCAGATACCTTTCCAGGTTGTCAATGGCACAGATGACGCTATCACCCTCACCCCAGGCATACACTGTGGCCACTTGGTGGAGGTGATTTCGGTGCAAACACACACAAATAGCCATACACCTATGGCGCTGTCCCATGATAGACTACCAGAATATCTACACGATCTGTGCTTACGTGCTACAATCAGCGTAAGCAAAGAACACACGCATGATGTACGCAACTTACTGTATAAATACTGAGACAGTTTCTCATTGAGTGATCTATACCTTGGAGAAACTCACCTAGTACACCACACCATCGACACCGGGAATAATTAGCCAGTCTGCCAACTCGTACACCATCTCCCAATAAATAAAGAAACAGAGGCGCACCAACAGGTTAACGATATGTTGTGAACATGCATTATCGAACCATCTGCAGCCCACTGGGCCAGCCCTATAGTCCTCGCCGATAAAAAGGATGGGTCATGGCGATTTTGAATTGACTACCATCGCCTAAACTACCTGAGGGTGAAAGATACATACCCACTCCTCCGCATCGATCAGGCTCTGGATTTGTTGGCTGGAGCCAAATGGTTCTGCACCCTAGACTTGGCGAGCAGCTATTGGCAGGTAGCCATGTAGGGCTCCGACTGCGAGACAATGGCTTTTACATGCAGACGGCCTGTTCCAGTTCCGAAAGATGCCTTATGACCTGCGCAGCCCCCTGGTATGTTTGAGCGCCTGATGAAGCAGGGACTCAATAAACTACAATGGCAAATCTGTTTATGTTATCTGGATGACATAATTGTGTTCGGCTCCACGTTTGAGCGAACCTTGGCCAACGAAGCGAGAATTATTGCTCGTGGTATACTTCACAAAGTATTACAAACACTTTCTCTATGGGAATCCATTTAGACTGCGTACAGACAACACGTCCCTACGATGGCTCACGTATCTGAAAAACCCTGAGGGTCAAGTACCGCGGTGGCAGGAATCCCTGCAGGCTTATAACTTCATGGTCATTCATCGATCTGGCAAATTTCATGGAAATGCTGACACCCTGAGCCGAATTGGACTAGAGGGTGAAACTGAAGTGGCCACAGCCATTACATACGATGAATAGCCAACTCACACCTTTCCAGAACTCTGGTGTGAGGACTGGACGGTGACTGAACTCGCTCATGAACAGCCAACAGACGCACATTCATGACACATATACGTATGGACACAGGAGCGACTACGCCCTTCCAGGGAATCGATTAGTCCCTTTATCAACCACGGCGAAGTATTACTATCAATGATATGCAGAATGCCATATGCACAATGACATACTGTACATCAAAGAATCGTATTATTGTCCCTGAGCTTTTCCGAGTCATGATACTTGAACAAATGCATAACAACGCTGGACATTTAGCCATAGAAAGAACCACTGAACATATCAACACCCCATTTCCATTGGATTAACATGCGTGATAGTGTGAAGGCTTGGGTAGCCAAATGTGTATCTTGCCAATGCCGTGCTGTTGGCCAACAACACTCTGCCCCATTACAGACAAGAATTGTCGGTGCGCCATAGGAGTGAGTGGCTATCAATGTTGCCGGACATTTAAATACGATGGATGCGGCCAATAAATACATTCTCGTACTGCAAGATTATTTTACGAATTGGGTAGAAGCATTCGCTCTGCTGGACCCAGAGGCGACCACTGTGGTTGATGTTCTGGCCAGCAAGTTCTTCTGCCAATTCGGTATGCCGTATGAGTTACATTCCGACAAAGGAACCAATTTTGATAGCTGTTTGATCGCCAAACTCTGTAAATTGTTTCATATTGTCAAAACGCGAATGCCACTCAACCATCCGCGTGGTGACGGGATGGTAGAGAGGTTTAATAGAACCCTGGTGATCATGTTGACTAAAGAAACGAACTTTTATTCTCGTGACTGGGATCTTCAGCTCCCATATGTTCTCTTAGCATACCACACTTCGGTCCATACCTGCACAGGCTTCACCCCTGCGATGCTCATGCTAGGTCATGAGTTAGTCTTGCCCCTGGATCTAGCCATGCCTATGATGCCGAGTGAAGTAAACTCGCCATCACTCAATATAGAACTCACACGCCAATGGATAGAACAGCCCCATGAGCTCGCCAGAGAACATTTTCCACTGTACATCGGCGCCAGAAAACCTGGCATGACCGCCGAGTACATGGAACTCCCTATGAGGATGGAAAGATGGTTTGGGTTCACGATACCAGACTTTCTGCATATGTATCGAGTAAATTGAGTTACCAGTGGAAAGGTCCCTATATGGTAGTAGGTAAAAAGTCGGACGTGACCTACCTGATCTGTGCCCTGGATGGCCTGACCTCAGTTATCCATTTCGATTGACTTAAGCCATGCATTGGCGCTGACCCAGGCCTGGTACGTACGTCATTGAATGCTGGCACCCAAACCAAAATCTCTGAGGAGATGAGCATTCCTGACGTTAACACCATGTGCGATGGCGCGAGTTCGCCCCCCCCCCCCCCCCCCGTTCTACCAAGTGAGGAATTGGGCAAACATATGGCTCCACTCCGTTGCATCGCATGTACAAGATGTGTGGGAGGGCTGGTTAGCTACAGTTCTCGGGGTTACGGATCCCGTATCGTGACTCTCCAGAAGGTACAAAGACCAGACTCTAGAGCCGGTGGAACGATCATATTCCAGTGGGGCCGTATGACCGTTGCCACCGAGATTGAACCTCACTGTCTCGTCCCAAATGTTCATGTCACCGGTATGTCGGTCCATTAACTCGTTTAAAATTATGGACATGATAATATAATTAAAAGTAAATAACCTATACAAACAATGCTACTCGTTTGATAGTAAGTGAGCAAAAATAATACAGTACATAGAGCCAACCTGGTGTTCTTTCTATGTGGTCTCGCCGAAGGTATCACACAGAGTCGTAAATCCGCAGACGTATCCCCGCAAGGGAGAATTGCAACGAGGCTACTTGAATAGTTTAATATAAACCAATTATACCCCTAACACACACAAAATATTATTGTTGTGAGAGGAAAGTGCCTCACGCAGGCCTCCGTCACAGGAAAATGCCTTCAACACCGAAGCGGAGCAAAAGAACTGGCAAAAATGGCGACTTTTGTTCAAACCAAAAGCTAAGTGCAGTGGTCAATCCTAGTGAAGCCATAATTAATGTGATGCACACCGGTTTACATGAAGAGAGGTTGGATGATTTCCGAAGAATTCATAGGACACCGTCTTATGTAGGTCCAAAGATACCGCATTGGTAGTTGCCACTTTATTTACGCGGGCCTTCTGCTAAAGTCTAAACTACCATTTAGTTGTTAGATGTTTCCAAGCTTTAGCCACAAGTCGCAGGGTTTCCTACCTATCCTTAAACACATACATCTAACTGGCAAAGATGCTCAGCTTCCTGAAGGTCGCCCCACATAGCATCTTCCTCAGAAAGACAGTGTGCGCACATGTTACGGAGCAATAACTCCCGAATCATATGACGATCCTGTCACCATTACAACATTGCCACATATAACATCACCAGGACAAGTTACAGTTCACATAAGCAATTTAGAAAGTGCAATATCATTTGTGGTGGGGAGTGAGAGACAGATATCCATCGCTAGTGACCTTCCCGTGTGGGCGTGGTGGGTTTTAAGACCTCACCCAGTCACTATACCGAGTTGGATGGGGATCTGCATCTCGTCCGTCACCCGTGTGTTACGGAATTAACATTTCACCTATCATTAGGGTTATGTTCCAGAATTCCCAGACTTACATTGGCGGGGAAACTAAACTAACTTGTATCCGAAGATATGGGGCGAAGTGTTTGTAAATCGACATTAGTTATCACTGCTCGGAAACACCAATAGTTTCCCAGAGTCGGATCCTGCCAACATGTCGATTGGGAGTACAGACAATTATTAAGCCGTGAGGCTGGAGCAGCGCAGAAAGAGACAATCACTCGATATTAATAAGAGGCCCTAAGGTAATTGACCAATTTTACACAATCGAGCTGGTGCGTGGTGTTATATATCCACTACAGCTGGAAAAGAGGCGTACACAATGTGTCTCTTACAGAGAGATTATCCCTAACTACTTTAAACCTATCCTATCGAGCTAGAATAGCCAGGTTTAGTCAGTCACATGTCAGGTTCGAGCATGGTCAGCATGATCAGTGACCTCAGTGTGAAATTGATGCTGGGGTAGTAGTGATGCGGATATAATATTGTCTAGCATACTGCATTCGAGAGTTTTTATTTATAAACAAAACAGAATAACTAGGATAGCTACTTGCCATATACATAACTAACTAATACAGTGTTGACAGTATATCAGGTCATAAGACCTTACGGTGTTTGTTAGTTGAGAGCACACGGAACTATAAGATAATATATACAGTATGAAACAGAAAGTATAAAAATGAGGTCTTTAAGACCGGGTAGGCACCTATTAGTCATCAGTGCCTATCACGGAAATAATGAAATGTACGATAGTATAGTTACTTGAGTACCTATTGGTCATCGGTACAGTAAGAGTTCATAAATCATGGAAATTGATACACTACAGTTGTGTAGCACGAGATGGCACGATTCCGAATGCAGGGAAGTTTTCCACAAGCAGATTGTTGATGTGGCTCACTCTCAAGACGGTGAAGAAGAACAGTTATAGAAAGATGTCCACTAGATGGTCAGAATAACTGATACATAAATTTACACAGTTGTTATAAAGTTTCCATCCGCCGATGATTGTTTGAAAATTGCCCATTAACAAGGAGGGCTATAGTTGTAATTAAATATGCATGTACATTAAACTGGGTACACAGTGCGGGATACGTTGTATAGCTCTTGCGATGCACCGGGCAGAGTCCCATCAGACTGTGGTCTAAAAGTTTATTAATACACTCGACATGTTGTGAAGAAGTTTGATACCACTTTTCAGCATGGTCCGGAAGAGCCGGCGAGTTATCCACCAAGAATCACCTCAGCTCTACACCCTGTAGAATTACATCGGGCCCGCAAGGCCCATCCACAGGAAGCTCCTCTGCGATTGTTCTGGAAAAGGGAGTTCTTATATTAAATTATTTTGCCCCGGATGGCCGTCCGGGAGCTTCCAAAATTGCTATTGCGGATGTCCCAAACTGCTCACAGGCGCATGAGATCTCAAATCCGAATGGCACTGCTGCGGTGTAGGTCAGTTCTCTCGCATCATGCATTGCGCTGGTCCAGCAGTCTTGCTGACTGTGTTGGCTGTGTTGGCTTCCATGCCGAAGTGCTCTCGATTCTCAAATTCTGGCTCCTTTTATACTACTCGTGACGTCCGACGCAGGACGCTCCAGTCAATCAGAGGGCGAGCAGTAGCCAACCAGCGTGCAGCTACAAATGGTGACGTGTCGATCACGTGAACAGCGCATTCCCCATTCATTTAATACATACACGACGTCAAAGCAATATTTTGAAAATAATTTAAGTGAGCCATTTGACGATAACTCGGCCATTTCTGGTCCGATTTTAAAAAGATAAAATGTTATGAAATTCTCGTTTCATTCCGGTCCTGATTGCTACCAAGAACGACGAGAATGGTGTGATTTGACGAAATTATCAGTACCAACTCGGTACACTATAAGCATACACTCTCCCAATACTGACACGTGTTGTCAGGGAAGCTCTGATGCGCGCATACGCGCGCTACACGTTCTTACGGACTTAGCCATTTTAATGAAACCTCTCTTTCATAGAGCTTTACACACGCATAATATCCTACTCAGGGGGGGGGGGGGGCTGCATGGAATGCACCCGGAGCGGTTGTCCCGTACCCAGCTTAGGCGGGATGGTTCGTACCCATCCGGTCGATCCATGCTACACCATTACCCCAATTATAGAGTTGCCATGGACTGAGGCAGACCCGACTCCCAAGCGTTCTGCTTCCCAGGAGGTGGTACACGTAATAAGTAGCATAGAAGCGATAGGGTCCTATGAACCCTCGGCCTGTTATCTTGAGCAGGTGAAATGCCAAAATCGGCGCCCATCCTTCCCAGCCCTTACTCCTGATCAAAAACCCTACTCCCACTCTCCAAATCCAAACCTCCAGCCCTTTCCTCGACGGCGCCAAGGGCTTTGGCGCCGAGTTCGGACATCATGTTTCCTTTCTTCCTCACACTCCCCTCGTCGTCAGCGGCTAACTATGCCCCTGATATGAGAGAACTTAACAACCCCCTATGTGGATCGGCCGATGATCCACTAGCTGCTCCTTTAGTGACTGGTGGCAATCAGCTAAGCGACCTGATCTATAAGTTCTTGGATCATTTATTCCCTACGTGGAAGAAGTATGAAACTGGGCTGACCATTGTGTCTTGAAAGATTCAAGTCCAATTTCCCGCAACCAAGAATCAGACCACTACTCCACCTCACTTGAGCGATCAAGACAAACACTATGCAAATAATGTCATCTACCTAATCAGCATTTGCGCTCAGCGATCCGTTACCTAACTATCCATAACGCGCGGGAATCAACATTTCACCTGTCGAAAATGCACCATTTCGGCAGGATGCAGTATGCACAGTAAAACAATTACGCCATAGTGACTACCTTCCTATGCCACCTTGCAACCGATTAACAACATACACATACCCAAATCAACACACTGGGTATGACGTTCTAAAAGCTTTCAATGCGAAAACTCAAACGGGCGCCAAAAATACAATCTACAAAACCAACTATGTAATACCCATCAAAAAGAAGGGCACGGTTAATTAAGAGGGTTAACTGATGCCACTACATGACATAATCAACCTTGCTTGCAACTCAGCTTCCCGTGCCCCGGTCACCACGTCATACATTGATACTGTGACGCGGATCGACCAGGAGGGTACTGGCCGTCCAAGCCAAGCTTGGTACGAACCACCCATCCTGGAATAGTTCCCATAAACACACGCCCCTGGGTAGAGCAATAAGCATATATAAGCCCATACGAGAGGCATCTCGTCGTGAAATCGACTAAGTTCGTAAGTGTCGCTCGGTCCCTTCGTTGATGACACACGTGCCATAAATAGAGGCGAGTGCGTGCTATTGGCGTACTGAGAAGGTACTCGTAAATCCCTTTAATTTATCCATTTTCGTCATTCTTGGTACCGATCAGGACCGGAATTTGACGAGCTTTTAAAACTGTAAACTATTTGAAAATCGGTTCAGAAATGGCCGAGTTATCGTAGATTTTCCCCGTCCAAATTATGCTCAAAATATTCCAATAACGTCGTAATCGCGTATCTATACATAGCGTAATACAAAGTTATGTGTGTACACTTGACTTACTACGTCACTCTACACATCTATACATATAGTAATATTTAGTTTTTTGTGTAAACGTCACGCTAATTTAGAACGCTGATTGGCTGAAGCGACGATTTCTGATTGGTTGAGATAGCCAGCTATGACGTCCTTGTGAGTATAAAAGAGGGTGAAATCCAAAGATCAGGAGCATCTATGGCTTGGAGGCCATGGGTTGAGAACTGACTGGAGGTGTGGACTAGACGAGTGAACCAGAATACTTGCGGATAAGAAAGACAAAGCATGTCCCCCGCAGTTCCTAGTGGCTTTCAGACCACCCACACATAAAAGCAGTTCTCGACCACCCGCATATACGTCAATTTTGTAAGCTCCCAGACGGCCATCGGGGGGGGGGGGGGGGGGGGGGAAATAACTAATTCAAAGTAATAAGTTCCCGTTCCCGAACATCAATAAGAGGAACCTTTGCGGGAAGGGCCCTTGTGGCCCGTCATGTAACTTCTACATGAAGAAGAGCAGCGATGTTTCTTGGTGGATGACTCACCGGATCTGTTGACCACGCGAAAGTGGAATTCAATCAGCGCACTGCATGTCGTGTGACTAACTTTTATAACTTTTTGACCGCAGCTTAGTAACCTTGCCTGGTGCGCCACAAGAGCTAAATGACACACCCCGCACCATATGCTTCAACTGTACATGCATAGAAATATTTCGTATATTAACCCTATCTGTTAATGGGTTATTCTTAACTGTATTACTCCGTTGCCGGACAGGAACTTTTCTCACTTCCGTAAAATAATTATTATGAATGTTATGATGACTATCTAATTGACATATCTACATTGCTCCATCTCACTGTCCTGAGTTCGTGCCGTGTCTACGGGAGCCTTATGTGCGAAGATCACCCTGCGGATCATCACCTGCGGAAATCTCAGACGGAAATGTTCAGCAAGAATGTATCGACTCACGCTACGAATTTGATAGCACCTCATTTTCAGTAACCCACAGTAGCTTGTCCCGCAATGACTATTAGATGTTCAAGCAATTCTATACATTTTGTCATGACGTCATAATTTATATCCATAAAAGGTACTGATGACTAATAGGTACCAAACCAGTCCTAGGACTGCAATTTATCATTTCTTTATTAAACTGTGTATCTTATCCTTGTTTACTGTAGGTGCTTAACTAACCGCACCAGTTAGGTCATAGACCTTATATACTTACTACACCATTTAATCAAACTGTGAAAACTGTGATATTGTTCTATTACCTAGGTTAGTTATATATGGCAAGTAGCCATCCCGTTCATATGTTTTGCTTATTTTGTAGAAAACTTTGGAACGCAGTACAAATAGGAAATACTATACAGCAACAATATACGCATCACTTATTCCCGCCACCAACAAGTTTGCACTGAGATCGCTGACCGTGCTCTATGGAGCCCGACATGATATCGACTAATCTTGACTATTCAGCTCGATAGGATGGGTTAAAGTGGTCAGGGACAAGTTCTTCATTAGGAGACATATAGTGTACGCCTCTTTTCCGGCTGTGTGGTAATTTATCCCTGCACACCGGTAAGATTGTGTAAAATTGGCCAAATACCTATAGGGCCTCATATTTATCAAGTTATTGTGTCTTTCCACGATCCACTCAGCCGCAAGGCTTCTTAATTGTTTGGATATCCGTCCCACACGTTGTACTGATCTGACTCTGGGGGAACTATCGGAGGTTCTCGAGCAGTGATGGACAAAGTGTGGGGTCACATACATATCCCATTGTATTTTCGGGTACTTAGTAGTTAGACACCTTGCCAAAGAAGGAAAGCACTGCAAAACATATTAGTATTATGATAGGATATATTACTCCCGGCCCGCAGTGCATATTGGGCATATTGGAATGTAAATCTAACGCCAGGTCAATAGTTAAGTCCGTAGGATTGGTGACGGACGAGATGCGCATCTTCTCCACCCAACTCATTAGTAGTGTCTGGGCATGATCTTAGAACCTGCCACGCCCTCACGGGCGTAAATTGTATTATTCTCATTATTCTTATGTACTGTACTGTACCAATTAAGTTCGTGTCTCGGAACAGCGTGGCTAAATCCTTCTGCGGGGGATGACTGCTTGGCAGCCCGCTGACCTGGTAAAAGCAAATTATATTTTAATAAGTGGTGCAGTAACTTGGCCCTTGGAAATATGATTATACCTAAAACTAGAACATTACTATTGGAATAACTCATGACTGTTACGATTTTGACTAGAACCCTACCATGCTCACAGATCATTATTGCATGGGCCGAGTGTAAGCGGTGCCAAAATCTAAACAGTCTTTCCATTATGAGAATTTCCAAAATTCGCTTACATCGTTTTCCAGGTTGCCGTCTCTGGGGTCTGGTCAGGAAACCTATCTATACACACCTGCGCATTCAGTAATATGATCAACTGCTGATAAGCGCCACGACTGGACCACCTGGCTAATGGGTTAAATGCCGTGCTCACGCAGTGTAATAAACTAATACCGTTATTTCTATTCAGTTACTACAATTCATAATACCGCTTTAAAAGAAAGTACCTAACATTCCAATCAACGCCATGCTGACAAATCAGCACGTGGGACCAAACACCTTTATAATTTCTGATAAACTTCTTGCATAGCTATAGACACTGTGTCCCCAATCTCGCCTCCCTACCACGTGAGCGAGATGGGAGAAAACTGAGACAAGGGGGCGCGACAACGCCACCTGGGGTGTCTACGACGTCATCCCTCTCTCCAACACCCCTATGGGCTTAAGGAGTAATTAAGCACGTCTCTAAGCACCTATGTTGAAAACCGAATCACGCCTAAAAATAGAGCCCTACACGGGAATAAGAAGTTCCTGGTTGAATGGTTGATTGGAAACCTGTGTTCCTGGAATATTAATGATGGAGTGTGCATTCCTGCCTTGTTATATATACTTGCGTTTTCTTCATGCACGTCAACAAGAGGGCATATGGAATTAAAAGCGAATTTTAATTTACGTATTACAGTGGGGTGGTCGCACTGCGTAGGGTGAATCTCGGTTAAAATCTAGAGTGTGGTCTCCCTCTGCCCTGTGACGTCACCAAAAAGTATAAAAGGCAGAACCCATGCTCAGAAACTTCATCTTCCCAGTAACTCGACACAAGGGACGGTCACACAGTCACTAGCCCCCTTGTCACAAACCAAATTTCAGTAAAGTACTAGCAGACGGCTAAATAAATGAAGACATAGTAATATATGTTTAAAGTTGGCGCCATGAAATACAATTCCCGGATGGGTATTATGCCATTGAACAGTGACCAGGCAATGTTGGCTACCTCTGATGACACTGCGGTCCACTCACCAGCTGGTGTGTCGCCACAGTTTTAAACGGCGATCAGAATTGCGTCTGCACATAGATCGTGATCATCTACTCGAGAGAGAGGGAGAGAGCCTTCTGTCCTCACCGTTACACCATATTTTCGGCACGGCGATTCGAAATGATGCACGTGGCGACTACCAGACATAAAGTGGCGGTAATTCATTTAGCGTGTGGCGAAGAAACAATGGACTAGGCCAATCTTGGGCCAAGAGTGGCATCACCAATTCCGTCTTCGATTATTAATGGAAAGTAAAAGAAATGACAGAAGTGGTCTCCGTACAGTACTGCAACTCCGAACATTGAAGAAAGAAAATTTTAAGAGATAGGCACATAGACGTGCAAAGAGGTGGGGCCGGGGTGGCATAATTTTGAATCTTTGGCCTGGGTTACTTAGGCCAGGGCACTTTTTGTTTTTTGTGTGGTGTATATTTTATTATTAATAAACAATTATGACTCTGACAATTATGTGTGAGGGCACCTCCTTTCAGCAAACCCCAGTGCTGAAGGCGCCCAGGCTCCAACATCAGTTTTTTTATTATATTATAATAGTGTGGCTCTTTTTTGGGAGCCACACGATTGGCTCTCACCATCAATATGATTTCAGCTTTTCTTAAGAAAAGCTTTTAAAACAATAATCAGTAAAAACATACATTAAATATATAACTAGTGTACATCCCTATGTACAAATAACAAGACACATAAAATTCAGCACCTTTAGTCTTATTCTAAACAGGCAGACCGTTATTAATCGATTCTCCTCATCCGCTTCGGCGTAGTAAGCATTTTCCTGTGATGGAGGCCCACGCTAGGCATTTTCCTCTCACAAAACCAATTTATTGGCCCACTTGAGGCATTAGTTTATATTAAACTAGTTAGCTGCACTAGGATTTTTCCCTCGCAGGGGTACCTTCAGTATATATATAAGGACAGTTTAGGTATCTTTGGCGAGATACAATATAGACAGTGCCAACACGTCACTTTCATAACCGCAGTAAATGAATCACTTTGTTCATACATGCGCCAGTAACGTTTCCAAGAAGCCAGCTTCGACTCGCTTCACTATAATTAATATAATATAATTTCCTAAGATGTATCGACACACCAGTTACATGAATAGCCGGGATGACATGGTGGTGTTCGCTGTTGGGGGTAATGCCTGTGATCATTCCACCAGCCCTCGAGGTCGGTCTTTGTTGCTACTGGTCGCTCGCAGTCTGACTTCCGCATTCCTGAGGCCAGCTAGCCAGCATCGTCGGCTCAGCGCGTACCGTGGGTATGAGTCAGATGCTGAGGAAGAACCAGCGAAGCAGAGCATCGCTGGAGCTACACTGCCATCAGAATGTGTCAGTGCACAAGGCACGGCTGATAGCTTATGTGCAAGGACTTTCATCATGCTGACATGTTGGGATTTAGTGACAATCTGTACTCTGCCAAATATATCTCTATGAGCACTGATGGCAGTAGACTTTTTTTTGCAACACCAGATCTGAATGGAGACATGACCCTCTGCTCGTCCCTCTGGGCATCACCTACACATCTCTTTCACCTGGCTGTACCAGTATCCTTGCGTGCCCCAACTTATCCACTGTCTTGTACAGCATTCTTTTGTAGCAGCTTGCTCATAGCTTATCAGCAACCATCTACCTAGGGCCTTTTGCATTCGGGTGACTCCCATGATCCCCCCTTTCTTCTTGGAGTCTAGGTTGATGGACTCCTCTAATATCTTGTCAACCAGACACGACTATATGACTGGTGTGATTTACAGACAGCATGCTTACCATTGATGGGCCATCGTGGATAGAATTGCTAAGTGCAACTCCTAGCTTCCATTTCTCTCAGCATGTATGAACTCGATCAGCAACTGTTCCCTCTCGATGTCGCTATCCTAGATGGAGAAGAGTTGTTATGCTGTCTTCCCTCTTGTCCTGATTCCCAAAGAGTGACGTCAAGCTTTGGATATTGTTCATGTCATGACACCCAGTTGGGTAATATGTGTATATCTGTCGTCTGGTTTACTGAAGCTATTGGTTTGATTGGCGTCTATCAGGGACCTGATTCCAGGTCGCATTCATGCCATATCTAGGCTGGATTATATTTCAGTCTATTATTGGTAACTTCCTCAGTTTTACACTGGTACACATTCATACACCTGGGTGGAGAGATGCAACGAGGAGTGAAGAAGATTGCCTATGTCTCCACCAATTGCTCGTCTGTCTTCAGCACAACCAATCTGCAGTGTTCCCGCCATACCAAGCATACCAGGGCTTCCATGCCCAGCTTACGGTCCCTGATCCCATAGTCACATGTTTGCCGCAGTGTTGATTCCATACATTCTTGATTCAACAAGAAGATCTGCCATTCCTGACTCTTTGAGCATTTTGTCAATCACTGACAGCTAGTAGACTACCCATTCTGATAACCATATCATCAAACTCCTTGGAGTGGCACGACTGTATCTCCGTAGCGTTCATGTAGATTGCCAAGTCGAAAGTGATAACACTGTCTTGTTGGCCAAGGCTTGAGATCATCTTTTGCATCTGCTTCATCACTGTGTACTCAGATTTAGGCTCAGTCGGTGAACCATTGATTACTGGAGAGTAACGAATGTCAGTGATAAATGGTGACACACAGGAAACCATGGTGTTAAACCACTCCAGCTTGGGATTGTCTGCTGATCTGCTTCTATAGGGCCGAGCTCAAATTCGAACAACTTGATAAACACCATGCAGACAAGTGCTCATGTCAGGTCTATTTTGCTGGCACTGCTATTAAGGGGGGGGGGGGGGGGTCTGTCAGTGCTGTACTACTTTTGCGTGACTGCATTGTTGAACCGTGTGACTGGTGATTTCCTTTCATAGGTACTTAATCCCAGTATGGCTTGGAGTGCTGCTGGAGTATCTCATGCACATTATTTTCTTGAGTGATCTGCATATGCCTTCCTTGCTGCATGTGAACCAAAAATAGTTGTTTCATGCTTAGTGTGCTTGCCATCTAATGCTTCATTCTGCTGTTTGCATGACTATGCTAGGCCAGATGTTAGATGGAGTAACACCACCCATCTGATTAGACTTGTTATTACATTCCATAGCGAGGCTTGTATCGACTGTTTCAGCTTCTTCATAGGATGAACAGTGGCCCATGCGATTGAGTATGTTGATGAGCTATTTTAATCCAGTTAAGTGACATGCTGAACTGGCGAGACTGACATGTTTGGGTATCTTCACTGGTCCATGTGAAGCACAGTACACAATGTCTTAGCCAATCAAGTGTACATGCCATTCATCTCAATCATCTGCTGCGTTTTGATTATCCTTAGGATTTCGAGTTGGAGCCTGTCTCTTCACAGACAACCAAAGTTAGGAAGTTCTATAGGCTCTCAGCTAGCATGTCCTTTGATCTGCTTATGTTTAGATCATGGTTGAAGATCAATGCTCTCACAGTCCTGTAAATCTTAAGTGATGATCTGAGTAGCATAATACATGATCTAAAATAAATCGCCATGGTATCAAGCATCATAAAGAACATCTGAGGAAAATAGACAGTCGAATCAAATGAACTATTTCCACAGGAATTATGCTACGATATATATGTGCAAGAATTAATTATTTCAATAGTCAAGAGAATAGCGATATCGAGACAAATAGGCAACTAATTAAGAATTTCCTATCTCAAACAAACAGAAGAAATGTACCTAATAAGTTATCTTATTCACAATAATCATTATCCTGGATAAACAACCGAATAAGGGATTTGATCAAGTACAGGAACAAAGCACATGGCCGGTTTGAAAACACTGGCAACCCGCGTCTAAAAGATAGTTGGAAAGCTCAGCAAAATCTAATTTAAGAAAGAGGTTCAGGAAGTTCTATAGGCTCTCAGATAGCATGTCCTTTGACATGCTTATGCTTAGATCATGGTTGAAGATCGATGCCCTCACAGTCCTGTAAATCCTAAATGATGACCTGAGTAGCATAATACATGATCTACAATAAATTACCATGGTATCAAGCAACCTAAAGAACATCAGAGGAAAATAGACAGTCGAATCAAATTAACTATTTCCACAGGAATTAAGCTACGATATATATATATAGCAACGCCGAAGAATTTAAAACCATTTGAGCAGTGTGTTCGCTGAATCAACCTTCAGCCAAATACCATACACGATTCCTAAAACATACGCAATGGAAAATATCACTATCAGGTCAAATAGAATTAAGAAATTATTATATAGCTTTAAAGCATGAAAGGCCATGGGGCTAAACAAGATACATTAGCGAATGTTCAAAGAACTGTCAACATAACTATCAGACATACTACGACATTCTTTTCAACAGTCCATAGACAAAGGAGTCATCCCAACTGAATGGAAACCATAGTACATATTAGACTTTCAATGGTCAGTAGGGAATGGTTTTCAAGAAGTAGAATATCAGTGTTTACCAGTTTTCAACAATCTATATTACACTTAGTGGTTTCATGATTTCTGTAGTTTTTTGGAGATTAATTCTGAGTTTGATGCAAGGCTTTGCGGTCTAAGGGCGTTTGTATTTGGACATGTGAGGAGGAAGTCAGTTACTGATTCATCTTGTACTTCACAAGCACGACATGTTGCTGAGATAATGTAGTTGGAGACTTGCTTTCAGTGCTTAGCAACCAGGCGTTCGTAATTGCTCGTTTTACTTCATTTGCTGTTGATGCTACAGAATGCCTGGGTGAATAGCTCCAACTTGACAGCCTGCTTTGTCCAAGTAGAGTAAAGTGGATTTTCTCTCACATTTATGTCTGAAGTTTGTTGTCCAGAAGTTATTAATAGCAGTTCTTATATTTTTATTCCATCTCGGTTTATGTGTGGAGATCCGGTAGAGAGTAGAGGCTTAGCAGATGCCATTTCAACATGCCGGTTAACATGTAAATATTAAATAACTCACACAGTCACAAATGAACTTTTAACTATAATTCGACTTAAAGCTGAACCCAACTGTATAATATTGCAACATAGTTCCCTTTTAAAGATTAAATGTCATTAAAAATCTGCAAAGGAAAAACATATAATCGGCAATAGATTACTTATTTCGAAAAGTCCTTAAAATTTAAAGTTAAGTCAGTCAATCAATTAATTTTGAATGGCAATGCTGTTTAACATGATACTCACTGTACTTAGTTGGTACTACTTTATGATACAACCACTTCTCAACATCGTCTGATTCTGAGATGGTTTATGAACTGGATTAATAGTCACTTTATGTTCACTATCTAGTTGGCACAATCGGAAAGTTTATCATTGATTACAATTACTGGATTGTCACTGTATACAGGGTGTAATGGAACATCTGGCATCGATGGTTCACGAAATTGAGATTACTACTACTACTACTACTACTACTACTACTACTACTACTACTACTACTACTACTACTACTACTACTACTACTACTACTACTAGTGGTGGTGGTGTGTGGTGGTGGTGGTGGTGGTGGTGGTGGTGGTGGTGGTCGTCGTCGTCGTCGTCGTCGTCGTCGTCGTCGTCGTTGTCGTTGTTGTTGGAGCAGTACTGTATGGTTGGTGGAACACTGACGTCTTGTGGGGAATGGACAAGGGTAAGGAGGCATGGTCACCATAGGACTTTAATTTCTTATGGAGTGTGTCTGTGTGGGGCTTGGGGTGGTGGGTGGGATGGTGGTGGTTGTGTGGTGTGGTGGGACCGCCACCCATAAGCAGCAGCAGTAGTAGTACTAGTAGTTGTAGTAGTAGTAGCAGCAGCAGCAGCAGCAGCAGCAGCAGCAGCAACAACACCAGCAGCAGCAGCAGCAGCAGCAGGAGGCGCAGCAGCAGGAGGCGCAGCAGCAGGAGCAGCAGCAGCAGCAGCAGCAACCATTTCATAATAATAATAATAATAATAATAATAATAATAATAATAATAAAAATAATAATGACAATGGTGATGATTCTTGATGAACTGGACAAGGTAAGTGATGGTGGTGGTGGTTGTCTAACATTAATATCATTTAAAAATTGTTCATGCACAAATTTGGTAAAAGTAGAATAATTTCTCAGCCAACATAATGGTCAAATTTACCCTAAGAATGCAGGATATGTCTTCTATAGATTTTTAAATTTCACGTCGTAGGACCCCTGGATGCCCCATTTAAAGGCAGGACAACTCCCCTCCCTGACCCTCCTATGGCGTGACACTTTTTGGAATGCCGTGCCACCGCTGATATGCATTGCATTCATATAATCTAGCATAGCATTAATATAACGTGGTTGTTGCAGCAAACCTCTTTTATAGCTGCATATAACTGCGTTCGGTAGGGAAATCGTTTTGCTAAATCTGCACACTATTGTCAGCATGCTGTTTTCGCATTTATTACATTTTATAATATACAAACCGAGAAAACACGATTTTGTATGCGCCAAGCACTCAGGAAAGTTTTCCTTACTGAACACAAGGTGGGTCCTGGCTCCTGGACCAATATGAGCAAATGAGAACATACTTAGGAACGACTGACTGGAATAATCTGCACGAACTTAAGGCCTCAGAAGCTTGGAACTTCCTACACAAAACATTGATCACAATGAAATAGCAGTATATTCCTTTAAAAAAACGCGGTAAGAAAAAGCACCTCTGGCTTGACCGTATCACAACAGAATCACTAAATAGCCAAACTCGGGCATATAAAAGATCCAATGAAACAAAGAAAACCACAAGTTACGTCCTTTACAAAATTGCTAAAAACAAAGCGACAGCATGCATCAGAAAAGCAAAACAGACATTTGAACGTAAAGTCGCAAGTGAAAGCAAGAGAAATCCCAAAGCTTTTTGGAGCTATGTCAAGAGTGAAACAGCTCTACGCGAATCAGTTAGCAAGCTACGCAACCCAGCTAACGGCACTATGACTACTGACATAAAACAAACATTCTTAACAAATTCTTCTCACGTATGTTCACTTCAGAAAATCTTCATTCTACACCAATCATTAGCCCCAGAAGCAATGGTATTGTACTAAAAGACATACTAATAAAACATAGTGCCAACGAAAATAAATTGAAAGGACTTAACCCCAATAAAAGCAATGGCCCGGATGAAATACCAGTGAGATTATTAAAGGAAGTGGCTAAAGATATTAGTACACCAATATGCAAAATATTTAGCAAGTCTCTGGAAGAAGACATATTACCTGGCCTCTGGAAAATGGCAAATGTATGCCGCATACACAAAAACGGCTCCAAAACGACTGAAGCGACTACAGACAAATCCATCTCACCTCTACGTTTTGTAAGGTAAAGTTTTTATAAGAAACAGCACTGTCAATTTTCTGGAAACAGCCAATCTATTTACCAAATGCCAGCATAGATTCAGACATAATAGATCATGTAAAACTCAACTACTAGAATACCTCAAAGATATAACAGCCAAACTTGACTCAAATGAACCTGTCGATGCAGTATATTTAGACTTCTCAATTTAGGCAATCGACACTGTACCACACCAACAAATCCAAACAAAACTGAGAGGTTATGGTATTGGCGACTGTAGTTCGGATCAACCAGTCGGATACTAGCCGTACCAGCCACGCTGGGTACGCGCCACCCATTCTGGATTCGTTCCCTGAACACGCCCCCTAGGTAGAGCCATAAGCGTATATGGGCCTATGAGAACGATCGCATTGTAAAAAACCCGACTAAGTTCGTTAAAGCGCATAGTGTGCATGCCCACGCTTAGATGCTATTTTTGATGGAGCACGTAGTTTACGACCAAGATGGGATGCCGCTTTTAGTGTACCGAGATGGTACCCTGTAATCCTTTTTGATTACCTGTTCCTGCCAAATCTGGCATTAATCAAGACCAGAATTCGACGGGCTTTTAAAATCTGTAAACTATTTCAAAATCGGTTAAGAAATGGCTGAGTTATCCACAGAAAACCCTTCTTGACTATCTTCAAAATATTGCCGTAACGTCATAACCACGTGGACGCAGAACTTCTAGAATGTTCTAGAACATTCGACTGCGCTATTATTAGCTATGCGCTGATTGGCTGTTGCTCGGCCGATGGGGAGTTGGAGCTTGCGCCTGTGACGTCACGTGTAGAATAAAAGGAGACGCGATCCAGAGATCGAGAGAATCCTCAGCCAGGGGCTGAACAGTTTGGATCTGTACCAGCTACTATCAGCGCGACAGACAATATGCATATTACTTCGCTTTCTGTCAGTTTTTTCTCCCGTAGATAGCAGTTACTCAACCCACCGCACTAAAACAATTTTGTAACTCCCTTCTTGCGGGAGCACTTTGGAACTTTCTAATTATTGTTCACGAATATCAAGCTCTACTTCGGAACACCTTTTACGGCCTGTATATGTGATTCTACAGATGTAGAGACAGTGATGTTCTTTGATGGATGACTCGCCAGATCTTCCGGCTATGCCACAAAGTGGTATTTCAACCGTCCCCGCACTGATGTCATGCAGGTTCTTCTAACTTTCGACCGCAGCAAGTAAACGTTGTCCGGTGCGTCTTCAGAGCTGGCTGACGTACCCAGCACCCTTAAGCTTTGTTTTGTATCTTTATCTGTATCTAACAACCCCCGCTTGTGATCGAGTTGTTGTCAACTTCCATCCGTACCATCGGTGTACGGGAACTTTCTTCACAGCAGTAATGCTATTGTATCTCTTACTGACTACTCGTTAGACATTCTCTATATTGTACTTACAGTCCTGAGCGACGTGCTCCCGCGATGAGTTGCTTGCAGGAATCCTGTTTGCAGGAACCAACCTGCAGGAACTTTCCTGCTTCCTGAGAATGCATCAACACACATCAACCAAAGGATGAAGTATCAATTTCAGTAACACGATAGCCAAACTTAAGAATGGCTACCGAGTATTCAAGTAACTATACTTAACATTTTAATTATTCCGTTAATTATATTTCTGATAATTATATTGTATCCGTATAAATGGTACGGATGAATAAAAGGTACTGTAACGGTCTTAGGACCACTAGTTATAATTTCTGTACTTGTTTATAGTTATTCTCATTTTCTGTAAGGTGTTTTCACTAAGCGCACCGTAGTAGGTTCGTTAACCTGTACTAAGATATATAATTCTGATCATTTGATACTGTATTGATTGTTCTGGTTAGTTTATATATATGGACAGTAGCCATCAGTTCACATTGTAGATATCGGATTGTCCGGTGGTGAGTCATGACCCTGTGGACATCTTATATTTATGAAGTAAGACCTTGATGATATTCATAATTTGAAAATACCAGGTGAGCTAGTGGACGGAGTAGCACGCATCATACTGTAGTACGTAGAGGGCTGCTGCACTGGTTGACATGGACCGGTGCTGTCACAACAACAGTTTCTCACGAAACTAGTGCGTACATGATAACCGTATTAAGTATGAGTTGGAATTAAAATAGGCTAGAATAGAGTAGGACCCACGGTTATGGTTTGGTGATATCTGTCAATAGTTGAGGATGAAAGTTGGTGATGCGGGATCGGCACACACTTTCAGAATATTCAGCAGTCGTTTTGGCCAATAGTTTAGAAAGTAGTAACCGAGACAGTTAGACGAGACAGACAAAAAGTATGGTTAAAAGGTTGAGGGATAGGGTCAAAAGGTTGATTGACAAGGGAAGCATCTACTCCCTATAGAAACTACAACAACACCAGCTGGCAATGAGATCATACAGCTCATGTGCTATTAACCATCGTATCCTACAGGCTTATTCGCAATAGGCAATAGGCAAGACATGGACAAGGTAGCGTCCTGTAGGAGTGATTGACAGCGTATCCGGTTAGAGATGAAATTGTATATAAACTATATGTCACTCACCGAGTGACATGCAACAACAACGGATGAAGTAATGTTGTTAGTTAGCTGACAGGTCTCATCAAATCGTAACCAGCCCAAACCGCAAGTGCTAGGTAAAAAGCATCCTCCCGAGCCGGGAGGGTCGGCGATTTACTTGCTTAAAATGACGTCATAATCAAAAGATAGCCTATGAGCGAATGATGGAGATGTGAAACCATTACGTAACCCAGCAATGACAGGATCGAAACTCAGGAGAGTATAAAAGGGCCGCATTGCCTGGTATCGGGAGTTAGTTTGCGCCTTTTAGAGTCAGAATTCAGTCGAGTTAGTGGAGAGTCAGTTTGGTCCGTTTAAGTTGGTTAGAATTAGATTGACGTGATATATCAGACCTGTTGTGACAGGGAGTAATAGCAGTCAATATTAGTTAGGAAACGTACAGTTTAGATAAGTAGTTTTAACGTTAGTCAAACTTATATAAAGTATTAATCTTTTCTTTGTGGCAGTAAAAACCACCATTACTTAGTGTACAGTTAGGATTATTATTAAAGTCATCACCTTGATAACCTCAAGGCAATAGTTTTGTTGTGCTAGTTAATTCTGGACATTACGGAAGACCACCGTAACTTACCTACAAGTTCTGAGATTCAGTCAGATCAGGCCCGGATATCTAATACAAATATCGTTCAGTACATCTATTTACGAGGCGAGCTGATATCCATCTTTTGCGTTCTAGGTAAAGTTAGTTGTCGCAGCAACTATACATACAAGCTTTACCCAAAACGGAAAAGACTTACGAATCGATTAGTTCAGATAAGAACTTATAAGTAGTAGTGAATCTTGAAGATAGACACGTCACAAATCTTCAGTGGCTTCAACTGCCAGGATCCGGAATTAAATCAACAGTGAGTACATAAGAATATATGGCCCAAGAACAAGAGAGACGACCAACGACCATACTAGCATCCAGTATAACTAACAACGAAGATGGCGAGATCCGACCCAACATTACCGCCGCTAGATCGACACCCGCACATGGAACTTAGGCCCAAGACTTTGGCCGCCGTACAGGCGATGGGAACGGCCATGGCGGGGGCAATAGTAGCGAGCAGCGATCGGCGGGAGACTGCCCATGTATACCGGCGGGAGATCCGTGATACAATAGACAGAATACAGCCGTGTGATGTCTTGCCTGAAGAGGTGCGAGTGTTCTTAGAAGAAACTAAGAGAGCGTGCGTGGCGAATGAGGGAAGATTAGAGGGGATCCCAGCATATGTGATAACCCGAGCAGCTAGGGGACCATTGTCAAGGGCGATCGACAACTTCATGGTCGGCAAAGTGCGAGAAGAGATGACGTACGCGGAGTTCAAAGATTATATCACTATAAACTTTGTCTCCACCAACGAAGCTGAGCGGATCAAATATGATCTGGAGAGGGTACAGCAGAGGAGAAACGAGACGGTGATCGCCTTTAATCGACGATATCGAGATGCTAGCAGTAGGGCGTACCCTAATGAGAATGAAGACAATCGCCGGGCAGTTCTCGGCATTTATTTATGGGCTCTGGGAGACCAAGGATTAAGCAAGCGGATAGTGCGTAAGAAAGCCACGACCCTGACCCGGGCCATAGAAATAGCCGAGGAGGAGGAAACCTGTAACAATCTATTATGGGCTATGCAGATCGGGGGAAGACAGGAAGAAAGCATGGAGGTGGACGTGCTAGAAGAAGAGGAAGAGAAAGAGATATGGAGTGTAGTGAGAAAGTTGAAGCAACAAATCACGGCACAGTAAAAAATGATCGAGCAGTTGTGTGGACTGGTCAAAGATCTATAGGTGAGGGGAACCGCCCCAAAGGTCGCACCTCAGCCAACACAGGGGGCGAGATGGGTGACCAAACAGCCACCCAGAGGACCCAGACCAGTTGCGAGAGCGGCATCTCCGCATGACCTGTCACACATCACATGCTATAACTGTGACAAAACGGGGCATTATAAAAGCAATTGTCCCCGACCCCTCCGATCAGTGCGTAACCCGACACGAAAAATTACGGTGCGGCCACGATCACCCCGACTACCGACGACATGTTTCCGGTGTGGACGGGAAGGCCACATGTCCCGAGATTGCGATAACAATATGTTCGGCAATACTCCATCCATAGTAAAGTGTTTTGGCTGCGGCCATGAGGGACATTATGCGAGAGATTGTCCGACTGGCGCGCAAGAACAACGCGGGCCACAGCCATCGGTCCGGCCTATCAGACAGCCGGAGCGAAAGATTGCTCGACGAGCACCGAAGCGACCACGAGAAGCGGATATGGACATTGACGAGATAAATGACCATCGTCGAAACGGACAACTGCATGTGATTCCTAGGGAGTGTTCGCGAAACGTGAGAATGGATTGGAATAATTCGCGAAAACAGGACAGCGAGTACGAGGATCGGGATGCTTTCGTGCTAACCGACGCGAGCACAGATGCATATGGCCGGTATGGTGGAGAAAATGCATCGACCCGTCGCGACAGTTACGCTGAGGCAGTCAGTGGGCGAAGGAGCCCATTAAACTAAGATGGAGAAAACCGTTGGTGACAGCACCGACCGAGCGGTTTTTAATCCGTCTACAAGTGGATTCTAACAGTCCAACGGATCAGGGTGAGTACCTGCATGCATTAGTGGATACTGGTGCTGAGTCAGAATTCAGTCGAGTTAGTGGAGAGTCAGTTTGGTCCGTTTAAGTTGGTTAGAATTAGATTGACGTGATATATCAGACCTGTTGTGACAGGGAGTAATAGCAGTCAATATTAGTTAGGAAACGTACAGTTTAGATAAGTAGTTTTAACGTTAGTCAAACTTATATAAAGTATTAATCTTTTCTTTGTGGCAGTAAAAGCCACCATTACTTAGTGTACAGTTAGGATTATTATTAAAGTCATCACCTTGATAACCTCAAGGCAATAGTTTTGTTGTGCTAGTTAATTCTGGACATTACGGAAGACCACCGTAACTTACCTACAAGTTCTGAGATTCAGTCAGATCAGGCCCGGATATCTAATACAAATATCGTTCAGTACATCTATTTACGAGGCGAGCTGATATCCATCTTTTGCGTTCTAGGTAAAGTTAGTTGTCGCAGCAACTATACATACAAGCTTTACCCAAAACGGAAAAGACTTACGAATCGATTAGTTCAGATAAGAACTTATAAGTAGTAGTGAATCTTGAAGATAGACACGTCACAAATCTTCAACATGTTTTGTTTATTTGTAGAAATTATAGCACTGCAGTGCATGTAGGAAACACTATACAGCAACATTTATATATGCAGCACTTTCTACTGCCACCAACAATTTTTCACTGAGGTCGCTGTCCGTGCTATAACTCTGTTTAGCCCAGCATGCTACCGACTAAACCTTTTCTATTCAGCTCGATAGGATAGGTTTAATATGATTAGAGACACTTTCTTCGTTACGAAATCTGTAGTATACCCTTCTCTTCCGGTAGTGCGATAATTTAGCCCCACACTCCGGCAAGACTCCTAACTCTAAGAGTTTGTCTCTCTTCATGCTCCACTCAGCCTTGTGGCTTCTTAATTGTTTGGATGCCCCTATCTGCACCATGGGCTGATCCGACCATGGGAAATTGTTGGGGTGTCCGAGCAGTGGTGGCCAGGGTGTGGTGTCACATACATTCCCCCTGTATCTTCGGATACTTAATAGTTAGCACTTTTGCCAATGTAGGAAAGCACTGTGAAAACACATGTATTAATTATTATTTTATTTGCTGAACAATCCTTCTACACCGCAGTGCAAAACTGGGCAGCTTGTACATAAACCTAACGACAGGTTAAACGGTTAGTTCCATAGGACCCGGTGACGGGCGAGATGCGTATCCCCACCGAATCCCATAAAGAATGTCTGGGCATCATATTTAGATCTGCCACGCCCTCACGGGAAGGTCATTTACGGTGGGTATTCGTCTCTCTTACCCCCACCATAACGACAGATCAGTTGCCTAAAATGCTTTTGTGAAAAGTAACCAGTGTCTTGTGACGTTTTATGTGATTAAGGAGCAAGATGTCCGGATTCTTATCCAATTCGGAGATCTTACAAAGTAACATGTATGAGCGCTGTCTTCAGTAGTGATGTCTTGGGGTATATGTTCTAAATGACAGCCGTGTCTAACAGCTAAGTAGATACCTGCCATTTGCGGCCTAAAATAGTTCTTGTTTCTAAAAATTATAAGCTAGTGAAGCAAAACAGAAGGCCGCATAAATAAAGCAGCGGCTACTAATTCAGCATACAAGAATTACATAAGACGGTGACATGGGAATCCTTCAGGAATCATTCATCCCGTCTTCACGTAAAACAGCATGCAACCCTATAGCCATAATCTCACCAGGTATGGTATTTTCTTTTTCAAGCATTTTGGTAAGCAGTGGCAACACCTTCCTGAGACAGAGGCCCACGCGAGGCACTTGCCTCTCGCAAGGAGTCAGCGATGACGGTCCATGCGAGGATAATACTCCTCACCCAAACTAGCACTAGGAGTAGTACCCGCGTGAGGCACCTGACCTTTCGTCCGAGATAATCTTCTTTCCTTTCAGCTTAGAGGTATAATAACTTATATTAAGTTAATTAGTTACATCTCGTGTACGGGAGCCTCCCTTGCGGGGATACCTCTGCAGACCTACGAGTCTGTGTGGTACCTCCGGGAGCCCCATGTTTAAAAGTTCATCTGGCTGTCTCTATGTCTTGTATTTTCGTATGCTCCTCATTTTTATCTAGCATACTCGACAGTCTGTTTAGGTAAAAACATTGTATAGACTTATATTTTTAGGTCACCAAATCAAATCTTGTACGTCCATAGATCACGAAATTGCTATGGACAGGGATACTGGTGACACAAACTCTTAGGATGAGACAGTTGTGTTCACGACAATGGTCGCACGGGCCCACCAGAACCATTGAGTTCCACCGGCCGTAGGAGCCGGTTTTTGTTTCCCGCATGGCAGTCTCGTTCAAGGTCTGTCACCCCGAGACTGGATGCTAACCAGCATCATCATTCGTCGTGCACTTGTGGCACGGTGAGTCGACATGATACACCGGAACGGCCCGACACTACCCCATGAGCTACAAGTGGCGCCCGATGTGGGACTCGAAGAACATCATTAATCACACGCAGCGAACTCACGCCGACTCCATATAGTGAGCTCGGCTCAATACCTTCTCCATTTAGCGACGACTCCCTCGATCAAGAGGTAGCGTCATATGATGGATTTACAGCTCACATGCTCACCGACTATGCCAGAAATTCTGCGGAATCAACAACACTGCAATATAACCTGTTTTCGCCTGTCAGTGACGGAACCTTTCGGGATGCCTGACAGCCGGGAACAGAGTTTAGAACTATATCGGACGTCCGCAGCAGGCCAGCACCATCAAGGCCAAATCGTGGACGACCCCGACAAAGACCCGATTACGGGCATGTAAATAATCCTTCAGACTACCATCATTCACCCGTGTCATCTACGGAGACCATATGGCTGGGTGACAATCCACCTTCCAGACAACCTCCCGCACCGCCCACTTCTAGCACAACGCTATACTCAAGGGGAACCCTGCAGCATTATCAGGAGGAATCGGCACCACCATTTCGTCGGTAAATCAGTCACGCTACACATCACGACCGTCAGCCGACTGCACCACCACAATATGAGGAATATCAGTCCACGTAATCTTCACAACATTCCGCCTCCCGTCCATAAACCCATGCCGGTCTATGGATCTACAAGCGGGCCAGACTCAGTAAATTGGAATACACGTGTCCTCGCTCCTTGGCATCAGCATCGACGAGAAACACCAACACCACCACCACCACCACCTGCACAACGACCAGCTTCACAATACTCGTCAGACTCTCAGATACCCACATCACCCAGATTTCAACCACTTCATTCGTCCAGTGGTCTTGGCCAAGTCATTCTCCCTCCCGAATTTAGCGGGGAGAATGACTGGACCAACTACAAAATACAGTTTAAGATAATAAGTCAGACTAACTGCTGGAACGATCAGCAAATGGGTGAATATCTCGCCGCAAAGCTTTCAGGAAAAGCCCTTCAAGTTCTTGCGGATCTTGGAACTGACTACACACCCACCTACACTCAATTGGAACGACCACTGACAGAGCGATTTGGCGACACCGCTCTCAGAGAAACTAGTCATCTTCAACTCAGGAATCTCCGACGACGCGCGAGAGAAACTCTTCCCAAATTAGCTAGCCGAATCAGGAGGCTAGTCACCCGCGCATATCCGAGCACCAACACGGAAGGCATAATCAATCTGCATCTCGATACTTTCATCGATGCATTGAGCGGTGAACCTGCCCTGAAAAAAAGGTTGTTTCTAGGCGACCATGGTAGTTTGGCCCAATTAACGGCAACCGCGGTCCGTATAGAAAACTTTCTGGAGCGGGAGAAGAGGAGCCGATGCCAACTCCATCCTATGAACGAGATAGGAGATGCAGCTATCGCCACGCCCACTAATGCTCCCCCCAGTTCATCAACACCAACCGCACAGACATCACCACCACCAGCTATATAGAATTCCAATCAGAATCAAGCGCCAGGAGGAAGGGGGCATGCCCATAGAGGATGCTACAATGGGGCCCCCGGGTGCGGGAACCAGCGCAACAATAACAACGGCAACATGAAAGAATGGATAGATGAGATCAATAAACAGATCTCCACACTAACTAATTTAGTCATGACACTCAGCACCAATCTCGCCACCACACACTTTAGGACAACAAACACCACCAGCACCACACCGCCACCAAACACAATGTTTCGGATGCGGTCAGCCAGGCCATTGGAGGGAGCGGTGTCCTAACCGACCTCCTTCAACAATGCCTGCCCCTGACTGCAGCACACCACAACCGGAGAAGCCATCAAACTCTTAAGGGCACCGAAAGTAGAGTCGCCTCGGTGCCCATATCCGCATCCCGGCTCAACTGCGGCCTTCGCACAACAACGTTCAGTGGGCAACAATCACCCACCGAAATCAGCTTTTACACCTACACCCAAATGAACGGCTTCACATATGTCAATGCCTGCGTTGCCTCTCCCATCCGCAGCATTGCCATTCCCATCTTTCTCCACACATAACAAACGTTTTTCCTATGTAAAACGGCAGTGGTAGGTTGTAGCACCTCCGCTGAAACCACGTTTTTGCAAGCGCCATGTCCCGCCACCAAGACACTAAATTCTCGGTGTCATTTGGTGGTATGCAAAACACCACCCCATCCAGCAGCATCTCCCACATCCACAGACAGCAGCGACTCATGAGAAGCAGTTCACTCCGCCTCATGGATTTGCAAGCGCCGACGGCATCACTGTTTCTTCTGTGCTTCACCAAAGCATCCCATGAAGCATTGTAAGAAATGGCTTGCACAGGTAGAGCTTATCCGTCATCCCGTGTGCACCGCTGTCTACACCAATACAGCATACTCGGAAACAGCAACAGCTCCATCATCATTGCTACCCCCAGCTCCGCCTTCACTGCAGCCCTCACAGCAGCAGCGACGACGAACTGGCCCTTTCCTCACTCAGCCATCCACCACATTAAGAGAAGCAATTAGGAAACAGTCAGAGTACATACAGAGTGATTCCGCTCCGACATCATTGTCACAGACGGCGTCATTGGAAACTCTTCCACAGGTACACCGCAAAGTAATATACAAATGTGCCTGTCTGTTTAGTGGTGTTTCCACCAGTGCCACCGTCGACACTGGTGCTTCAATGACTGTATTTAACAAGCGCTTATATGAGAGCATCCCACCTCATAAAAAAAACAACCTTAAACCTACAAACATTTACCTACAGACGGCTATGGGAGCTGATGTGCCCGTAGCCAGTGTAGTCAATTTAGTTATCCAAATAGAGGAGATGCAATTCATACAGTGAGTTGTCATCTCCTCTATTCACAATGATGCCCTCCTTGGTTCTGATTTTCTCAGTGCTAGCGAAGCCATCATACATTGCAAACAACAAGAACTCGGCATACACGGCCGACGAATACCTCTGGGTACAGCATCGTCATTATATGACACGTGTGCGGTTATATTATCAAGTACTGCCATGGTTGAGTCGGGACAGGAACAAATCTTATGGGCCACTGCACCACAGGTAGGAAGCAACACACACATCGCTATGCTGGAAACCGATCGTGATTATATGATCGCCTCTCAATGCGCAAGTCCCCGCATAATAGTAGATACTACTAATAAGGAAAATATACCTTTTAGAGTGTTCAATGGTACCGCAGATCCCATCACTCTGGAACCAGGAGTACGCTGTGGCCATTTAATGGACATAATCTCATGGAATCACCTACACCCGCTGACACACCACCACATATGACTGTTGACCTACCCGAACATTTACATGATTTGTATCTATGTGCCACAGTTGGATTACAGCAATCACAGAAACGTGAAATTCGGAAAAAATACTACACAAATATCGTGATAGTTTTTCTTCCAGAGACATGGATCGCGGAGAGACTCATCTCGTACGACACTCCATCGACACGGGCAATAATCGCCCGACGACAAATGGTACAACATCTTCCCATTCATAAGGAAGCGGAAGCACACCAATAAGTGAACGACATGTTGCGGACTGGTATTATTGAACCCTCAGCATCTCCATGGGCTAGTCCAATAGTACTAGCAGGCAAAAAGGACGGAACCTTGCGGTTTTGTATAGACTACAGCTGCCTTAATGATCTTAGCATTAAGGAAGGTTATCCGTTACCTCGGATAGATCAGGCCTTGGATTCCTTGTCCGGAGCCAAGTGGTTTTGTACCCTTGACTTGGCTAGCGGTTACTGGCAAGTAGCCATGAATGAAGTTGACATGGGAAAGACCGCATTCGTTTGTATGGATGGCCTTTTCCAATTCCGCAAGATACCCTACGGGTTCTGCAACGCTCCCGGAACTTTTGAATGACTCATTGAGCAGGTATTAACCACCCTGCAATGGGAAATCTGTCATTGTTACATCGACGACGTAATAGTCTTCGGACCAACATTTGAGCAAACCTTAATAAATTTGGACACCGTGCTATCAAGATTCCGCACGGCCAATTTGAAACTCAAACCAAAAAAATGTCATCTCTTTAGACAGAGCATTTAGTTCCTGGGACACGTCATATCCGGTGATGGAGTGGCTACTCAGCCGTCAAAAACTAAGGCAATAGCAGAGTGGCCACAGGCCTCTTCAGTTACGGAGACACGAAGTTTTCTTGGCCTATGCCAGGACTATCGCCATTACATCCGACATTTCAGCGAGATTGCTTCACCCCTCTACCAGATCACCGAGAAAGATCGACCCTTTGAGTGGACGAGTGAGTGTGAAGGCTCCTTCAGGGCGTTGAAGGAACTCTTGACGACAGCCCCGATTCTTGCTCATCCTAATCCAAACCTCGATTTCATCTTAGACACTGACGTGTCAGCTTACGCTATCAGCGTGGTTCCATCTCAGGTCACAGAAGATGGAATGGAGCAGGTATTGGGTTATAGTTTGTGTACTCTGAATAAAATGGAGAGAAGCCAAGTGAGAACTGCTAGCGGTGGTACATTTCATCAAGTATTATAAACACTTTCTGTATGGGCGCCCTTTTATACTCCGTACAGACCATGCCTCACTACGTTGGCTCAGGAATTTGAAAAATCCGAAAAATCCGAAGGGCCAGGTAGCAAGATGGCAGGAATCCCTGCAGGCCTATAACTTCAATGTTGTTCACCATCCCGGCAAATTGCATGGGAATGCCGACGCCCTTAGTAGAATCGGCGCGGAAGCTGAACACGAAGAGGCAGCCACCATGACGCAGTCAACACAGCCATCTCTGGAGCTCCCCGAATTGAGGTGCGCAGAGTGGACTCCGGAGAAAATCGCACATCACCAAACAACAGATCTACAAACACGAAATATATAAGCGTGGATCCAGGAGGGGGTAAGTCCTCCTAAGGAATCAGTAACATCACTTTCCACCACGGCACAATATTATTACCAACGGTTTGAAGAATGTCAATTAATAAATAAAGTTCTATTTATTAAAGACCGTCTGGTAGTCCCGGAAAGTTATCGTGAACTTATATTAAAACAACTGCACGATAACGCCGGGCATCTGGCCATGGAAAGAACTGTTGCCCATATCAAATTGAGATTTCACTGGATCGGGATTCGCGAGAGTGTCAAGGCATGGGTTGCCAAATGTGTCCCATGCCAAAGACGCACTGTTGGCCAACACCCCATCGCACCATCTCAAATTAAAATTGTTGGTGCACCGTGGGAGCGAGTGGCTATGGACGTGCTCGGACCCTTGAATACGATGGATGATGGAAATAAATACATCCTCGTATTACAAGATTATTTTACGAAGTGGGTAGAAGCATTTGCTTTGCCAGACCAAGAGGCATCCACCATAGCAGAGGTCTTGGCCAGCAATGTGTTCTGCCGTTTTGGTATGCCTAATGAGTTGCACTCCGATCAAGGAAGTAATTTTGAGAGCCGGCTCATATCAGGGCTCTGCAAATTGTTCCATATCGTCAAAACAAGGACGACTCCATACCACCCTGGGAGTGACGGGATGGTAGAGAGACTCAACAGAACACTCGCGGAGATGCTTACTAAGGAAACATGCCTTGATTGTAGAGATTGGGACTTATGGCTCCCATATGTACTCATGGCCTACCGCACTTCAGTACATTCCAGCATGGGTTATACCCCTGCCGGGTTAATGTTAGGCCATGAATTAGCCTTAGCCCTGGATCTGGCCATGCCTCGGATACCAGGAGAGACAAATTCACCATCTCTCTATGTTGAACTCTTGCGGCGGAGGATAGAACAAGCCCACGAGTTAGTGAGCAAAACATTATCCACTGCACATCGGCGGCAAAAGACATGGCAGGACCGGAGGGTGCATGGAGATCTGTATGAAGCAGGAAGGATGGTTTGGGTACACGATTCACGACAATCTGCAAACGTGCCGAGTAAACTGAGTTACCAGTGGAAAGGCCCTTATATGGTAGTAGGTAAGATGTTGGACGTGACCTACCATATCTGTGCTTCGGATGGCCTGACCTCAGTCATCCACTTCGATCGACTTAAACCTTGTGTCAGTGATGACCCAGCACCGGAGCTCGGCCGGGCGTTTCTCGTGACACCGGTACCCAGACAGATATTTATACGGAAATTAGTATTCCCACGGTTATTGCAGAGAACCGCAGTGCCAGTTCAGCCCCAGTTCTACCAAGCCAGAACGTGGGTGAACAAGCAGCTAATGCTGATGATGATGCCGAGATACGTACTCGCCCTCTCCCTTTGCAGCACGGGTCTACTCGATCTGGGAAGTCGTATCTGAAGAACTTTGTGTTTGTTTTGTCCAAGGGACTGGATGGACAAGTTGTTCCTCCGATCTCTTCCCATTCCCAGTCACTTCATGCTATGCCCCACCCCCATCATAGAGTTACCACAAGCGGAAGCTGGGGCTGACCAAAGCCATGCTTCCTGTGGGGTGGAACATGTGGTGAATAGCATGCATGTGAAGAGGCTGGATGAAGCCTTAGCGTGTCTAGAACCGCAGAACCGTACGACAAGGTGTACCCGACCAGCTCCCGAAAACGCCAGACAAATTCCCATCCAAGCGGAACCCATATCCATCGCCGCTCCCCCACCCCAAATCGAACTGGCATCTCTTACCTGTACACCAAGTTCGGACATCACCGACCTAGTCCATTTCACACTCCACTCGTCGTCTGTGGACCATCAATCTTCAGCAGAGGAGGTGGCATCCCGCACTGCACTGACTAACATTACCCCCGCCCCGCGGTGGGCAGGGAAGCAGCCTGTTCAGCAGACTCTAGGCTCGAATTTTCCCGGTGTCTACAAATTATGACAGGACACCAACCGTCGTGTCATGGGAGATGGCCTCATCCCCCTGTCCAAAGGCCACCCCATCCATTTGGCCTACCATACTCCCCCGTGAGCAGTCAGGATATCACACAACAGACAGAACGTCGTCACATACAGAGCACACTTGCCTTCAAGACTGGATACGTCAATTCGTCATTGCGCGTACATCACATACCTACTCGGTTATACTCAGCATAACAGAGACATTCAACATCGACAACAACATCATTTAGCAGCACCTACCGGTATTTATTAATTCCCGATGGAGACATGAAAATTCCCGCAACACACAAGCAAAAATTACCGGAGAAATAATACCTCCCGCAGACCCACACCTCCCGCAATAACAACAGACTTGGCGTTCACCAGTGTGGAAAACTGGAATGCGCCCACTTCACTTATAACATCGACATCATACAGCAGCCCGGATATCCCGACAACAACATTATCACCAACAGACAACAGCCAACAAATCTCCCGCACACACCTTCTTATCTAGTTACGGGAGAACTGATCATACGGATATAAGGAATGCACTACAGCTTTCTACAGTACGCGTCATGGGAGGAACGTTTGTCCAACGATCCTCCCTTTCCCTTTTTCCCGACGTCGTACGAAACAGCCAAAACCTACATACATCATCTACACGTAATAACAGTCAATATTATTAAGAGAGCAAGATGCCCGCATTGTCGTCAGTCACGAGTAGGATCAAAGTTACGAAAGCATCCGACAGGTCATCTGCACTCTAAAGTAACTCTGTCCCGCCTAACGGCTCGGCCATTACAGAGTGAAATACAGGGTTCAATAAAGTTGACATTCACACCACGTCTCCACCCCCCCCCCCCCCCTCCCGCACCTGGCAGCCATAAAAACGTCACCGTCACCACAGCGCAAGTATCATAGATAACCAGCCACGCATATCAAATTCAAATCACCAACATGTCAGAAACACAGATACTCAGGTTGACTGTATTCACAATCTCCAAACGACGGCATTGTAAATTGTAATAACTGTGGCACCCACTTCCGAGTTGTACTGTAATTTAACCATTATTAAGTGGTATTAATGTGTCTGGTCAAGGCCGGGACGGAGATAATTCTATCCATTGAGGAGAATGCTTGGCAAGCCCTCCCGCTCGGAAAACACATCTATCTTGTCGGGATCAGTAACGTTGATCTACCGCCTGAATAGATCTGTTTAAACCACACATCAAATTACTTACAACTTTACTGTTGAATTTTTGATTAAGAACACAACTGCTCTACCATGCTACAAACCATTAGCGCACGGGCCGGTAAAGCAGCATAAAAAATCTAACAGTATAATTACAAAGAGAATTTCAAAAATTCTGTTGTCTGCGTTCCAGTCCATAATCAACACGGGCTGAGAACTACCTATTACAGACATATACAAGACGTATATTAAAGATTCATTATATAACATATATATCTTTCCATATCTCGCATCTACAACAGATTACAAATCGGCAACAGTATTTCGGCCATTGCCATTAACAGTACATATGTTTCTGATCAACCACATGCTTTTAAGAACCACGTGACATTTACTCCTATTTCCAGTAAAATGGATAAAATGCTTTAAACACAAGAGCCGCCAGAATACATGACTACCACAGCGTGATGGAGGAGTGGCGAGGGTGAGTCGGGTTGAAAGCCCCTGACGTCACTAGGCTCCCCACACACCCCATTGGGCGCTCCAGCCTAAAATTAAAACAGTCAAGTTTATAAGCATCCAATCTGAAAAGCCGCCTCACGCTAATTAAACGGTGAGGCTCCTCAAAGAAAAAGTAGTACCACGTTTTTATGTTGATCAGAGGCTGTTAAAAGCGCGAAATTAGGACAAGGTTAAAGAGCCATTCTTCCTACAATTAAAAGTACTCCCTTTTTACGGGAAGAATTAATCCCTAGACGACTAGAGTAGGAAAGAGGAAACTTTCCATATAGGGAAGACCGAATCACCTGTTAAAACTTCCAGGTGTGGTCATCCGCCGCCTATGACATCACCAAATAGCATAAAAGGAGGAAGCGCGCTCTGAAACTTTGTCTTCCCGTCAAAACTCGACACCAGGGAAGAACAGATAGCATTAGGCTTCTTTCGTGTCGCAAACTAAATTCTGCTTTTTTAATTATTAGTTCATTTATTATACTTGGCCTGGAAAGTTAAACACAATGAAGAGATAGGGCATTAGGTTTTGAATAAGGTTCCTGCAGCCACCTACCATGCGGGAACGAGATGTCGCTCCTTGAAGATTTAGCGTTATCGGATTTCTCTGAAGAAGAATCGCTACCCGCTCCAAAACGGTTCCTGTGCAGCTCGTTATTACCTAGCGGAGAGCCCTGTACCAGAACTTTTACAAGAAAATCCGACCGCACACTTCATGTCAATAAGGATCATCTCCTACAGTCAGCCTTCTGTGTGATGTGTCAGTATCTCTACACCGCTACTCGCTACGGAGCGACCCATGCGCTCCGTTATCGTCACAATGTATTAGAAGTGACATTGGTTCTCGGGGAAGAAAATGAGGATCACGCCGTTTTAGCCACGCGTTTCAAGTGTCAGTTTCCGGTCAGAGTTCTCCCGACTGAGAAAATGGCCTGCACAAAGAACACTACTCATAGATATCCCGTTAGTCATCGTCCTCTCGCGGCTACTGTAATCAACATACCAACAGCAAGACATGAAATCCTACCCGCAGCTGCGTCGGGAAGTGCTACTCCATTACCAGTCACTACATCTACACCGGTCCTGAAGCGGAGTAAGAAGCAAAAGTCTTCCGCGGAATCCAGTCCAGCAGCACCCGCATCAGTAACCAGCCATCCAACTACAGCCACTACATCCGCACCCGTAATGTCTGAGACAGTTGTAGCCAGTCAGCCAATTTCGGTAGTCATCACAACACCTGCAGGAATGGACATTCCAAGTTACCCGCAGTCACCATCTCCGCCAGACCTGACCATAGACGAGGGACCAGGACCGTCGCAGCTGCCTCGATTAGCATAACTCCAACTTGTGTTATCCAGCATCTGCCTCCCAGCCTTTCTGGCCCAGCCATCAGAAAGGAAACTACGCCGGAACGACCATATGCAGGAAAGAGACACATCCAGCCCGTGCCTTACGTTACTGCAAATCGCCTGTTAAAATATGCCAAGTCTCGGAAGATGTCATCTCCTGCCTTATCCGCTCCCGCATCATTGCCTCAGCCTACGATACAGCTCACCGCCATCGCCGCGACAGCCACGGATGGATATTTTAGAACCGGCAGTAACTGTGAGAGACATTATAGATGCTCATATTTCCGCCACCATCACTTCAGACATTTCCGACAGTGCCAGTAATAGGAAACGCATCTCAGCAATGATAGTGCATCCACCGCGACCCACCACCATCAGTCGCGGGACCCAGACTCAATGGGGAAATTTTGCAGCAGAGGTGTGATCATTTGTGATACAGCAGAAACATCAGTGGTGCAATTCATGGAAGTGTAGTAATTATTACTTTATTTTTTAAATACTTTTCTTCTTATTATATATGTTAGATCAATTGAATCCCGTCCCTTGGATGACTATGGTTATCCAACACAGCCACGCACTTCGGTGCCCAGCTGTGTGCCACACGAAATGAGCACTGCGGACTCCGATGTTGCAAGAATGTTGTGTGCGACGTAAAGAATATGACATACTGCAGTGCAATAATGCCATAATCCCATCATGCAGTCTCAGCTACCCTGGGGCTGCCTGATAAACTAAATGTTAAGTTATTATTATATTATATTTTTCTTATTATTTTGCTTCCTGTCTTAGATGTCAGGACGGCTATGGGGTCAGCGAGAGCTGCCCATTGCAGACCCGCTATAATGGGCCACAAATATATTTTTAATAATAATAAGAGATACGTGTTGCGTACCCCTTTATTTACCCGGGGTGTGCAAGTAATTCGGGAGTAATTGACTAAATACCCTGTAAATGTATGTTACATGAATCTTATTTGTATACATATATATATATATATATATATATATATATATATATATATATATATATATATATATATATATATATATATATATATATATATATATATATATATATATATATATATATATATATATATATATATATATATATATATATATATATATATATATATATATATATATATATATATTATATTATTGTATTTAAACTTAAATTGTGGTACGTTGGAGCATGGGTGTTCTCTCTGCGGAGATAATGATTATCGCACCCAAAGAGAACACCCATGCGGGCTATTGTTTAGGATCATTTACTAAATAGAGTTACAGCACGCACCAAAATGTTAAAATAAAAACAAAAAAAGAAAAGGCCTGGAAAAATAATTCCAGGTAAAAAATTGAAAACTAAAAGTATGCCTCCACTCTCCTCTTTGGCACCTTTATGTGCCCTGTCTCTTGAATACGCGTCTACTGCATCACTACTCCTCTCCGGCCACGCGCCTACCCGGGAAGGCTATAATTCTGGGTATGCACCGGCCATCCTGGATTCGTTCCATGAACATGCCCCCCTGGGTAGAGCCATAAGCGTATATGGGCCTATGAGAAAGATCGCGTTGTAAAAAAAGACTAATTTCGTTAAAGCGCATAGTGCACATGCGCACGCTTAGATGCTATTTTTGATGGTGCACGTAGTTTACGACTAAGATGGGATGACGCTTTTAGTGTACCGAGATGGTACCCTGTAATCCTTTTTGATTAGCTGTTCCCGCCGAATCTGGCATTAATCAAGATCAGAATTCGACGGGCTTTTTAAATCTGTAAACCATTTCAAAATCGGTTAAGAAATGGCTGAGTTATCCACAGAAAACCCTTCTTGATTACCTTCAAAATATTGCCGTGACGTAATAACCACGTGGACGCAGAACCTCTAGAATGTTCTAAAACATTCGACTGCGCTATTATTAGCTACGTGCTGATTATCTGTTGCTCAGCCGATGATTGGTTGGAGCTTGCGCCTGTGACATCACAAGTAGTATAAAAGGAGACACGATCCAGAGATCGAGAGCATCCTCGGCCAGGGGGCGAACAGGTTGGGTCTGTACCAGCTACTACAAGAGCGACAGACATTACACGTCTTCCTTCTCCATCCCACCGCACTAAAACGGGAGTAATTTGGAACTTCTGATAATTGTTCCCGAATACCAACAGCTACATTCGGAACACAAATTTGTGGTGAGGCTAATAGACATCAGTTCACATGTTTTGTTTATTTGTAGAAAATATAGGACTGCATTGCACGTAGGAAACACTATACAGCAACATTTATATATGCAGCACTTTCTCCTGCCACCAACAATTTTTCACTGAGGTCGCTGTCCGTTGCTATAACTCTGTTTAGCCTGGCATGCTACCGACTAAACCTGTTCTATTGTAGTTCGGATCGAGCAGTCGGGTACCGGCCGTACCAGCTAAGCTGGGTACGTGCCGCCCGTCTAGGATTCGTTTTCTGAACATGCCCCTCTGGGTAGGGCTATAAGCATATATAGGCCTATGGGAGCGAGAGAGCGTGTCGAAAAACGACTACGTTCGTTAAAACACATTATGTGCATGCGCGCGCCGGGACACTGTTTCTATGGAGCGCGTAGTTGTGACCTAGATAGGATGGCGCTTATAGTGTACCGAGCTGGTACTCTGTAATTCTTATTGATTGACTGATCCCGTTAAATCTGGCATGAATCAAGACCGGAATTCCACGGGCTTTCGAAATCTGTAAACCATTTCAAAATCGGTTGAGAAATTGCGGAGTTATCCAGGAAAACTCTTCTTGATTATCTTCAAAATATTGCCCTGACGTCATAACCACGTGGACATAAAGCTTCTAGAATGTTCTAGCACGTTCGACGACGCTGTTATTAGCTGTGTGCTGATTGGCTGTTGCTCGAACGATGATTGGATGAAGCTTGCACCTGTGACGTCATGGAGAGTATAAAAGGAGAAGCGATCCAGTGATCGAGAGCATCCTCGGCCAGGGGCCGAACAGGTTGGGTCTGTACCAGCTACTACAAGAGCGACAGACATTACACGTCTTCCTTCGCCATGCGTTGGGTTTTTATCCCGTAGTGTGCAGTTCTCCAACCCACCGCACTAAAACGGGAGTAATTTGGAACTTCTGATAATTGTTCCCGAATACCAACAGCTACATTCGGAACACAAATTTGTGGTGAGGCCTTTACGGCCTGGATATGTGAGTCTACAGATGCAGAGGCATGAAGTTCTTTGATGGATGACTCGCCGGATCTGCCAGCCACGCCTAAAAGTGGTATTTCAAACGATGACTCACCAATCGTGTAGGTTCTTTCAACTTTCGACCGCAGCAAGTAAACTCTGCCAGGTGCCTCTTCAGAGCTGGTTGACGTACCCGGCACTGTGAAGCTTTGGTTTGTATCTTCATTTGTCTCTGACAAGCCCCCGCTTGTGACAGGTTGTTTATACTTTCCATCCATGCCATCGGTGTACGGGAACTTTCTTCACCATGTAGTACTATCGTATCTTTTACTGACCGCTCGTTAGACATTCTATTAGGCCTAGAGCACTAAGTGATATCCTTCCCCCGCCATGAACGTTCTTACGGGACTCTAGTTTGCAGAAAACAGCTTACAGGAACTAACCTGCGGGAACGAACCTGCAGGAACTTTCCAGCTTCCGTAGAGCGCATCATCTCACGTCGACTACGGATTGACGTGCCAATTTCAGCGACACGGTAGCCTAACTTGGGAATGACTACCAAGTATTCAAGTAACTATATTTCACAGTTTAATTATTTCTCTATACAGGTTTTGTTAATTATCTCGTATCCGTATTAACGGTTCCGATGACTAAAAGGAACTGTAATGGTCTTAGGACCGATAGTTATAATTTCCGTATTTGTTAAAAGTTATTATCATTTTCTTCAATGTGTTGCTAACCGCACTATAGTAGGTTCGTTAACCTGTATTACTATATATATCTTAATCATTGCCACCGTATTGTTTGTTCTGGTTAGATTACATATGTATATGGCCAGTGGCCATCCGTTAAACTATTTTGCTTAAGTTGTAGAAAATATAGGAATGCAGTGCATGTAGGAAACACTATACAGCAACATTTATATATGCAGCATTTTCTCCCGCCACCAACAATTTTTCACTACGGTCGCTGTCTGTGCTATAGCTCTGTTTAGCCTGGCATGCTACCGACTAAACCTTTTCTATTCAGCTTGATAGGATAGGTTTAAAATGATTAGAGACAATTTCTTCATTGCATACTATGTGATATACTCTTCTCTTCCGGCAGTGCGATAATCTAGCTCCGCACTCCGGTAAGACTCATAACTCCAAGATTGTGTCTCTCTTCATATTCCTCATAGCCTTGTGGCTTCTTAATTGTTTGGATGTCCCTATCCACACAATGGGCTGATCCGACTCTGGGAAACTATTGGGGTTTCCGAGCAGTGATGGCTAGGGTGCGGTATCACATACACATTCCCGTGTGTCTTCGGATACTTAGTAGATAGTACTTTAAGCCAATGTGGGAAAGCACTGCGAAAACACATGTATTAATTATTATTTTATTTACTGACAATCCTCCTGCACCGCAGTGCAAAACTGGAAACTTGTATATAAACCTAATGACAGGTAAAATGGTTAGTTCCATAGGACCCGGTGACGGGCGAGATACGTATTCTCACCGAATTCTGTTAAAATGTCTGGGCATGATATTCAGATCTGCCACACCCTTATGGGAAGGACATTTACGGTGTGCATTCGTCTCTCTTACCTCCACCATAACGATAGGAAATATGGCCTAATAATGCTTCCGTGAAATGTAAACCAAGTCCTGTAATGTTTCATGTGGTTGTGAATTGGAATGTCCGGATTCTCACCCAGTTCGGAGATCCCGCTAAGTAACATGTATGAGTGCTGTCTACAGTATTGATGTCCTCGAGCATCTGTTCTCCGTGACAGCCATGTCTAATAGCTAGGTAGATATCGGCCAGTTGCGGCCTAAACTAATTCTTGTTTTGAAAACAACTAAAAGGAATTAAGCAAAGTAGAAGGCCCGCAGAAATAAAGCGGCAACTACTAATTCAGCATATTAGCAATCACATAATACGGTAATGAAGGAATCCATCAGGAATCTTCCGTTCCGTCTTCATGTAAAACAGTATGCACCCCTATAGACATAATCTCACTAGGTATGGTCTTTTCTTTCTACAGCGTTTTTGTTTGGAATATTAGAGTGGGCCCATTTTTGCCTACTATTCTTTCCTGCTTTAAGCCGTGGCGACACCTTCCCGAGATGGAGGCCCGCGCAAGGCACTTGCCTCTCGCAAGGATTCGGCGACAACGGTTCATGCCAGGATAATACTCCTCACCCAAACTAGCACTAGGAGTAGTGCCCGCGCGAGGCACATCACCTTTTCGTCTGAGATAGCCTTCTTCCTTTCAGCCTGGAGGTATAATAACTTATATTAAGTTCAAGAGCTATGTCTCGTGTACGGGAGCCTCCCTTGCGGGGATACCTCTGTGGACCTACGAGTCTGTGTGGTACCTCCGGGAGCCCCCCTGTTTAAAAGTTCATCTACCTGCCTCTATGTCTTGTATTTTCGTATGCTCTTACTGTAGTTTTATCTAGCATATTTTCAATTAGTTAGGTAAACGCATTGTATAGACTTATATTTTTAGGTCACCAAATCAAATCTTGTAAGTCTATCGATCACGAAATTGCTATGGACAGGCATACTGGTGACACAAATTCTTGGGATGAGACCGTTGTGTTTAATATTCGTGACAATGGTCACACAGCCCCACCAGAACGATTGTGTTCCACCGGCCTTAGGAGCCGGTTTTTGTTTCCCGCATGCCAGTCTCGTTCAAGGTCCATCACCCCGAGACCGGATGCTAACCAGCGTTATCACTCGTCGTGCACTTGTGGTGCGGCGAGTCGACATGAGACATCAGAATGGCCCGACACTACCCGGCGAGCAAAAGGTGGTGCCCGATGTGGGGCTCGAAGGACATCAGTAACAACGTGCAGCGAACTCCACACCATATAGTGAGCTTAGTTCAATCCCATCTCCATTCAACGAGGACTCCCTCAATCAAGAGGTAGCCTCATACGACGGATTTTCAGCACACATGCTCACCGACTATGCCAGAAATTCAGCGGAACCAACAACTCTGCACTATAACCTGTTTTCGCCTGTTAGCGATGGCACCTTTTCAGATGCCTCACAGGCAGGAACAGAATTTAGAACCATCTCGGACATCCGCGACAGGCCAACTACATCAGGGCCGAATTGTGGATGACTCCGAGAAAGACCTGACTACGGGCATATCTACAGCCCTTCAGACTACTATAGTTCACCTGTGTCATCTACGGAGACAGTATGGCCGGGTGATAATCCACCACATGGACAACCTCCCGCACCGCCCCTGTCTAGCAAAACGCTATATTCAAGGGGAACACCGCGGAGTCGTCGGGAGGAATCAGCACCACCATTTCGCCGGTACATTAGTCATGCCACATATCATAACCGTCAGCCACTTGCATCATCGCCATATGCGGAACGACAATCCTCACCGTGGGAGGAACGACCACGCACACAATCCACCTCCCGTTCATAAACCCATGCCGGTCTATGGCTCAACAAACGGGGCGGACTCAGTAAATCGGAGTACGCATGTCCTAGCTCCTCGACATTGGCATCGATGAGAGACACCAACACCACCACCACCAGCACCACGACCGACTACAGTACAATCCTAACCGTCTCAGATACCCACACCACCCGGATTTCAACCACTTCATTCTTCCCGTCGTTTTGACCGAGTCATCTTCCATCCCGAATTTAGCGGGGAGAATGACTGGACCAACTATAAAATCCAGTTCGAAATAATTAGTCGGACTAACCGCTGGGACGATAGACAGATGGGTGAGTATCTTACAGCAAAACTTTCGGGAAAAGCCCTGCAAGTTCTTGCGGATCTGGGAACGGATTGTACACCTACCTACACCCAACTGGAACGAGCACTCACAGAACGATTTGGCGACACAGCTCTCGGAGAAACTAGTCATCTGCAACTTAAAAATCTTCGACGATGCGCGGGAGAAACTCTTCCCGAGTTAGCTAGCCATATTCGAAGGCCGGTCACCTGCGCATATCCGAGCACCAATACGGAGGGCATCCTTCACTTGCATCTCGATACTTTCATCAATGCATTAAGCGGTGAACCCGCTCTAAAAGACAATCTATTTCTCGGCGACCACGGTAGTTTGGCCCGAATAATGGCAACCGCGGTTCGTATCGAGAATGTTCTAGAGCGGGAGAAAAATAACCGGTGCCAACTCTATCCTATCAATGAGATAGAGGGTGCCGGTATCGCCCCGGCCAGTAGTGCGGCCCCAAGATCCGCAACACCAACTGCACTGACACCACCACCACCAGATACGCAGAAGACCAGTCAGAATCAAGCACCTGGAGGTAGGGGCCGTACCCATAGAGTAGGGTACAGTGGAGCCCCAGGGTGCAGAAACCAGCGCAACAACAACAACAACAACAACAACAACAGCAACATGAGAGAGCGGATAGATGAGATTAATAAACAGATCTCCGCACTCACCAATTGGGTAACCACACTCAGCACCGACCTCGCCACCACACAGTTTAGAACAGCAAACACTACCAGCACTGCACCGCCACCGAACACCTGTTTCGGATGCGGTCAGCCAGGACATTGGGGTGGGGGGGGGGGGGTGGTGGGGGGTGGAGCGGTGTCCTAACCGACCTCCCTCCACAACGCCTGCTCCAGACCGCAGCACACCGCGACCAGAGAAACAGTCAAACTCCTAAGGGTACCTAATTATAAGGAGCCACTTCGGTGCCCATATCCTTCTCCGGGCTCAACTGCGGCTTTCACACAACAACGTTCAGTGACTGGCCATCATCCACAGAAATTAGCTTTCACACCAACATCAAAATGCATGGCTTCCAATATGTCCGTGCCTACGTTGCCTCCCCCATCCGCAGCAAGGACATCCCCTTCTTTTTCCACCCATGACAAACCTTCTTTCCCATGTAAAATGGCAGTGGTAGGTTGTAGTACCTCCGCTGGAACCACGTTTTTGAAAGCACCACGTCCTGCCACCAAGACACCAGATTCTCGGTGCCCCCTGGTGGTATGCAGAACACCACTCCAATCAGCAGCATCTTCCGCATCCACAGACAGTAGCGATTCGGGAGACACAATTCATTCCGCCTCACGGAAGAACGCACGTCCATGGAAACCGCGCTGTTTCTTCTGTGTTTCAGCAAAACTTCCTATGAAGCATTGCCGGAAATGGCTTGCACAGGTAGAACTTATCCATCATCCCGTACGCACCGCCGTCTATACCAATACTGCTCACACAGAAACGACAACAACACCACCACCATTGTTACCCCAAGCTCCGTCTTCACCGCAGCCTACACCCCAGCAGAGACGACGGACTGGCCCATTACTCACTCAGCCACCTGCAACATTACGAGAAGCAATACGGAAACAGTCGGAATATATACAGAGTGATGCTGCTCCAACACCATTATCGCGGACAGCATCAATGGAAACTCTTCATCGAAAGGTAATCTACAAATGTGCCTGTCTGTTTAGTGGCGTTTCTACAACCGCCACCGTCGACACCAGAGCTTCTATTCCAGTTTTTAACCAGCGCTTGTATGAGAGCATCCCACCTCATAAAAAGTCCCCCCCCCCCCTTAAGCCTACAAACATTTACCTACAGACGACTACGGGAGAAGATGTACCCGTGGCCGGTGTGGTTAATTTAGTCATTCAAATAGAGGAAATGCAATTCATTCAGAGAGTTGTCATCGCCTCCATTCATAACGACGCCCTACTTGGCCTTGATTTTCTCAGTGCCAGCGAAGCCATCACACACTGCAGACAACAGGAACTCGACATACACGGCCGACGAATACCTCTCGGACCAGCATCGCCATTATACGATACGTGTGCAGTAATACTATCAAGTACTGCGACGGTTGAGCCAGGACAGGAATGGATCCTATGGGTCACCGCACAACAGTTAGGAAGCAACACACACATTGCCCTGCTGGAACCCGACCCTAATTATATGATTGCCTCACAATGCGCAAGTCCCCGCATAATAGTGGACACCACTGATAAAGGGAAGATACCCTTTAGAATGTTCACTGGTACCGCAGATCCCATCACCCTTGAACCAGGAGTACGCTGCGGCCATTTAGTGGACATAATTTCACTGGAAACGCCTGCACTTTCTGATACAACACCACCGCTGACTGATGATTTACCCGAACGTCTACACGATTTATATCTGCATGCCACTGTTGGATTACTGCAATCACAAAAACGAGAAATTCGGAAACTGTTACAAAAATATTGCGATAGATTTCCTCCGAAGATATGGATCTCGGAGTGACTCATCTCATACGACACTCCATCGATACAGACAATAATCGCCCCGTACGACAACCGGTACGACGTCTTCCCATTCATAAAGAAGCGGAAGCACACCAACAAGTGAAAGACATGTTGCGGACTGGTATTATTGAACCTTAAGCATCTCCATGGGCTAGCCCAATAGTACTAGCAGGCAAAAAGGATTTTCCTGGTGTCTAAAAACTACGACAGGACAGCAACCGTCGTGTAATGGGAGATAACCACATCCCCTATCCAAAGGCTGCCCCATCCAATAGGCCTACCATACCCTCCCTTGAGCAGTCAGAACATCACACAGCAGACAGAACGTCAACACTTACAAAGAACACACCTGCCTTCAGGACTGGATACGTCAATTCATCATTGCGCCTACATCACAGACCTGCTCAGTTATACTCAGCATAATGGAGACATTCAACATCGGCAAGAACAGCATTTAGCAGCACCTACCGGTCTTAATTAATTACCAGTAGAGACATAAGAATTCCCGCAACAAATTCCTCCCGCACAGAACTGTGGGAGAAATAATACCTCCCGCAGACTACATCTGCAAATAGCAACAGACTTGGCATTCACCAGCATGGAAAACTGGAATGCGCCCACTTTGCTTATAACATTGGCATCATACAGCAGCCCGGACATCCCGACAACAGCATTATCATCAACAGACAGCAGCCAACAAATCTCCCGCACACACCTTCTTATCCAGTTACGGGAGAACTGATCAAATGGATATTAGGAATGCACACAGCCATCTACAGTATGCATCACGGGAGAGACGCTTGTCCAGCGTCCTCCCCTACCCCTTTCTCCCGACGTCGTACGGAAACAGCTAACCTACATACGTCATCTACACGTAATAACAGTCAATATTATTAAGAGAACAAGATGCCCGCCTTGTCGTCAGTCACGAGTAGGATTTTTCTACCGAAAAGTTGAAATCGACAATGGTTTGGTCAAAGTTACGACAGCATCCAACAGGTCATCTTCACTCTAAAGTAACTCTGTCCCACCCATGGGCTCGGCCATTACAGAGTGAAATGCCCTCAGGGTTCTATAAAGTTGACATTCACGCTGCCTCTCCCTCCCACCTCCCGCACCTGGCGGCCATAAACACGTCCCCATCACCACAGCGCAAGTACCATCCACAGAGAACCAGTCACGCATAACATATTCAAATCACCAACATATCAGAAACACAGATACTCAGGTTGAGTGTATTCACAATCGCCAAACGACGGCATTGTAAATTGTAATAACTGTGGCACCCACTTCCGAGTTGTACTGTAATTTAACCATTATTAATTGGTATTCACAATCTCCGAACGACGGCATTGTAATCATAAAAATTGTGACACACATGTTTGCGAGTTGTACTGTAATTTAGCCATTACTAAAATGGTACAAATATGTTTGGTCTAGGCTGGGGTGGAGCTAGTTCTACCCATCGAGGAGAATGCTTGGCCAGCCCTCCCGCACAGCTATCTTGACGGAATCAGTAATGTTGATCTACTGCATGAATAGAACTGTTTAAAACCACGCATAAAAATTATTTGCCACTTTACTGTTAAATTTTTGATTAAGAGCACAACTGCTCTACCGTGCTACACATCATTAGCGCACGGGCCATTAAAGCGGCATAAAAAATCCTGCAGTAAAATCACAGAGATTTATCTTCGAAATATTGCCCTGACGTCATAACCACGTGGACATAAAGCTTCTAGAATGTTCTAGAACGTTCGACGACGCTGTCATTAGCTGTGTGCTGATTGGCTGTTACTCGAACGATGATTGGATGAAGCCTGCGCCTGTGACGTCATGGAGAGTATAAAAGGAGAAGCGATCCAGTGATCGAGAGCATCGTCGGCCAGGGGCCGAACAGGTTGGGTCTGTACCAGCTACTACAAGCACGAAAGACATTACGCATCTTCCTTCGCTATGCGTCAGGTTTTTATCCCGCAGTTTGCAGTTCTCCAACCCACCGCACTAAAACAATTTTGTAACTCTCCATTTACGGGAGTAATTTGGAACTTCTGATAATTGTTCCCCGAATACCAACAGCTTCATTCGGAACACAAATTTGCGGTGAGACCTTTACGGCCTGGATATGTGAGTCTACAGATGTAGCGGCAGGATGCTCTTTGATGGATGACTCGCCGGCCACGCCTAAAAGTGGTATTTCAAACGACGCTGCCGCACCAGTCGTGTAGGTTCTTTCAACTTTCGACCGCAGCAAGTAAACTCTGCCTGGTGCGTCTTCAGAGCTGGTTGACGTACCCAGCACTGTGGAGCTTTGTTTTGTATCTTCATTTGCCTCTAACAAACCCCCGCTTTGACAGGTTGTTTACACTTTCCACATGTGCCATCGATGTATGGGAACTTTCTTCACCACGTAGTACTATCGTATCTTTTACTGACTGCTCGTTAGACATTCTATTAGGCCTAGAGCACTAAGTGATGTCCTTCCCCCGTCATGAACGTTCTTACGGGACTCTTGTTTGCAGAAAACAGCTTATGGGAACCAACCTGCGGGAACCAGCCTGCGGGAACTTTCCAGCTTCCGGAGAGCGCATCATCTCACGTCGACTACAGATGACGTGTCAATTTCAGTGACATGGTAGCCTAACTTGAGAATGACTACCAAGTATTCAAGTAACTTCTTCTTCTTCTTTTCGTTCGCTGATCATACCGCCAGTCCTGTAAGTGACTATCGACATGATCATAAGCGCTAAGCGCGTGGATCCATGGTTTATTAGAGTGCGCCGTGCAGCCTGGAACCTCCGTCTTCAGCACTCAAGGTTTCTGTCGGGGTTACCTCACCCTTACCTCCTTTAGTCGCCTCTTACGACACGCAGAGGATACGGAAGGTGTATTCTAAGCCCCACCTACAGGGCCAAAAGTAACTATACTTCACAGTTTAATTATTTCTCTATATAGGTTTTGTTAATTATCTCGTATCCGTAATAACGGTTCCGATGACTAAAAGGAACCGTAACGGTCTTTGGACCGATATATAATAATTTCTGTATTTGTTAATAGTTATTATCATTTTCTTCAATGTGTTGCTAACCGCACTATAGTAGGTCCGTTAACCTGTATTACTATATATATCTTAATCATTGCCCCCGTATTGTTTGTCTGGTTAGATTACGTATGTATATGGCCAGTGGCCATCCGTTAAACAATTTTGCTTAAGTTATAGAAAATATAGGAATGCAGTGCATGTAGGAACCACTATACAGCAACATTTATATATGCAGCATTTTCTCCCGCCACCAACAATTTTTCACTAAGGTCGCTGTCCGTGCTATAACTCTGTTTATCCCGGCATGCTACTGACTAAACCTTTTCTATTCAGCTCGATAGGATAGGTTTAAAATGATTGGAGACAATTTCTTCATTACATACTATGTAATATACTCTTCTCTTCCGGCAGTGCGATAATCTAGCTCCGCACTCAGGTAAGACTCATAACTCCAAGATTTTGTCTCTCTTCATATTCCTCATAGCCTTGTGGCTTCTTAATTGTTTGGATGTCCCTATCCGCACCATGGGCTGATCCGACTCTGGGAAACTATTGGGGTTTCCGAGCGGTGATGGCTAGGGTGCGGTATCACATACACATTCCCGTGTGTCTTCGGATACTTAGTAGATAGTACTTTAAGCCAATGTGGGAAAGCACTGCGAAAACACATGTATTAATTATTATTTTATTTACTGACAATCCTCCCGCACCGCAGTGCAAAACTGGCAACTTGTATATAAACCTAACGAAAGGTAAAATGGTTAGTTCCATAGGACCAGGTGACGGGCGAGATACGTATTCTCACCGAATTCTGTTAAAATGTCTGGGCATGATATTCAGATCTTCCATGCCCTTACGGGAGGGACATTTACGGTGTGCATTCGTCTCTCTTACCCCCACCATAATGATAGGAAATATGGCCTAATAATGCTTCTGTGAAATGTAAACCATGTCCTGTAATATTTCATGTGGTTGCGAAGCGGAATGCCCAGATTCTCACCCAGTTCGGAGATCCCGCTAAGTAACATATAAGAGTGCTGTCTACAGTATTGATGTCCTCGGGCATCTGTTCTCCGTGACAGCCGTGTCTAATAGCTAGGTAGATATCGGCCAGTTGCGGCCTAAACTAATTCTTGTTTTGAAAACAACTAAAAGGAATTAAGCAAAGTAGAAGGCCCGCAGAAATAAAGCGGCAACTACTTATTCAGCATATTAGCAATCACATAAGCCGGTAACTAAGGAATCCATCGGGAATCATCCGTTCTGTCTTCATGTAAAACAGTACGCACCCCTATAGACAAAATCTCACTAGGTATGGTCTTTTCTTTCTACAGCATTTTTGTTTGAAATATTAGAGTGGGCCCATTTTTGCCTACTATTCTTTCCCGCTTTAAACTGTGGCGACACCTTCCCGAGATGCAGGCCTGCGCAAGGCACTTGCCTCTCGCAAGGATTCAGCGACGATGGTCCAGGCCAGGATAATACTCCTCACCCAAACTAGCACTAGGAGTAGTGCCCACATGAGGCACATCATCACCTTTTCATCTGAGATAGCCTTCTTCCTTTCAGCTTAGAGGTATAATAACTTATATTAAGTTCAAGAGCTATGTCTCATGTACGGGAGCCTCCCTTGTATATTAAGCATGAAATAAATAATCTTGAATTTTGAATTTTGATTCTCATAGCAGAGTCTTCTAGTGGTGAACTCGATTCTCTTGAATAATTGATAGGGTAACTTGCTTGAACTGGAGTCAAGAAGAAAGCTGCACACTTTACTTGCTCAATCTGTCATTCTGTGCCTTGACTCCAAGGTATCCATTAATTCAGACTTCATGTCTAAATTGTCACGGAGTGTAACTTGAAGTTGGTTCATAATTGGTCATCTCAAAACGTCACTACTTGTACATTGCAGCAAGAAGTGTTCTAATATTTATATATGCTTTAGACAAAGCAGACACGTCTGATTTGGTGTAGAGCTATTATGCCACCTCTAATTGAACAGTAGCTGAAATGTTCCGGTCAGCATCCAGTTTTTTACTGTAGCTCTGTAGACATCCTGTGGACTATTACTGATGAATTCTATTACTGGATGTTGTTTTTTTTATGTGATTTGTTCTGAGGATAATCTCATTGATGGATAAAGCTCCACTTGCGATCTGAGGTATGCCACTCAGTATTCATCTATAGCCTTGATCGTTGTTGCTTTCCAAATGCCCTTAGTTGGTGGGTTATCCAGAATAGTGTGGACTGAATGGAACGAATATGTTGCCAGCAATTCCCTGCTGTACAGATCCAGTTACCGTTGTTAAGTATATCCTTTAAGCACCATGCAGTTGTCTGTTAAGTATTTCATATTCTGCTGTACTACTCCTATCTCGACTGAGGCTTCCCAGAAGGACCAATATCTTGGCGTCAATAATTGCTTCTACAGGCTGGATTCCTAGGAGGGGAGTAGTATGCAACTGCTGCTACCATTGTTGGAAGCGTGAGCAGCTTAATTGTTTAACATATCCCAGCAAACATTGTTTCATTGGCCCAAGATAAGTTTTATTCATTGGCCCAACATAGTTTTGCTCGTTGGCATTATGTTGGCCCAACATGTGGTGTCGTTGGCCCAATGTTGGCGTTACATGCGGATGATTAGTTGAAAATTAGTTATGTTGGGCCAACATTGTATTTGCGTTGGCTCGCTGATGGTAACTTAGTTACATTGGCCCATCATTGTTTTATGCGGGAGAACTATGTTATGCAATGGGCCAACCCAATCCCGATGAGCAAAAGTATGTTGGGCCAATGAATAAACGTACATTGACCCAATGTTGGGCCAACATAGCATAGTTTGCAGGGATACTTCTGAATTCTTTCTCCAGAAAGTCTAAGTCATAGAATCGCGATGATGTCATCACAATCAAATTTCCCATAATGCCCTGGGAGCAACGCCATTTTTGGAGGGGCTAATTTAACATTAAGAGCAATGGGCCGTAAAACCTTAATTACATTTTCTTTACTATCTTGTAAAATTCAGTCATGATATGTGATGTTTTCTGATACCTGGTGGGGTTATTACAGATTCTCAGATACATGATTTTATGGTTTGAGCATCATGGAAAATGTACACAATACATTCCTATGGGCAGTCCTCTTTAGCATGTAGCAAGTTTTCCCCAACTTTAATGATGGCCGATCTCAAGATGCACGGATGTGCGAAATATGCCAGTACAATCTCTAGTCCATATGTTAATACTGGTATTATATATGCCAGACGCATGCTTCTTAGTATAACGGGAGGAAGCCCACCTTTACCGTGCATTCCTGCTCCCAGTAGCCGATAGATGGACAGACTTTAGATTATTTTCGCAAGTAGCTCGAGCACTGCCTTCCTTTGAATCATGTAGGATCCCTAGATGAGCTGTGGGATCTGCGACCTGTCTCTTCTGGCCACCAATTTCCCATGTACTGGCGAGATTACAGTCTTGGACACTTGGATTAACAATAACATGCCAATAGCTTATGCCTCGTAAAATGATGATGATGATGATGATGATGATGTAGGGGGCGATTGCTGCCAGTATGAGTCAATCCCGGCAATCCAACCTATCCCAATCTTGCCTCAATGCGCTTTATTTATTTCAGATTCTGATCTAATACTCCCCATTTTATCAATCTACAACTACAATGAGAAACACTGCTCAATACTAGCTGATTAACTACTGTTGTTATTAATACTATTGCTATTATCAAGTTATTATGTGATGCGTCTCTTTCGGTATGTTAACTTGCCTACATGTATCTGTACGTCTGTCATACAATCTTTGTCTGGGCCAGATGACATCTCCCTAATGGGCAAACTCTGTTTAGACACAGTTTCATGATTTCACTTCTTCCCTAACCATTTGCGCTCGGATGGAAAATTCTGAACTTTCCATTGTAATCTAAAAGACCCTTTATATGCAGAATACGCTACATGTAGAACAATCATTACAATATGGTACAAAAATAGATGTTGTGCCGTCCTGTGTTCTGTGTTTACTCACAGATGTTTGTATAATTAACTATCACCGTATATATTGTAATGTTTTGTTTTGTGTGTAGGGTGTCCATCGACCCATGGGCTCTGTTTTTTATGGACTGCCCAATTGTAATGTCTGTATATTGTATATTAAGTATGAAATAAATAATCTTGAATCTTGATGATGATGATGATGATGAATAAACTCAAACTCGCTACAATATTGACGTAAAAGAAGAGGGTCCCCCGTAATCGAAAAACGAATTTCAAGAAAAGTTTATAAGAAACGAACTTGCATGAAACGTGAGAAATAGTTATAAAGAATATTGGCAATGTATAAAATAAGATCTACACGTGTATGTATATGATGTAATGCCTTATGCACATTTGGTACTAAATATTATTGCTCATGTCACCGGTTTTCGTAACAATATTGTCGGCTGTGTCAAGTTCATAATCATAATCATAACATGTACAGCTTTTTAGGACATTGTATCCTATTATCAGCTAATTCAATAAATTTGGTGATGAGCTACATAATCTAATAGTCATTTTTGGATTACATGGTTTATCTAGAGCTCTATAATTATAGTATACAGGTCTGTTGAATAAATAGTTTATCTAGTCTGTTAGTTCGACAGGCTAACCATAGTATATAGTAAGTTAGTGATCCCAGTGGAATGTGAAATACTTGACTAGCTAGTCAATTAAGGGCATGGTAAGTGATGACAATTCCAGATTCAGCAAAACAATGTTTTTGTTTAACAGCAAATGATGATGCAATAAGGCAGAATACACACTTCCAGGTTGTGAATCACGCGCAGTGATGTTATACTTAACAAGCCCAGAGCAGACCTGCCAACCCCTACAGATTGTCCGTAGTTTGTACGGAAATAGCATCCAAGCTACGCATGTATGGGCGGCGAGTGAAAATGTGGAAATAAAAAATTGTGCAATTACAGTAATACAGCCAAGATGGTAAATTTATGAATTTCCATTTGTGGGTCTATAAAAACGCAACGGCGACTGCTTATTAAAACACGTCGGCTTCCATTACAGTTTGGGAAATCTCAGAATTCGGAGACGTTTCCGAATTCAGATACACCTCATTTCCGAATTGGCAATGTTGTTGAATTCATACACTTAAAGTTTCCAAATTCGGAAAATTAAATTTGTTGTCTCAATTGGAACAACAATTCAGAGATTGGATGGGTTTTTTATGTTTTAGATAGGTGGCAGCACTCGGTTAAAACTGATTCATCAGAGAAATTCCGAATTTTCTGACATAGTTTTTCCCCAGTAAAGGCAACGTTGTTGAATTCGGACACTAAGTTTCCATATTCGGAACCGTAAATTTGTTTTCTCAATTGAGAGTTCAATTCAGAGATTGGATGTTTTTTACGTTTTGGATGGGTGCCAGCACTTATATAACTAATTCATCAAAGGAATTCCAAATTTTGTTGCATATATATTTTTCAGTACCGTTAAATTCCGTGTATATTGCGCACTTTTTTGCTCAAATTACATGTTATAAAAAGCTCCTGCGCACTATATACAAGGATAAATATTTGTCCCATTTTTTTCCTCAGAATTTTTCGTCAGAATCACAAAATTCAGAGCTGAAAATGTGATTTTATGGATCGGGAATCAGTCGGGAATAACGATCGCATTCTAACATGTCTATAATGGTACTAATAGATCGTTGAAATGCCTTACTACTGTCTAAATACTGTGTTATACCTTTATTAAATATCATAGTGTTGTAAAATGATCAAATAAACCATCATTCAACTTTTTTACAATGCCATTGTTTCCTGTAATTTGTTCTAAGTTATATATATATAAGGGGAGGTTACTCTTGTCTTCCCAAGTTGAACATAGAGATGTTTAAAATCCATAGATTGCTACACAGATACGGACATAAATGTGTTAAAAAAATAATGATAGGGCCGATGTTTTTCAAGGCGATCTAGCATTTACATAGATATAGAAAGGAACCGAGTATTGAAACCACTCATCTACTGTGTCGCCATATGTGATTGATCAAAATCTCATGGGCTCGCCTTTGATATAATTATCAAAATAATTACCGGCACTGTTAGTGAGCCAAAATGGATTTGAGTAGTTTTTTTTTATTAAAATAGATTTTATTCTCTCAAGTATCAGCGCACAACTCATATTTTATGAATTGAAACAAAATAAATATGCAATTTTTATGTTCTAACGACCACTTATGTTAATGAGCACTGCTCAAATCAAATTCGGATTCTAACCTGTTCTGATGGAAATTATATTTGTATTTTTATATCATTTTATATCGTTCAATAAAGTTTAATACAAAATATTTGCTAAAAGTGTATGCAAATGATATTCCCGTGATTAAACAACAGAGTAACGCACGCCACAAATGGGATTTTATAAGGAAAGCGTATTCGACACGCAGTAAGTCATTGATTCTTTTGGTACCAGTTTTCGTTCACATGTCTCTCAATCTTACTGCGCACTATACATGGAAAGAAGGTTTTTTCAGGCCGATTTTGGTCAAATTTAGGGTAGCGATAGCGCAATATACACGGAAATTAACGGTAGTTATCATAAATTTTATGACAACCTGTTCAGGGTGTTTCTCATCCATCCATATTGGTTTCAGATATCATTTTTGCTTCGCCTATAGCTGAGCATATCTTAGGTTGATCGATCAATAAATGCGAAAATTGTTAAAAACGTTACATGGCTTCCAAATTCAGAAACCCCCCATATCTGAATTCAGAAACCATCAACAGTTTCTGATTTCGGAAACGTTTCTAAATTCTTAGATTTCCCGAACTGATTATGTCAAGATGTGATAATTGCTCAATCTAGCCGACATTTGAGAACAGTCCATAGAGTTAAAATGGCAGTAGAGTGCTTATGCTCATACATTTATTTCGGCATATTATATACATGTAGCTGCCAAAAGGGACTCAATTCTCTTTTGATAATTGGAAGAGAATTTGAATAGAGGCAAATTTATATATTTTTCTGAGAAATGAAATTGTATTGGCTATATCAATCTGACACTTTATTCAACTACGTAGGCTAATAAAATTAGCATACACGCTCTATGGCTATTCTATATCTATGAAACAGCCTTCCAAGATTCTCTAATTTTATTAATCGTAATTTTTCACATTTTTACAGCGTTGGATTAATAGAATGCGAAAGTTAGCACTGTGTGAAAATCCCGGAAGTTGGTTTATGATGGCTACAGATATGTAATTCAACTAAATATTCTAAATAATAATACCGATATAAATCGGAAATCGTCTGTTCAAAGCGTGAGAAAATCAAAATCTTTTTATTTTTAAATATAATAAGTCTTTACCTGAAATATGGTAACATGAATTTCGTGGTAATATTTATTTCTGTGATCGCGGTATGAGATTTTGTGCAGTGCTCCAGATAACTTTCTTCAGTTTGGAGTACAGTACTCCTTAATTTTTCAACTGACGCGTACGGCAAATTCAGGAGGAGTACAAGACTTGTTGTTACTGAATACTGAACAATTATCCTCATCCCCTCCCCCAACATATATATATATATATCATAATAAATGGTGTGTTCTACGTTATCCTTACCATATGAAGGTGTAACAATTAGTGCATTGTAATTGTACCATCAGATCATCATGGTACAGTATGTATGAATGATTACTGGATTCTGCAGCTGTAGTAGAAATATCCTACAGCTGCAATCAGTCCTTCTTCTCTTGTGACCATTGTGTCGTCCTTTAATCCGAAAATTTCTACTTTCTCAGAGAATATATGTCCAGTTTCAAACCAAGAGAAAATTAATTTTTTTGGAAAATTTATCACTGAAGTGACTGGCTTGACGATCGAGCCAGTCATTCCAGTGGTAAATTTCCAAAAATAGCCTTGGTCTATAAATGGACATTTCCTAAGATCACTGCAGAAGCCATTTTTGGCCGTTTTAGCATTAAAGGGATAAACTAGTCACCCCCACCACCCACCCTCCGTGTTATTTCCTAAGGCCAGCAAACTTAAAAAAATAGCCGTTACATGTCATGGTTGGTGCAGGGTGTTTGGGACTCATTGCTATTGATCAACTAACTAGTCAGTCATGCCAACCATGTTTTAATTCTGAATGAAAATCTATTTTTATATCAAGTGTTTTTTAAACCTAGCTGTGTTATGGTGGGACACGATTAGCCTATAGAAATGCACTAGCATTCTAAAGACTATCTCTGTGGCACACTGGCAAATGAATAAATATTATTGCTATAATATTACTTGTCATTCTGAATTCTGAAATTTGTTTTAAAGGAGGTAAATTTAGAAGTTAGTTTAACTGAAAGAAATTACAGACAGCAATTAATCACTTACAGAAGTTAGTCAAATTGTTTTCAAAATAATTAGCACGGCTCCAACTATAACATACATGTATCATTGACATATATAAAATAGAAGGAAAAGTGTTATGGACGCCACATTTTCAGAGTATTTCTATATTTAGAAGGGAAATTTCAGTTTTTTTGCTTCCTATTTGATTAAGATGGGATCAAGGTATAGAAGTGCTGACAAGACAGGTTATTGCAATTGGAATATTGTTCATTTAATCTTGGCAAGTGTCTTACTAAAAATATAATCCCAGGTTAGAAGCGCTAATATATTGTTTACTGTAATAAAAGAACAGATCTTTTAATATCTGCCGGTAAAGTAAATCAGTTGAAGAGAACTTGCAGCTGATATTGTAAAATTAGTGTTAAAGAACATATTTTTACTAATATTTCTGAATGAAATATTCACAATTGAAAAATCTTCCATCTCCACTCATATGTTATCCTTAAAATTACAAATGCCATGTAAGATATGCCTTCCTGGAGATTCAGAGTTTGTGAAAGACAAACTCGGATTATAATGTTGCGGTGGATTATGGTCTGGGTCGAACTCATCACTATTCACGGTTATGAGGTTATGACAGTTACTGTAAAAGTTATGCCTGTAATCCTATTTCCAACCAAAGTATGTCTTGAACAACTAAGTTCTGGTGATATTTTAGCTCATTTGGCAATATGTACGAAAATAATGTCCATTGAATTATTTTCATTGACACTCCTATAGGTGCACATATATAACGCAATACGCAACGTTTATACGCTTGTTGACTTGCAATCATGAATTCTCATTGTTTCATGGATGCCTTTCATTAACACCTATGTGATGCATTGCTGACAAATCAATTTCAAAACTGTCATTAAATATGGATTCAGCAGAGGCTGTTAGTTATCATTTCGAATCTGTATATGTCTGTTATATCGAATGTTTCTAACAATACTGAAAAAACTTCGTGATCCCTAACTTTTTTTGTCCAGTATATATTATCCTAATCATTTCACATTGTATTACTTGTTCTGGTTAGTTTTATATATGGCAAGTAGCCATCAGGTTATATGTTTTGTTTATTTATAAAGAAAAATATAGGACTGCAGTGCATGTAGGAAACACTATACAGCAACATTCAAATATGCAGCACGTTCTCCTGCCACCAACAATTTTTCACTGAGGTCGCTGTCCGTGCTATAACTCTGTTTGGCCCAGCATGCTACCGGCTAAAAGCCTTTCTATTCAGCTCGATAGGATAGGTTTAATATGATTAGAGACAATTTCTTCGTTAGGAGACACATAGTGTACACCTCTTTTCCGGTAGTTGCGATAATTTAGCCCCACATTCCGGCAAGGTTGTGTAAGATTGGCCAACATACCTAATGGGCCTCATATTTCTAAGTTATTGTCTCTCTTCATGTTCCACTAAGCCTTATGGCTTCTTAATTGTTTGGATGTCCCTATCCGCACCATGGACTGATCCGACCCTGGGAAACTACATGTATTGGGGTTTCAGAGCGGTGATGGCCAAGGTGTGGTGTCACACACATTTCCCGCGTATCTTCGGATACTTAGTAGTTAGTTACCCTTGCCAAGGTAGGAAGCACTGCTAAAACATATCTTAATTATTATTTTCTTTTATCTGCTGGACAGTCCTCCCGCACCGCAGTGCATAACTGGGCAACTTGCGTTTAAACCTAGCGTCAGGTTAAAAAGATAGCTCCGGAGGAACTGGTGACGGGCGAGATGCGCATCCCCCACCGAATTCCGTAAGAATGTCTGGGCATGATATCTGCCACACCCTCACGGGAGGGACATTTACGGTGGGTATTCGTCTCTCTTACCCCCAACATAACGATAGATCAGTTGCCTAAAAATGCTGTTGTGAAAAGTAACAAATGTCCTGTGATGTTTTATGTGGTTACGGAGCAAGATGTCCGGATTCTTACCCAGTTCAGAGATCTTGCGAAGTAACATGTATGCACGCTGTCATCAGTATTGATGTCTTCGGGCATCCGTTTTCAATGACAGCCGTATCTAAAAGCTAGGTAGACGCCAGCCATTTGCGGCCTAAAATAGTTCTTGTCTCTAAAAACTAAATATTAGGTTAGGCATAGAAGAAGGCCAGCATAAATAAAAGCGGCAACTACTAATGCAGCATATTGAAAACTACATAAGATGGTGATGTGGGAATCCTTCGGGAATCGCTCGTCCCGTCTTCACGTAAAACAGCATGCAACCTTATAGTCGTAATTTCACTAGGTATGGTCTTTTCTTTACAGCATTTTGGTTGAATATTAGAATAAGCCCTCTTTTCGGCCAATACTCTTCTCTTTTTCTGTTACGGAGGCCCGCGCGAGGCACTTGCCTCTCGCAAGGATTCAGTGGCGACGGCCCACGCGAGGGTAATACTCCTCACCCAAACTAGCACTAGTAGTGCCCGCGTGAGGCACATGGCTTTTTGACACTATAAAATAATTTTCTTTCCTTTCAGCTTAGAGGTATAATAGCTTATATTAAGTTAATTAGTTATCTCGTGCATGGGAGCCTCCCTTGCGGGGATACCTCTGCGGACCTACGAGTCTGTGTGGTACCTCCGGGAGCCCCACGTTTAAAAGTTCATCAGGCTGTCTCTATGTCTTGTATTTTCGTATGCTCATTATATTTATCTAGCATACTTGACGGTTTTAGGTAAAATCATTGGTAGACTTATCTTAATTAGGTCACCAATCAAATCTTGTAAGTCCATAGATCATGAAATTGCTATGGACAGGCATACTGGTGACACAAACTCTTGGGATGAGACTGTAGTGTTTAATATTCGCGACGATGGTCGCACGGCCCCACCGGAACAATTGAGTTCCACCGGTCTTAGGAGCCAGTCTTTGTTACCCTTAGGGCAATATCGCACAGGATCCATAACCCCGAGACCGGAAGCTAACCAGCGTCATCACTCGTCGTGCATATGCAGCGCGGTGAGTCGACACTAGACGCCGGAACGGCCTGACACTACCCCGCGAGATACAGTACATTGTAAGCTTGTGCGTGAATATTATGGAAATCTGTGTTATAAGTTATATACATGTAATTTATATTTACCTCATAATGTGATAAACAATGCTACAATTCCATTATTTTGTTTAAAAATTTTGAGTATAGTGCCTTATAAATGCATACATGTAAGATAAATATCTATGATATACATGTACATGAGAACCTGTACACTATTTACATTTTTGATAGTCATATAATAAATCTAGTTCATATATTTGATATGTTTGGTATTTAATGTTGACCCTTTCCCCTGGATATAGTACATTGTAATAAATTCCATATGATTCACTATATATGCTGTTGAACACGTTGAAACAAATTTGATTGACTTTGACATAATGTAGATATTGATTCTTGGAGGTCATGGAATTTGTTAAATTTAGTCATGGAAAAGTCATGGAATCTCAAATACTGAAAGGCATACAAACCGTGCCTATAAGTCAGTATGGGACCTCGTGAATATACCTCCTGTTATTTACCTTTTTAGCTCATTTTCCGATGAATTTTACAACCTTTCAACCGCTGACAGCCATTGCATATAAATGAGGTCTTAGTCAGCGATCAGACAAGCTTGTCTGCAAGACACAACACAGCATAAATAATTGAATATCTTGCTTAAACAACAAAATTAATGTGATCTCAGTCCATCCTTGTTTTGCCAGTTTAATTTAATTGTCCCATGGGCGAAATTGCTGGGGGTGAATTTGGGTGATTTTCGAGTCACAAGTTTGTTTGTACTACATGTACATGTATGGCATAATTTTTTTGCAATGACTGTCTGCAGTTGAAAGTTTATAAACGGACATCCACTCCTAAACAAAAAATCCTAATTTTCCTGATGAAATGCAAGTGTTAGTAGTAAATAGTTAAAGCTAGTATCAGGTTACTTCTGATGACCACAAGAGTCCACCGTTGTCATATCAGCAAAGTTCTCTGATTAATGTCTACTTTCTTTCAGCTTTCTGCTCTGTTTGATTCTCCTATTCTAAACGGGACTTTGAACGTGAGCGTCAAGATGAGGAAGGTAGTGCTGTCTGATAAGGATATTCACTTGTTTGACGTGGAGCTCAATCCCGAGTTGTTTCTATATTTCCATACACGCAGGGATGTGTTTCGACAAATGGTTATAGACCAGGTAAGGTATAGAAGCATACTATGTTTATCATAAAGACGGTAGAGCTTTAAGCTGTCTGTCTGCTGAATTTCTGCAGACTACATTTTCCATGTGGTTTAACTGGATATGGTGACAATTTTGAAAACAATTTGACTGAAGTTTGTTGGTGGCTAAGCCACCAACAACTTTCAGTCAAATTGTTTTCAAAATATTCAGCATGTCCAGAGTTATTGCCCATTGAAATTATTATCTAGTGGCTTGCAGCAGTCAGAAAGTTAACCACTAAACCAGGAGGGTTTTCCAGGAACCCTAGGACAATCTCCTACCTAAGTTTGGTCACGATCCATCGGATCCCTCTAATAGTACCTGAGTACTCAAGCTAGAGACATACATACATGTGCATGCAGAGAGCGTTATTATCCCTATGTTTTTTAAAAGAAAAGTGGAGATTATTCCATCCTATCTGTTTGTGTGTCCATCTATGCTAAAATTGATTGTAATGCAACTCCACCGGAACCTTTGGAGGGATTAGATGAATTCAATATGTCTCAAATATGTCGTGTCACAATGAGTTACAATCAAAATGTGTAATGAATGACGTAGCTAGGTCCGTGATGAGCTTCTAAAAGTGGTTCATGTGTGCGAATTGTTGTCTTTACTACTTACATGTAATAACCATTCTGTTGAATATTTTAAAACTACTTTGATATGCTACCATAGGCAGCAACAGCGCCCAGTCAAATTGGTTTCAAAATTGTTCAACATCTTATATGTATAGTTTTCAGGAAATTGAGATTCAGGGAGTTCAGGGTTTGGTCGATCCCAACCCAGGCTAGGCCTGGGTGTTTATCTTAGCTAGGAAATGGTGGGATATATGTCGGAATGGATTCCTCAATTCCCGCCACCGCCACGTAATGTGTGATATATGGCCAAACATAAGGGCTTGGTCCTATTTTCTGTCTTTATTTACATAAAAAAAAAATCATGATTTTGAAAAACAGTAAGGATTCACGAATAAATAGAAAAGTTGTCCAAGTCTATCTAGAACTTGGAGATCACTGTAGAAAGAGGGGTTTTACCCGGGCATTGTACCTTCTTTTGGATATTTTCAGGGCAAGATGTATTGGACGCAGTATTTGATCAGCTTCCGCAGTTTCTGTGTTCTGCATGACATTATTAAAGTGATTCCCATCAAGGAAGAGCTGAGTGTGATAGAAGATATGTACGATGATATATTCATCTACCTACACGAACAGCTTGTAGATGGTAAGAAACACTGTTACTAAATCAGTTTTAACCATTTAACACTCATATCAGACAAAAATGGCATCTGCAGTGGTCTTGAGAAATGTCCATTTGCAGACCACGAGATTATATTTTGAAAATTTACCACTGGAATGACTGGCTCGATAACCGAGCCAGCCATTCCAGTGGTAAATTTTCAAAAATAAACAAATTCGAGGGTTAAAGGGTTAAAAGCAAAGATATTGTTGTCAAACCCCTCTTCCCTTTTGACACTTTAATGTTTGTGATTTAACAAGAAAATTACTAAATGTTTGCTTGGGAATTCTCCATATACAGGCCAAGAGAAGACCATTTTTGAAATTTGATAACTGGAATGTCTGGCTCAGTTATCATGCCAGTCATTCTAGTGGTAAAATTTGAAGAATATTGTTCTCTTGCACTGCAAATACAAATTATAGACAGGCAAATATGTTCATGTTTGCCAGTTATCTTCTATAAAATAGCGTTTTGTTTTTGAAACATTTAACTGATTTATGAGCTGTGCTGTAGATGTAGTGCACACTACCATATAGACTACAGGTCATATGCTATTCAAGATCAATGACATATGCTTTATACCTGTACATTGTATATAATTGAAACCATCAAAAAGAATTTATTTATGCGGATCCGTTATTTCAGGAAATGTTGGTGTCAATCCCAGGATGATTCCCGGAGAGGTTCAATGTAACTAATACATTATTTCTTTACCAGTTGTTTATATATTTGATTCTTCAGCTCGGCCAAACAGTGCCAAAAACCTTGTATGTGATGTGGCCATTGTAGCACAATACCAACATCTAATGCCGCCTCTTATGCAGAAAGCACCAGTTTGTATGTGACAATGTCCTATTTTTACAATATTTGAATAATCCTACTTACAATTTAAACTCTTTCACCGACAAATCCCTGAAAAAGTATATTCTTTACAATATAGATGTTATTCTGTTGAAAATTTTGCAGTTAGTTTGATTAGAAGACGTTGCTGCCTACGGCAGCAATGGCTTGCGTTTAAATTAATTTCAAACTATTCAAAGGTTTTCCTGTATGGTTGCGTTGAAAATGAGATATAGGGAATTCAGAGGTGAAAGGGTTAAGATGTTTACTACATATTAGATAATTTATGCATTTGTTGGCCTTCTCCTTTCTCAGGCAGCAACAGTTTACATACAGCAAAAACACTATTTTCAAAATTACACCAATTTTCATTAAAAAGTAAATTGAATAACATAAGTGCATTATTCATTAGTATATGAGCTATGCTTCTCAGTGACTGGTGTATATATCCAACCGATCAAGTAGCTAATCACTAGGACTATCAGCATAGATCTACTGGTCACAAGGCCTATCCATTGTGTTTCTTGTAACCGTGTTTATCGATATACATGTACATGTACTTTGCTAATGAAGTGGATATGCTTATAAAAATAACATTCATGTACATATTGGAGTTCTTTGACCACCATCACTGTATGTTATTTCATCTGTCATGCCTGTTTTTCTGACGGACTTTTGAATATTTTTGTACATGTATGTTTATTTGTTTCAGCACGAGACCCATTCTTTACTAAAGAAACAAGGTATGCTTACTTGAAAAACTATACATATGTCTTAAAACACAAATATTGCTTTTGTATGTGCCTTACTCTATGTAGTAATCACTACACTTTCCCACAATTTCCCTTTCGTTGCATTGTCAACTTTTGTTTTGAACACATCACTCTTTCACATGGCATCAAAATTTTGGAGGTCCAGGGACCCCACACCCTGAAAGCTGGGGGTCCCAAGCTGAAATCTGGGGGTTCAAGACTGAAAATCTGCTGTTCCAATGCAGTTTTTCTCATCCATGCTAAAATTAGAAGGTGCCATGGACTGACAGCTATGAATTAAGGGGGTGCCATGTTAGATTGTGTGGGTATTTTTGTGTGAAAATATAAAATTAATTAATATTTAATAATCATACATAATTCTTAGGCATCCCATGAGACCCACTGCAACTGCATTTGTACTTGTGGGGGTCCCAAGTTGCATTTTGGGTGTAAATTCCACCAAACGGTCCCTTATGAGAATCCATGGAACACATGCTGTCATGATTGTTAGTATGACAAGAGCTATTAATGGTTTGGAAATGGATGAAGCATAGGTCTACATGTAGTAAATAGTAATGCTGTTATGCCAGACTTAACGCATTTTATCCTGAGGCAAGATTAGGTCTACATCTATCTAAATTAAACTAATATTAAATCACACGTAGCTGACTTTTTTTGACAATTTTTTTACTGAAACGTGTTGCTGCCTAAAGTCGCAACAACTTGACATCCATTATTTTTTCAAATAACTCTAGCAGATATTCCATTGTGTAATACAAATAATACAGTTGGTACACATTAAATAAGAATGCATTCTCAAAGATAAGTATTAAATACACACAGTCGCACGAATATTACTATATGCACTATACACATGTTAAACTCATCTCTATTCCCGTTTTGGCAGATGGTATTTTGCGTCCATAAATCATAACATACTATAAACACTATAGTTTCTGAACACATGCAAGATGCAAGATGCGGAAAAAAATTTAAACTATTTCCCCTTGTGGTATTTTATTGATATTCTAAACATTAAGTGATGATAGTGATGATATGAATGCAATTTTATGTGTTGATAATATATTATTGAAAAACAAATATTAACAAAACTGGTTTTTCATAAATATGCGGTTTTGCGATTTTCAAATTGTGTCGCCCGTTTTCGAACCACCATGCTTACAAAACCGGTGACGGTTCCAGTACCGGTATACCGCACAGCCCTATCAGTGCTTGACTTTTTAATTGTGGAATTGTCAAGCGAGCCAAAACTTCTTTCTGCAGTGCTCTTGAGAAATTTCATGCACCCCACAAGAGGACAATTTTTGAAAATTTACCACTGGAATTCCAATATAAAATTTCCAGAGATGGTCTTCTGGGCATGGTCTTCTTGTCATGTTGATGGACACTGACTAACCAAATTGTTGATTATGCTGCCCCCCCCCCCCCCCACATAAATATATGGGGGTCTACAATGTATATAGCGTTTGCTTTGTCCATTCTCCCGTTCAGGCTTTAATTTCCATGTGTGACAACTCAAGTTTTATTGAAGGGATCATTCCCAATCTGGCGTGGGAGCTTGTCCTTGGTCGTCCGAATAACCCTATCGATTTTGTCATCAAACAGTCGAAGGTCAAGGTTACAGTGACAATTAATTTCGAAATATTACGTTTCCGCATATAACTCAAATTCTTTTGAAGGGATCATTACGAATCTGGCGTGGGAGCTTGTCCTTGGTGCTCCAAAGAATCCTATCGATTTTTTTCTTCAAACAGTCAAAGGTCAAGGTCACAGTGACCTGATAAAAATTTACATAATATTGCGTTTCCGGTTAATAACTTGACTTCTATTGAAGGGATCGTTACCAATGTGGGAGCTTGTCCTTGGTGGTACACAGAACCCAGTCGATTTTGGCGTCAAATCAGACTCAAAATCCTGCATCCCATGCCCTTAAAAATACACACAGGACCCACAAAAAAGAAAGCACATCCCTGTGGATGCAGACATCAACCCCAATAAATTTATTACAACAAACCTAGGCATAAGAAATATCTAAGCCACTAAATATCCAAGTGAAATTCGCAATAATTTGTGAACACTTTTTATAGTTTGACCTACATGTATAGTGGTGTTCCAGAAATAATGCTGTTTGGTTTTTAGGTAAGCAACACAATATTATGCTTTTACATTGCAACATTTATTATACACCAGTCTGCTTGGCTCTCTACTTTTATCTCAATGTCAGTGTCCCAGATATCACGAAAATAGGTTAAGTTGCAGCATTTCTGGCACACTAGGGACTGTCATTATTGATCTTGGGACCCTTAAATAAGGTGTGTTGTGTCCCATGGACTTACAAATTTACAGACAGTAAATCCCTGTTGTGACCTAATTAATTACATAATATTGTGTTTCCGAATGATAACTGGAGTTCGATTGAAGAGATTGTTACCAATCTGGTATGGGAGCTTGTCATTGGTGGTCTGAAGAACCCTATTGATTTTGGCGTCAAACAGTCAAAGGTCATGGTCACAGTGACCTAATTAATTATGTAATATTGCATTTCCTGATGATCACTCTAGTTCCATTGAAGAGATCTTTACCAATCTCGTGTGGAAGCTTGAACTTGGTGGTCCGAAGAACCCTATTGATTTTGGGCTCAAAGTCGAAGGTCACAGTAACCTAATTAATGATGGAATATTGTGTCTCCGGATGATAAATCGAGTCATATTGAAGGGATCGTTACCAGTCTGGCATGGGAGCTTGTCCTTGGTGGTCCGAAGAACCCTATTGATTTTGAAGTCAAAGGGAAAGGCCACTGTGACCTAATTAATGATGTAATATTGCGTTTCCGGATCATAACAAGTGCGATTGAAGGGATCGTTACTAATCTGTGGGGGGGGGAGGGGTTGGGGGCGGGGTGAGGTTGTCCTTGGTGTTTCGAAGAATGCTATCGATTTTAGTGTCAGACGAGTCATGGGTGGGAGTTGTGCTTGGCAGAATGGGGGGCATACAGTACAGCTCAGAGTTAACTTAACGTATGAACGGGTCTGAAATGCGTGCATGATGTGTTGAAGGCCTGTTTCCAACGCATCGGTTTTAAAAACACAATGCATTCACAACGCATCTAGATAATTTTTTTGATGCATTTAAAATAATAAATATATGCGTTGAGAACGAGCATTAAATGCATAAATAAACAAGTTTGAACTTGTTTGATGCCCCCAGAGATAGTGCCAAATGGCTTGTTAAAAGCAAAACGGGACAGACGCCAAATTTTAAATGCGTTAAAAGATTCATATGTGCATTGCGTAATACCCGGCGTACATACCAACTCCACGGCTCCAACAACCCAGGATCCAATCAAACTTAGCGGTAGATTACATTTCCTAGAAGGGGCAAAAGTAAATATGAGAAAGTTTTCCTAAAAAAGACAGCGGGACATACGTAATATTAAAAATCAAAATTATAAATATTAGGAAACACAAAATCATGATTCCCGGTTGAGAATTAATGTAACGATGCGCCCCTGAACGTTTTGCTCCCCTGAACGTTTTGCATCTAGTGCAAGAATCGTAAGCATCGGTTCGTTTCGCATTTAACTTTTATAAACATCGAACGCAGCGAAACATGCCGACTGGCAAGATTTGACATAGGTTAATCATAGTAAAAATTGTCAGTAAGTAACTTCATTATCACTTCTACGCATCACCTGTGTTCGCGATGAACAGACAGCGAATAAACGCAAAATTATGGATTAAAGATGTCAAAATATAGCTTATGTGTACCAATGCTCGACTAATGTATATGCTTTTTATTAAAACATGCAGATGGTGTGGTTTTTATTGATAATATGACGCACAAATTAGCAGATTCATGTCGGCTACCGCAATATCCCCATCAGTGATCTACACGAAAAAAGACTAGTTCAGGCCTAGTTATGAAATACTATACGCCCCTAAAGCTGTAACATGTACCAATATCTCATTGGCTTTTCGCGGAAATAAAACACCCGTAGTGATTTAATGATTTTCTTTTTGTGATATTCGATAGCTTTCGGATTCAGTATATTGCAATGTAATGTAGCTGAGTATAACACATTGTTGTTGCCTCACTGGGGAACCAGGCAGAGGAAATGAGCAATCGCCGCATCCCCCCTCTACATAGCAATAACATAGCTAGATGATAAATAGTGCCTTAATAAATCCGTAAAAGTTAACATTATAAATAGTCAGGGAACTAATTTCACTATATTTCATGAACCAGACATTGTTTGTTTTATTAATTTAAAGGTCAAAGTGGGCATTAAGATATTGCTTTTAAAAGCGGCACCGCGAATACGTGTACATGTTGCGTTCCGCTATTGTTGATCGTGAGTCGCTCAGAGACTGGTTAAAATAAATCACGTCATCAATTCGTTATGAATGACAACGAGACACGTGATCAAAATTTTACTACGATAGGAATTTTCATTCATTCATAATGACATCAGATGTCCAGCAAGCCAATCAAATTACGGCTACGCTTTTCCGAGAATCTACGACTGCGCATAATTGTCGATCGGCGAGACATTTCTCATTAGTGGTGAATTTAGGCAGTGAATAAGTAACTGGGTTCATTTTGTTCTGTAAGAATGAAATGTTTACGTTACCAGGCTGCTGTATCGGAACTGATAATGCGACATACTGCCAATTATTCAACATTGAATGAGGCCTCCTCCTAAAATCATGACAGGAATTTCGCGAAAATTTACGGTACCCTGGCAAAATATAATTGCATAATGTGTGTATGCCCGAGTAATCGGTTGCCCTTCTTGGTCGACTCGCATAATGTCGTTATACCAGCGCGGTGTAATTATGAATGCGTTTCACGTTATCAGATTTCAAACGAGTTGTCTAGCCAATATCATAAATGCATTGTGTAATAAGTTCTGACACGTTGTCAAACTGTTTCCAACCCATTTGTTTTACTTTCACACCGCATTGTTTTACCGTTCACAATGGGAAAATGATGCAGCCATTATTTAAAATAGACCCGCTATGTACGCGTCATGCACGTCATGCACGCGTTGCAGACACATTTTATGTTAAGTTAACTCTGAGCTGTACCGTACTTTAGCAATCTTTGGTTATCGTTTTTGTTTTCTTAACCAAACTGGACCATTTGATGGTTTAGAAAATTATCACTCAGATGGTTAAGAACTTGGTATATGGGGCCATCAGTGGCATGTATTCACCCTACAAACATTTAGTGTGGTGCATTTTTCACATCAAGAGTATACTTAACTCCCTAATACTTTTGATATTGCTAAATATTGGCTTTCACTCAATAAACACTCAGATTAAAACAGTTAGGTGCCCCTACTGGGCAGGGAGTCAGAGCGTAGTCTGGCGGATGCCAGCCCCACCACCGCGCATGCGCAGACTAGCACTGCCTCTTTGCTAATTTATTGGCTGAGAGACAACACATGCTTTTATGTTAGAATCTTTCCATACTCTTTTCAAAGCTTTTTAAGACTATTAGATAGAAGTTTATCCCTGACAAAGATGGCTGAGAGAGTGACTTCGCCACAGGAGAGCCTTGGACCTTTAAATCAGGTGACTTCTAGTAAAATTAGCGAGTTTTGTCCCGTTGTAATGTGTTTCCGGGACTCGCGCTAAACGTGATAAGCGCCTTAATTAGTTGGTTTATTTCAACTAGGTGCTATATAAGACTAATCTCTCTTTGTGTTTATGTCCACAGGTCTGTGTGAAGAAATATTATGGACATGACATCAGCAGAGGGTTTGTGTCTCTCCACCATGGTTCCATTTCCTACTAATACTGTTAGGTTATCTAACCAAAAATTCTATGTCCAGTGAGTTGGAGGCCTATTATAAAGGTCTTCTCACTTTGCCCTCTTGATCCAATTCCTTCCCCTAGAGGTGGAGAGAGTTAAGAGGCGTTCAGTGGTGGAGTGCTCCAGTTCATCAGGTTGGATGGTTTGTCTAGACAAGGTGTCAGGTATCTAATTATTGATATGAGGTGATGTTAATTATTTAGAGGAAAGGGAGATAATTAACTTTATTTGCCAATGTTATCAGTATTTATCTGATGCTTGTGTAGTCGAAATGTCCATTCTGTACATGTTCTGGTTAGAGATACAATTCGTCCTTGCACTGGGATGTTTGTTGGGGATCGATTTTTTCCCTGTCATAGGATTAATGACGTCATAATCAGCCTTGCTCTTTATTAAAAATTAAAGTTGTCCGAAGCTGGTTTTTTGAAAAATTATGATCTTTATGATCATTTCCTTCTCTTGAGTTGATGAGTTTCTAAGCTTAACTAGATTGCTCATACTCCTCGTCCTTTGGCTTTTTTCAGAGACCGGGTTGTGCGTCCTGTGGACGATTTTTGAGGGACAAGTTTGGCCCTCATCTATGTTTTCAGTGTAGCCCCTGTGGTCCCTTGCTTAATTGCGAGATATGTAAGCACTGGGGGGGCGAACTAATGTCCGAATTCTTGTGCTTGCAGGCGAAGGACAAGGTGGAGGAGGAGAAGAAGAAGCTGAAAAAAGAGGGTGTAAGTAAGAAGGGTAAGAGGAAGGCCTCGTCCGCGGTGGACATGGAGGCCTTCCGGACCGAGATGTTGGGAGAGATGAGGAGAACAATAAAGGATTTGGTTCCAGAGTTGCTTCGTGGCATGCTTCCTGGACCAAATCCTTTGTTGGCCTCTTCATCTGCTTCGGAGCAGGTAATCCCCACCTCTGAATCAACGTTCCTTAGTACGCTTCCGTTGTTTGAAGATTCAGAGGTGGCCCCATTAGAGGGGGCGTTCCACGGCCCTGGCAGCAGGCTTATTGCCGCGCCCAATAGGGACCGTGGACGGTCGTCGCTGGAACCCGCGGGCTGCTTATCAGTCCAGGGGTATCCGCACACCGCGGGTGCCAGTACCTCGTATGGCACCTTCCCTCGCCAGTCCGGGTTAGCTCTCTTTGCTGACCCGGAGTCTAATCTGTCTGGCCAGGAGGATGAGGATTACCTGTTAGGGTCGCCGTCTGAAGACGTGGACATGGATTATGACGTCTGTGCACCCCTCGCGGGGAATACAGGCGCCTTTTTCCACGGTTCTACTCTCCCAGGGGTAGAATCCACGGTTCAGACTGTGGCCCTGGGCGCTGAAGGCCAGCGGTACCGCATACCTCGGCTTGCCGAGAGTGTCGCTGGTGCTGGCCGGGGCCGTGGTGGGGCGGTATATGCCCCGCGCTCTACCACGGCGCCTGCTCCTGGTCAAACCAGTGATATTAGCATGCCGGTATTGTCAGGCCCGCATGTTCTCCCTGGCTTGCCAGGGATATCAGCGTACCCGCCGTCAAGCTCTATTGCTTGCGCTCTGGAGGAAGACAAAGGCCCCCGTCTTGTAGAGCGCTCGCAGCTAGCCACGGAGGAGGATTGGTCTGACGCTTGCCAGTGGTTGGTGAGTGTTAGACCAGATCTGCCCGTGGAGCAGTCGGCTAGCCAGCGTGAGCATAGGCCGTGGTTAGCTGGTAAGCCTACTGCTAACGCTATGCCTTCTCTGCCGCTGGCAGAGCATGTCGTTGACATGTTCGAGGCGGCGGAGACGTCCATTAAGTCGAGTGGACGTCTCGCTAAGGCCCCGCGCGAGGTGGCCAGGCGTTGCCGCATCGTGCCCCTGGACTACCAGCGGTACGGTGTGGTACCGAAGCCGAGCGTGGATGACCGCGCGGCTTTGGGTGAGGATGCGCGGCCAGGCTCCCGTTCTGACACGGGAGTCTTGTGTTCGAACGCGTTGCGTTCAGCAAATGCCGCGTTGCGTGATGCGGAGGAGAGTGGGAGGGCTTCGATTGCCGCTCTGTCCCACGTCTCCCAGCTGTTACAAGGGGTAGTAACAGCATCCGCATCGCGCCAGCCAAGTCCGGTCACAGTCCAGCGAGCCATCCAGGATGGTATCAACCTGGCGCTGGACTGTATGACGCGGGCGGTGACCAGGAGTGTCCGGGCAAGGCGCACTTTTGCCTTGGATAATCTGTGCCCGTCCCAGGACCTCTACAATAGGCTACTACGTACGCCTATGACAGGTCCTGGTCTCTTTGGAGGTGAGGGGTGTAGGCACCTCCAGGAGACGGTCACTCTGGTCAATAACCAGAGGGCGCTGCGCGAGCAGTTTGAGGTGCTTCGTCGTGCCAACGTTCGCGCCGCACCCCCTGCGTATCGTCCCCTGCAGGCTCGAGGTGGTAGTGGCCAGGTCAGAGGCCAACCACCATCGCAGCGCCGGCCTCGGCCGCGTGCGATTCGGCCAGCAGCGAGGGGGGCGCAGGCTCCTCAGGCGCAGTCAGCCAGGCAGCCGCCCGCGCACCGAGGTGCGCGCGGTGCTGGTCGTGGCGCGCGAGGATCTGGGCGGGGTAATCGTTCCTGATGGGACGGTTACCGCGGTGAGAACCGCGCCGGTGTTTCTGGCAAAGGAGACAGTGCCGCTCTTGCACTCCTTATGTCCACCTCTATCCCTAGGTGGACCGGTGGGAGGCCGGCTAGCCGACCACATGCAAGAGTGGGAACGGTTAACTCAGGACCGTTTAGTCTTGCGATGGCTTTCAGTCGGGTATCATCCCGATTGGATGACAGGCCCGCCATCGCGACTGTCTCTAGTGCCGATCTGGACTCCAAATCCGAGAGATCCAGAACAAAGGTTGTGTATCGAGGAGGAAATAAATTCCCTCATATAAAAAGGAGCTATTCAGCCGGCACAGAAGTGTCCGGGCTTCTATTCAACCCTGTTCTTAGTAACAAAGAACACCGGAGGGTGGAGACCAATTCTCAACCTCAAGCCATTGAACAAGTTCATAGAGACGCCCAGTTTCAAGATGGAGACTGCGCGCTCGGTGTTGGCGGGGTTAGAGAGGGGAATGTGGACAGCGTCGATAGATTTGAAGGACGCTTATTTCCACATCCCCATACACAGGAGTTTCCGTCGCTTCCTGAGATTTGCATTCCAGGGCAGACAGTGGGAATTCAGGGTGCTACCCTTCGGAATTTCCACGGCTCCTCGGGTTTTCACCCGTGTGGTTCTTGCGATCACCGCATACCTCCGCAGGAGAAGCATAGCAGTCCACACGTACATAGACGACTGGCTGTTGAAAGCACACACCCGGGAAAGTTTATCGGCCAGTCTGGAGATTGTTTTGAAAACTCTCACAGTCTTAGGCTGGATGATCAATTTCCCAAAATCAGAGCTGATTCCATCCCAGAAGTTTGTTTACCTGGGGATGTTCTTCGATCTAGAGACAGGATATGTTTATCCTACTCAGGAGAGAGTTCAGAAACTCATCTCATTAATTCAGTCAGTGTGCGACAGTCGTCATGTCCTGGCACGGGTTTACTTGAGAATGCTGGGGTTGATGGTTTCATTGGAACCAGTCATTCCTCAGGCCGCCTTATGCAGGCGGCCGATCCAGTTATTTCTCATGACACAATGGACCCAGAGTACAGGTTCCCTGGACTCGAATGTGTCAGTGTTGGCGCCTCTGATTCATCACCTGCAATGGTGGTTGGACACAGAGAATCTCTTGGTGGGGGTTATGCTAACCCCTCCCCACCCTCAGGTGACTGTGTATACAGATGCATCGATGGAGGGCTGGGGAGCTTGCCTGGAAGAGTCCACGATATCAGGGCTTTGGAATCTGGAACAGTCAAAGGAACATATAAATCTACTGGAGCTAAGAGTAGTAGTCCTGGGCCTGGAACATTTCTTACAGAAAGTTCAGGGCAAGATTGTTCTTATTCGTTCAGACAACTCAACAGTTGTGACTTACATAAACCGCCAGGGCGGAACGAAGTCGCCCAGTCTCTGTATGATGACATGGAGACTGCTTAGTTGGTGTCTGGATCACCAGATTACCTTGAAAGCAGTTCATATTCCGGGAAGGTTAAATCTGCTAGCAGACTCATTGAGCCGAAGGATGAGTGTTTTACCCACGGAATGGCAACTAAATCAATGTGTGGCGGATCGTCTGTTCGACCATTGGGGGAAACCCAACATCGATTTGTTTGCAACGAAGAAGAATGCGAAGATGACGACGTACGTCTCTCCGATTCCAGATCCAAGCGCTTTCGCAACAGATGCGTTAGCTATCAGCTGGGGGAGAATGTATGCATACGCATTCCCTCCAGCAATCCTGATTCCAAAAATTCTTCAGAAAATCAGACAAGAGGAATGCCAAGTGCTTCTGATCGCCCCGGATTGGCCAAGCCGATCATGGTATACGGATCTGCTGGACCTTCTGGTCTGCAATCCGGTTCCTCTGCCTCTGATGGACGATATTATCTTCCAGGGCAAGGCCCTTCACAACAATCCGTCAATGTTCAGATTGACTGCGTGGATGTTGTCAAGGAATCTAGAATTAAGGAGGGCTTTTCTGAGCAAGCAGCCATGTTTATGGCCAAAGCCAGGAGGGGGTCAACCTCCAGAGCATATAATTATAAAATCAACAGATTTGCAGAATGGTGCTCAAAAAGATGTATTGATCCAATGGATTCATCTATTCAGGTAGTAGCTGATTTCCTCTGTCACCTCTATGATGCCTATAGCCTCAAGCCTAACTCTATTGCTGGTTATAAGTCAGCTTTAATGTCTGTTATTCCTTGCTTGGCTAAGAGGGGAAGTGATGAAGTAAATACATTAAATGTATTAATTAAAGGCATGGGCAATCTAAGACCAAGGAATCCACCTGTGATTCCGTCTTGGAGTTTATCGCTAGTGCTTCAAGTACTAGGGGATAAGCCGTTTGAACCACTTAGTTCCATTTCTATGAAACTATTAACACTGAAGACTGTGTTTTTAATTGCTGCGGCCTCGGCTAGGCGTAGGAGTGAAATTCATGCCTTATCAGCCGAGGATGACCGTTTTGTGGTTTCAGGGGAAGGCCTTAAGCTGCTACCTAGGATTAATTTCTTGGCTAAAAATCAGTCGTTGAAATATCCAGGTCAACCTATTGTTTTGCCTGCTTTAACTAGATATGATCCTAATTCTAAAGCATGGTGTCCCGTCCGGGCGCTTTGCCGGTACAAACAACGTACGGCGGAGTGGCGCACCGACCAGTCGGCGTTATGGTTGTCTTATATTGAACCCCATGGCAGGGCTTCTAAGGACACCATTTCCAGGTGGATTGTAGAATGCATTCAGTTTTGCCATAAATCCGCCACCGGGAAGCAGGTTGACGTGGCCAAGGCTCACAGTGTCCGCGGCGTAGTGACATCCACTGCCCTATTTAATGGGGTCCCAGTGGATGATATTATGTCGGTGGCTCAGTGGCACTGTGAGTCAAGTTTTACAGACCATTATCTCCGTGACACCTCTAATCCGCTCGCCTTGTCGATTTTGAAAAAATAACTTGGCATATATTTTTGATGGGGTTTCCTCATTGCTTATATATTTCACAATTAATTTATGGAAACAACCACTAATTTGGGACTGCATCGTGCTTCACCGATGGGAAGAGGATGTCAGCAGCCATTTCAACAAGGTCAGTCTTGTGTATGTGTTGTCCATTGTTGATTGTCTTGTCACGTTACCCGTTATTAATATGATGATGGTTTTGTGTATTTATGTGGTTCATTGTTGAGAGTATACGAAAATGAAGTTTTTTTTTCGTCTCTGTCCTGTAGTACATGGCACTTGTACGTAGAGAGCGTATAGGACATTGAGGTCATTCGACTCTTCCTCCCAGGAAGGAGGGGGGGGAGCGCATATGACATTCGGTCATCTCTCATACATCGGGGGTGTTATCCGATGGTTAGTCAAATCCTGACTGTTTTTTCATACAGTTTCAGAAGTTTAAGTGCCTTAAACGCAGAAAAGCGTATAGGGATGAGCTGGTCTTTTGACCTCGCCTCCCTCCCGCCGAATTCACTGTCGAATTCTGGCAATATCAAAAGTATTAGGGAGGTAAGTATACTCTTGATGTGAAATAAACGAAATCAAGGATTTCTTTTTTCACGAGAGAGTTGATACTTACCTCCCTAGATATGGACCCGGCCTCTCCACCCCACAGAGGCTCGGTCTTCAGGCTCTTTATAGTTGCATGTGTATCAGCCAATAAATTAGTCAGAGGAAGTGCTAGTCTGCGCATGCGCGGTGGTGGGGCTGGCATCCGCCAGACTACGCTCTGACTCCCTGCCCAGTAGGGGCACCTAACTGTTTTAATCTGAGTGTTTATTGAGTGAAAGCCAATATTTAGCAATATCAAAAGTATTAGGGAGGTAAGTATCAACTCTCTCGTGAAAAAAGAAATCCTTGATTTCGTTTATTCTGTTTCATCGCGTATTGACAGACATCAATTTTGTCTGATTTGTAATTTCAACACACCAACTACAAAACCTACACGTAAGGGTGTGTCCATAGTAGAACTAGGTTGTCATGAACACCTTTTAGCTTTTAACTGAGCATCAAAGGGAAATCATGGCTCTCCTTTACTGTCCTTCCACCTCTTCCACTTCCAGTCTTCAATCTTTGTCCATATGCATCTTGGTTTGTAATATTTCATGGTCTACTCTGAGAACATTAATCATTGAAAATTTTGAGACTAGTTCGACAACAGCAGCCTGCCAAACTAGTTTTAAAATAGTCAAGAATATTTCTTGTTTGTCTGTTGGGTAATGTAAAAGTGAAATCAATTAAATGTATGGTCATTACTGGGAATATCTTCTGTGGTGCCATGTGTCACTGACACTAGTTTCTAGTCATCCAGTTGTTAGGCCTTGTATTGTTTAAATTGTTTGCTTCTATTAATCAATTCCATTTTGCATGATAGCTGGCATAGATTTTGAGAATGGTGAGCTGCTTTGAGGAGCTGTTGCTATTCAGTGACAGTAGCAACATTTCACATCATGAGAACATACTTACCTCCCTAACACTCTTGATATACTAGTATATCGGCTCTAAATTCAATAATATTCAGAATTATAAAAAGTTAGGTGCCCCTAATGGGCAGGTGGAAGTACACAGTCATGCACATGACAAACACCACCCTCTGCGCATGCGCACACCGGTACTTCCGTTTTCTAATATATTGGCTGGAAGCAACTGGTGGAAATTCCTCACAGGCGCTTTTCTGAATTCATAAGAGAACAATACATCCAAATCTATCATGGCTGATGCGAAAATGTCAGAGGAGCCCTCCTCGTCATCATCCAAGGTGACATTGTTCCTGGCTTTTATTTGAGACTTGTAACTTTCGTGTGTTACCGGTTTTCATAGCGGCCGTTTTCGGCGGTACCGCGTTTTCAGGCGCTGGGAATCCTTGTAAATTTTTTCCCAGCGCCTAGGGCTAATAAACTCTTGTGTTTTATGCTTACAGGTCGGTCTTGTGTCTATACAAGGTTGCCTGGTCTTCTCTGGAAGGTGTTCATGTCCCAGGATGACTTATCATCGTGATATGTCTAAGGGTTGGAGATATAATATATTAATAAATAAAATATCTCCTTCCTTTTGTCCCATCCCCCCTCATCAGTTCTTCTGGAAGAGGAGTCTCGGCGGATGGATGGACGTGTTTCCTGCACAAGAGGATGGTTGCCTGTGCCCAGGCTAAGGGAGTTATTAATTATGGCGCATGATTATTTGAAAATAATTACATTTTCTGCTGCCGTTTGCTATTGCACTATTTTCTCTCTTGCGTGTGCATGGGTTCTCGAGTATATATAATTTAATATTATATTAGTCGAGAGCGGAGAATGTCTGGAGATCTAGATATTTCTTAAATAAATCTGACGTCCCCTCTCCTGGTAGGAGCTTTTGCATAGTGAGGTTTGATGTCATAATCAACCAGAGTTTCTCTTTCCTTGATGTCATAATCTTAGTTTGGAGAAGTCGGTGATGTGTTCATCCCCTGTTTATTAAGAAGTGTAGAGAGATATCTAGATAGTCATGTTCTTTCTCTCTCTCTCTTAATCTAAAAAGAGTGGGGTTCTGGTTGTATTTGGAGTTATTAACTAGAGAAGTCGCCTGCCCCGTCAGGGTGGTCGTAATAGTGGATGTCTTCTCTCGTGGTTGTTTTGGTTTCTTCTTAAAAGATCCATTATCAAGGCTTTGAGACTGTCATACTCATTGTCTTCGTATCCGTCTTTTCAGAAGTGTCCGTCCTGCCTCAAGTCTATGAAGGCTAGATTCTTCCCCCACCCTTGCCATCTGTGTTCAGCTTGTAGGCTGTCCAACAAATGTGTTATTTGTGAAAAGTGGGGGGGGGGATCTAACCTCTGAATTCTTCTCTTTACAGGCGAGGATGATGGCAGAGGAGGGGAAGAAACCAAAGAAGGACGGTAAGAAGAAGGCCTCGGAGAAGAGTGGTCTCGAGGCCTTCAAGAGTGAGTTGGTGAGTGAGATGCGCAGGACTTTGAAAGACCTGATGCCTGACATGCTTCGCGGCATGTTGCCTGGCACAGGTGTTTCAACTTCCTGCGCATCGACCTCGGTGCAGGTAGCCCCCGTCCCTGGATCATGGCCTATTAGCTCGGACAATGCGTTTAGTGATCCAGGGGCGGCCGTCTTGGACCCAGGCTTGATGTTCGCATCGCCTGGGGTGCCAGCGGCGCGAGAAGCATCAGGCGGGACCCGACCAATGGGCCTGACCACGATCACTCGCGGAGTAAACTCGTCATCTGCCTTTGAGCAGTCTCCTGGTCAGTCTGGGTTAGTTTTCCTTACTAATCCAGAGTCTAACTTTCCTGACCAGGAAGATGATGAGGACTACCTGCTCGGTCCACAGGTGGATCATGAAGACATGGATGTGAGCGCCTACACTCCTCTGTTGGGGAGCGTGAACGCTCGCACCTATGGCACTGTTCCCTCGGGAGCAGGTTTCATGGTTCAGCCTGTGGCCCGCTTTGGAGCAGACGGCCGGCCGTATAAGATTCCACGGTTGAACGTGGAATCTCACACGGACGTTCCAGGCCGCGCTGGTGTGTGTAACCCCCCTCGCACAAGCGCGGCCTTGGAGCTTGGTTTGCCTATGGAGGATGCTATGCCGGCCCTCGCGGGCCCGTATACGTTCCCTGGGCAGCCAGGTTCGTCTATAGCCTCCTCCTCGGCCATACCTGCGAATGCCATTGAGGATGACGAGGGCCCGTTGCTCGTCGGCAGTTCGCAGGTAGCCACGGATGAAGACTGGTCAGAGGCGTGTGCGTGGCTCCTCGCTGTAAGACCAGAGCTCACCGTGGACGAGACGGTCGCCAGTAACCCGCGGGCGTGGTTACAGGCGAAGCCGTTGGCCAGCACGGCTCTGTCTCTGCCGTATGCTGAACATATCTTAGATATGTTCACGGCGGCAGAGGAGTCGATCAGACGAAAGGTCGCCTCGTGAAGGCCCCCCGCGAGGTAGCTAGGCGATGTCGGGTTACTGCCAGTCAGTATGCTCGGTATGGCCTGGCGCCCAGACCGAGCGCGGATGACCGCGCCGCTCTGGGCGAAGATACGCGGCCGGGTTCCCGGGCTGACACGGGAGCCTTGTGCTCGGGCGCTATGCGCTCGGCGAATGCCGCCTTGCGCGACACCGAGGAGAGCTCGCGAGCAGCGATCAGTGCGCTGTCGCATGTCTCTCAGCTGCTGTCGGGGGTGGTGGCAGCGTCGGTGCAGCAACATCCTAGTCCCGTGACAGTCCAACGAGCCATCCAGGATGGCATCAACCTGGCGTTGGACTGTCTGACTAGGTCGGTCACGAAGTCGCTGAGGACGAGGCGCACTTTTGCACTGGACAATTTGTGCCCGTCTCAGGAGCTCAAGCCGCGCTTGATGCAAGCGCCGATGGCGGGCCCTGGACTCTTTGGAGGTGAAGGTTGTCGGCACCTGCAGGAGACAGTGACTTTGGTGAACAACCAGAGGGCGCTGCGGGCACAGTTTGAAGTGCTGCGCAGGGAACACGTGCGTGTTCAGCCCTCGGCTGCTCGACAGCCGTACGCTCGTGGCGGGGCTGGCAGTGTCAGAGGCCAGCAGGCCGGCCGGTTTCAGAGACCGCGTCGGCTACGCCAGCAGCAGCGTGCTGTTGTGCGACAGCCGCCACCTCAAGCGCAGCCTGCCAGGCAGCAGCCCGCGCACCGTGGTGCGCGTGGCGCTGGTCGCGGCGCGCGGGGAGCGGCGCGTGGTAACCGGGCCTGATGCAAGAAAATTTTTTCCGGTTATCACAAGTACCACTGGGGTGTTGCCACTCGTATCAGAGACACACCCACTTCTGAAGTTTATGGGCACCCCGTCAACCCTAGGTGCACCAGTGGGAGGTCGTTTGACTTGTCACATTCAGAAGTGGGCGCGGTTAATTCAGGACCGCTTAGTCTTGCAATGGCTTTCGCAGGGATACAGTCCAGATTGGATAAGAGGTCCGCCGTTGCATTTGTCTCTGGTACCGGTCTGGACTCAAGTTCCACGAGATCCAGACAAGCGGTTGTGCATAGAAGAGGAGATAGATTCTCTCGTTCTAAAAGAAGCAATTCAACCGGCGCAGGATTGCCCGGGCTTCTATTCAACCGTGTTTCTTGTGGCAAAGAACACCGGGGGGTGGAGACCAATTCTCAACCTCAAGCCTCTAAACAAGTTTTTAGACACTCCGACTTTCAAAATGGAAACAGTGAGATCAGTGTTGTTGGGGTTAGAGAAGGGGATGTGGACAGCATCTATAGATCTCAAGGATGCTTACTTCCACATTCCAATTGCAAGGAGGTTTCGTCAGTTCCTGAGATTTGCTTTTCAGGGACGCCAATGGGAATTCAAGGTTCTTCCATTCGGCATCTCGACGGCTCCAAGGGTCTTCACTCGAGTGGTACTTGCTATCACCGCATACCTCCGCAGGAGAAATATACCTGTTCACACTTACATAGACGACTGGTTGCTAAAAGCACACAACCCAGAAAGTTTGACAGCAAATCTGGAGATAGTCTTGGAAACTCTCACAGATTTAGGCTGGATGATCAACTTTCCGAAATCAGAGCTGACTCCATCCCAGAAGTTTGTTTACCTGAGTATGTTCTTCGATCTGGAGATAGGATATGTTTATCCGTCCCAGGAGAGAGTGGAAAGTTTCCTCTCGTGTATTCAGTTGGTGTGCAACAGTCGTTATATTCTAGCACGGGTCTATCTGAGAATGTTGGGTCTGATGGTTTCAATGGAACCGGTCATTCCTCAGGCGGCCTTACGCAGGCGGCCGATTCAGTTGTTTCTCATGACCCAGTGGACGCAGAGTTCAGGATCACTGGACTCGCGCATTCAAGTGTTGGACCCTCTCATTCATCACCTTCATTGGTGGATGGAGAGACGAAATCTCCTGGCGGGGGTCATGCTGACCCCTCCCCACCCTCAAGTAACGATGTTTACGGATGCATCGATGGAGGGTTGGGGAGCTTGCCTGGAAGAAGCCACTATATCAGGGCTTTGGAATCTGGAACAGTCAAAGGAACATATCAACATGCTAGAACTGCGGGCTGTAGTTCTAGGCCTGGAACACTTCCTAGGGGAGGTGAAGGGAAAATTTGTGATGATACGTTCAGACAACTCTACAGTAGTGAGTTACATAAACCGCCAGGGCGGAACGAAGTCGCCCAGTCTCTGTATGATGACATGGAAGCTGCTTTGCTGGTGCATGGATCATATGATCACCTTGAAAGCAGTTCATATTCCGGGAAGGCTGAATCTGTTAGCAGACTCATTGAGCCGAAGGATGAGTATTCTGCCTACGGAATGGCAACTAAATCAATGTGTGGCGGATCACCTGTTCAATCATTGGGGAAAGCCCAACATAGATTTGTTCGCAATGAAGAAGAATGCGAAGATGACGACGTACGTTTCTCCGATTCCAGATCCAAGCGCTATCGCAATAGATGCGCTAGCTATCAGTTGGAAGAGAATGTATGCATACGCATACCCTCCAACAATCCTGATTCCAAGAGTCCTTCAGAAGATCAGACAAGAGGAATGCCAAGTGCTTCTGATCGCCCCGAATTGGCCAAGCCGATCATGGTTTACGGATCTGCTGGACCTTCTGGTTTGCAATCCGGTTCCTCTGCCGCTGATGGACGATATTATCTTCCAGGGCAAGACCCTTCACAACAATCCGTCAATGTTTCGATTGACTGCATGGATGTTGTCAAACAATCCGCAATTAAGGAGGGATTTTCTGAGCAAGCAGCCAATTTCATGGCCAGAGCCAGGAGGGGGTCAACCTCCAGAGCTTATAATTATAAAATCAACAGATTTGCAGAATGGTGCTCAAAGAGATGTATCAATCCGATGGAAGCATCTATTCAGGTAGTAGCTGATTTTCTATGTCACCTGTATGATACCTATAGTCTTCAACCTAATTCTGTTGCTGGATACAAATCAGCATTGATGACTGTTATCCCTTGCTTGGCAAAGAGGGGAAGTGATGAAGTAAGTGTTTTAAATACTCTTATTAAAGGTATGGGCAATCTCAGACCTAGAAATCCTCCACTGACACCGTCATGGAGTCTTTCTCTGGTTCTGCAGGTTTTGAGTGGTAAGCCTTTTGAACCACTTAGTGCTATATCTGTAAAATTATTGACACTTAAAACTGTATTTTTAGTGGCAGCGGCTTCAGCCAGACGCAGGAGTGAAATTCATGCCTTGTCTGCTGAGCCTGACCGTTATATAGTTACAGGTGAAGGCCTTAAGCTTCTACCTAGATTGAATTTCTTGGCTAAGAATCAATCTTTAAAGTATCCGGGTAAACCTATTATTTTACCTGCCTTAACCAGATATGATCCTGGTGCTAAAGTATGGTGTCCAGTCCGTGCTTTGAATAAGTACAAGAAAAGAACTCAGGTTTGGCGGACGGACCCATGTTCCCTATGGTTGTCATATATTGTACCCCATGGTAGGGCGTCAAGAGACACTATTTCCAGATGGATAGTGGAATGTATCCAATTCTGTCATAAGACAGCCACTGGAATCCAGGTAGATAGAGCCAAGGCTCATAGTGTCCGTGGTGTGGTAACTTCCACGGCATTATTTAATGGTGTTTCGATTGAAGACATTATGTCAGTAGCCCAGTGGCACTGTGAGACAAGTTTTACCGACCATTACCTTCGTGACACTTCTAACCCACTCGCCGTCTCAGTCCTCAGGAAATAAAATAGTTATGCAGAGGTTTATGTTTGTAAATAGTTTGCCTCCTCTGCTATTTTCAAATATCACATTTGTTGGTAGGGTATTCCTACTATTAGCTGGTACACTTCTCCTCTTCCGGTGGGGGAAGAGATGAGTGCCGCGTCCAAGACATCAAAGGTCAGTGGTTATGACCATTTTTTGATTTTCTGTCTTGGTGATGGTGTCATTTTATTTTTTAATATGGTGATGGTTGATGTCTCTTAATTGTGGTTTTTCAGAGAGTTTTTGAAATAGAAGCAATTCTTCTTTTTCCAATGTCTAGTAATACTTTCATTAAGTATTAGAGAACGTGCTAGTCATTTAGAGCAGCGTTTTTTCCTATACCTTCCTCAGAAAGAGGGGGGGGGGGTGGGAGCGCATTTGCCTTTTGATCAATCTCTCTTCATCGGTCGATTATCCGATGCAAAATTCTATTCCTGGTTGTGGTTTCAGTCACAATTTCAGATGTTTTAAATCTCTTGAGAATTCAAAGAGCCTAGCCTCTTCGAGGGTGTGCAGGTTTTCAGGACCTTGCCTCCCTCCCACCAAAATTTACTTTCAAATTCTGGTTTTTATCAAGAGTGTTAGGGAGGTAAGTATGTTCTCATGATGTGAAATAAGTAAATTTATCAAATTTCTTTTTCATGAGTGAGATGACATACTTACCTCCCTAACAGGATCCCGGCCTCGCCACCCCACGGAGGCCTGGTCCTTTGGCTATTGAATAGTTGCTTCTAGGTCAGCCAATATTTAGTAACGGAAGTACCGGTGTGCGCATGCGCAGAGGGTGGTGTTTGTCATGTGCATGACTGTGTACTTCCACCTGCCCATTAGGGGCACCTAACTTTTTATAATTCTGAATATTATTGAATTTAGAGCCGATATACTAGTATATCAAGAGTGTTAGGGAGGTAAGTATGTCATCTCACTCGTGAAAAAGAAATTTGATAAATTTACTTATTTCCAAGCAGCATCATTCTGTAAATGTCTGCCTACAACCAGCTCTTACAAACTTATGTGATTACTATGGACAGTTGGTCTGTAGTTACACAATGGTAGGGGTGTGTCGGCTGATGTCTGATTCATTGTTTTTCCCACAGAGAAGTATTCAGAAAGTTCTTTGGTGAGCCTGGTATAAAGACATCTTATCTAAAGGTAAAACCTGATGCTGCTACAACCACTAGTAGACCTACTACTGCTGCTGCTGCTGCTGCTGCTACTACTACTACTACTACTACTACTACTACTACTACTACTACTACTACTACTACTACTACTACTACGACTACTACTACTACTGCTGCTGCTTCTGCTGCTGCTGCTACTACTGTTGCTTCTGCTTCTACTGCTGCTGTCACTGCTGCACACTCGTGTTCTGGCAAGATCTCCGAAAACCTTTGGATGGAATTAATTAAACCAAATTTGGTATGTGAGGTGAGTAACCAATATGATTGTGGCAGCAAGAGAACATTTATATTTGATCCTGCTGCAAGGGGGTGAGGGTGTGGGCCAGGTGAAGAAATTGATTGTAGTGCAACTCCTCTGAAACTGTTAGATAGAATTCAACCAAATTTGGTATGTGAGTTGCCCATATAATTCCAGAGTGCAAGAGGACATTTACCTACTATGGTTCTGTCCCAGGGGTTTGGGGTAGGGGTCAAAATGTCAAGAACTCGACTCTTCCAAAACCATTGGACGGAATACACATTCCCCACATTGACGTCATTACTGCGCGATTCCCCATAGCATATGCTGAGAACACCACTGCTGGCTGGTAAAGTCGACAAGGAGCCGGCCCGCATTGAGTACTACATGGATTACGCTAAAATGCACCGCTATTTAAACCATTCATATGATAAACTAGTCACAATGTTATTGAAGTCATACATCATTGGAAAGCGCGTCTAATTGCCTAGATATTAATGTATTATTAGCTCACCTGGCCCTTCGGGCCAAGTGAGCTTATGCCATGACGGTGAGCTTATGCCATTGTGGCCAACCATTGTCTAGCCATCCGTCAGTCATCTGTCATCCATCGCCTATCTGTCCATCCGTCAAATCGCATCTCATTTATGCTTTGACCGATTTCAAACAAATTGGGCTGGAAGGATGCTAGGGTGGTAGGCTCGAGAGGTTGTATTTAGAATTTTGATTGGTCAATTTTTCGGGTGATCATCTTGGAAGTTTCGAAAATTTTCCAGAAATCATTTAAAATGCTGCTCCTCCAATATAAATGGGCTCTGACTTCAACGAAACTTGGACGGACTAATTCTATGCTAGGAGTTGTCAACACTTCTAATAAGAATTCTTATTGGTCAGTATATCCAGTGGCCATCTTGAACATTCTGAAAACTTCGGGAAATCAGTTAAAATGCTACTCCTTATGACCGCTTGACCGATTTCAAGCAAACTCGGCTTGAAGGACCCTAGAGTGGTGTGCTTCAGGAACTGCTCTACGGATCACGCTGAAACTCATTAGATTTAATTTCTTCGATAACTACGGGTGATTAAAGTTTGTTAAAGAGAAGTTGATTTTTGATAAAATATGGTTGTCATGGACCAATCAAAATTTTGGGTTTGATGGCCCTATTTGATCTGTTTATTGGCTGGATGTAACCTACGGTTCAATCTGATTGTGTGGTCATTGTTCATCATTAATTTCCCGCTGAATTACGATTATACTGAATTCCCAATTTAGTATTTTATGTCTTGTTACTGCTGAAATTAAATTATGTCTGTTGAAATGCCAATGGTTCAAATGCTAATGGTCCAGGTGAGCGTTAAGACCCTTTGGCCTCTTGTTTTTTATATTTATGTAAAATCTTCACTGGTTTATTTGAATATACATGTATAAAATACACCAATATACCTAGATTCATTAAATCAAGTGGGCAATAGGGGGTATTTTAAAATTACAATTAACTGGATAAAATGTTACAACCATATAAAAACTAAAACAAATGTGGAGCAAATTCGGTAAAACAAATGTGGAGCAAATTCGGTTAGCTTTCCAATGATGTATGACTTCAATCATATTATGATCTTAGTTCTTCATGTAAAATGCCTTGCATCTGAGCCTAATCGTAAAGTAATCATGTTTTCGCGCCAGCTACAGTAGCACGTTTACCAGCCAGAAGTGGTGTGCAAAATGCTTTGTGGGAAGGTATTTTCTCAAAATACGCCAATGTTGGAACTGTCTATTAAATGAAATTTGGCATGTGAGTTACCTATATGTTTGCTAAGCACTGGAGGACATTTACATTTGCATCATTAACCGAGCAATCTAATTATCTAACAGATCTGATCCCTCCATCCTGCGATGTGAGGGCTACATGTAGCTAGTTGGTCATCCACCTTAACCCTTTACTGATCAAGTCGTCCAAAACTGGTCTCGCAGTCGTCCTGGGAAAGGTCCATTTTGCAGGCCAAGAGAAGACCATTTTTGAAAATTAACCACTGCCACTTCCAGGGCCGACAGTGGGAATTCAAGGTTTTACCATTTGGAATTTCCACAGCTCCTCGGGTCTTCACCAGGGTGGTTCTTGCTATAACAGCATACCTCCACAGGAGAAGCATATCAGTCCACACTTACATAGACGACTAGCTGTTAAAAGCACACAATCAGGAAAGTCTATCAGCGAATCTGAAGATATTTTTGAAAACTCACAGACTTAGGCTGGATAATCAACTTTCAGAAATCAGAGCTGACTCCATCCCAGAAGTTTGTTTACCTGGGAATGTTCTTCGATCTAGATACTCATCTCAGTAATACAGTCAGTCTGTAACAGTCGTCATGTTCTAGCACAGGTTTACTTGAGAATGCTGGGGTTGATGGTTTCTTTGGGACCATTCATTCCACAGGCAGCCTTGTGCAGCCGGCCTATCCAGTTATTTCTCAGGACACAGTTGACCCAGAGGTGTCAGCGTTGGGACCTCTTATTCACCACCTTCAATGGTGGATGAAGAGAGAATCTCCTGGCGGGATGATGCTCGCCCCTCCCCACCCTCAAGTAACAATGTACACAGATGCATCAATGGAGGGATGGGGAGCTTGCCTGGAAAAAGCCGCGGTATCAGGGCTTTGGAATCTGGATCAGTCACAAGACTATATCAAGCTACTGGAATTACGAGCAGTTTGGGCCTTGAACATTTCATAGAGAAAGTTCAAGGCAAGATAGTTCTAGGTGGATCAGACAACTCAACGGTAGTGACTTATATAAACCTCCAGGGCGGCGCTAAGTCACCCAGACTCTGTATGATGACTTGGAAACTGGTTTGCTGGTGCCTAGATCATATGATCACCTTGAAAGCAGTTCACATTCCGGGAAGGCTAAATCTGTTAGCAGACTCATTGACCCGAAGTATGAGTGTTTTGCCCACGGAATAGCAACTAAATCAATGTGTGGCAGATCGTCTGTTCGACCACTGGGGGAAACCCAACATAGATTTGTTCGCAATGAAAAAGAATGTGAAGATGACGACGTACGTCGCTCTGATTCCAGATCCGAGCGCTATCACAACAGATGCGCTAGCTATCAATTGGGAGGGAATGTATGCATACGCATTCCCACAAGCAATCCTGATTCCAAAAGTTCTTCAGAAAATCAGGCAGGAGGAGTGCCAAGTGCTTCTGATTGCCCCAAATTAGCCACGCCGATCATGCTATATGGATCTGCTGGACCTTCTGGGTCTGCAATCCGGTTCCTCTGCCTCTGATGGACAATATTATCTTCCAGGGCAAGAACCTTCACAACAATCCGTCAATCTTCCCAATTGACTGCGTGGATGGTGTCACGGAATCTAGAATTAAGGAGAGCTTTTCTGAGCAAGCAGCCATGTTTATGGCAAAAGCCAGAAGGGGATCAACCTCCAGAGCAAATAACTATATAAAATCAATAGATTTGCAGAATGGTGCTCAAACAGAGATGTTAATCCAATGGATGCATCTATTAAGGCAGTGGCCGATTTCCTCTGTCACCTGTATGCTGCCTATAGCCTCACGCCTAACTCTATTGCTGGCTACTAGTCAGCTTTAATGTCAGTTATCCCTTGCTTGGCTAATAGGGGAAGTTAATAAAAGGCATGGGTAATCTAAGACCGAGAAATCCTCAAGCGATTCCGTCTTGGAGTTTATCTCTACTGCTTCAAGTTATAGCTGATAAACCCTTTGAACCACTAAGTTCCATTTCTATAAAAATGTTGACACTTAAAACTTCTACCTAGGATTAATTTCATGGCTAAACGCAGTCTCTGAAATATCCAGGTCAACCTACTGTTTTACCAGCTTTGACTAGATTTGATCCAAGTTCGAAAGCTTGGTATCCAGTCTGCGCATTAAACAGGTACAAACAACGTACACAGGAATGGCGGATGGACCCATCCTCGTTATGCTTGTCATATATTGAACCCCATGGCAGGGCTTCAAAAGACTATATCTAGGTGGATTGTGGAATGTATTCAGTTTTGCCACAAATCCGCCACTGGTAAACAAGTTGACTTAGCAAAGGCTCACGGCGTCCGTGATGTAGTGGCGTCCACATCCCTGTTTAACGGGGTGCCTGTATATATTGTAGATAAGTTGCGCATTTGACATACAGTCATTACTCTCACCATCGGGTCTGTTATCCGATGTTCAAATTATTGCCTGATTGTGTGTGTCACACAATTTCAGGTTTTAGTGCTTCATTCGCAAAAGATGAGCTGGTCTTCTGACCTTGCCTCCCTCCCGCCGAATTCACTGACGAATTCTGACAATATCATAAGAGTGTTCGGGACGTAAGGATATTTCTTGAAGTGAAATAAATGAAATCACGGATTTCTTTTTTCACGAGTGAGTAGTTATACTTACCTCCCTAACACGGACCCAGCCTTTCCGCCCCACAGAGGCTCGTTTTCAGGCTTGTTAGTTGCCTGTTTCGGCCAATAGTACAAGCTGAGGCAGTGTCAGTCTGCGCATGCACAATGTTGGGCTGGCATCCGGCAGACTGGCACCTGTCTACCTATCCAGTTATGGGAACCTTTCTTTTTAAATCCAGGGTTATTGAGTCTACATGTAGGTCGATATTTAGGAAATATGGAGTGTTAGGGAAGTAAGTATAACTACTCTCGTGAAAAAAGAAATGTGTGATTTCGTTTAATGTCCGCCATCAATCAATCAAAATTTAGAATTTTTGGCTTACCTGTTGTATTTTCAGCAAATTTCTGAGAAAATAATAAATAGACTACTTATTAACCACTGGGCCAATTTTAATAAATCTTGGCTAAACCTTCACAGAAATTGGATTGGTAAATTTTTCCAGTGGTCATCTTATTTTGTTCGATTTGTGCAAGTGGCCAATATTTCCAGGTGAGTGATACAGGCCCCTTGGGCTGCTTGTTTAATACATTTTTCAAATTCTAATTTTGTTTTACCAGGGATATATAGCAGTCTACTTGGTGTGACAGACCATGGACATCATGTGTTCTAAGGAATTGCGCTACTGATTTTATCCCTTAACTGTGGGATGTTAGTGTACAGTGACGTGATGTCCATTGGAATGAGAATTGCGTGTGGCGGTACCTGTCTGAATTTCTCTAGTTTGTTAATGAAATCGGTGGTGTAGTGGTAGATGAATTTTGATGTGTTCATCAATAAAACTGCTAATGTGTAAGGACTGAAAAATTCTGGATTCATCAAATGCATCAAAGTGACATCAACCATGCTGATTGGTAACATATTCGATCTGAAAGTAATAAAAACACTCTGAGGATGGAGACGATGAAATCCTGCTGTGTGGTCAAACCGGTGAGCCGGAGACCATGGAAATGGATACCCATAGGTCTCCCGTGAGGTGTGCAGGTGACTATTTCCGTGGAGTTTCCCAAGGTGGGGTAACCTTAACGGCTCAATGGGTTGGTGCGGATGGCCAGCCATATGGAATCCCTCATTATGGAAGGCACAGACCAGGGTTTCAACGTAGGCTAAGGCCATGCCAGCAGTGGTGGGGGGGGCCTGGGGGTAAGTGGGCTCTACTATCCCAGTCTGTCTGGCAGCCGCTGCCTCGAGGTGGTCATGGTTCCGGCAGAGGTGGGCGTGGTTATGGTCGTGGGAACGGTACCTGAGGGTGTGGCTTCTACAAGGGCCACAGTGCTGCTAAGGACAGCTCTGTACTGCTCTTGGATTGTTTGGCTTCAATTTCAGTCTCTAGATGGGCCTGTAGGAGGCTGTCTGGCCTACAACATCAAAGAGTGGAAGCGTGTGACATGGGACCACTTAGTCTTGCAGTGGCTTTCAGTCTGTTATCAGCCCAATATGCAGTCGGCCTCCACTGCTGCTGTTTCCGCTTCCTATCTGGACCCTAACACCAAGGAATCCAGATCAGCGCCTGTGTATAGAAGAGGAGATACAGTCCTTTATATCAAAACAGGCAATTCAGGCTGCCCAGACAAATTATCTAGGAATCTATTCAACCGTGTTCCTGGTGACAAAGAACACCAGTGAGTGGAGACCAATTCTCAATCTAAAGCCGCTCACCAAATTCATTTTCACACAGTTTCAAAATGGAAACAGTTTGATTGGTGTTGGCAGGATTGAGAAAAGGAATGTGGACAGCATCCATATATCTAAAGGATGTGTATTGTCACATTCCAATATCGAGGAGTTTCCGACTACCTGAGATTTGAATTTAAGGGCTGGAATGGGAATTCGGTATCCTCGCAGTCAGAATTTTGACGGCTCCTGAGGGGGTCCTTGCTTTGACAACATGCCTCCGCAGGAGAAACATAGCAGTTCACACGTACATAGAGGACTGGCTGCACAAAGCGGAGTTTATCAGCCAATCTAGAGATACATGTAGGTGTCAAAATATTGACAGATCTAGGCTGGATAATAAATTACCAGAAATCAGATCTGGTTCCATCCCAGAACTTCGTTTAACTGGAGATGTTCTTCGATCTAGAAATAGGATTTGTTTATCCATCTCAGGAAAAAGTGGAATCACTCATTTCAGTAATTGTGGCAATGTGTGTAACAGTCTCTATGCCTGGGACGGGTTTACTTGAGAATGCTGTGGTTGATGGTCTCTGAAACCAGTCATCCCAGAGGCAGCCTTGCCCAGTTACCCTATTCATTTATTTCTCATGACACAGTGGACCCATTGTACGGGCTCACTGTGTACTCACAAGTACCAGTGTTGGAACCTCTTATTCAACACCTTCACCATTTGGTGGATGGAAAGAGAAAATCTTGTGGTGGGGTTGATGTGGTCTCCACCCCATCCCCAGATCATGGTCTACACCGATGCATCAATGGAGGGATGGGGAGCCTGCCTTGAAGAATAACAAATATCAGGAGTTTGGAATCTGGAGCAGTCTTAAGAACACATCAGCTTGCTATAAATGAGAGCTGTCATCTTGGCCCTGAAGCATTTTCACAAGAAAGCCCATGGCAAGATCCTTCTAGTTCGATCAGGCAAATCAACAGTAGACACTTACATCAACCGCTAGGGCGGAACAAAGTCTCTTTTCACATCAAGAGTATACTTACCTCCCTAATACTTTTGATATTGCTAAATATCGGCTTTCACTCAATAAAACACTCAGATTAAAAACAGTTAGGTGCCCCTACTGGGCAGGGAGTCAGAGGTAGTCCGGCGGATGCTCGCCCCACCACCGCGCATGCGCCGACTACTACTTCCTCTTTGCTCATTTATTGGCAAAGGGTTACATGCGGTTTTGTGTTACCTATACTTTTCTGCGCGTTACCTTGTTTTTTACTCAAATTTGACGATTCTTGTACGTTGGAAGCATGTCGGAAAGGGAGGATTCGCCTTTGGAAGGAGCGGGACTGGATCTCTTTATCAGGTGATTTCTTTGATATGCTAGCGTGTTTTGTCCCGGTTTAATGTATTTCCGGGACTCGCGCTTACCGTGATTAGCGCCTGTTTGTGTTGGTTTTTTACAACATGGTGCTTCATAAGTCTCATTTCTCTTTGTGTTTTTGTCCACAGGTATCACGTAGAAGCTTTGATGGACTTCTCGGCACAAGAGGATATGTTTTCTCTCCACCACGGTTCCATTTCCTACTAATACTGTTAGGTTATCTAACCAAAAGCTATGTTCAGTGAGTTGGAGGCCTGTTATAAAGGTCTTCTCACTTTGCCCTCTTGATCCAATTCCTTTCCCTTAGGTGGAGAGAATGTAGAGGCGTACTATGGTGGAGTTCTCCGGTTCATCACGTTGGATGGTTTGTCTGTACAAGTGTCAGGTATCTAATTATTGATAAACAAAAGGGGAGATAATTTCCTTTTTTGCCAATGCTAGAATTGGAAGGAGTTATCTCTGTATATCTGATTGTTGTGTACTCGAAATGCCAATTCAACGGGAATGTTCCGGTTACTTATACAATTCGTTCTTGCACTTGGTGCTTGTTGCGGATCGATTATTTTGGTCACGGGAGTGATGACGTCATAATCGGCCTTGGCCTTTATTAACAATTAACGTTTTGTCCAAGGCTGGTTCTTCTTGATTTGCGATCTTGAGGATCCTGTCCCTCTCTTTTTAGTTGGTTTTGAGTTCGCTAACCTTAACTATCTTGCTCATTGTCCCTGTCCTTTGTCCTGTTTCAGAGACCTGGTTGCCCGTCCTGCGGGAGGTTTCTGAAAAACCGCTTCGTTCCGCACTTGTGCTTCAGCTGCAGTCCCTGTGGACCGTTGCTGAAGTGCGACGTATGTAAGCAGTGGGGGGGAGATCTAATGTCTGATTTTCTCTCATTGCAGGCAAGGGAGAAGGTGATGGAGGAAGAGAGGAAGAAGAAGAAGGAGGGTTGTAAGAAGGGTAAGAAGAAGGCCTCATCCGCGGTGGATATGGAGGCCTTCAGGTCCGAAATGTTGCAAGAGATGCAGAGGACAATAAAGGATTTGGTCCCAGAGTTGCTTCGCGGCATGCTCCCTGGGCCAGCTCCTTTGTTGTCCTCGGCATCTGCTTACGAGCAGGTGATCCCCGCCTCTGAATCCGGTCTCTTTAGGTCCGGTCCGTTTGTGGATTCAGAGGTGGCCCCTTTGTTGGGGGCAGTCCAAGACCCTGGCAGCAGGCATGGCGCCGCGCCGCGCCGAGGGGCCGTGGACAACGGTTGTTGCTGGGACCCGCGGTCTGCTCATCAGACCCCGGGTATCCGCGCGCCGAAGGTGTCAAAGCCTCCTATGGCACCTTTCCTGGCCAGTCCGGGTTAGCTCTCTTTGCTGACCCGGAGTCTAATCTTTCTGGCCAGGAGGAAGAGGATCTCCTGCTAGGGTCGCCTTCTGAGGACGTGGCCATGGAATACGACGTCTGTGCACCCCTCGCGGGGAATACAGGTGACGTGTTCCGTGGTTCTACTCTCGCAGGAGTAGATTTCACGGTCCAGAAGGTGTCCCCGGGCGGTGCTGTTGACCACGGATACCGCATACCTCGGCTTGCCGATGGTGTTGCTGGTGCTGGTCAGACCCGCGGTAGGGCGGTGTTTACCCCACGCTCTGCCACGGCGCCTGCTCCTGGTCAAGCCGCAGAGTTTAGCATGCCTGCTCTCTCGGGCCCGCATGCTTTTCCAGGCTTGCCAGGGGTATCAGCTTATCCGCCGTCGACGTCAACTGCGAGTGCTCTGGAGGAAGACGAAGGCCCTCGTCTAGTAGAGCGCTCGCAGTTAGCCACGGAGGAGGATTGGTCGGACGCTTGCCAGTGGCTGGTAAGTGTTCGGCCCGATCTACCCGTGGAGCTGCCGGCTAGCCAGCGTGACCATAGGCCGTGGTTAGCTGGTAGGCCGGCGGCTACCGCTATGCCATCTCTGCCGCTGGCTGAGCATGTCGTGGACATGTTCGAAGCGGCGGAGGCGTCCATTAAGGTTAATGGACGTCTCGCGAAGGCCCCTCGCGAGGTGGCGAAGCGTTGCCGCATCGTGCCCCTGGATTACCAGCGGTACGGTGTGGTGCCGAAGCCAAGCGTTGATGATCGTGCGGCTTTAGGCGAAGATGCGCGGCCGGGCTCCCGTTCTGACACGGGAGTCTTGTGCTCGAACGCGTTGCGTTCGGCGAATGCCGCGCTGCGTGATGCGGAGGAGAGTGGGAGGGCGTCGATTGCCGCTCTGTCCCACGTCTCCCAGCTGCTACAGGGGGTGGTAGCGGCCTCCGCATCACGCCAGCCAAGCCCGGTAACAGTCCAGAGAGCCATCCAGGATGGTATCAACCTGGCTTTGGACTGTTTGACGCGGGCGGTGACCAGAAGTGTCCGGGCGAGGCGCACGTTTGCGCTTGACAATCTGTGCCCGTCCCAGGACCTGTATAATAGGCTGCTGCGGACGCCTATGACAGGTCCTGGTCTCTTTGGAGGTGAGGGATGCAGGCACCTCCAGGAGACGGTCACTCTGGTTAACAACCAGAGGGCGCTGCGTGAACAATTTGAGGTGCTCCGGCGGGAGCGTGTTCGCGCGGCACCCCCTGCGTATCGTCCTCTGCAGGCTCGAGGTGGTGCTGGCCAGGTCAGAGGCCAGCCACCGTCGCAACGTAGGCCTAGGCCACGGGCGATTCGGCCAGCAGCGAGGGGGGCGCAGGCTCCCCAGCCGCACCCAGCCAGACAGCCGCCCGCGCACCGTGGTGCGCGCGGCGCTGGGCGGGGCGCGCGGGGATCTGGTCGCGGCAATCGGGCCTGATGGCCTGGTTACCGCGGTGGGAACCACTCCGGTGTTTCACGCCGAGAGAACAGTGCCACTCTGGCACTCCTTATGTCCACCTCTATCCCTAGGTGGACCGGTGGGCGGCCGTTTGGCCGCCCACTTGCCAGAGTGGAAGCGGTTGACTCAGGACCGTTTAGTCTTGCGATGGCTTTCAGTCGGGTATCGTCCCGACTGGGTGACAGGCCCGCCATCGCGACTGTCTCTCGCGCCGATCTGGACTCCTATTCCACGGGATCCGGATCAGAGGTTGTGTATAGAGGAGGAAATAAATTCCCTCATACTAAAAGAAGCCATTCAGCCGGCACAGAGGTGCCCGGGCTTCTATTCAACCATGTTCTTAGTAACGAAAAACACCGGAGGGTGGAGGCCGATTCTCAACCTCAAGCCATTGAACAAGTTCATAGAGACGCCCAGTTTCAAGATGGAGACTGTGCGCTCGGTGTTGGCGGGGTTAGAGCGAGGAATGTGGACAGCGTCAATAGATTTGAAGGATGCTTATTTCCACATTCCCATAGAGAGGAGTTTCCGTCGCTTCCTGAGATTTGCATTTCAGGGCCGGCGGTGGGAATTCAGGGTGTTACCCTTCGGGATTTCCACGGCTCCTCGGGTCTTCACCCGTGTGGTTCTCGCGATCACTGCATACCTCCGCAGGAGAAGCATAGCAGTCCACACGTACATAGACGACTGGCTGTTGAAAGCACACACCCGGGAATCGTTGTCAGCCAATCTGGAGAACCAGTCATTCCGCAGGCCGCCTTGCGCAGGCGCCCGATCCAGTTGTTTCTCATGACACAGTGGACCCAGAGTTCAGGTTCGCTGGACTCGAACGTGTCAGTGTTGGCGCCTCTGATTCACCACCTGCAATGGTGGTTGAATACAGAGAATCTCTTGCCGGGGGTTTTGCTAACCCCTCCCCACCCTCAGGTGACTGTGTATACAGATGCATCGATGGAGGGGTGGGGAGCTTGTCTGGATGAGTCCACAATATCAGGGCTTTGGGATCTGGATCAGTCCAAGGAACATATCAATCTACTAGAGCTAAGAGCAGTAGTCCTGGGCCTGGAACATTTCTTACAGAAAGTTCAGGGCAAGATTGTTCTAATTCGTTCAGACAACTCAACAGTAGTGACTTACATAAACCGCCAGGGCGGAACGAAGTCGCCCAGTCTCTGTATGATGACATGGAAACTGCTTTGTTGGTGCCTAGATCATGGGATCACCTTGAAGGCAGTTCATATTCCGGGAAGGCTAAATCTGCTAGCAGACTCATTGAGCCGAAGGATGAGTGTTTTACCCACGGAATGGCAACTAAATCAATGTGTGGCGGATCGTCTGTTCGACCATTGGGGGAAACCCAACATCGATTTGTTCGCAACGAAGAAGAATGCGAAGATGATGACGTACGTCTCTCCGATTCCAGACCCAAGAGCTTTCGCAACAGATGCGTTAGCTATCAGCTGGGGGGGAATGTATGCATACGCATTCCCTCCAGCAATCCTGATTCCAAAGGTGCTTCAGAAAATCAGGCAGCAGGAGTGCCAAGTGCTTCTGATCGCCCCGGATTGGCCAAGCCGATCGTGGTATACGGATCTGCTGGACCTTCTGGTCTGCAATCCGGTTCCTCTGCCTCTGATGGACGACCTTATCTTCCAGGGCAAGGCCCTTCACGACAATCCGTCAATGTTCAGATTGACTGCGTGGATGTTGTCAAGGAATCTAGAATTAAGGAGGGCTTTTCTGAGCAAGCGGCCATGTTTATGGCCAAAGCCAGGAGGGGGTCAACCTCCAGAGCATATAATTATAAAATCAACAGATTTGCAGAGTGGTGCTCAAAAAGATGTATTGATCCAATGGACTCATCTATTCAGGTAGTGGCTGATTTCCTCTGTCACCTATATGATGCCTATAGCCTCAAGCCTAACTCTATTGCTGGTTACAAATCAGCATTAATGACTGTTATCCCTTGCTTGGCTAATAGGGGGAGTGATGAAGTAAGTACATTAAATGTATTAATTAAAGGCATGGGCAATCTAAGACCAAGGAATCCTCCACTGATTCCGTCTTGGAGTTTATCTCTGGTGCTTCAGGTACTAGGAGATAAGCCTTTTGAACCACTTAGTTCCATTTCTATGAAAATGTTAACGCTTAAAACTGTATTTTTAATTGCTGCGGCCTCGGCAAGGCGTAGGAGTGAGATTCACGCCTTATCAGCCGAGGATGACCGTTTTGTGGTTACAGGGGAAGGCCTTAAGCTTCTACCTAGGATTAATTTCTTGGCTAAGAATCAGTCATTGAAATATCCAGGTCAACCTATTTTTTTGCCATCTTTAACTAGATATGATCCTAATTCTAAAGCATGGTGCCCCGTCCGGGCGCTGCTCCGGTACAAACAGCGTACTTTGGAGTGGCGTACCGACCTATCAGCGTTATGGTTGTCATATATTGAACCCCCATGGCAGGGCGTCTAAGGACACCATTTCTAGGTGGATTGTGGAGTGTATTCAGTTTTGTCACAAATCCGCCACCGGGAGACAGGTTGATGTTGCCAAGGCTCACAGTGTCCGCGGTGTCGTGGCATCCACTGCCCTGTTTAGTGGGGTCCCTGTGGATGACATTATGTCCGTGGCTCAGTGGCACTGTGAGTCAAGTTTTACAGACCATTACCTCCGTGACACCTCTAACCCTCTCGCCTTGTCGATTTTGAAACATTAATCGCTTTTAGATTTTGTGAGGAGTGCTTCCGCATTGCTTATATACTTCGCAATTTAGCGATGGTAACAACCACTTGTCGGGACTGCATCAGGCTTCTCTACTGGGATCATGATGACAGCTTCCAAGCTCAACAAGGTCAGTCTTGTTCATGTGTTGTTCATTGTTACTTGTATTGTCACGTTACCCATTATTATTAATATGGTGATGGTTTATGTGGGAGGTGGTTCATCATAGAGAGTATACGAAAATGGAGCCTTTTCGTCTCTGTCCTATAGTACTTGGCACTAGTACGTAGAGAGCGTATAGGACATTGAGGTCATCTAGTCTTCCTCCCAGGAGGGGGGGTGGAGCGCATATGACATTCGGTCATCTCTCATGCATCGGTTGTGTTATCCGATGGTTTGTCAAATCCTGACTGTGTTCTCACACTTTTCAGACGTCATAAGTGCCTTAGACGCGTGAAAGCGTATAGGGAAGAGCTGGTCTTTTGACCTCGCCTCCCTCCCGCCAGATTCACTTTCGAATTCTGGCAATATCAAAAGTATTAGGGAGGTAAGTATACTCTTGATGTGAAATAAACGAAATCAAGGATTTCTTTTTTCACGAGAGAGTTGATACTTACCTCCCTAGATACGGACCCGGCCTCTCCACCCCACAGAGGCTCGGTCTTCAGGCTCTTGGTAGTTGCATGTGTTAGCCAATAAATTAGTCAGAGGAAGTAGTAGTCGGCGCATGCGCGGTGGTGGGGCTGGCATCCGCCGGACTACCTCTGACTACCTGCCCAGTAGGGGCACCTAACTGTTTTTAATCTGAGTCTTTTATTGAGTGAAAGCCAATATTTAGCAATATCAAAAGTATTAGGGAGGTAAGTATCAACTCTCTCGTGAAAAAAGAAATCCTTGATTTCGTTTAATTGGTAGGCAAGTAGATTTGGCCAAGGCTCAGTGTCCGTGGTTTAGTGGCCTCCCGGCTCTATTTCATGGAGGTGACGGTGGGCCAATAGTGGGCTAATGGAACTGTGCATCAAGTTTTACCGACCATTACATGTTCTTACATGACACTAATAACCATCTTGCTTTGACGATTTTGAAAATGTGAAATTTTGTAAATATTGTAAATAAATTCCATTGATCACATGTGTCACAACTGTGATCAAGGAGTACTCACGCGAAAGGGGTACACATCTCATCTTCAGTCCGATGTTTGTAATGTTTCATTTTGGTACATATTAGTTTTTAGCTTACCTGGCCTGAAAGGCCAAGTGAGCTTATGCCATGGCAGCCGTCCATCTGTTGTCCATCGCCCGTTCGCCCATCAACTCACTTTTTCTCCTTAACAGTTTGACCGATTTCAACCCAATTTGGCTGGAAGGATCCTATGCTGGTACCCTAGAGACCTTTTTTCAGAATTCGGATTCGTCAATTTTTTGGGGTGAAAATCATAGATTTTATGAAAAATTTAACGGAAATTGTCAAAATGCTACTTCTCCTTAGCCACTTGACATATTTCAACCGAATTTGGCTAGACCGATTCTATGGTGGTAGGTTCTAAAACTTCTATTCAGAATTTTAATTGATCAATTGTTTTGGTGAAAATCAGATTTTATGAAAATTATACCGGAAATGGTCAAAATGCCACTCCTTACATGTAGCTACTTGACATATTTCAACCAAATTTGGCTAGACTGATTCTATGGTGGTAGGTTCTAGAACTTTTATTCAGAATTTTGTTTGATCAATTTTGGGGGGGGGGGGGGGGGCGGGGGTGAAAACCTTAGATTTTATGGAAAATTTACCGGAAATGGCCAAAATGCTACTCTTCCATAGCTGCTTGAAATATTTCAACCAAATTTGACTAGATAGATTCTACGATGGTAGGCTCTAGAACATGTATTCAGAATTTTGATTGATCAACTTTTTGGATGAAAATCTTAGATTTTATGAAAAATCTACCGGAAATGGTCAAAATGCTACTCCTCCTTAGCTGCCTGACTGACATATTTCAACCAAATTTGACTAGATGGGTTCTATGGTGGTAGGCTCTAGAAGTTGTATTCAGAATTTTGATTGATCAGGTTTTTTGGATAGAAATCTTAGATTTTATGAAAAATCTACCGGAAATGGTCAAAATGCTACTCCTCCATAGCCGCTTTGACATATTTCAACCAAATTTGACTAGATGGATTCTATGGTGATAGGCTCTAGAACATCTTTTCAGGATTTTGATTGATCAATTTTTTGGGTTAAAATCTTAGATTTTGTAACAATAATACCGGAAATTGTCAAAATGCTACTCATTAACCGCTTGGCAGATCTCAATCAATCTGAGCTGGAAGGACCCTAGGTGGGTAGGCTTCAAAATGTGTATACAGAATTTAGATTGGTCAATTCTTTTGGTGGGCATCTTGGATTTTCCGAAAATTTTCCATGTCTTTAAATGCAAATGGTTGAAATGCTAATGGTCCAGGTGAGCGCCACAGGCCCTTGGGCCTCTTGTTTATGTAACCAACCTAGTTCCTGTTTTATATCGGTCATACATCGAGAATAATTCACCTTTCCAGAGTACCCATCCATCATATGACGTCATAATGAACTGCATGATTTGTAGAATGACATCATAATGAATGACATCATGAATGACGTCGATAAGTACGTAACGAACGCATATTTGAAGACGGTCTATGCGTTGTTGTACAAATTGTTTGCTTTTACTATTTAATAAATATTCTGTTGAATATTTTGAAACTAATTTGACTGGGCACTGTTGCTGCCATTAGGCAGCAACAGCACCCAGTCAAATTAGTTACAAAATATTCAACAGCTTCCCTGTATGGTTTTCAGGAAATTGACAGCTAGGGCATTCGGGGATCGATCAATCCCAAGATGGCGAGGTGTTTGTGGAGCTTAGCTAGTGATGGGCGGGGCATAGCTAAAAATGGAAAGTTCCATCGAGGGCAAAACCCATTCGTTTGATGTCCTACACTACTTTAGCACTAATACAGAGTGTGTGTAGTTCATTGATGCATTTAACGCTCCCTTCTATTAAAAAGAGGGAGGCGAGCGCATTTTGCAAAACGGCTATGTCGCCGCATCAGCTGAAACAGCTGATCATTTATTCATTTCCTGTTTGCTATTTTTGGAAAGTTTTAGATACTTTTGTGCTTCCAAAAATAAAAGAACTTTTTCAGGGAAACAGCAGGTTTGATGACCTTCGAATTCTCTTAGAATTGCTGGGTATATCCAAAGTGTTCGTGACGGTAAATATACTCTTGAAATGAAAGAAACAAATCTGCCCCACATATAGCCATATTATGCAGTTGCTAATTGTACATGTAAGTCAATGAATTTAATACATGCATCTTGGTAATGTGTCAGATGGTGCATTCTCTGCGTTGCGCCGATGGAATTCCTAATGCACCAATCCTGACAGTTAGTTACATGTACCTGCTTTTTAGGGGCAGGTTTGTTGTTAACTCTGTGTATAATTGAACCAGTTGGATACATATTAGCATACATGTATATCAAGAGTCTTCATTATGGTACACATCTAAGTATTAACTCATGTAAACAAAAGAAATCCTAGATTTTGCGTAGTGAATATTAATTTGCAGGCTAAGGAAAAACAATTTTAGAAAATTAAACTTGATGACTGACTCGATTATCATGCATGTCATTTCAGTGGTAAATATTCAAAATAACCTTTCCTGAGATGAAGTATTCTTTTGCTGGCTTTATTATTAAACGATTAACTTATTTTATTTGATTGTACATTCTATTTACTAGACTGTATCAAGTCTGCTGACAATTTATTATCTATCTTTCAGTCAAATTGTTTTCAAAATATTGATCATGGTATATATTAGTTTCGTTGAACCAGATTAAATAATGGGAATTTAAAATAAAAATGTTTAAAACTAATTAAATGCTTTCCATATTGTTTTTCGCTAGATTTTAATTCTGACACCTATCTTGGTACGTCTCGGTGGTTCACTTTGTATTTGTCTCAAGCGATGGGTAGCGGCTCCTATTATGTCTCCAGATGATAAGTCTTACTGGACTCCACCCACGCCGAAGCCAAATAAAACACAGGAAAGCCACATTGGATCAATCTTGGATATGGATGCATACTGCTTTATCTGTCTATGTGAAGCCACAGAACTGTACATCTCTGAGAAATTGTGGGGAAGTTCAATGGGGCCTATCTTTATGGACTGGCCACAGTATGAAAACCCCAAATTTTATGAACCTGAAAATCCACTGTTCAACCATCGTGCAGATCGACAGGCTGATTGGATGAAGAAACTTGATTTTAGTGCATTTAACAAGTTTTATATATACGTGCGTAACAATTATGGATATATTGACTGGGGTAGAGGCGCAGATCGAGGTCATGAGTGTTTAAATTGCTTACCATCTCCGGACATGCTGACTAAGATAGTGAATGAACTGGATGCCTGGAATCTAACAGCGCGAACACGGGATGCAGCTAATGCTAGTCTAGATAATTACCAGGTATGATGAGTTAGCAAAAATCACTTAACATCATTTCTCAGGTATGATCATTTAGCAATATTACTGGTATCATCATTTCTCAGGTATGATGATTTAGCAATATTACTGGTATCATCATTTCTCAGGTCAGATGAGTTAGCAATATTATTGTATCCTCATTTCTCTTGTATGTTAGTAATATTATTGTTATCATCATTTCTCTGGTATGTTAGTAATGCGACTGTTATCATCCTTTCTCTGGTAGGTTAGTAATGTGACTGTTAGCATCCTTTCTCTGGTATGTTAGTAATGTAACTGTTAGCATCCTTTCTCTGGTATGTTAGTAATGTGACTGTTATCATCCTTTCTCTGGTATGTTAGTAATGTGACTGTTAGCATCCTTTCTTTGGTATGTTAGTAATGTGACTGTTATCATCCTTTCTCTGGTATGTTAGTAATGTGACTGTTAGCATTCTTTCTCTGGTATGTTAGTAATGTGACTGTTATCATCCTTTCTCTGGTATAATGTGACTGTTATCATCCTTTCTCTGGTATGTTAGTAATGTGACTGTTATCATCCTTTCTCTGGTATGTTAGTAATGTGACTGTTAGCATCCTTTCTCTGGTATGTTAGTAATGTGACTGTTATCATCCTTTCTCTGGTATGTTAGTAATGTGACTGTTATCATCCTTTCTCTGGTATGTTAGTAATGTGACTTATCATCCTTTCTCTGGTATGTTAGTAATCTGACTGTTATCATCCTTTCTCTGGTATGTTAGTAATGTGACTGTGGTAATCTTTTGTTAGGTATGTTGAGAGTTAACTTAGTCAGTTTGCAGCCACGAAAACAATACTTATATGATAACACTAATGGATTAGGCAGCAACGTCTTCCCATCCAATTATACATAATTTATTCAACTACATGTATGTTTTTTGTTTTGGAAACATGTTAAGTTATTTCTGAGCTGTACTGTACTCAAGCCAACCAGTGGCCATCGTGCTATTGCACGAGTCTCGCCCTCCTGCTCTGCTCCCGTATCGAGTACATGTACCATGCTTGCAGGCTTTTGATGTCTGCACTACATGTAAGTTAGCGAAACGTCGTAAATATGAATGAGCGCGAGGTCAATAAATAATGACCTGATTGGCACAGGCCAGCCCACCAGCGTAATGTTACTTCACATAGCAAGAGGTCTGCAGGTACGGCCACATACAGTGTAGCTATGTGAGTGGGCGTATGTTAGTACGATGACAAATGCCAGTCTAAGCAGTTGTCTTGTGAAATGTCTATTTGCAGGCCAAAAAAAGACTACATGTATTTTGAAGATTTCCAACTGTATGGCTGGCAAGATTATCGAGCCAGATATTTCTGTAGTGAATTTTAAAACAATCTTCTTGACCTGCTAATGGACATTCATTAAGACTAATGCCGGTTATGGCTGGCATTGACCAGTAAGGCATTAAAGTTTGCCATGTTCATGTTGTATGAAGGTAATGCGTGTCCAAGACGGCATGAAGATGGAAATAATCATGATGGTGAAAAAGGGAAGCCTATCAGACACAGGCTTGTGTAACCTGTATGGAGCGCATATTACAGGTCTCTTTCTGTGTGAACGATTTGGTTTGCAGACAAAACAGTTTGATTGGCAGGTAAGAATAGATATTATGTATTGATGAGGCCATCTCGTAAATAGATTCCCATGCAGTAACGTTCCATATTTTTGAGTGTATTAGGTGGTGTATGGGGAAGGTGGCTCTCAGAATTGGTTTAGATGTGAAACCCACTTTGTCCACCAGGCAGCCAGCTTGATACTCGATTTCCAATACGATAACTCTCCATTTCCTTAGCAGACTGATTAAAAATGTGAAATCTTGTGTGTGTGGTGTGGCGAATAATCTTCAGAATCAGTTTCATTGTGATGCATGTAATTGTAGCTTTCAGCGATTGATTCAAAATGCTGGAAAGCTATTTAGTGTCACCAATGGTATTTTGAGTTTTTCTGTAAGGATCTGAATTGTCACTCAAGCATATGAAATCCAAATAAATTATGTCACTTGTTAGCTGATGTCACAATCATAATAACATATAGTTTTGTCATGAAAATCAAAATCTGTCATGAGTGTACAAATTGTATGTCTTTTATGAATTTACAAATTACACTGTAGTAACCATTCTGTTGAATATTTTGAAACAAATTTGACTGGGAGTTTTTGCTGCCATAGTCAACAACAGCCCCCAGTCAAATTAATTTCAAAATCTTCAATAGCTTACATGTATAGCAAGAGCAATCAGAGATGGCAGACCCTTGCCCTCCTGCTTTTGTCACATTGTAAGAAGTTTCTTGATTTTTTGGATTTTCTGAATTTCCTCGGATCACGCCAAAATTGTATGGTCGCACCCTTTCAGGTGATAACATTTGAGCAAAATCGGACAAATAATTTCTGAGATATGCATAGATCAATCATTTGGTCTGATCCGGATCTAGGTTCTTTTATCCGCATCATAGCCAAAGTTCAGAAATCCTCTTGGACGTTAAGTTCTTCCTCATGTTAAAATTTGAGCCAAATTGGATCAGTAGGTTTTGCGATACATGTGTGGATGGACAGACAGACACACACACAGACAGACCTGATTACAATACCCTCTTCCCTTACGGGACGTGGGTAATAACCTTGAAATTGGAATGCTTGGAATTCAGGCTTCAAAATATATAAATCAATTCCAACATGTGCCAAAAAGTGGGCTGAGCTTAAAGCTATCGTAAGCCGATAAAACTACCAGATTAAGCTAATAAAATGCTCAAAGTTCTGGTAAGAGCCGCTCTGCAATCTTATATCGAGTTTTGACATCAAAATTCCCTTTATATACGGGACTAGCCAGGTAATACAGTTTTAGTCGAGCCGTGCTCGTCGAGTCGATAGTTTGCAGCATGCTAGGCTAATTATCTTTAGAACAAGTTGGTTGACAATTATTGCTGCCGATAGCAGTAAAAACATTCAGTAAAATTGTTCTCAAAATAATCTAGCTGATAATACATTTTTCACCAGCTAATGTTTTGATAACGATTTGAATGGCTATCATTGCAACAACAACCTTCAATCAAATTGTTCTCAAAAGAGGCAACACTGTAATAACAACACCTAGAAAGTGACATTGTGTTATGATGTCAAATGCATGAGTGACAGATCAGATCCCTCCATTATGGGATGATTCATATCAGAATTGGTCAGGATCCAATATGATTATTCAATCTTTTGAATTAATCTTTTAAATTGCTGTCCATTGGACTAGCTATTTCTACCTTTGATCAATTCACTCAACTCTTGGTAGAATCCTTTTTTTGCGAAATCCAAAATACCAGGCAGACATTTGGAAATCTGTTCCCATGGAATAACTCTGGTTTGCTCAATGGAAGATTCTAGTTTCTCAGTCAATCATGACGTCATAATCAACTATGTGATGTGTGGGATGACATCATAATCAAGTACCTCATGAATGATGTAACTAAGTTTTCATTTCAAGAGTATACATTTGTACTTCACTCTTTGATATTCCCAAATATAGACTTTCACTCAATAAACACTCAGATTAAAAACAGTTAGGTGCCCCTACTGGGCAGGTAGTCAGATGACAGTCCGGCGGATGCCAGCCCCAACCTCGCACATGCGCAGACTAGCACTTCCTCTTTTCCAATTTATTGGCTAAAGAGACACATGCTATTCTTTGTTTATAAAGTTTTCTGCTAGTTTCTCTCACTTTCTGAAAGCAGTCACCTGAAAATCATGTCCGATCGTGGAAAGTCTCCAGAGTATGGCCAGGGACCAAGTTATCAGGTGATTTCAACTACATACTTGTCTAATTTAGCGTTTTAATCCTGTTGTAATGTGTTTCCGGGATTCGCGATTAGACGTGTCAAGCGCCTAAAAGCTGGTTTATTTCAATCTGGCGCTATGAAATACTAATCTCTCTTTGTGTTTGTGTCCACAGGTATCTATATATGATTGAGCAAGGGACACACATCTTCAGAGGGTTTGTTTTCCTCTCCACCAAGGTTCCATTTCACATCATGAGAACATACTTACAGTACAGACCTTAGTTAGCTTGACTTAAACACATCCTAAAGCTCGTTTAAAACGCGTCTGTATGGCGTCATTTTCCCGTCATTTTCTCGTAGTGATTTGCTTAGACACAGCGCGTTTGGTAAAATCTCAATACACATCTTGAATTTTATCTTGACGGGTTAGAATTTTGACACTACGGGCATGACATTTTGAAGGACGCGTTTAACTTTTTGCCCTACGCATTTGGTAGCGTTTGAAAATTTTACGATAAATTAAACGCGCCATCAATTCCAGCCGCGGTTCTCCAGTTCTTTCGACGAGTCCTATGGCTAGAAGCAAACGGGTACTCGGTTCCTAGTCTAGGCAGACCCGCTTATCAGTACATGTTTTCTCCGTACATGTATCTCGCGTGCTTAGCAAACTTTAAGCGATTCGTACAACAGATTTTAACTTATTTACGTCAATTTGTGGCTGGATTTATCAGAAGATGTATTTAATTTAGTGTTTCTTCGCGGGATTCGTCTAATTTCTGCGTTTTTATAGTGAAAATCTCGATATATCTAATGCCGAATGGGCAATCATCTTGAACTGGAACGCCATTCCATTCTGATGATGTCATCGCGTATATATTTAACCTCGTTATCTTTGATTGGCAGAGATATTGTTGGAAAAGCCATCAATGGCAAATCTGATTGGTTGAACTAATCTCGTGACGCTTTGACAGTTGTGTACTATTAGGCGACAGTAAAAAAGCAACATAACCTAAACAAGGATTTCCAGACTTTGGCTGTGATCTGGACAAAAACCAAGTTGGATCCAGATTGGGTACAAATTTTAATCTATGGCTATATCGGAAGCAAACTGTCAGATTTTGCTCAAATTTTAATAAAGGAGGTTGTGTGATCATACATTAAGATTTAACAACCCTGGAAGTGATGAAAAGAAAAATTATAGGCTGTGGGTTACAATCTCTGATAACTTGGATCTATCTGACGATGGAAAGTATGATAACTAGATTGGTTGGTTGATGGCGTGTCATAGCAATCGACCACGTTCACTACCCCAGGGGAGGAGCCAAATGTAATACCAGAAATGTGGCTGCAATGCAACCATGAATCTCGACTTCATGACAGCAATGAACTCTGATGATTGACTTCAAACATAAAATAAATTTAGAAGGCTTATCAACAAGGGGGCCAAGGGCCTGTAACGGTATCCTGGACGGTGTATGGCAATAAGGGCTGTCAGCAGAGAAGGCCGCTACTATGTCAAAAAAGGCTGCCTATAAAATATACTGAGTATGTACATACCTATCTATCTATCAAAACTTTTCAAAATATTCAGCAGGTTGCCTGTATACCCTTATCTAATTTCCACTTCCTACTTTTCTTTTGAGATGAGGCGGACATAGAGGCGAACTGTCAAAATATCTCATCTGATGACGGTTGTTGCTAAGCACAGAATTATATAAAAGAATTCTGAATAGAAGTTCTAGAGCCAACTACTGCAGAATCCTTCCGCCAAATTTGGATATAATCCACCAAGCGGTCATGGAGAATATGCATTTTGGCAATTTATGTCCAGCCAACTAGGGTTGCAAAATTTGACCAATCAAAATTCGGTATGCATGTTCGGAAGCCGAAAGCATTAGGGTCCTTCCCAGCCAAATTAGTTTGAAATCTGCCAGGCGGTTAATGTATGTATGAGCACTGCATCACACAATGATGTTCTGGCCAAAAGGTCAAAATCACTGATACGCATGGCAACCATCTGCTGTCCGCCATCCATCCGTCAACTTATGTTTTTAAACATAAGTTGACGGATGGATGGCGGACAGCAAATGGTTGCATGCGTATCAGTGATTTTGACCTTTTGGCCAGAACATCATTGTGTGATGCCGTGTCATTATAAGGAGGCATGTGTCCAAGTTTAGGACCAGTATGATCAACCAAACATGAGATATAAACAGAAAAGTTGAGCTAAACGCAAATTAGACGCGGCTGGGCGACGTGCATGGTATCACAATAGCTCATTTTACTTCGTAGGTGAGATAAAAATGGCCTCTTGCACTCTATAGTAACCTACAACATTTGTTTGAATTCCATCCACCGCTTTCGGAGGAGTTACATTACACAGAGACTGGCGTGGATCGCTGTGAAAAGTCTTAATGGGAAATGATCTGTGAGAGCATGGGTTAGCAGAAATTGACCAGGGCTAGTACAATTTGTAACTGACCAACCCAATGGTAACAATTTGACATGTCAACTCTTTAATGGTCAAGGTGGTCAAAAAATTCCTCTACTGTGAGCAGAGCAAGACAACTATTTTTGGAAATTTACCAGTAGAATGACTGGCTCGATAATTGAGCCAGTCATTTCAGTGGTAAAATTAAAAAAATAGTCTTCCCTTGGTCTGCAAAGATTTGAAGGGCTATAGTAGAATCGAGTAATCACTAGTCCTATCTAAATGTAGTGGCTCATCTGGCTTAATTTAAAACTATTGGGAGGGTGTCAAATGATGTGCGAGAGTGTGGGCAGGACTATGGGAAATCTAGATAAATCTGGAAGACACCAATCTCTGACTACATAAAATAAATGTTGTCAGCCAATCCACAATCATATGGATAACCCACATACCAAATTTGGTTGAATTCCACCCAATTGTTTGGGAGGAGATAGCATGATGAATGGATGGAGACAAATGTATCCTAATTCTTTCAAAACATGGAGATAAAGAAAGGACTTGAGGAGATTTTAAAGGTAGGTAGGTAATTAATTCAACGTCATCATACTAAAATTTAATTTTCTTTAACACTCATGCAGGGTTTTGCGGAGGCAGGGCCCTTGCACCATTTAGTGCTCTAAAATTCACACCATCCAATCATTACCTTCACACATGGTTCATTGACCTAATGGATTTTAGGACAGATATCTTCCATGTATGTACTTGATCCAACATTTGTCAAAATGACCCATGATTTCTGGAGGAAGTGGGACAGTTCACCCCACAAAGCAACCGGATCGGTAGAACCCGGCTCATATCATCCAAAACCGGTTTCTGCAGTGGTGTTGAGAAATATTTATTTGCAGACCAAGAAAAGGCTATTTTTGAAAATTTATCAATGGAATGACTGTCTCGATAACCGAGCCAGTCATTCCAGTCATAAATTTTCAAAAATAGTCTTCTCTTTTTCTGCAAATAGATATTTTCCTATCGGTCATTGGTGGTCTGACTTGAATCGGTCTTTCACTCTCCTGACATGCGCGATTCACTGTCCTCAGCGGTCACTCACCTGGAAACACCAACTCTCCACCAGAAAACTTTGAAGTCTAGATGCTCTCTGAGAGTAGCTGAGGCCAGGTATAAATAGGCTTAAGGGCTGTTTTGTTGTCTATGAAATTTAAATATTTTTTTACTAGTTTCCATAGAATCTTTTCTTTCAAACTTCACATCACCTGAGTTGTAACCACCATGCATGCCACCCAGAAAAATTAATGAATAATCCAGCATGCTTATCAGGTACCACAATGCATGTCACCCAACAAAATGAATGAATAAACTGGCATGATTATAATCGTGCTGGTTTATTCTAACAAATATTATCGGTGAGGTACGTGGTGGTATAGTGAATATCACTATGAGCGATGTACGCTGTACTCAGACAGAGTGAGATTATAGTAGCTAATTTGAGAGGAATCCAGTTTTAGCTATTCCCCACCCATCTCTAGCTAAGCTCCACCCAAGCTTTACCTGCATTGGGATCGATCTCTGTACTCTCTGAATCTCAAATTCCTGAAAACTATACATGTAAGCTGTTGATATGACAGCAACAACTCCCAGTCAAATTAGTTTTAAAATATTCCACATCATTTTTATTAACCCTTTAATGGTCATGCCGACCAAAACTGGCCTCTGTTATGGCCTTGTGAAATGTCCATTTACAGGCCAAGAGAATAGAATTTTTGAAAATTCACCACAAATGACTGGCTCAATGACCGACCCAGTAATTTGTCATAAATTTTCAAAAATTGCATTCTCTTGGCCTCTAATTGGACATTCAATAAGTGGATATTAAAATTTTCTTCACCAAATTTGTCCATTAAAGGGTTAAATAGAATACATATAGTCCGTCATCAACTAAGTGTCTGTGAAGATTGATGAACTTATCTACGTCATTCATTATGTCATCGATTATGTTGTCATCCTTATGCATCATGTAGTTGATTATGACATCATGATTGATGGATAAAATGGAAAGGTCCATTATGTAATGCTTATAACTCCAGGTGTAATCATATTTGTTTCACTTTCTATTTCAGCTACTGTTGAAACATAGCCAGACCACAAACAAATGTTGCAAAAATAAACGTACGAAATCTGGAACAGTAGGACAAAAATTTGAAAGACCACTCAGTAATATATGACCTGTGACCAGCAACATCATTCATCAACACAGACAGTAGCATAACCATAAAACACCGCTGATCACCAGCATGGGCAATATTATATAGGACCAAGATAGTTTACTTTTGTTCTAGAGACTGGACTTATATTGTTATTGATCATCGATAACAATACAAATCTCAAAATCAACAGTAAAGTAAACTTAATCTTGGTCCTATATAATATTGCTCATGCTGCTAATGAGTGGTGGTTTGCGCTACTGTCTGTGTTGGTGATTGTTTGAGCAAACTGCATTATATCAATATGGCAGCATTCAATAACAATGCCATTAAACTTTTTTAAGTGAATGAATAAACAATTTAATCAAATCCAAAATGAGCAGGTTTGACTTATTTACTGTATGTAGGTAAAGGTTGTATGGTGTTTTCATCATTTCTTTGATCCTCAGTGGAACAAGGATTGAAAATTTTTCCCCATTGTGAACAGCGGAACAAGGTAGTTAAAGGTAAGTAAAGCTCCAGCTTTACAACCCTTTACTGTCCAATATTTGTCAAGAAAATGTAAATTTCTGCTGAACGCTTTAATGGGTGAATTTGGTCGAGAAAATTCCAATTTCACTTCAAGAGTATACTTACCTCCCTAATACTTTTGATATTGCTAAATATTGGCTTTCACTCAATAAACACTCAGATTAAAACAGTTAGGTGCCCCTACTGGGCAGGGAGTCAGAGCGTAGTCTGGCGGATGCCAGCCCCACCACCGCGCATGCGCAGACTAGCACTTCCTCTTTGCTAGATTATTGGCAGAGGGATCACACATGTTTTTTTGTGCAATAGCTTTTCCTTGCTCTTAAACTGTTTTCATAACTTGGTTGTGTTATTTTGGAGTGATAGTCACTGATTAGGATGGCAGGAAGGATCACTTCGCCAAAGGGGGACCTAGGACCTTTGAATCAGGTGACTTCTAGTAAAATTAGCGAGTTTTTTTGCCCGGTGTATTGTGTTTCCGGGACTCGCGGTTACCGTGATAAGCGCCTTGGTTAGTTGGTTTATGTCAACTCGGTGCTACCTAAGGCTAATTTCTCTTTCTGTTTATGTCCACAGGTCTGTATGACGCTAGGTGGTGGCATCACAGCAGCAGAGAGTTAGTTTTCTCTCCACCATGGTTCCATTTCCTACTAACACTGTTAGGTTATCTAACCAAATGATTTATGTCCAGTGAGTTGGAGGCCTAGTATAAAGGTCTTCTCGCTTTGCCCTCTTGATCCAATTCCTTCCCCATGAGGTGGAGAGAGTTAAGAGGCGTGCAGGTGGTGGAGTACTCCGGTTCGTCACGTTGGATGGTTTGTCTATACAAGGTGTCAGGTATCTAGTTATTGATAATGTGGTGATGTTAATTATAGTAAGCAAAGGGAGATAATTAACATTTTTGCCAGAAAAGAGTTATCTATATGTATCTGATGGTTGTGTAGTCGACGTATCCATTCAGCATACAATTCGTCCTTGCACTTGGATGTTTTGTTGGGATCGATTTTTTCCTGTCACGGGATTAATGACGTCATAATCAGCCTGGCTATGTATTTATCAGCAATTTAAGTTGCAATGCTGGTTTCTGATGTATATTGATCTTTATGATCGTTTTCCTTCTCTTTGAGTTGGTTTGAGTGTCTAAGCTTAACTAGTTTGCTCATACTCCTTGTCCTTTGCCCTGTTTCAGGGACCGGGTTGCGCGTCCTGTGGACGATTTCTGCATGATAAGTTCTTGCCTCATCTTTGCTATCAATGTAGCCCTTGTGGTCCATCGGGTAATTGTGAGATATGTAAGCACTGGGGGGGGCGAGTTAATGTCCGAATTCTTGTGCTTGCAGGCGACGGACAAGGTGGTAGAGGAGGAGAAGAAGAAGAAGCGGAAACGAGAGGTTGTAAGTAGGAAGGGTAAGGGGAAGGCCTCGTCCGCGGTGGATATGGAGGCCTTCCGGACCGAGATGTTGGGAGAGATGAAGAGGACAATAAAGGATTTGGTTCCAGGGTTGCTTCGTGGCATGCTTCCTGGACCAAATCCTTTACTGTCCTCATCATCGGCTTCGGAGCAGGTAATCCCCGCCTCTGGATCGGTTTTCCTTAGACCGCTTCCGTTGTTCGACGATTCAGAGGTGGCCCCATTAGAGGGGGCGTTCCACGACCCTGGCAGCAGGCTTATTGCCGCGCCGATAGGGGACCGTGGACGGTTGTCGCTGGAACCCGCGGGCTGCTTATCAGTCCAGGGGTATCCGCACGCCGCGGTGGCCAGTACCTCCTATGGCACCGTTCCTGGTCAGCCCGGGTTAGCTCTCTTTGCTGACCCGGGGTCTAATCTTTCTGACCAGGGTGATGAGGATTACCTGCTAGGGTCGCCGTCTGACGACGTGGACATGGATGAAGACGTTTGTGCACCCCTCGCGGGGAATACGGGCGGCTTCTTCCACGGTTTTACTCACCCTGGAGTAGAGTCCGCGGCTCAGGTGGTGGCCCAGGGCGCTGCTGATGGCCAGCGGTACCGCATACCTCGGCTTGCCGAGGGTGTTGCTGGTGCTGGCCGGGCCCGTGGTGGGGCGGTATGTGCCCCGCGCTCTACCACGGCGCCTGCTCCTGGTCAAACCAGTGATATTGTCATGCCGGTGCTGTCAGGCCCGCATGTTTTCCCTGGCTTGCCAGGTGTATCAGCGTACCCGCCGTCAAGCTCTGCTGCTTGCGCTCAGGAGGAAGACGAAGGCCCCCGTCTTGTAGAGCGCTCGCAGTTAGCCACGGAGGAGGATTGGTCTGACGCTTGCCAGTGGTTGGTGAGCGTTAGGCCTGATCTGCCCGTGGAGCAGTCGGCTAGCCAGCGTGACCACAGGCCGTGGTTAGCGGGGAAGCCGACTGCTAACGCTATGCCTTCTCTGCCGCTGGCGGAGCATGTCGTTGACATGTTCGAGGCGGCGGAGTCGTCCATTAAGTCGAGTGGACGTCTCGCGAAGGCCCCTCGCGAGGTGGCCAGGCGTTGTCGCATCGTGCCCCTGGATTACCAGCGGTACGGTGTGGTACCCAAGCCCAGCGTGGATGACCGCGCGGCTTTGGGTGAGGATGCGCGGCCAGGCTCCCGTTCTGACACGGGGGTCTTGTGCTCGAACGCGTTGCGTTCGGCGAATACCGCGTTGCGTGATGCGGAGGAGAGTGGGAGGGCTTCGATTGCCGCTCTGTCCCACGTCTCCCAGCTGTTACAGGGGGTAGTAACGGCATCCGCATCGCGCCAGCCAAGTCCGGTCACGGTCCAGCGAGCCATCCAGGATGGTATTAACCTGGCGCTGGACTGTATGACTCGGGCGGTGACCAGGAGTGTCCGGGCAAGACGCACGTTTGCCCTGGACAATCTGTGCCCGTCTCAGGACCTGTACAATAGGCTACTGCGTACGCCTATGACGGGTCCTGGTCTTTTTGGAGGTGAGGGATGTCGACACCTCCAGGAGACGGTCACCCTGGTGAATAACCAGAGGGCGCTGCGCGAGCAGTTTGAGGTGCTGCGTCGTGCTAACGTTCGCGCCGCGCCCCCTGCGTATCGTCCCCTGCAGGCTCGAGGTGGTGCTGGCCAAGTCAGAGGCCAGCCACCGTCGCAGCGTCGGCCTCGGCCGCGTGCGATTCGGCCAGCAGCGAGGGGGGCGCAGGTTCCTCAGGCGCCGTCAGCCAGGCAGCCGCCCGCGCACCGAGGTGCGCGCGGGGCGGGGCGGGGCGCGCGAGGATCTGGGCGTGGTTATCGGTCCTGACGGGACGGTTACCGCGGTAAGAACCACTCCGGTGTTTATGGCGACGGGGACAGTGCCGCTCTTGCATGCCTCGTGTCCACCTCTGTCCCTAGGTGGACCGGTGGGAGGCCGGCTAGCCGACCACATGCAAGAGTGGGAACGGTTAACTCAGGACCGTTTAGTCTTGCGATGGCTTTCCGTCGGGTATCATCCAGAGTGGATGACAGGCCCGCCGTCGCGACTGTCTCTAGTGCCAGTCTGGACTCCCATTCCGAGAGATCCAGAGCAAAGGTTGTGTATCGAGGAGGAGATAGATTCCCTCGTACAAAAGGGAGCTATTCAGCCGGCACAAAGGTGTCCGGGCTTCTATTCAACCCTGTTCTTAGTAACAAAACGCACCGGAGGGTGGAGACCGATTCTCAACCTCAAGCCATTGAACAAGTTCATCGAGACGCCCAGTTTCAAGATGGAAACGGTGCGCTCGGTGTTGGCGGGGTTGGAGAGGGGGATGTGGACGGCGTCGATAGATTTGAAGGACGCTTATTTCCACATCCCCATCCACGGGAGTTTCTGTCGCTTCCTGAGATTTGCATTCCAGGGCAGACAGTGGGAATTCAGGGTGTTGCCCTTCGGAATTTCCACGGCTCCTCGGGTTTTCACCCGTGTGGTTCTTGCGATCACCGCATACCTCCGCAGGAGAAGCATAGCAGTCCACACGTACATAGACGACTGGCTGTTGAAAGCGCACACCCGGGAAAGTTTGTCGGCCAGTCTGGAGATTGTTTTGAAAACTCTCACAGACTTAGGCTGGATGATCAATTTCCCAAAATCAGAGCTGACTCCATCCCAGAAGTTTGTTTACCTGGGGATGTTCTTCGATCTAGAGACAGGATATGTTTATCCTACTCAGGAGAGAGTTCAGAAACTCATCTCATTAATTCAGTCAGTGTGCGACAGTCGTCATGTCCTGGCACGGGTTTACTTGAGAATGCTGGGGTTGATGGTTTCATTGGAACCAGTCATTCCTCAGGCCGCCTTACGCAGGCGGCCGATCCAGTTATTTCTCATGACACAATGGACCCAGAGTACAGGTTCGCTGGACTCGAATGTGTCAGTGTTGGCGCCTCTGATTCATCACCTGCAATGGTGGTTGGACACAGAGAATCTCTTGGTGGGGGTTATGCTAACCCCTCCCCACCCTCAGGTGACTGTGTATACAGATGCATCGATGGAGGGCTGGGGAGCTTGCCTGGAAGAGTCCACGATATCAGGGCTTTGGAATCTGGAACAGTCAAAGGAACATATAAATCTACTGGAGCTAAGAGCAGTAGTCCTGGGCCTGGAACATTTCTTACAGAAAGTTCAGGGCAAGATTGTTCTTATTCGTTCAGACAACTCAACAGTTGTGACTTACATAAACCGCCAGGGCGGAACGAAGTCGCCCAGTCTCTGTATGATGACATGGAAACTGCTTTGTTGGTGTCTGGATCACCAGATTACCTTGAAAGCAGTTCATATTCCGGGAAGGTTAAACCTGCTAGCAGACTCATTGAGCCGAAGGATGAGTGTTTTACCCACGGAATGGCAACTAAATCAATGTGTGGCGGATCGTCTGTTCGACCATTGGGGGAAACCCAACATCGATTTGTTCGCAACGAAGAAGAATGCGAAGATGACGACGTACGTCTCTCCGATTCCGGATCCAAGCGCTTTCGCAACAGATGCGTTAGCTATCAGCTGGGGGAGAATGTATGCATACGCATTCCCTCCAGCAATCCTGATTCCAAAAATTCTTCAGAAAATCAGACAAGAGGAATGCCAAGTGCTTCTGATCGCCCCGGATTGGCCAAGCCGATCATGGTATACGGATCTGCTGGACCTTCTGGTCTGCAATCCGGTTCCTCTGCCTCTGATGGACGATATTATCTTCCAGGGCAAGGCCCTTCACAACAATCCGTCAATGTTCAGATTGACTGCGTGGATGTTGTCAAGGAATCTAGAATTAAGGAGGGCTTTTCTGAGCAAGCAGCCATGTTTATGGCCAAAGCCAGGAGGGGGTCAACCTCCAGAGCATATAATTATAAAATCAACAGATTTGCAGAATGGTGCTCAAAAAGATGTATTGATCCAATGGATTCATCTATTCAAGTAGTAGCTGATTTCCTCTGTCACCTCTATGATGCCTATAGCCTCAAGCCTAACTCTATTGCTGGTTATAAGTCAGCATTAATGTCTGTTATTCCTTGCTTGGCTAAGAGGGGAAGTGATGAAGTAAATACATTAAATGTATTAATTAAAGGCATGGGCAATCTAAGACCAAGGAATCCACCTGTGATTCCGTCTTGGAGTTTATCGCTAGTGCTTCAAGTACTAGGTGATAAGCCTTTTGAACCACTTAGTTCCATTTCTATGAAACTATTAACACTGAAGACTGTGTTTTTAATTGCTGCGGCCTCGGCTAGGCGTAGGAGTGAAATTCATGCCTTATCAGCCGAGGATGACCGTTTTGTGGTTTCAGGGGAAGGCCTTAAGCTGCTACCTAGGATTAATTTCTTGGCTAAAAATCAGTCGTTGAAATATCCAGGTCAACCTATTATTTTGCCTGCTTTAACTAGATATGATCCTAATTCTAAAGCATGGTGTCCCGTCCGGGCGCTGCGCTGGTACAAACAACGTACGGCGGAGTGGCGCACCGACCAGTCAGCGTTATGGTTGTCATATATTGAACCCCATGGCAGGGCTTCTAAGGACACCATTTCCAGGTGGATTGTAGAATGCATTCAGTTTTGCCATAAATCCGCCACCGGGAAGCAGGTTGACGTGGCCAAGGCTCACAGTGTCCGCGGCGTAGTGACATCCACTGCCCTATTTAATGGGGTCCCTGTGGATGATATTATGTCGGTGGCTCAATGGCACTGTGAGTCCAGTTTTACAGACCATTATCTCCGTGACACCTCTAATCCTCTCGCCTTGTCGATTTTGAAAAAATAACTCGGTTTATATTTTTTGAGGAGGTTTTTCCTCATTGCTTATATATTTCACAATTAATTTATGGAAACACCCACTTTTTTGGGCCTGCATCAGTCTTCACCAATGGGAAGATGATGTCAGCAGCCATTTCAACAAGGTCAGTCTTGTTCATGGGTTGTCCGTTGTTGATTGTATTGTCACGTTACCCGTTATTAATATGGTGATGGTTTGTGTATTTGTGTGGTTCATTGTTGAGAGTTTACGAAAATGGAGCTTTTTCGTCTCTGTCCTGTAGTACATGGCACTTGTACGTAGAGAGCGTATAGGACATTGAGGTCAGTCGACTCTTCCTCCCAGGAAGGAGGGGGGGGGGGAGCGCATATGACATTCGGTCATCTCTCATACATCGGTGGTGTTATCCGATGGTTAGTCAAATCCTGACTGTTTTTCGTACAGTTTCAGAAGTTTAAGTGCCTTAAACGCAGAAAAGCGTATAGGGATGAGCTGGTCTTTTGACCTCGCCTCCCTCCCGCCAGATTCACTTTCGAATTCTGGCAATATCAAAAGTATTAGGGAGGTAAGTATACTCTTGAAGTGAAATAAACGAAATCTAGGATTTCTTTTTTCACGAGAGAGTTGATACTTACCTCCCTAGATACGGACCCGGCCTCTCCACCCCACAGAGGCTCGGTCTTCAGGCTCTTAATAGTTGCATGTGTGTCAGCCAATAACCTAGTCAGAGGAAGTGCTAGTCTGCGCATGCGCGGTGGTGGGGCTGGCATCCGCCAGACTACGCTCTGACTCCCTGCCCAGTAGGGGCACCTAACTGTTTTAATCTGAGTGTTTATTGAGTGAAAGCCAATATTTAGCAATATCAAAAGTATTAGGGAGGTAAGTATCAACTCTCTCGTGAAAAAAGAAATCCTAGATTTCGTTTATTGTCTCATAAAATGTCAATTTGCTGATCAAGAGTATTCTGGGAGCCAGTCATTCCAGTGATAAATTTTCAAAAATAGTATTCTCTTAGTCAGCAAAAGGGCATTTCTCAGGAACACTGCAGAAGCTGGTTATGGCTGATTTGACCATTAAAAGGTTAATAAATGCCCATTTGCAAGCTAAGGCAATTTTTTAACATTTAGAACTGTAATGATTAGCTTGGTTATCAAGCCTGTTATTCCAGTGGTAAAATCTTAAAGTAGTCTTCTCTTGGCCTGCAAATGGTCATTTCTCAAGACAATTTGATTTCAGAGGCCAGTTTTGACCACTCACTGAGTCACGGTAAAAAAATAATTCTTGTTCTGCATATGGACATTTCTCAAGGCCACCACAGAACATGTTTTCACCAGCTGGAGTGTTAAAGGGTCAATTGCTAAACTGTACAATTCTTATAACAGTGACTAACTACTAACTCTTGGTATGTTATTGGTATATCTAATCATGTTAGTTAGAGCTAATTCAATATAACAAACTTTAACAGTTAATTAAATTCAAACGGCACAAATGAGCATGGAGAATGCACCAAAATAGCCCAAACTTCAGGGCAAACTCTTTGTCACTGATTGGAGAAGTTCAATCAATCTGGAGTGTACCAGCTTCAAGTCTTTCCAGTAGTGGTGGCTTCCTCATCGTCAAACATGTCATCATCAGAAGATTCACTATCCCACACATTAGCTGTCTCACCATTAATATCAGTGTCTGATTCCACGTTTACAATGCCACCATGAGTGATATTTGGTTTAAAATATATAGCACAATATATAGCCAGTAATATACTATATACATGTACTGTTAGGCCCTATGACCTGACAGCGGCTGTTATGGTCATACGCCACCCTCAGACTTTAGCGCAGAAATCAAACACATTATTCATAGTTTCGCACATCCGGGCATCTTGAATTTGGCCGCCATTAAAGTTGGGGAAAACGTACTACATGCTAAAGAGGACTGCCCATACAAACTCATTGTTTACATTTTCCTTGATGTTCAAACCATTAAATCCTGTGTCTGAGAATCTGTAATAACCCTGTCAGGTATCAGAAAACATGAAATCATGAGTGAATTTCGCAATATATTAAAGAAAATGTAATTAAGGTTTAACGGCCCATTACTCGTAATGTTAAATTAGCCCCTCTGAAAATGGCGTATCTCCCAGGGTATTATGGGAAATTTGATTGTGATGACGTCATTGTGATTCTATGAATATAATACAGGGTGGGAATATCGCCTCCAACAAGGGAGTACTTCTACTATTGCATTAACAATTTCAAAAGACAAGAGAAAATAATAAATTTGTTACGAATGTGTCAAAATTCTGGTGAATATTTTGAAACTAATTTGACTGAAAGCCAGCTTCCAGTCAAATTGCTTTCAAAATATTCAACATCATACTTATATAATGACTGTAAAAGTGGAATTCTGGGATTTCAGGTTCAAATGGGTAAAATGTGGTAATTCATTGGTTTAGATTTGGGGCCTACTTCCCTAATAATGCAGGTTACTAGGCCAATATTGGCCCAGTAACCTGCATTATCATTCTTGTTTTAGTAAATGTGATATCACCGATAATGAGAAAGTTATTGATTGTCGCAAGGGAGCCGCAGACACAATATATATATATATAATATCCATTTCGTCCTGGTCGCGAAAAAACAATGTTGAAGATAAACAATCCGATAAACTCGATCATCGACGCGGGTCTTTGTTTACAGTTTTCGAGATAACTAACTTGAAGCACTGTCAGTAATAAGCCTGAGTTAAGATGCCGAAGCGGTCAAATATATAGGCATCACACTTTCTGATTGGCAGTTTCGTTATTCCGTGTTATCTGTCTACTTTTTAGTCTGTGGCGTACACGAAATGTGCGTAGATTGATGAATTGCACACACAAAAATATGTTATTTTCTAAACAGTTGACGCCATCTTTGCTAGATCTGATTAAATATGCGTGTATTCTCGACCAATCAGACGGTGATACCCGTTGCCGAAAACGGGTAATAACGTTATGTACTCGGATACTCCTGGAGTGAGTTCAGGAAGGCGAACGTTCGCGTTCTACGCGGTGCAGTGTTCAGTATATAATGGAAAACATTTTGCGCGGTCCTGAACGCACGGGTAAAACAACTATGTACGCATGTGCATGTCTATGTAAAAGCGGAGATTTTCGGTTACATATTATGTATGAAATAGCGAAATCGAAAACAACCGAATGTCAAGTTTGCAGATTTTGTAAATCGTTTCCATTTCCGTTATAAGACAAATTTGGCATAACGCACTAGCTGCAACTGGTGCATATATTGTTCTAAAAAGTTATGCCTATTACGTCGGCTCAAATTAGACTATATTGTAATAAACCCATTTCAGAGAATATCTTGTTTTATTCATCCAGATTTCAAAAGAAATTGTGGATTGAAAATATCAAAATATACGCACAGTCATCACAATAGCTTCATACTCAGTAAAGAATACCCAGGTGCGGAGTTCACACACGTCCATTTTATACAAAATTAGGATTGATTACGATGATGACATTTCGACAATGATCATTTACAGCCACAAAAAAGCTAAATGCGGTGCATGTACTTAACACATATATGGCTCCAGTTGCAATTTAAATTTACATATACGGGTCCTTGACGGACTATAGACCGATTCCACTGTTTAATGTTTAATAACGCGTAGTAAGAATCTTTGTAGGGTTACTGAATACATTTGATTGCGCGGGTGACTTTTTCCGTGACGGGTTTAAAATATTTCATGATACGTTTAACATATTGTAGGACGGGGCAGACTTTCCGTTAGACGCGCCTATAAAATAAAGAAAATGCGTTTGGTGTTTGGCCACGCCTGGAAACGCTACGAGGTTTTGTTTCGTTTTTGCTTCGTCAAACAGTAAAGCTAACTTAGATCGGTACTGTACCTAATGTATTGTGTGTTCAATAAAAACAAACTTACTGTGTTGCTTAAGACTAAGATTTGTTGCATGTTTTCTTGCACAACTCAAAGTTGTTAGTGCCCATAAATCAGAGTCAACCACCACATTTAATTGTAAACACAATCCCCAAATCATCCTTAATATTCCATTTGATCTAATTTTTATAAATAATGAGTTTACAAGCCCGATGTTAGCCGCCTTGTTTGGGCTACAAATTGCAAAAATACCCACCATGTTTCTGTCTGTTGTACTAAACGTCAGCCTGGCGTGTCAGTATTTGATTGGATCACAGCGGAATCTTCCTCTAGAGGAACTCATGCTTGAGAAATCCAATACAACTGATCAAGCATATACAAACGTGTCTGGGCGTCTTAACCCTTTCACAGCTCAGCACATTGGACAAATCACAAAGTTGTTATCACTAATCTGCTGAATATATTGAAATTTGCGCATGCCTACTTGCCTAAAGCAGCAACGACTTGCAGGCAAAATATTTTTTTCTATTTATTTATCAAAATATCTAAATGGGTGAAGGAATATATGGAAGATATTGTGATATCTTTTACATTTGAATGGTCATTTGACGGATTAGCTGCGATGTATTGCTGTTTGAATAACGGTATCAATACGCGCTATTACTATCCTTTCCAGTTAGTATGTTCTGGATTATGAATACAATTCGTCCTTACACCTGGATGTTGTTTTCATGACGGATTACTTTCTTTTTTTTGAAGTTATGACGTCATAGTCAGCCTTGCACCTTTACTAACTATCATAAAGTTTGGTTTATCTGTTAGTGTAGTGGTCTTTATGGCCATCAGCCCCCGTTCTTAATTTTGGTTTTGAGTTTTACTAATTCATTAACTAAAATCATGTGTGCGCATGCGCGAGGGTAGTGTAGTGTTGATTATCAGTAGACATATTTTCCTTGTAACAACTCACAACTAACTGTTAAATGTGATAAATTTGTGGATCTTCAATTCGAAATCTAGTGTCATATTAGCATAGTGTTTCTTCTAATACTACTGAGTTCAGCTCACATAATCAGTCGCATTGTGTTTTAATAATGACCACTCACTCTCTATACATGCCACTCAAGACAATTGTGAACTCTGCGCTATATGCTGCCGGTGTGCTATTGCTTCTTTTTGACGTTTCTATTGATTTGACCGGTAATCAATGCTTGTCGGCAAATCATATAATGTATGCCTATAGTCGAACTGAACTTTTCACAATATGCCAATCAGCTCTAAAACTGTCCATTGACTTCAGTGTATACTTAATGCTCAAGAACCTATGTGCCAGACTAAGCCTACACACAGGGGACATCGTGCTAAAACCAAAAAACCAGAGCCAACATACACAGAATTCTGCGTCATGAACTGCCAGTCTGTCTGTAATAAAACACAGATGATCTCAGATTACGTTGTCAGTCACAACGTAGACATTGCTGCCCTAACTGAGACCTTATTTAACCGACCACGCCGCAGTACACTGCAGTCTCAATCTTAAGAAACCACAAATGGCCATGGACACAATTACGTTTCGGAAAATTAAAGCCATAAATCAGAATACGTTTGCGATAGAACTCAGGGAAAGTGAATTGTTTTCCGACCCATCTAGATCTAGTTCCGCTGATTGAGCAATACAATTCCGTGCTCGGTCGTCTACTTGATATACATGCCCCTGAAAAGACACGCACCATTGCGGAACGACCCCACGCACCTTGGTATAGCTCTGAGATTTCATCAGTATAAAAGACATGCAGGCAACTCGAGAGAAAATGGAGGCAAACCCGGCTAAAGTCTGATAGGATGTCTTTTCAAATTCAGAGGAACCGTGTAGTTAACTTGTTTCACAAAGCTAAATCAGATTACTATTCCGGTGTCATTGAATCTACACCTGATCAGAAAGCATTATTCAAAGTTGTTGATGAACTCTTACATAGGAAAGCTAAGTCTAAACTGCCAACACACAATGATGCTGTTAACTTAGCTAATCGGTTCAATACATTCTTCTCTGAGAAAATCGCCACCATCTGCCATAACCTTGGCAATACATTTCCTGTAGCTACAAATGACGATGAGGAAATACACCAGCCACCATTGCTAGAGAATTTTCACCTAGCAACAGAGCAGGAGATTATGAAGCTCATCATGTCGTCTCCGAGTAAGACTTGCCAGCTTGACCCTATACCCACATCAATAGTAAAGCAGCATGTAGTCATTCTTGCACCAGTAATCACAAACATTGTTAATCTGTCCTTAGGGGGTGGAGACTTCCCACCTCCAATGAAGAATGCCTTGGTGACGCCACTGCTTAAAAAGTCATCGCTGGACCCAGAGATACTCAACTACTACAGACCAGTTTCAAACCAACCATTCCTATCCAAACTGACTGAAAAGGTCGCAATGCGCATATCTGAGCATATGCAACAGTATAAACTAGCTGAGAAATTCCAATCCGCTTATAGAGAGCACCATGGAACAGAAACAGCATTAGTTAGAGTTCAGAACGATATTCTCAGATTACTGGACAATCATAATGTAGCTTTCTTGGTATTACTAGATCTATCAGCTGCGTTTGATACGATTGATCACGAGATACTCTGTGAGCGCATGAGCAATAACATTGGTATTAGCGGTACAGCCCTGTCATAGATACGATCATACCTCTCAGACAAATATCAGGCAGTGTGCATCGCTAATTCGCGAAGTTCTAATATCTTATTAAAATACGGTGTGCCACAAGGGTCCATACTCGGTCCGAGATTTTTCACAGTGTACTCTGCCCCAATTGCAAACATACATGTAACTAGACGACATGACCTTAATGTGCATATGTATGCTGATGATACTCAGCTGTATATGTCATTCAATCCTAACGTGCCTACACAGGAAGATTTGGTTCTTCAAAAGGTCAGAGAATGCGTTTCTGATATTAGTCTGTGGAAGTTAAAGCATCATGTGGTCATGTCAACAAACCAACAACATAGTAAACTCGCCACCATGGAAGTTCAACTAGTAGACAGTAATATCAAGGCAACTGCGTCCGCCGGTAACCTAGGTATTATTATTGACTAGGCTATGGACATGAATGCACATATACGATTCGTGTGTAAATCTGCATATTTCCATCTCCACAACATCAACTCCATCAGAGATGTGTTAACACACCAAAGCACAGAGACACTAATACATGCCTTCATCACGTCATGATTAGACAATGATTAGACAATGGAAATAGTCTTCTTTCCGGTATTACAGAACAGTCTCTGAGTAAACTGCAGGGTCTTCAAAATGCTGCGGCTCGCATTATCATGAAGGTCAGGAAGGGGGAGCATATAACACTAATTCTAAAACATATCCACTGGTTGCCAGTCCGGCAGAGAATAGAGTTTAAGCTTCTCCTGACCTGGAAATGTCTGCACAATAGATCCCCCGAATACATGCAAGACATGCTAATACCCTATGACCCAGGCTGCATACTTCGGTCTAGAGACCACCAATTGCTCTGCGTCCCACGATCAAACTGGCGTTCCTGTGGGGATAGAGCCTTCATGCAAATCAATAGAAAATTTCAAGAAAACACTAAAGTCTCACCTATTCACAAGCACCTATGAAAATTAGTTTATCGAGATATGGCGCTATATAAATGCTGTAGTATTATTATTATTATTATTATTATTATTATTATTATTATTATTATTATTAAAATACTCATTGTCTTCGTCTTATGGGCTTTTTCAGAAACCTGGTTGTCCTACCTGTGGCAGGTTTCTCAAACCTAGATTCGCCTCTCACCTGTGTTTCCAATGTAGTCCATGTGGCCCATTGTTAAATTGTGACATATGTAAACAGTGGGGGTGGGGGTGGGGGTGAATTAATGACTGTTCTTGTCATTGCAGGCCAAGGAGAAGGCGTTAGAGGAGAAGAGACGCTTGAAGAAGGAGTGGGAAGGTCTTGGTAAGAAGGGTAAGAGGAAGGCTTCAACCACCATGGATATGGAAGCCTTCTGTCTTGAGATGATGGGAGAGATGAAGAAGACGATAAAAGATTTGGTTCCAGAGTTGCTTCGTGGCATGCTCCCTGGGCCAAATCCTTTATTGCCTTCTCCTGCTCCGGAGAAGATAATCCCCACCTCTGAATTTGTATTCTTTATGGACTTAGCAGTTTTCGTTTAAGATTCAGAGGTGGCCCCATTAGAGGGGGCAGCCCACTATGAGGACACTGGCAGCAAGCTTGTTGCATCGGTTGTTCGTGGGTGGGTGTTGCTGGAGCCTGGTTCCCGCTTATCGGGTTCCCAGGATTATCCGCACCCTACAGGTACCACTACATCTTATGGTACCTTTACTGGCCAGTCCAGGTTAACATTCTTCGCTGACCTGGAGTCTAATCTTTCTGGCCAGGAAGAAGAGGATTATCTGCTGGGTTCACCTAACGCTGTGGCCATGGAAATTGACGTATGTGCACCCCTCGCGGGGAGTACAGGCGACATTTTTCATGTGTCTTACTCACGCAGGAGTAGTATTCACGGCGCAGACAGTAGCCCAGGCTGGATCCGATGGCCAGCATTACCGCATACATGTACCTCAGCTTGCCGATGGTGTAGCTGGTTCTGGCCAGGGCCGTGCTGTGGCGAGTTTTCATTCCCCACGCAATGCCACGGCGCCTGCTCCTGGTCAAGCCAGTATGTTTAGCATGCCTGCTCTCTCGGGCATGCTTTCGCTGGCTTGCCAGGAGTATCGGTTCCTCCAGCCACGCAATCACCTGTGAATGTTCTAGAGAACGACAAAGGCCCACGCTTAGTCGAACATTCACAGGTGGCCACAGAGGAAGACTGGTCTGATGCTTGTCATTGGCTAATAAACGTCAGGCATCCGCATCGCGCCAGCCTAGTCCGATGGCAGTTCAGAGAGCCATCCAGGATGGTATTAACCTGGCTCTGGACTGTTTAACCCGGTCAGTGACCAGGAGTGTCCGGGCACGGCGCACGTTTGCCTTAGACAACATGTGCCCGTCCCAGGACCTGTACAATAGGCTTCTGCGTATGCCTATGACAGGTCCTGGTCTCTTTGGAGGTGAGGGATGTAGGAACCTCCAGGAGACAGTCACCCTGGTCAATAACCAGAGGGCTTTGCGTGAGCAATTTGAAAGTGCTCCGCAGAGAGAAGTGCTCTGCAGGCAAGGGGTGGCGGTGGCCAAGTCAGAGGCCAGTCACCAGCGCAGCGCTGAGCAGGGCTGCGCACGCTCCGGCCAGCAGCAAGGGGGTGCAGGTTCCACCAGCGCTGCCAGCCAGGCAGCCGCCCGCGCACTTCGGTGCACGCAGTGCGGGCTGTGGCACGCGAGGATCTGGTCGTGGTAACCGTGCCTAATGGGCGGTTGCCACAGTAAGGACCATTCCAGTGCTTCTGGATCCAGAGACAGTGCCACTCTTGCATTGCTCTTGTCCATCTCTCTCCCTAGGTGGACCAGTGGGGGCTGGCTTCCCCACCACAGGCAAGAATGGGAGCGGTTGACTCAGGACCGCTTAGTCTAATGATGGCTTTCAGTCGGGTATCATCCTGACTGAATAGTAGGCCCGCCATCGCAGCTGTCTCTGGTTTCAATCTGGTCTCAAAATCCAAGAGATCCAGATCAACGGTTGTGTATAGCGGAGGAAATAAATTCCCTCATACAAAAAGGAGCAATTCAACTGGCACAAAATTGTCCATGCTTCTATTCAACCGTGCTCCTAGTGACAAAAAGCACTGGAAGGTGGACGCCAATTCTCAACCTCAAGGCACTGAACAAGTTCATAGACATGCCGAGTTTCAAAATGGAAACAGTGAAATCGGTGTTGGCAGGGTTGGAGAAAGGAGTGTGAACGGCGTCAATAGATTTGAAAGATGCATATTTCCACATTTCAATGGTGTTTTCGCCGGTACCTGAGGTTTGCATTGCAGGGCCATCAGTGGGAATTCAGGGTTTTACCGTCAGAATTTCAACAGCTCGTCGGGTCTTCACCAGGGTGGTCCTTGTGATAACAGCATACCTCCGCAGAAGAAGCATAGCAGTCCATATGTACATAGACGATTGTCTGTTAAAAGCACACAATCAGGAAAGTCTATCTGAAAATCTGGAGATATTTCTAAAAACTCACAGACTTAAGCTGCAGACTTAAGTTAAAAAAATCAGAACTGACTCCATTCCAGAAGTTTGTTTACCTGGGACTGTTCTTCGACCTAGAGATAGGATATGTTTATCCTACTCAGGAGAGGGTACAAGTACTCATCTCATTAATAAAGTCAGTGTGCAACAGTCTTCATGTCCTGGCACGGGTTTACTTGAGAATGCTGGGGTTGATGGTTTCATTGGAACCAGTCATTCCACAGGCAGCCTTACGCAGGTGGCCTATCCAGTTGTTTCTCATGACACAGTGGACCCAGAGTACAGGATCACTGGACTCAAATGTGCCGGTATTGGAGCCTCTTATTCACCTACAATGGTGGATGGTAAGAGAGAATCTCCTGGCGGGGGTGATGCTCACCCCTCCCCACCCTCAGATAACGATTTATACCGATGCATCAATGGAGGGATAGGGAGCTTGCCTGGAATAAGCCACAGTATCAGGGCTTTGGAATTTGGATGAGTCAGAAGAACATATCAATCTACTGGAATTATGAGCAGTAGTACTGGGCCTGGAACATTTCTTAATGCAAGGTCAGGGCAAGATTGTTCTGGTTCGATCAGACAGTTCAACAGTAGTGACTTACATAAACCGCCAGGGCGGAACGAAGTCGCCCAGTCTCTGTATGGTGACATGGAAATTGCTTTGCTGGTGCCTAGATCACAGGATCACCTTGAAAGCAGTTCATATTTCGGGAAAGTTAAATCTGCTAGTAGACTCATTGAGCCGAAGGATGAGTGTTTTACCTACGGAATGGCAACTAAATCAATGTGTGGCGGATCGTCTGTTCAATCACTGGGGGAAACCCAACGGATTTATTCGCAACGAAGAAGAATGCGAAGATGACGACGTATGTCTCTCCGATTCCAGATCCGAGTGCTATCGCAACAGATGTGTTAGCTATCAGCTGGGAGGAAATGTATGCAGAGTATATAACTATAAAATCAACAGACTTTCAGAATGGTGCTCAACAAAATGTATTAATACAATGGATTCATCCATTCAGGTAGTAGCCGATTTCCTCTGTCACCTGTATGATGCCTATAGCCTCAAGCCTAACTCTATTGCTGGCAACAAATCAGCTTTATGACAATTATCCCTTGCTTGGCTAATAGTGGAAGTGATGAAGTAAGTACATTAAATACTTTAATTAAAGGCATGGGCAATCTAAGACCAAGGAATCCCCCTGTGATTCCATCTTGGAGTTTATCACTAGTGCTACAGGTGTTAGCTGATACGCCTTTTGAACCACTAAGTTCCATTTCTATGAAAATGTTGACACTTACAACTGTATTTTTAATTGCTGCGGCCTCGGATAGGCGGAGAAGTGAAAGTGATGCCTTATCAGCCGAGGCAGACCATCATGTGGTTACAGTGGAAGGGCTTAAGCTTCTACCTAGGATAAATTTCATGGTTAAAAACCAGTCTTTGAAATATCCAGGTCACCCCATATTTTTACCAGCTATAACTAGATATGATCCTAATTCAAAAGCATGGTGTCCAGTCCGCGCATTAAACAGGTACAAACAACATACCCAGGAATGGCGGACAGACCCAACAGCGTTATGGTTGTCGTATATTGAACCTCATGGTAGGGCTACCAAGGACACCATTTCCAGGTGGATTGTAGAATGTATTCAATTTTGTCATAAATCCGCCACAGGTAAACAAGTTGACTGCCAAGGCTCACAGTGTTCTCGGCGTAGTGGCTTCCACCACCCTGTTTAATGGGATCCCTGTTGAAGATTTGCACCTGTCTAATGCAATCAACCTCTAGTCAATATTTCTGATGACGTTTCTCGCCGCTGACTGTACAAGATGGAAATTAGTCAACTATTTCTACTCGTCTTCGCTGGGCCTGTGTTCTGACTCGGTCACTGATTCGAGGTTCAGGGAAAGAAGTTGATGTCTTTCCTCTATGATTCTAGATTGACAACTTGAAGCTCGATCCTACTAAGTAATGATTCTTTAATAAGTGATAGATGAAGAACTGTACAAGCAGATACGATGAATATACAGTAATGATGAATACTTATCAAGAATGGCGCAGGAAGAGCAAAGCGGATCTTGGCATCTACTAACTAAATCGTCAGTCTGTCGCACGTTCAGTTATCGAAACTTCTCTGAATGATAGCCAAGGCGATCCAAGATGATCCCACTTTCAAAACAGGAGCCATTTTTATAGTCCACAGTCACGTTCGTCCCACCTCTCCAGTTCTGCATACTGATCCAGTCATTGGTCTGTCACTACTTAATATGCTATTTTCATATATTACCAGTCCTGTCATATACTAATTTTGGATCAGTGTGTGTCTTGAAAGAGTGTCGCGTGACAATTATAATAATAATAATAATAATAATAATAATAATAATAATAATAATAATCATCTTTATTTATAGAAGGTAACGTAGTCAGTTACAATAACTGGTCTCCCCTAGGGCCTTCTGTTGCTGGATATCTATTATACATAATATATACATGTATATACAATATGAAAGTACATATTTACAAACATGTTAAACTGTTGTTATTATGATTATTTACAATTTTCTATATTTGGTGACACCTAGTTTTAATTGATCATGGTAACTGGTATTCATTTGGAGGATAGTATCACTGAAAATCATTGCCCTCAAAGATTCAGCAATAGTTTTCAGCAGTAAGTCTCCAACATGTACACCAATACAACAAATCCTTAAATATTCTGTATCCTAAAAATTATTGTTCCTCAGGGTTGATTAAGTTTGTGTTTGAAACCCATCAGTGAAGGCGCTGTTCTTATTTCTTCATTAAGTTTATTCCAAAGATGGGGACCTGAATATGAAAAACTATTTCTGTATATCTCTTTATTACATCTCGGAATGTGGAGCAGGTTTGTGGTTGTAGACCTGAGTGATCGTGTGTGTACATCTTTTGTAAGTATAACTGAGTTTCTTATGTACTCTGGTGCCAGATTATTTATTGTTTTGTATACAAGAATGAGCTTTTGGAATTTAATTCTCTCAGATACTGTATGCCAGCCAAGTTGTTTGAAGAGGACATGTGAGGGTGATTGTCGCGGCATGTCTAAAATAATCCGCGCAGCATGTTTTTGTAACTTTACAAGGCGGAATAAGGTTTTATCATTTGCGTTTCCCCAGATGCTACAACAATAATCAATATGAGGAAGGAGATAAGAATTATAGAATAATTTTCATGCATCATTATTCAGAAAAGATTTTATGTGCTGAAGAATATTTAAATGCAATGCTATTTTCCTGCTAATGTGTTCAATGTGTTTTTCCCACGACAAACGCCTATCTATAAATATTCCTAATAATTTCTCATCATTCGTGCACTTGATTTGTTGGCCATTTATTGCAAGTTGTATGTCCTGATTTTCCAGTTCTCTTAGTTTTTGCTTTGTTCCAATTAGCATATATTTTGTGTTGACTACGTTTATTGACATGCGCTTTGAGTGGCACCAGTCACTGACGGATTTCAAATCACATAGTAGCGTATCTTCAATATCTTTAACTTGTTTGGATGCTGTATACAGGGTTTTGTCATCTGCATACATCTCAATGTGCGATTGTTGGATATTGAGTACAATATCATTTACAAATAATATAAATAGCAATGGTCCTAACACTGATCCCTGAAGCACACCTGATGTAATAGTGGCACTAGTCGACAGTGTGTTTGAATTCAATTTAATAAATTGCTTTCGCTCATGCAAATAGGATTTCATCCACGCAAGTGCTCTTTCACTCAAACCATATATTTCCAGTTTCTTAATTAATAAATCATGATTAACTATATCGAATGCCTTTTTCAGATCAACAAGGACAGTACCTACTATTTCATTATTATATATGGCTTTAAGCCAATCATCTGTTAATTTTGTTAAAAGGGTTTGACAAGAATGTTGGGGCCTAAAGCCAGATTGATTTTCACAGAGGAGTTGGTGTTCCTGAATATACTTGTAAAGATGACTGGCCGTGTCTCTCAAGAAGTTTTGATACTACAGGGGTAGATAGATATTGGTCTGTAATTATCAGCATTTGTAGTTGATCCAGATTTAAAGATTGGTACAACCCTAGCCATTTTCCATGCATCCGGAAATTTACAAGCTGTAATACTTAGATTTATAATTTTTGTGACATGAGTGGCGACCGTTGGTTTTGCTATTTTTAGCATTCTAATACTGATATCATCCATTCCTGTAGCTTTATTTGTACTCATTCGTATACGTTGGCTTTCTACATATGATTGATTAACAAGTGGGATGTTCCATATTGAATTTTCATCATTTTGGTACGTCTTAATGATGTTTGAATAGTGTTCACGCTTTGCTGTTTTGATTAGCTTATTTACCTTGTTTCGCCATATCTTATAATTTTCTGTGTCATTTACGTTCTTATTATAGTCGCGTAATTTTCTTGCAGCAGTTATGTTATGATTATTCCATTCAGGCTGCTTTACATGTTTAATTCTATGTTCCTTAATAGGTGCATTTTTATCAATAATTTCATTAAATAATGTTTGCCATGCATCAAGTAAGGCATTTGTATCTGAAATTACATTCATGAATAGCCAGTCAGACTGGTTAATATTATTCAAAAATGTCTGAATGTTGAATTTCTTCATGCACCTGTATTTTATGCTTGTGTGACAGTGCTTTGTTATTGAATTACAGTTTAAATGTCTTGTCATAAGAACAGGAAAATGGTCACTCATAGCTAGTGAGCTCACGGCTACTCTAGAAACGCTGTCCGGCTGATTAGTGTAAATGTGATCAATTACTGTAGCAGTTTTAGCTGTTAGCCGTGTAACCTGTTTAATGAGTTGAGTAAGATACAGATTTTCAATACAAGCAACCCATTTTCGAGGCGTGTTAGTTGGGCAATCAAAATTAGTCGCCTAGCAAAATAATTTATTTGTTGTTTTCTGTAGCTAGTTCAGTTTGATCTTCGCACTCGTCTATCCATTTGGTTGGAGAGCGAGGTGTCGGTAAACAAAACTAACAAGAAGGCCCTTTGTTTGAGGAATCTTCAATCCGTAATATTTCGATACGGTCTGTTTCAAGGTCATTCCTTCTTATGTAGTTTATGTTACTTTGTATGTATACTACTATTCCACCCCCCTGTTGGAGATTTCGATCTTTTCTTTCCATATTATATCCCTTAACTTGTATTAAATTGTCATCATGATTTCTATCGAGAAATGTTTCAGTGAATCCTATGATGTGAGGTGTGAGCTTTGATCCTTCTAGTATTAGCTTAACTTCACTTATTTTTGGTAGAATGTGTCAATGTTGAGATGTGCAATATGCAGGCCTTTTCCCTTTATGTTAAAGGGATTATCTATGGAACTTGGTTCATGGATGCATGGAATATGGCAATATGGTATGTCCGTTTTCATTAGTAATTTAATTTCGCAGATCAGACAGGTCTCACTGAACATGTAATAAAACAGATTCAATAAATTGATGACGTTACTATCATTTATAAATGTATGGATAGATAGATACGTAAGCATACTGCATGCTGATTTTGGATCAGATATTTTATTTGCACTATTAATGGCCATGCTGGTTGGTGACAATGTCATTAACTTTGTCTTTTCACTCGAGCATTGTTTAATATTTGTATGTGTACTGCCAATCATTAATATATAATAACATGAAATTAAAACGATTAGAATGCAGATACATAGACACATGAGTACGCTCGCTATCAGGCATGCATGCATCAAATACAACATCGGTACTTACATGTATCTTTGAGCTCTTAGTAGAACATTTGTACGATGCCCTCGGTGGACAACAGCATGGAAACACATTACAGTTATAACACAATTTGTATAGCACATTATATTTGTTTTGAAAACATGTGTCAGTTAAGTATTGTGAATATGTTATATAGTCATTGTCCCAGTCATCTGGGTTTTTGGCACGCGTTGCTTGGCCGAATCCCTAATAGTGTTTATGGTCTACATCTTGTGTACATGCCGCCGCCTTGTGTGCTCTGCCTCCACAGTTCCAGCACATAACTTTCTTTCCATGACGACAGCGAGACATCTGATGCGTGTCGCCACAGAAAGCACAAATCACTTGATGTTTGACTACTGCTGCATAACTCCTTTCATCTTTTTGTAAGATGATTTTTACAACAGTGTTAATATCACGGTGATGTCGCAATTTTTGTTTTGATAAGAAAGATTTCAAGTCTTTCAAGGATTTTCTAGACATGATTCATGTCCACAAGATCATGCTTATAGTTTCCTTCTGAATTACATTTTTTCCATGTTCTCTCCCATTTCTGTCCGTTCTGCTCTTCCAGCTAATACCATTTCAAAATAATCCCTTTGCCTTATGAGGCAGTGTCATTATATACTAAGGTTTCGACTTTCAGTCGAAAGTCGTTCTTATTTCTTATTACATTGGGTTTTAAATCTTTCAGCTAACATAATTTACTTTCACTCCAATGGCCTACCTTTCTATATCATGGGCAAATGCTTTCTGACCTGTTCACACAATCTGATACTATGAACCAAATAAACAACCACATGTATTATTCCTGATAAGAAACTCCATGACATTAACTTGATCTTGATCACGCGCAAATGATTTTCTCATTTGTCCTTATAATTTGACATTATGAACTAAATTAATATTTATTCCTCCAAGTTTATTGTGGTACTAATTTGAGGGGTGGGGAAAAGGGCGGCAACTAAGCCTTCTCCCTTTTCTTCCTATCCTGATGGGTGGTTGTTGTTGACATGATCTCATGGTCGTGTTTCGCGTCCTCTCCCTCTTAGATCTTAGATGTTGTGGGTGGGGCCAAACATCCACTAAGTATCCACTAATTTACACACGCCCGCCTGCCGAAGTTAGACGCACACCTCATGATCAATCAAGGTTGTGTCTAACTCATTGTACACCATCACAATCCAACCTCACTATATACACCTGGGGAAGGTGCTAATCCCAGGTCCCGAGATCACGTGACGTCAAACCAGGTCATAATTTCAGCACTATTAGGATCATACTAATATGAAATGGTACTCAATCATATCCAAGGTGCGTAATAATGTACGTATCTACACAATCATGTACGTTTTGATGGGGCCTGTGAATGAGTCGTCCACTCGCGATATATGACGTTAATTCTTTCTATTTGAAATCTCGCTTCCTGCGATAATTGCCCAAAATTTGATTATTTAGTATGTAAGACTATAGCGACATGATCTTGGGCATACAGCAATTAGGGTTGCACGATATTTCGATTATTCGATTAATCGCGATTATATAATTCAAAATGATCATGGACGATTATAAAATGAAATAATCGTATAATCGCCATGTTGAAATTTTTGTCAAGACACTTTTACGCTTGTGAAACTTTGCTGGCGTTACCAAGCATGGAAACAAACATCCGGCTATCAGCCGAATGTGTGAATGACTAAATAAATAAATAACTGATTTGTTTGTATTGACTCATGATTAGTTTTAGATGAATAAAGATTGTTTACTTGGTCGCTATTTGTCATTGTTGTTGTAATCACACACGCTTATCCCGCGTTCCCCATTCTCTGAATAGTTATGCGCTAACGGTTTTCCCAAAAAAGTTCCAGAACTGATACCACGGAAATTCAACGCATTTTCTCCCGTAAAAATTCTCACCGCCTACACCTATGTTTAATGTATACCTCAAAACATCACCGGGGAAGTGAAATTATTTGATTTGAGTGCCTAGATATTGCGTATCCTTTAATAAAGGTCGTTTATTACATCAAAATTAATCCACAATTTGATATAAAATGGCGGCGCGAAAAAAATACAAATCACATGATTCACCTCCAATTGAAGAGTTTATTTTAGAGTGAGTACTCGGATATAAATATTCTGGAATCGGGGACTCGGAACTCAGGAAATCTATGTATTATCATTGCGCGATATGAACTGAGTATTATACTGATCTGAATAACGGGTACCCGTTAGCGTATAATATCTCGTGAGAACACGCCGCCTCCCCTCGCAAAAGAGCCGCTGGCTCGCCAACTTAAGAAGCCGACTATATTGTCGTTCGTAATAATTCAATTTAGATCATTTAATGTTTATCGGCGTTACAAAATTGATGGGCATTTTCTCCCGTACTTGTTTGGTACATAAATTTGGTCTTGAAATATATTTATAAGGAAGCTATTTAATCACGCCAAGACTGTTTTAAGCGCATTTTAACTACAAAAGTGTGGAATAAACTTTATTATATCTTGAACATACGTGGCCTACTATTAGTATTAATCTAATAGGTGGTCGAGATATACAAATCCGAAGCCTGTATTGACTTCTAGAGGGGCCGGAAATGTATCAGGGCAGAGATCGGTCAGAAGTAGACACACCCTGTGACACGATTGTTATTATTATACACGCTATTCTTACAAATTATCTGCTGAGTTAGTGGGTGGGCTTCTAATACAGAGTTTTGCCGTTTTGAAACTGCTAAGAAATCATTGGAGCTCATATGTCAAAGTTAGGGGGTGGACTTCTATTAGAACATAGGCTACAATTAAACGAAATATGGTACCTTCCGTTTTCCGGCTAGAAAAATCTTGATACACTCCTTTGTTTGCAATCAGCAACAGGGGTATTCTGTCCATGTATATATACCCAAGGGCCTAACCCATAATCTTACAATCTGCAGTAGCATAATAACGTCCTCTAAGCAGCATTGACGTAGTTAATATAGCTCATGATTAATCGTATGAGCGATTATTTTTCTTAAATGATTGCGATTATGAAAAGTGAATAATCGTGCAACCCTAACGTCAATGTTGTATGCCGTACCTATTCCCTATAAGTCTTACGTGTGCATTCGAAAGGTAGGTGTGGCGTCTGCAGATTATGGTAGGTTTTCGCCCTTTGGTGTGCACCCCATCAGACGCATCAAAATCTGCATTTGACCACACATACCTTTCTTTTCCATGGTGCGGCGTCATACCGGCTTAGTGTCTGAAGTCAGCAATCAGCCTCGCTTAATTAACAGTACCTGTCGCGTGCTGTTTATATATTCTTCTTGCAAATACCTGGCGGGTATTTTCACATTACTGGTGAAGTGCCTGACCGGCACTTCTAGGTGAAGCGTAGCATTAACAATTCCTAGATATGGTGCCATACTGAGTTTTCTATGATCAAGTCTATATGCCATAATATCCACCCTCATTCCCATCTGTTTCCCATCCCCTTCCCTTGGGGTGGGGGGTGGGTTGGGTGTGTGGCGAAGGGGTGCTTTGTGGTGGTAGAGGGGTGTGATGGAGTCGAGTGGCGCTATTTCGTGATGCCATTCAGATCTTTGAACAAGCCATAAGCTAGCGAGTTACCTCTCAGGGAGGGAGTAATTCGCCCGTAGTGGCTCATCAAGGAACAAAAGACGAAATTTTATACTATTATATTTGATTTTGCTCACCTGTCATTCCTATTGATGAAATCCGGGATATGTATATATACATATAACACAACACTTATACTGGACTAACTATGCGTGCCTTTTCGATGGTTTATTTGGGTGGTCCACTTTTTGTCATTGTTTGTGCATCTTTTATGGGCTTATCTGCCTCATCTTCGCTCATGGCAGGTGGCAGTCTCGCGGTGGGCATGTTATCCTCTGCCTCCATCTCGTCTTCCGTATCACTCTCCAACTGCATAAGCCGACCGTGTCCGCATCTGCCGTGGTCATGGCCTTCTTCATCCTCATAGGCGCTCACACCCATGAGGGAATCGTCAGTACCATCCCAGTAGGGAAATTGTTCCATGGTCACAGACAGGGTCACTATTCTCTGTCGATCGGTCGTTTCTTCTATGCCACACACCGGGCACGAACTTGGCCTCTGGCGGATCATAGCACGCATGATGGCTTCGTATCTGGCTATGGTGTTTAGGACGTTGTTGCGTGTTCCATCTTCACTATCGGGTTTACTGTTAGTCTGATGCGGAAAAACTTCGAAAGTTTTCTTGTGCTGGTCACCCAGTGTCGTTCGTTTATAAACGTTGTGCACCAGGTTGTCGTGTGATCATTTGTTCTCCTTCTTACATGCGACGTTAACTCTGTCTTACCTCAATCTTATCTATTCCCTCAGAAATTTAAATTCTAGCCACAGGTGTCCTAAACTATGTCGGATTGTTAAGACATGAATATTGCACCTTTATCTTAAACATTATCTTGTCTTTCAAGGTGACTCTCGAACTTATTAAAATCTACTTTTATCTTTGTCTGATATATCTGCTTTTGTCCTTGTTCACACTTTGTCAAACTTATCTTATCTGGAACTCTTGATGTTATCTGTTCTGTACACTTTTTGCTCAGTTTTAATTCTGTCAATAATTCTCTACATTTACGTCGTTAGTAAGTTCTGCTGGATCGGTGATCTCGTCCGTCGTCGGCATAACGGTTGTCAGCGTAACGTCGGTGTCCACCATTTCTATCATTTCAGCAGGGTCATTGGCTGCCATATATTTCCCCAGATCTAATACGGAAGTTTTACCCTTCTTTCCTTGTTTGGTCCTAAACCAATTATACCTCCCACCTGCCTTGTAAACGATGATGGCCAACACGGCAATAACGATGGCAGGGATGATGGTATACGTGATCACATCATTGTGATCAATGAACCCGACATCGTCAATGTTCACGTCAGATAACTCCTCAAGTGGAATATATTGTATCTTTTCCAATTGCCCATTCCATGGTTGGTTGTCTAAATGCTTAGTGACACGTGTTTCATTGAGGACCTGAGGGAGGTGGCAGGAACTCATATTGATTATTTCGGCAGCTAGGGAATATTTGTCCGTGTATGACCTGATACTTTTAAATTCCCATCCTCTCCCTTCATACATGCAATCTTTTGGATATAAAATGTACAAACCACTATCCACTGTCAGCTTCCCAGTCTCTCGACCATTGCAGTGGATGCTTACATTTGTATCTGTTCGCCTGTCGTTTGCAGTATAATGCCTATGTTTTCTGCTTGTATCAAATTGCTACCTGTGACATTGACCATGGTTAGTTTTACTTTACATGCTGGGTCGGTGGCATTCCTGATGATGCTGATCCCACAAGGTAGGTGGTCCGGCCTTAACATTAAGTTTCCCTTGCATACTCGGGGTTTCATTCCCTCGCATTGCTCGGGTCGGAAATACCAGCCAGTTTTCGTATCCAAAGCCAAGTTAACTGTCGTTATCATTATTTGCGCATAATGCCCTGATTGTTTAAGGGGCACTGGCCAGGAGTGTAACCCATATTCCTGATAAACATTGCCATCAATTAAAGGTATTTTTGCGATATAATTCAAAGTCCGTTTGTTTTTCCAATGTGGTCTTGTGACCACATTTTGGTAGTACCACTGATATGGCCTGCCCATTTGTACCTTTTAGGCTGGCTTGTATCTAGGTGGTAGTAATTCTTCCGTCAGCTGTCCTAGTTCTAATGACGCTACCTGCATCATATATTTAGTCTCAGCTTCCTGGAAGGCGTCTATCACGTCTTCCAGTGTATCTACATAATGACCAAATTGCATCAGCAAGATGACATGAAGCCATCTCCGTTGGGCTCGTTCCTGCTCGTTAATCGGTTGGTTAATGGTGTCGGTCAAATTTGTCACACTCTCGGTTAGGCGATTGATTCTTTGTCTTTTGGTTGATATTTCATCAAAAGAATGTTTTATGTGTGATGCCAGATCATTCGCAAATTGCGGTACATACCAAGTTTCTCATATTGTCCACATCGGCCGAGGTCGCCACTCCAAAAAGGCTTGATGCGATATCACCCACGAAGTTCAATAACCCTCGGTTTGGGCGTTTCTACTGGGCTTGGTCTTTCTGAGCGACTTTATTGTAAGTAGGCGTTGCTTCCAGTTCGCTAAATCTTCCACCGTTAAATGCCCGTCTGATGGTCTGGTCCATAGCTCGTTCTAGCATTGCTACACGTTCGATGAAAGCTTTTGGTAGCCTAGGAGGTGTCACAGTTACTAGTAGTGTCCATTCAGCCTTGACAACTGCTATCGGTCTTCTTCCTGTCAAGATCACTCCGTTTGGCAATTTCTGTAACAGCTGCTGTGCTCGGGACAAAATCCATAAGCATATCGTGATTACTAATATTTTAAATATCATTGTTAAAATTTTGACACATGAGCTCTTGAAATTTTGTCTAAGTTTTTCTTGTCGTTTGCTTGTGATTGGTTTATATACCCTAGGGCTGCTTAGTTGACAGCTTTTACTTAAATGTCCATACTAAGTCAACGATCTATTTTTAGCGGCTGACGGATCATCTAGATTTAGTGTTGATGAAATCAGATGAGATATGTTCAACTAGGTTACTTACTAAATGAGTGATGCTCATGATAGTAACTCATGAAGGCCGCCGGAAATCTTGTTATTCCACGAAATTAGCACTGGATTTTCATTCCCAGAGAGCGGTTAACAGTCGATCATGGACTCATCATATCGGTTCGGCTAGCTCGAGTGCATTCAAAAATTTTATGGTCAGGGCATTTCTATAACCTAGACATTTACTTACCAGGTAAGGTTTTCGTGTTTCGCTATGGCTGCCTCTGTGCGGCGGTGGAATCCATAAGATAATTGTGGGTCTATGACATTAATGCGGGGTCTTTTATCGGGCATTTCGCGCAAGCTATCTGACATTCCTGGGCATTTTCGCAAATTATAACGGGGTGGCGCTCGGAATTGGGTGTCATCGACATCCATATCATGTTCAGTCGGGATTGGGTGGGATACATCATCTTCCATGTGTGTTTCAGAATTTGTCACTTGGTGTTGACTTCCTCTGGGTATTCCCTGCGCCAACATATTGTCTTCCATGGGCGTCTCAGAGGCTGTTCCTTGGCCTTGACTTTGCCCCGGTACCTCAGTGCCTCGTTCTATGGTGGCTTCGCTTGGGCGTTTGGGTCGCTTTGTTGATGACTCAGGCGACACGGAGGGCATAGTTCGTTTCCTGTTGGCGATGGGTCTTTTATCTGATGGACCTAGTCTTTCTTCAGTGGGGATGGGTTTCTCTTCTAATACACCCCGGCTAGCTACAGTGCCCTTTCCGGGCTTTCTTATGGGTCGTTCACGAATGTTGTCCCAACACATTTCTGGGTCAGCAATCCAGAGTTTAGACACATTTAATACCCATGTTTTTCTAGATCGCTGGTGGCGGATGTGGGCCACTGGTCCATTGACCTTGAAAATTTCATATTCTGGGTCATTTCTGGTAGTTAGTTTCATGGGTTTGTTGGCTACAACTATGATGGAATCTCCGACTAAATTCTGCGGCATTAGATCGTTTGTTGATTGCCTGGCGGTGACTTTCCTGGGATGCTTCCGTCGATGCACGTGCTCTCACCAATGCATTGTTCAAGCTGGTGAGCCGATCACCCAGGTCTTGAAAGCCATCTACAGTATCGCCAAAGGTAGCCTGCCTCTGCCATAAGTCAGATAAAATGGGGTATACCCCGTTGTCGTGTGTCAGGTATTTCTATAGGCCATAAGTGCTGCTCCCAATTCCCCTCCCAAGCCCTTGCTTGATTGTTGACGCTTCTCTGGATTAGTTCTTTCAAGGTTCTGTTGAATCTTTCATTCCTCCCGTTAGTCTGTGTGACTGGTACGGGCTGGTTTGTCTGTGATCGATTCCGTCATCCTTGTACAATTCCCTCAACTCCTTTTCATTGAACTCTCATCCCTGATCCGTTATCAGGATTTCAGGGACGCCTTGCCTTGGGATATATTCATTGAAGAATTTCTTCCGCTTTCTTGGACGGGATAGGGTAGGCTTCTGTCCATGCTTAACCGTGATCCACTATTGTCATCATGTAGCGGTTCCCTTTAGTCAATTCTATAAATGGTCCGATCAGATCCATGCCAATAATTTGTCCCTGATATTTTGCCATAGGCATTTCTGTAAAGGTGGGGCGCGTGGCAATGGGTCGATTCACATGGCATGTAGGGCAAAGGTCTAACATTCCTATCACATCCTTTCTTAAAGATTTCCATAAAAACAAGTTGCAGATTAAGCACAAAGTCTTTTGCAGGCCTTGGTACCCTGCTCTCTTGTGTGCTTGTTCCATTATCCGCTTGTGGTACTTAGATGGAAGGACAAGTCGCGGATATTCAGCATCAAGTGCTGATGGAGCTTGTGTGCAATACAGCGCGCCGTTGTGCACGGCATGATCTTCGGGGACCTCAGCGAATCTTTCTGGAAGTTCTTTCAGTTGCTCGGCATATAACTGTATGCGGGATATCATAGGCTTCCAAAGGTATATACGGCAATATTCCATCTTTGACATCAGGAATCCTGTAGTCTGCTGTGTCGAAGGTGGCTGCCTCGGCTGGTTGCCTCAATCTGGACAGCATGTCAGCACAAATGTTATGGGCACCTTTTATATATTAAATTTTGCACCCATATTCCGCAATCAAAACAGCCCATCGTTGAACCTAGGTATTTCGGACTTCACTGACAAATAAACTCTAAGGGTTTGTGATCAGTATAAACCGTGAATTCTGCCCCAAATAAGTATGGTCGCAATTTCTTCAAAGCATATACTACTGCGTACGCTTCTTTCTCTATAACCGGCCAATTCAATTCACTATTTTTTAAGTGTGCTACTCACGTATTGAATAACCCTCTCAATGCCATGGTCATCTTTCTGGACTAGTATCGCGCCGATGGCATATGAGGAGGCATACGGTTTCATGAGATTTGGATATGTGAGAATGGTGTCGTTGCATAACAAGTTCTTTAATTTGTCAAACGCCACCTGTTCCTCCTTCCCCCATTTGAACCGTTTGTACTTCTTGGTCAATTCAACCAATGGACGGGCTATTTCTGCATAATTGTTCACGCACAAACGGTAATAACCAGTCGTTCCCAAAATACTTCTGACTTTGCTCACATCTCTCGGCGGGGCCATTTCGTGAATAACCTTAACCTTCTGCTCTGGAGGCGAAATTCCCGCAGCCAAGACGTGGTACCTGAGCAAATCCATGGATTTGCTTGCGAAGTCACATTTCTTGCGCTTGAGTTGCAAGTTATGATCACGCAATCGCTGCATTACTAAAGCTAAATGTTGCGCATGCTCTTTTGCATTCCGGGAAAAGACGACAATATCATCGACAAAAACGTGCATGAATTTTCCCGTGAAAAATGGCGTTCATCGACCTTTGATAAATGGCGGTACCCGAATGGCATATTAGTCCATTCGAAAAGACCGGTGCAGACGAACGCTGTTTTCTCAATGTCTTGGCTGACCATTGGGATTTGCCAATAGCCGGATTTCAAGTCCATTGTTGAAAACGGGGTAGCGCCGAGCATACTATCAAATGTAGATAATGAGCGATGTACTGGCACCAGTATCTATTAGGATGTTAATACTACGCTTAGCTGTACAATCATTTCGACCAAACAATCTAGTGTGAGTCGGATGTGGAACCTCGCGGTTGTTGGCTCCCTCCGTTCGCATTTCCCGACCACTGCTGTTTATTGTCCACCACTTCGGTGTAGCTACATCTTCTGTCTTCTGGAAGCCTCTTGGTGGGCGGTGGCGCGGACGTCATCTGGTTGCTCGGCATCGCTAAGTTGGATGACACTGCTCGCAGCATCTCTTCTTGAAGGCGTTTTATCATCGCGAACACATCCTTCATTAATTTCTCCTATCTTGCCATGATTTTGTTCTCTAAATCTCTTAATTGCTGTGTCCAATTCGAATCAGTGTTTCTCGTTGGTCGGTTTTGTCGGTCGGGTCCCAAGGCATTGATTTCCATGGGCTCCTCACGTGGGATTCGGATTCATGGCATCCAAAAGGTCGTTCATGTTGCCTTGTTGTTCGGTGAAAAGGGTGGCTGTCTAATGTGTCATTCCCTTTTATGATGACCCGCTGAGCCAAAGCAGTGTCAGTTAAAGAGCCTATGTATGCGCGTACCACTATACGTCGGCTATCCTGGTTGTCTTCAGAGTATGCTTTTCGGGCCATTGTCTTAAAGCGTCGATTGAAAGTGTTGTTTGTCTCCATGTTTCTGGTGGACATTCTTGATCTCGCACTTTAAGCGCTCTGTCTCGTTGGCCGAGATGAAAAACTTGATGATGTGCGTGTAGTTCTTCCCACGTGACAGCTTTCCTGTCCCGAGTAGCAAAATACTGTTCTACCTCTGTGCAACTGGCCACTCGTCGTCCAGCTGACAATAGAGGCAACTTCGCCCGGCTGACAGGGGGCCATAGCGTCCAATGCAAACCTGCATGTCTCTAAATATTCTCTTACTTCGGACGGGATGTGCCCGTCGCACGGGAGAATGTGTCGCACGTGGTCGTGCAACAGTTCACGTTTGATGCAGTCGTTCTCTCTTCTCAGAGACCACCGAGAGGTCTAGGATGCCAGTCCTCAAATTCGTTGTGAGTTCGTTGAACACAGTTAACAGATGTTCTACTGGCATCATTGGAGTTTGCGATTTCGCCATTTTAGTTACTTATCTTTTGTGTCTGGAAGTTTTCAACATTTTATTCGCCCTTGTAGCGAGTCAAATCGAAGGATTCTAGACACCACTCGATTCGCAGGTCAAAAGTTTTCAAAAGTCACTCAGGGCTTTTTGTCCAACGTTAAGTCCCTAATTAATTTGCCTGCTGATAGCCGGATACAATTTATATTAAATTAATACTCACTGTGGTCCTTTACGGTGGTTCCTCAAAGTTTTCCTCACACTGCTCTTCCAACCAATCCGTCGCTGTCTTCTCTAGAATTAGATCCTGGCAGGCTCGCCACTGAAGATTTGCACCTGTCTAATGCAATCAACCTCTAGTCAATATTTCTGAAGACGTTTCTCGCCGCTGACTGTGCAAGATGGAAATTAGTCAACTATTTCTACTCTTCGCTGGGCCTGTGTTCTGCTCTTTCAGCTAATACCATTTCAAAATAATCTTTTTGCCTTATGAGTCAGTGTCATTATATACTAAGGTTTCGACTTTCAGTCGAAGGTCGTTCTTATTTCTTATTACATTGGGTTTTAAATCTTTCAGCAGTACATAATTTATTTTCACTCCAATGTCCTACCTTTCTGTATCATGCACAAATGCTTTCCGACCTGTTCACACAATCTGACACTATGAACCAAATAAACAACTATTATTCCTGTTAAGAAACTCCATGACATTAACTTGATCTTGATCACGCTCAAATGATTTTCTCATTTGTCCTTATAATTTGACATTATGGACTAAATTAATATTTAATCCTCCAAGTTTATTGTGGTACTAATTTGAGGGGTGGGAAAAAGGGCGACAACTATGTCTTCTCCCCTTGTCTTCCTGTCCTGATGGGTGGTTGTTGTTGACATGATCTCAGGGTCGGGTTTCGCGTCCTCCCTCTCTTAGATCTTAGATGTTGTGGGTGGGGCCAAATATCCACCAAGTATCCACTAATTTACACAGTGGATGACATTATGTCGGTAGCCCAGTGGCACTGTGAGTCGACTTTCACCGACCATTACCTCCGTGACACCTTGAATCCTCTCCCCGTATCAATTTTGAAAAAATAATTTAGTTGTACATATTTTGATGAGGTTCTCTCATTTCTTAATATAAACAACCACTTGTCTGCACTGCAGCAGTCTTCACCAATGGGAAGATGATGACAGCATCAAGCAATTCACAAGGTCAGTCTTGTTTAAGTGTTGTTCATTGTTGAATGTTTTGTCACGTGACCCTTTGTTATTAATATGGTGATGGTACGTGTTTTATGTGATTCATTCTTGAGAGTATACGAAAATGGAGCCTTTTTGTCTAATGTCTTATAGTGTAAGGCACTTGTATGTAGAGAGCGTATGGGACATTGAGGTCATTCTGTCTCCCTCCCAAGAAATGGGAGGAGGGGGGTGGGTGGGTGAGCGCATATGACATACTGTCTTCTCTTAGCCATCGGTTGTGTTATCCGATGTTCAAATCATTTCCTGGTTGTGTTTTCCTCATAATTTCAGAAGTTTAAGTGCCTTAATTGCAGAAAAGCGCATAGGGAAGAGCTGGTCTTTTGACCTCGCCTCCTTCCCGCCAAGTTCTCTTACGAATTCTGGCAATATCAGAGTGTTAGGGAGGTAAGTATACTCTTGAAGTGAAATAAACGAAATCACGGATTTCTTTTTTCATGAGAGAGTTGATACTTACCTCCCTAACACGGACCAAGCCTCTCCGCCCCACAGAGGCTCCGTGTTCAGGCTTTCTTAAGTTGCATTGTGTCAGCCAATAAATTAGTCAGGAAGTGCTAGTCTGCGCAAGCGACTGTCATCTGACTACCTGCCCAGTAGGGGCACCTAACTGTTTTTAATCTGAGTGTTTATTGAGTGAAAGTCGATATTTGCGAATATCAAAGAGTGCTAGGGAGGTAAGTATCAACTCAGTCGTGAAAAAAGAAATCCGTGATTTCGTTTATTGTCATGAATGCTTAATTGATGATGAACTAAGCATTGTTGTATGAATTCTATGTCTTTACTATTTAATAAACATGCTGTTGAATATGTCGAAACTAATATTACTGGGTGCTGTTGCTGCCATAGGCAGCAACAGCACCCGGTCAAAATAGTTTCAAAATATTAAAGAGCTTACCTGTATAGTTTTCTGGAAAGTGATAGTCATGAAGTTGACAGCAATAGATCGATCCCAACGTGTGCAAAGTTTTGGTGGGGCTTAGCTAGAGATGGGCGAGGCAAAGCTAAAACTGGATTCCTCCATTGTCACACATATTTTGGAGTACAAATGTTATGTTGTGTTATTTTATTTATATAACTATGTAAACGATGAGTTTTTACTTATAGGAAGGCACTGATTGGACAGCAACATTATTTGAATATGAATCAGAAAAGAAGACCAATACTACACCAACAAAATTCAGAATTCGACTATCTGGTGTGAGCATTCTTCGACAGAAATTCTGGATGATAGAATGTGAGTTATTGTCAGTTTTGTTCACATTATTTTATTTTGCATATAGCCACTACATGTAAGAGATTTTCTATAGTCATCAATGCATGTATATTATATATATATATATATATATATATATATATATATATATATATATATATATAATCTTAATTTAGATAAACACACTTATTCAAAAAATAGGTATGTCGAATATACATGTGCGGTTCATGTTGACTAGAGTCAGTTTATGATCCTACCTACTCGAGGCTACCAACCTACGAAGAAGGGTAAGTCCAGTACAAAATGTAGAGCATGTGTTTGTATTGAAAACAATGTAAACTACATGTAAACACGTGGTCATCTACATGAGGGTAACTGATCTCGTGTTCATCTACCCTAGAGTAGCTCCGAGAGTTTTTGCCTAAACTCACCCCCAGATTCACTCTGATTGAACATTGAATTTCTGCATCATAACCATGGTTCATGAAGCTTGAAAAGCCTTGAATGTCAAAATTACCTTGAAAAGGTACTTGTAAATGACACTAATGCATTGAAAAAAGCTTAAAATTAGCATGTTTCTGCCCATAAATGTGTTGCTGCCGACTTAAAATGTAGGAAATTGTTTCTCAGCGCATCCTGTTATCAATTTTCTAGGGAATACACTCGGATACATGTATCATAACATAAATTTGTTTTTACTACAAGTTTATCTAAGTTGGTTTGACAATATGCTTTATCCCATTTTTTGCTCAATTACTTCTGTTTTATAGCTGTCTATGTCACAACTATTGTGCACATATATATATATATATATATATATATATATATATATATATATATATATATATATATATGCATGTGTTAATGAATGTTTGATGAGGATGGATATTGCCTGGAACTCTTAAATCTCATTTCATAAAGCGTAAATCATGAGTGAATAGAGGGATACAGTTCTACCTATTCCCCGTCTATTTCCTGCTGAACCTTGTTCACGTGTTTGAATCAATTTTCAACAACAGCACCCAGTCCAATTATTTTGAAAGTATTCAACAAAATGTTTATTAAATTGTAAATTCACCATATAATTCAGATAATATCATAGCGAACCATTGCAGCTTTTTATGTCATTTGATTGTGAGCAGTGCTCCAGATAAGGTGCGTACAAGTGTACTGTATGCAATACTATGCATAGAAATCGTCCATGTATGCAGACGTTTAAACATTCATGCATACCATGTATGCCTCGTGTAAAATGCTATACGTATTGGTGTGTTAAACTGCCTGTATTGACCTTTGCCATTATCAATATGGCCTACTCAATTACACCAAGGGTATGGATATCTAGGCGTTAGTCTCATAAGGATGTGTAAAAGCAGTGCCTACACTACCATTAATAAATGTCCATCTCAGCAATAGGGTATTCCTTTCTCCATTACAAGACCTGTGCGTTACCTATATGCGCATCAATGAAAAAAATTCAATTAACATTATTTTTGTACACATTGCCAAATGAGCTCAAGTACCACCGGAACTTAGTTGTTCAACACATATTTTATTTGGAAATAGGAATACAGGCATAACTTTTACAGTAGCCGTCATAATTGTGAATGGTGATAAGTTCGACCCAAATCATAATCACCAAATTTGACCACAACAATATGATCCGAATTTCTCTGTCAGACACTGAATCTCATGTGTGAAGGGATATCCTACAGGCATTTTGTAATGGACCTTTCCAGTTTTAGCTACATGTATGCCTCGCCGATCTCTATTTAAGCTCCACCCACACCTTGCTCATGTTGGGATTGATCGATCCCTGAATTTCCTGATTATCAATTTCCAGAAAACTATATAGGTAAACTGTTAAATATTTTGAAACTAATCTAACTGGGTGCTGTTGGTGCCTATAGCAGCAACAGCGACTAGTCAAATTAGTTTCAGAATATTCAACAGCATGTTTATTAAATAGTAAAGACATACAATTTGTACAACAACGCTTTGCCAGTCTTCACTTAAGCATTCGTGACGTACTTATCTGCATCATTCATGACATTATTGATTATGACGTCATCCTACACTTGATGTACATGTAGTTGATTATGACATCATATGACGGATGGATACATGTAAACTGGAAATGTCAATTAAGGGTTACCTATTGTGGATATTTCATTAGATAAGACAAAATATGAGGAATTATTTGTAAAAATGTGTTCTTTCACACCTATATTAGTTGGAGAGGCAATTATAGCAATAACCTTTAATATAAAATGTATAACAATTTCCGTAGACCAAAGCATTACTCTGCCAATAACAACTGCAAGTTGTCTCACTTGATTTAGTTTACCGACAAATATTAGACGATCTGTTCTCTTATTACAGTAAACAATATATTAGTTCTTCTGGGATTGTATTTAAGTATTAAAACACTTGCCAAGATGCATAATATTCTAATTGCAATTACTTATCTTCTCAGCGCTTCTATACTGTAGTTCCACCGTAATCAAATAGGAAGCAAAAACTGAAATTTCTGCTCCAAATAAAGAACTTCTCCGTGAAAATATGGACTGTTAACACTTCCTTGTGTGTTATGTATGCCAATGATACTTGTATGTCATAGTTGAAGCACTGCTAATTATTTTGAAAAGAATTTCACTGAAAGTGATTAATTGTCTGCAATTTCTTTCACTCAAACTAGCTTTTAAATTTACCTCCTTTAAAACAAAGCTCAGAATTCAGAATAACAAGTATTTTTACAGCAATAATATTTAATCATGTGGCAGTGTGTTACAGAGATATAGTATTTAGAATGCTAGTGTATCGAAACCATCGATAGGCTAATTGTGTCCACACCAGACAGCTAGATTTAAGAATAAACAAACTTGATATAAAAATAGATTTTTATTCACAATTAAAATCGGGTTGGCAATTTAACAAAATTGACTGATTAGTTAGTTAGTTGATCAATTGCAATGAGTCCCACACACCCCACCCCAACCATGACATGTAACTGTAATGCAGGCCTGCACAAATTGCCCAACCCATTTTTTCATTTGCGCAACGGTTACGCAAATGTTTTTAACGCAACCCTTTTTTGGGTTACTCAGTTTTCTTTAATTTGTACATAAATATATGTAAAAAGGCTGCGCAAGCCCATATGGGTTATCTAAAATAAATTTGCATAACCCAAATATGGGTTGCGCACATTTTCAATTTGTGCAGGCCTGTAATGGTCAATTTTGAAAGTGCTGGCGTTTAAAGTTCTCATAAATTGATAAAAGATATGTATCCTATCTAAATTTAAGAATATTTGTTACTTTATGGACACTAACTAACTAGGAGTGTAACCACCATTTTAGAGAGATATTTGCTGCTGCCATTATTTCATATTCTATTGTCTTCGTCGGTGCACAATTGTTGGTATAAAACCATTCTCATAATGCTAATGCTAGCCATTCTTCTAGTGGCTTCCACGGTGAGCGCATAGTAAGTACATAGCATAATTCAATAGTATATACATGTATTCCCTATGGTGCAAGTGACAACACATTTATAACAGGTTTGCTGAAAACGTTTGCTGCCTATGGCAGCAACAATTTTCCGTTAAATCACTGTCAAAATAATTATCTGATAATACTATTGTCACTAGCTATAGGTAATGATTTGATAACAATTTGGCTGAAAATCCAAATAAAGTAACAAATAGTCCTAAATTTAGCTTTGATATGTATCTTTTAACAATAGATGAGAACTTTAAGGAAATAACATGGTGTAGTTTAACACTGTTGAAAGCAGAGGTGTCATGTGTGTGTTTGTGTGGAGGCCGGGAATGTCATAAAATTTTGTATGGATTTTAAAGCACATAGCAGGCATTCATGAATCTAAATGTATCTTACCTGAATCTTGTCATCTAAGCTGCTTGATGATTCCATTCATGTTGTTTCTACACTACCCAACAACACACACAGTACATATATTTTCATTGCATGAATTATGCCTAGTGAAATTGGCATAACAAATTTGTGTAACTGAACAATAGGTTACACAGAAAATTATCCTAACATATTTTTAGGCTACGCAACTTTCTCAAATTTCGAGGCCCGTGGTTGGTACATGAAGGTTGGTACTAGGCCATGATGGCTGTGGAACATCAGAGATTAATGCACTGTGGTCATTCTGATTTCTGTGTGTGGCACAATGGCCCTCACAGAATGAAATCACTCACCAGAATGGAAGAAAGTCATGTGTGGGATCCTGCACTAGCTTTATCATATAAAATAATGGTAATGTGACATTCTGTGTAGCTACTGTGCATACATGTAGCATGATGATCTGATAGTCCAGTTATACTCCACTGATTGTTACACTTTCATACAGTAATGATAATGTACTGTAGAACACAACACCATATATTATGCTATTTGTTGTGGGGGGAGGGGAGGATGATAATTCACCTTTCCAGAGTATCCATCCATCGTCTGACTTCGTATGACGTCATAATCAGCTCAGCGCGTATATGATGACGTCACAAAAGCTCACAATCATTACGTCACGAAGGGTTTCATATAGACCATAGAGACCATCACCAAATCTCAAACAGTCCGACACGTTGTATGAATTGTATGTATTCATAATTCTTTACTATTTAATAAACACGCTGTTGAATATTTTGAAACTAATTTGACTGGACGCTGTTGCTGCCTTAGGTTTATTCAGGGTTCAGAGATCGATCGATCCCAACACGAGCGAGGTGTAGGTGGAGCTTAGTTAGAGATGGGCGGGGCATAGCTAAAACCGGAAAGGTCCATTATTCAGTAAGGTTCAGTGTGCAGTAACAAGCCTTGTACGCCTCATGGTACACGTCATTTGAACAATTAACGCTTTAATCCTCAAATTTGTTTAAGAAAATTTAAATTTTCCCATAGAAAATGTCCATTTGCAGACCAAGAGAAGACTATTTTTTTTAATTTACCACTGGAATGACTGGCTTGGTTATCGAGCCAGTCATTCCAGTGGTAAATTTTCAAAATAGTCTTCTCGGTCTGCAAATGGACATTTCTTACGACCACTGCAAAAGCCTTTTTAGCTGGTATGAGTGTTAAAAGGTTAAGGAGTACTTTACTTCCAACTGAAGAAAGTTACATGTATCTGGATTGTGACACCAGCTGACAAGTGATGTACATTTTGATTATGATGTTAAATAATGAGTGACAGATCAGATCCCCCTATTTGTATATTCATTGTAATGCCTTATTTGTATGATGGAGGAATCCAGTTTTAGCTATGCCCCGCCTATCTTTAGCTAAGCTCTGCTCACACTTCCCCCGTGTTGTGATCGATCGATTCTTGAGCTCCCTGACTATCAATTTCCAGAAAATTATGCAGGTAAGCTGTGGAATGTTTTGAAACAACAGCGCCCAGTCAAATTAGTTTCAAAATATGCAACATCATATTTGTTAAATAGTAAAGACATACTATTCGTACAACAATGCTTAGTCGGCCATCAATTAAGCATTCGTGACGAACTTAGCTATGTCATTCATGATGTAATTCACCTTTCCAGAGTACCCACCCATCATATGACATAATGAACTGCGTGGTGTGTACAATGACATCATAATGAATGACGTCGATAAGTACGTCACGAACGCATATTTGATGACGGTCTATGGGCTGTTGTACAAATTGTTTGCTTTTACTATTTAATAAATATTCTGTTGAATATTTTGAAACTAATTTGACTGGGCGCTGTTGCTGCCTATGGCAGCAACAGCACCCAGTCTAATTAGTTACAAAATATTCAACAGCTTCCCTGTATAGTTTTCAGGAAATTGATAGCTAGGGCATTCGGGGATCGATCAATCCAAACACGGCGAGGTGTGGGTGGAGCTTAGCTAGTGATGGGTGAGGCATAGCTAAAAATGGAAAGGTCCATTGATTATGATGTCAGCCTACACATCACATAGTTGATTAGATGTCATATGGTTGATGGGGGTAATGGGAGTCCTCCATTAAAGTCATGCTATCTGCTTTCCAGTTATAAACTACATCGTAAAGCGTAAGAACCGTGACAGCACTGGCTGGCAGATGGATGAGAATGACATAGCGGCTTGTTTAATGGTGCATCCATCTCGTACATGGCGTGGCATGTGTATTAGAATTCAGCGAGGCTTGCAACTTGAAACAACTATTACAGATCAACTGCTGCAATTGGTAAGCGGGTGAAATAGGAATCCAGTGCTCAGGTTTTCGATGTGATTTTGTACCAAACACGCACGAGATCATTATAGTTGGGACATAGACATCTTTGGAAAAATGTCAAAAATTTCACCCTTTACCACTGATGTCAAACAAAAAACGCATTTTGTAGTGATCTTGAGAAATGTCAATTTGCAGACCAAGAGAAGACTATTTTAGAAAATTTACCACTGGAATGACTGGCTCGATAACCAAGCCAGTCATTCTAGTGGTAAATTAAAAAAAATAGTCTCTTTGTCTGCAAATGGACATTTTCTATGAGAAAATTGAAAATTTAGAAAAAAATTCAAAGGTTAACAGACAGATAGAGCGACTTGTACCAATTCAATTATGCTAAATTGCTTTTGCATAAAGCTTAATGGACATTTATTCATGAGGATAACTATAACATGTTCAAATTCACAGGCATGCGCACACACGCATATGAACGCACATGAACGCACACACTCATTTACACACATACACACACAATTACTTACATACACACAAACACGCATGCACACACGCACATGCACACGCACACACACATCCACGCGCACACATCCATGCACAGTCACACACTTATGTGCACATACGTGCATGCACATGGGTGTTCATGTGCATGCGTTTGCATACATGCATGCATGAATATGTCCAATTTCAGCAAAATCTGATTGTCATTCTTCTTTTAGGTTATTCTTGTAAAATTATAGCAAAATCGGTCAACTTATATGTAGGCATGAAACTTCTGTATCTACTCTTAACTCTTTAATGGTCAAACTGGCCATTAACCAGCCTCTGCAGTGGTCTTGGACAATATCCATTAGCAAGTCAGGAGAGGACCATTTTTGGAAAATTTACCACTGAAATGACTGGCTCTGGATCCGAGCCACTGATTCCTGTAGTAAATTTTCAAAAATAGTCTTCTTGGCCTCAAAACGGACAATGAATAAACAAAACATGTTTTTCTTGACCAATCTTGACATCTAAAGGGTTAATGATGCGTCATTAACCATTTCACGACGTGTCCCTGAATAAGTAAATTCCTTGTAATATAACAGTTATTCTGTTAAATATTTTGAAATTATTTTGACTTGGAAGCCTTGGAAAAAAAAAAATTCTTTAGAATGTACTTGTGCATAATACTCGTTTGATTATTTTTTTTAACTAATTGGACTGGGAGCTTTAGTAGCAGGTTTCAGTAGAATTAATTTCAAGATATTCAACAGGTTTCGTGCATAGTGGTTTTGAAATTGAGCCACCAGCAGTTTAACGCTTACAACTCAGATGTCAATATTCTATCTTTTTGCTGTGTTAATCGCAAAGAAACTAGTGTACATTTTTCAACAATTTTGGTGGATGATGTTGATGGCTACGACATCAACATCTTCCACCAAATTTGTTGAAAAATGAACACCAGTTCATCTTTTAATTTAATTTGAAAATTTTAAATTTTGACATTGGTGTGGTAAGAGTTAAGGGATAGAAATTTAATATCTAAAATTATAAAAAAAATTAATTTTCAGGGAAAACTCACATTTTTATTTGGAGATAAGCCAAGAACATATACAGTAAAAGAGCTGCAGGCAAATGAAAGGTTTAATCACGTTATGTAAGTAATGATGAACTAGAGAAATTTACTGAAGTAACTATAAATCTGCTATGAAGAAATAGTATAAGGCCTCTTCTAATAAAGAGATGAAATAAGGTGTGTCTTCAAACATGATGTTTGAAGTTGCATGATGAAAGGCAGGTAACTTATGCCAAACATGAAAAGTGGAAAGCTTTACCAGTGAATGTCCTTGACCCCAAGGGCGATATTAAAATTTTTATGGGAACTTATTTAGATCTCAATGTTCTTGAATCTGGCCAGGTTTGAAAAGAATCGGAAGAAGACTATAGGAGATAACACTGTTCCAATATCGCTTCCATAAGTTTACTATGGGGATATGTGGCACGGAAAAGCTCAAGCCATATCATATCCCATTAATCCTCAAATTTGCTAAAGAAAACTTCAATTTTCTCATAGAAAATGCCCATTTGGCGACCAAGTGAGAACTATTTTTGAAAATTTCCCACTGGAATGACTGGCTCGGCTATTGAGCCAGTCATTCCAGTGGTAAATTTTCAAAAATAGTCTTATTCATCTGCAAATCGACATTTCTCACAACCACTGCAGAAGCAATTTTTAAACAAATTGAGTGTTAAATTATTAAATGAATATTAAATTGTTGTTCTGCACTTTCTCTTTAGGAAAGAAAGGCTACAACCACAGCCTGTCAAAACTACACCCGCTTTCCTTAATCCAGCATGGAAGAATGTACACTATGATGCAGATAGAGGAAAGGACAGTTTGAAAAATGGAAACATACCACGCGATAATAAAACTACTTTAACTCAACAGAAAAATAGCAAAGCAACTACTTCTACTCCCCATTCAACTAAGCCTCCTAATGAAAGGGGTGATGCTAAAAATAATATGTCTGATGATACAAAATCTACATGTACTAAAGCACCACATCCTGTACAGATGGAGTCTACTGCTTCGAAGAAAAATAATCAAGAGCCATCAAAGAAAAATGATACTCCTGCCTCTAAGAAAATTCTTACCCCTACCTCTAAGAATGCTTCTCCAGTTGTTCCAAGGAAAGATGATGGCAGGATACAGGACAGGTCCACAACGGTTAGCAAAACTAAAGCTGCCAATTCTGCTAATAATGAAAAAGTTGGTCAAAATTTAGCCAAGAATATGTCTAAGAATGGAGCGTCCGTTGCGAGTTCTGGCAACGGAAAGGTAGATAGTCCATCTCATCGTGCTAGCAGCCCAGCATTAAGTGATGACAGAAAGAAAGAGGCACGTCGTTGTGCAAATTGTACTCGCGTGGAACCGGTGCCAAAAGCATTCAAGAAATGTCAAAAGTAGGTATTTGCTTTTGCCATAGCTCTTGACCCTGTAAACATTTGCTACCGTATTCCTCCTATTAGAAGCCTAGGCTTCTATTGGTATAGTGATGGAGAAATTTCACCAGCAGAATGTCTGAGAAAGGCGGTAGGCTTTTATTATGGAGTTTTTGTTTAGTCAACCCCCAAAACAGCTTCTAATAACCTCATGTTAAATGTCTACATGTATTTCCGGGATTCCACAAAATTACATCGGAAAACTAGCACATGCGTGTCGCAAACTAATTATAGGTAGTGAGTCACGAGTTCATCACATGACCATCTATTTAGAAGACAATTATTAGATATATCGTTTGATTAGCCATTGAATTCAATCATATTCCGCTAACTACAGTACAGCTCAGAGTTAACTTATCATAAAATACGTCTGCAACGCGTGCATGACGCGTACATAGCGGGTTTATTAAAAAATAATGGATACATCACTTTCCCGTTTTGAACGGAAAAACGGTGTGAAAGTAAAACAAATGGGTTGGAAACAGTTTGACAACGCATCAGAACTTATTACACAACGCATTTATGATATTAGCCAGACAAGTCGTTTGAAATCTGATAACGTGAAACGCGTTCATAATTATGCCGCGCTGGTATAATGACATTATGCGAGTCGACCAAGAAGGGCAACCGATTACTCAGGCATACACACATTATGCAATTATATTTTGCCAGGGTACCATAAATTTTCGCGAAATTCCTGTTATGATTTTGAATAATTGGCAGTATGTCGCATTATTAGTTCCGATACAGCTGCCTGATAACGTAAACATTCCATTCTTACAGAACAAAATGAACCCGGTTACTTATTCACTGCCAAAATTCACCACTAATGAGAAATGCTTCGCGCGACTGTCTCGCCGATTGATAATTATGCGTAGTCGTAGATTCTCGGAAAAGCATAGCCATAATTTGATTGGCTTGCTGGACATCTGACGTCATTATGAATGAATGAAAATTACTATCGTAGTAAACTTTTGATCACGTGTCTCGTTGTCATTCATAACGAATGGATGACGTGATTTATTTTAACCAGTCTCTGAGCGACTCACGATCAACAATGGCGGAATGCAAAATGTACACGTATTCTCGGTGCCGCTTTTAAAAGCAATAAAGCAATATCTTAACGCTCACTTTGACTTTTAAATTAATAAAACAATGTCTGGTTCATGAAATATAGTGAAATTAGCTCCCTGACTATTTATAATGTTAACTTTCACGAGTTTATTAAGGCACTATTTATCATCTAGCTATGTTATTGCTACGTAGGGGTGGGGGCGGGGGGTGGGGTTACGGCGATTGCTCATTTCCTCGGCCTGGTTCCCGAGTGAGGCAACAACAATGTGTTATACTCGGCTACATTACATTGCAATATAGTGAATCCGAAAGCTACCGAATGTCACAAAAAGAAAATCATTAAATCACTACGGGCGTTTTATTTCCGCGAAAAGCCAGTGAGATATCGGTACATGTTACAGCTTTAGGGGCGCATAGTATTTCATAACTAGCCCTGAACTAGTCTTTTTTTGTGTAGAGCACTGATGGGGATATTGCGGTAGCGGACACGAATCTTCTAATTTATGCATCATTATCAATAAAAACCACACCATCTGCATGTTTTAATAAAAAGCGTTTACATTAGTTGAGCATTGGTACACATAAGCTATATTTTGACATCTTTAATCCATAATTTTGCGTTTATTCGCTGTCTGTTCATCGCGAACACAGGTGATGCATAGAAGTGATAATGAAGTTGCTTACGGACAATTTTCACTATGATTAACCTATGTCAAATCTCGCCAGTCGACATGTTTTGTGTCGCTGGATGTTTATAAAAGTTAAATGCGAAACGAACCGATACTTACGATTCTTGCACTAGATGCAAAACATTCAGGGGTGCAAAACATTCAGGGGAGCATCTTTACATTAGTTCTCAACCTGGAATCATGATTTTGTGTTTCGTAATATTATTTATAATTTTGATTTTTAATATGTCCCGCTGTCTTTTTTAGGAAAACTCATATTTACCTTTGCCCCTTCTAGGAAATGTAATGTACTGCTAAGTTTGATTGGATCCCGGGTAGTTGGAGCCGTGGAGTTGGTATGTATTCTGCAATGCACATATGAATCTTTTAAACGCATTTAAAATTTGGCGTCTGTCCCGTTTTGCTTTTAACAACGCGTTTGGCACTATCTCTGGGGGACATCAAACAAGTTCAAACTTGCTTATTTACACATTTCTCAACGCATATGTTTATTATTTTAAATGCATCAAAAAAATTAACTAGATGCGTTGTGAATGCATTGTGTTTTTAAAACCGATGCATTGGAAACGGGCATTCAGCACATCATGCACGCATTTCAGACCCATTCGTACGTTAAGTTAACTCTGAGCTGTACTGTATTCACAATTTAAAATGCACAATACTAAAAATAGAGGCCGAGCTTCGCACATTCTCGATCCCGTTTCAAAGGGGATCTCATTAAGCATAGTTGTCTGATGGAAATAATCTCTAGCATGAAATGTTTTCTGTTTTCGTGCTATTCAACTTTGTTTTTGGCTCACCTGGCCTGACTGGATTTCAACTTTTATGACAAATTTTGAAGTACATGTAATAAACGAATTATTTATTAATGTCAATATTTGGAAAACGTTATCGGACCAAGATGCTGAGTTTGGGGGTAAGCTTGTATTAGGTGGGGGTGGGGTGGGGATGGGTGTGTGTGAGGGGGGGTGGGGTGCTATCTTCCCGTTTTCAAAGTGCTAAGAAAATCTAGAGACTGCCATTGCTGAGTTTGTGGGTAGGCTTCTATTAAGGCATAGGCCTCTAATAGGAGGAATGTGGTAGTTTGTCTATCACATAAACCAGCTTGCTTTCCATTGCATAGCATTCATTAAACCATTATATATCATCTTTAACTCACCTGGACTTTTATATGTATTTGGGTATTATGGTCTCAAATTTGCAATTTTCGAAACTGTGGGATAAACGGTTTGTTGGCCATCTCGGATATTTTCCGGCCAAACGCTCCCATACTAAAGCAATGAGAAATTTAAAATGTCTTCTCGAGAACTACTGGGCCGATTTCAATTATATCTGGCAGGAAACATCCGTAGGGCATGGAGATTTGAGTTTGTTCAAAGGAAGCTGATCGGCCAATTTGGCCGGCGACTATCATGGATTTTGGTCCATTTTTAGAAATGTCTAAAAATCTTCGCCGAAACTGTTTGAGTGATTGATTCAAAACTCATAAAAATATCATTTAGGGCACGAGCTGAACCAAGTTTGTTCAATAGAGGTTCACGTTTGTTTCAACGAAGCTGATCTGCCAATTTGGCTGGTGGCCATCTTGGATTTCGGCCCATTTTTAGAAATCTCTAAAAATCTCTAAAACCGTTTGAGAGCGATTCAGAACTCATGAAATATGATCTAGGGCAAGAGCTGAACCAAGTTTGTTCAAGGGAACTTGATTGACCAAATGGTTCAGCGGCTATCTTGGATGACCTACATGTAGTTTTCGCAAAACGATGTCTTCCCCAGAACGGCTGAAGTGGTCAGGCCAAAATTTGTACTATATGATTAGGGAATAAGGGCCATTAAAGTTTGTTCAAGGGAAGTTGATCCATAAAAAAAAAAGATGGCTACCGTGGGCCAATCAAAATGTAGCGTGTTTTGGCAGCCATATTGGATTTTTGTATTTGATTGATTTTGAGGCCGAAATTTGTTTTATATATGTTTTTGCGTATTGTGATTTCAAATTTGCCATTTTCAAGACTGTTGGATAAACTGTTTTAGCACCCATCTTGGATAATTTACCCGCCAAAAGCTCCCATACTAAAGCAATGGGAAATTTAAAATGTATTCTCGCGAACCACTGGGCCGATTTCAAGCATATTTGACATCCTTGGGAATAGGGATACAAATTTGTTCAAGGGAAGATGATCGGCCAATTTGGCTCTTGGCCATCTTGGCTTTTGGCCGACTTTAGAAACGTCTTTAAAAATCTGCTTGGGGGATCGATGCAGACCTCATGAAATATGATCTAGGCCAAGAGCTGAATTAAGTTTGATCGAGGGAAATTAATTTGCCAAATGGTTCGGCGGCCATCTTTGATGACCTAATTTTCGCGAAGACGACCTCCAGAACCGCTAAATGGATCGGGCCAAAATTTGGCTGACATAATTAGGGCTGAAACGCCATTAAAATTTGTCCACGGAAAGTTGATACACATGTATGTAAAAAAATAACATGTCTGCCATGAATCAATCAAAATATAACGTTTTTGGCGGACATCTTGTATTTTCTGCAAATTTCTGAGAAAAATCTGAAAAAGTACTTATTAACCACTGGGCCAATTTAAATCAAACTTGGCTAAACTTTCATCACAGAAATTTGATTGGTAAATGTTTATAGTGGTCATCTCGTTTTGTTCAGTTGTGCCAGTGGCATATATTAATATAGTCGTGCAGCAGTGACACACCTCGCAATATATTACTGCACCATTGATACCTAGCAGTAATGACTTGACCATGGCGCTTGTGACAGTGTTTCCCTTGATGTGGTGTTAGGCGAAATCTACTTGTATCCATTTATGCTGAGTTATCTCTTCTGACATACATAATCTTGAAGAGTTTATTTGAACTTTAAGAGTTATTTCAAATGTTGTATCGTGGGGTGGGAGTGTGGGGGGGGTGGTGTGGGGGCAGGAGGAGGGTATATACCATCCTCTGATGGTTCTTGTTTCTGATGTCAGCTTTCATTGACTGGATAAATGTATCAACATTTAGATAATAAAACTGGGATATCTTTCTTTAGTAGCATGATTAAAAGCATAAAATGACATGCATATTTTTTATGGGTGGCATGTTAATGTTATATCATCTTATATTAAAAGCTATTTATTTATGATATGGCATTAGTTTTCCTTTAAAAACAGAAACCTGTAACTCGATTCGTCATTGTCTGCTTGCCATCTGCAGTAAGAGCTCGCCGTTAAATTATTGTCAAAATATTCAACAGTTTACAAGCTATAGTCACCTTGAAATTTAGATTTTTGGAGATCGTGTTCCAAATTGATTTTATCACATGTATGATGTATATGAAGCTTATGTAGGAATTAGTGGGGAATGACTAGATATGGACACCTCTAATATTGTCAATTGGTTACTTACGATGAGCTTGCCTGATTGTTGCTTTGAGTGATCCCGATCAATTATTTAAGAATAATCATGATTACTTGATTAATCAGCCAGGGTACAAATTATCCAGACGTAACAGCATAGGCTTATCAATTATGAAGGCTGCAATGCTGTTTAGAAATGTCCATTTGCAGGCCAAGAGAAGACTATTTTTAAAATGTATCAATGGAATGCCTGGCTTGATTCATTAAAAAAAAAAATCTCTTGGCGTGTAAGTGGACATACACTCACTGAGAAAAATGTAAATTTTCATGACTGATTGCATTAAAAAGTAATTAAGATGTAGGACATCAAATATTGTATGCAGTAGAAACTATTCACGATTATTCCAGTATAAAATTTTTAATCATATAAATTCACGATTTAAGAAATAATCAGGATTTTTGATTTAATCACGTACTCGCACATGTACAGCTCTATCTCAGATCTATGAAATGTATTCAGTGTGTATATATTTTCAGATGTCAGGCGACCGGCGTTACAGATGCCCGTTACTATTGTGGACGAGACTGTCAAGGTGAGTAGTCAGTGTGATTAACTTCTGCTTCTCAATTTTTACCATGGAGTAGTTTTCTTTGTTGTAAAAATTTGATCTTGTAAAACTTTTGCTGAGTGAAACAATTGTTCCGTTGGTGGTTCCATGAATCTAATTAGCCAGGTAAGTTTTTCATTCACCAATATACCTAGCAGCTAACTCATAAGCAACCACGACAACATGTAATTAAACTAGATTAGTTTGTTCACAGGTACTGACAAAATACAAGAAATCTTTCTAGACCTAATAATGATTCTGTTGATTATTTTCAAAGTATCCAACAGTTTTTCTGTGTGATTGACCTGAAATTGAGATACATATAGAGATTTCCTTAGTGAAATGGTGACCAATTGATGATAGGTTAATTGGGGTAAAATTCCGGTAACGCACATTCGATCAATAAGCTGATACCAGTCTGTAAAATTAGCGCCAGACATGGTCAACAACCTGGCACCAGTCTGTGTAACATAGGCACCATACGTGATCAATATGCTGGGACCAGTCTGTGTAAAATTAGCACCAGGCTTGATCAATAAGCTGGTACCAGTCAAGAGGTTACAAAAAAACTTAAAGCGGATTTCCTACTGGCAGTGGAAAACAACACAGTCTTTCGAGAGGTGGAACAAACAGTGCACAGCAACATATTGCGCACGCATGAACGTTCGGTCAGTCCCCCGAAACAGGCCAGGGGACAATCAACCAGATCAACATGCCCAAACAGAAGAAATCATGGCAAGAAACACGGCCAACATCAGAACCAGCATAAACGGAGAGAACCACAAAGCAGGGGATGCAGACAGAACCGAAGCCCAGTGGTAAACTCAACCACACCAGAAATAAGACACTAAAAGAAGTGCTAAAACTATTGGGATAATTAACATAAACACTTGTTCTACCACATATGTTTAAAGCTGCTCTAATGTTCTGCATATGAATTTATTTTTAAAATATAAAAATAATCATCCAATTATAAACAATTTAATTTCTCATCGAAAACCATCTCAACGACACTAGTTGAGACGTAACTTTCGTCTGGGCTTTAACCCCACCGTGTTGGAACCAAACATAGGCAAACTATATAAAGATCTAATGCGTTTAGCCCTGAAAAATGGACGTGCATCTGGACCTGATGGCATGAGCAATGAACTATTTAAATATGCAAGTGACATTATCTCAAAACCGATCACGCACTTAATCAATTCAGCTTTTATGCACCACCTTCCCATCGACGCTGTAGGCCAAGGCATCCTTATCGCGCTACCCAAGCCCAAGAAGCCACCTGGCCCCCCCCCCCCCCCCCCCCCCCCCCCAGCCAATCTGCGGCCCATTGTGCTCCTTAACAGCATATGGAAAATCCTATCCAATGTTACTCTATGCCGCATCCGAGACAAGATCGATGACTTCACCGGATCATGTCAAAGTGGCTTCAAACGTGGACGCGGCTGCGCAGACATTGTATGGGCTCAACGCATGCTTGTGTCGGTAGTCATGTCCAAACACTGGGATTTCCACAAAATGGGCATTAACATGTCACGAGCCTTTGACACAATTAAGCGCTCAAAGATCCTAGATGTACTACGCCAGGCCAGTTGCAATGAAGATGAGCTACGACTAGTGAGACTACTGCTTGCAGACACAAAGCTGAGAGTATGAGTCAAGTCAGTGAAGTCTGTAGAGTTTGAGACATCAATCGGCTCCCGACAGGGAGATGGTCTATCCCCTGTGCTCTTCACCTGTTACCTGGCTGCTGCATTGAAATCCGTGCGGGAAAACTCGACAAGACCAAACCCTCCGGTGTCAATACTGGGCATGCCGCTAGAGATGGAATATGCCGACGATGTGGACTTTATAGGCGAGGAAAAGAAACCCCTTGACGAACTTCTCCCAATAGCTGCAAGCAAACTAAAAATTGAGAATCTCTTTATGAATGAATCCAACACAGAGTTCACCCACATATACCTATCTACAAAGCATGAAACTAAAGATAATGATGATCCAGTCAGTGGCGGCGAACCATGGAGGAAAAGTAAAGCCGTGGTAAAAAGACTATATTTATACAATGCAACCTGCGTATCCTTGATGTATAACTGTAACAGCTGGGCAGCTCCAAAGGCAGCGCTAGACAAACTTGACGCATGCCACCGCAAACACCTACACACCATCACTGGACACCGATGGCCAGAGAGCATAATTTCCAACGATGCACTATACAAGATGTGTAATATGCCGCCGCTGTCTGTAAAAGTCACCCAGCAAAGATGGTCCATGTTTGGCCATGTGCTAAGGATGCCAGAAGACACCAGCACAGAGAGCCTTGGAATTCGCCCTACTTGGAGCCAGCAAATACAGAGCCAGGAGAGGACGTCATTGCATAAATCTGCTAAGGGTGCTATGAGGTGACCTCAAGAAAGCAGGATTAGGTACACTCAAGTCAAGAATGGATCTGAGGAAGCTAAGGACTTTGGCTGAGGACAGTGGGCAAAAGCGAAGAAGGACTGATTGCAGCTGTAGGATGTTTCTACTACTAGAGCCGCAGAATACAGTAATCATACATACATACAATGCGTTTCTTCAGAAAATTACGCTTGAAACTTCGTTTTCAACACCCACCATATGTAGGCAATGAAAGTATCAGTACTGACACTCAGACTGACACAATCACTAGCCTATATGACTTTACAGACAAACTGTCCAAGAAGTTTAAACCACCTAGCACCTGGTCCCCCTACCATGTCCATGCAATGATGCCATTTTAGATGCTTTCATCACAGTGGTCAAATCGGATCTGGTCAATTCAGTCCATAGGAGATCTAAGTCTAGCAATCCTAGAATACAAAGCTGGCACTGAAGCAACGTCTTTCCACAGGGAACGTGAGTCTTATTGGATCCACCAACTATGTACAATGGATCCAGTTGGTATTAACCACGTAGATTGGTAACCCTCGACCCCCCCCTATTGGTAGTAAAACCATATCTATTAACCTCGGGTTATCAAAAACTCCCACCTCGGTCTTACACCCATATGACGTCAGACACGACACGCATCATAACCTTTCACGTCACACTTACATATGACATCATGCTACATTGATATCACAAACCAGCGGCCAACATCACTTTGTTGTTATTCTTTAATGGAGCAGTACAATTCTCCAACCTGTGGAGCAATATTTAAACAACACTAGTTTCTCCGGAAATAAGTCAACAAGGTACGGCCTGCTAGTCAGAACTAAGTGCAAGCCGTGTATAGCCATTTTCAGCAGGAAAGAGGGTGTGAAACGCCACGCCCACAAGGTACACCACCAACATCACCACACAAAGGATTCAAGCACCACATTGGACCTCTCCATAGAGGGAATAGGCATAATTACCACACACCAACGCGTGACACAGCGCCTCACCACACACAACACTGAAGCGATCAACCTCACCACCACATGGATCAACACTTTGAACCCTCCTCTCTTGAGCCTAAACTACCAAGAAGTCATCTCACGAATCTCCACCTCACCACATCGTTCAACTACCCCAATCACAGAGGCATTAGATCTATGTGCAGAATTTCTCTTCCCGATCCACCACCCATTGATCTCAACTTTGAACAAATTTACCGACATCTCCACAATTTTTTTGAATGAGATGCTCACGTTCAACCCCGAGCCATGTTAACATATTGAGGATACGGCGGTTTTTTTCGATAGCCCATCAAGCAGCAACAGTGACTTACCAGGTAGTGGCAGCCTCATCACCAGATAGTGGCAGCCTCATCACCAGATAGTGGCAGGGCCACACCTGAGTAGGCTTGCACGATTATCCGATATCGAAAATTGTGATTTTTTTTTCAGCCACGATTTTTTTACATGATTTTGAAAAAAATCGAAATATCACGAAAATTTTACTGTCGCGCCATATTCTGCCCGTTTGTCATGTGTTTGTATCATAGCCCTCTATTACGGCAAGCTGTTCAATTTATTTCCAAACGAACTTCTTTGCGAGAAATAGGTCAAGAAAAAGTTGTAGTTCATTCTTTAAAATTGTTTTAAAAGATGGCCAATAATATGAAAATTGAATGCAATTTACCAGTACAATTTCTTGGCGCTGTACTGTATGCCTTAAAACCACGATCGCATGAGTGAAATTATTACCTGGAACGGTATAAATATTGTATATTTCTTAATAAGCATGGTTTATAAAATCAAAATTAATCCAAAATTTGACAATAAATGGCGTCGCGAAAATATATAACTCACGTGATATTGCTTGCTTTCCTGATTTTGGAGTCAAGAGGTGGTGCGTTCACAAATGTGATAGCTAAATGAGACAGTATACATGCTTTAGCCAGGAAGGTGAACTATCCGAGATGGTTATGAAGGCTAACTATTATTAGTAAAATATATAAATCACGTGATATTGCTCGCTCTCCTGATTTTGGAGGCGGGAGGTGGTGCGTTCACAAATGTGATAGCTAAATGAGACGGTATACACGCTTTGCCCTACAAGGTGAACTATCGGAAATGTTTCTGAAGGCTAACTGTTATGAGTAAATGGGTACTCGGTAAATGCGGATCAGATCTAAACGTTAGATATCTATGGATCTAAAGTGCATTCCTAATATCACATGATTTGTTCATTTTCACAAAGACGACATGAAATGTCAAATTTTTGGATCAATTTTGATGTAATAAACGATGATTTTAACAGAGTACGTAATATTTAGGTCGTCGAATGTAATAATTTCACTACCACAATGATGGACAGGGTATACATTAAGCCAAGGTGTAAGGCATCAAAATTTGTTTCAGGGAAATTGTGCCCTATTTCTGTGTTATTAACGATCGTTCTTTAAGCATCTTGGCGACTGGATTTAAAGTTTTTGTTAAAATTTACCAATTAGAAGTAATATTCAGTTAAAACTGATATGAAAATTCATAGCGAAGTTGATATGTCTACATAAGCCAAACCGTGCAGTCAAACTCAACCCGAGACCAATTCATCCTGTGAATTAAACGAAATCTAGGATTTCTTTTTTCACGAGAGAGTTGATACTTACCTCCCTAAAATTTTTGATATTGCTAAATGTTGGCTTTCACTCAATAAAACACTCAGATTAAAAACAGTTAGGTGCCCCTACTGGGCAGGTAGTCAGAGGTAGTCCGGCGGATGCCAGCCCCACCACCGCGCATGCACCGACTACTACTTCCTCTGACTAATTTATTGGCTAACACATGCAACTACCAAGAGCCTGAAGACCGAGCCTCTGTGGGGCGGAGAGGCCGGGTCCGTATCTAGGGAGGTAAGTATCAACTCTCTCGTGAAAAAAGAAATCCTAGATTTCGTTTATTTCACATCAAGAGTATACGTACCTCCCTAATACTTTTGATATTGCCAGAATTCGAAAGTGAATCTGGCGGGAGGGAGGCGAGGTCAAAAGACCAGCTCTTCCCTATACGCTTTCACGCGTTTAAGGCACTTATGACGTCTGAAATGTGTGAGAACACAGGATTTGACAAACCATCGGATAACACAACCGATGCATGAGAGATGACCGAATGTCATATGCGCTCCCCCTCCTGGGAGGAAGACTAGATGACCTCAATGTCCTATACGCTCTCTACGTACTAGTGCCAAGTACTATAGGACAGAGACGAAAAGGCTCCATTTTCGTATACTCCCTATGATGAACCACCTCCCACATAAACCATCACCATATTAATAATAATGGGTAACGTGACAATACAAGTAACAATGAACAACACATGAACAAGACTGACCTTGTTGAACTTGGAAGCTGTCATCATGATCCCAGTAGAGAAGCCTGATGCAGTCCCGACAAGTGGTTGTTACCATCGCTAAAGTGCGAAGTATATAAGCAATGCGGAAGCACTCCTCACAAAATTTAAAAACGATTAATGTTTCAAAATCGACAAGGCGAGAGGGTTAGAGGTGTCACGGAGGTAATGGTCTGTAAAACTTGACTCACAGTGCCACTGAGCCACGGACATAATGTCATCCACAGGGACCCCACTAAACAGGGCAGTGGATGCCACGACACCGCGGACACTGTGAGCCTTGGCCACATCAACCTGTCTCCCGGTGGCGGATTTGTGACAAAACTGAATACATTCTACAATCCACCTGGAAATGGTGTCCTTAGACGCCCTGCCATGGGTCGGTACGCCACTCCGAAGTACGCTGTTTGTACCGGAGCAGCGCCCGTACGGGGCACCATACTTTAGAATTAGGATCATATCTATTTAAAGATGGCAAAAAAATAGGTTGACCTGGATATTTCAATGACTGATTCTTAGCCAAGAAATTAATCCTAGGTAGAAGCTTAAGGCCTTCCCCTGTAACCACAAAACGGTCATCCTCGGCTGATAAGGCGTGAATCTCACTCCTACGCCTTGCCGAGGCCGCAGCAATTAAAAATACAGTTTTAAGCGTTAACATTTTCATAGAAATGGAACTAAGTGGTTCAAAAGGCTTATCTCCTAGTACCTGAAGCACCAGAGATAAACTCCAGACTGGAATCAGTGGTGGATTCCTTGGTCTTAGATTGCCCATGCCTCTAATTAATACATTTAATGTACTTACTTCATCACTCCCCCTATTAGCCAAGCAAGGAATAACAGTCATTAATGCTGATTTGTAACCAGCAATAGAGTTAGGCTTGAGGCTATAGGCATCATATAGGTGACAGAGGAAATCAGCCACTACCTGAATAGATGAGTCCATTGGATCAATACATCTTTTTGAGCACCACTCTGCAAATCTGTTGATTTTATAATTATATGCTCTGGAAGTTGACCCCCTCCTGGCTTTGGCCATAAATATGGCCGCTTGCTCAGAAAAGCCCTCCTTAATTCTAGATTCCTTGACAACATCCACGCAGTCAATCGGAACATTGATGGATTGTCGTGAAGGACCTTGCCCTGGAAGATAAGGTCGTCCATCAGAGGCAGAGGAACCGGATTGCAGACCAGAAGGTCCAGCAGATCTGTATACCACGATCGGCTTGGCCAATCCGGGGCGATCAGAAGCACTTGGCACTCCTGCTGCCTGATTTTCTGAAGCACCTTTGGAATCAGGATTGCTGGAGGGAATGCGTATGCATACATTCCCGCCCAGCTGATAGCTAACGCATCTGTTGCGAAAGTGCTTGGGTCTGGAATCGGAGAGACGTACGTCGTCATCTTCGCATTCTTCTTTGTTGCGAACAAATCGATGTTGGGTTTCCCCCAATGGTCGAACAGACGATCCGCCACACATTGATTTAGTTGCCATTCCGTGGGTAAAACACTCATCCTTCGGCTCAATGAGTCTGCTAGCAGATTTAGCCTTCCCGGAATATGAACTGCCTTCAAGGTGATCCCATGATCTAGGCACCAACAAAGCAGTTTCCATGTCATCATACAGAGACTGGGCGACTTCGTTCCGCCCTGGCGGTTTATGTAAGTCACTACTGTTGAGTTGTCTGAACGAATTAGAACAATCTTGCCCTGAACTTTCTGTAAGAAATGTTCCAGGCCCAGGACTACTGCTCTTAGCTCTAGTAGATTGATATGTTCCTTGGACTGATCCAGATCCCAAAGCCCTGATATTGTGGACTCTTCCAGACAAGCTCCCCACCCCTCCATCGATGCATCTGTATACACAGTCACCTGAGGGTGGGGAGGGGTTAGCAAAACCCCCGGCAAGAGATTCTCTGTATTCAACCACCATTGCAGGTGGTGAATCAGAGGCGCCAACACTGACACGTTCGAGTCCAGCGAACCTGAACTCTGGGTCCACTGTGTCATGAGAAACAACTGGATCGGGCGCCTGCGCAAGGCGGCCTGCGGAATGACTGGTTCCAATGAAACCATCAACCCCAGCATTCTCAAGTAAACCCGTGCCAGGACATGACGACTGTCGCACACCGACTGTATTACCGAGATGAGTCTTAGAACCCTCTCCTGAGTGGGATAAACATATCCCGTCTCGAGATCGAAGAACATGCCCAGGTAAACAAACCTCTGGGATGGAGTTAGCTCTGATTTTTGGAAATTGACTATCCAGCCCAAGTCCGTGAGAGTTTTCAAAACAATCTCCAGATTGGCCGATAACGATTCCCGGGTGTGCGCTTTCAACAGCCAGTCGTCTATGTACGTGTGGACTGCTATGCTTCTCCTGCGGAGGTATGCAGTGATCGCGAGAACCACACAGGTGAAGACCCGAGGAGCCGTGGAAATTCCGAAGGGTAATACCCTGAATTCCCACTGTCTGCCATGGAATGCAAATCTCAGGAAGCGACGGAAACTCCTCTCTATGGGAATGTGGAAATAAGCATCCTTCAAATCTATTGACGCTGTCCACATTCCTCGCTCTAACCCCGCCAACACCGAGCGCACAGTCTCCATCTTGAAACTGGGCGTCTCTATGAACTTGTTCAATGGCTTGAGGTTGAGAATCGGCCTCCACCCTCCGGTGTTTTTCGTTACTAAGAACAGGGTTGAATAGAAGCCCGGGCACCTCTGCGCCGGCTGAATGGCTTCCTTTTGTATGAGGGAATTTATTTCCTCTATACACAACCTTTGATCTGGATCCCTCGGAATCGGAGTCCAGATCGGCACAAGAGACAGTCTCGATGGCGGTCCTGTCATCCAATCGGGACGATACCCGACTGAAAGCCATCGCAAGACTAAACGGTCCTGAGTCAACCGCTTCCACTCTGGCAAGTGGCCGGCCAAACGGCCGCCCACCGGTCCACCTAGGGAGAGAGGTGGACATAAGGAGTGCGAGAGTGGCACTGTCTTCTAGGCCTGAAACACCGGAGTGGTTCCCACTACGGTAACCAGCCCATCAGGCCCGATTACCGCGACCAGATCCACGCGCGCCCCGCCCAGCACCGCGCGCACCACGGTGCGCGGGTGGCTGCCTGGCTGGCTGCGCCTGGGGAGCCTGCGCCTCCCTCGCTGCTGGCCGAATCGCACGCGGCCTAGGCCGGCGCTGCGAGGGGGTCTGGCCTCTGACCTGGCCAGCGCCACCTCGAGCCTGCAGGGGACGATACGCAGGGGGTGCTGCGCGAATGCGCTCCCACCGGAGCACCTCAAACTGCTCACGCAGCGCCCTCTGGTTGTTGACCAGAGTCACCGTCTCCTGGAGGTGCCTACATCCCTCACCTCCAAAGAGACCAGGACCTGTCATAGGCGTTCGCAGCAGCCTATTATACAGGTCCTGGGACGGGCACAGATTGTCAAGGGCAAACGTGCGCCTCGCCCGGACACTCCTGGTCACCGCCCGCGTCAAACAGTCCAGAGCCAGGTTGATACCATCCTGGATGGCTCTCTGGACTGTGACCGGGCTTGGCTGACGTGAAGCGGATGCTGTTACCACCCCCTCTAACAGCTGGGAGACGTGGGACAGAGCAGCAATCGAAGCTCTCCCACTCTCCTCCGCATCACGTAGCGCGGTATTAGCCGAACGCAACGCGTTCGAGCACAGGACACCCGTGTCAGAACGGGAGCCTGGCCGCGCACCTTCGCCCAAAGCCCCGCGATCATCTACACTAGGCTTAGGCACCACACCGTACCGCTGGTAATCCAGGGGCACGATGCGGCAACGCCTAGCCACCTCGCGAGGGGCCTTCGCGAGACGCCCATTCGTCTTAATGGACGTCTCTGCCGCCTCGAACATGTCCACGACATGCTCAGCCAGCGGCAGAGATGGCATAGCGGTGGCAGTCGGCCTACCAGCTAACCACGGCCTATGGTCACGCTGGATTGCCGACTGCTCCACGGGCAGATCTGGCCGAACGGTTACCAGCCACTGGCAAGCGTCCGACCAATCCTCCTCCGTGGCTAACTGCGAGCGCTCTACTAGACGAGGGCCTTCGTCTTCCTCCTGAGCGCACGCAGTTGTACTAGACGGCGGATATGCTGATACCCCTGGCAAGCCAGGGAAAGCATGCGGGCCCGAAAGAACAGGCATGCTAAACTCCCTGGCTTGACCCGGAGCAGGCGCCGTGGTAGAGCGTGGGGCAGACACCGCCCCACCACGGCCCTGGCCAGCACCAGCGATACTCTCGGCAAGCCGAGGTATGCGGTAACCGTGGCCATCAGCACCGCCCAGGGTCACCTTCTGGACCGTGAATTCTACTCCTGCGTGAGTAGAACCATGGAACACGTCGCCTGTATTCCCCGCGAGGGGTGCACCGACGTCGTACTCCATGGCTACGTCCCCAGACGGCGACCCTAGCAGGAAATCCTCTTCCTCCTGGCCAGAAAGATTAGACTCCCGGTCAGCAAAGAGAGCTAACCCGGACTGGCCAGGGAAGGTGCCATAGGAGGTCTTGACACCCGCGGCGCGCGGATACCCAGGGTCTGATGAGCAGACCGCGGGTCCCAGCAACAACCGTTGTCCACGGCCCCTCGGCGCGGCACCAAGCCTGCTGCCAGGGTTGTGGACCGCCCCCATCAACGGGGCCACCTCTGAATCCACCTCGAACAACGGACCGGTCCTATGGAACTCGGATTCAGAGGCGGGGATCACCTGCTCCGAAGCAGATGCCGAGGACAACAAAGGACCTGGCCCAGGCAGCATGCTGCGAAGCAACTCTGGGACCAAATCCTTTATTGTCCTCTGCATCTCTCCCAACATTTCGGACCGGAAGGCCTCCATATCCACCGCGGATGAGGCCTTCCTCTTACCCTTCTTAACACCCTCTTTCTTCGCCTTCCTCTCCTCTTCCATCACCTTCTCCCTTGCCTGTAATGATAAAAAGTCAGCCATTAGCTCACCCCCCCCCCCACTGCTTACAGACATCGCATTTTAGCAACAGTCCACAGGGACTGCAGCTAAAACACAAATGTGGAGCAAATCGGTCCTTTAAAAATCGACCACAGGACGGGCAACCAGGTCTCTGAAACAGGACAAAGGACGAGGACAATGAGCAAGTTAGTTACGGTTAGAAAACTCAAAATCAAACTAAAAGAGAGGGACAGGATCATAAAGATCACTAATCAAGAAGAAACCAGCGTTGGACAAAACTTTAAATGTTAATAAAGCGCAAGGCCGATTATGACGTCATCAATCCCTTAACAGAAATTAATCGGTCCGCAACAAGCATCCAAATGCAAGGACGAATTGTATTCATAACTAGAACATCCTCCAAAGGATATTCAGACTACACATCATCAGATACAGAATGATAACAATGGTAAAAATCAGTCATTATTTTTTCAAATAATTCATATTACCTCATATCATTAATTAGATACCTGACACCTTGTATAGACAAACCATCCACCGTGATGCACTGGAGCACTCCACCAAGACTACGCCTCTTCACCTTTCTCCACCTTGGGGGAAGGAATTGGATCAAGAGGGCAAAGTGAGAAGACCTTTATAGTAAGCCTCCAACTCACTGAACATAGACTTTTTGGTTAGATAACCTAACAATATTAGTAGGAAATGGAACCGTGGTGGAGAAAAACAAACCCTCCTGTGCTGAGATCACCTGATAAAGAGATCCAGTCCCCTCCTCTGGTGAATTTGTCCTCTCAGACATCTCTCTTCACTATACTCGAACACAACAGACGTGAGATAGGCATAAAACGCGTGAAACTTGAAGATAACTGCAAGCACATGTGTTCTCCTTGCCAATAAATTAGCAAAGAGGAAGTAGTAGTCGGCGCATGCGCGGTGGTGGGGCTGGCATCCGCCGGACTACCTCTGACTACCTGCCCAGTAGGGGCACCTAACTGTTTTTAATCTGAGTGTTTTATTGAGTGAAAGCCAATATTTAGCAATATCAAAAGTATTAGGGAGGTAAGTATACTCTTGATGTGAAATCATATACCATAAAATAGGCTATACAGTATATCGAAATATCACGATTTTTCTCACCGCAATATATCGCGATACCTCCTAGGACAATATCGTGCAAGCCTACACCCGAGCCCGTATCCAATCTGACACCACCACAGACCAGCCCCTCCCTGGAAGAACCCATCATCCTACCTCACCAAGTGGACAAGGATTTGTTGCCGGACAAGAGTGCTATTGGTGCCCATCGAATCTTTCTAACTCTACCACTCGGCTCCACTTTACTTTCCGCCGCTATACCCAAATTGACTAAGGAAAGCTAACACACACCCACAGACAACAAAAACACACAGACATGATAAAAACGTTGACACATATACGCACAAAAAAAATTCTCGCAAAAATGAGACCCACAACTTAAGGGTTAACAATACCACCAATTGTTCAAACAAGGATGCATAAGACCTATGATGAGCAAACAGTAACCTAAGCATGAAATGCTACCAGTCTGGATCACTGGTTTGGACGAAACAATGCCCATTTTTCCATTTTAAGAGGTTTTTGGAAACGTTGAAAACCTTGCCCTCACCCCCGGCCCCCACCCCCCAATGGCCCTTTAACCCAACGTATACATAACTATGTAATACTATATGAAGGTGGGAAAATGCGGATATACACTTTGCCGCATTCATTCCTCGTGGGAAAATGCCTGTATCACCGCCATACAGGCGGGCAAGCGGCTACACCATGGCGGCAAAAAGCGGCAATGGCGGGCAACATGCGGATAAGTGCAGGAAAATGCAGAAAAGACTTACCCGCATTAGCCGCATACAGGGCCTAATGTATCATTGTTACTCGCACAGGGAACATAAAAAAGGAGGCCAAAACGTGCCATTGGCATCCAGACTCTTCAAATATTAGAAAGCGTCAGGCACATATCAAGTAAACCAGAGTTTACGTGATAGAAATACTTAAAATAGACTTTGTTAAGTTCTACAAGGTTTTTTTCACTTCAAGAGTATACTTACCTCCCTAATACTTTTGATATTGCTAAATATTGGCTTTCACTCAATAAACACTCAGATTAAAACAGTTAGGTGCCCCTACTGGGCAGGGAGTCAGAGCGTAGTCTGGCGGATGCCAGCCCCACCACCGCGCATGCGCAGACTAGCACTTCCTCTTTGCTAGATTATTGGCAAAGAGATCACACATGTTTTTTTGTTCAATAGCTTTTTCGCTCTCTTAAACTGTTTAAGTGGTGTTTGTTTGGAGTGTTAGTCACTTTTTTGGATGGCGGATAGGAATACGTCGCCACAGGAGGACGGAGGACCTTTAAATCAGGTGACTTCTAGTAAAATTAGCGAGTTTTCTTCCCGGTGTATTGTGTTTCCGGGACTCGCGTTTACCGTGATAAGCGCCTTGGTTGGTTGGGTTATATCAACTTGGTGCTACCTAGGACTAATTTCTCTTTCTGTTTATGTCCACAGGTCTGTATGACGCTAGGTGGTGACGTCACAGTACCAGAGAATTAGTTTTCTCTCCACCATGGTTCCATTTCCTACTAACACTGTTAGGTTATCTAACCAAATGAAAAATTATGTCCAGTGAGTTGGAGGCCTGGTATAAAGGTCTTCTCACTTTGCCCTCTTGATCCAATTCCTTCCCCATGAGGTGGAGAGAGTTAAGAGGTGTGCAGATGGTGGAGTTTCCGGTTCGTCACGTTGGATGGTTTGTCTATACAAAGTGTCAGGTATCTAGTTATTGATAATGTGGTGATGTTAATTATTGTAAACAAACAAAGGGAGATAATTAACATTTTTGCCAGAAAAGAGTTATCTATATGTATCTGATGGTTGTGTAGTCAACTTATCCATTCAGCATACAATTCGTCCTTGCACTGGGATGTTTTGTTGGGATCGATTTTTTCCTGTCACGGGATTAATGACGTCATAATCAGCCTGGCTATGTATTTATCAGCAATTCAAGCGCTATGCTGGTTTCTGATGTATATTGATCTTTATGATCGTTTTCCTTCTCTTTGAGTTGGATTCAGTTTCTAAGCTTAACTAGTTGCTCATACTCCTTGTCCTTTGGCCTGTTTCAGGGACCGGGTTGCGCGTCCTGTGGACGTTTTATGCATGTAAAGTTCTGGCCGCATCTGTGTTATCGATGTAGCCCTTGTGGTCCCTTGATTAATTGTGACATATGTAAGCACTGGGGGGGCGAGTTAATGTCCGAATTCTTGTGCTGCTTACAGGCGACGGACAAGGTGGTAGAGGAGGAGAAGAAGAAGAAGCGGAAACGAGAGGTTGTAAGTAGGAAGGGTAAGGGGAAGGTCTCGTCCGCGGTGGATATGGAGACCTTCCGGACCGAGATGTTGGGAGAGATGAAGAGGACAATAAAAGATTTGGTTCCAGGGTTGCTTCGTGGCATGCTTCCTGGACCAGATCCTTTATTGTCCTCGTCATCGGCTTCGGAGCAGGTAATCCCCGCCTCTGGATCGATTTTCCTTAGTCCGCTTCCGTTGTCCGACGATTCAGAGGTGGCCCCATTAGAGGGGGCGTTCCACGGCCCTGGCAGCAGGCTTATTGCCGCGCCGATAGGGGACCGTGGACGGTTGTCGCTGGAACCCGCTGGCTGCTTATCAGTCCAGGGGTATCCGCACGCCGCGGTGGCCAGTACCTCCTATGGCACCGTTCCTGGTCAGCCCGGGTTAGCTCTCTTTGCTGACCCGGGGTCTAATCTTTCTGACCAGGGTGATGAGGATTACCTGCTAGGGTCGCCGTCTGACGACGTGGACATGGATGAAGACGTTTGTGCACCCCTCGCGGGGAATACAGGCGCTTTTTTCCACGGTATTACTCACCCTGGAGTAAGGTCCGCGGTTCAGATGGTGGCCCAGGGCGCTGCTGATGGCCAGCGGTACCGCATACCTCGGCTTGCCGAGCGTGTAGCTGGTGCTGGCCGGGCCCGTGGTGGGGCTATATATACCCCGCGCTCTACCGCGGTGCCTGCTCCTGGTCAAACCAGTGATATTCTCATGCCGGTGCTGTCAGGCCCGCATGTTTTCCCTGGCTTGCCAGGTGTATCAGCGTACCCGCCGTCAAGCTCTACTGCTTGCGCTCAGGAGGAAGACGAAGGACCCCGTCTTGTAGAGCGCTCGCAGTTAGCCACGGAGGAGGATTGGTATGACGCTTGCCAGTGGTTGGTGAGCGTTAGGCCTGATCTGCCCGTGGAGCAGTCGGCTAGCCACCGTGTTCACACGCCGTGGTTAGCTGGGAAACCAACTGCTAACGCTATGCCTTCTCTGCCGCTGGCGGAGCATGTCGTTGACATGTTCAAGGCGGCGGAGTCGTCCATTAACACGAGTGGACGTCTCGCGAAGGCCCCTCGCGAGGTGGCCAGGCGTTGTCGCATCGTGCCCCTGGACTACCAGCGGTACGGTGTGGTACCCAAGCCCAGCGTGGATGACCGCGCGGCTTTGGGTGAGGATACGCGGCCGGGCTCCCGTTCTGACGCGGGGGTCTTGTGCGCGAACGCGTTGCGTTCGGCGAATACCGCGTTGCGTGATGCGGAGGAGAGTGGGAGGGCTTCGATTGCCGCTCTGTCCCACGTCTCCCAGCTGTTACAGGGGGTAGTAACGGCATCCGCATCGCGCCAGCCAGGCCCGCTCGCGGTCCAGCGAACCATCCAGGATGGTATTAACCTGGCGCTGGACTGTATGACGCGGGCGGTGACCAGGAGTGTCCGGGCAAGACGCACATTTGCCCTGGACAATCTGTGCCCGTCTCAGGACCTGTATAATAGGCTACTCCGTACGCCTATGACGGGTCCTGGTCTTTTTGGAGGTGAGGGATGTCGCCACCTCCAGGAGACGGTCACCCTGGTGAATAACCAGAGGGCGCTGCGCGAACAGTTTGAGGTGCTGCGTCGTGCTAACGTTCGCGCCGCGGCCCCTGCGTATCGTCCCCTGCAGGCTCGAGGTGGTGCTGGCCAAGTCAGAGGCCAGCCGCCGTCGCAGCGCCGGCCTCGGCCGCGTGCGATTCGGCCAGCAGTGAGGGGGGCGCAGGCTCCTCAGCCGCCGTCAGCCAGGCAGCCGCCCGTGCACCGAGGTGCGCGCGGGGCGGGGCGGGTCGCGCGAAGATCTGGGCGTGGTTATCGTTCCTGACAGGGCGCTTACCGCGGTAAGGACCACGCCGGTGTGTATGGTGACGGAGACAGTGCCGCTCTTGCATGCCTTGTGTCCACCGCGGTCCCTAGGTGGACCGGTGGGAGGCCGGCTAGCCGACCACATGCAAGAGTGGGAACGGTTAACTCAGGACCGTTTAGTCTTGCGATGGCTTTCCGTGGGGTATCATCCAGAGTGGATGACAGGCCCGCCGTCGCGACTGTCTCTGGTGCCAGTCTGGACTCCCATTCCGAGAGATCCAGATCAAAGGTTGTGTCTCGAGGAGGAGATAAATTCCCTCGTACAAAAAGGAGCTATTCAGCCGGCACAGAGGTGTCCGGGCTTCTATTCAACCCTGTTCTTAGTAACAAAACGCACCGGAGGGTGGAGACCGATTCTCAACCTCAAGCCATTGAACAAGTTCATCGAGACGCCCAGTTTCAAGATGGAAACGGTGCGCTCGGTGTTGGCAGGGTTGGAGAGGGGGATGTGGACGGCGTCAATAGATTTGAAGGACGCTTATTTCCACATCCCCATCCACGGGAGTTTCTGTCGCTTCCTGAGATTTGCATTCCAGGGCAGACAGTGGGAATTCAGGGTGTTGCCCTTCGGAATTTCCACGGCTCCTCGGGTTTTCACCCGTGTGGTTCTTGCAATCACAGCATACCTCCGCAGGAGAAGCATAGCAGTCCACACGTACATAGACGACTGGCTGTTGAAAGCGCACACCCGGGAAAGTTTGTCCGCCAATCTGGAGATTGTTTTGAAAATTCTCACAGACTTGGGCTGGATGATCAATTTCCCAAAATCAGAGCTGACTCCATCCCAGAAGTTTGTTTACCTGGGGATGTTCTTCGATCTAGAGACAGGATATGTTTATCCTACTCAGGAGAGAGTTCAAATACTCATCTCGTTGATTCAGTCAGTGTGCGACAGTCGTCATGTCCTGGCACGGGTTTACTTGAGAATGCTGGGGTTGATGGTTTCGTTGGAACCAGTCATTCCTCAGGCTGCCTTACGCAGGCGGCCGATCCAGTTGTTTCTCATGACACAATGGACCCAGAGTACAGGTTCGCTGGACTCGAATGTGTCAGTGTTGGCGCCTCTGATTCACCACCTGCAATGGTGGTTGAATACAGAGAATCTCTTGCCGGGGGTTTTGCTAACCCCTCCCCACCCTCAGGTGACTGTGTATACAGATGCATCGATGGAGGGCTGGGGAGCTTGCCTGGAAGAATCCACGATATCAGGGCTTTGGAATCTGGAACAGTCACAGGAACATATAAATCTACTGGAGCTAAGAGCAGTAGTCCTGGGCCTGGAACATTTCTTACAGAAAGTTCAGGGCAAGATTGTTCTTATTCGTTCAGACAACTCAACAGTTGTGACTTACATAAACCGCCAGGGCGGAACGAAGTCGCCCAGTCTCTGTATGATGACATGGAAACTGCTTTGTTGGTGTCTGGATCACCAGATTACCTTGAAAGCAGTTCATATTCCGGGAAGGTTAAACCTGCTAGCAGACTCATTGAGCCGAAGGATGAGTGTTTTACCCACGGAATGGCAACTAAATCAATGTGTGGCGGATCGTCTGTTCGACCATTGGGGGAAACCCAACATCGATTTGTTCGCAACGAAGAAGAATGCGAAGATGACGACGTACGTCTCTCCGATTCCGGATCCAAGCGCTTTCGCAACAGATGCGTTAGCTATCAGCTGGGGGAGAATGTATGCATACGCATTCCCTCCAGCAATCCTGATTCCAAAAATTCTTCAGAAAATCAGACAAGAGGAATGCCAAGTGCTTCTGATCGCCCCGGATTGGCCAAGCCGATCATGGTATACGGATCTGCTGGACCTTCTGGTCTGCAATCCGGTTCCTCTGCCTCTGATGGACGATATTATCTTCCAGGGCAAGGCCCTTCACAACAATCCGTCAATGTTCAGATTGACTGCGTGGATGTTGTCAAGGAATCTAGAATTAAGGAGGGCTTTTCTGAGCAAGCAGCCATGTTTATGGCCAAAGCCAGGAGGGGGTCAACCTCCAGAGCATATAATTATAAAATCAACAGATTTGCGGAATGGTGCTCAAAAAGATGTATTGATCCAATGGATTCATCTATTCAAGTAGTAGCTGATTTCCTCTGTCACCTCTATGATGCCTATAGCCTCAAGCCTAACTCTATTGCTGGTTATAAGTCAGCATTATTGTCTGTTATTCCTTGCTTGGCTAAGAGGGGAAGTGATGAAGTAAATACATTGAATGTATTAATTAAAGGCATGGGCAATCTAAGACCAAGGAATCCTCCTGTGATTCCGTCTTGGAGTTTATCGCTAGTGCTTCAAGTACTAGGTGATAAGCCTTTTGAACCACTTAGTTCCATTTCTATGAAACTATTAACACTGAAGACTGTGTTTTTAATTGCTGCGGCCTCGGCTAGGCGTAGGAGTGAGATTCATGCCTTATCAGCCGAGGATGACCGTTTTGTGGTTTCAGGGGAAGGCCTTAAGCTGCTACCTAGGATTAATTTCTTGGCTAAAAATCAGTCGTTGAAATATCCAGGTCAACCTATTATTTTGCCTGCTTTAACTAGATATGATCCTAATTCTAAAGCATGGTGTCCCGTCCGGGCGCTGCGCCGGTACAAACAACGTACGGCGGCATGGCGCACCGACCAGTCAGCGTTATGGTTGTCATATATTGAACCCCATGGGAGGGCTTCTAAGGACACCATTTCCAGGTGGATTGTGGAATGCATTCAGTTTTGCCATAAATCCGCCACCGGGAAGCAGGTTGACGTGGCCAAGGCTCACAGTGTCCGCGGCGTAGTGACATCCACGGCCCTATTTAATGGGGTCCCTGTGGATGATATTATGTCGGTGGCTCAGTGGCACTGTGAGTCAAGTTTTACAGACCATTATCTCCGTGACACCTCTAATCCTCTCGCCTTGTCGGTTTTGAAAAAATAAATCGGTTTATATTTTTTGAGGTGATTTCCTCATTACTTATATATATCACAATTAATTTATGGAAACACCCACTTTTTTGGGCCTGCATCAGTCTTTACCGATGGGAAGATGATGTCAGCAGCCATTTTCAACAAGGTCAGTCTTGTTCATGTGTTGTCCGTTGTTGATTGTATTGTCACGATTACCCGTTATTAATATGGTGATGGTTTGTGTATTTGTGTGGTTCATTGTTGAGAGTTACGAAAATGGAGCTTTTTCGTCTCTGTCCTGTAGTACATGGCACTTGTACGTAGAGAGCGTATAGGACATTGAGGTCAGTCGACTCTTCCTCCCAGGAAGGAGGGGGGGGGGGGAGCGCATATGACATTCGGTCATCTCTCATACATCGGTGGTGTTATCCGATGGTTAGTCAAATCCTGACTGTTTTTTCTTACAGTTTCAGAAGTTTAAGTGCCTTAAACGCAGAAAAGCGTATAGGGATGAGCTGGTCTTTTGACCTCGCCTCCCTCCCGCCAGATTCACTTTCGAATTCTGGCAATATCAAAAGTATTAGGGAGGTAAGTATACTCTTGAAGTGAAATAAATGAAATCTAGGATTTCTTTTTTCACGAGAGAGTTGATACTTACCTCCCTAGATACGGACCCGGCCTCTCCACCCCACAGAGGCTCGGTCTTCAGGCTCTTAATAGTTGCATGTGTGTCAGCCAATAATCTAGTCAGAGGAAGTGCTAGTCTGCGCATGCGCGGTGGTGGGGCTGGCATCCGCCAGACTACGCTCTGACTCCCTGCCCAGTAGGGGCACCTAACTGTTTTAATCTGAGTGTTTATTGAGTGAAAGCCAATATTTAGCAATATCAAAAGTATTAGGGAGGTAAGTATCAACTCTCTCGTGAAAAAAGAAATCCTAGATTTCGTTTATTTGGTGGTTTGATCATTTCGGTTGAACTTGTTAAAAAAACACCATTTTGGCTGTTTGTCTGTCTGTCTGTCTGTCTGCGTGCATGTGTCTGGAGCGGGATCTCAAAAACTGCTGAATGGTTTTGGATCAAATTTTAATATAACGGAGGAACTTGCAGTGTAAGAGGATTTCCAGACTTGGATCCTGATCCGAATAAAAGAATCCGGATCCAGATTGGATCAAATGCTGGCTCTACGGATATCTCGAAAAACTACTGGTCCGATTTGGCTCATCTTAACACAAGAAATAGTGTGACCATGCACTCAGATTCCAAAACTTTGGGCATGATCCGACAAACTCTGGAAAATCCAGAAAATCTGAAAACCTTTTACAATGTGACAAAAATGGGAGGGGCGAGTGTCTGCAATCTCTGATTGCACTTGTTTTAACTGTCATGTATTTATTTATACTTTATAGTTGCTGATTGGAAGAATCGTCACCAGAAGGAACATAAATTACTGAAGGATTGATACAGGCTAGGCGTTATATCAACTACGTTCTGATCAGATGCAAATCTATATACTGTTATGATACCAGCTAATAATATGCAAATAGGCCATTGACTATTTTGTGATAATCTATTTTTTGTTTTTAAAACTCGATTGGTCATAGCCAAAAATTATTTCTTCAGTTGTTTTTGGAAATCTGCATTTGAAGATCATTTTGATGAATATTTTAGACCCAGTGTGATTGAGCTAGTGTTATAACATTCAGGTTCTGTTTTCACTGCTTAGCGCCACATGTGCATTGAACAAATCTTGTAGAGCCGAAAATCCAGTTCATGGAAACTGTGCTATGGACAGACAGATAAACAAATTACTACAGTACAGCTCATAAATAGGTTAAAATGCTTCCAAAACAAAAACATGTTAGTTAGTAAGAAATGTTATGTTGAATATTTTGTGTTTAATTGCATTGGAAAACATGCAATGCGTTCTAATCCAATTATGTTCAAAATATTCAACGGTACATTCAATTTAGTTTTGTAACCATGTTAACCTGTTCACCGATGAATTCTCCATGTCTTATTTTTAAGGCAACAATACATGAAATTTGTTAATTATTTTAAAATTAATTTCACTGGAAGCTGTTGCTACCTAAGGCTTCCAGTCAAATTTGTTCCTTGGTTATGAAAACACATCTTAAAGTTTTCTAAGTTAAAGGTGCATATTCACAGCAGAATGGTTCAAAATTTATTTTTTTAAATTATATATTTTTAGAGGCATAAATTGTGTGCCTAGATGTAATAAAATGAAATAAATCTTACCATATGATGATTTCATTACGTATAAATTAATATAATTTTTTAAGTTGTCAAATTGAATTAGAGGCACAAGTCCCTAATTCAAATTCACAACTAAACCTATGAAATTTATTGATATGGACTGAAATTATCGTATGTTAAGATTTATTTCATTTCATTTACATTGAGAATTTAAGCCTCTAAAAGTATATACATGTAATTTCAACAATTTTACTTTCACCCACTTTGGTGTGAATATGCACCTTTAAAGGGAGAACACAAACAGAGACAGGCCACAGCATGCCAAATGATACTTTTAAATAAATTTTGCTAATTAAAATTTCCTTAACCCTTTAACCCTCGAATTTGTTCAAGAAAATTTCAACTTTCTCATAGAAAGTGTCCATTTGCAGACCAAGAGAAGACTATTTTTGAAAATTTACCACTGGAAGGACTGGTTCGGTTACCAGTGGTAAATTTTCAAAAACAGTGTTCTTGGTTTGCAGATGGACATTTCTCAACACCACTGCAGAAGCCATTTTTGGCTGATATGAGTGTCAAAGGATTAATAGTAAATTTCGCCAAGGAAAGTCATTTTCTTAAATATCTGATTAGAATCACTTAGTGATGTCATCGTGTGAATGATTGTTATGGTATGAGGTCATCGCATGAATAGCACTGAGCTGTTGATAATTGGTAACTCCCAGCAGCTCATTCAGACAGCACCATATTAAGATCCTAATGTATGTTAACCCCTACCACTCTGATGCCAATATTATATCTTTTACTGTGTCAATAGCAAAGAAACTGGTGTACATTTTTCAACAATTTTAGTGGACTATGTTGTCGTCTATGACAGCAATGTCTTCCACCAAATATGATGGAAAAGGAACACCTAAATTGTCTTATTTTAATTTGAAATTTAACCATTTTACCATTAGAGTTAAACTAGAACTTGAATTGGAGCCGATGTCCCGCTTCATAGCCGTATAAGATGCTAGTTTCTACTTATTTGAAAACATGTGGCCTAATCTGAATCCTCGTGCTTGATGAATCTTGTGATGATAGTATACACTGAATTTTATGGTATATCAAAATTCATGACTTTAGCCGAAATTTTAACAATGATAAGATTTTTGTGAAAAGATGTCAACTTCTTTTTAGTTTATATCATATGGTAAAATCTATTATTTGTGGTGTTTTATTGAAATATAATTCTCATTTGTGAAATTTTGACATATCTATTGTGATAACTGTTGACACAATCAAAGAGGGCTGTCCAAAATTGCCACTGGAATAACTGAGTTGGTAGCTGAGCCAGTCATTCAAGTAGGTTTTAAAAATATTCTGTTGACATGTAAACAGTCATTATCTATGAGAACATTTTTTTCGGTCAATTTTCTTTCAGATATTTGATTGAGATTGCTTCCATTAGTTATGTTAGTTGGTCCTGTATATCCTTGAGAGATTAAGTCAGAAGTACGGTCATTATCTACGAGAACATTTTTTTGGCCAATTTTCTTTCAGATATTTGATTGAGATTGCTTCCATTAGTTATGTTAGTTGGTCCTGTATATCCTTGAGAGATTAAGTTATCTTATTAAAATAGCTTATGAAAAATGATTATCGAATGTGCTATAATATTTTCTTCTTAAACTTTACTGCTGAAGTATTTACTAATGTGGGTAAATACTGGTGCTAAGAGGATTTACTCGTAATTAAACATTTTCAATCCTTTCTTATAAGTCACGTTTGTAAATTAAACTTAGTGCTTTAATGGTCAAGCCGGCCAAAACCGGCCTCTGCAGTGGTCTTGAGAAATATCAATTTACAGGACAAGAGGAGAATAATTTTGAAAATTTACTACTGGAATGCCTGGCTCATTAACCGAGCCAGTCATTCCAGTGGCAAATTTTCCAAAATAGTCCTCTCTTGATCTGCAAATGGACATTCAATAGGCAAATATTTGGATTTTCTTGACCCAATTTAACCATTACTTTAATGGGCAAGGCGGCCAAAAGCAGTGGCCATGAGAAATGTCCAGTTGCGAGCCAAGAGAAGACTATTTTTTACATTTTAGCACTACAATGACTGTTGTGATAACCGTGCCAGTCATTCCAATGGTAAAATTAAAAAAATTAGTTGACTGATTAGTCATCTAGACATGCAAATGAACATTTAGTAAATCAAAATTTAAATTTTCTAAAATTTTGACTATTAACCCTTTAACCCACGAATTTGTTCAAGAAAGTTTAGATTTTCTCATAGAAAATGTACATTTGTCGACCAAGAGGATATGTTTGAAAATTTACCACTGGAATGGCTGGCTCGGTTATCACAAATGGACATTCCTAAAGACCACTGCAGAAGCCGTTTTTGGTTGATATGAGTATTAAAGGGTTAAAATGCTAAGCCACATCATTCTGATGTTACCAACGTTGGTATAGGTCGAGATTTTGTAAATTTGTATTTTATTACTATTTTATGTCTGGGTGTAAAATTAATACACTTTCCATTCCTGGTGTGATAGGGGTGAAATGCATTCCTTCAAACCATCATATCGCATTTAAAATCACGAAGTTCAAACCACGAGCCATGAGACACAGTTACAGAAATAAGTTCAACTGCATCACATCATGGACTCATGGTAACGTCCGTACAAAATGTGGATTTCCCCAGTGGCTACCTGCTCATGCAGCAGCTATGAACTCTGAGAATCAGGGACCCGCTCTCTACATAAAGCTCACATTAATTTAACCCTCCATAGAATAATGACATGTGTATAATGGCCACTTTTCTCGGGTCTCAATTATTTTAGATATTTAATCTGTTTGGCATAGAAATGAAAGACAGGTAAACTTGCTCGTTAAGACCACCTGTCTTCAATAACACAAGTACAGTGGTTCATTTTAGCTCGTTAATGGTCAAAATTGGTCAAGAAAATCAAAATATATCCCAATTGAATGCCCGTTTGCAGGTCAGAAGAAGACTATTTTTGAAAATTTATCACTGGAATTACTGGCTCGGTTATCGAACCAGGCATTCCAGTGGTAAATCTTAAAAAATGTCCATCTCTTGGCCTGAAAATGTGCATTGATCAAGAGTATTGCAGAGGCCGTAATTTGGCCATTAACCAATTAAATCTCAAACTGGCCAAAAACGCTTTCTGCAGTGATCTTGAGAAATGTCCGTTTTGCAGAGCAAAAAAAGACTATTACTGAAAATGTACCACTGGAACCAATAACCGAGCCAGTTATTCCAGTAATAAATTTTCAAAAATAATCTCTTGATCAGCAGTTGGACATTTTCTTGAACAAATTTGAGAGTTAAGGGGTTAAGTGACCAGCATCTTTTGGTTCCTGTGGACATACAGTACAGCTCAAACATTTATGAGATAACAGGTTTCCAAAAAAACCCCAGAAACATGTTAGTAGTATTTTGAAAACAATGTAATAAAAAAAAAAATCTATAAAACGTAATCACAGTAATCATGTGTTAAGATCATTTGAGAGATTTCTGTATCAGTGTAATAATATCTGTTGCTATTTTACGGCAAGGCCAGTTATTGTACAGATTATTGTAAATTGTTAATTTTCTTTAAAAAAGTTTAACCTTATTTTTCTAAGTTTCCATTGTTCAGACTAATTACTATTTTTTGTTTGTGTTTTTGAAACCGCTGTAACTTTCAAGAACTGTGTTTTCAAAATGTATGGCGATCTATTTTTCATCAGCTGCTGCAAAATCTGAAAGAATAATTTATCTCATTTTCAAGGCAACCGTATAGGAATATTGATGAATATTTTGAAATTTATTTGACTGGAAACCATCTCTCTCTTAGGAATTGATTTCAAAATATGAAGAATAAGTTTTAGATTTTTCAGGGATTTGTTGTTGAAAGAGTTAATTGTCCATAGCACTAAGAGGGTTAAGAATCGAACAATTATTGGTACCAGTTTTGTTATAATACATTCCAATGAGAAGTATATATATATATATATATATATATATATATATATATATATATATATATATATATATATACTAGTCAAAAAAAAGAAACTTCCGCTCCAAATATTGGGATATTCAATAGTTACTCTAATCATTGCTACTATAAACATAGGCCTACTATGTTTGTTTTGGACGCTGAGGTAATGCGTATGGTTGTGTTTTAACGTGCTCAATGATGCATGTCCATGTGCGTGCACTGTTTGTGTGATTTGCACGTGCATGTCCCACTGGGGTATAACCATGTGCTAGTGTCAGTGTCAGTGACTTTCTGCTGTTTTCATGTGTATCCAACTTGAAAGCAACTTAATTTTGTTGTGACTAAGAATTCCACCAAGCTGGGATGCCGAGAATTCCTGCAAATCTGCGAGAACGAGCTGTTGGTCTTCTCCAGGCCGGTACAGTGACTGCAGAAGTGGCTCGTATTGTTGGTGCCTCTGCCAGGGCTGTGAGAAATCTGAGGAACTTCAACAGGCACTGTTACACGAGTGGAACAACATTCCACAAGCAGAAATCAACAGTCTTGTGAATTCCATGCGCAGAAGATGTGTTTCTGTTGTCGGTGCGCAAGGTGGTCACACGATATTGAGATGTGAATTTGGAAAATGACCCCTTGCCTGTATCAGCTCTTTGTGAACGACCCTCTGATGTGCCCTGCAGAAGTTGATAGCTGATTGATAATTCCCATACCAAATTGAATTATTTATTGTCATTAATGAAATATACACCTGTGCAAAAGTTAAGCACCACCCTATTTTTACGCACATGCGAGGGTATATTCATGTGCTATGAAGAAAGCAATAGCATAAACATTTATGTACCCATCCATCTTAGTGCAAGAGGTAATAATGCAACTAGAGGAATGCTGATTATGATGGTGGGGAAACACTGTATGTTTTTGTTTGAACTTGAAAACGAGGCCTGAATATGGTTACGTTGACACAACTGACAACTATTGCCCTACAGTTGACACACGTGGCTAGATTGTCATTAATGGTGTCTGAAAACGAAGTTTAACATCTGTGCACGAGTTTGAGACTGTCATTATTAATACCTGGTATATCCACCTTGTGCCTGGATGACGGCCTGGACACGACGTCTCATGCTGGTCACCAACCGACTGATACGCCATTGTGGTATTCGTTGCCATTCAAGATGGAGTGCGTCTGTTAATTCCTGTAGGTTCTGCACAGGAGGATCCCTCCTCACCATGTTTCCCAGAATGTCCCAGATATGCTCAATAGGGTTCATGTCAGGGCTCCTTGCTGGCCATGGTAGGGTTTCGATGGCATTCTGGCGGAGGTATTCATGCACAGCTCTAGCACGATGTGGTCGGGCGTTGTCATCCATGAATATAGGGTGGGTTCCAGGTGCATGATTTACAAAATGAGGGACCACAACTCTATCCAGTATGGAATCTTGATATCTTTGTCCATTTAGTGTTCCAGGTACAGTCAACAGATCCAGCTTACAATCAAATGAGATGCACCCCCATATCATAACGGAACCTCCACCAAATGGAACTTCTTCCATGATGTTACGTTGGTCGTACGCCGTGCGTCTGGACCTCCATACACGAGTTCGACCATCTGTGGCATGAAGCAGGAACCGACTTTCATCGGACCAGTGTACCCGTCTCCAGGATCTCATGTTCCAGTGTCTTCTTTCGTTGCACCACCTCAGACGCTCCTCTTTGTGGTGTGCAGTGAGGAGAGGACGTCTGACAGGTCTCCTAGCTTTCATGCCAGCAGCATACAGTCTCCTTTTGACGGTAGACATTGACACTCTATTGCGCGTTTCCCATTGCTGGCTGAGCACTCTGCTGTTGGTGAATGGAGATCTCCTAACAAGGCGTACTAGGGCTCGATCATCACGGGCAGTAGTCTTCTTCGGTCTTCCAGATCTAGGCCTGTCCTTCACCTCGTTAGTTTGCCCATGTTTTGCAATCAAACGACTGATTACAGTATGGTTAATGTTCAGCTGTCTGCCAATCTCTCTGCATGACATACCAGTGGTATGCATGCCTATGATTTGCCATTTCACACGATCACTTAACCTTCGTCTTGCCATAGCGGTTCACAATCAAGAGCTAATTCTCTCTGTACAAATAAACCACGGTCATGAACACAAAATTCCTAATCTTGTAGCCTAAATCTGTATGTAATGTTCTACACCTCAAACTGGACTTTTACATAACTGAACACGTGTGCTGTTTCCCGCCACGCACGGACATCAAGCGGCGTGAAGTCATGCATGCATGTGCATTTCGTACTTGGAATTATGTCAGCTAACGCGGGGACAAAAAGTATGGCAGCCTAGTTGTACCATCATGTTTCTACGTTCTATTGTTTTTGCTGGTGCTTAACTTTTGCACAGGTGTATAATTTCAACCACAGCGAATAAATTTTAATGACGTGAATTGTTGCGGAGGTTTCTTTTTTTGACTAGTATATATATATATATATATGATATATGGAGGGTCTTTAAATGAGATTTAATTTAGCTCTTTAATGCTCAAATTTGTTCATGAAAATTTAATTTTCTCACTCAAATATTCATTAGCAGACCAAGAGATTATTTTTGAAAATTTACCACTGGAATGACTGGCATGTGTATCGAGCTAGTCATTCCAGTGGTAAAATTAAAAAAAAAAATTTATTCTGCATATGGACATATCAAAACCACTGCAGAAGTCATTTATCGAGGCATTGCGTGCTAAATGGTTAATATAGAAAATATTTAATGTTTTTAATAATACAGTCACACCTGCATAAAAGACCATCCACAATTTGGATCCAAGAGACAGAGTTCTTTTGTAACAGGTTGTCAAAATACTGATAGGGTTAGAGACCTGTTGTGACTCTTTAATGATAAACCCGGACGAAACAGGCCTCTTGTGGTCTTGAAGAATGTCCATTTACTGGCCAAGGAGACACGTTTTTGACAATATACTACTAGAATGTGAGCCAATCATTCTAGTGGTAAATTTTCTAAAATTATCTTAGTCCGCAAATGGACATTCCTGAAGACCACTGTGGAGGCTAGTGCTGGTTATCAGGTTAATGACAGGCATCCTTATCACAATATACAGTAGCAATTTTATAAAACACTCATGGTTGATTGCAGTAGTAATATTTATGAATGAATACATCAGTATGTCAGAATACCTATGATAAACATAAAATTCCAGTGCTCTTGTGTGCATTCCATACATTTGCTGTAATTATAAGATGAATGTGTGATACTGTTCAATTATAAAGTGAGTATCATAGAACAGATAACATTATAATGATGTGGTGCTTTTGTGATGTAATGCAATATTGTGCTCCAGTAAGCTTTATATATGATGTTCATTTTGTTGCTAATGCAATGGATAATCTTTTACTTGGTACCGTGTTCTTGAGCCATCTATAAATCTGTGTTCTTAGTTCAGTATTTTACGCGTTGAGGTATGTGTGTTTGTCTGACAAAATATGAAATGCTCTTCATGTTGTTTAGAGACTTCATTTATTATCTTGTTAAAGTGATATGAAATTATAATCATCATTAATGTCAGTCGCTTAGTACTTTACTAGTCAAAAAACCCCAAAACCAGCCTTTGAAGTGGGTTTAAAAATGTCCATTTGCAGCCAAGAGATTATTTTTGGAATTTTAGCATTTAGTCATTCTGGTGGTAAATTTTCAAAAATAATCTGATAGCATATGGATATTCACTAAGCAAAATCTTTTATTTTCTTGGCCAATCCTGACCTTTAAAGGGCTAATGCTGTGTGTAGCATTGTCAGAGTGCAGACTGAAAAGTGATGGTAAATGGACCTTTCCAATTTTTAGATATGCCCCGCCCCCATCTCTATATAAGCTCCACCCACACCATGCTCGTGTTGTGATCAATCGATCTTTGAAAACACTCAATTTCCAGAAAATAATGCACGTAAACTGTTGAATATTTTGAAACTATATCGACTGGGTGCTGTTGCTGCCTATGGCAGCAACAGCGCCCAGTCAAATTAGTTTCAAAATATTGAACCGCATGTTTATTAAGTAGTGGACATACAATTTGTACAACAATCCTTAGTCCATCATCAATCAAGCGTTTGTGACGAACTTGGCTACATCATTCGTGATGTAATTGAGTTTATTTAATAGTTAAGACATACAATTCGTACCAGGTGCCGGACTACTAAGCGTTAAAGACAGACTATTTCGGATCATTCATGACGTCATGATCATGTCGTCAGCATACACGTCACATAGTTGATTATGACGTCATATGATGGATGGATAAACTGGGAAGGTGAATTAAGCCATCCGACTCCAAGATCTCAATGAAGGAATCCAGTTTTAGCTATGCTATGCCCATCTGTAGCTAAGCTGCACCCACGCTTTGCCTGTGTTGGGATCGATCGATCCCTACATTCTCTGAATGAACCTCAACTTCCAGAAATCTATACAGGTAAGCTGTGGAATATTTTGAAACTAATTTGACTGGGTGATAGGCAACAACAGCGCCCAGTCAAATTAATTTTAAAATATTCAGCATTCTTATTAAATAGTAAAGACATACAATTCGTACAGCCTGTCGGACTATAACACATTTAAGACAGACTAAATCGAGTCATTCATGACTTAATTGATTATGGCATCATCCTGCACATCACACAGTTAATAATGGATGTTTCCAGTTTTAGCTATGCCCCTCCCATCACTAGCTAAGCTCCACACTTCGCCAAGTTGGGATTGATCGATCCCCGATTGCCCTGACTATCTGAAAACTACAGTTAAGTTGTTGAATATTTTGTAACTAATTTGACTGGGTGCTGTTGCTGCCTATGGCTATAGCTGGGCAGCAACAGCGCCCAGTTAAATTAGTTTCAATATATTCAACAGGATCTTTACTAAATGGTAAAGACATACAATTCATACAACAATGCATAGTCCATCTTCAACTATGTATTCGTGACATACTTATCTACGTCATTCATGATGTCATAATGACGTCATTGATTGTGATGTCATTCTATACATCACGTAGTTCAGTATGACATCATATCAGGGATGGATACAGTGGAAAGGTCCATCAGGGAAAAGGTTAAATTTCAGATTCCTGGAGAATAAGTCTATTGCAGCAACAGCTCCCAGTCAAATCAGTTTTTAAAAATTCAGCGGAATGTTTATTAAATTGTAAATCCATCAAAGAGATACAATTTCCACACTAGTGACAGATTTTTCAATTTGTATGATGGAGCGATACGTCATGATTGCGATGCCAGCTAACTATTGATGTAATTGATTATGATGTCATGTACTTGAGTAACAGATTGGATCCATCTATTGTACTGGTAACTGTAGTTGTTTATCGAAACCTGCTCAAGAGACCGCCTGCCTTTCCTGTCCAGAAGATTGTTGTTATTTACAGGGTTCATACTGTTTGTGGAATACCTGGGGAGAGTTATGGAATCTGAGAATTTAGAACCATAGGGCCTGGAAATCCTGGACAATCAGCGGCTTTTCTCATATGTCATGTAGAAACCATGGGAAGTTAACCCTTTAACCGATGAATTACCCATATCTTATTTTCTATGCAACCATCCAAACCGAAGGATTGAATATTTTGAAATTAATTAGACTGTAAGCCATTGCTGCCTATAGCTAGGCAGCAACATTGTCCAGGCAATTAAAAAATATTTATCAATTTGTTTTATATTTTAATGAATTTACTTTTTCGGGGATTTGCCGGTGAAATGGTTATCCTTGTAGGCTATGAAGCTCCAGCAAGCATATAGGGAAGCTGTTGAATATTTTGGAACCACTCAAATTAGTTTCAAAATACTCAATATAATGTTTATTAAATTGGAATGGAGGAATCCAGTTTTAGCTATGCCCTGCCAATCTCTAGTAAAGCTCCACCCAGCCTTTTCCCATGTTGGGATCAATTGATCTCTGCACTCTCTGAATCTCAATTTCCAGAAAAATGCAGGTAAGCTGTTGAATATTTTGAAACTAATTTAACTACATACTGTTGCGGACTGGCAGCAACAGCGCCCAGTCAAATTAGTTTCAAAATATTCAACAGAATGATTATTAAATAATAAAGACATACAACGCTTAGTCCGTCATCATTTAAGCGTTTGCAACGAACTACGTCAATCATGAGGTAATTGATTATGACGTCAATCTAGATGTCACATAGTTGATTATGACGTCATATGATTGATGGATAAACTGGAGTCCTACATTGAATTTTGTTTTAAAATGTTCATGTTTGATAGACCATCCAACAGTATGATTATATATGTATGATCGTGTATCATGCCAAAAAGTCAGACAATACACAACTTTTGTTCGACCCTGTAAAACCTGTTTGGTGAATCAGCTAGTTTAATATATAGGCTACCGGAATTTGCATCATGTGCTTTTGTTGTAATCACTCGCTAGCCCTGCATTCGTAGTAGTGATGGCGGCGGCAGCAGTACAGTTGTAGTTTGGCTCGCATGCCCTGAAATTTAATCCAACCTCATCCAACAATGGCTGATCGTGTGTTACGCACATGTAGGACATATCACGTCTATCACTGGGTTGACTCTTTAAGCCTAATTTTCTTCCAAAAAATTAAAACTCAAAGAAAATGTCAATTTACAGACCAAGAGAAGACTATTTTTGAAAATTTACCATTGGAATGACTGGCTCGGTTATCGAGCCAGTCATTCCAATGGTAAATTTTGAAAAATAGTCTACTCTTGGTCTGCAAACGGTCATTTTTCAAGACCACTGCAGAAGTCGTTTTTGGCTGATATGATTGTTAAAGGGTTAAGTGTATTTCGTGTCCAAAGCAGAATGTCTGTATGAACACAACCTCAATGTCATGAAATGTTTTATTGTCTTGTGATGGAAAGGTCAGGGAGTTTCACATTTGGACAATGAGTATGAACTCGGCCTTTAAGACATGCTGTTGATGATCTACTTTCAAACAGTGTTTTAACCATTTAATTCTCAGATTTTTCCAAGAAAATTCAAATTTTCTCAGAAAATGTCCATTTGCAGTACAAGAGAAGACTATTTTTTGAAAACTTAACCCTGGAATGACTGACTCGGTCAATCATTTCAGTGTTAAATTTTTTAAAAAGATTATTCTCGCTCTGCAAATGGGCATATTTCAAGACCACTGCATTAGCCATTTTGGCCCACTTGAGTGTTAAATGTTTAACCTCTTCTGTCAACAGCGCGTCAAAGAGCTCAACATACTCCTTGATATATCAATTAAACATTTTGATGGTCAATGTTATTCAAGATATTTTATTTTTTAGACTGTAAATTTACCACTGAATATTTTTTTGCCACAGCTTGACCATTAAAGAATTTTGGTAAAGAAAATTAAATTTCTACTTTGCCAGTGCCTATCTACAGGCCGAGAGAAGAGTATCTTTGAAAATTTACCACTAGAATGACTGGCTCGGTTACCTAGCCAGTCATGCTAGTGGTAAATATTCAGAAATACTCTTCTCTAGGCCTTTCAAATAGGCATATCTGAAGACCACTGCAAAGTTTTTATTTTATTCAGTTTGACCATTAAAGAGGTAAGTTGACACAAGAGGGCTAATACACAACAAGTGTCTCATGCTAAGTGGTATATAACACTAAGTGCTATTTTCTATGAGGACTAAGAACTTGTGTAATGTGATCCCCTGTCTTTAAGGACTTAATTGTGGTGCTACATAAAGGTGTCTTTATTGACAGGTTTGACTGTATATTTTATGAAATAATGTAAATCAAGTGAAATATGAAAATAAATTTTATTTCTGCATTTTCTTATTTTGTTTCGTCCTGGAAGCTAAGCTAATATATCCCTAACACACACAAAGAAAATATTGTTGTTGCAAGAGGAAAGTGCCTCACGCGGGCCTCCGTCACAGGAAAATGCCTTCAACGCCGAAGCGGAGGAAAAGAGCTGGCAAAAAGGTCCACTCTTTTGTTCAACAGAAAATGCTACGTGCTGAAAATCCTAGTGAAGCTACTAGTAAGGTGGTGCACGCTGGTTTACGTGAAGACGGGATGAACGATTTCCGAAGAATTCCCAGGTCACCATCTTATGTAGTTTCCAAAGATACTGTATTGGTAGATGCCGCTTTATTTATGCGGGCCTTCTGCTACAGTCTAACCTACCATTTAGTTGTTAGAAACGGAAACTAGCTTTGGCCGCAAGTGACAGGGATTCCTACCTATCTTTAGATACAGTTGTCCAATGGGCGCAGACACTCAGCTCCCCGTAGGTCGCTTTGGAATAGCATCTACCTCCAAGGACAGCATGCGTACATGTTACGAGACAAGGCATCCGAATTCGGTGAAAATCTAGCTACCTTGCTCCGCAACCACATAAAACATCACCTGGACAATGGCTACATTTCACGCAAGCAAGTTTGATCACTTAACATGTCTTTATGGTGGGGGTAGAGAGACGGATATCCATCACGAGCATCCTTCCCGTGAGGGCGTGACGAGCTCCAACGCTTCATCCAGACACTTCAATGAATTGGATGGAGATCCGCATCTCGTCCATCACCGCGTGCTATGGATCTAACAGTTGACTTGTCGTTAGGGTTAAATCGAAATATGCGCTGCGGGCCGGTAAATAAACTACTATAGGGAATCCAAACAATTATAAAGCCATACGGCTGGTGGATCGTGGAAAGAGACAATAACTTAATATATGTGAGGCCTTATAGGTAATTGGCCAATTTGACACAACTTTGCCGGAGTGCAGGACGACCTTACCGCAACAGCCGGAAAAGTGGCGTACACTATATGTATCTAAATGAAGAAATTGTCCCTAACCACTAACCTATCCTATCGAGCTGAATAGTAAGGTTTAGGCGGTAACATGCCAGGCTCAAACAATTAGAGCACGGTCAGCGACCTCAGTGTAAAATTGATGATGGCGGGATTAAGTGATGCTGGTATAAATGTTGCTGTATAGTATCTCCTAGCGTACTGCGGTCCAAAGTTTTCTACAATTAAACAAAACATATCAACTGGATGGCTATCTGCCATATACAACTAACCAATGCAATAAGTAGATTATTAATTAAATTAAGTAGCTAAGTATCCTAGACTGATAAACCTAGACGGTGCGGCTAGTTGAAAGCACCGCAGTAAACGAAGATAATATTCACAGTAATATAGAAATTATAAATGACGGTACTAAGACCGGGAAGGTACCTATTAGTCATCAATACCAAATACGGAAGTAATAATTAGATTACAAGAGTATAGTTATTGGAGTACCTAATAGTCGTCGGTACGGAACATGCTACTATGTTACTGAAAATGAGGCGCTAACATATTCATAGCGCAAGTCGACACGTTCTCTGGAGCTGGAGAGATTTCCGCAGGCGATTTCCACAGGATGGCTTCGCAAGCTGACTCCTCCAGGCAGGGTAGATACGGTACACACTCAGGACAGTGAAACAGAGCAGTGAAAAGATGTCTATTAGATATTCCCATTAACTAGTATATAATTTATACGGTAGTGAGAACGTTATCCGTCCGGCGATGGAAATAATACAGTTGAAGGTGTGCCCATTAACAAAGAGGACCGTATATAATGTTTAAGCAGTTACTTAACTTGGCACAAGGTGCGGGATGCGTCGCATAGCTGTTGCGGCGCACCGAGCAAAGCCCACCAGACTGTGGTCAAAATGTTAATTAAAACACACACGACATGCAGTGCGGAGATTGAAGTCATGGTACTATGGCAGTAACAGCACCCAGTCAAATTAGTTACAAACTATTCAACAGCTTTCCTGTATAGTTTTCAGGAAATTGATAGTTATATCTATTAATCCCAACACGGCAAAGTGTTGGGGTGGGAGCTTAGCTAGAAATGGGTGTGGCATAGCTAAAATGGAAAGGTCCTTTGACCATTACGGCTGACAACTGGCAATGCGCATAAATTATGGCCTATAACACATTACTCATTCAGGTCCCAAAGTGTTTGAAGTGTTAATGTCAGCAATGAGCAAATTAGTGAAAATTTCTTGGACTGATTGGTAATGGAATAATATTCACGATTTAGACAAACCTCTGGTTTACGAGAAGGCGCCATTAGAAATACTAATATAGTATAGAATAGTATATTCCAGAGCCTATGCAAAAGCCAGAAATCAAGCAAAGAATGAGTACAGTAATGCAGAGGTTTTGAGCAAGAGATAGCGACAGAGTCCAAAGCAAACCATAAAGCATATTACGGCTATGCCCAGAGCAAACTAAAAACTAAAGACTCTGTGTGTGATCTTAGAAATGCTGATGGATCGCTTACATCTTCTGATGGTGAGAAAGTCGAAATCTTAAATAATTTCCTCACATCAGTATTCACACGTGAAGACATCACACCTGCCCAGCTTCAGCCAGAGAAAATATAGTTTTAGATAATATCAACATTACCGAGGATATGATTATGAAAGAAACTAAATGGAATCAATATAAGCAAGTCTACTGGCCCAGATAATGCTTACCCATGTGTGTTAACTCAACAGTCTTATTGCCTAACACAACCCCGCCCCCCCCTTAACACCTTTTTACAAGTTCATTAAAACAGGTATCTTGCCATCTGCTTGAAAAATATCCCATGTAGCGCCATTATTAAAAAAAGGTCATAGACAATCGGCGAATAACTATAGACATATTAGCCTAACATCAGTTAGAAATTATTAAAATTTTAGAATCAATAATAAAGGACTTCATTATGAATCATTTTGAATCAAACAGTTTGATATCATCATGCTAGAATGGGTTTGACAAGGGCCTCTCATGTATTACCCAACTTATTGCTGTCCTTGACACATGATTAGAACCTGGATTACAATAAGCCCATAATGCCATCTACTTAAGACTCTTCCTAAGCTTTTGACTCTGTACCACATCAAAAACCTAATCAAACTGGAACATTACAGCATTCAAGGTACTATCTTAAATTGGATCAGATAATTTCTGTGTGGTAGACATCAATTAGTTGTTGTCAATGGGAAAAAATCTGGTGAATCACGCGTTCTTAGTGGTATTCCGCAAGGTAGTGTCCTTGGGCCAGTATAATTCATTTGCTATATCGATGACTTGAGTGAGACTACAGTCACCGATCCACATATTTGCTGACGACACCAAAATCCGCAGAGTAATTTATTCTGAAGGTGATGCATCCAGTCTTCAGGACGATCATTGTAAAATCGAAGATTGGTACCTCAAATGGAAAAGTCAGTTAAACTCATAAGTGATGTGCGATGAACTTAAGGAAAACAATGCAAAATACCCCTATTATTCAAATAAATCTGTCCGAAGTGTAAAACTAAGCGAAACCAACACTAAAAAGGATTTAGGTATTACCATAGACTGTCAGCTCAAATTTGGTGAATATTGTGCAATCCAAGCTAAGAGAGCAAATAGAATTTAGGGCTAATACGAAGATCATATACATACATAGATAGACCAACTCTTGTTAAACTGCATACACCACTTGTTAGACCCTTGTTAAAGTTGTTAACAACTCTTGTTAAACTGTATACATCACTTGTTAGACCCATCCTAATGGTAATGGTCGCCTTTACTCAATAATGATTGTACCAACTCTTGCTAAACCGTATACATCACTTGTTAAAACAAGACCCATCCTAGAATACGGTAAAGGTGCCTAGTCACCTTTACTCAATACGGATTGTGCTATACTAGAAGATTTACAGCGTAGAGCCACAAGAATGGTACTTGCACTAAACGACCATAGCTATTTACACAGATTTCAGTTTGTAATGGGGATATGATAGAAACTTATAAGCATCTTTACAATTCTTACAATACCCAATGGCAATATCTAGAATTAGATCAACATTTCAATGCACATGTTGACAATCTAAACTTGAAAAAGAAATCAATAAGCAACACTTTCTCAAATCGTATTATCAGCAGTTGGAATAACTTTGAATTTGTAGTAAATGCGCCTAGCCTAAATTGTTTTGAAAATAGACTAGACAAATTCTGGAGTAGTTACTGGTACATTCAAGAACATATGCATATAAAATATTCTGCTGTAAACACTGCCTACTTAAAAACCTAAATAAGTCCTAATTAGGATCTAGCTACAGGCTTAAAGCATATCAAAGGTAGTATGAGATAAGTATAAGTATAAACAAGATGACGACGATGAAGATGAATGAGCCTGTATTGCTGTTTTGGGTGATTCTCACCGCACTACACAGTGAGACTTTGATGGCTGTTCAACAAAGCGATGGCTTCTTATCTAAGTGACAATAACAATATACACAACCAGAGCAATCAGAGAATGCAGACCCTCGCCATCTCATTTGGAGTTTGGATTTTCCATGGGCTTTTTTCCGAATCATGCCCTAAGTTGTAGTTTCCGAGATATGCACAGATCCAGATTTTGATCCGATCCCAATCTGTCTTCTTTTATATGGGTCACGGCCAAATTCTGGAAATCCCCTTGCCACACAAGTTCTTTTATTGTGTTAAAATCTGAATCAAATCGGATCAGTAGTTTTTAGATACATCTCCGAACAACTGGAATACGTATGCACACACACTATCACAGTCCCGATCTCAATACCCTCTTAACCGTTACATGGTGAGCCTAATTAGGGCCATGCACCGGAAGGTTCTGAAGCCCTATAGTAATCATCGCGTCTGTCCGTCCGTATGTGTCGGCGTTTCGTCCGTCCGTCCGTCCATCCATCCGTCCGCCTGTCTGTCCACAATATCTGGTAAACAGTATATCATACAGACCCGCTTCAGATACTTTAATGAAATTTGGTATATGCCTCAGTTATGATACGCGGATATGACTTGAAGAATTCACATTTATAGGTCAACGATTTTGAGTGAAAATCAGCTTTTTAATGCAAAGACACGATTTTTGTCAATTTTCTCGTAAACACCATATCATACAGAATCGCTTAAATAATTTAATGAAATTTAACAGGTGGCTTCATTATGATGCGCAGACGTGCCTTTTGAAGGATTCACCTTAATAGGTCCAATACTTTGGGTGAAAATTGACTTTTTAATGCAAAAACTCAATTTTTGTCAATTTTCTCATAAACACCATACACAGAATCGCGTAAAATAATTTAATGAAACGTGGCAGGTGGCTTCTTTATGATGCGGAGATCTGCCTTTTGAAGGATTCACCTTTACAGGTCCAACATTTTGTATGAAATGGGCTTTTTAAGGCAAAAACTGAAACACCATATCATACAGAATTGCTTTAAATAATTTAATGAAACTTGACAGATGGCTTCTTTATGATGGATTTTTTCAATGTTCTCGTAAATAGCGTACCAGCCATTCCACCGAAAGTGTACATCAGGTTCATTTTTTGAAAAATAATTAAGAGAATAGAGGTATATATTTTAAGCTACGTCTCTAGTTTATAAATATCTAAGAAATCTTCAATTCTGACCCGTAGTTCACAAATTTTGCCTACTGAATGTTAGGGTCACAAAGTTCATTATTAATCTGCCGAAACAGCCCAACTCCTATTCACTGGATTTTCAGTATATTTTTTCACATTAAAGCTAGGATTCCATTAACGCGCATGCGTATGCGTATGCGTATCAGTATCCGAAATTTTTTTCGCTCCCATTACAAATAGATAGTATGAGTCCATATGTCCGTATGCGTATACGAAACCTGTCCGTATCCGAATCCGGTCGCTAAATGTAGCGATTTTATTCGGATACGGACTGCATTCTGATGTGGGATTCCTTGAAAATGCACTATTATTCTGTACATGCGTTCCAATATATAAGTTAAATTCATAGTAAGCGCGCTGGAATGTGAAATTCACTGAAAGGCTGATAATTTTAGAACATATTCGTACTAGTAGTAGTAGTAGTAGTAGTAGTAGTAGTAGTAGTAGTAGTAGTAGTAGTAGTAGTAGTAGTAGTAGTCCAATTGACTACAATCACTACTTTCGGATACGCAATACTGTTCACTGCTCTGCAATAGGCATTAATACTTTGCATATACAGATTCATTTATAGGACATATGGAAATATATTCATCCTCATTTAGCAATTCACGCGAGTCACAAAATTAAGTGAATTGTTTTTTAAATACGCTAGTATTAAGACATAACAACACAAGTTTAAAAGATAAGTTACTACATCTATCCTGTGTAAACATCTCCCTTAAGCTTAGTCACGCAAGTCACGCTTAGTGTACTTTCTTCAATTAACCGTTTACTGCTCACGCTTAGTGTAATTATATATATATATATATATATATATATATATATATATATATATATATATATATATATATATATATATATATTACAATGTATATATATTTCTGTACAGCCAGGGATATGATCAGTAAAAGGTTTCAGAAATACATTTTTCATTCTCCTACCTATGAAAGTAATTTCTATGCACAAGAGTATTCTCCCTTGACATATACTGACAAGTAAACGGCTAAATTACCGGCATATCATCGGATATGTTCAAAGAAAGAGACACTTGTAGCAGACTTAAGTAAACTTAAGATTAACATGTAATGACCCGTACATTATGTACATACATGTATGTGGAACTGAAAACACAAGTATTGTATACAGTATAAAACAACTATAGCGGCTGTAGGAAGACATATCGAAACAAAAAGCAGTCAGTTTTATCTCGCATTTTCACGAAGTTGAAAAAAGAGATTTTGGGAGAGTGTGGAAAAATGTCGGCGTTGGCGTCGGCCTCGGCGTCGGCGTTGGCGTCCGTTCTGGTTAAGGGTTTAAAAAAAAATGACATTTGCACCCCTAAGGGTTCATCCGAAAGCTTGTCATGTCGCATATCATTTTATGCCAATGATGAGTAGACTACAGTAAAGGGAATTATTTTGATCTTGGGACAAACTGAGGGTAGTGGGCGGGGTCAAAATATCAAAAGTGGCCACCAATCGATTGTAATGCAACTCATCATAGACCATTTCAGATAGAAACCTGAAACTTTGGGGGTGATTGCACATATGCGCAGGGATGTGCATGACACCTTTGGAATTTGGTATGACCCCAAGGGGTACGGCGATGGGTGGGAAATGTGGGGTAAAAAATAAAATCTTTCCAAAGCTTGTCATGTCGCATATCATCTTCAAGCCAATGATGAGTAGACTACAGTACAGGGAATTATTTTTATCTTGGGTCAAACTGAGGGTGAGGGACGGGCACCAATCGATTGTAACGCAACTCCTCGACCATTTCACATAGAAACTTGAAACTTTCGGTAGGATTACACATGGCCTGGGATGTGCATGACACTTGTGAAATTTTGTTATGAGCCCAGTGTGGATGGGGGTGGGGTGGGGGTGGGGGTGGGGGTGGGGGTGGTGGAGACTGTGGGTAAAAAATTAAATTTATCCAAAGGTGGTCATGTCACATCATTTTCAAGCCAATGATGAGTAGACCACAGTACAAGGAATTATTGTGATCTTGGGTCAAACTGAGGGTAGGAGGCGGGGTCAAAAGTGGGCACCAATCGATTGTAATGCAACTCCTCCTAGACCATTTCATATCCAAATATGTATTAAACTTTCGGTATGATTACACATATGGCCATGGATGCGCCTGACCCATTTGAATTTTGATATTACTCCCAGGGACAGAGGTGAGGAAATGATGGGCGGAAAATAAATTTTATCAAATGTGGTCATGTCACATATCATTTTGAAGCTTGTAGTTAGTAGACTACAGTATAACAAATTATTTTGTTCTTGAATCAATCTGAGGGCAGTGGCCAGGAGTCAAATGGGCAATCTAATTCTATATATGTATATGGCTTGAACATATTTTTTTCACAGAATATTTAGTCCTGTGCAGACCGGGTCCTGCGGCGGCCGTATCCTGCGGTAACTTAAAAATGCGAGTTATTGGTTTCTTCTGATACCTCTTGTATATGTCAGACAAAATATCTGAAAAATACAAGGCTTGGCATTTGCATAGATGAGATGAGGATAGAAAGAGGCAAGAGAAGACTAGGCTTGAAAACAAGTGTCATAGAGGCAAAACGTCGTAACCGCAGTACCAGGACAGTTTTAGTCTTCAATATCTTGGACAGACAAACCATAGGAAGACGACTGCTAATGAGTCATAGAATGAAATGCGTGATTTTGAGAAGTTTTCTTAGAATTATGTGATGAAGGCACTACAACTGTAAGTAAATTGCAACTTGTAGGAAATGTTGCAAATGAATTAGGTAAAGGTTTTTATTGTTGCCATGCACTAGAATTGCTTGTGGATGTTGTCACAGTCAGGGATATACATGTATGTATCAGTGAAAACATACCTGCACAATTATTATTTAGTCACGGGCATCAAAAAATGTTATGTACATGTAGCATTTAAATTTGTGGAGATCCATCTTCCTAATGTACTCGAGCTCGGAAATTCCTTAAAGTGGTTGTCTATCAATCTGTTATGCCATCAGAACTTCATATTTTGAATGCAATACAGAAATCCCAGTCATGCCAATAGCCAAGTTCCAGCTTCTGGCTTGATATCTTTTAAGAAAAGCTAACTGTTGCTCCTCCGGATGTGATTTTCAAAGATATGGATTTCATGAAAGCTACAACATAGCACTTGCGGAATGTGATGATTTCTCACAGTACATGTATAGCACATGCTGAAGATGATAATTTCTTCATTATACCAGCTACAGTGAAAGAAGTCAATTGTAGACCATCAAGTATGAGCGGACGGTAGAGTTATAAATGAACTTTATGGATGCGTTTGTTCCATTGCTCTTAAACTTCCCATGCTCTGCTTTGTGAAAAGAAAACAAACTGAAAGATATGAAATGGAGAACACTGAAGCACTGTAATCCAATTCCATGATGGCAGTTCTGGATTTTTTTTGAAAACCTATAGGCCTACTTGCACACAAGATGAGGTATCATTAACCTACATGTACATAAATCCGACCCAAGTTACACTCTTTACATGGGTCTGTTAAATTTGGTTTCACGGAAACATTTCACTCTATGTACTTATCAGTAACAGCATGCACCATGAGAAAATGTCATCAGTACATTTTATTGGTGACATCTTGTCAGGGGTGCCTTTAAGGGTAAAAGAAATTAGAAATTGGACAGGCCGACCAGTGAGACAATGGACCTTTCCATTTTTAGCTATGCCCCGCCCATCACTAGCTAAGCTCCACCCACACCTCGCCGTGTTTGGATTGATCGATCCCCGAATACCCTAGCTATCAATTTCCTGAAAACTATACAGGGAAGCTGTTGAATATTTTGTAACTAATTTGACTGGGTGCTGTTGCTGCCATAGGCAGCAACAGCGCCCAGTCAAATTAGTTTCAAAATATTCAACATAATATTGATTAAATAGTAAAAGCAAACAATTTGTACAACAGCCCATAGACCGTCATCAAATATGCGTTCGTGACGTACTTATCGACGTCATTCATGACGTCATTCATTATGATGTCATGCTACACGTCACGCAGTTCATTATGACGTCATGTGGTGGGTGGGTCCTCTGGAAAGGTGAATTCAAAGTCAAGTATGTAATGTCTATTTCCCATTCAGCCACTTTGAGAAAAAACAATAACAAAGCAACAGAGGCATACCTGAAAATGCTCCATTGGATGAAATCGGAAATGAAGCTCTAAGTTTGCTTGGAATGTATACTGTACTCTACAAGTTATAGCAGTGTTGTGTTCACTGACTCGTACACTTTCAAATACACATGTATGCTCACTAGTCTCTATTCATTTACTTGAATGAATGATTACTGTATTCTGCGGCTGTACTAGTAGAAACATCATACAGCAGCAATCAGCCCTTCTTCGCTTTTGTCCACTGTGTCTTGTCCTCATCCGAAATCTTTAGCATCCTCAGGTCCTTTTTTGACTTGAGTGTACTGAGTCCTGCTTTCTTGAGGTCACATGGTCGCACGCTTAGCAGATTTATGCAATGACGCCCTCTCCTGGATTAGAGAACCATTCATTTACGTATCTCCTGTTAATGTTCAGGTATTTGTAGCCTAGTAGCTTAAGTTATTTTACGGTTTTTCATATTTACACATTATATGAAACAACAAGAGACACATTTTATGTTACGCGAGTCACATTTATTAAAGTGTGCCAAATGAAATTATTTAATAGAAATTCGAAAAACCAGCCTGAATTGTTCATTAGTAGTTCTTCCTACACACTTAGATATATAGAATAATACCATTTTACCGATAACAGGCTACGCATCTGTCGTTTTGCTCCGGGTGTGGGTGGGGTCGGAGTGGGGTGGGGTGGGGTGTGGGGTGCGTGGGGTAGTGGTGTGTGAGGGTGGGTGGGGTGGGGTGGGGGGGGGGGTTGGAAAATTACAGTTTGTAGCTGTCGCGCGAGACACGGTGTTCAGGTTATCAGCTTCCTACTCGTTAGTATGAATTGGGATATATATTTATTATTTCCCTAGATGTCATATTAGAATATATTACTGTAAAAAATATTTTCTTAAAATCATTCAGTGAAGTAGATTCAGCATTAAAAACAAAGTAGATGTGTTATGCGAGTCACAATGGAATGGCTGATATCATACAGAACCGCTCAGATATTTTAATGAAACTTGGTAGATACCTCGGCTATGATACGCAGATGTGCCTTTTGGAAGTAGTCACCTTTATCGGTCCAAAAGTGTGGGTGAAAGTTGACCTTTTAATGCAAAAACTGACGGTTTTTGTCAATGCTCTTGTAAATAGCATATCATACAGAACTGCTTCGAATATGTTAATGAAATTTGGTATAGGCCTCACTTAAGATACGCAGATGTGCCTTTTGAAGGATTCACCTTATAGGACCAGGATTTCTGTTGAAAATGGGCTTTTTGTTGCAAAAACTCACGATATATGACAATACTCTCGTAAACAGTATATCATCTACAATCGCTTAAAATAATATTATGAAGATTGCCACGTGGCTTCTTTATGATGGGTAGATGTGCCTTTTGAAGGATTCGCCTTTATAGGTCCAAGATTTTGTGTGAACATGAGCTTCTTAATGCAAAACTCACGATTTTTGTCAATTTTCACGTAAACACCATCTCATACAGAATCTCTTTAAATAATTTAACGAAACTTGGCAGGTGGTTTCTTTATTATGTGTAGATGTGCCTTTTGACGGATTCACCCTCATAGGTCCACGATTTTGGGTGAAAATTTGCTTTTTAGTGCAAAATCTCACGATACGGAATCGCTTAAAATAATGAATGAAACTGGGTATATGCCTCAGTTATGATACGGTGATGTACCTTTTGAAGGATTCACCTTTATAGGTACAAAACCCTGGGGGGAAAATGTGCCTTTTAATGCAGAAACTCAAATCTTTGTCAATTTCCTTGTTTTTTAGTTTATTCTTTATTTATTTTTGTTATTTTATTTTATTTTCAATAATTTGAAGGCTTTGAATAAAATTGCTACTTACAACAGAGACTGTATTTTGTAGTTTTCAAGGTGGGTACGCAGCGGTCCGTCCGAATATTTTGCTCTGCCATACCGCATGTGCATGGTGCGCGGACGAGCTGGTTAGCGTCGGTTCGTGTCACCGGTATGACTGTCCATTACTCAATTTGGGAATTGGACATAATTAATAAAAATGATATAACTAAAACAAACAATACTACTCGTTTGCCTAGTACAAGAGAGAAAATATAGTCATGGAACTAAGTTGGTATCTTGTTTAACGTGGGCTCGTCAGAGGTAGCTCGCTGATCTCAAAATCCGTGAGGTAGGCCAGCAAGGGAGAGTCCAAGCATAGTCACATGGGTGGATTAATATAAACCGTTATACCCCTAACAAAATATTATTGTTGCGAGAGAAAAGTGCCCCACGCGGGCCGCCATCACAGGAAAATGCCCCCCCCCCCCCCCGCCGAAGCGGAGGAAGAGAGCTGGCAAAAAGGGTCACTCTCTTATTCAAACATATTTATTTTAACATCCATCCAAATAGCATTTGCAATATTTAATCTATCAGTGCTAGCTTGGTTTTGTGATGCTGTTGCATCTGTATATCCAGCTAGCAACTGCGCCATTGCGGCCATTGTTGCCTCAACCCCTAAGGCAGAGATAATGGCTTCTAGGCCCTCTGTTGCCTGTTCCTGTGTTTCTGCAGCCTCTGAGATATACCAAACACTGTTCAAGGGGCGTCACTCTGCGTGGTAATGTGTTGTTCGTGATACGGGTTGTCTCCCTTGTATCGTCACAGAGGCTTGATATTATTTCAACAGACGCTAGTGTAATATCATGAGTAGTTGCAGTAACTATTGAGCAAGACTACGTTATTAGCAATGTTACGGTGGTGCTAATGCTCTCGCAAAATTCACATAATACAAATATACTTGTGTGTATCTTGACAACAACTGGTTAACTTTTGTATGCTGTCAATGGGGTCTCTTGGTGATTTCAAGTCCTAGAGACTGTACTTTTGTTGAAATCACCCCAGGACGAACGATAATCCGTTTCGTCTGATCTAAGCAAAAATATGCATGATCATGTAGTTTTTAGAGAGAACTATTTGTGCTAATCTGTGTGTATGAGCATAGGACTATGCGCGTTATTTAATGTGATCAGCTAGCTTTTTGAGTTGTAGGTGTTGTGTTTTGTATGCTAGAATTGAATGTTTGTTCATATGTTTGTGTGTGTAATGTGTATGCGTGATCATGTCCTACTGTGTACGGTTTCTCTCTTCTACTACTATGATCATGAGTATAATGTTGTCTTGAGGAGCGTGAGCTATGATAGCTAAACCAATGTATAAAACAAACCGAATTTGTGTAGATGATGTTCTATCGTCAAAAATATTAACATGGTGTTTTAACAGCTAAAAGGAAACAGAACAGCAAACGTTAGTTCGTTGGTAATGTACTATGTAGGATATTGTGGAATCTAGCGGTCTGTACACAGACACACTATTGCACACTGTTGCTTTGCAAACAGTCTACAATAGTGGTGCGATTCCTACCATATCCACGTCAATCTTACGAAAGAACTACTCTCTTCTCGTGGCTGTATTCACACATCAGATCTTGTACACCGTACCGATGTCCACATGGTCTGCCTGTTGAACACATTCGAGGTAGGCCCACGCACGAGGAATGCCATGGTATTGCGGACCAGACCTGAATTGCCACAACTTTGAGTTAGATCAGTGTTAGCTGTTACAGACTCACTACTTGCAGAAGCTTTCGGATGCTTGCCTGTAACATTCCCCTGTGGAGGCTATCACTACGAGTCTTTCAACTCTACGGTCAAGCTACAAACACAGAGAGAATTTGCCAACACCGCACCAGATCTTTCTACATCACTGTCTGTCTGTCTGTCTGTCTGTCTGAGCTGCTACGTATCGGCTGAGCTGTTGATTTTAGCAGCAACGTTAGAGCAGAATTTCGGAATGTTATTATGTTTGGGTCCATGCTAATCAATCTACAAAGTCAACCTAATGTGGGATACCAAAGGCAATACTAGAACACACTTACTGATATACATTTGGTAAAGTTTTCATGAAAATCAAGGAAAAAGGCCTGACGTGTCAAATAGCCATAGTTTATGTGGGGTGCTTTGGATTCAGAATTTAACACTTCATTCCATCTAAGACTCAATCATCTTGTATAGGTAAAGGGATGTAATCTATGTCAAAAACGAAAACTTGTATCTTGTGACTACTGGGTGACCTTGACCTTGAGCTCTGATCACTCCGAAACCATCACCAATGGATCCGACATGCGTGATATACCTTCAGTACAGTTTCATGAAAATCCAGGAAGTGTCAAATAACTGAGAAATCTGCAAAAGTTTGTGTGGGGTGCTTTTGTTTTAAACTTATTTTATTGTCAATTAATAAACATGGGATTGGGGTGCCCTGGATTTGAAATTTAACATTTCATTCAATCTAAGACTCTCAATCATCCTGTATAGGCAACGGGAGGTAATCTATGCCAAAAACGAAAACTAGTAATTATGATTCACATAGGGTGCCATTCAACATGTGCCGTGCATACGAGGCAACACCATCAGGACACCTAGTGTAACATTCCGGCCAAGTATGGTCATGATCCGATCAAAACTCTAAGTGTAATCGTAGTTCAAATATCAATATTAAATTGTAATTTTGATAACCAAGGAGTGCCCAAGGAGTGCCCTCCCACATGGGACTGGGATCCAGGGGTGAAGGAAATGTGAGAGGATGTCACAGGGTATCTTGTAGTATGTCCATTGGCCTTCTCTGTTGAATTGGAGTTCATTTCCACCAAAAGCGATAACTGGTCATTTTGATGCCCAGGGAGTACCCTTCAACTTGGGCATGTGCCTTGCAGACCAGTCAACACCGTCAGGACTCCTAGTGTATCATCCTGGAAAGGTATGGTAATGATCCGGTCAAAACTCTAGGTGTAGTCGTAGTTTGATAAGCAAGGGATACCCTTCCACCTAGGCCTGGGATCCAGGGGCTAAAGGAAACGTGAGAGGATGTCACAGGGTATATTCTAATATGTCCATTGACCTTCTCTGATGAAGGAGTGTTAATTTCTGACAAAAACGAAAATGGTTAATTTTCACGCCCAAGCAGTGCCCTTCTACTTGAGCACCTGCGTTGCAGATCAATCAGCACGTCCAGGACTCTAATGGTAACAGCCTGACTAAGTATGGTAGTGATCCGATCAAAGCTCTGGATGTAGTAGCAGTTTAAAGATCAATACTGAAAATCCCCATACATTTCCTATGGGACTTTTTTGCCCACTCAAAGGTGTGTAGCTCGACAACTGTTGGACGAATCCAAAATAAAAACAAGAGGCCCAAGGGGCCTGTATCGCTCACATGGAATTATTGTCCACTGGCACAACTGAACAAAATGAGATGACCACTGGAAAAATTTACCAATCTAATTAGGCGTAGACCAGATTTATTAAAATTGGCCCAGCCGTTAAGAAGTAGTCTTTTCATGATTTTTTCCAGAAATTTGGAGAAAATACATGTCCGCCAAAAATGCTAAATTTTGATTGATTCATGGGGGACATGTATCAACTTACCATGTACCGTACACACTTTAATGGCGTTTACGCCCAAATTATATCTCCCGAATTTAGGCCCGATCCGTTCAGCATTTCGCGAAAATTAGGTCATCCAGTCGAAGCATTTGGCCAATCAAGTTCCCTTAAACTAACTTGGTTCAGCTGTTGCTCCAGATGATGTTTCATGATTTTTGAATTGATCTCCCATGCGGTTTCCGAGACGATTTATAAAGACATTTGAAAAAAAATCTGCCAAAATCCAAGATGGCTGCCGACCAAATTGGCCGATCCTTTAAACAAACTTGGATCCCTGAGCCCTAAGGATGCTTCCTGCCAAATATACTTCAAATCGGCCAAGCAGTTCTCGAGAAGACATTAACATTTCCCATTGCTTTAGTATGGGTTTTTTTGCAGGTAAAAGATCCAAGATGGCCGCCAAAGCGTTTATCCGACTGTTTTGAAAATAACAAATTTGAGATCACAATACCCAAAAACCTATATAAAACCAATTTCGGCTTCAAAATCCATCAAATAAAAATATTCAATATGGTCGCCAAACACGTTAAATTTTGATTGGTCCACAGCGCCAATGTTTTCTGACGGATCAACTTCCCATGAACAAAGTTTAATGGCCCTTAAGTCCTACTCATATCTGCCAAATTTCAGGCGGATCCGTTCAACGGTTCTGGGAAAGAAGTCGTTTTCGCGAAAACTAGGTCATCCAAGATGGCTGCTGAAAAAACTTTGTTCAGCTCTTGCCCTAAATCATATTTCATGAGGTTTGCATCGATCCACCAAACGGTAACAGAGGATTTTTAGCCATTTCCAAAAATCGGCCAAAATCCAAGATGTCCGCCGGCCAAATTGGCCGATCGGCTTTCTTTGAACTTGGATACCTATGGCATAAGGATGCGTGCTGTCAAATACACTTGAAATCGAAAAAGTATGTGAGTTTTTGGCGGGAAAATGATCCAAGATGGTCGGCAAACCGTTTATCCGACATTTTCGAAAATGAATAACCAAAAACCTATATAAAAACAATTTCGGTTCCAAAATCCATCAAATAAAAATATCAAATATGGACTCCAACACGCTACATTTTGATTGGCCCATGGTTTTGATTTTTTATGCATCAACTTTTCTTGGACACGTTTAAATTCCGGCGCGTAGCTACAGGCTATTCATGGGGGGTGTTACGACCCTAAAGTGGGGGGTCTGGGGGTCCTCCCCCAGAAAATTATGAAAAGTAGATGCTCTGAGACTCCATTTCCAGCAATTTTAATGATAAAACAAACTTGGATTCTACCGAGATATTACATACTTTTTGGAGAAAATGTACCCCAGTTTTGGTAATTATACAAGTGTATTGAAATGAGTATTTCCAGAATTCTTTTCATAAATTTGATGTATTGGGAGTAATTTCTTGCATTCAGGTTGATAGAATCTTGGACTATCAATCTGGTCAAATATATCTTTCTACAAAACATTCCCCTGGTTTGAAAGTCTTGCCCGTTGCCATCACACCCCCACTAAACCTAACAGCTACATCACTTATATAATAATTGCAGAACGTTTGCATATTGCAGTATGCGTCTTAAGCTCCTTGAATATACATAGACACCGACAATGGCACCAAAATACACTGTACCATTGCGATGCATCATACCATGAAAAGATCTACTAATTCCGTTCGCTCAACACGTTAAACGTTTCAGTTTGTATTTGATAATTTGTAAAGTGTATATCTAAGGCGCCATAGACAAAAGAATGCTTGCCAATGCTATACAGGCCTAGCTAAACTGCAATACTGGTATGCAATTCAAAAGTCAAATGCTTAAAGGTTTCAAAACTTCGGCATAAATATAACACATAAAGCAAAGTTGAACGTTAATCCACCTGACTCGAGCGAAAAGTCATTTATTCAAGCACAACTTTATACGGTTTAATAATGGGCGCATTACCCACGCGTATATATGCTCTATTGGGCTATTCATAATTTGGTAATCTTTATCATAGGATAAAGTTAAGGCGTCGTGGTTTTCTTGCGAGGTGTGACAAGACGTCTTCAGCATTGACCTCAATGGTTCGATGTATGTTCATCAGCGCCAAGCCATTGAGGCGATCTTGACCAATGGTATTCCGAAGATAGGTTTTAAGTCGGCGAAGTGTAGAGAAAGACCTGCAAACAGTAAGATATTTAATTAGTTCAAACAACAGCTACGACCACCCACCATCACCACCCACAATCTACCACCACCACCAACAACAACAACACCTCCACGAGCCCCACCAGCAGCACAGCAGCATGGCCACCACCACAACCACCACCGCTGCTGCTGCTACTGCCCCGACCTCGCTGACAACGTTCCTTTTTGCTGCTGCTTGAGAGATGGATTTAGTGCTATATACCATTAATATAACGTGATAGTTGCATTCACCAAAATAGCTGCTGCTGCTTATGCTGCTGGTATAACTACTGCTGCTGCTGCTGCTGCTGCTGCTACTGCTACTACTACTACTACTACTACTACTACTGTTATAATATCCATTCGTACAACGCAACACAATTCATACCTTTCACTTGAACTGGTTGACACAGGCAACGTTGCCATGATCTTAATTAGTTTCCGTACAGCTGGTAACATATCAACGTTACACTTAGCTAGAGCATCTAGAGCGTTCGCTGGATGATTGTCCATTGTAGCTACACATAGATACCATAGGTCCATTTCGCCCAGCAGTGTTAGGTCATTACAATTCAAGTCGAAGGCATATTTCTCAAGGAGTTCCTTAATCTGTGCTTGCTGAGCCATCGAAGGTTTCGACGCGCCTCCATCTGGGATAAGACACATAAACCCGCTGAGAAGCTGTTTGTGAGCTAGTAGTCTGTCCTAGAGTTGGCTTAGAAAATGATCTAGGAATGGCACAAATACAGCGATGCGGAAGTATTCTTCAGGATCAGCTGTTTGAACATTACATCGCTTAGTTTGTCTTTTAGCAGTACGTGGGACAAGTATAGTAATGCCAAGCTCTTCACATGTCTTCTCAGCTTTAACATAAAGATCATTAAACACTTTTGTTGAGTCGGCTCTCATAGCCTTGATGGAGTCCTCAACATCTGTTGCAAAGTTAACTGCTGCAGCCAAGTCCGAGTTCTCCTTCTGCATGAATCTGCAAAGCGGAAGGCTAATAGAGAACACCTTTGCAACAACATTCGTAGTGATAATGAATTCAGGCTGTTTAATGGCACACAATAGTTGATTAGCATTTGTGGCAGAGTCTCTGTCTTGCCATTCACTAATAGTATTTAGCGACTCAATTACAGCGGGAAACAACTCCAAAAAAACTATGACAGCATCGTGCCTCTCAATCCATCGCGTTGGACACATTTGCTTTAGGTGTTTTCGCCTGGCATCTGGTAAATTGTCCTCAACAGCGTTAGCAAGGACAGCTTGTCGTTTTGGTGTGTTGAGAAAGTTATATATACTACTGATAGTGCCCATACTGTTCCGTACTGATACCTCAGTACACGCATCTGACACAGCAAGGTTTAAACTATGTGCTCCGCAATGAACATGCGGGGCAAGTGGAAACTGTCTCACAATGTGTGCTTGTACACCGTTGAATCGTCCACTCATGGAAGCTGCGCCATCATAACCTTGTCCACGCATATAATCTAAATTTACACCGAAGTTTCGCAGACTATCTATGATCACTTGAGCGAGGTTCTGGCCAGTGACATCATAAACAAGTACAAACTGAATGAAGTCTTCTCGAATCTGATGTCCCGATTCATCTATGTAGCGTGCGCATAGTGAAAACTGCTCAATTCCCGAAATGTCAGCTGTTTCATCAGCGAGTATTGAAAAGCATTTTGCAGCATTGATGTTATTTACTAGCTTATCACGGATCAAGAGATTGCAACAATCTACTATTTCATTTTGAGTTTGAGGACTAATGTAGGAGGCATATGCTGAAAATGATGAGCATGATTGTAGTTGTTTGCTAAGGACCTGATCACCGCCGTTTGCACGATACCATAGCAGAGCTCTAAAGTTTCCCTCATTAGCGGATGTTTCTGCACAATTCAGTCTCAGAGGTCCGGAACCCCTGTGGCCACGAAGTGACAATCCCTGCCGGCCACAAAGAATAATAGTATCAATAACTGGTATAACTTTGAGACGATTTTCACGAATTATGGTTTTGGAAGCACTATCTATTTGGATGTCAATTGAATCAACTTTACGACCAGCAACAGACTGAAGGTTTCCAGCACTCGCAATGCACTCCCTGTGATAAGTGGTCTTCTCGTGATCGTTAAACACCTCAACAGCCTTTGTCCAGTTAGAAAAACATATCCTCACAAGCTTTCCCAGAGACTGACTTCCAATACCCGCTCCTTCTGGCGCGAATAGTGCACAGTACTTGCAAAATGCACCACTCCGAACCTGACTGTATAAGAGCCACTTCCACCGATGCAGCCACTGGTGCTGGAATCGTAGATTACGCTTGCCTCGGGAAGAAAATATATAGTCTGCGCCAGGAACCCACGCATTACAAAGGAGGTCCAAGCGCTTCTCCATGGTTAACTGTTAAGAAAATAAAAATCTATTCTATTTACTTCCGACTAGTCAATAACCATTACATGTGCATTATTATCATGTATAGACCAAAGTAAAGGGCGTATATAACCGATGCGTCTGTTTGTTTGTTGGTTGGTTGGTTGGTTGGTGGGTTGGTCTTGAACTGTACGAGATAAATGTATTAGGTGATCTGCCTCTTGTTCTATAATGACGAGGCTGTCATTCAAACCAAGGATTTTAAATTGTTACTAGACATCTGAATTCTGAATAAAATGTATGATTAAGATTAGGATCGAATACTGGATGTGTGGGTTTTTGGAAAGCACAATGGCATGTGATGCTCACCTGGACTATTATCATTTACATTGAATTAATGAGTAGCATTTTAAAGGGACACTGTGACTAGCTGTACAGACGCCGGAGGATGGACGGACACCCGCCAGTCGCCATGCCATACGCTTCATTGGACATTCTGGCCAGATGAGCAAACAATATGGAATACAGTAAAAAATTAGAACCTCTCACTCAAAGCTGGGGCCAGAATCAGATGAATGACCAGATTAGCAAGATATTCTAATATTAGAAGGCATTCAGAGATTGCGTACATCCGCCACACACGATTACCTCCTAATAATTGATCTGTATAAAGGTAATCAGCCCAGCGACCTGAACCAATTTCCAGCATATTTTATTAAGCATTTAATAATAAAACCGGCCTCCTTGGTGGTCTAGAGGAATGTCCATTCGCAGACAGAGAAAAGACTTATTTTGGACATTTACAATTGGAATAACTGCTCCGATATCCACGTCAGTCATAGCTGGTCCGATATCCACGCCAGTCATTCCAGTGGTAAATCTTAAAAAGATAGTCTTCTCTTGGCCTGCAAATAGACATTCAAAAAGCAAATATTTTGATTTTCAGGAACAAATTTAGTCACTAAAGGGTTAAACTGTTTAATCCATTACGTCACAGAATCTCAATTTTAAAATCGTTATATACAATTAGACGAGCTATGTTAATTTGAAATTAATTTAACTGGAAACTCCCACAACTCGTTATAGGCCTATTCAAGACTCATTGAGGTGTAATGCAAATATATTTCGAAATTGCGTTATTTAATTTTTAATGTGGTAACTGTAAGACTCTACTAGTGCTAGTAGCCATAGTTGCTTGCTTAATTATAGCGGATCTCTCGTATTATTTGTTAATCTTGTCTATCGGGGTTGTTGGGGGTATTGCGAACGTAATACCAAAACTAGGCGGCATATGCCGTTGAAGCAGCGACCTTTTAGGATTGATGAATTAAATACCAATTGCAAATTGGGGAAGGGGTCTAAACTAAATCTCGTCATGCAAAGCACATTCTTAGGGGTAACCCACTGTTAGCCACATAGCTAATTTGGTTGAATTTCACCCATCAGTTTGGGAGGAGTTAGCTTGACGGACAGTTAGACAATTAATTTGACCTTTTGACTCCTGTCACGCTGCCTTGAGGGCGGAGCCTAATCAAAATGTCGCCTTGCAAAGTGCATCCTCTGGGTATCCCACATACCAAAGTTGGTTCAATTCCACTAAACAGTTGGAGAGGAGTTAACGTAATGGACAGACAGACAGGTGGACGGACGAACAAAGGGTCCTTTGCTGTAGGATGGATGTAATGATGGTAGAGAAGCATCCTGTTAAGTCTCATTGTGATCGGATAACCCATTGATGAATTAAATACTGTATCGTTTGAAAAACCCCATTTTGAACGAAAACCTTAACGTTGAATGTGTGAGCCTCATGGAGTAATGGAATGAGGGACAGACAGACGGGCTAACAAAGGTTCGCATGGTGTAGGATGGATGCAATGATGGCATAGAAGCATCCTGTTTCATTGTGATCGGATAACTCATTGATCCTTTATATTTCAATTTAAAAAACAATACATTTTGAGGGTGGAAGTAGGTAACGGACTAACAATTAAAGGCTCCTATAGTCGTAGGCCCTATGGAGCCGCTCGACGATCGCGGCTAATTAAAATTCATGCATTTATGTCACTGTCATTATTGTACAAATACTCTTAGAAACTCACTTTCCTAGATTCATCTGAGTCATCTCCACAGAAGAGGACAATGTCGTTAGCAGGTTGTTCCGTTGGCACTTCAGCAGCACATTGTACAGTGACTGGAGTCTCTAATACAGTTTCCGTATTCATATGCTGTGGCAGTAAATTGTTAGACGTACTGGCTCTGATATCATTGTTTATTACGGAGGTACAACCAGCGTCACGAGAAGGTTTAAAAAACGAATAAATCGTTGTCTTCTGCCGTTTTTTATCACCCATTTTAAACTGTTACACTGATACATACGATAATACGAAACACGCATTGCTTTCTGACAGCGCTTGTAGGTCAGCCAATGCGGAGACAGCATCCATGCTACAAGGCACGTGACTACGGCGATATGCGCGTGGCCGCTGGTAGACAATGAGGTCAATTGTCTAGCCTGACTGGCCGTGTTTCTCACTGTTTCTATACGCAGTGATCTCACTTGCGCACATAGGCTGATTTTATTGTGACTTAGACTTAGATTTTAAAATTTTTTGCCAGGCCCATGGGGGGTGTTCTAACACCCAAAACACCCCCTTAGCTACGCCCCTGCGTTTAATGGCCCATAGTCCATAATCATATCTGCCAAAGTTTGGCCCGATCCGTTCAGCAGCTCTGTACAAGACGTCGTTTTCGCTAAAACTAGGTCAACCAAGATGTCCGCCGAACCATTTGACCATTCACGTTCCCTTGAACAAACTTGGTTCAGCTCTTGCCCTGGATTATATTTCCTGAGGTTTGCCTCAATGCCTCAAGCAGTTTTGGAGAAGACTTTTAAAGATTAAAGAGGTCGTTTAAAGGAAAAGTTGACCGACGACGGACGCCATGCCATAAGCTCACTTGGCCTTTCAAGCCAGGTGAGCTAACAATAGCGCGCGATTCCCGGCTGGATAACAGAAGTAGATCAAATTTGGAGTTGATCGGATGAAAACTGTAGGAGGAGATGCGGTCCAAAGTTTTTGAGAACGAATAGGAAAGAAAGAAAGAAGAAGAAGAAGAAGAAGAAGAAGAAGAAGACGATTGTATCGCAGATTAATTATAGAGCCCAGGTACAGTATAGCTCATAAATAAGATAATAGGTTTCCATAACAAAAACAGAAACATGTTATCACAATTTTAAAAATAATGTAAGAAATGTTCTGTTGAATATTTGTGACTTAATTTGATTGGAATGCTTCAATAAAATTAAGTTCAAAATATTCAGCAGTACATTTTACTTTGCTTTGGAAACATCTAGAAACAATAGATGGTGTACCGATCAAAGTACAGCTCAGGTAGTGACTACTCGGTGTTGGAGGTGGGGGGGGGGGGGTATGGGGGTGGGTGGGTCGGTGGGTGGTGGGATGCATACAGAAAATAACGTAAATGAGCAAAATGGCAATGGACAGCATCCAGGGAGAGATTCGCCAACAAGGGCCGCCAACAAGGTCCAGGTTGTTATCGAGAACTTGCTACAGTATCAGAGAAGTTACTATGTACACCTAAGTGGGGGTCAGACAGCAGCAGGCGTCTCTGTTTAAAGTTAGAATGGCTTAATGCCGAATAAGTCAGTGTGATTCTCCCTGGGCTTGGTTCGTTCTTATGTGTGCTCGGACAAGATCCCACTGGATAAAATCCCACCAGATATAATCCCACCGGAACCAATCCCACAAGACATAATCCCACCAGACCAAATCCCACCGGACATAATCTCACCTAGACATAATCCCACCGGACATAACCCTACCCAGACAAAATCCGACCGGTCGGACAAAAGCCCACTGTACAGATTCACGCCAGGATTTTATGCCCATTCCATTAGGGACCAACCTGGATCAACACAACATTGTAGAGGAAGCCACATATACGGGGATCACATTTCGAATGGTCTCGAAATTTGGTGTAAGCAAACGGATTGTTCTATTGTTGGTTAGGTAACTGGAAACTGTTGTTGTCTAACATATTCCAGCCGCAGTTATTTTCAATTTAATCTCCATTTTATACGTTTTTATATTTTATACGTTTCGCTAAGGGCGGTCATCTAAGATGGTGATAGATAGATAAGGATGTGGAAAGATTGGGGGTGGCTGCATTGTGTGAACGTAGTACGGCCATGTTAGTACCAACAAAAAACTTTGCTGTGCTGGAAAAATAGAACATTCCTTTATTTCACCCGTCTTTTTAACCAACCTTTTCAGCAAACAGGTTGCGCGCAAAGCTGTTCTGCTGCTGGCGTTGCCGCTACCGATACCATCACCGCTACCGCTACCATCACTACTACTACTACTGCTACTGCTACTGCTACTGCTGCTGCTGCTGCTGCTGCTGCTGCTGCTGCTGCTGCTGCTGCTACTACTACTACTACTACTACTACTACTACTACTACTACTACTACTACTACTACTACTACTACTACTACTACTACTACTACTACTACTACTACTACTACTACTACTACTACTACTACTACTACTACTACTACTACTACTACTGGAAGAGTTGTAGAGTCTGTGGCATATTTATGTTTCAAATGCACGTCACATGTCGTATTCTCATTTTGTAAATAACCCAAACCTTTGATAGAACTACCGATATTAGAATAATTTGTGCCAAGACACAGTTGATCATCGCAACTGCATCCTCTTCTTACCCACGTCGCTAGACGCACGGTTAATGCCAGAGCAGGTGGCTTCCCCTTGGTCGTAAGACATTTTAATAACTCTGGTTCTCCTGGAGAGATCCTCTCCAAACTTTGGTGGAAACTTTCCCGTAGGGCCCTAAAGGAGAGCAACACTTTCAGAAAATTGTTTTTAAAATGGACACTTTTGGAAATCTTCTCTACATTGGTGAATTCTCCGCGGGATCCCGAGGACGTGTGCCAATTGTGAGATCAAAAGCTAATAGGTACCAACAACAGCTTTCAGAAATATTCAAATATTGTTTCTAAAATAGGCACTTATGACGTCACGGTGGCTCGATTGAAACATATATCAACGACTTAGGAATCTGACAAATTTCAACTCGTTTAAAGATGCCCTGCTAGTTATGTCGTAGATCACTGTCAGTTGTATCCATACTTGATACGTGATAAGGCTGTATTTGACAGAATCATTCTAATGGCGTCCAAGAGCACCCTGATAACGCAATTTATTGGGCTAATGCTGGGCCGATACCGGGCCGATACTGAAAGTACCGGCACGGTATCGGCCCAGCATCAGCCCAGTAAGATACTTTATCCGGGCACTATTTGCCACAGGTTGGAGACAGGTTCGTGTGGTTTCTTGTGCATTTAGTAAAACATTCTGTTATCCTTCCAGTTCAACATCGGCGTATATAACTTCAAGGGAGAGAACAGACTATTGAACAGTTAGCTTCAAAATTATCACCCTTACCATGTGATTTCAACATCCGTCTCACCCAGTTGAACGTAATGATACAATATCAAGTCGGTCTAAACCGATATTTGCAGTGGTTTTGAGAAATCTCCATTAGTAGGCCGAGATATGACTATTTTTGAAATTTTATCACGGCTATCGAGCCAGTCATACAAGGGGTAAATTTTCAAATATAGTATCTTGGCCTGTATAAATGGCTATTCAGTAAGACAAAATCTCCGTTTCCCTCTTGCAACATTAAATGGTTAATACATGTCAATCACCAAAGGAAATACATTTTGATGAAGGCAGTGGTAGCCCTATATTTAATTTCCAAAAATAGTCTTCGCTTTTATATTTAGGCTGTGTATTTGGTCTGTCGGTGTGTGTGTCGGTTTGTCTCTCTGTTCGTCCGTCCGGCCGCCCGCCGGATCGCCCGCCCACCCGCCTACCTGCCAGCCTGCTCGGGGGATTGTGACCACGCTTTGGACCAGTGGTATGTAAGATTACTGTATTCTGCGGCTGTAGTGGTACCCATGCGAATTATGTGTCAAGAAGGTGTCAGCAGTCAACATCATCTGAAAGTGTAGGTGACTTGAAATTCTTAGGAATAATTGTTTTCTAAGCAATTTGAAATTCTTTGTTGCGACGCTCCGCTAGTATAAGACGGTCGGTCGGTTGGCTTGTCGGAAAGTTAAAATAAATTACATTTTTGACAAAGCCGGCTACGTTGCAACTATAGTGCATTGGGACCTGCTGTTAATGTCGTCTTCTGTTGTTTCTCATCCAGAATACTGAATACCGGTAATAACTGGCGGGTATTTTGTGTATGGCGTTGATAAACGGTGTTGATTTCTAAAACAGATGCTTGGAATGCGTGCGTTTGTGTGTGCGTACGTGAGTGCTTTTGTACGCGCGTGAGTTTGTGAGTGCGTGCGTTTGTGCATACGTTCGTGCGCGTTGTGAGGTGAATATTTCTTAAACATCCTAAAATTAGAAAAAAGACATTTTTGTCCATTATTCATTTTCATATGATGTTTAAACGATGAATTGTGATTCAAAGCGTAGACCTACCAAATTGCCATCATATTTTTTAAATTTACAAACGCATTTAAGTTCTCGTTATGTTTTCTACTCATAAACTAGCAAGTTAATGTAGCGGGTTATGAAGTATTTTGTCTGAATCTTGACTCGGTAAACTAGACAAGATCCAGTCTATAAAGCTCGTCAATCAATGAACCTTTCCGCTTTTAGCTATGCCCCGCCCATCTCTAGCTAAGCTCCACCCACACCTCGCTCGTGTTAGGATCGATCTATCTCTGAACACCCTGATAGACACAACGTTTCTGAAACAGTCTTCCAAAACCTTCTTGCAGTCTGTAATTTCGATTTTAATTCAGCATACGTCTCTGGTAGGAGCAATCTCAAACTTTGTACACACCTATTGGTGCTAGAGGAACGATATATGGATTCATTTCTAGCTATGCCACACCCATTTCTAGCCAAGCTCCGCCCATTTTTTTGCCGTGTTGGAATCGCTTTAAAACTCTGAAATCTGAATTCACAGAATCTAAATTACAAGGTAACTATATAGGGAAGCCGTTTTAATATTTTGAAATTAATTTGAATCGGAGCTGTTGCTGCCTATGGCAGCAGCATCTCCCAGTCAAATTAATTTCAAAATATTGAAACGGCTTCCCTATATAGTTACCTTGTAATTTAAAGTTAATTAAATTGTAAATTCATCAAAAGACATACAATTCATACACTTGACGGACTTTTCAATGTTAATGACGGATCTAGATACATCGCTATGTATTGTTGCGTCAACCTATATGTGACGGGTATGACGTCATATACTTGGGTGATAGATCGGATTCCTCTTGTGATAATCTTGAAGATTGCTGTCTAGGCTAGCAACAGCTTCCAGCAAGATGCTTTTCGAAACTAACACAATGCTAAATGAACTGATTAACTACCGGTTCATTGAGTAGCATGCCTAAAGGATACCAGCACACTTATAAATTCTATCAGACTAGGAATGCGTGAAACAGCCCATGTAAATTAACGACGTACATAAATATGTCTAATTTCACATCATTAAAATATATTTTAGCGTCATTTATTCTAATTTTACCCGTAGGAATATCTTTGCCGTTGCCATAAATTAGGGTGTTGGCCGATTTGTGTCGAGGTATGCAAAGTAATTTGCTTAGTAGTCCTAAAAACGTTTTGCGTGGCAAATAAAAAAAATATCACCAAAAGCAATTAATCTGCCTTAGGACAAAGCAATATGTGTTTATGTCAAAACTGAATTAAAACTGTAAAGACACAATCTTCTATTCACTATGCAATTATTTTGATATCATCGACGGCGACAACGACGCCGACGACGACGGCTACGGTGGCGGCGATGTCCCAAAGACTTAGGAATGTGAACAAGGTCGGATAGGAGAGGCGGATTGGGATGCGAGTCCACAACAAAACTTAGGCCCTATGCCTCAGCAAAAAAACACCTCATATAAACCTTCCAAAGTAGGCTACGTTAACAGGAGCGTCACCCCACGCGAGCTGGCGTCAGAGCGGGATTAAAGCAAGGAATAACGGGGCAAGAGACGTGGGCCTCCAAGAAATGAACCCCCACGCCCAAATCAAAAGCAATTATTACACTTTACCAATTTAAAAATGAAAGTCCAGTATATCACTTTTACAGTCATAATATACGTAGGCAGTTGAATATTTTGAAATCAATTTGACTGAAAGCAAGAGGACTATCGCATAGTATGATACTGATACAGATGCTGTCCTCGATTGTCATTTGAGAAATGCAAGGGAAAGTATCTTTCACGCATGTACTCCAGTACGAATGAAACGTCAATACTCGTGGATTACTCCAGTCTGCCACTCGAGAATATCACGTCATAATGAATTACGTCACACATAGGCTGACGTCTTATACTTTGATATTAATTTGACTGGGCTGTTACTGCCATGGCAGCAACATCACCCAGTGAATTTAGTTTCAAAATATTCAACAGGTTAGCTGTATATTTACCATGAAATTGGGATTCTAGGAATTTAGGACTCAAACTATATCTAGATCTATCTCAACACGCACAAAGGATGGGCGGAGCTTAGTTAGAGATGGGCGGGCATAGCTAAATGTGGATTCATCCATCCTATATTCATCATAGCGTTTTATTTCTATCCAACCATGAGAACATAAGCATGGAGAGGACTTATACTGTAGCAGCATTTATCATGAGAACGATTTAAGTTATTTTCTGAGTCAAACGTATGCAGTTTCGAGCTACCTATCCATCTCATGGCCATGGACATAAGAGAGGTTGTGTGCGGGTCTCGTCCACTCACACACGAACACATTTTCACTGCCCAGCCAAAATGCAATCAGTAAAATTCTTGATAGTTTAAACCAATAAATTTACTGAAATATTAGAAATTGGTTATTTCTAAAACAGTCAGTTATTAAGGCAATGCGGGAGATGGCCTCCGAGAGCACTTTCATTGAGAAATCTTTCTGGGCCATGCCCCAAACCACGCTGCCTCTTTAGCTGATCGCTCCATGTAAAATCGTCCGGCGCTGCATCTCAAACACCAACGACGGGGAAAGCGGCGAATATACAAATTGACGGATTGGTCATCGAAAAATTAAAACCTACAATGTTATCAAACTTAACTTCTAAATGATCCTTATGATTTTCACTCAAATTAGTTTCAAATCTTTTTATTTTAATGGTTAAGTTACTGCAATATCGAATTGATTGAATGATTTACATTGCTCTAGAACAATATAGGACATACTAGACAATATAGCAGCAATGGCTACCAATCGAATTCAGGTCTAAATATGCAATAATTCATTTCTTACATCGTGTTCAAAATTATGCTAACTCGCATGTTTCTGTTTTTGTTTTCGAAACATGATAACTTTGTATTGTATGTAAAAGGTAATCTGACTGGAAGTTTGCAATACGAGCAATAGACGGATCCATATTCTCGCGATGCTCCGCCCATTTCTAGCTAAGCTCCACTCCGCTGCTATGACATCATATACTTGAATAACACTACTTTGACAACGGCTAGTCAAATTAGTTTCCAAATATTCAACTGAATATTTATTAAATAGTAAAGGCATACAATTCGTACAACTGACGGACTATTCCCGGTTCATGACAGAGTATGTCTGTCAATTATGATTATGATCTCAGCCTTCATATGACTGTCAGATTGGATTTGTCCACTGCCATTCAATCAACTTGCGAGACAAAAAAGTAGTCAATCAGTCAACTGATCAATCAACTATCTTCTTTTTCTTCAGTAGGCCTATACTGTGGGGATCCAATTGGGATATCATTCCACAACAGCGCCCAGTCAAATCAAGTGTCAAAATATTCAACAGGTTACAGTATAGTATGGTTACAATCTACTCATGGTTACAATCTACTCAATCAACCAACTGGTTGATCGGCCATCATGTTGCAGCCTGTGTGTTTTCAAAATTTCGCTGCTGATGATTCACGCAAACTTCTTTATTCGGTTCCGTCAACGCCACCGCCATCACCACTCAGAAACTAACCTCATCTCATAATATCTTTTCAGGTGGGATAACATGATAACATACTATTAAAAGATTTCTCCACCAAGAACCAGTTAAAATTAGTTCCAAATTATCCAGTTGGAAAAACATTTGAATGTGCAAATGGCTCTTCTCAGATTGACTATATCATTGCATCAAACATAGGTCTCATAAAACAAGTTCAGCATGTATCAAAGGAATACGACAACTGCTCAGATCATATACCAATTACAGCTGTCATTACAGTTAAGGAAAGTAGCATGAGTAACAATGTGCTGAAGCCAGTACAAGAAAGAAAGATTCAGTGGGAAAAAGGTGATATCGTTCAATATAAAGAAAACCTGGAAAGAATGTTGCATCAAAAATATCTCTGCTCATCAAACAAATCGGTAGACGAACTTATCACTACTGTCACCATATGTATGAAGGCCAGTACTAAAGGGGCAATCCCAGAGAAGAAACCAAAGATTTCAAAGAAGGGTCGACTCTGGAACACGTAGACCTTCAAATCCAAAACATCCATCAAAGATCAAATTAAGAGAAGCTAAAAAGGAGTATCGGAGAGAACAATGACAGGCTGTAACAAGAGCAGAGCAAGATACTACAAACAAGATCATGAATGCCCTACCCTCAGATCAGTCACTGTTTGCACAGCTAATACGAACTCAGAGGAAAACATCACAGAAAATTCTGTCAACAGAAGCATTGCATGTGAATGATAAGGAGTATCATGGAAACGATATAATGGAAGGATGGGCAACTTACTTTGAAGCGCTAGGAACACCAAAGGAAAACCCCACATTTAATAAGGCATATAAAGACCAGGTTGAGGATGATATAACCAACATTAAATCTATCTGTGGTGACGATCGGTTCAGTCCAGATCCCTTCACATGGGATGATGTAAACAGTGCCGTGAATGAGCTACACCTGCAAAAGGCCTCAGATTCTGATGGACTCTCATCAGAGCACCTGAAACATGGTGGTGTCTTATTAATCCACACTCTTCTGATACTGTATAATAAGATCATTTAAAACTGGTCTGATTATAGCAATCCATAAGAAGGCAGGAAAGCCAGTGACGATCCCAGATAATTACCAGAAAATCACAGTGACATCCATAGTGGGAAAAGTCTTTGAGAAGCTTTACCTTAAACGCATTATACCATTGATTTCAGAAAGCCAAAGTAATCTACAATTTGGTGTCACACCTGGAAAATCACCATCAGTTGAAGCAGTAGGCCCCTACTAATGACTGAAGTTATAGCGGAATGCAGACAAAATAAAGTGCCCTGCTATGTTGGCTTTATGGATACACAGGAAGCCTTTGATGTTATCTGACATTCTTCATTATTGCGTCGTCTTTACCTCCTCTGTATAACAGGGAAGCTATAGTTGATTGCCAATGAAATATACAGAAACATGTCAGCACAAATCAAGTGGGAGGGACATAGAAGTAGAAAGTTTGCCGTCAAACAAGGCCTTCCACAAGGTGGTGTCACGGCTCCTGATTTTCATAAACCATATGAGGATCCGCTACTAAAATTACTTGAGCAAACAGCAACTGGTCTACATATTGGTTCAGTATATATGGGCTCAATAACACTATGTGATGATAAGACAGTCATAGATACATCCCCAGGTGGGTTACAGGTGAGACTGAATGCTGCAACAATGCATGCAAATAAAGAACGGTATGTTAATGGCATTGCAAAAAGCCAAGTGATGGTTTTCAATTAAGGCAAAGAAACCGAATATGAGTGGACACTAAACAAAGAAAAGATGGACGTGGTAAAGGAATATAAACATCTGGGACTAATGAGAACCGACGACAAAAAATCATAAGAAAAGCTCGTGCAACAGCTTATTTATTGATGGGTGCTGGCTTTCATGGAATTAATGTACTAAACCCAATTGTTAGTATAAAACTATGGTCAACATATGTAATACCACGATGCACGCATGGACTGGAGGCCTTAATTCTTCTTCTTTTCGTTCGCTGATCATACCGCCAGTCCTGTAAGTGACTATCGACATGATCATAAGCGTTAAGTGCGTGGATCCATGGTTTATTAGAGTGCGCCGTGCGGCCTGGAACCTCCGTCTTCAGCACTCGAGGTTTCTGTCAGGGTTACCTCACCCATACCTCCTTTAGTCGCCTCTTACGACACGCAGAGGATACGAAAGGTGTATTCTAAGCCCCACTCACAGGGCAAGGAGGCCTTAATTATACCAAAGAAGGAAATGAGTCAGATCACTACACATGAAAGGAAAACCGTAAAGCAATTGCAATCACTGCCAAACAGTTGTGCAAATTCACTGGCATATTTACTTCTCGGTGCACTGCCGATAGAGGCACACATTGAAAATAAGAAGCTGACATTACTTGGTGCAATACTAAGGAGTAAAGGCTCTGTCGAACAACAGTTAGCAATTCCGCAGCTCGGTATGAAAAGAGAAGGCAGACACAGTTGGTTTCAAGATGTCGAATAGATTTTACAAAAATATCAATTACCATCAGCCCACCTGCTGCTACAAGACCCACCACCTAAATGTGTATGGAAACGTCGTGTCCAAAAGGCTGTAAACACGGTAGTCCTAGAGATACTAAAGGAAGACATTAAGCAGAAATCATTATCCCGGTTTGTGAATGTCGACATCCTTGATATCGGAAGGCCACATCCGATTTGGTCAACAGTGACAGCAAATATATATGATGTAAAACGTGCCGTCATCAAGGCAAGGCAGAACCGGTACATACTATCTACAAGCACACAAATCCAAATTTAATCAAAATGAGAATGATGCCTGTCCTTTTTGTGAGAACGTTGCAGAAGACCGTATTCAGTGTCCAGAATTTGCAGATATCAGAAGCATCTATATAGCGGAAATCGAGCATCTAGTGGCGGCAGATAGCTGGGAATTAATAAGCAACGATGAGAATCTTATTCTCCAGATGTTACTCGACACAACTCTCTTGTTTGACCTGATTGGAAGCGATTCAATGTCGAAAATTGAATCCATCTCCAGGAAACTCAGCTATAAACTTCATATCAGACGTAATCATCTCTTAAATGAAACGAATTAACTAACAAAGCTTGCATTATAAAATATCAAGGTAATTGCGCATAGAAAAATACGGTGCACCTTATGCTTTCGGGATGCTCCTACATGTATTTCAATAACAATGAACTCCAGTAATCTGCGGATTCTAGAGATTCCCGGATAATACACCGAAAGGTGATGCGCCAACATTGGCTGAAACTCCAAGAACAGAACAGAACATGCCACTCATAACCTATGCATGCCATTTTGAGCTATTTAATATGCCGTTAAAGAAAGATATTCACGCTAATTCACCTTCCCAGAGTACCCACCCATCATATGACGCCATAATGGACAGCTTGGTGTGTAGAATGACATCATAATAATTAACTGTTAATTTCCACATGAATTAATAGGAAAGACGCATGTACAGAAAATTTGTATTATCAAATTCTTGTTCCGCATGTTATACTTTTATACTGCTGTTTGCTACATTTGTGATTTTATTCATCATGCTTCAGTTCATATAAGCTTTACTTTGAGAGTCGTCGTTAAACATATAGGCTACACATTTTCCGGACAACATACGTAGGCCTACTAGTTAGTTACGTGCCAATAGGATTGCAAGAGTTTGTCGCATTAAGGTTGATTCATACACCACGCGAAACTGGTATACGCACGTCAAACTTGGTAACGTTTCCTACGCGAGGCTCGCTGTTCAACACGCTTCATGACCGCTTTTCAGGGGTCGTGTCAAGCGATGTCGATTTCAACACGCGCGTATACAATTCGCGGACATTCGCATGCCTTTCGCGTCATTTAAATACATTTTATTTCGAACGCTAGCAAAGCACGATGTCGGCAGCAAAACGTGTACGAAAATCTTGTTCATTTGGATCAATAGATGACGAAAAACTGATAGAAGAAGTTAGGAAATATCGGAATCTCTATGATTCATCGATACATGAATACAAGGATGTAGAACGAGCAGAATATTGCTGGAAATTAATTGCCGATGCCGTAGAAAGGTCAGTCCATGTAGTTAAAGCCAGGTGGAAAAGTCTACGAGACACCTTCACAAGAGGAAAGAAAAAAACTACATGGGAAAAGTGGCGATGCTGGAGGCAAAAACTCGACATGGAAATATTTCAAGCAGATGTTCTTTCTCAGTGATTGCATCAAACACCGTGAAACAGAAACCAATGCCCCAAAGTAACAAGTGTTAATTTGGCATTTGACTATATTAATAAAAAATACTTAATTTAATATAATACATTTTAATTACCCACCCCTACAAATTGTGATCATACCTGATTTTCTATATGTCTATTTGTGTTGTGACTTGTCCGTTCGGTCATCAGTCTCTGTCAGTCCCCCCTCACTCGTGCCCCATCCCTCCGTCCCTTCTCCCACTCCCTCCCTCTCTCTCCATCCTTCCTACCGCCACCTCCCCATCTCTCTCCCTCTCTCGCCCTCCTCCCTCCCTCCCCTCTACCACTCCCTCCTTCTCGCTCTCCTTCCCTATCCCTACACCCGCTCTCTCCATCGACCTCCTCCCTCCCCCCTCCCTCCCTCCCCTCTCTCCCTGCGTCTGTCTGCCTTTCAATCAAACTGCATCCTTGCCCTCACACGCACACTCATGCCTGCCAATACGCCTGCCCCATCACCGACAACACGCCTGTTATCACCCGCCTTCACACACACCATCTCACCTGTCATCACGCCCGCCCTCACCCCTTCCCATACGCCTGACCCCCCCCCCCCCCCCACACACACACACACTTACCCTCACACCCGTCCTCACGCCGACACACATGTATGCCCTTCCTCCTGAAAGCTAATTCATATCATGTAGCCAGTATTTTGGTGGATTTTCTAAATGTTGAGATATATAGTTGTCCTATTTATATCAATAATTAATCGACAAATTGCTACTCAGTTTACTAACCTGCGTTAAAAAGTTGTATTGCCCTCATCCGATCAAAAGTAGAGAAGATGATAGTGCAATTTGTTTGTATGTCTGTTTGTTTGTGTATTTGCCTATTTGAACGTGTTTCTCACGAACTCATTGCTCGATTTGCTTCAAATCTTAACAGAATCAACGTCATCATACTAGACTAGGACTTCCAAAGCTTGGCAATCGTCCGGCCAAAACGTCTATGATTTCCAAAGTTTCACAGTGATCCGGTCTAAAATATCTGGATCCTGATTCTGATCCGAATAAATTGAAAATGGCAATTGTTTTGTGATCTCGGGTTGGCCTTGTTTTGTATCGTTCATTTGTCTTCCCGTCTGTGCATTCATTTTGCGCACATGCCATTTCAAATAGTTTTGAACTTATCCAATCTTTGTGTATGGACCTTACCATAGGACAGATGTGTTTGTCATGAATTAAAAGAAAATCAACACGCCATGTTTCCATATTTCACTACATTTTCATAATTTAACTTCTCCAACTTTTATAATACAATCAACGAACTTGGTATATGGATAGCTTCATCATGGGTACAGCTAATATTTCTGGTTAAAGTTAACATTGATGTGCAGTGAAGCATAAAAATAGGTCATGTTGACATACTTATAGTCCATGATGCAGAGATCTACACACCGATTTCGCTGATTGTATCCAAAACGTTTGAAATCAGGCCAGAGCTACTTGCTTTTCCATTTTCACACCACTTTTATTCAAAATAATATCATAATTTGAAGTTGACATATTTTGGTTTTCACGAAGATTTTTATTGATCCAACAGGTCATGTAAAGACGAAAATGACACCAATGAGGGCGGTGATGGCAACACTACAAACCGATGCACTGTTGAACTCGAAGATGAAAGTAACCAGGGAGATGGTGAGTGTCAAGACGAGAGAGATGCGGAGAGCAACATCAAAGCTGATGAGAATAAAGATTCTGCCAACTGCGAGGAGCTCTGTGAAAATAAAGGAAGGGCATCTGGTGTCTCACGTTCGACTTCACCGACGGATCAACCACTTTCTGGCAAATCAAAGAGGAAGACGCCAACTGATGAAGTGGACGAGGCTTTCATTAAGTTTATGAGAATGCGGTCTCAATTAATTGAAGAGGATGACAGAAACCCAGAGATTATTTTTGGGAAAATGGTTGCTTCGTCATTGACGACACTGTCACTGCGAACCAGGGGGCTTGCGAAGCTGAAAATCCAGAAGATTCTATATGAGATGGAGCAACGTGATCTAGAAACTGCCCCAGCAGTAACCACTAGTGCCTCCAATGGTAAAACATCCGGTGATAATTCGCAATAGTTCTCAAGACAGAGATGTGAGACGTGATTAGATATTATACACACATATATAACTCGAGTTTCTTATAGATGTCATCTATTTGCACATTCGGTTTCTCCATGTAGTTCATCTGGTACATGATGGATTCGAGCTAATGACTTGTACTTTGTGAGCGCCAAAAGGGAGAAAGCCGGTCGTCCAGTCGGAGCTATTCCTGATGTGTGAGGAATATAGATAGATTAATAACTAAGTTAATAAGCTGATTCTCTGATAATTCTAGTCCCCACTTGGCGAATCTGTTGGACAGAGAAAAACCAATCCGTCTCTATGTCTGTCCATGTGTCTAAAAGTCTGAATACAGTTTTCCTAACATTGTCAATGTGTTTGATTTATGTTAATGTTTACACAGAAGTATTGCACAAGCCAGAAGTACCATATATAGAACATCAAAATTATTGCGCAATATAAGATAATCATCAATTTACTATATATGGAAGGGGTGCAGAAAAAGGGTACGGGTAGGTAAACCAGAAGGGGCCCTCCAGGTCAAATTTTGAAACGTAGGTGCTCTCAGAGGGTCTCTCCTGTATTTCCAGAGGTAAATGTGGGTCCTCGGTTGGCTGCTAAATTAGTCAATTTTACCTTGTTAAAGCTCCCCTGCTGGGGAGGGTGGGGGGGGGGGGGGGGTGCGTACCGCTGCCCCTTGTGGATCTGCTACTGAGGAATAACCGCATTATATATTCTATCGTTTGAAATGGATAAAGCTGCATTTTCACAGCAAAATATGTGAAAATAAGATTGTTGCAATTGCATACTTTTATAAATTGTTTACATAAAAGTAAACGAAATAAATCTTAACATATGGTAATTTCATTATATTTAAATTAATATAATTTTTTTAAATGTGAAATTGAAATAGAGACGTGAGCCACTATTTCAATTTCACGATATAAAATCTACCTTAATTTATATGGAATGAAATTATCATAATTATGTTAAGATCTATTTTATATAGCGATGCACGAGCTAAGGTTATAACATTATATAATTGAAATAATTTTAGTTTCGGGCATGTTTGTGTGAAGATGCAGCTTCAATGACATGTACAAACCAGTCTATTACATACATGAGCCAGGTTTGACTGTGACTGGCGTCAAGTAATAAAACAAAAAGATAACATATTTCCGAAAATGTTGTTCCCAATCCCAGGATGATTTATAATAAAGAAATATTAGTTACCTCTCCGGGATGATTGCGGTTTTGAGTGTAGCTTTCGTGACCATCTCGGTCACTTCTTCAGCACTAACTGACGTCACTGCTGAAGAAGTGACCGAGATGGTCACGAAAGCTACACTCAAAACCGCAATCATTCCGGAGAGGTAACTAATACTTATATATTATAAAAAGACAACAGATTAAATAAGGCTACTGAGTTTTGTTCAATTTATCTAATGGTTGTCATCCTCATGAAGATGTGGGGCTGTTCGATCAGCAACTGCAGCCTGCCACTGAACACTTCCATGGTTGGACAAGAAGTACGTCGTGAATCTAGCACGAATCATGTTTACATCCTTTGAAGCCCGATTAGCTCCCTGGCGTCCCACAGGCCTGAGATTACCG